>CM068368.1:690109122-691444641 GCA_034769895.1 Magicicada septendecula
TAACAGACACTTTTCTTTTAATTTTTTGCACATTTCTAAAATAAATTTTTGACATTGCATTTGAAAATACAAAATATCAGTTTCCTTTGGTTTGACCAATTTTTTTATGACACTTTTTGCAGAAATACCAACATCTACATTACTAGGGTCACAAAGAATCTCCTTCTTATCTAAATCAAGTGACAGTAGGTCCCGAACATTTTTTACTTCTTTCATGTAATCACTTTTTATTATTCTTGAATGCAAATTTTTCATCATTACAAATAAATCATTGTGCATAAAAGGCAATAAACAATAATTGGACTGATAAACAGTCAAAAAACTTTCTAGTTCTAGAGACACACTTATCATAAAAACTAATTTTGCCTCCAACATGTCATCTTTTATAAATTCTTTAACTACATCAAAATTTTTTGAATTTGGAGGTTTTTTATATACTGCTTGGACATAAGCTTTTATCTTCGATAAAATACTTTTGGCTCTTTCCATCACTCTAGAATTTTCTATCCATCTAATGGAGCAATACTTCAAAGGAAAATCATAAGATTGTGTAATGCACATAAAAGCACCTCTACGAGTAGGAAAATCTTTGAAGAGATAATATGAAGCCCTTAAATACTAATCAATTTCCCAACCAGTTTTCCCATGTCCTGTTTTAAAACTTCCATTCACTACATGCAATGAACACGTGCCAATTTCAATTATTTTAGGGCTATCAGGATTTTCTGCTGTTAAAAATTCTTTCAAATCACTTAACATTTGTAAGTTGACGTTTGGACCATCCATTCCAACTTGGATAATTTTATTTCCATCAAGGGTGAGTTCTAACAAACCAGATTTGAAACCTTCTAGAAGTCCTACAGCTGTCTCATCATTTAAAAAACAAGATGTCAAATATTTAGTCTCCACAAATTCATTGTTTTTCCAATAACGAACAATCAAATCCATTTGAGCTTTTTGTGCAATCTTACTGAGGCTCTCATCAAAAGATATCGCAAAATAATCACAATTTCTTACTTCGTTTGCTGTTACTTTTTGAAAATACGGTCCTAAACCGTAGGTTATTGAATAACTACGCTTGTCTTTATGCATCTTGAATTTTTTTGCGATTTCACTATCTTTAAACATTATAGGAAAGCAATCAGAAATCTCTGAAAAACATCTTAAAGAATCTTGCTTACTCACATGACAAAAAGAAAATATAATTTCTGCACAAGTTACATCTTCATTTGTCACATAACTAGTAATACAACTTTTGTTGTTGACACTTATATTACTTATATCACAACATTTTTCAGTGATCACAGTATTTACGCTTACAGTAGACTGGTTTAATTGATTCTCACTTCCCTCGACTCCTTTATTGTTATTTACATCAGAACTTTTTTTATTAGTAAAAAATGAATTGAAAACTGGTTGATGACTAGATGCATGCTTAACACTACTTTGATGCGTTTTAGATTTTATATGTGAATACAAAGCATGTTTTCCCATGTTGATTAGATCAACTGGTAATCTATTATTACATTTTAAACACTTGGCTTTTGTATCGCTTATTTTTGCAAGCCATCCACTGAACTCAGGAAATTGTTCGGGATCAAGCCACTCTTGACGAAAATGACACTCTCCCTTAACCATTTTAAAAAAATTTTCTAAAACAAAAAATAGAAATGTTCATGTTTAAAACTCATACAAATTCTCGATTGGAAACCTAAGTAAAATCTAGGAACATAAATTTTATTCATTCTTACTGTTAAGTAGGTTTCCACACAATAATTCAATCTTTAACAGGATCCGTTATTGTTTTTGCTGCACATAAAAAAAATACTGTAAATATTATATATTTTAAACGTAAACTTTCAATTGAATATTATTCGTTATTCGCTGATAAACAAAAAAAATATTTTTTTGATAACGATTTAATTTACAGATGTTACATGCGAAGTTTCGAGTTACATTTAACCTCAAAACAATTAAATACATACATGTACTACAATTAAAATTAATTTCTTTAAACCACTGGATTTGAAATAATGAAACACATTACAGGCAAAGTTTCGAATTATACTTATCCTCAAAGCATATAGGTACATATATGTATCGCAACTAAAATTACTTATTTTAAAGAATCTCATTTGAAATAATTTGACAAATATTACTTACTTTGAAAATATATATTTCACATTAATAATGTGTGGAAAAAACTAACATAAACAATTGTCACTTTACAAAAATAATCTTGTAAATAAAGAAAAATAATCTTTGAACTGCCAAGCCGGCTGGATGTTTTTGTGGTTTGTTGCGTCTATATAACAAAATTTATCAAATGACTGAGTAGATTTCTATGTAGAGCGTTAGAGGGCACAAAAGGAAAGGAAATAGTATTTGGTCTCATCTATTTCGACTGTGCTTTCCGCGCGAATTTTTTATTTTCATTTTTTTCAAAAAATGACATTTTTTATTATATCAATTTTCAAAAAATTAAAAATTCTAGTATTCAAAGATTTTGAAATCCTATTCCAGAATATTTCAATAATTTCAAGAGTCAATTTTCAATTCCACAATATTTCCAGAATTTCAATAATTTCAAGACCTTGCAGACACCTTGGTAAAGCCGAACCTTATATAGTCATCACTGTACAGTCTTTTCTTTGGTAATGATTTAGCCATGTTTAGCACTACTACGCACGACAATCACTCACACAAACGACTGGAACACAATAACAATCATCAATCATCTGTTTTGTGCAGTATAGCCACCAACTGGTAGTAAAATTACCCTAGCCACGGTAGTGTTTTCCCTAGAAACACCGTTTGTCTGCTTCCAACAGAGATGCAGAGGGATCTAGCGGTATCGGGGCAAACTATTTGGGTATAGGCCAGTGTAAATAAGACGTGTGCCTGAATGCAGTTAGATCTAGCGGTGACGGAGAGAACTATTTGCAGAAGTTCCTTTTCTAAGGCCGTGCATGAGTGGTTTGTGTTTGTTACAACTTTTTATTGTTTGGCTAATTTATTATTTTCATTGCTTACCACGCCTCCCCTGAATTCTCCTACACCCCCCAGGTTGAGAACCCATGATCTAAATGATCCCACTGACTTAAGGCATCTAAAGTCCATTGATGTCATAGCTGAAATTCAGTTGTGTTCCAACAAATTAGTTGAAGTACAAAAAATTGTGAACAGTAACTGGTCAGATGAGTCACCTATGGCCAACCAGCGAGCCACACACCGAATTAATCACTTGCTGAGACGGGTATCTAATTTGGCCCGTGGATTTAGTCTTAGTGAGTTGCCGGAATCTGCGGCGAAATTGATCCACTCCGCCGACACTATCCTACCTAACCTGCTTCGTGAGATCCAAGATACCTCTTTACCCAGCCTTGGGAGTAAGGAGGATTGCTACCAGGATGTTACTTTACCTGCAACCACTACCATCCCCATGATGACGATCAATTGTGATCGTAACCTTCCTACCATTCCTCATCTACATTACCTCACCGCCCTCTCCTCGTCTTCTACGACTACTGTAACTTGGTCCACCACCACAAATCCATCTGTTACCACTACTCTACCTACATCTATTCTTCAATCGACGAAATTACCAGCATCCGTACCATACCATGAATAGATCCGCCACTCCTGTCTTCTTCTGGACATACCCATCCAACTCAAATTAATCACGTCGACAGCAACCCCGTGCCCATTCCTAGTAACTTGATTCCTTGTGTCCATTCCCCCTCCCCGTTTAGTCTCTTTGGTAAAATTAGCCACCCCGCAGAAAGGTATCTTGCCGAGATTCCCTCTACTGATGGTTTGAATCTAAATGAATTATTACATTTTCTTGGAACATTAGTCAAATTAACTCATCTCCCTCAGCTACCTGATGGTCAGCTGTTGCAATTATTGACATCATATGTCAGAGCTCCTCTGAGCCATAAAATCTTTGAATCTATTACCAATTGCAACACCGTTGATCAGTTTCACTGTAAGGTAATTAAGACATTTATCCCATCTGCCATATACGAACAATTTAAACAGTTATATGTATATCACGGACAACGTGAAGGCGAAATGTTGGCCCATTACATTTCCAACATTCGTCAGTATTCTGAGATACTGAAGGTGTCAATGAGTGAAATTGAGATTGTTGAAGCTATCCTGGTGGGTTTGTGTCCTGCCGAGAGGTCACGGTTGGTGCTCATGAATAGGGCTACAAATTTCCGTGAATTGGAGCAATTGTGCGTCCACTCCTCGAATATTTATCATGCTGATAAGCTACGCCTGGACCACTGTAGACAATCTACCCCATTATTTTCAACTCTCTCTGACAACCGACCATCAGGGAGCAATTGCCCACCTCAGCGTATGCCACGTAGGGATCAGAACTATTCTCCCCATTTGAATGCGGGCAATCAAACTCATCATTCTTCCAATCAAACCCAACCGTATACTTCTATGGATCACAGTTAACACAACGCGCACTACCCCCCTCAGAACCATGACATCCAGTCATCTTCAAAAAACGCATAGTGCCGGGAAACATGGCTGTGCAAGATCACAGGGGTATTTCCAGGATTAATTATGCTCAGACCTCTAATCATGCTCAGCACACTTTAGAGTTTGTAATCTCCAAATTTAATAAAACAACATTGTGCTACTTCTACGCATGTACTGAGTCATGGCAACAGCAAAAGGAATAGAATTATGGTGGCCTCTGTTAATCAAGTGTATCTCCCGTACGTGGTTGTGGACTTTGGCATACTTTCTCTTTCTGCTATGTTAGATTCGGGTGCCACTAGAAGCATATAAATTATGATACTTTTCTAAAATTGCGTGCCCATGGTCTTGTTAAGAGAACACAAGACACTAGTATAAAATGTACCACCGTGTCTTCAGAGGAGGTAGCTATTGTGTGTTGTGATACAGTAAAGATTAAAATACACAGATTCTCTTGGTATATCCCTTTGTTAGTTTCAAAAAAGAAAATATTGGTATGCAACTCATTCTCGGCTCCGATTTCATTCGGAAGACTGTGATCATTCTTGACATTCGTGGCAAATCCATTTACTTCACATTTAACAGTCAGCATCATTTTCCGTTGTATGATACGTCAGAAAGCAAACCCGTCATCAAAGCCGTGAACCAAAACTCAGTTAATGTGCGTACTTCGCCCCACTTATCCCATCTTGCCCCTGATCAATGTGCTGACATTGCTCAGCTCATTAGAGAATTTCCTGATGTTTTAAGCACCAAGTTAGGCCTTACCCACCTCATCAAATATGAAATCAAGGTCACTGACTCCCACCGTTATTAAGCTCCATCCCTATAAGTTGCCACCTCCCAAGATGGATGCCATGCAGGAACAAATAAACAAACTATTAGAACAAAAGGTCACTGAGCCTTCTACTTTGGCCTACTCTTCTCCGTGCTTTCCGATCCCAAAGGGTGACAACAAACATAGGTTAGTTATCGACTACCGTCAGCTGAAGAAAAAGATCGCACCTGAACCTGTCCCTCTTATGCCGGGGTTTGAATTTCCTGGTGCGGTTAAATTTGTTCAGTGCTTGCCACAATCACGTCGATACTGCGGTGATGCGATCTAGTGTGCCTAATCAACCATGTCAACTGACTGCTGTGTGTTGTTGGCAATTAGGTTAACCAAAGGCTTATTTTTTGCAAATTGGGACAGGTTGTTGTATGCAGGATGTGGGACCAACCAACACAGGTCTCGTCCTCATTTCTCTGCAAGCCTTCGATCTGAAAGTTCCACTGGTCTGATGGCCCAGAACTGTGTGTAGATCTTCAATATGCGTTTGTAATCTTGTAGAGATGTTCAGGTTGGTGTGGACTTAAATATATTATTCTATGTTTTTTTAATTATGGATTATGTGTGTTATTATTGTGTAAGCGTGTGTGTGGCCCCGACTCGTGTAAAACGTATTTAATTGTAAAACTCATGCCTTGTAAAATTTAATCTACTCATTACTTCCAGTCTGGAAACAATTGTTGCTTGTTAACACTTATTCTGATCAAGCTAATTGAAATTAATTACTATAATTGAATCACAATAAGCAATATTGAATTAATTAGAGTAAATAAAGTGTTGATAAAAGATTGTGAAAGTGATTGCGGTGTTTGTGTTCCTAGGTGAGAAAGTGTTATGTCTAGGTGTATTAACTGGTGGCTAATCCACAAATAAAAATGTTATAGGGTCTCTGCACCAGCCAGGAGAAAGGGAAAAGAGCGGTAGTCACATTAACACCGGTGACTACCTGCAGAGCAGTGCACCAGAATGCTCCCCGAAGCCGTCAGACCTAGGAATGCTGAACGGGCCTAAGACACTGAAGGACTCAGACCCCCCCCCCCTGGATGAGTTCCAGTAGACATCCACCGTAGTTCAGGAATAAACTTTGCAACTCTGCTCGTACACCACTCACCATGCTTCCAGCTGAGTTCGTCTCCACGCAATTAAAGGTGGGAACATTTCATTTATCGCTCTTCAATCTACATCAACTCCACAGACCGGCTACCCTTGTGTTCACATTAAATATCTGTATTAAGAACTAAAAATATATCAAAATCACAAGAACTCAAATAGTTAAAAGATTGTAACTGACTATTCTGTAACTGGTCTGACATACACCATGAGGGAGTAGTTAAATTGTTTTGCTAGAGCATGGTTTCCTCCCCTAAACTATTTCGAGTCTGATCTCTATTACCCTTATTTATTATAAGTAGAGTGAAGGGTTATTCATGTTTTCATTAAGGGGTGGGGTTAACTTAATTGGTTCATTATTTCAACTGTAAGCATGTTCACGTGTTCTCCTTCACGGGGTATGCTGGTCTGCACATTAATATATGTATATACCTTATGTCATTTTTCTTACAACAATATAAATTAATGACTTTATGTAAAAAGATAACATGATACTGGAACATTGTGTCATTAACTTAAACTTTTAATAAATTTTGTTACTTGTTAAAAAGAGTGTTGATTACAAATCCTGTCACTCTGTTTGGGCTCCAGCACACTTTTCGCTTCCTCTGGGTTTACTAACCTAGTCTTAAATTTTACATAGCGGCCTTGCGACGCTAGAGCCGCTACAAATGGTAGCAGAGCGTGGTTCTAAAATCTACATGTGCTGACCCGGAGATGGCAGGATTTGCAATTGGGTTTAAAAATATTTTGGGTCTGAAATGAAGGTGAGAATTGAGTGTTGGCGTATAATACATCTCAATATTTAATAATTCTATAAAATTAAATGGGTTTGGAATGGATTTTAATCAGTGTTTGTAACACAATTAATTTTTGATAAATCTATAAAAAAAATATTTGAGATTTTATGAGACAATGTGATAATTATCATTGCTACTGCGGATTATGTCATTAAAGGTTATTATTAAATTGTAAAACCTGAAGTAACATTATGTAATTTTCTCAGGTCACACACATTTATATGTTTGTAGGTGATGTACTTTAATTCAAGTTTCCTTATGGGGTGTGTTGAATCTAGTTCCGGTTTGTCTTAGATTTAGGGGGTACAAATTGAACCGGGTACTTTCAATTTAGTGGGTTATGTATGTTTCTGCGTTAGTTTTGAATTATGTTATGCACACATCTGACTCTTTCAGACCTTGTCAGTGTTGGTTGTAGCCTGTCCGGCCCTGTTAGAGATTGCCCTAATTTGTTGAAAGTTATATGGTCCAATGAAGCCTCATGTCTTGAGTGATAGCATAATGGGTTTTGTTTAAATAATTGAGTTACTAGGCTGCATGATCGGACTTAGCTTGAACAAGGTATATTTAAGTATTTTATGACACTGCGGTTATGGTTGGACCATAGACCCTTGCTGTTGAGACAATGTGTTTTTGTTTTTTGAATTATGCTTGGGTACACACAGTTGCTCTGTTTGTTTTAAAATTCTCTAGATTTTGAGAATTGTTTAGTTAATTTTTAATGGATTGTACTTGTCTATTGGGTGTTGTATAGTTATATTTATCCTCGTGTTTATTGTTGTTGTGTGTTGCCTTCTTTGGTGATTTTGGGGAACTTGCTCTGCTTTTCGTCTTCACCCTTTTTCTTGCTACGATAGGGGACCCTGAATGTCACTTGCAGTAAGTCAAGTTTTTCCTCTTCTGTGTCATCTATTCTCTTGTGTATTGTTATTTGTGTCCATTTTAATTACATAATCTGGCGGCTTAGAAATGAGCTCAGTCCATGTAGCCTATTATTTAAAGATGATCTAGAGTTGAAGTTCGCTCGCGCTCGGTGCTGTTCTTTCCCAGGTTGTTGAGGGTGCTAGGCAGCCAGTAGCTTTTGTATCGCGGACCTTGACACAACAAGAAAAGAAGTCATCTGTCTATGAGCCAGAGTGTTTGGCGATGGTATACGCTCTAGATACGTTCAGGCGTTTCTTGGAACATGCTGAGTTCCTGAGACCGATAATCAGGCTCTATCTTGGCTTCTTGCTCATCCCCGGCAACTGGGTAAAATTGGAAGATGGGTGGTAAAAATTTCATCCTTTAGATTCAAGGTGCAACACATTAGGAGAACTCAGAATGTGGTTGCTGACGCTTTGTCCCGCATGTTTTCCTTACCTAGTGAAGTTCCATCTGAGCAACCCTGTGCCTTATTATTAGACTTCCCGCTAGCCTTTACTGATGTATTACCCCATCATCTGGATGATGAAGAGTAGATCCCATCATCAATAAGTTAAAAGAGGGTAACGTACAGGCCCCGTATTTCTTGTCCAAGGGCGTCCTATGTTACAAAGAAAGAAAAGGACACTCCCCTAAAATGGTGCTGCCTAGCAAGTTAGGTCTTCAGCTACTATCATAATTCCCCAGTAGGTGGACATAAGAGAATTTCAAAGACCATTTCCATTATTAGGAAGCATTTTATCTGGAAGGGCATGGATAGAGATATTCCTGCTAGGGTTAAGGTGTGTCATCTTTGTGGGTTAAGCAAGTCTGCCCAAAACACTAAGTTGGGTTTGTTGTCATTGGACGTGGCAAGCAGACCAATGGAGAAGTTATTCATCGACTACGTGCGACCTCTCCCATGTAGCAAGTCAGGTAATTCTTTCCAGCTTGTTAGTGTGGATGCTTTTCTAAGTTTGTCTGGCTATTGCCCTTACGGCAGGCAAACGTTCGATTAACCATACTAGCACTTCAGAGCAATATATTTCAGCATTTCAGACTTCCGGCCATCATTGTCTCTGACAATGGTCCACAATTCATTTCGGGTGAATTCCGGCGAATGTGTTTCGCCAACGGTATCCGACATGTAACCACTTCACTTTATTACCCTCAGCCATCCCACGCGGAAAGATTCAACAGGAATCTTAGATCTGCGCTGATTGCCTACCACGTAGAGCAACAGAATTGTTGGGACCAGAATCTCAAGTGGTTACAGTTAGCTTTCAATATGGCCCTCCATGAAAGTCATAAGGCCGTTCCCTTTGAGGTCATGTTTGGATTCTCGACCACACTTTCATTGGCCAACTTATGGAAAATTGAAGATCTTTTGCCTAATCCTCCTGACATTAGGACAGCAGACAGGTGGAAAGAAGCCCGGAGGAATCTGCTCCATGTGCGCGAGCGTGTCCGTGTTCATTACAATCAGGGGCGAACTCACAATCCCATTAAGGTTGGGGATTTGGTCTACTGCTAGAGCCACCCGATCAGCTCAGCCGTGGACAAAAGAGCCGCCAAGTTATGCTATCGTTGGTCCGGTCCATACCGCATTTTAAGGTTTGTGTCACTAGTGATGGTGAGGTTGGGAGATTCCAATGGTGACATTGTGAAGTTGACGACTCACATATCCAAGTTGAAGTTTTGCCATGTGGCATAGGTAGGTGAGTGGTGGTAGAGAAGTGTTTCTAGTTAAAGTGTTTAGTTGGCTCTTGGGTTCTCAGTTTGTGAGTTTGGAGGTGTCTTAGGAGGTCAGTGCTCTAGTGATTCATCACGATTCTTGCCCTTTTCTTCTTCTGTCGGTCTTCTCTTTATGCCGGCCCTGATCAAGTCAGCATACAGTTACAGGGAGCTTATATACATACACACCCAGGTACACATGCACTCAACAAGTTTCGATTTCTTCCTTCTTCTTCTGTCTCGTTTTCCTCTGAGTCTCTGTCTTCCTGAGAGCGGTCTATTTTCCTGAGACTCCCGAAGTAGCCAACAGATCCTGTGTGATTACTTTTGTTTTTGGGCAACCAGGTTGCCCTTTTGGGGTGGGGGTGTGCCAGGGTTTGAATTTCCCCACACGGTTAAATTTGTTCAGTGCTTGCCACGGCCTCATCAAAGCACCGGCGACGCGATCTAGTATGGCTAGTCAACCATGTCAGCTGAGTCCTGTGCGTTGTTGGCAATTAGGTTAACTAAAGGCTTATTTTTTGCAAATTGGGACAGGTTGTTTTATGCAGGATGTGGGTCCAACCAACTCAGGACTCATCCTTATTTCTCTGCCAGCCTTTGATCTGAAAGTTCCACTGGTCCGACGGCCCAGAATTGTGTGTGGATCTTCAATATGCGTCTGTAATCTTGTAGAGATGTTCAGGTTGGTGTGGACTTAACTATATTATTCTGTTTTTTTAATTATGGATTATGTGTGTTATTATTGTGTAAGCATGTGTGTGGCCCTGACTCGTGTAAAACGAACTTAATTGTAAAACTCATGCCTTGTAAAATTTAATCTACTCATTACTTTTGGTCTGGAAACAATTGTTGCTTGTTAACACTTATTCTGATCAAGCTAATTGAAATTTAATTACTATAATTGAATCAAAATAAGCAATATTGAATTAATTAGAGTAAATAAAGTTTTGATAAAAGATTGTGAAAGTGACTGCGGTGTTTGTGTTCCGAGGCGAGAGAGTGTTATGTCTAGGTGTATTAACTGGTGGCTAATCCACAAATAAAAATGTTATAGGGTCCCTGCACCAGCCAGGAGAAAGGGGAAAGAGCGGTAGTCATATTATCACCGGTGACTACCCACAGAGCAGTGCACCAGAAAGCTTCCCAAAGCCATCAGACCTAGGAATGCTGATCGGGCCTAAGACACTGAAGGACCCAGAATCCCCCCCCCCGCCCGCGCGGAACGAGTTCCAGTAGATATGCACCGTAGTTCAGGAATAAAGTTTGCAACTCTGCTCGTACACCATTCACCATGCTTCCAGCTGAGTTCGTCTCCACGCAATCACAGGTGGGAACATTTCATTTATCACTCTCAATCTACATCAACTCCATAGACCGGCTACCCTTGTGTTCACATTAAATATCTGTATTAAGAACTGAAAATATATCAAAATCACAAGAACTCAAATAGTTAAAAGATTGTAACTGACTATTCTGCAACTGGTCTGACATACACCATGAGGGAGTAGTTAAATGTTTTTGCTAGAGCATGGTTTCCTCCCCTAAACTAATTCAAGTCTGATCTCTATTACCCTTATTTATTATAATTAGAGTGAAGGGCTATTCATGTTTTCATTATGGGGTGGGGTTAACTTCATTGGTTCGTTATTTCAACTGTAAGCATGTTCGCGTGTTCTCCCTCATGGGATATGCTGGTCGGCACATTAATATATGTATATACCTTATGTCATTTTTATTACAACAATAAAAATTAATGACTTTATGTAAAAAGATAACATGATACTGGAACATTGTGTCACTAACTTAAACTTTAATAACTTTTGTTACTTGTTAAAAGAGTGTTGATTGCAAATCCTGTCACTCTGTTTGGGCTCCAGCACACTTTTCGCTTCCTCTAGATTTACTAACCTACTCTAAAGTTTACACAGCGGCCTTGTGACGCTAGAGCCGCTACACTCTCGCAGACATACATGGAGCTTTTCATTACTTTGCTCAGGCAAAAATCTTCACGGTGGTGGTCCTCTTGCTGAACAGTCCAAACCATTGACTGCATTTGCAGTGCCATTCAACCTATATCAGTTTACATGCTTGCCATTTGGTCTTTTACAAGGTAGTTCTATCTGCAGTCGCCTTTTAGAACAAGTCTTTCATGATGTCAAATTCAAATTTATCTACTATTAGCTAGATGATATTGTCATATATAGCAATTCCTTCCAGGAACATGTGGATCATTTGCGTCAAACCTTCTCCAGGCTTAGAAATGCGGGTCTCACGGTTAACCCCGACAAAGTGAAGTTCGCTGTTACACAATTTTCATTCCTTGGGCACCTCATGTCTACCCGTGGTGTCATGATTGACCCGGAGCGCACTTGCGCCATTCGTGAGTTTTGGCGACCCCGCGACGCCAAAGGCATTGCCAGATTTTTTGGGATGGTCAATTATTTCAACAAGTTTATCTCAAAATTCGCCGAGATCATCGCCCCACAGAATAACTTGCGTAAGAAGGGTCCTAAATTCCTTTGGACTGCTGAGTGTCAGACCGCATTTTCTCTTCTCAAGGAAGCCATTATACAACCTCCGGTCCTCCAGATGGCCGATTTTTCCCGACCCTTTATTGTCCAGACCGACAGCTTGAGTGTTACCTTGGGTGCTGTTCTTTACCAAGAGAAATGTGAGTGTAGGCTTCCCATCTGCTACGCTTCTCGTAAATGCACTGACCAGGAAAAGAAGTTTTGTGCGTACGAACTTGAGTGCCTTGCAGTAATTTTTGCGTTAGAAAAATTTTGACCTCAATCACCCAAAACAGTTGGGACGCATTGGGCGATGGGTGTTAAAGTTGGGTCATTTCAATTTTAAAGTGCAACATATTCATGGTACTCAAAATGTCGTGGCAGACACCCTGTCACGCATGTTCCATCATGATGACGACGCTCCCCCTGATCATGTCCCAGTCGGAGTAGATAATCCGGGCGTGACGACTAATGCTATTCTTACTGAGTTTCCTCTAGCGTTTACTAGCATCGAGACTCACCAGCAACCCGAGACGTACCAGGGGATGATGAGCATCTGTCCCCGATCATTAAAAGTTTGGAAGATGGTACGCCATCCAAAAAGTTTGTCTTGAGCAGAAATGTGTTGTGTATTCGAAAAAAAAATAATCATGATCTTCGTAATGTTGCTCCTCTAGTTCTTGTACCCATGATTTTTAAGTACTTTCACGATTCTCCCATTGGGGGCCACCTAGGTATTTATAAAACCATTCAAAAGATCAAAAAAGAGTATTTTTGGGACACGATGAGAAGGGATATAACTGAATGTGTACGCCGGTGTGAACGTTGTGCCCTGAGCAAACCTGCTCAGAATTCCTACTTTGGCAAGCTTGTGAGTGAGATTCCCTATGTGCCCATGACCAAAATGTATATAGATTTTTCTGGACCTTACCCAACATCCAGATATGGCAATACTACGTTGCTAATTTGTGTTGATTCCTTTACCAAGTTAGTGTGGATGTTTCCCCTAAGAAAGGCTCTTGCTTCGACTACTGTCCAAGTGCTGGAAAACCACCTATTCAAGCATTTTGGCACTCCTTTATATCTTGTTTCCGATAACGGACCTTAATTCCGTTCTCGTACCTTCCGACATGTGTTTCGCCAAGGGTATAACCCACATAACCACTAAGGAGTATCGACCACAAGGGAACTTAGTGGAGAGGTATCTTCGAAACCTCTGATCCACCCTCATAGCGTACCATGCGGATGACCACGCCGCTTGGGATCGAAACATACCGTGGATACAGTTCGATTTCAACTCTGCACAACATGATGGGCACAAGTTCACCCCTTTCGAACTTATGTTTAAATATAAACCCATTAGCTGCCTTATGCCACATAGATAATCTATTACCGCAAGATACATCCCCGCAACACATAAAGGAAGTGTGGGACAAACCAAAAAAGAATCTGCATAGGAACGTAAACAAACAGAAACAGAATTTCGATAAAAAAAGAATAGAATGTCCATTTAAGGTGCGTGACTTGGTTCTGTATAAACTCATCCGTTGAGTAAAGCTGGTGATAAGGTTACCGCTAAATTAGCTTATCGTTGGGATGGACCATTTTGCATTGAGCGTTTCATGTCACCTGTGACTGTAAGTCTCTGTGACCCATTTTCTAAACGATTTGTGCAGTGTGCTCATGTCACCCAATTAAAACCATTCGATGGGGATACTCCTTATGATAGATGACCCTAAGTTCTACCTTCACTAAATATGAAAATATTTATAAATGTAGAAGTATGTACCGTAATAATATATATAAATGTTAAATATAAATAAGTGTTAAATAAATATATATATACAGTATTTAAAATTTATATTTATATTACCTCAAGATGTTATTTTTCCTTATATGGAACATGTTTCGAGAGCTCCCGTGCTCTCATCCTCAGCCTTCGCGATCTTACGTCTGGTGAAGTATTTGTATGTTGGCTGGATGCTATTAAGGTTTCTTGTTGGTCTCTGGTATTTTAAAGTTGTATTATTGTGTGTGATTGTGGTATATGTATTTGTATTTTGTGTATTTTCGATGTTGAGTGCTTTGAATATTGTGTCATGTTTTGTATTGATTTGTATTTGTTCAGGTATTAGTTTGTTTTGTGATTTATGTTTGTATATTTGTAAATTTTCCCAAATGTTCATTATGGTGCCTTTGTGTGGTATATGTTTTATTAGTGTCATATTGGTTATGTCTGGGAATTCATGTCCTGTGTTTATTGCATGTGTGGCTAAATTAGATTTATATATTTCTGGTTTTTTATATGCTTTAGGTGTTCAAAATAACGTTTTTTCAGCTGTTTTTTTGGTTTGTCCTATGTAACATTTATTGCAATCTTGGCATTCAATTTTGTATATACCGTTAGTTGTTGTATTATCTTTGTTGTGTGGTCTATTTAGTTTTTGTAAATTATTTTTATTAGTTTTGTATGCTATTTTTGTACCTTTTTTTAAATAGTTTTGTTAGTTTTGTCATTTTATTATTTATGTATGTGAATGTGGCCCATTTTTGTTGTTGTTATTATTTATGTGTTGTTCATTTTGATTAATTCTTAATTGTTCAGTTTTTATTTTATATTTGATTTTATTTTCTATTTTGTTTACAGTATTTTTATTGTATCCATTTTCATAACCAATTTGGTATATTATATTTCTTTCTTTGTCAGTTTCTTGTTTGTTTAGGGGAATTTTGTACATTATGTTAAATAGCGAATAGAATGCTGCCATTTTTTGTTGTGGTGTACACAAAAAACTAACACATACACCACAATCACACACAATAAAACCAATTTGAAGTACCAGAAGCCAACAGGAAGCCACAATAATAATAGTCAACCAACACATATGTACTGTACTACACCAGACACAAAAACCGGAAGGCTGAGGATGGGTACAAGATGGTACCCAAAACATGTTCCTAATAAGGAAAAAAATATCTTGAGGTAAATTCATTATAAATATTAAATGTATTATATACATCAAGAAAGTGATTGAAAAAAAAATATATATATATATATATGACAACATAAAATGGCAGCATTCTATTCGCTATTTACCGGAATGTACAAAATTCCCCTAAACAAACAAGACACTGACAAAGAAAGAAATATAATATACCAAATTGTTTATGAAAATGGATACAATAAAAATACTGTAAACAAAATAGAAAATAAAATCAAATATAAAATAAAAACTGAACAATTAAGAATTAATCAAAATGAACAACACATAAATAATAACAACAACAAAAATGGGCCACATTTACATACATAAATAATAAAATGACAAAACTAACAAAACTATTTAAAAACACAGGTATAAAAATGGCATACAAAACTAATAAAAATAATTTACAAAAACTAAATAGCTCACATAACAAAGATAATACAACAACTAACGGTATATACAAAATTGAATGCCAAGATTGTAATAAATGTTACATAGGACAAACCAAAAAACAGCTGAAAAAACGTTATTTTGAACACCTAAACGCATACAAAAAACCAGAAATATATAAATCCAATTTAGCCACACATGCAATAAACACAGGACATGAATTCCCAGGCATAACCAATGTGACCCTAATAAAACATATACCACACAAAGGCACCATAATGAACATTTGGGAAAATTTACCAATATACAAACATAAAACACAAAACAAACTAATACCTGAACAAATCTATATATTAATACGTGAAGAGAAAACTTTGTACCCCTTTTTAAGCATATTTCGCGCACGGAGGAGTGTGAGATTTGGCATAGTTAAAGTTTATATGGAGAAGGAGTGCAGAAAGCTAAAATTTATATATAATAGGTATGTGTTACAAATACATTAAATTAAATTAAATAAAACATTCATTTGCACTTGAAAATTCATTTAAACTTTTTCAAACAATGGTAATTGTTAAAAATAAAATAATTTTGTTGCCAGGCAATAAAATTATAATTTTTTCATTTTAGTGTACGTTCATACTGCCAATGTCAAACACATAATAGTCTGTCGTTTGTTTACGTTCATACTGCCAATGTCAAACACATAATAGTCTGTGGTCAAACAGTCGCACAGAGTAGAGATTGTCGCCAAAGAATTTTAAAATGTTGCCAACAAATAATTACTGACAGATTGACTGAATGAGCTGTGAATTTTGTGTGATTTCAAATGTTCCTTTATCAATAGTCTGTGGAGTGTATGTCAAGGCAAAAAAGCGTTTATTTTATATTTTGTATATTAGATATCTGTGTTTTATATATTAATGTGCAGTTGAAAGTGAAATACAGCTTGCTTAATATACACCTGTTGCAAAAGGACAATTTTGTAGCGGCAATTTGAATTGACTTACTCTCGCCTAATTATTATTGGTGGTTTCAAAAAAGTGAGTACATTTTATTATTATTAAATTAAACACTGTCTAATCTTAGTTTCAGTAATTTCATTACATGTTTTTTTTTTTTACATTCAGATATTCGCACCTACTTCCATTATGCCTCGACATAGAACATTGACGAGTCAGAGTGAGAGACAAAGAAGAAGGAATATATATTCACGTGAAAATCAAAATGATAATAGACCAAATGCAAATTTGAATAGTGTAAATAGTATAACATTGACGGGTCGGAGTGAGAGACAAAGAAGAAGGAATATATATTCGCGTGAAAGTCAAAATGATAATAGACCAAATACAAACTTAAATAGTGTAAATAGTATACAAAATGATGAAATTATTTTGAGGGATACATTTAAATGCACACTGAATGTCATTCCAAGAAATTTTAATACTTTTGATTGTGGATTAATGCATTTACAATGCAGGTTTTGCAATGCAAAACATTTCGAATCTGAGGCCACTTTAGGTGAAAGGACTGCATTCACTTCATGTTGTCATAAGGGTAAAGCAATATTACCAGCCCTAAGTCAAAATGAATACTTTAAATCATTGTATGATGGACTTACTTCAAATGAACCTTCAATAAAAAGAAAGTTAAAAAATTATTTTGAAAACATTCGTAAATACAATTCATCATTTGCTATGGTTAGCTCAGAAGCTAATATTTCGGATACAGTTACGCGTGGAGTGTATCATTTTAAAATACATGATGTTTTTTATCACAGATCAGGTCCAATGACTGCTGGATATGGTCGCTCACCATGTTATGTGCAATTATATTTTTATGATGTTGACACTGCTGTCAATTATAGATTACGTGAACACTATAATCAAACATGCAATAACAATATAATGCGCGAAATCTCTCTTGAATTGGAACGCATTAATCCTTTCGTTCGGTCATGCATTGCAATGAAAGAGCATTGTCAGAGAGTTGAAAATCAAAAAAATAAAGAAATTTGGATGCTCATTAAAGTAAATCGTGATTTAGATCTACGCCGTTATAATGATGCAGTTCAAACTGATGTAGCAGTAATATTTAGTACAGTTGATGGTGAGCCACCCTTTGAACGAAATATGGTTTCGTTTTCAAAAGTTAATGGTACCATTAAAAATATCTCTGTTTTGGATTCATCATTGGACCCTTTAGCGTATCCAATACTTTTTCCAAATGGTGATACTGGGTGGCATATCAATATTTCTCATAATGTACCAACTACATCTAATTCAAGAGCGCCCAGAAATAAATTAACCATGCTTCAGTATGCAGCCTATCGACTTGCAATTAGAGAAGATTTTAGCATGTTGCACCATTCACAAAAATTATTTCTGCAGTGGATAGTTGATATGTATGTGAGAATAGAGGGCACAAGGTTACATTTCATTCGACAAAATCAAACAAGTCTTAGGTCTGAAGTTTACAACAATTTAACAGATTATTTAGAATTGAACCCCAATGCCAATAATGTTGGCCGTAGAGTAATTTTACCATCTTCATTCAATGGATCTCCAAGAAATATGTATCAGAATTATTTAGATGCAATGTCAATTGTGCAACATTTCGGAAAGCCTTCTTTGTTTATTACAATGACTTGCAATCCAAGTTGGCCTGAAATAGTTAGCAATATTGGTGTAGGTGAGTCAGCTAATTTTCGACCTGATATTGTTGTGCGTGTATTCAAGTCCAAACTGAAAGCATTAATTGAGGGCCTTACACTAAAAAAAATCTTCGGTAAAGTTGAAGCACTCATTTATACAATTGAGTTTCAAAAGAGAGGATTGCCTCATGCTCACATTTTACTCTCTTTAAATGAGCAAGATAAAATTGTTAAAGCTACCGATATTGGTAAAGTTGTATCTGCGGAGATTCCTAACATTCAAACACATCCTACATTACATGAATATGTTGTAAAACACATGATGCATGGTCCATGCGGTGTACTTAATCTAAATTCTGTATGTATGAGAGATGGAAAATGCACAAAAGATTATCCAAAACGATTTAATGAATTTACATGTGAATCATTAAATGGATATCCATTATACAGAAGGCGTGTTAATGGTATTAATGCTGAAGTTCGCGGTAGTTGCCTCGACAATCGTTATGTTGTACCATACAATCCGTATTTACTTGCCAAATTTAATTGCCATATAAATGTTGAAGTATGCACTACAGTTAAAAGTGTTAAATACATTTATAAATACGTGTATAAAGGCTATGAAAGTGCATCTGTTGAAATAGGTTCAGAGAGAAATGAACCAGGTCAAGAAATACAAATTGATGAAGTTAAAAATTTTTTAAATGGCCGTTATGTCGGATCAACTGAAGCTGTATGGCGCATCTATGAATTACCAATGCATTTTCAATCACATGTCATCGTTAGACTTGACATTCATTTACCGCGTAGACAGAATGTTTACTTTCGAGAAGGGCAAGAACGTCAAGCAATTGAAAATGCAAGACAAACAAAATTATTAGCATTTTTTGAATTGAATCGATCAGATCCATCAGCGCATGAATATAAGTATATTGAAATTCCTTGCATTATGTGTGGGAAGATTCCCGAAAAAAATGGAAGAAGAAAAGGCGTGGAGGTGATAAAATCATTACACGCATATATGTAGTATCACCAAAAGACATCGAACTTTTCCATTTACGATTGCTTTTATTACATGTCTGTGGTCCAAAATCATTTGAGGATGTTAGAACATACAATGGAATTATACACACTTCTTTTGTTGAAGCGTGCCATGCTCGCGGCATTGCTTCAAATGATAATGAATGGCGTGAATGTTTAACTGAAGCAAAAGAATTACATTCACCAAAACAAATGCGAAATTTATTTGGTTACATTTGTGCATTAAATGTGCCAGCCAATGCATTGGCGTTATGGAATGAATTTAAAGTATATCTTAGTGAAGATTTTTTGAGAGATTACAACGAAGAAGTATCCTTTAATACAGCTCTATTAGAAATTGAAGATATTATGAATGTTCATAATTTGTCATGTCAAGAACTTGGTTTACCAGTTCCCACGTATTCGCAGAGAACAGACGAAGCAAATGCTATTGATCCAATAGAACAAGAGTTTCTGTTTTCAGAGCATTATGAAACTGCAAATATTGAACAGCGTAATCTAATTGATTGTGTGGTTCGTGAAGTTTTGCATCATGATACTGGATCTAATGTTTTTTATTTAACCGCTCATGCAGGTTGTGGAAAAACATTCACACAAACAGCAATCATTCACAAATTAAATTCGCTTAATCTTAGTTGCATTGCAACAGCGTTCAGTGGCATAGCTTCAACTCTATTACTTGGAGGTAGAACTTTACACAATGTGTTTAAATTGCCTATACCCATTTTGGAAAATTCTGTAGCGAATATTACCGCAAATAGTAGCTATGGACGTTACATAAATTCATCATCATTGATAATTATTGATGAAATTTCTATGTGCCCACTGCAAGTGTTGAAAATCATAGATAGATTATTGCAGGATCTATGCGATGAAAATGATAAACATAAACCATTTGGAGGGAAAACGATACTTCTGTGCGGTGATTTTCGGCAAATCTTACCAGTTGTCCCACAACTAAAGTTGGATCACGTGCAACTTTAATTGAAAATTGTGTCACGAGTTGGCATAAATTTGTTTATTTTCATAAAGTAACGTTTACTCAAAATATGAGAGCCTTACCAAGTGAAATAGAATTTGTCGAATTCTTGAAAAAAATTGGTAATGAGAAGCCCCACAATTCCCTCAGTTTGGTGAAAATATTATTGAAATACCTCAGCAATTAATAGGAGATGAAAATAATATTATTAATGAGGTGTATGAAAATATTTCCGAAAACATACTCTCAGATAACATATTGAAGTCAGTTATTTTAGCACCTAAAAATGATGATTGTATTTTTATTAATACTGATATACTTAATCGATACCAGGTGAACAAAAAACATATCATAGCTACGATAAAATAATTTGTGATGATGACAATGAAATCAGTAACTATCCAGTAGAGTTTTTGAATTCTTTGACTATTAGTGGTTTGCCACCACATAAGTTAGTATTGAAAGTTAATTGCATCGTTTTACTGATCAGAAACTTAAATACAAAGGAAGCATTAGTCATTGGAACAAGAATGCGCATCAAGTGTATGCATCGTAATGCTATTGATTGCGAAGTTTTAACTGGAACCGCACGCAATAAGAGAATTTTGATTCCATGTATAAATTTAACATATTGCGGTACTGTTTTACCATTTAACTTTCAAAGAACTCAATTTCCAATTATACCTGCATTTGCGATGACAATAAATAAGTCTCAAGGACAAACATTCAAAAAAATTGGAATTTTATTGAGGCAGCCAATTTTTACACATGGTCAATTGTACGTCGCAGCAAGTAGAGTTCGATCATTCGATGGTTTGAGATTTTATATTTCCGAATATAATGGCCAAGGGCATTTAGCAAATGATGAAAGAGTTTTTACAAAACACATCGTTTACACAGAAGTTCTGAATCATTAAATTCACTTTCAAACTATTTTAAGTTCAATGGACAACATTTATTTTTTTAACCGCCTGGTTTTTTTTGATTTAATGAAAAATATATGAAAAAATACGAGGCACGTATTTTTTATTTCATTTTTTATTTTGTATTAATTTTTTATTTACATTTTATATAATTCGAAAAAGATAGGCAAAATAACTGTGTAGCCTTGGCGAAACCTGGTCAGTATGGCAATAAAAAAAACCCAAGGAAATGTCAAAAAACACGTTATTGGTTTTTAAATATGGCTTAGCCAAGCTAAACCTCATTTTTCCTATCTTTCATATTTTTCAAATAACTCAAACATTAATGCACAGAAAAAAAAATTAAAAAATTATATAAGCTTTGTAGCAGATAATCTTCAAACTGTTTTCGAATTTTGTACCTTACCAAAAATGAAATGTAATCCATTAGAATTGAAAACAATGTATCTTATACTTCTATGAATGTCACGTCTCATTTTTATTAGCGTTTATTTGATTCAATAACAACATGAAAAAATTAAAACTGACAATGAATTATATCAAAAAATAAATACAAATACAAGCTGTAATTGTGTTTTTTTTTTTCTCAACTGTTACTAACATTAAATTTTAAATTTCAAAGGTATTGCGGGGAATTAAGGCAAACAACACACGCTAATGACGTATTTGTACACGCTCACAGCTGACGTAATAGAACAAAATTCAAAAAATTATATGCAATGATTATAGAGGTATACTCTTTGACAAAAGAACCTCAATAACATTCAAACTTAAAAATTTAATGAATTACAGTCGAATTTCGACCACTGGGCGACCACTAGTACAAATCAATACAAAACATGACACAATATTCAAAGCACTCAACATCAAAAATACACAAAATACAAATACATATACCACAATCACACACAATAATACAACTTTAAAATACCAGAAACCAACAAACAACCGTAATAGCATCCAGCCAACACACAAATACTTCACCAGACGCAAGATCGCGAAGGCTGAAGATGAGAGCACGGTAGCTCTCGAAACATATTCCTAATAAGGAAAAAAAGTATATCTTAAGGTAAAATTATTTATAAATATTAAATCTAATATATATATTATAACTTATATTCTGAATTCGGGTTAAGCCCACTGTTGGGTTCGTCAATTTATGTCTTAACGGGTACGTCCGTCTCGTTAAACCTCTGTCCGTTTATTTAGTGCCAATTTATTGTGTATCTTTTTTTTTATATAGGTGTTATAAAATTGTTATTTATATCTCCTTTCCTCTCTATTTAAGATAATTGTGTTATTGTAGGTGAAAATTATGTGTATAGGGTGTAATTTGAAAATTTTGCTCAAGCCTATTCTGTGTTGAAGAGAAGAGCAGAAATTTTTATTATATTCTCCTCTCTTTAATACCTAAGCAGTCTGCGAATAGTGCTGTGGTTCCCAGGCAGCGGAAATTTGTAGGTTAACCCACCGCGTACGGTGATTATTGGTTACACTCTTTACTTATCTTATTTCTTGTTCACACTACTTTAAATCTTATATAAATGAGAAGATATTGAAATTCTGAAATGATTCTTTATTAATATTTAATATTTCTTGTCCAACAAAGTTGTTTCTCTTACGTTAGATACGAAAGGCTATAAGTCAAAAGTAATCGATTATCGATCGTATTCAAGGTTTTATATTAATATTAGTTATGATTTTATCTCTTTAACTACAGGGCGTGAAGGTTCTTTCAACTGTTAGTAAGATCAGAAAATGCATAAATAGGAATACAAGGTATTACAATATAGAGTTGAGTTTTTATTAAATAGTATTTAAAATAATTGTATTTTACCGTCCGCTCGGCATCATGACTCGATGAGGGGGTGTACAGGTAACCCTTTCGTCTTGACAGCAACAGATCAGCATGCAGATGAATTTGCTCTCGTTAGTCTACGTTCCAAGTTGAAAATAAAGTTTAATTCTTGGTCCTGGGATAATGCAGACATAACGCTCCTTTTGTTCACCAATGTCTGAGTTTTGTGGTTACGTGCTTCGACGGAATTCGAATCCAACTACGTTTTTTCTATTGGATTGTGTAAACTGCAAGTTCCAATGTAATTTGGTGTTTATTTTCGTTTCGTTTGCGTTATAGGATTATGTCACTTTATGCAGGTAGTTATTTCTCTGGTTTTGTTAATTGATTAATTTAACATTTGTTCATTATCTGGAATTAGGCAATCCGAGTTCTTCCTTTATTTTTCGTTACTCTGTGTATCGTTTTTATATTGTCCAACTATATAATATGGTTAACTGCTAGTAGACCAAACTACTGCGATTTATTATTCATTTATTTTAAATTTCGATGTACTTTGTATTTAAATTAAATCAAATTTTTTCTGAGCATCTCTTAACTAAACCATCTTTGTTCATGTAAAATTATCCAATAATCAAATCAACAAATTCTATTTTTTTTGTCGTCCATAGCAACCCTCTTTTTTATTCTTATTCGATATTATGTTATATTATAACCATTTCATACAATGTTCTTCCACTCATCAAAATAATCCCTTTCTAAACTTCCATTATATCCGAATATAATCTTACTTATGGCTTGTTTATTAATTCTTATATATTTTGCTGTTTTTTACTCTTAGTCTGTTTATTTTAACAAATATTATTTTTCAGTTACCAAACATTATCTATCGGTATCATTGCACTATGGCATTATAATAATTTATTTAATTTGAGTTTATTTATTTGTTATTATTAATTATTATTAACTTCTACTAACTCCTTAGATTTTATTTAGTATTTGTTACTAATTTCTTTACCTAACCTTTCTGATCTGACTTACTATATAATGTTACTGGTTGTTAGGCCTATCATTATACCATGATCTACTTCCGAATTTAACTTGTTACTATCTGCAATATTATAAAATCTTTTATCTATTTATGACATGGTGGTATTAAACTCTTTTGTATCCCGTTAACAATTATAGCCTTTTTATCCAAGTTTACAATTATAATCATCTTATTATCTAAGTACATGTATACAAATAATTAATTTTATAAAATCTAACAAAAGCTTTATCGTGACCTATAGATAACACATAAAATGAAATTAATTAGTAATCAATTACTGATTTCAACAACAGCTCTACAATGGTAAATTAATAACATATAATACTTAATTAACTGATATTCTATTAACAGAAAATTTTCACTTGTTAACACAAAATATAACATCACTACCATGATAACAATATAACATGATACAATTAATAACAAGTACTTTTGAGTAACTTAAGTCATATACCATTTAATCATTCTCATCTACTTTAAAACATCAATTATTCTGAAATAGTCAACATTAGTTTTTTACAATATGTGTCAATGTCTGTTATTTACCTCTCACTGAACCTTGAGGTTTATTATTATTAACATTATTATTTGCTTATCTTTTTTACCTTGCATTCTTATTTTATTTAAACAATCATGGGTTGAGTTTCTGACCATTTACTAGTGTGGATAATTAATAAATTTTCTTCTCTATTCTAAATCTTATAATTTGGTTTATGTAACGTCGAGGACTGTATTTCTGTTACGTTACATATGCTTCCCCTCCTAAAGAAGTTTAATTTACCTGAATATAATTTGGGTCAAATAAACTTATATCTTTTTCATGCCTTTAAATATCCTCCTTATATTCACCGTAAAGTTTTAATGGTAAATGATGGAATTCTTAAGGTAGCATTTTGGACTTGTATTCACCTTTCTCTATTTGATGACAATTTATTAATTATATTAATACTCTTGGCTTGTTTCTCTTAAACATTACTTGTCAATGATTGGTCACAATAATCAGTAAAACTTAGTTTGAATTTTCTCCTATTTCTAGTTACTTCTATAAATGCGTTTCTCCATTGCCCTTCTGTCAGCTATCTTCTTTCTGTTTTCTTCCTTCATACTTTTGGAATCTAATGTCAATCTTCGCAGCGGTTTTATTATCCCTTAAATATTCAATTTCCCTAACATTCCCTAACATGTGAGCTGGTACAGTTCAGAGAGGCACTGTTTGGCTTCATACTCTGCTGCCCATACTACACTTCAATATAATACTGCTGGAATTCATCTACAGTCAGCTATAAAAAATACAATAATATCATAGTAGTCTCTTTATTTAATTAATAATAAACATCTTGGGGATTCGTTACGCTGTCGCGTTTTATATTCATTATTCATATATTCCTTTCTTCTTGATTCCATCTTATTTTCATTAGCTATTTTCAGATAACACTTTTGACAGTCATTATTTGTAACTATTTTTGATCTTCTTTTTTGTTACAGAAATTCTACGAACTATCTCTTCATTTATTATTCTCATTTCCAAGAAATTCTAAATTGTATTTGCATTAATTATCATCATTACTTAGTTTAAGCTTAATTATAGTCCTTAAGTCATCCATTGTTCTGCTTATTTTACCATCTTGTCTGATCACATTACCACTGATTATGTTGATATATATTTTTCTTATTCCATTTAACATAATACTGGTTATAAACAATTATGTAATCTGTTCTTCAATTCTCTTGGCATTTTGGCATGTATCTTAAATCATATTGTTTTTAATTATTTTGTATAAGTTTTTCTTTATATAGTTTGTTAACATTGGGGGTTTATTCTTAAATATTTAAAATAATTTCTTTGTAAACATATAGTAATATGTTCTTACTTCCTTTTTTGAATCTTGGGGTTTTATTAAATCTTCCAAATAATTTCTTTGTAACCATATAGCAAGACGTTCTTACTTCTTTTTGAATTTTGTGGTTTTTTTTTCATATATATTTTCGTTCGTCTTGTCAGTCATTGATGATTGGTGATGTTGTTTCTTCAGTTCTCACTGCTTCTATTAGTTTAAATGAGGGCTTTCCTCATTCTCTCTATTTTCCGGTGGGTTCTGAGGCTGGTTCTGTAATGGCTCATGTCTGTCCTCTGAATTATGGTCCATTGCCCTATAATTTCTTCCATTTTGGTATTCGTCCTCACGTCGTGACTGATTATAGTAGTTGTTATACTGGTGTGTCCTTGGGTAATACCGTCTCTGATTATTTTGACGTCGGGAGTATATATGATTCACATGGTGTCTGTAGTTATTGGGTCGGTTGTCCCCATCTCCTCTATTATTCCGACTATCGCGGTAATTATAATAATTATTACCCCGATAATTATTATTCCTCTGATTATTATTTGGGTGGTTATTCTGGGTTCTGTTTGGGTTACTATTCTGATTTTGTTGATTATTATTAGTGTTACTGGAATTTTGTTGTTGGTCGTTGCCATTGTATCTATGGTATTTAGAATTTAGTATCCGGTTCTGTTGATAATGGGTCTCATGTTCATAATTTTCCAGAAATTTTGCCATGGCTGGAATAGTTTTAATCTGGTTGCACATACGAGCATTCTTTATTCCTTCATCATAATGGTAGGAGAGCTGTATTACTAAACACTCCTCTGGAATTCTGGGCTCTAAATTACGGGCCATGCATACCTTTCCAAGGAAGTATGATGTAGGAGACTGTCCTACGTTTGCCTCGTATCGACCGTTGCTCAAATTATTCCTGACCATATTTTGGGTCGACTCCGACCAATATTTTTCCCTGAATTGTTTTTTGAATTCTGTTATGTCTTGTATATCCGGACGCACCGCCGTCCACCAATTGTCGTATGTATCCTTAAACATATCATCAATCATACCTCGGATTATACTCCAACGGTTCTCTCTATTTCGTGTTATCATTTCTTCCAACCTTTTCAAAAACTCCATAGGGTTACGTTTATAACTCCGAAATTTAATTGACTCCCGGTTATCGTTGTTGGTTATATGATTATGCTGACATGTTCTATCCCGCCATTAATCCACTTCTTCTTGGATCTGTAATTCGCGTCTATGGATTTCCTCGATTTTATTTTTATTCGTACTAATTTGGCTTTCTACGTTGTTTAAATTATCATATACTCTCTCCAGTCGTTCACCCATGTCAGTCTGTACTTGCGTTATTCCTTCCTTATTCTCCTCCCGTATTTGATGTACCTCTTGTTTAATTTTCTCGCATCTTTCCACAGTCTCCTGTTGGAGTCCTTCGACCATTGTTTTATTTTCATTTTGTATGTCATTAATTTTATTCTGTATTTCCTCACGGACCTGTATTATTGTTTTGTTGGTTTTTTCTAATTTCTCGTTTGTTTCGGCTATTTCTTGTTTTCTTTCTTCATTATTTTTGTCCACTTTTTGGTTAATTGTCACATGGATATTCTCAATTCTTTCGTTAATCTGCCTTAAATTCTCTTCATTTATTTGTAGTATTTCTTCCTTCATTTGTCTTAAACTCTCATCATTCCTGTCAAACCTTTCGTTAATTTGGATTAAGCTTTCATTGTTCCTATCGAGCCTTTCGTTCATTAGTTATGAGGTTTCCTTAATTTCCTCATTTGTTTTGTCGAACTTTTCCTCCTGTCTCTTTGAGTTTTCCTCCCGTTTCCTAAATTTTTCGTCTATTTTTTCATTAGTTAGTCTATTATCTTCTTTAATACTACTCATTAATTCCATTAATTTTTCCCAATTTAGTCCTCCTCTGGCTCCCGCTTTATCTGGTTGGTCCCCTTGGGCATCTTCTTCAACTACTTCCTTTTCCGTGTCCCTAATTACTTCAGTTTCTTCTTTATCGCCTGTCTGTTGTTCCATTTCACTATCTGTGACTACTTCTATTTCTTCTTCCGTTTCTCGTTCCTTCATCATCTTTTTAGACACTCCTCTGGTATGCATTTTTTGTCTCCAACAGTTGCCTGCTCGAGTTAAGTAATATTTATAAAATTATGGTTTTACTTAACTTAAGCCCTACACTAGTTGAGCGCTAATTTATAACTTACTTTCTTTATTCGGGTTAAGCCCACTGTTGGGTTCGTCAATTTATGTCTTAACGGGTATGTCCGTCTCGTTAAACCTCTCTCCGTTTAGTGCCAATTTGTGTATCTTTTTTTTTATATAGGTGTTATAAAATTGTTATTTATATCTCCTTTCCTCTCTATTTAAGATAATTGTGTTATTGTAGGTGAAAATTATGTGTATAGGGTGTAATCCGAAATTTTCGCTCAAGCCTATTCTGTGTTGAAGAGAAGAGCAGAAATTTTTATTATATTCTCCTCTCTTTAATACCTAAGCAGTCCGCGAATAGCGCTGTGGTTCCCAGGCAGCGGAAATTTGTAGGTTAACCCACCGCGTACGGTGATTATTGGTTACACTCTTTACTTATCTTATTTCTTGTTCACACTACTTTAAATCTTATATAAATGAGAAGATATTGAAATTCTGAAATGATTCTTTATTAATATTTAATATTTCTTGTCCAACAAAGTTGTTTCTCTTACGTTAGATACGAAAGGCTATAAGTCAAAAGTAATCGATTATTGATCGTATTCAAGGTTTTATATTAATATTAGTTATGATTTTATATCTCTTTAACTACAGGGCGTGAAGGTTCTTTCAACTGTTAGTAAGATCAGAAAATGCATAAATAGGAATACAAGGTATTACAATATAGAGTTGAGTTTTTATTAAATAGTATTTAAAATAATTGTATTTTACCGTCCACTCGGCATCATGACTCGATGAGGGGGTGTACAGGTAACCCTTTCGTCTTGACAGCAACAGATCAGCATGCAGATGAATTTGCTCTCGTTAGTCTACGTTCCAAGTTGAAAATAAAGTTTAATTCTTGGTCCTGGGATAATGCAGACATAACGCTCCTTTTGTTCACCAATGTCTGAGTTTTGTGGTTACGTGCTTCGACGGAATTCGAATCCAACTACGTTTTTTCTATTGGATTGTGTAAACTGCAAGTTCCAATGTAATTTGGTGTTTATTTTCGTTTCGTTTGCGTTATAGGATTATATCACTTTATGCAGGTAGTTATTTCTCTGGTTTTGTTAATTGATTAATTTAACATTTGTTCATTATCTGGAATTAGGCAATCCGAGTTCTTCCTTTATTTTTCGTTACTTTGTGTATCGTTTTTATATTGTCCAAATATATAATATGGTTAACTGCTAGTAGACCAAACTATTGCGATTTATTATTCATTTATTTTAAATTTCGATGTACTTTGTATTTAAATTAAATCAAATTTTTTCTGAGCATCTCTTAACTAAACTATCTTTGTTCATGTAAAATTATCCAATAATCAAATCAACAAATTCTATTTCTTTTGTCGTCCATAGCAACCCTCTTTTTTATTCTTATTCGATATTATGTTATATTATAACCATTTCATACAATGTTCTTCCACTCATCAAAATAATCCCTTTCTAAACTTCCATTATATCCGAATATAATCTTACTTATGGCTTGTTTATTAATTCTTATATATTTTGCTGTTTTTTACTCTTAGTCTGTTTATTTTAACAAATATTATTTTTCAGTTACCAAACATTATCTATCGGTATCATTGCACTATGGCATTATAATAATTTATTTAATTTGAGTTTATTTATTTGTTATTATTAATTATTATTAACTTCTACTAACTCCTTAGATTTTATTTAGTATTTGTTACTAATTTCTTTACCTAACCTTTCTGATCTGACTTACTATATAATGTTACTGGTTGTTAGGCCTATCATTATACCATGATCTACTTCCGAATTTAACTTGTTACTATCTGCAATATTATAAAATCTTTTATCTATTTATGACATGGTGGTATTAAACTCTTTTGTATCCCGTTAACAATTATAGCCTTTTTATCCAAGTTTACAATTATAATCATCTTATTATCTAAGTACATGTATACAAATAATTAATTTTATAAAATCTAACAAAAGCTTTATCGTGACCTATAGATAACACATAAAATGAAATTAATTAGTAATCAATTACTGATTTCAACAACAGCTCTACAATGGTAAATTAATAACATATAATACTTAATTAACTGATATTCTATTAACAGAAAACTTTCACTTGTTAACACAAAATATAACATCACTACCATGATAACAATATAACATGATACAATTAATAACAAGTACTTTTGAGTAACTTAAGTCATATACCATTTACTCATTCTCATCTACTTTAAAACATCAATTATTCTGAAATAGTCAACATTAGTTTTTTACAATATGTGTCAATGTCTGTTATTTACCTCTCACTGAACCTTGAGGTTTATTATTATTAACATTATTATTTGCTTATCTTTTTTACCTTGCATTCTTATTTTATTTAAACAATCATGGGTTGAGTTTCTGACCATTTACTAGTGTGGATAATTAATAAATTTTCTTCTCTATTCTAAATCTTATAATTTGGTTTATGTAACGTCGAGGACTGTATTTCTGTTACGTTACAATATATATATTGTGAATATCTATATTGTTAGATCAGTTATTATCTCTATTGTTACTTTTGTCTGATAGTATTATAATAAGTCTTAAATCTTAATCTTACCCTTCCAAGGGCGGATTAAAGGGGGCGGAGGGTGCGATCCCCCTCCCCGAGAGGGGGATCTAAATTCAAATCAAATGATAATTTTTTTGTAATCTGCGTCAAAGTTAAGCACGCAAATTTAGAGCCCTGGTCAGTAGATTTAGTCATTTACTTCCGTATTCCCCAAGCCACCATACTTTGTGTGACTGGGAGAATGTACTACCTGTACCAGTGTCTTGTGCTCCCCCTCCTGTTCGGCTCTCGAAATGTGCGTACCAAATATTAGCAGGGTTTCCCGATCTGCCACAGCAGCGCGCGCTTCGCGTCGCCCGTACGACACTTAACTCCTTTGCTTGTTGTCATTGCTACTATTGTTAGACAGCTCGCCCAGAATTCAGTAGCCTATCCAAACAGTTCGTCTTAACAGTGTCGAGTTTTTCAGTTTTGTGCGTCAATAAACGAGTTTCAAAAATAACAGCTTTCTTCTCTAAAAAACAGAAGACAACATGTAAGTGGCTCCTTACGTATTATGTGGACCAGTGTTTTTTGTTCCTGTATTACTTAATTACGGAATTTAAGTTATTAAGGTAACATTATAATAATGTCCTTATTTGAAATTACTCAGCAGTTTTTACACGTTCTCGTCCATAGTGGACTGTTTTTGACGCTGTGGCTGTAAAGTTAAATTAGAAAGTAGAGAGTATTTCTGCGTGTCGCTTTACTTGATAAGCACAAAGTATTTTGATGGTCACCCATCATCTTCAGGGGGTAAATGGGTCAAACTAATTGATCAAACTAAATTAGTTTTATTTGCTTAGGCAGCGAAAATTGAGCTTTCATGGGCGGGCGTACTTGTTGATGTAATGAGTCCTCTTGAGCCAATTATAGCATATCTTTCCTTGGATTTTTCCAAACATCTATTGCACTCCAGAAATTTTCCCTTCAATTAGATCTTTAATGCTGATCCTTTCTTCTCTTCCTGTGTCAACTGCAACAGCAGAAAGATCTTTCTCGACACTGAAACCCATTAAGACTTGGTTGAGAAACCGTTGTGGGCAAAACCACTTAACAGGACTTGCTTTGTTGTATGTCCATAGAGATATCATTATTAACAAAGAAAAAATTATAGATAGGTATACTGAGAAGGGTGGAAAGAACAGAAAAGATATGTTTTCTTAAGTACAGATAATATAAAGCCAGTTGTTCTTCTGTGATGTAAAAAGATCGAGTAATTAGCATTCACACACTTAGATTACTCTTTACAATTTAATATAAAAACTGAAAAAAGTGCAAATCAGATGCTAATATGCATGAACCACATCAAATATATACTATATGAGTAGAGAACTAAAATGAAAAATATAAACACGATAATTTTTTGTAAAAAGGTCTTCTATGTCATATTTTAACCACTCAGTGTATTAAAAAAATACAATATTACATTAAAAACTACTGTTTTATGCACCTTAAGTAAGCTTTCGATTTACTGTAACGGTGTAATATCATTCTCAGTGTTTCATTGTGCTTTTTTGGAGGTATTAGTCTCAAATTACTAATATAATTAATATGGATATTGCATTTTTATTCCTACTATGTTTGTTTCAAAATGAGTATCGTTGTAAATTGTATTGAAAATAAAAATTAGAAAAAATATTTAAATGTCTATTAAAGACTTTACAAATATTATTTTTAAATATAAGTATATATATTTATTAACTAAACTGGCAAAAATGTAACTGTCAACAAATTAAATACTACAATTTTAAAAGTATTTTATTCTAATTTCAGTTTATTCGCTTTTAATTTGCTTAAGTAGCTCTGTGTTGACAAAAACTTATAGAGCTTGTGGTTTCATGTTAACAATTATATAAATGAAGCTACTTAGAAAAAGGCTATGAATGCTACACATTTCCACAAATTTAAAACTTTTTTGTCTAAAATAAAGCATATTTTTGCACTTCTTTGATATTTTTAAGTATCAAAACAGCTTCAAATAGTTTTTGAAGGTTTTTTCCTTAACTTTCAAGGGGAGGACCCCTGGATCTTCTTTCTCTTCCAGGCAACCGCCCCCACCCACCAAATTTCATTAATCCACCACTGTACCCTTCATCAATGTAACTATATCCTGTAGACTCAGATTGTTGGTGCCAAATTATGTTAAATTAATTATTTTCTAACTATGTGAAATAAAAAATTTGAACTCTTTTATTCTGTCTTGTTTTAATTTCAATCAATTTTATTATTCTTTTCTCTTTAACATATATTGAGATTCACTAACATACTCTCTTCAGTTGGTAGCTCCTTTAGGTTCGATAACATGAAAACTCTTTCTCCGGGTTAATACAAAATTAATCAGTCTATGTACAGTTAAAGTCACACATATGAAATAAAATATAATAATTATAAATCTGTTTTAGTAAAGTTATGTTGTATATGTGTGTTGAGTTTGGGGTTCTTTGGATCATAAAAAAGAAAAAACCTTTACAACGAACAAATAAAATTAATAATCATAATGTTTATAGTGTTTTTGTTATTTCATTTCACTGTTCTTGTGCTTTGAATTGAATATTGTTTGATCTAAGGTATATTTTAACATGATGGAACAATCTCACCAAATTTGTAGTTTAGTCTACAGATTATTTCTTGATATTTATCTTCTGGCCTTCAGTTTTCTATGTATTATATTAAACCATTATGCTTCTCATTATTTTTTAAGTCTTCCTTCATTAATTCATTGTGTAACATTAGTTTTTTTTTTTGTAGAAAATGTCCAGCTTCAAATGAATGTGTTCTGACCTATTTCAAATATATCTCAACAATACACTTTTTGTTTAAAAACTCCCTACTCAATTAGTAATACTCTTGGCTATGACATGTTTATGGGTCACAGGTTAGTTTTTATATTTTTTAATTAACATGATTCAGTTAAATTTTGTTTTTTTATTAGTCACTGATGTATATAATTAGTTTCTAGTGCACTATTCCACTATTTTTAATTATTGTACACTTTATTTGATCTTACTATATTTCCTATATAGTTGTTTTATATAAATTATGTTTTATTCACTGCTTATTTATAACCAGGTCTATTTCCTATTCACTTTCACTATACACTGTTTATTAACGTCAATCGCCGTTATTTTCACTTTCTTACGTTATTAAACTACCTAACGTTTGTGATTATTGTTTAATATTATTTTAATTGTAATATTTAAATCACTTTCAGTTCGTATTGCGATTACACAAAATAACTGCTTGAGGCTCGCAGACCTCCCTATAGTTTAATAGGCTTATGTAATAACAATTTTTTTTTTCTTACTTTCTAATTTGTTAACATTTATACACTATATTTTTATTTATTACACCTATTTACATATTTATTATCATTCAATCTTCCCTCCTGGGTGTAATAGTCATCGTCATGGCATTGTCTTTAAATTATTTAATGAATAAGTTTTCATTTCCAATTTCCATTGTATTTGTTTATTATGATAATTCCCTTTTGTTTTTTATTATCTTTTACTCCTTGACATTATTAATTATCTTTAAATAGTTACATTTTATGTTCATTTCTTTATTTGTTAAATTGATTTTAGGCATTCATGTAGTCAGTAGCGAGAGAGCGAGGCCTCCTGGCTGTTGCCATCACGTCTGTGTAATTTGTTCTGCCTTAAGAGGTAAGGAAGTACCGAACACATTTGCTTTATTAATTCAGAAATCATTAATCATTCAGTTTATTATGTAAAGCGGTAATTATTATGTAATAATCAATTAACGATTCTCAAGAAAATGTAATTATGTACAGTTTGAAGTCATTCCATAGTCAGTATGTAACAGGTTCATGTTTTGACAATCAAGATATTAATTAGAGCAATCATGCATATTTTATTAAAGATTAATCTTCAATTCATTAACTGATAACCTTTCGTTAATAGTTTTCTGTACGATCTTTATTGTCACAGTAAAATGCATAACCTATCAGTCACGCTTGTTATACTAAAAAGTATATCCTATTATATCGCTGCACATGTCACGGGTGGTTAAACTAGAATTAAATTAATCTCAATGTGCAGGCTCCAGGTGTATGGATGAATAACACGTGAAAACTGCTTGTTTGAACTTCAGTCCAGCAAACGGTGCGTGTTCGGAAAACTGTGCTTTTGGCACCGTTCTGCATTTGCTCAAGTAGTCATGCACATTACCTTTTCATGACTTGTGGACATCTCTCGGTGTGTACCTTCATCATAGGAAAGCCCGAGTGTCGGAGGACAATCAGGTGACCTCACACCATTCATACATTTTGGGGGCCTAAATGGCCATACAAGTTTCCTCACTCAACAACCTACCATAGTGATCGCAATTTTTCAAGAGTCGGAGAGTGAAATCTGGGAAATACCATTTCATCCATAATTTTAAATAATAAAACAGGTGTTAACAAACTATGTCCTGAAAATTGAGTCTGTTAAGACCTGCACTTGTAGTGTCGTGTGCGGTATGGTGACATAGACCGTGACTTAAGAGTAGAAAATAAGTAATTGATGTATACTTAATGTGAATCGTACAGTTAGTCTCAATTTATAGAATTTAAAGTAAAGGAAAAAGATAATTTTCCTAATAATAAGGTGCACCTATTAAAGTAATTTAGTCAGTGCTCTTAAAAGAGACAATAATGTGAATCTTTTATGATATATGTAATGTAAAGCTTTTGTAGAAAAATTGTAAAGTCAGGAGGCCTAGTTGCTGCTCTATTCATTGTGATAAATTTGTGTCGTTTGACTAAATTATTATTTATTATTACCACGTGTTACGTGTTTTAGATATGGCAGCCCACTTTAGGTTCACAGTGTTGTGACCCCGACCAAAGGGGGAGTTACATATCTTATTATTTGTAGTTTAGCAGGTTCCTCGTCATCATGAAAAATTCATACAACTTCAGGTCTCATGATGGTAAATGAATGGACTAGTACAGTCTTAGCACAGAAGCTCCTATAGTGGCTGTCAAATGAAACAACACTTTTAGTATTTCAGTTATAAACTTAAACATTATTAAATACATATATTATTTTGCTATTTAATAATTTCCCACACTAAACATACATACAAATAATGTGCAAACTCCAATTTTACAAATTAAACAAAACGTATTCAAAACACAAACAATAGCAGAGCAACACTATTCATGGATGCATAAACACCAGTGCTGAAATAGCTTCCTTATGAAGAATTACACATCCGCTCAGCTGGAAGCAGCTTCTCATTCTCCCAGGCAAACTTTTCATTTAACATACGTTTTGTTTGCTTTCTCTGCATCCACACTGCTTCATTCAATACGCTGACAAAGTGTTATTTAATTATTTTAGTTTTTTTTTTTTTAATGGAAGCAATGCTTCCATTGAAGTGACACCACTTTTAAATAGTAAATATTAGAAACCAACATTTTAGTGTTAATAGTTGGCAATCAATAAAATTATCAGTTGACACACATATTTATTTAAAAGAATCTTTCGATTCTTTCACACAGGCTTTAATAGACTTTACTGATACTGGAAAAAAAGTAAAGAACATTAATTTCAACTTTCCTGACTGGCAAGAAAAATTTTCTACTTGAAACAAAACTGAATTCAGCAGGTAGTATGTGAAGAAGAGGCAGCCATGGCTGGACCAAGAAGAGGCATTACCAGTTATCAAATGATAACATGGCCAGCATACTATACTTAAGATGGGGAATGATTACATGTACGCTACTGACATTCTGAAAATTGATCAACAATATATCTGTTCGAACACACACAATCATACTGCAAAGCAATATTAATAGTGAAAGTGGAAAGCACGGAGTTCAGCAGGATAAAACAAGAAATTCCTTACTGTTCAATCTCAAACATGTTTTCCCAACCGTGGTCACTCTCAGTTTGAGTTACACAAGTATCAAAACTAAATGTTCAACATGAACAGGACTTGTAATTGGAGTATGTTTTATTAGTTGTAAGTAATGACTACAAGCATTGTTCAGCAGATAAGATTAACAAGCTCTGTATAACTCTTTTGTTGTTAATATCTGTTATCAATTATTTTTGCTAATTCCTTTTTAATTTTTCAAGTTTAAGACTGCAATATTAATTAAAACAAAAGTCATGGATAATCATGCATAATATGTATATGCATATATAAACAAAATTATATAAACATATAATTTCATTACACACGAACTTCTTTGCATAATTGTTTTATTTAACTGAAGCAACACCATTTATGGGTGCAAAAACAGAATGCATGTGCAGGCATTTCTTAAGTTATGTTTTTGATTACTAAAATTGTGATGGGAAGAAATATGTCTCCTAATCACCAAATAGAGTAAAACCAAAAGTCATTTAGACAGGCGAGAATAAGATAGAAATTTTATATTGAACAGGATGTGTACTGTTAATCAAAACCTTGCATGTGCATAAGAATTTTGGAGCAGAGTACTGAATATATACAACCAAGTTTTAATAACATGTGAAGACAAAGGAACAATAACAGAGCATAGAAGGCAGTTGTTCAAAAACTCATTTGGCCCGTGCAACTGTTATTGTCACTAATGGTCTCAATTCACTGGTAAAGTACATTCAAATAATGGTACATCCAGATTTGAGATTTGCCCTTTATCGTAAATCTAAAACTGTCACTTATTATAGACTGACTTCATATGTACAAGTTCTTTCTTTGTATGACATCACTATAAATGATACATCCAACAAGTTGCTAACACAAGTCTATAGTAGTAGGATCATGTGGTGTCCTGCTTCTAGCTTGTCTCATGGTTGCGAATTAAGCATACATCGCAATAAATTTTATCCTTGCATCTCTTATAGCAGTCTGCGTTGGTATCTAATACTTACTTGATATTGGGATTAAAGTTTATTAGGCAAGGAACTGCACATCTTTTCTGCTACTTTTCAAGGGGGAATTTCAAAATAAGTCTAGATAGTCTGTAATGAGAACTAAACCAAAAGTACTAGCAAAACAGTCCAATGCACTATTATAACACCGTTACTATTTCTCACACACATGCACGCGCGGTAATTAACTGTTAAGTGAGTTACTTCACATGTGTACACAAAATACAACATTTTAATAAACTATTTGAGCTATTAATACAATATTTCAAAATCTTTAGTTTTAAACAGCTTACAATGTATCACCAACCTTATCTTTGTTATTACTATTTTCTTTATCATCATCATTATTATTACGGTCTCATTATTATTAGCAAATTACACACCACTATTAGTCTACAGTAACACACACACGCGCGCGTGCACGCACGCACCCACATTATAACGGTGAAACCTGTTAATGCTAAACTCAATGAACAACATAATATCTACAAGTGTCTGTGCACATATTTGTATCTGTAGGCAAATATTTCGTGCCTATTATTAAAACGAAAACATCTTACATTCACATGACTAAGTATCTGCTACACAAACACGTAATTGTTTAAACTCATGTTTTTTTCCAAGAGCATAACATATATAAAAAAGTTTAGCATGTAACTTAATTATCGCTCATGTTCTTATCAAAATTAAATAAGCTTATTTATGAAACTGTTTTTATGTTGCATAAAACAGTGATTAAATATCATATAATACAATACTATTTATAACCACATATCTTATTAACAATCAGTATTTATGCTTCAAAATTTATTTATAACAGTATTATCACAACTCATGATAAATTGTTTGCCCACAGTTCACCTCAATAACTAGGTAGTTTTTGCTAACAATGTTACTACATTATCGCTCATAATGTAGTTAATTTGTGATTTTGCCTTCCCTGTAGTCCATGTTTGTATAAATTACTGCCACTTCTATCAAGTACGCTGTTTGTCCACACTCAATGGGGTCAGTGCATTCACATGGTTGTGACCTATATGGCAGCCAATTTTCTTTCCTACCTAAACCATTTTTACTTTATTTCTGTATACACCCATTTCCAGTTTTCATGTATCCAACATATTTATATTTTCCCTCCTTTCAGAAGAAACATTCACTGTGTTATGATTTCTGACTCTTAAAAAAAAATACATATTACGCTAGTAAATTTCTAACACTAATTTCAGCTACCATGTATCACTATCCAGATTAGAATAAATTACCTCTAGATCATTTGAAAGCTGTTGTAAAAAATCTTCTTCAGGAGGTAAGTCACAATCCATATCTGCAATCAACAAAAATATTATCAATATTGTCTGCCTGTAAAGCTTGGGACCAACTTCTTACCTTGTTGTCAATGTACAAATCTATCAGAAATTTAATCATAAGTGGCCATCTTTATTGTACTTATCAACTTTACTTAAAAAAACTATTTGAATTATTTCTAACTATTTACCCCCTCTCTCTCTCTCTCTCTCTCCCTCCCCCTCCCTCCCCTCACAATCCCCTCCACATACACGTACATTAGCTGATGTTTTATTTTTGCAACATAGTGTGATGATCTTTACTTATTTAAGAGCAGAGCAAAATATTTCTTTCTTTACAAAATTTCTTGAACATATTGTACACTTGGTTTAAATGTAATTAAACATAAAAGTCTACCATCACATGCACTGGCTATGAATATACTATATACATTCCTGTCAGCCAAAGAAAACCAACCTTGTTGGAACAGTCAAATCATGAATAAAACATCTTGTCAATACATTTCATATAAAATTACACCATCGTTCGCACAAAATACAAATTCGTTTCTGAACTGCATCACATTTTTTCTAGTCAAGAAAGTTAGTGTTCGCCAATTAGGAACATCAGGTCACTGTTTGGCTTTTGTGTGTAATGAGTACCAAAATTTAAAAGGGGTTTTTTGGTCACTTAAAAGATGACTATGCAACTGAAGTGATAGCAAATGATGTTCTGAAAGCAAAGACCCAAACTGCTCATTAAGAGAGATTTGAAACCAATCCTCTTCACTGATACCATCCTTGGTGATCCGTGTCTACACTCCAGTCCTCAGGTAATTCACCAAATTTATGCAATTAGCTTTTCAAAATTTGGGAGCAAGCTATGATTAACATTTAAATGTACAACAGTTAAATTTAAAAAAAAAAACTAATAACACTGTCATCACATCAAAATTTGAAGCTTTGAAGGTCATTTAATCTATATTTATTTGTACCATCTGCGTGTTCTTTCTGCTACAAACAAGTTGTTTACTTTCTATGATATGTTATACTCAATGTAATAGGTAAGAAAAGAATTTAAAAAAAATGAAAACATAAACTCTCGATTATCCACACTAATACATCGCTTGGATATTAAACAATAAATATTAATTGTTAAAGTGCTGTGAAAGAAGTGATGAACATTCAAAATAAAATGGATATTAAAATATGCAGATAATACAAAACAGGAAGAAAATATTGAACAATTACATACTACAAGAAGATGGAAATAAATGTTGTATAATATCTATGCCACATTTATGTGTACCTATACTGCATTACCATTAAGAAATAAACGACAGTAAACAATCTTAAACAGTACAAACATGAAAACAATATGTTCATATCTCACCTTTATTGTTCACCCCTTTTAAAATTTGAAAATAAAAAAATTGTTACATTATGCACATTAAGTCACTGTTACAACATGCAAATTTAATAATAAAACATTCTTTTTGAAATACTATAAAAGATTTTAAATTACAAAATTAAATGTACTGTTTTTTAAATGTACAGTTTATTATTCATATTTTTTTAAATAATCAGTCAGCTGGTGTTTTTTCTTCTGGATGAACAGTTTGTGAATTTTTTTTTAGCAGCCTTCTAAAAACCAATTTGCCCACTAAGAGTGTTGTGTCTGCTTACAAAGTATTGATTTGCGGTATCAAAACTGAATCCAATTTTGTTTCAGAATCAAGTTTGAAGTCAGTCACTTCCAGTCAGTTGAAAGTACTTTTTGGCTCAACTTTCTTCTCAAGCCAATAACCCAAGTTAACAGGTATTCAAGGTCAAGGTATGTCCACAAAGGGTCAACGACCATTGTGACTCACTGGTCCTGTGCACCCGCACGCACGTACGCACAAACCTGATGGTTATATAAATACTGGAGCAAATTAAACTTGTGCATATGATAAAAAACGTAAAAGTTTTATTTTTATTTTTCTTTATAAACAAATTGTTTATACGTTTGTAAGCATTTAAATAAATATTACGCACAGTTTTGATTGCAACACACAAAGCTTTGATACAGTACAAACTTAAAGACACGTCTGAAGTCATCGTATGTGTATAACCGGTACCTATAGTGACCATTTATAAATATTCATTATTTATGGTGTCTTCAGATTACATAAAACCTGTAGTACCCATCGACCTACGGCTTATAGCTGTGATTCCCAAAACGGAACGCCACTTGGGAAATTCAAGAGTTAATGAAAATTGTGTGGACTGAATTTCGTTCCAGTTAATTACAATTGGTCTTACGATTTACTGAGTTGACCGCAGAATGTATTTTACACATCTGAAGAGCTCCTGGGAAGCCAAAAAAAAAATAAATAAAAACCACTCACCGGGATGAATCTATCAATATGACAATCTGTCTGTAGTGCCAGACACATTTTATTTCCGCCCTTAAATTTATACGAACCTAGAAATGAAAGTTATGTTACTAAGAAGTTAGTGATATTTAATTTCATTTTACTTTATATTATTTAAACCATCTATCTTTACTGATTTGTGTAAAAATTATATACACTGAAGTTGACATATATACGGATTTTTATTGGATGTATCGCACAATCAATGAGTTTAGGGGTCAGACGAGTGGCTATAATTCTACCAGCAATGTCACTTGTATAAAACTGATTTATACAAGTTAATTTATGTTGGGTGTTAATGATTCTTTTTTATTTAATAAACGTAGAAATTATACACTTGACGACTATACTATAAACATTTTATGACCATTCTTTTGGTAATTATCTCGGTTTTTTCACAGTTATACAATAAATTATAAAATTATAGTATTTTTATGAAAAATTGTAAAAATAACTTTCAATAACAATTTGTACATATTTATCTACTTTCTTAAATACTTCTTCTCAACTTCAATTTCTTCTCTGCTTGATATAATGCTGTATAACTACTTCCTAAATTGTTTTTTCTCGTAGTTAGTATCAGATAATGTTCATAATATTTCGTCATATCAATTAATATCGTCCATTTCATAGCTATTGTTAAGTTACTCAACAAAGTTATAATTTTCTAATTTTTATTATTACAGTATATTATTATTATTATTTATACAAGTTTTAATTATTATTATTATTATTATTTATTAATTTTTTAATGACAGTAAGCACACATTTAAATACGAGTACTATTTTTTTTTTCAACATCCGGTGAGTTGGGAAACCTGGTTCTGTTGTCAGCAACAATCTGATTGTTGATTAATGTTTTTGAGGCTTTGTTCTAACCTATAACCACTGGTTTTATAGTTATTTTGTCTATTATTGTGGTGACGACAGTTTTAATTATGGCAACTACAATTGAAATTGCCTCCAAGTGTGAGATTCGGTCTGTTATTAGATTTCTTCAAGCTGCATAGATTTCGGTCATAGTGCTGCAGAAATTCATCGAAGGTTGTGTAATGTGTAGTATGGAGAAAATGTGATGCGTGATGGTTCAGTTCGGGAATGGTGTCGAAAATTTAAAGAAGGGCGAATTGATGTTCATGGTGAAGGAGGGCAAGGAAGAAAGTCCGTGGCTACTGATGATGTTGTCGAAAGGGTAGACAGGATGGTTCGAGAGCACCGTCGTTTCACAATTACTGAACTTTCTGCGGATTTTCCTGAAATATCTAGGTCTGCTCTTTATTATATTCTTATTCAGAAGCTTGGGTATAGGAAACTCTGTGCTCGGTGGGTTCCCAAACAACGCACGACCTCACGCTGCTGCTCACACAAAACCTGCTTCATGAATTTGGTTGGTCCTTGATCACCCATCTTATAGCTTGAATTGCCACCAAGTGACTACCATTTGTTCATTGACTTGAAAAAGTGGTTAGGTGGGGAGCGGTTTGACTCCAAAGATGAGTTAAAGTCCAGTGTGGCAGATTGGCTGACTACTCAGGAGCGAACCTTCTACAATGTGGGCATAGAAAAGTTGGTGCCTCGCTATGATAAGTGCCTCAACAATGGTGGTTACTATGTAGAAAAGTAGTTTACATATATATGAAACTTTTGTATATAATAAAATTATTGATGTCATTCATGTGTCTGTTTATTGGTCTATCGGAGGTTGATAAACAAATAGCCCTCGTATAAAGCAATATACGAATTTAAATTATATAAGTAAACGTTTCTAACGTGTGTATTAGTATATACATTGTCATCTTTTACACTTTTAATTCATGTAATTAAAATTGTTACACTTGTCGTATAGCGATCCATTATTTTAATCTCAGATTTCGTTCTTAAAACTATCGCGTAATCTCGCATTCGTGGAACCAACTGCTACTCTGCGTGTGTTACTCAAATGAACGTTATTTGGCTGGCTTTTCTGTTTCTTTTTTTTATATAAACGGACACATATCAACGGACACTTAGCGTGTGTTGTTCAGTATACATCGGGCAGTCTTCTGTTTTTTATTTACACCTTGAGAAATGGCAGGTTGAATCTCCTATTCTTACTTTCAAGTTTATTGGGATTTATATTTCACGGTAAACTAGAATTAAATTCCGTTTAAAAATAAAATTATAATTAACACAATTTTAAAATCAAGATGTAGTAGCGACTTTTACACACCACTGGTGAAATATTTGTGTATATGGGGGGGGGGAGTAAGTTATCTTTACGTCAGTATCATTTACTATTGAACATGATTTAGAGGAAATTTGATTCCGGTGTCGCGTGTTTTGTACTTTGCTTCTGTATAGACGTAGGTCTCTCATGGCGTATCAAACCATATCGTCAATGTCCGGGAATTGACTATTACGGCGTGTAAATAGAAACACGATTCGTAATGTAATGTTTTTTACGGGTTTTATCATGTCCAACGAAGGGTGTTTAAGTTGAAGTTATTTTTTGCACCGCATTCTGTAAATGATATTTAATCTCCCGTTATGAATGACGTGTTTTGTACGTGTTACTATCGCTATACACGACATCTGTTTACGCGTATTTTTTCATTTTGTACATTATATTATGTACACTGCCCACTGACTGTTACTTTTAGTTGTTATTTATTCCTACGCAATTTCTGATCATCTCAGTTCGTGATGTTTTTACTGTCTAAACGACGTTTTGGTGTATTACGCCTCTTTATTTTCTTATTCTTCTCAACTTAAAAAAAAGACTAAACAGAAAACAGAAAAAAACGTATATAAGAAAAATATATTCATAATAATAATTACACATGAAATTTCAGGAAATAAAAACACACACAAATAATGGCTTCTTTTATACCGTCTAACCAGTCTAGGAGTTGAGCAGACTAGGGTGCGGCTGCCCTACGTGAGCTGTTCGGCATCCAGGCGGGTAATGTGGCCATCACTACGCTTCAGTCCCCCCCCCCCAGAGGTACTCTTTTTCCACAGGCCGAGTGGACCTGGGGGTCTGAAAAGCCCACCTTAATTGTATGGTGTGCCCGGGACCTTCAGATTAGTAACCTGGCATCATACCCACTGGCCTACTGCGTACCGATATAGAAATATGAACATTTTATTTCTGTCAGCTATTAAGTTCGTCAACGCTACCATATATCATACATAAAGAATATGCTCTACCATACACCTCGTAACTTAACACAATCTGAATTTGAATACATTATGCAAAACTTATGGAGGGTGTTACCAACATACCTAGTCACACAATGTATTCTCACATTTGAGGTGGTCTAAGAAAATATGCTCTCCCTCCCCCTGCACAACATCGACAACGATAATTTGGCGCCACTACTCCCTAAGAACGGCTTAGTTCGATGCACGATTTCAACTACGGCAGTCCGACGCATAATATTTTGGCTTTTTATAAAAGTACTTTCATTCTTCCGTTACATCATATTATCACTTCACGCGATTTAGGTGGCACAGGCCCATCTTCACTGAGGCTGACCATCGATTACTAAAAATTACAAGGAGTCGACGAACCGAACTAACGGGGATCATGCATGAGTAGTTCGAATTATCGGTTTGATCTGACTTTAGTGCGTAGTTTTATGATAACCGATAAGTGTAAAAAAAAAATTAATTTTGATATTGAAAAAGTGATAAATTCCAGAGTTGCGTGTATATATTTCTTTACGCAAATAAGAACAACGTTGTGGAACTGCATTCCAAACAACATAAACGTTCTCGCATCCACATAGCCACTGGACCTCTTATTACCAACTTTGTCACTACTTATTGCCACACTGCTAAATACTTCATTCTTGACGAAGCCTTTCGGTGTCTCCACCATCTTCAGGTCTTAAAACGAGTTTAACAGAATCTAAATATAAGAATAAAATAAAGATATGGTTAAGATATGTAGACGATGTTTTGATTATATGGGAAGGAACAAACGAAGACTTTGGAAAATTAACGGAAGAGATTAATGGAAAGGAACCTAAAATTAAATTTCAAGAAGAAATAGGTGGGTTAGGTATAAAGTATCTAGATTTTGATATAAAAATAGACATTAGTGGTTTTAGGTTTGACATATACAGGAAAGAAACTTATACAGATGTAATTATACCAGAAGAATCATACCATCCGATAGGTCATAAAATGGCTGCTTTAAATTCTTTTTGTTATAGGGCAGTGAAATATTTGGAAGATGAGAGTCAAAAGAGTGTTGAATTGAAAAGGATAAAACAGATAGCCATAAATGACAATTACAACCCAAAGATAGAAGATAGAATAGTAAGAAAAATTGAAAGAGGTCATGAGGTAAATAAAGATAAAAAAGATAAGAAGTATGTTCGATCTATAACGTACATGGGGTATCAAACCACGAAAATAATTTTAAAAAAAGTTGTTTAAGATCTGAAGATGGTGGAGACACCGAAAGGCCTCGTCAAGAACGAAGTATTTAGCAGTGTGGCAATAAGTAGTGACAAAGTTGGTGAACTAACAAAACTGGGACTTCTTATTCTTCAATCTCCGTTCGGGAGTAACAACCACTGACAAGCACATTATCTACAGTTGTTTCATAAACTGCTGTACACGGCCATGTATACACAGAACGAAAACAAAACTTTATACTGTTACGGACAACTCAGTTGGTACCCAACAAATAATAATAAACGCGGCGTTAAGTTAAACCCAACAATAAACGTCACAACGTTACATAGTAAACGTTAATATATAACAAATAATTTGTTACACGGTTTCTGCTGGTCGTCATCAAATCCTGTACGGTACGACACAAGTCAGACAACAATAACATGTATTCACCCTAAATACGGCGCGGTAAAGCACGTATGACTACAGACAAGACTGTTTAGATTACTGGAGTTCCGATTATCACGTTCTACTTCAATATACCACGAGTTTCAAATTTCTCACGTTTATAATACACAGAAAGACTTAGTAACTAAGTAATACTACCTCAACCAAATAGCTGACAGTTGGAAGCTTTTGATGTAATGACGTGTTCTTAAAGTCCGACAAAGTCTTGCGAACCAACCAGACTGCCCCGTTAGCAAGATGACATTATAGTTATGGGTCCACATGGACGCGGGGTTGCTATAATTAGTACCTACGAAACACAGTTTATCACACAGGTTTTTAAAAATATATAAACACTTGGTACGTTTCACAGATTTTATTTAACTCTGACAGCTGTTTCAACTTCTTAAGCCACTGTCAAAGAGATGAATGAAAACCTAAACAGAAGATGTAATTGAGGGTGCTGGTGGACATCTGTTTAGGGCATGTATTGGAACATGTGTGAGGTGTGAAGATGGAGAGGGGGGTTCCAGGAGCTAAGGGAAGATCAAGTGTCCCCCCTGCAATCCCCTCTCCATCTTCACACCTCACACATGTTCCAATACACGCTCTAAACAGATGTCCACCAGCATCCTTACTTACATCCTCTGTTTAGGTTTTCATTCATCTCTTTGACAATGGCTTACGAAGTCGACACAGCTGTCAGAGTTAAATAAAATCTGTGAAACATACCAAGTGTTTATGTATTTTTAAAAACCTTTGTATTAATATGTTTCACCAAGTGCCCAATGAGTCATCAATTAATACAGTTTATCACCTTCAACGAAGCCGACCGACTCATCTTGTCATAGTCATGCTGCTGTCGCTACAGCTTTGTTCCGTCCTATGTAGAGACATGCCAAAAACGTAACTACATGTATTGCGATTAAAAAATATCGGTATGGAGAACCATACATGACTTCCATATTCTAAGATTTATATTTAAAATCATTTTCGAAATGAAATATTACCATAGAAACTACTTCTTTCTACTTACTGCTTCAGCCTTAACCACAGTACTGTTGTCACTAACATATACCACCTCACGTTATCGCACTCGATTTTCACTGATGATGGAAGTCGATGGCATTGCCGAAATGTCTGGTTTTGTAGAAAACATTGGACTACGGCCAAATATCCCGAGAAGGAATTTTAACAAAAACTACTTCTTTGTTGCCGATAACGTTGTACACATATATATAAAAAATATGCATAAAATTAATGGCTTGTATAAGTTAATGATTGATCTCCATTAAGTAGTGCTCAAGTTTCCAAAGTTTTAATATTATGATGTCCGTAATTAAAACATCAGAGCAGGTTTAGTGTGTATGAGGGTACACCGTGGACAAAAATTTTCAACATTTCCTATTGAGCGTTGCTTAGAGTAAAGCTGCGAATCTACAGTGTACGTTTCACAGAACAAACACGCAGAAAAGAAGGAGCGCTCCGAAGTCACTCATGGACCCTCAGCATCTTGCAGAGGGTTCATTCCCTAAAGACGAAAAGTCTGTCTATGAATCGTTCCTCTGTAAACACGTGCAGTTACACTGCCCAGCGATCCACAGGAAGCAAATCGCTATCTCCACGCTGGACACTTTTTCGGCTTGCACGTGTTATGTTGGTATGGGTTTCGGCACTTTCCATTTAAAAAGCATGCAAATGTAAGAAAATAAACATGAATGAGGCCAGAAATGACGCGAATTGTGTGTGTGTGTGTGTGTGTGTGTGTGTGTGTGTGTGTGTGTGTGTGTGTGTGTGTGTGTGTGTGTGTGTGTTCACTGCCTTTTTATTGCGGTAGTCACAATAATAAAATGGAAACGTAAACATTACATAACTGAGATATGCTTGCCCGCCACGAACGATATATTTTCTCTCATACATGATTTACATTAAAATGAAAAAATTATAATGTTATTGCCTGGCAACAAAATTATTTTATTTTTTACAATTACCATTGTTTGAAAAAGTTTAAATGAATTTTCAAGTACTTTACTGTTGTTAAAACATAAAAGGTTGCAGGTAAACCACCCCTTCCCCTTAACCGATCTTCACCAAAATCAAAAGGCCTTGAAGTCTCTACAATTCAGGGGAGTATGCAAAAAATTATTTGATTCTGTTTGAATATGCGGCAGTTATCGTTCGTCATAGAACAAATTACCCTTGTTAAAACATAAAACGTTGCAGGTAAATTACCCCTTTCCCTTAACCGATCTTCACCAAAAACAATAGGTCTTGAGAACTCCATAATTCAGGGCTGTATGCGAAACATTATTTGATTCTGTTTGAATTTGCGGCTGTTATCGTTTGCCAAAAAAAAATTACCCTTGATAAAAAAACCGTTGCAGGTAAACTACCCCTTTTCCTCAACCGATCTTCTCCGAAAACAATAGGTATTGAGTACTCTACAAATCAGGGCTGTATGCAAAAAATTATTTGATTCTGTTTGATTTTGCGGCTGTTATCGTTGCCATAGAAAAGAAATCTACAGACACAAAGACACACAGACAGACAGACACACAGACACTTTTCGAAAAACGACTTTTTTTCATGTTTTGGGTGTAGTACAATCAGAATCTGCAATAATCTCGAACACGATTTTTTTTGGCATCACCATACTTCCATTTCCTTAAGGAACATGGAAGTAATATATAACTGCGACTGTGACGATTTAAAGGCAATTTAAATAGCACAAATTAATTTTTTTTCTTATAACATGTGAGAGTATAATCCACCCTCCCTCTGTACACAGATGCCTGTATCAACTTGTAAAAAGGCTAGTACGAACATGAAAAGTACACTGTTATTAAGCGAAAACTAATAATCCTTCTATTTAAATAAAAGACGTAATAATAATAAATGAAATACCTAACTCCTAACTAAGAAAAGGTAGGATAATTTATAGTAGTTAATTAATGGACAATTAATAATAATAAAGTACGAACTACTTTCCTCTCGGCGTGTAAACTGCGCCCCCTTCCATACTCCCTGCCGCTAAACTAACGCCAGTCGACCTAGAATCTCTGACATGTAAGCAGCTCGAAAATGTGTCGTGAAGTTAAACTTACGTTTATGTCGCTAAAACCGATGTAACAAGAAGTTAGTGCTCCTCATTTAATTAAACCACATGTAGCGAAAGCAAAATGAAGCTTAAAACTAGTAACGTAGTTCAGATGTTGGGAAAATATTATTAATAAATAAAAACTTAGCCGACACATCTCTTTATGAAAAGTAAGTGGTGAGATATGTTCCATACCATGTAAAAGGTAACATCAGTGCTGTTTTTAAAAGAAAAATTAAATGTGAAAAGTGAACACCGACGCCAGGAGAGAAGTTACGACAACAACTGTACGAACTCCAAGTAGCAGAATCCCAGCGTCATGACCTAGACCACAATACAGAAACAACCAACTAAATGGAGTATCCAGATGGACAACGAACTACATCCAGGAAGACCTACTGAAGAGGATCATCTCGACCACCAGCCGCAGACTCACGTTATACTCAAGTGACACTAAACCATAACTTCTGTGCATACATTGTTTTTAACAGCCTCAACAAAAAGAACAGTAAAGTTTCTTGTAAAGACTTTTTAGATCACATAAATATTAGCATATTAATGTTTGTAGTTTCTGTAATGCTATAGTAATAACCTGATGATGCTTAACGGCAAAGTTAATATGAAATTACATCAGACTATTCTTCAAATAGTTTGGATGATGTTAAAGTATGTTAGAATATTATAAAGTTAGAACCCGGATCCGTGGTAATCAAAGTAATACACAGTTGTATGATCTTGAGATACTAAGAGTAACAATTTACAGAGTATCTGATGCAGAATCTATAAGAATTTTCCTTTAAAAGTAAAGTACAAACAAAAAGATGACCATTAAAGCTATTAAGTTTATATCCGTAGTTAAGATACAATAATAAAGAGATGTTTTCGCTAATATCCAGAGAGTAAATAAATTTAATTAACCTTGGACAAATTCCTGATATATACATTGTCATAATTTGTTGGTAAGTAATTTTTACTAACTACGGCAGCTAGTTTAATTAACAGCAAACAATTAAACTGGTTCCCTATGATATAATGTCTTAACGAAAGAGACGTTATAAAATGCGCCATTGCTCTGCTCTGTGCTAATTGCTTTTAACTTGCTAAAATGCATAAATTTAATCACTCTGAAATTGTGAACAAATAAATAGAGTTTTAATTATAAAATAATAATATTAGTATTAGGATATTGCCGTAATAAACAAGTCCCTGCTGGTAAAAATATTCCATTTTAAACCTGTCTGTATTTACAGGCTATTTCATGTTAAATACGTGTCGAGGAATGTATGCTCTGCCCGTAAACAAATAAGTTGTTTGAATGGCATTCCCAAGTGGACAAAATAGACAGTCCTGAACAAGAAATAATTGTGTTTCAGATTGTCCGAATTCACCCTCCTTTGTTAACAACACACCCCAACACAAACAATAAGGCCCGGCGCAAATTGAACGCAGCCCACGCACACGCCACGTCTACCCACACTCGCTCAACAGTATACCCACGCCCACGGTTGTGCCAAGGCACTGCATATTGAACTAGTCCCAGCAGTCGAATCCCAACTCATGGACACGCGTAATATGCTTTTCCTCGATCTGGATTCCGAATCCGAGGAGGAGAATCTAGCTATTTTGTACTTATTATTCGGAAAAAGAAAAAAAATGTAGGCGAAATAACTATTTACGTGAGAGAAGTACCCATGGAGAGTTCAAATTGTGTCGGGAAATTAGTGATAGTGTTTTCAGAAAAACGTTTCGACTCAACAAGGACCAGTTTACAGAAATCCATGAACTGGTAAAAGAAGATATAACTGGAGGAGAATGCAACGCTCAAAAAGCAATTAGAAGCGAAGAGAAACTAGCCGTGTGCCTCAGGTAAGATTATCATTTATTTTTAGTTTTCTACCTATTATAAATAGTGGAAAACTTGGAATCGTTTGGTTGGGGTCAAAATTTAATACCCACTTTTCTAAACTTTTTTCACGTTTCAGATTCCTAAATTTTTCGTCTGAATGTGTGTGTGTGTGTGTGTGTGTGTCAGAGAATACCAAGCCTATGATAGGCTCATTGCACAGTGTGATCGCAGCAGTTGTGAAATAGTCAATATTGCCAACATAACCAAAAATATGTTGCAACCTTGTGGGCGAGATATCTTTAGAACCTTTGATCCGATTTAGACTAAATTAAGTATTCTACCTTTACTAACCTTTATTACTATTTATTTATCATACGTTTTTTCTATAACAAACTGCACATGCATTTTTAGTTGGGGTAGGTTTTTGTTTATCAAAACATTATGTACTTTTGAAAAAACTTTATTTGAACTAATATCATCAAAATACAGTAAAACATAAGAAGTTGAAAAAAGTAAAATATGTAAATATCGCAATTTCTATTAATAAAAATACAGTAAAACATAAAAGTTGATAAACGTAAAATATGTAAATATCACATAAACAGTTGTGTGTTTGGCGTCAGCAACAATTGTCCTGAAGATGACAATAAATATTGTCGAAACGTCGACGCAAAATAGCTAAAATTTGTATTATTGACCGATCCTCACTAACCATCCACTAAAACATTCATTGATTGACGGTCACTAAAAATTTAAGGATTTATGTAAATATCGCAATTTCTATTAATAAAAATACAGTAAAACATAAAAGTTGATAAAAGTCAAGTTGATAATTTTTCAAATCTTCATATATACAAAAAGTCAAATAGGTAAACATTACAATGATGTATAAGAAGGTGTGGATGTGGATGACATCGTATTTGAGTCACTATCATTTTGAAGACTCTGGCCTGTTCTAAAAAGTTCTGGAAATTGCACTGACAACTCGCCAGAAGCTGAGGTTGTAGGCGTAGCTAAAGTCGTCTGTACATCGGGCTCATATCTTGATTTATTTAATTCGTACTGTTCGTCTGTTTCTGAGACAACTTGGAATATTTTATTACGAATCTGCCTTTGGTGAGGAGCTGGAAGCTGTTTTGTCGTGCAGTACATTGCCATGAAAAATTGATGCAAAGCGTCTTTCTCTGGCACTGTCTTACTCTCAAGCAGTAATTTTTGCCTGAGCTCGTCTCGACCTTTTGCTCGTTGCTCGCATTTTCCCAGGAATTGCTGGATTGGAGTAATTTCCCTAAACCTGATTCTTGGAGAGTATTCTTTGGCGACGGTCTTCTCTTTTCCATCGCTAACTGTTCCAGCATTTTGATTTGATGGTTCATCAATATCTTCATCTATTGCTTCACTTTCAGGACATGCAAATTGGTCCTCATTGGCAAGGTCCGTTGCAGGCGGTTCCACATTCGTATCTGTGCATCTGTTTTTCATGAACGGTAGCAAAAATTCCATTTGCTGCTGGTATAACCACGGCTTTGGGGGATCTGCTTGCTGTCCACTTTTCCTCTTCTTTTGCCTTCTTAGGGCCTCCCGATGACAATCCCTAAGTTTTCGCCATAATTAATTGACAATACTACCTGAAACCAAAAATAAAAATCATGCCTTATCATATTTTACATATCGACGTTTCCAAAATAGATAGGTATATAATAGCACTGTAGTTTAGACACCCTCTTTTATCAGAAACTGCAACTTATCACTTATTAAATTAGTTTTTTTTTCTTTGTTTCAGGTACTTGGCAACTGGTGATATGTTCAAAACTATAGGGTTGAGCTACAGAATGGGAGAAAGAACTGTGTCGAACATTGTTTCCCAAGTGTGCAAAGCAATCTGGCGTCATTTGCAACCTATTTATATGCCTTCGCCAACAGCAGAAATGTGGGAAAACATCGCATTGGATTTTGAAAGAAAGTGGCAAATGTATAACTGCCTTGGATCGATAGATGGTAAACATGTCTGCATTCGAAAATGGATTTGTAGTGGCTCTTCATTTTATAACTACAAACAACACTGCTCCATCGTTTTAATGGCAACAGTAGACGCTCACTATCGCTTCACAACCGTCAACATAGACTCTATGGGTAGATTTAGTGACGGAAACATTATCGCAGAATAAAATTTAGGAAAAAAATTTGAGAAACGGATCTCTTCAGTTGCCAGAACCGAAACCGTTACCCGGTCAAAATGAAGTTACTCCATATGTCTTTATCGGATATGAAGCGTTTCCACTTTCGCCTTATTTAATGCGTCCATATCCTAAAGTAAGAGTCACAGACAACTTTGAAAATAAGGTGTATAATTACAGAATATCCCGAGGACGGCACAGTGGAACGCGCATTTGGCATTTTAGCAGCTAGATTTCGCATTTATAAAAGGTCTTTCGAATGCAAGTTAGAGACCATTGATGATGCTGTGAAGGCCACAACCGTACTCCATAATTGTTTACGAACAAAGGTCTTATCGGGAGCAATCCCTACTGAAGAAGATAACGAACTGATCAACAATCCTGCAGAAAATAACTTCGCCCCTTTAGCACAAAATCGAATTAGAAGCTCGAGACAAGCATTTCAGATTAGAGAATGGTTCAAAAATTGTTTCAATAGTGCACAAGGATCTGTTGAGTGGCAAAGAAGAGCTGTAGAAAGAGGAAAATATTGAGCACTACGATGTACTGTACAGTAAAACCTCGAAACGTTTCGACAGGGCCCATGAAAAAAAACTTAAAATGGAAAACAACTTTATATCAAATTTTGAAAAATTATCAGTCTCTAATTTAAAAATAAGTACTTAATATTTATGTAATTACATTTCAGCATAAGCATGTAATAAAAGACTTCGCTAATTTCTCAATTTATTGCACATACTTTAATTACTATTACGTCATTTCACAATTGATTCTGAGATCAGGTAAAAGATATGGGTTCGATTTCTGGAAAATGACTTTGGTAAAACAGTAAATGGTAAACAGAAATTTTCTCCGAACTTGTCCTCTAAATGGATTGCACCGGAAAAGCCTCAACTCACTTGTATTGTTGGTTCGTAATTTTCTCGAAAATTAATTTATTAAAAAAAAATTATTTTATTAGTCATCCCATTAAAATATAAAATCAAATGACGTTCTATAAAATTAAAAAGGCCTTGTACATATGATGTGTTTTGTATGAATTAATTAAAATAATGAAACTTACCTTCTGAATTTAATTCTTCTCCTATTTTGTCCCACAATTCATCTTTCAATTTACATCTCATGTAGTCGGGATGGCTTGTGCAATATAGTACAGGGTGTTCTTGAACATGAGAAATACGTTTTTCCTGATCCATGGTTCACCCACGACCCACGAAAACTATGCCTCTCGTACAAACTTATCCACGCGTGGGAGAAGACTGCATGGGCTGGCACTGGGATGGGTCCAACATGCGGTGCAGTATTGGAAACTGTGTTTCAAGAGATTCGTCCACGCGTGAGATGAGCGTGGCGTGTGCGTGTGCTGGGTTCAATTTGCGCCGGGCCTAAGACTCCCCAAACAGCTGATCTAATGTGTTATTGTAAACACAATGAACTCTTCGTGTGAAATTTCTTTCCACTATAAAAAGATATTATCACTTTGTCTCGACTGATAATTGCTAGAAGTACATAAAGTTGAATTGATTTGAGATAATTTTAATTTGATTAATTAGTATAAGATTCTTATTATCTATATATGTGTGTGTGTTTAAATGAATTCAAATTTTATAAGTGTTTAAAATAGATGATATAAGATTTGTCGTACGTAATATTTAAATTATTTAAAAGTGATTACTACCACAATAATGGCTCAATTTAACCCCGACTTGTTGTTGAAGGATGAACTAAGCTATGAAGCTTTGTTACGCGGTCTCCCATACACAAACGTAACTGTCGCGGAGCTGCGCAAAACATTACGCGAAAATAGACCAGAGAAACCCTCACTGTTGAATCGTTTAAGTGTGTTAGACTTCGAAAGTGAAAAGGAAACATGCTATCATAAATATACAGAACTTACCTCCATCGCACAAACCCTGCGAGATGAAAAATCCCCCGCAGTAATTTTAAGAACCACTCAAAGAATCGAACATCTGACCCGCCGCATCACCAATTTGTTGAATTGGCCCGGTGACAAAGTTACTCCACAGGACGCGCAAAAATTCGCGGAAGAAGCATTACAGCAATTACCCGAGATAATGCGCGAATTACGTAGAAGGTCCGAATCGTTTAGAATAGAAGAGATTGAAGAAGCAATGACGAAACTAAATATTTCCCCCACCATATCTCCTACTCAATAACAGCAACCCAGTGCTGTAAAATTCAGTTTCTGCAGGAATGTAATATAGAACCCGTTAAGGAACGGTTAACCGATAGACAAGTAAATATCCTACCCGTAAACGTCACGTTACTTCCAAATGAACAAGAGAATATGACCCGTACCTACGATTTACCTCCTCACTTAGACGAATCAATCTGCGGAAAAACCTAGAATGACGACTCAATTAAATCTAACTACCGAGCTTTATGGAAAAATAACTCACCCCGTAGAACGTATTTTATCTGAGATACCAACCACTGATGGGCTGAATATTATGAAACTCCTAGATTTTATCAAGCGCCTATTACAAATAAAGGATCTGCGACAACTAAGAGATGACCAAATTTTACAAGTAATTCTACCTAAATGTATATCTCCTTTAAAAGATCGTGTGTTAGAATCACTAAGGTATAATCACCCTGTAGAAGAACTACATACCACCCTGATAAGACACTTCATCCCCACCGGTATTTACGAAGAATTAAAGCGGAACTCAGTACTTCGTGTACAAGGAGCGTATGAGAGACTAGCTCATTATATATCTGAAATAAGGGAATCGGCCTTATTACTACAAGTTAACTGGAGTGAACAACAGCTAGTAGACACTATCTTAGTAGGACTATCTCCCGAGGAGCGATCTCCCCTAGCACTCATGAAGAGACCAACCACCTTCACAGAACTAGAACTGTGTTGTATACATTCATCCAACGTCTGGTATTCAGACCAAAACAGACGCGTTTTTATGTCCCAGACTCAACGCAGGGATTCATTCCTACCTCTACCCATTGGGACTGATACTCGAACCTACCGCGATAAGCGATTCCTAAGAACTTCTAAAACCCAAAGATAGCCCAATACATCAAACTCTCTACAAAAATTAAACCTGGTAGTCGTGGGACTACCGGTAGACATGGAATCATGGGCAGACTTGTGCTTTGGGAAGGAATGAAGGGTTGGTTAAATAAACAGCTCTCATCGTCTTAATGTTCTCATCGTCTGTTTTCTTGCTAGCTAGCCGTACACTCGATCTGAGTCGCTTTGGGGGCACGCCGGATGACCCACGTATCGGAGATGCGAGCCGCTTGGGCGCTGACGGGGTTTCGTCAATCTTCAAATGGTTGCCATTTTCTAAGTTCTCGGCCGATTTCTTTGATTTTAGTCTCAAACAATAGGCCTGTTGACGCTCTGCATAGGATTTGCCGGTTTTCGGTTTGAAATTTTTGGTTCGAGTTTTATCGCGATTTTTAGGTCGAGGCATTTCAAATTTTTGAGTTCAAATGTTATTATTTTCTGCGAGTGCTTCTGGTACTCGGAATTGGTGTTATTGGAGAGATTTAGTTCTGAGGATCACAACGCACTTTGTATTTTCGCGATCGGACTTGTAGTTCCCGAGATATTTATGTTTTAGTGGAGCAATTTAGAAATTTTCGGCGCAAAAACACCCTCAGGCAGACAAACCCTAGAGGCGACTGAAGTCAGTTGTCAAAATTCTCAGTACTATTGGTGGAAGGGGGCCAAGTGACTCGATCACCTGACACCTGGTTTGCTGGGATTGGTTGAGCGGTTCGTGAGATAGTGGTATGCCGAAAGTACATTTGAAACATAACGATCGATTTTCGCGAAACGTGTGAGTAAGACATTACATACCTATGGATTCCATGTCAAAAACCCAGACAGCATGCGAGCGATGCCAATGAGGAAAGAAGATGTTATAACTGTGGAAAGTCCGGACACACTAGCAAGAATTGTAAACAAAAGCGGTACCAACAGAAAACCGACCAGTCAAAAAACATGTGAAGCGGGAAGAACAAAAATCTACGACTTCCGCAGCATCAGAAGGAAAGGTATAAACACTAATCACCCTAAAGTAAAAATAAATATAAACAAACGTATAGAGCCTTACATAACAAGATTTATTAACAAGTGCAACTCTATTGGTACATGCAAAACAAGTATATGCCAATTACCCTACATACAGATAGACCTTGGAGCAACGAATATCCTTGGTTTAATCGATTCAGGATCTACACGTAGTATAATCAGTCAACAGCTAGCCACCGTATTAGCTAATCATAATCTTATTCGACGTAGCCAAAACGTGAACATAAAGTGTGCCACCGCGAATAAGCAAAACCTACATATATCACGCAGTATTACTGTCAAATTAAAAATAAAAAATTTTACTTGGTATGTTCCACTACTCGTAGCTGAAGTATTAGGACAAAACTTAATACTAGGCGCCGACTTTATAAGCAAAACTGGCTTAATCCTTGACATATACGCTAAACAATATTTCTTTAGGTTTGATCGTACTCGAAAATATCAGTTCGACTCCGAGCTAAATAACAGCGAGAATTGCGAAACATCAACTAATCAGTTAGAGCATCATGAATCTAGTTTGAGTCATTTAAAAGGAAATGAGCGACAAAGAATTCAAAAGTTAATAAGGGAATTTTCTACCGTACTCACACCCAAGTTAGGATTGACCAATCTAATCGAATACAAAATAAATCTAAGTGACAACAAGGTAATACGTCTTCACCCATACAAATTATCACCGCCCAAGATGGAAATAATGAGAAACCAAATCAACAAACTCATTGAACAACACGTCATAGAACCGTCAACTTCTCCATACTCATCACCTGCATTCCTAGTACCGAAAGGAACTGACAAACATAGACTAGTCGTGGATTATAGACAGCTGAATAAGAATATAGAATTTGAATCGATTCCCCTGCCCGACATTCACAGCGCGTTCCACTATTTTACCAAAGCGAAAATTTTCACCATAATGGATCTCACCCAGGCATTCCACCAAATCCCACTAGCTGAGGAATTAAAACATCTAATTGCGTTTGCTGTCCCATTTAATCTATATCAATTTACTACAGTACCATTCGGAATATCACAAGGAAGTTCAGTATGTAGCAGACTGTAAGAAAAAATATTCGATGACGTTAAATTTAAATTCGTATATCACCATCTTGACGACATAGTAGTACACAGTGAATCGATGGATCAGCATATTGATCACTTGCGTGAAGTATTATCAAGGTTAAAGAAAGCTGGACTAACGGTAAACCCCAGTAAAGTTAATTTCGCAGTAAAACAATTCTCTTTCTTAGGTCATATAGTATCGGCCTAGGTAAGGTTAGCATCGACCCCGAACGTACGCGCGCAATCCGAGAATTTTTACCACCTAGAGACACCAAAGGTATAGCTCGATTTTTAGGTATGATCAATTATTTTCACAAGTACATACCCCACCTAGCGGATATAGCAGCCCCATTAAATGCATTAAGGAAAAAAGGAGCGAAATTCGAGTGGACTACTCGACATCAAGCAGCTTTTGAAACACTCAAAGAAAGCATAATATCACCACCGGTATTGCAATTAGCAGATTTCAGTAAACCATTTGTCGTACAGACCGACAGCTCTAGTGTAGCATTAGGAGCCGTAATATACCAAGAAATCAATAATACAAGACTCCCGATCAGCTATGCATCACGTACTTTGACGGACCAAGAAAGGAAGTTCTCAGCCTATGAACTCCAATGTTTAGCTGTAATATTCGCCTTCGAAAAATACAAACCATTTTTGGAACACAAGGAATTTCTACTAGAAACCGACAACCAAGCTTTGTCATGGTTATTGAACCATCCAAAACAGTTAGGTCGTATCGGAAGATGGGTGTTAAGATTAAATTGCTACAAGTTCAAAGTACAACATATTCGTGGTACCCAAAATGTAGTCGCCGATACACTATCCCGCATGTTCCAACTACCCAATACCAGACCTGACGAAGACAATGTAGAAACCACTACTGTCAATACGCTAATAACAGAATTCCCCCTTGCATTTAAGGATATAGCACATCACCAACAACAAGATCCAAAATTGTATAAAATAATAGAACAAATAATTAAAGGAAATTATTCTGACAAATATACCTTGAGTAAACGAGTACTTTGTTTTAAAAAGGCTAACGCAAAGTCACTGAGAATAATCGCCCCGGAAATTATTAAACCCATGCTAATGGAATACTACCACTCATCAACCATTGGAGCTCATATGGGAATTAGGAAAACAATACATCGTATTCGCAAGGAATATCATTGGGAAAACATGAACAGTGAAATAACTAAGTTCGTGAAACAATGCGAAATCTGTGCCCTGAGCAAGCCAGCAAGAATCAGTCAAGTCGGAAAATTAATCTCAGAAATCCCCACAACACCCTTTTCAAAGATATACATAGACTTTTCTGGACCTTATCCCCGTTCTAAGTCAGGAAATACTATGCTATTAATTTGCGTGGACTCCTTCACTAAATTCGTGTGGATGTACCCTATGAGACGTGCCTTAGCATCTACGACCATAAAGATTCTACAAGAGAGACTATTTAAAGATTACGGTACACCTAGTATCTGACAATGGACCTCAGTTTAAATCGAAAGAATTTAATGACATGTGTTTAAAATTAGGAATAAATCATATTACAGTCACAGAGTACCGAAAGCAAGGAAACCTAGCTGAGAGATACTTGCGAAACCTAAAATCAGCCTTAATATCTTATCATGCTAAAGATCAGACAGCGTGGGATCAAAATCTATCATGGATACAATTTGCCTTCAACTTGGCGTATCATGAAGGACATAAATCAACACCGTTTGATTTACTGTACAAGTATAAACCGAACCACCCGTTAACCACAAAGTGGAAAACTCATGAGTTATTGCCCCGCGAAATAAATGGGAATAATATAAGGAAAATATGGAACGAAGCTCGCGCAAATTTGAGAGCGTATCTACAAAAATCGCGGAAATATCATGAGCAGAATAATAGGAAAATAAAGTACAAAGTAGGTGATTTAGTCATGTATAAAACTCACCCTACGAGTAAAGTCGTTGATAGGACCACTTCCAAACTATCATACCGATGGTGTGGCACCTACAAGATTCACAAGTTCATCACCCCGTGACAGTAGCGCTGTACGAATCCAATACAGACAATTACGTTCGCAGAAGTCATGTGTCTCAAATAAAAAATTTGTTTTCGTGTGAAAATAAAGAAGCACGACTACGAGAAAGATAGTAAACCAAGAATACTACCTAAGTATTAAGATTAAAATATAGGCAACATCCTATATCGCACTTGAGTATAATCTCAAACACCTCGTAACGAATACTAGCGAGGCCTGATCAACCTTAGCTAATGTCCTGCGAGAATAAAATAAATAATGAGAAGTCAGCTGACGAACAACAAACCTCTACCGCAGTAAACTAAAGGTAATTCTATTGTTATTACAATACGTTATTATTATTAATAACCTATAACATCTTAATCTTTAAGATGAACACGATAGTAATAATACACTAAATTGTAGTTCACGTTTGCGACTAAGAGAAAGGCAAAACGAAGGAATAAGAGGAGTAGTCAACAACAACAAAAAGTTAAAATAATCAGCGATTCTATGCGTTGAATATTATAAAGGTGCGAAAACCCTTGTATAAGAAAGTTAGAGAAACTTTAACCTTCCAGCAATACTGTATATCTGTAAAAAAGTAAACCGATACACACGGGAATACCTGAAATATGACGAAACCTACTCATGAATGTAACTCCTTAAAACGAGTGAAGAAACTAAGCAAAAAACCGGTAGTAGATTTAAGAAATAGAAATAAGGTAGATTTATGTATTTGTGTATTTTATGTGTTGTATATGTATTGGATTTTAAGTATTTTGTATAGTATGTAAGATAATCGATTGATGGATCGAAATAGCCTGGTGGAGAGAAATTTCAACACGAAGTTCCGTGCCAAATATAATTGTATTTCATAGATATCCTTTAATACTCGCTAACGCTGCCCCGTCGACTCCTGTAAGTGGAGGAGGATGTGACGATTTAAAGGCAATTTAAATAGCACAAATTAATTTTTTTTCTTATAACAAGTGAGAGTATAATCCACCCTCCCTCTGTACCCAGATACCTGTATCAACTTGTAAAAAGGCTACTACGAACATGCAAAGTACACTGTTATTAAGCGAAAACTAATAATCCTTCTATTTAAATAAAAGACGTAATAATAATAAATGAAATACCCAACTCCTAACTAAGAAAAGGTAGGATAATTTATAGTAGTTAATTAATGGACAATTAATAATAATAGAGTACGAACTACTTTTCTCTCGGCGTGTAAACTGCGCCCCTTCCATACTCCCTGCCGCTAAACTAACGCCAGTCGACCTAGAATCTCTGACATGTAAGCAGCTCGAAAATGTGTCGTGAAGTTAAACTTACGTTTATGTCGCTAAAACCGATGTAACAAGAAGTTAGTGCTCCTCATTTAATTAATCCACATGTAGCGAAAGCGAAATGAAGCTTAAAACTAGTAACGTAGTTCACATGTTGAGAAAATATTATTAATAAATAAAAACTTAGCCGACACATCTCTTTATGAAAAGTAAGTGGTGAGATATGTTCCATACCATGTAAAAGGTAACATCAGTGCTGTTTTTAAAAGAAAAATTAAATGTGAAAAGTGAACACCAACGCCAGGAGAGAAGTTACGACAACAACTGTACGAACTCCAAGTAGCAGAATCCCAGCGTCATGACCTAGACCACAATACAGAAACAACCAACTAAATGGAGTATCCAGATGGACAACGAACTACATCCAGGAAGACCTACTGAAGAGGATCATCTCGACCGCCAGCCGCAGACTCACGTTATACTCAAGTGACACTAAACCATAACTTCTGTGCATACATTGTTTTTAACAGCCTCAACAAAAAGAACAGTAAAGTTTCTTGTAAAGACTTTTTAGATCACATAAATATTAGCATATTAATGTTTGTAGTTTCTGTAATGCTATAGTAATAACCTGATGATGCTTAACGGCAAAGTTAATATGAAATTACATCAGACTATTCTTCAAATAGTTTGGATGATGTTAAAGTATGTTAGAATATTATAAAGTTAGAACCCGGATCCGTGGTAATCAAAGTAATACACAGTTGTATGATCTTGAGATACTAAGAGTAACAATTTACAGAGTATCTGATGCAGAATCTATAAGAATTTTCCTTTAAAAGTAAAGTACAAACAAAAAGATGACCATTAAAGCTATTAAGTTTATATCCGTAGTTAAGATACAATAATAAAGAGATGTTTTCGCTAATATCCAGAGAGTAAATAAATTTAATTAACCTTGGACAAATTCCTGATATATACATTGTCATAATTTGTTGGTAAGTAATTTTTACTAACTACGGCAGCTAGTTTAATTAACAGCAAACAATTAAACTGGTTCCCTATGATATAATGTCTTAACGAAAGAGACGTTATAAAATGCGCCATTGCTCTGCTCTGTGCTAATTGCTTTTAACTTGCTAAAATGCATAAATTTAATCACTCTGAAATTGTGAACAAATAAATAAATAGAGTTTTAATTATAAAATAATAATATTAGTATTAGGATATTGCCGTAATAAACAAGTCCCTGCTGGTAAAAATATTCCATTTTAAACCTGTCGGTATTTACAGGCTATTTCATGTTAAATACGTGTCGAGGAATGTATGCTCTGCCCGTAATCAAATAAGTTGTTTGAATGGCATTCCCAAGTGGACAAAATAGACAGTCCTGAACAGGAAATAATTGTGTTTCAGATTGTCCGAATTCACCCTCCTTTGTTAACAACACACCCCAACGCAAACAATAAGACTCCCCAAACAGCTGATCTATTGTGTTATTGTAAACACAATGAACTCTTCATGTGAAATTTCTTTCCACTATAAAAAGATATTATCACTTTGTCTCGACTGATAATTGCTAGAAGTACATAAAGTTGAATTGATTTGAGATAATTTTAATTTGATTAATTAGTATAAGATTCTTATTATCTATATATGTGTGTGTGTGTTTAAATGAATTCAAATTTTATAAGTGTTTAAAATAGATGATATAAGATTTGTCGTACGTAATACTTAAATTATTTAAAAGTGATTACTACCACAATAATGGCTCAATTTAACCCCGACTTGTTGTTGAAGGATGAACTAAGCTATGAAGCTTTGTTACGCGGTCTCCCATACACAAACGTAACTGTCGCGGAGCTGCGCAAAACATTACGCGAAAATAGACCAGAGAAACCCTCACTGTTGAATCGTTTAAGTGTGTTAGACTTCGAAAGTGAAAAGGAAACATGCTATCATAAATATACGGAACTTACCTCCATCGCACAAACCCTGCGAGATGAAAAATCCCCCGCAGTAATTTTAAGAACCACTCAAAGAATCGAACATCTGACCCGCCGCATCACCAATTTGTTGAATTGGCCCGGTGACAAAGTTACTCCACCGGACGCGAAAAAGTTCGCGGAAGACGCATTACAGCAATTACCCGAGATAATGCGCGAATTACGTAGAAGGTCTGAATCGTTTAGAATAGAAGAGATCGAAGAAGCAATGACGAAACTAAATATTTTCCCCACCTTATCTTCTACTCAATAACAGCAACCCAGTGCTGTAAAATTCAGTTTCTGCAGGAATCTAATATAGAACCCGTTAAGGAACGGTTAACCGATAGACAAGTAAATATCCTACCCGTAAACGTCACGTTACTTCCAAATGAACAAGAGAATATGACCCGTACCTACGATTTACCTCCTCACTTACAGACGAATCAATCTGCGGAAAAACCTAGAATGACGACTCAATTAAATCTAACTACCGAGCTTTATGGAAAAATAACTCACCCCGTAGAACGTATTTTATCTGAGATACCAACCACTGATGGGCTGAATATTACGAAACTCCTAGACTTTATCAAGCGCCTATTACAAATAAAGGATCTGCGACAACTAAGAGATGACCAAATTTTACAAGTAATTCTACCTAAATGTAGATCTCCTTTAAAAGATCGTGTGTTAGAATCACTAAGGTATAATCACCCTGTAGAAGAACTACATACCACCCTGATAAGACACTTCATCCCCACCGGTATTTACGAAGAATTAAAGCGGAACTCAGTACTTCGTGTACAAGGAGCGTATGAGAGACTAGCTCATTATACATCTGAAATAAGGGAATCGGCCTTATTACTACAAGTTAACTGGAGTGAACAACAGCTAGTAGACACTATCTTAGTAGGACTATCTCCCGAGGAGCGATCTCCCCTAGCACTCATGAAGAGACCAACCACCTTCACAGAACTAGAACTGTGTTGTATACATTCATCCAACGTCTGGTATTCAGACCAAAACAGACGCGTTTTTATGTCCCAGACTCAACGTAGTGATTCATTCCTACCTCTACCCATTGGGACTGATACTCGAACCTACCGCGATAAGCGGTTCCTAAGAACTTCTAAAACCCAAAGACAGCCCAATACATCAAACTCTCTACAAAAATTAAACCTGGTAGTCGTGGGACTTAACGGTAGACATGGAATCATGGGCAGACTTGTGCTTTGGGAAGGAATGAAGGGTTGGTTAAATAAACAGCTCTCATCGTCTTAATGTTCTCATCGTCTGTTTTCTTGCTAGCTAGCCGTACACTCGATCTGAGTCGCTTTGGGGGCACGCCGGATGACCCACGTATCGGAGATGCGAGCCGCTTGGGCGCCGACGGGGTTTCGTCAATCTTCAAATGGTTGCCATTTTCTAAGTTCTCGGCCGATTTCTTTGATTTTAGTCTCAAACGATAGGCCTGTTGACGCTCTGCATAGGATTTGCCGGTTTTCGGTTTGAAATTTTTGGTTCGAGTTTTATCGCGATTTTTAGGTCGAGGCATTTCAAATTTTTGAGTTCAAATGTTATTATTTTCTGTGAGTGCTTCTGGTACTCGGAATTGGTGTTATTGGAGAGATTTAGTTCTGAGGATCACAACGCACTTTGTATTTTCGCGATCGGACTTGTAGTTCCCGAGATATTTAAGTTTTAGTGGAGCAATTTAGAAATTTTCGGCGCAAAAACACCCTCACGCAGACAAAGCCTAGAGGCGACTGAAGTCAGTTGTCAAAATTCGCAGTACTACTGGTGGAAGGGGGCCGAGTGACTCGATCACCTGACACCTGGTTTGCTGGGATTGGTTGAGCGGTTCGTGAGATAGTGGTATGCCGAAAGTACATTTGAAACATAACGGTCGATTTTCGCGAAACGTGCGAGTAAGACATTACATACCTATGGATTCCATGTCAAAAACCCAGACAGCATGCGAGCGATGCCAATGAGGAAAGAAGATGTTATAACTGTGGAAAGTCCGGACACATTAGCAAGAATTGTAAACAAAAGCGGTACCAACAGAAAACCGACCAGTCAAAAAACATGTGAAGCGGGAAGAACAAAAATCCTACGTCTTCCGCAGCATCAGAAGGAAAGGTATAAACACTAATCACCCTAAAGTAAAAATAAATATAAACAAACGTATAGACCCTTACATAACAAGATTTATTGACAAGTGCAACTCTATTGGTACATGCAAAACAAGTATATGCCAATTACCCTACATACAGATGGACCTTGGAGCAACGAATATCCTTGGTTTAATCGATTCAGGATCTACACGTAGTATAATCAGTCAACAGCTAGTATAACGTCTCTCCTGTCTGAGACATTATAACAGAGGGAACCAGTTTAATTGGTTACTTTCAATCAAACCGGCTGCCGTTGTTAGTACAAATTACTTACCAACAAATTTGAAAATACGTAGAACAGGAATTAGGATTAGGTTACGCAAATTTACTCACTCTCTGGATATTTAGCAAAAACATCTCTTTATTATAGTTTCTTGAATAATGATTTAAAAATAATTGTTATTTTTGTTTTATTACGTTAAAAAAATAAACTTCTCAAAGATTCTGCATCAAATGCTCTTATGCCTTTTTAAAATGTTACTCTGGTGAGCAAAAATAAAAAAATACATATTTTTATAAACTACATTAAATACCTCGGATCAATAATATTCTAAAATAAGTCAACATTATGCAAGCTATTAGAAGAGTAGTTTGCTCAAATTTCGAATTACCTTTTACCTTTAACTATCATCAGATTACTATTTCATTATTGTAATTACATACATTACTATGTTAACATTTACATGATTAGAATAAGTCTTTGCAAAAATGTATTGTTTTTGTTGACATTGTTAGAAAGATAATGGTTTGGTTTCACCTTGATATAATGTGTATCGGCGGCAGGTTCTCGTGTTGTTACTCTTCAGTTGGGTTTCCTGGAAGTTCTACGTTGTCGTTCGGGTGCCTCCATTTATTTTGTAGATTCTAAGTTGCGATTTTGACGAAAGGATTCTGTTACCTGGAGCTCGTGAGGTTGTCGTTGTTGCTTCACTCCTGACGTACGGTGTTCACCTTTTTTATATTTTACTTTTAACTGCACTAATGTTACTCTTTAATATTTGGATAGAACATACTTTACAATTTAAACATTTCGTTTCTTTTTAAAGAGATGTGTCGGCTAAGTTAGTTACTTTTAGTTATTTCACTACATTTCAACTACATAACTTTTTTTACTTTTCACCACCTTTCAATTACTTGTGGAGTCTGTCACCACGAAAGATTACTTTCAGTTACATCTTTTTTTTTTATATATTCACACGTTTTTCTTCACGACACATGGTAAAGCTGTTACCTTGTCTGAGATTCTGGCTCGACTGGGGCTGGTTTTGCGGCGGTAGGTGGGGAAGAGGGAGCAGTTAACGCGGAGAGAAAAGTAGTTCGTACTTTATTATTTTCATACTAATTAACTACTATCAACAATCCTACTTTTTCTTTATTGAGTTAGGTATTTCGATTATTATTATCACGTCTTTTTATTTAATTATCATAATTATTAATTTTCGCTTCAATACAGAGTAATTTTCATGTCCGTACTAGATTATTACAAGTTGATACAGGCATATAAGTACAAAGGGGAGGTTTAAATATTTTCTCACATATTATTTTGAATAAAAATTATTTTGTGCTATTTAAATTCCTTTTAAATCGTCACATCTTCCTCCACTTAAAGATGAGGACGGGGCGACGGGGTATTAAATGAAAACCTAAGAAATACAATTATATTTGACACGGCACTTCGTGATGAAATTTCTCTCCACAAGGTTATTTCGATTCATCCATCGATTATCTTACATACTATACAAAATACTTAAAATTCAATACATATACAACACATAAAACACACAAATACATAAATCAACCTTATTTCTAATTCTTAAATCTACTACCGGTTTTTTTGTTTCTTCACTCGTTTTAAGGAGTTACACTCATGAGTAGGTTTCAGCATATTTCAGATATACTGTATTACTGTAAGGTTAAAGTTTCTCTAACTTTCTTACAGAAGGGTTTTCGCATATTATAACGGTGCGAAATATTTATACTATTCAACGCATAGAATCGCTGATTATTTTAACTTTTTGTTCTCGGCTACTCCTCTTATTTCCTTATTTTGTCTTTCTCTTAGTCGCAAACGTGGACTACAATTTAGTGTATTACCACTATCATGTTCATCCCAAAGATTAACATGTTATAGGTTATTAATAACAATAACGTATCGTAATAACAATAGAATTACCTTTACTTTACTGCGCTAGAGGTTTGTTGTGCGTCAGCTGACTTCTCATTATTTATTTTATTCTCGCAGAATATAAGCTAAGGTTGATCAGGCCTCGCTAGTATTCGTACGAGGTGTTTGAGTTTAGACTCAATTACGATATAGGATGTCACAAAATCTTATTGTATTCCTGTATAAAATATATACATATAATGTGTTTCCTATATTTTATTCTTAATGCTTTGGTAGTATTCTTGGTTTACTATCTTTCTCGTAGTCGTGCTTCTTTATTTTCACACGCAGAAAAAATTTTAATCTGTGATACATGACTTCTGCGAACGTAATTATCTGTATTGGGTTCGTACAGAGCTACTGTCACGGGGGTGATGAACTTGTGAATCGTGTAGGGGCCACACCATCGGTATGATAGTTTGGAAGTGGTCCTATCAACAACTCTACTCGTAGGGTGAGTTTTATACATGACTAAATCACCTACTTTGTACTTTATTTTCCTATTACTCTGCTCATGATATTTCCGCGATTTTTGTAAATTCGCTCGCAAATTTGCGCGAGCTTCGTTCCATATTTTTCTTATATTATTCCCATATATTTCGCGGGGCAATAACTCATGAATTTTCCACTTTGTGGTTAACGGGTGGTTCGGTTTATACTTGTACAGTAAATCAAATGGTGTTGATTTATGTCCTTCATGATACGCCGAGTTGAAGGCAAATTGTATCCATGATAGATTTTGATCCCACCCTGTCTGATCGTTAGCATGATAAGATATTAAGGCTGATTTTAGGTTTCGCAAGTATCTCTCAGCTAGGTTTCCTTGCGGTCGGTACTCTGTGACTGTAATATGATTTATTCCTAATTTAAAACACATGTCATTAAATTCTTTTGATTTAAACTGAGGTCCATTGTCAGATACTAGGTATACTGGAGTACCATAATCTTTAAATAGTCTCTCTTGTAGAATCTTTATTGTCGTTGATGCTAAGGCACGTCTCATAGGATACATCCACACGAATTTAGTGAAAGAGTCCACGCAAATTAATAGCATTGTTTCCTGACTTAGAACGGGGATAGGGTCCAGAAAAATCTATGTATATCTTTGAAAAGGGTGTTGTGGGGATTTCTGAGATTAATTTTCCGACTTGACTGATTCTTGCTGGCTTGCTCAGGGCACAGATTTCGCATTGTTTCACGAACTTAGTTATTTCACTGTTCATGTTTTCCCAATGATATTCCTTGCGAATACGATGTATCGTTTTCCTTATTCCCATATGAGCTCCAATGGTTGATGAGTGGTAGTATTCCATTAGCATGGGTTTAATAATTTCCGGGGCGATTATACTCAATGACTTTCCGTTAGCCTTTTTATAACAAAGTACTCGTTTACTCAAGGTATACTTGTCAGAATAATTTCCTTTATCTATTTGTTCTATTATCTTATACAATTTAAGATCTTGTTGTTGGTGATGCGCTATATCCTTGAATGCAAGGGGGAATTCTGTTATTAGCGTATTTACAGTGGTGGTTTCAACCTTGTCTTCGCCAGGTCTGGCATTGGGTAATTGGAACTTTCGGGATAGTGTATCGGCGACTACATTTTGGGTACCACGAATATTTTGTACTTTAAACTTGTAGCAATTTAATCTTAACACCCATCTTCCTATACGACCTAATTGTTTCGGATGGTTCAACAACCACGACAAAGCTTGGTTGTCGGTCCTAGTAGAAATTCCTTGTGTTCTAAAAACGGTTTGAATTTTTCGAAGGCGAACACTACAGCTAAACATTCGAGTTCATAGGCTGAGAACTTCCTTTCTTGGTCCGTCAGGGTACGTGATGCATAGCTGATCGGTAGTCTTGTATTATTTATTTCTTGGTATATTACTGCTCCTAATGCTACACTAGAACTGTCGGTCTGTACGACAAATGGTTTACTGAAATCTGCTAACTGCAATACCGGGGGTGATATGCTTTCTTTGAGTGTTTCGAATGCGGCTTGGTGCCGAGTAGTCCACTCGAATTTCGCTCCTTTTTTTCTTAATGCATTTAATGGGGCTGCTATATCCGCTAGGTGGGGTATGTACTTATGAAAATAACTGATCATACCTAAAAATCGAGCTATACCTTTGGGGTCTCTAGGTGGTAAAAATTCTCGGATTGCGCGCGTGCGTTCTGGGTCGATGCTAACCTTACCTTCGGCTGATACTATATGACCTGAGAAAGAGAATTGTTTTACTGCGAAATTAACTTTACTGAGGTTTACCGTTAGTCCAGCGTTCTTTAACCTTGATAATACCTCACGCAAGTGATCAATGTGTTTATCCATCGATTCACTATATACTACCATGTCGTCAAGATAATGATATACGAATTTAAATTTAACGTCATGGAATATTTTTTCTAACAGTCTGCTACATACTGAACTTCCTTGTGATATTCCGAATGGTACTCTAGTAAATTGATATAGATTAAATGGGACAGCAAACGCAGTTAGATGTTTTGATTCCTCAGCTAGTGGGATTTGGTGGAAGGCCTGGTTGAGATCCATAATGGTGAAAATTTCGCTTTGGTAAAATAGTGGAACGCGCTGTGAATGTCAGGCAGGGGGAATATATTCAAATATATATTCAGGGGGAATTTGAATATATTCAAATTCTATATTCTTATTCAGCTGTCTATAATCCACGACTAGTCTATGTTTGTCAGTTCCTTTCGGTACTAGGAAGGCAGGAGATGAATATGGGGAAGTTGACGATTCAATGACGTGTTGTTCAATGAGTTTGTTGATTTGGTTTCTCATTATGTCCATCTTGGGCGGTGATAATTTGTATGGATGCAGACGTATTACTTTGTGGTCGCTTAAATTTATTTTGTATTCAATTAGATTGGTCAATCCTAACTTAGGTGTGAGTACAGTAGAAAATTCCCTTATTAACTTTTGGATCCTTTGTCGCTCATTCCCTTTTAAATGACTCAAACTAGATTCATGATGCTCCAACTGAATAGTTGAAAGTTTCGCAGTTTTTGTTGTTATTTAGCTCGGTGTCAAACTGATATTTTCGTGTGCGATCAAATCTAAAGCAATATTGTTTAACATATATGTCGAGAATTAAGCCAGTTTTGCTTACAAAATCGGCGCCTAGTATTAAGTTTTGTCCTAAAACTTCAGCTACGAGTAGTGTAACATACCAAGTAAAATTCTTTATTTTTAATTTCACGGTATTACTGCGTGGTATATTTAGATTTTGCTTATTTGCGGTGGCACACTTTATGTTCACGTTTTGACTACGTCTTATAAGATTATGATTCGCTAATACAGTGGCTAGCTGTTGATTGATAATACTACGTGTAGATCCCGAATCGACTAAACCGAGGATATTCGTTGCTCCAAGGTCTACCTGTATGTAGGGTAATTGGCATATACTTGTTTTACATGTGCTAATAGAGTTGCACTTGTTAAAAAATCTAGTCACGTAAGGGTCTATACGTTTGTTTATTTTTATTTTGACTTTGGGTTGAATAGTGTTTCTACCTTTCCTTTTTCTGCTGCGGAAGACGCAGGATTTTGGTTTTCCTGCTTCACGAGTTTTTTGACTGATCGGTTTTCCGTTGGTACCGTTTTTGTTTACAATGTTTGCTAATATGTCTGGACTTTCCACAGTTATAACATCTTCTTTCGTCATTGGCATCGCTCGCGTGCTGTCGGGGCTTTAGCAGTGAATTTGATGTATTGGGGTAGCTCCGGGCTGTAGAGGTTCTTAAGAATCGCTTATCTTGGTAGGTTCGGGTATCAGTTCCACAGGGAGGTAGAAAAGAATCTCTGCGTGGAGTTTGGGACATTAAAACGCGTCTGTTTTGATCTGAATACCAGACGTTGGATGAATGTATACAACACAGTTCTAGTTCTGTGAAGATGGTTGGTCTCTTCATGAGTGCTAGGCGAGATCGCTCCTCGGGAGATAGTCCTACTAAAATAGTGTCTACTAGCTGTTGTTCACTCCATTAAACTTGTAGCAATAAGGCCGATTCCCTTATTTCAGATATATAATGAGCTAGTCTTTCGTAAGCTCCTTGTACACGAACTACAGAATTCCGCTTTAATTCTTCGTAGATACCGGTGGGGATGAAGTGTCTTATCAGGGTGGTATGTAGTTCTTCTACAGGGTGATTATACCTTAGTGACTCTAACACACGATCTTTTAACGGAGATTTACATTTAGGTAGAAGTACTTGTAAAATTTGGTCATCTCTTAGTTATCGCAGATCCTTGATTTGTAATAGGTGCTTGATAAAATCTAGGAGTTTTGTAATATTCAGGCCATCAGTGGTTGGTATCTCAGATAAAATACGTTCTACAGGGTGAGTTATTTTTCCATAGAACTCAGTGTTGAAATTTAATTGAGATGCCGTTACAGGTTTTCCGCTGGTGGATTTGTCTGTAAGATGGGAGGTAAATCGTAATTACGGGTAATCTTCCCTAGTTCATTTGGAAATGGCGAGGTGGTTACGGGGGGGGGAGGGTATTTGCTTGTCTAGCCGTTAACCGATCTTCACTGGGTTCTATACTAAATTCCTGGAGAAATGGAAAATTTTCAGCAATGGTTTGTTGTTCTTGAGTAGGAGATTGTGTGGGGGAAATATTTAGTTTCGTCATTGCTTCTTCGATCTCTTCTATTCTAAACGATTCGGACCTTCTACGTAATTCGCGCAGTGTGTCTGGTAATTGTCGTAAGGCTTCTTCCGCGAATTTTTGCGCGTCCGGTGGAGTAACTTTTGTCACCGGGCCAATTCAACAAATTGGTAATGCGGCGGGTCAGATGTTCTATTCTCTGAGTGGTTCTTAAAATTACCGCGGGGGATTTTTCGTCTCGCAGGGTCTGTGCGATTGAGATAAGTTCCGTATATTTACTATAGCATGTTTCCTTTTCACTTTCGAAATCTAATACACTTAAACGATTCAACAGTGTGGGTTTGTCTGGTTTATTCTCGCGTAATGTTTTGCGCAGTTCCGCGACCGTTACGTTTGTGTGTGGGAGACCGCGTTACAAAGCTTCATAGCTCAGTTCGTCCTTCAACAACAAGTCGGGGTTAGATTGAGCCATTGTAATAATGATTCTTAAATCTCATGTACTACGTACTTTAAATATGTTATCTATTTTAAACACTCTTATGAAATTTGAATTCATGTAAACACACACAGATATATATAATAACAATCTTATACTAATAAATTCAAATATATGTAAATCTAATAATTATCTGTGGAGATACAGTTATTGGGGAGATATTATCACTTTAATGTGGAAAGAAATTTCACACGAAGAGTATATTATGTTTACATACATACAGCAGATCAGCTGTTTGGAGGAGGTCTATTGTGTGCGTTAAGGTGGCTTATTGTTTACCTTAGCAAGGGCTTATAACAAAGGAGGGTGACTTCTGACAATTTGGAACACGTTTATTTCCTGCACAGGACTGTCTGTTTAGTCTACGAGGGAATGTCATTCAAACAACTTACTTGTATACGGGGGAGAGCGTACATTTCTCGACACGAATCAAACATGAAATAGCCTGTAAATACCGACAGGTTGAAAATTGAATATTTTTTACAAGCGAGGACTTGCTTATTACGTCGATTTCCTAATACTACTATTATTATTTTATTAATAAAACTCTATTTATTTGTTCACAAATCCAGAGTGAGTAAATTTACGCATTTTAGCAAGTTACTGTTAATTATTTAGCACAGGGTACACAATTATTTTACAAAGTAGCAGAGTGGCGCATTTTATAACGTCTCTCCTGTCTGAGACATTATAACAGAGGGAACCAGTTTAATTGGTTACTTTCAATCAAACCGGCTGCCGTTGTTAGTACAAATTACTTACCAACAAATTTGAAAATATGTAGAACAGGAATTAGGATTAGGTTACGCAAATTTACTCACTCTCTGGATATTTAGCAAAAACATCTCTTTATTATAGTTTCTTGAATAATGATTTAAAAATAATTGTTATTTTTGTTTTATTACGTTAAAAAAATAAACTTCTCAAAGATTCTGCATCAAATGCTCTTATGCCTTTTTAAAATGTTACTCTGGTGAGCAAAAATAAAAAAAATATATATTTTTATAAACTACATTAAATACCTCGGATCCGGGTTTTAACTTAATAATATTCTAAAATAAGTCAACATTATGCAAGCTATTAGAAGAGTAGTTTGCTCAAATTTCGAATTACCTTTTACCTTTAACTATCATCAGATTAATATTTCATTATTGTAATTACATACATTACTATGTTAACATTTACATGATTAGAATAAGTCTTTGCAAAAATGTATTGTTTTTGTTGCCATTGTTAGAAAGATAATGGTTTGGTTTCACCTTGATATAATGTGTATCGGCGGCAGGTTCTCTTGTTGTTACTCTTCAGTTGGGTTTCCTGGAAGTTCTACGTTGTCGTTCGGGTGCCTCCATTTATTTTGTAGATTCTAAGTTGCGATTTTGACGAAAGGATTCTGTTACCTGGAGCTCGTGAGGTTGTCGTTGTTGCTTCATTCCTGATTTACGGTGTTCACCTTTTTTATATTTTACTTTTAACTGCACTAATGTTACTCTTTAATATTTGGATAGAACATACTTTACAATTTAAACATTTCGTTTCTTTTTAAAGAGATGTGTCGGCTAAGTTAGTTACTTTTAGTTATTTCACTACATTTCAACTACATAACTTGTTTTACTTTTCACCACCTTTCAATTACTTGTGGAGTCTGTAACCACGAAAGATTACTTTCAGTTACATCTTTTTTTTTTATATATTCACACGTTTTTCTTCACGACACATGGTAAAGCTGTTACCTTGTCTGAGATTCTGGCTCGACTGGGGCTGGTTTTGCGGCGGTAGGTGGGGAAGAGGGAGCAGTTAACGCGGAGAGAAAAGTAGTTCGTACTTTATTATTATTTTCATACTAATTAACTACTATTAACAATCCTACATTTTCTTTATTGAGTTAGGTATTTCGATTATTATTATCACGTCTTTTTATTTAATTATAATAATTATTAATTTTCGCTTCAATACAGAGTAATTTTCATGTCCGTACTAGATTTTCACAAGTTGATACAGGCATATAAGTACAAAGGGGAGGTTTAAATATTTTCTCACATGTTATTTTGAATAAAAATTATTTTGTGCTATTTAAATTCCTTTTAAATCGTCACACTAGCCACCGTATTAGCTAATCATAATCTTATTCGACGTAGCCAAAACTTGAACATAAAGTGTGCCACCGCGAATAAGCAAAACCTAAATACATCACGATGTATTACTGTCAAATTAAAAATAAAGAATTTTACTTGGTATGTTCCACTACTCGTAGCTGAAGTATTAGGACAAAACTTAATACTAGGCACCGAGTTTATAAGCAAAACTGGCTTAATCCTTGACATATACGCTAAACAATATTTCTTTAGGTTTGATCGTACTCGAAAATATCAGTTCGACTCCGAGCTAAATAACAGCGAGAATTGCGAATCATCAACTATTCAGTTAGAGCATCATGAATCTAGTTTGAGTCATTTAAAAGGAAATGAGCGACAAAGAATTCAAAAATTAATAAGGGAATTTTCTACTGTACTCACACCCAAGTTAGGATTGACCAATCTAATCGAATACAAAATAAATCTAAGTGACAACAAGGTAATACGTCTTCACCCATACAAATTATCACCGCCCAAGATGGAAATAATGAGAAACCAAATCAACAAACACATTGAACAACACGTCATAGAACCGTCAACTTCTCCATACTCATCACCTGCATTCCTAGTACCGAAAGGAACTGACAAACATAGACTAGTCGTGGATTATAGACAGGTGAATAAGAATATAGAATTTGAATCGATTCCCCTGCCCGACAATCACAGGGCGTTCCACTATTTTACCAAAGCGAAAATTTTCACCATAATGGATCTCAACCAGGCCTTCCACCAAATCCCACTAGCTGAGGAATCAAAACATCTAACTGCGTTTGCTGTCCCATTTAATCTATATCAATTTACTAGAGTACCATTCAGAATATCACAAGGAAGTTCAGTATGTAGCAGACTGTAATAAAAAATATTCCATGACGTTAAATTTAAATTCGTATATCACTATCTTGACGACATAGTAGTATATAGTGAATCGATGGATCAGCATATTGATCACTTGCGTGAAGTATTATCAAGGTTAAAGAAAGCTGGACTAACGGTAAACCCCAGTAAAGTTAATTTCGCAGTAAAACAATTCTCTTTCTTAGGTCATATAGTATCGGCCGCGATAAGATTAGCATCGACCCCGAACGTACGCGCGCAATCCGAGAATTTTTACCACCTAGAGACACCAAAGGTATAGCTCGATTTTTAGGTATGATCAATTATTTTCACAAGTACATACCCCACCTAGCGGATATAGCAGCCCCATTAAATGCATTAAGGAAAAAAGGAGCGAAATTCGAGAGGACTACTCGACATCAAGCCGCTTTTGAAACACTCAAAGAAAGCATATCACCACCGGTATTGCAATTAACAGATTTCAGTAAACCATTTGTCGTACAGACCGACAGCTCTAGTGTAGCATTAGGAGCCGTAATATACCAAGAAATCAATAATACAAGACTCCCGATCAGCTATGCATCACGTACTTTGACGGACCAAGAAAGGAAGTTCTCAGCCTATGAACTCGAATGTTTAGCTGTAGTATTCGCCTTCGAAAAATTCAAACCATTCTTGGAACACAAGGAATTTCTACTAGAAACCGACAACCAAGCTTTGTCATGGTTATTGAACCATCCAAAACAGTTAGGTCTTATCGGAAGATGGGTGTTAAGATTAAATTGCTACAAGTTCAAAGTACAACATATTCGTGGTACCTAAAATGTAGTCGCCGATACACTATCCCGCATGTTCCAACTACCCAATACCAGACCTGGCGAAGACAATGTAGAAACCCCTACTAACAATACGCTAATAACAGAATTCCCCCTTGCATTTAAGGATATAGCACATCACCAACAACAAGATCCGAAATTGTATAAAATAATAGAACAAATAGATATAGGAAATTATTCTGACAAATATACATTGAGTAAACGAGTATTTTGTTTTAAAAAGGCTAACGCAAAGTCACTGAGAATAATCGCCCCGGAAATTATTACACCCATGCTAATGGAATACTACCACTCATTAACCATTGGAGCTCATATGGGAATTAGGAAAACAATACAGCGTATTCGCAAGGAATATCATTGGGAAAACATGAACAGTGAAATAACTAAGTTCGTGAAACAATGCGAAATCTGTGCGCTGAGCAAGCCAGCAAGAATCAGTCAAGTCGGAAAATTAATCTCAGAAATCCCCACAACACCCTTTTCAAAGATATACATAGACTTTTCTGGACCTTATCCCCGTTCTAAGTCAGGAAATACTATGCTATTAATTTGCGTGGACTCCTTCACTAAATTCGTGTGGATGTACCCTATGAGACGTGCCTTAGCATCTACGACCATAAAGATTCTACAAGAGAGATTATTTAAAGATTACGGTACACCAGTACACCTAGTATCTGACAATGGACCTCAGTTTAAATCGAAAGAATTTAATGACATGTGTTTTAAATTAGGAATAAATCATATTACAGTCACAGAGTACCGACCGCAAGGAAACCTAGCTGAGAGATACTTGCGAAACCTAAAATTTGTGGGATCAAAATCTATCATGGATACAATTTGCCTTCAACTCGGCGTATCATGAAGGACATAAATCAACACCGTTTGATTTACTGTACAAGTATAAACCGAACCACCCGTTAACCACAAAGTGGAAAATTCATGAGTTATTGCCCCGCGAAATAAATGGGAATAATATAAGGAAAATATGGAACGAAGCTCGCGCAAATTTGAGAGCGTATCTACAAAAATCGCGGAAATATCATGAGCAGAATAATAGGAAAATAAAGTACAAAGTAGGTGATTTAGTCATGTATAAAACTCACCCTACGAGTAAAGTCGTTGATAGGACCACTTCCAAACTATCATACCGATGGTGTGGCACCTACAAGATTCACAAGTTCATCACCCCGTGACAGTAGCGCTGTACGAATCCAATACAGACAATTACGTTCGCAGAAGTCATGTGTCTCAAATAAAAAATTTGTTTTCGTGTGAAAATAAAGAAGCACGACTACGAGAAAGATAGTAAACCAAGAATACTACCTAAGTATTAAGATTAAAATATAGGCAACATCCTATATCGTACTTGAGTATAATCTCAAACACCTCGTAACGAATACTAGCGAGGCCTGATCAACCTTAGCTAATGTCCTGCGAGAATAAAATAAATAATGAGAAGTCAGCTGACGAACAACAAACCTCTACCGCAGTAAACTAAAGGTAATTCTATTGTTATTACAATACGTTATTATTATTAATAACCTATAACATGTTAATCTTTAAGATGAACACGATAGTAATAATACACTAAATTGTAGTTCACGTTTGCGACTAAGAGAAAGGCAAAACGAAGGAATAAGAGGAGTAGTCAACAACAACAAAAAGTTAAAATAATCAGCGATTCTATGCGTTGAATATTATAAAGGTGCGAAAACCCTTGTATAAGAAAGTTAGAGAAACTTTAACCTTCCAGCAATACTGTATATCTGTAAAAAAGTAAACCGATACACACGGGAATACCTGAAATATGACGAAACCTACTCATGAATGTAACTCCTTAAAACGAGTGAAGAAACTAAGCAAAAAACCGGTAGTAGATTTAAGAAATAGAAATAAGGTAGATTTATGTATTTGTGTATTTTATGTGTTGTATATGTATTGGATTTTAAGTATTTTGTATAGTATGTAAGATAATCGATTGATGGATCGAAATAGCCTGGTGGAGAGAAATTTCAACACGAAGTTCCGTGCCAAATATAATTGTATTTCATAGATATCCTTTAATACTCGCTAACGCTGCCCCGTCGACTCCTGTAAGTGGAGGAGGATGTGACGATTTAAAGGCAATTTAAATAGCACAAATTAATTTTTTTTCTTATAACAAGTGAGAGTATAATCCACCCTCCCTCTGTACCCAGATACCTGTATCAACTTGTAAAAAGGCTACTACGAACATGCAAAGTACACTGTTATTAAGCGAAAACTAATAATCCTTCTATTTAAATAAAAGACGTAATAATAATAAATGAAATACCCAACTCCTAACTAAGAAAAGGTAGGATAATTTATAGTAGTTAATTAATGGACAATTAATAATAATAGAGTACGAACTACTTTTCTCTCGGCGTGTAAACTGCGCCCCTTCCATACTCCCTGCCGCTAAACTAACGCCAGTCGACCTAGAATCTCTGACATGTAAGCAGCTCGAAAATGTGTCGTGAAGTTAAACTTACGTTTATGTCGCTAAAACCGATGTAACAAGAAGTTAGTGCTCCTCATTTAATTAATCCACATGTAGCGAAAGCGAAATGAAGCTTAAAACTAGTAACGTAGTTCACATGTTGAGAAAATATTATTAATAAATAAAAACTTAGCCGACACATCTCTTTATGAAAAGTAAGTGGTGAGATATGTTCCACACCATGTAAAAGGTAACATCAGTGCTGTTTTTAAAAGAAAAATTAAATGTGAAAAGTGAACACCAACGCCAGGAGAGAAGTTACGACAACAACTGTACGAACTCCAAGTAGCAGAATCCCAGCGTCATGACCTAGACCACAATACAGAAACAACCAACTAAATGGAGTATCCAGATGGATAACGAACTACATCCAGGAAGACCTACTGAAGAGGATCATCTCGACCGCCAGCCGCAGACTCACGTTATACTCATATGACACTAAACCATAACTCCTGTGCATACATTGTTTTTAACAACCTCAACAAAAAGAACAGTAAAGTTTCTTGTAAAGACTTTTTAGATCACATAAATATTAGCATATTAATGTTTGTAGTTTCTGTAATGCTATAGTAATAACCTGATGATGCTTAAAGGCAAAGTTAATATGAAATTACATCAGACTATTCTTCAAATAGTTGGATGATGTTAAAGTATGTTAGGTTTATTATAAAGTTAGAACCCGGATCCGTGGTAATCAAAGTAATACACAGCTGTATGATCTTGAGATACTAAGAGTAACAATTTACAGAGTATTTGATGCAGAATCTATAAGAATTTTCCTTTAAAAGTAAAGTAAAAACAAAAAGATGACCATTAAAGCTATTATGTTTATATCCGTAGTTAAGATACAATAATAAAGAGATGTTTTCGCTAACATCCAGAGAGTGAATAAATTTATGTAACCTTGGACAAATTCCTGATATATACATTGTCATAATTTGTTGGTAAGTAATTTTTACTAACTACGGCAGCTAGTTTAATTAACAGCAAACAATTAAACTGTTTCCCTATGTTATAATGTCTTAACAGGAGAGACGTTATACGACTAATAACCCATGCTTTGATCGCCCACGGTAACACATCGCATATCTCCAACGCTGTCGTATTTACCGTAGATAATACAAATTACTGTACTAGACCTCGCACGAGAAATTTGAAAAACTTGATTACGATAAAACCTTAGGACCCTTACTACAGATAAGTTCTAACATAGAATTCTTATTTATTCCAACAAAAAAATATTATTAAAATGCTGCCTAAAAACGTGAACTGGTGCAAAAAGTTAAAACTGTTGTCATATTGTGATACAACCACGAAACACAGTAAACACGTAACTTCTGCAAACAGCAGCAGCTGTAACTACACCTGTTACACATGAGTCAGTAAGTGAACAATATCGTTTAACAACAGTTTTCAAGGAAAACTTACAAAAACAGAATTTTTATCGATAACGCAGGCAATGGCGCCAAACAACGCGGAACGCGGCATAAGCTATTCATGATCACGCTCTACACTGCTACGCCGTTACTGTTAGACCAGCTGTTGCTTTCTTTTCCTGCCTTATCTCAGATTGCTGAATTCCGTGTAAGTAACTAAAATATTACAGGTGACGAGAGTAATTATGTGCACGATGTACGAGGGCAGTCTGAAAAGGTTTCGGCCTCGACCATAGGCGGGAGAACTATTACGAATTTTTTTTATGTTGGTACTACATGTACTATTAGCATGCTTGTGCAATTTCTGGTTATTCTACCAAATAATTTGTATTATTTTGAAACAGAAGTCTTGTAAGTATTCCTTAAAATGGATAAAACTGAGTATCGTGCGGTCATAAAGTTCTTTGTGGAAGAAGGTTTAACACCAAGCGAAATTTATTCAAGGTTCGTTAAAGTGTAAGGGGACTCTTCTCCTTCATTTTCAACAGTTAAAAAATGGGCTGCTGAGTTTAAGCGTGGAAGACGATCCACGTGAAGGATGTCCAAAAACGGCAACAACATCGGGAACGGTCGAGAAAGTGCATGACATGGATTTGGACAATCGCCGAAGTAAAGTGCCGAGACTATAGGCATTTCGAAAATACGAGTCGGACATACGTATTTTACACGAGGAAATGTAAACGAAAAAGCTTTGTGCTATGAGGGTGCCGCGCTTGCTCACAGCAGATCAAAAACTCGTGCACACGAAAATATTTGAACAGCGTGCTTGGAGCGTTTCAATACGAACAAAGCAGATTTTGTGCGTCGGTTTATTACGATGGATGAAACTTGGATCCACCACTACACACCAGAGTCCAAACAACATTCGAAGCAGTGGACAGAAGCTGGTTGTTCAGCGCCAAAGAAGGCAAAGTCAACTCCAACACCAGGAAAAGTCATGGCGTCAGTGTTTTGTACATTGATTACCTTGAAAAGGGGAAAGAATAACCGGGGCACATTATTCAAACCTTTTATCGAAACCAGACGAAAAAATCTGTGAATAAAGACCCGGTTTGCACCAGAAAAAATCATTTTTCACAAAGAGAAAGCACCTGGCCACACAAATGTTTTGGGAATGGGAAAATTATGAGATCTCCGCTATGAACTGTTGGAACATCCTCCCTATTCCCCAGATTTGGCTCCCTCAGACTTCCATCTTTTCCCTAAACTCTTTCCCTATGATAAGCGTTTTTCATCGGATCAAGATGTGATTTCAGCTGTAGAAAGGTATTTTGCAGACCTTACCACTTCAAGGGCAGGATAGTGGCATCGGAACATCGCTGGAATAAATGTGTTATGGTAAAAGGAGATTGTTGAAAATTAAAATATTTTTGAAATTATAAATTCGTTTTTTCATTGTTAGGCCGAGAACTTTCCAGGCCGCCCTCGCCTAGAAAAAATACCTGTATCGATGGTCTACGGACGGACGTAAAGTTTCTCTAGCACTGTAGGTAAACAACTGAACACTATTTATTTACAGAATACAAAAACGCGCCCACTACATACAGACCTACAGATGTTTTAAGTTTCAAACTGTGATCATAAATAAGTCTTAATCACATGAATGGCCCCGCTACCGTATGTGCACCATAGATTGTTCCGTCCCTAGAAGCGCCAAATTCGTATCTAATCAATAGATACTGTAAATGACATTAAGCTTTATTGAACTGCTGTTAATATTTGTTTTGTTGGGACTGCCTCAATGTGTCGGGATCGACCTTTTTATTTTTATTTCAATGAAAACGTGTAGGTACTGTGGTGGAATATTTTATTTATGTATCAGCTATAGCTGCGATATCTTCAAAGTTAATAAACTGTAAAGTATAAAGTACATTACTCGATAAGAACTTACGTAGCCTATGTTTTGTTCTGGAGAATAAGAATCTTTATATAAATTCAGTCAGCCAAAAACCAAGTCGGAAGTCTTTCATGTAATAATGTGTCTTCTGGCACTGCATCTTTGCACCAATCAGGTTGTCCCGTAGGCAGAATGACATCGTCATATTAAATCTACGACGACGCGGCGTTGCCACAATTAGCATTCATCAGCTGCAACTTATCACTTCCAATAAAATCGTACCGTAGTCACTCTACCTTTGTTTAAATGACATTCAGAAACATGTCAACCGACAGACCGATTCAGAAACATCATTTACGACGTACAGCTGTTGCTTTCATTGCCGACAATAACGGTTATAGCGAGGCAATTGTGAAATTTGTTGGTTATCGTGATGTTTCCACGTTGGTCGGGCGGTATAATTCTGAACATATCATGTTGTAGCCTATTTTTATACGATTTCTTGTTTGTCTTAGATAAACCGTCTACCATAGCACTTTTTCTCGGTCTTCATCTGAATCCAGCTGCTTCCACCTGGGACAGGTATCGGATATTGTTCGGCGAACATCTGCCGCTAATGTTTTCGTACGCTCTGTCACTTTTTCGCGGCCTGAAGAAGATGCACGGGGGGGGGGGGATCGAAGCGTTGCCGACAAGATGTCGATTCACAGCAACCGACCACGGCCTGACAGTCCGATTTTTAGAAATAATTTTGAATATACAGCTTCTTCCGTTTCTGGTGTCATCAAGCATTCCAACCGTTCTTCTTTCCCATTCTCTCTTTTGTTTCACATTTCACTCTACGATCCTTAGCTGCAAACAGTCCCTACGCAGTATATGTCCCAACCAACATGTTTTCACTTTCTTATTATTTTCAGTAGTTTCTTCCACTTCAATCACACGGTTTACATTCGTAATACGGTATATGGCTTGTATTCGTAATATTTCACCAGAATGACTGACAAGAAAACGAAACAGTTGCAGGTTTTCAGTACAAACAAAAAGAAAACTTACAAATTTAACAACAGTAATTAATTTATTGAAGCATTTTCAATGCCCTTCTCTGTGCATTGCATTTGTGCAATGCCTGTAAATTTTTTGAATATGGAATGTGTGAAGCAATGGATGTGGACAGTGATATTAAACAATTTTCTGAAACCTAGGTGCGAAAAGTGCTCTTTTAATAAATCTATACTGTGTTATGTAAACTCCGTACCTAATGAACGAAGGCGACCACATCTTGTTAAACTATTATATTTTTGAAAATGTATTTTCTTCTACCTACAGTATATCATGCACGTACCTAGCCAATATATTTTTGAAAAAATGTTTTACTTTTATCAGTTTTACTATTTCTATCTGAGTCAATTTTTAATTAGTCACTGGGGCGGCAGAGATGAAACTCCACACAGACGGCCCTGAGCACACGTCTGAGACAGTAGTACCGACTGGAAACACGCGGTGAGTTTATAATTCAAGAACCGTCGACACTCGTTTTAAGACGAACGCCTGTATTTACTTACAACCACAAGAGACCCTCATTTCGATCTTTGTAATGTTATGTAATCAGCAATCGACCACAGATCAGACACCCACCTAATACACAATTATCAAAATGTCACCTGCCTAGCACACTGAAAGACAAAATACCTTCTCTTCTTTCTGTAATAAATAAAATTATCATGATCTAGTACAACGTACACCTTTGTCGAATATAAGGAACAGCGTTTTGGTGTAGGCCTGTATTTACTAACCTAACTACACGAGAGAAAATTCTCTAGTCTGTCTATAAATAAGCTTATAATTTTTGCGTTCTACGTAGCTTTAATAAAGTCGGCCGAACCCGTTCATTACAGTTTGTTAGTTTCGGACAAAGCTATGCGTTTCCTTCCTTTCACTCGTGAACTTGCTTTCTTGCACTGTTCATCAAAACCGGTTGCCGGCCGGTCTCGTATAGCGTAACACAAACAATTGAGCAGCAACAACAGACAAGCCAAACGCTTTGCAATGGCTTGTGTCTGCCACACAGTTCTACTCCTTTCTGTAATGATCCGTAACGTATTTCTCTTCATACGTTTCAGTACACAGTATATCCAATACCAGATACTTCCTTTCCTTTCAAAGCCTAGATTCACATTATATTCGCGCCTAACCTCAAAGTATCCAACCGACTATAATAATACTAATTTAATGATAAAGATGATGAGCATGTTGATCACCATTATCAGGTCCGTCAATCTGCCAAAGCTTGATGGGTTGTTCCGTCCTTACGAATTAAAAATTGATCTGGTCAACAGTATCCAAATTTATCTCCCCAAATTCCTTTCCCCTCCAGTTGGTCGATAATATAAAATCCCTTCCGAAATATGCTTTCAATCTTCAGACGCGAGTCGTTTTATACACAATGATGTCTACAGTTACTGGGCTTTCTACAAATCTGAAAGGTCCTTGCCAAAGATCAGAATTTCGTTTACGATACGAATACTTGGGCTGCAACTCTTTGATTTCATTTCTATAGCTTCCATTCGACTAGACTGATTTTTGTATTAAACGTCAGTACAATGAGATAGAATTGCTAAGAGCCTGTGAAATTCAGTCAAGTATCTTTCTTTAAACTTTTGAGTCATCTTTGAATGGTTCAGTTAAAAAACGGATTTATCTTGATTAAGGAAAAACTGTCGCAATCTCGTCGCAGATTATCCTCTCGGAGCGCCCGGTTGTTCCATTGGATATTCATACCACCATATTCAGTGGGTAACTAAAGACTACACACTGTATAGTCCACACAGACTACAGAATGAACGCCTCAGGTTTTGGGTCTCAGATCAGTTATTTTTTTCAAAGATCGTTGCGTATACGCAGTCGAGTGGTACGTATGTGCTATTGCATATTTCTAATTTTATTGAATAATCGTAATCTGTGTGTTTTCGACTGTTTTTAATTTTCACATTAGCAAATGTTTAGAGATATAAAAACTTAGGCGTTAACGATGTCTCATACTATTTGCCCACATGCGCAGTGTACTGACATCACTGTAACTCACGATGATTACTTGAACTGTTATTCCTCTCTATCCCCCTAACCTCTTGTGTGGGGTTGCGAGTGTGCTGTGACGGCTATAGCACACCGGTCGAGTGCGACTAAATGCTTACGAACTATGTTTCCGTTCGTGTTGCTCAACAAGTGAGTCCATCCTCATCGTTGGTGCATGAGTGAAGAATGTGTATATTCGTGTTTTTGCCTTTTTCTTAATTACAATAAACCGAAGGAAACCCCTTGTCGTGGAGAGATGATTAACTTTATTAGACAGATGTAACAAAAAATTCCAGCGTCCATGCAAAATACTTTTCTGCGGTTAGGAATAAGTGAATGTCAAAATTTTTAGTAGTACATGTCGCTTGAGACCTAAGACATTAAAATGGTATAGACTTCCGTATAACAGTCAAGGATGATAGGTTCCTTTCCTCACGGTAATTTTCTGGCGGGAATATAAGTACATGCAGTGGCGGATTCAGGGGGGGCCACCTGGCCCGGGCCCCCCTTGCTTTCGAAAATTTTTTTAGAAAACTGTTATGAAATAAAACATGTTATATAAATTGTGAAATTTCTTATTAATAATTCACAATAAATTATCTACATGTAATCTATTAGATGTACATTCTAGTAAACTTATGATTTATATAATTTAATTAATATAGTAACATAGCTTTCAGTTGTTTCTGTCGCATATTTAAATTCGCGCGTATCGAACCGACGAAGTGATAACGCAGTGCGCACGCTTGATCAATTGCTTTTCTAAGATCCCACTCCAAGTGGCATGTACTGTACATGACACTGAATTTAAAAAAAAAATCAATTTACTGTTCGACTGGAGATATCATTAAGATAGAGCACTGTCATTTTTTAGCGGACAGTTCTCGTGAGTTACCGACCGCCACTTCGCTGACCACTTAGGCTGATGTTGCTGTCGGAACGAGCTTGATGAACGTGGTCGGACAACAATACGAATACAGGTGGACGTGTGTCGCTTCGTCGTTATAAATTAATAATAACTAAATTATTGTTCCGTGAATACTAGCGCAGTTCGACGGACTTTATGGAGAATGAAATTACAAAACCAGAGACAGTTCAACGATCATACGATTCGTTTAACCATCTTAATACTGACAGCACTTAATTTCGCTCGTAGACTTGCGTGAAAACAAGTGCGTATCAGAACTTTTTATAACAAAACTTTTTTCGGTGGACAACCATGGTTATGAAGAGCTGTACCACCAATGATGCCACGTCGTAGAATGGGCGCAACGTATAGTATTAATAGCGATATCATTAAAACGTGGTTGTCAACCGAAACTGTTAAGTTTGTAACTAACAGCTCACCTCTTAGTTGGAAACATTATTTGCCGAAGTGTTAGGCCGTGGACAGACGTTTCACTCCACCATCGGAAGCCATCTTCATATCAAAACAACTGGCACGGTGTCCCCAGTGATGAGGTAGAGACATACAGACACCACAACTATGTACACGGGCAAATAATGTTTCCAACTATGTTGACGCCGGTCACATCTCTCACGTAATGAAGTCTTCACAATCAAAATAATCCAAATGTGATACAATATTCACAATCTTCATTAACAGTACACTAATCTCTAAATCCTGGAGCCACTTGAGCATGCAGCTACAATGACTCGACTATATAACACACGAACAAACCACAGCCAACACTACTGTAGCAAATGCCGTAAACACATTAGCCCCTGTGTCTGTTATGCCTGTCTGCTAACATAATATGAAACTTTCTACGCGTCAATTCCATCACATTTTATTTTGGTTATACACAACCGAACTACTTCGGCAACCACAGAAGTAGGCCTACTTCTTCATTCTTGTAACAAGCAACACGTCCACTTCCTTTTTGTGAAAAATCACTCAAATGAGTCACAGACAGCAGAAAAATACGCTCTTGTTGATTTCATCGCTTTCTTGTAAACTTAGAATTCCAACAATTATTTGGGCTTTATGAATCGCCATGACGCAAGACTACTATTTTCTTCTCTCTCGAGTCAGCCATGAAAAGACTGTCATGTCATATTGGACTTATTACTGACATTGTACGAGTATCAGTATACGAGATACTACTCGTACATGACTTGCAGACACAACTAACCACTTCCATATTCGAAATACCAATACTACTTTTCAGTTGCGTAGGACATGACAACAGAAATCATTTTAGCGTTTTAACGTTGTGTGCACTTACAAGCGTCATAACTGATAAGAGTATTTCAAATTGATAAGTTTAGTGTTATCGTTTAAAACACGTGCGATTATACACTGTATCAGCTTTTAGGATAACCAAAATTTTAAACAAGATTTTATTACGCAGGTGTATATAACTCAGTCATTTCGACTGTCAGTAATTTTACTCTGAGTCTAATATCACGTTGGTAATTGGCCTCATTATGATTCCACGAAGACACGTAACAAAATTTTGAGATTTATACAGAACAACACTTAAAAAGGTAAGAATGAATAACAAACATTGTATAAGCAACAAACGTTGTCTGTATAAGCGATTGTCGATGAAGATTGCTTTCCAGTAGTGACTTGAAGAATAATCTGTATCTTCGAAAGTACACAATCCTAATAACGGTTCAATTTGTTACATCCACCACTGCCTGTGTTTATTACATCCCGATTAATTATGTGTGATACAAAGACGGCACAGCACAGCGTGTGTTCGCAATTTAAGCAAATAAACAGTTACAACAACTACCACTTGAAATATACGTAGACTTCACATAACTAACGTACAAGATCCTTACCTACTACAATCACCTTTTACAAAAATAAGTATAACAGTTTCCCAATGAAGGGCAGGACAAGCCCACTCCGCCCAAAGGGACAGCGAAGTCTCGAGCGGGACGGGTAACACGCTTCGCCGGTATGTTACATTAAAAAACATTTTCACGTTTTTAACTACCGTTTCGCAGAGGGCGAAAACGTAAATCAAACAGACGGTGTTTCCCTCATCAAACAAGAGACAAGATCCAGCAGCACAGGCTATACAGACCTCAGACACGCTAGCAGTTCCCTTCGCCACGATACAGATATAGTACCGCCTTCCTTGTCCTCTCTCGAGTTGACAGAGTCGTCTGCCATGCAGCGTAAACACCTTTCACGATGTCAATATACCGTAGGAGGAGAGACCACTTCATGAACAGACAGGGGGACTACTAGTGTTAATTGTGACTGATCGTAGATGCTATAAAACTGGAGTAGAGCTCGTTCACAGGACTTACCAGGAACGGGCTAATCCTGCTGTCTCCAAACGGAACATCTCGGCTGGCATCTTCGGTAGTCAAAGAGCCATCGGTAACTCTGACTGTGTCGCCTCTCATCCTCGCCAGGCCATGACCCCAGGCACCACCCATAAGGGCTGCAGAGGTAAATAGCCGACACGTTTATATGTTACCAGTCGTACCGCACAATCCAACCTATTGTGCGGGTTATACATTATAAATTCAACTTCTTTCAGTGGCCACTAACTGTGGTCTTGACAAAAGATTACCACAAACTGCATGTAAATTACAGTCTGTAGACCAACAGTCACATTTATAAATTTTAAGCTTTGATCGTATGTCACTGTAAACAATATATTGACTGAACTGTAACGTACCCATTACGTATACGGAGGGGCATACGATAACGTGAAACAACAAAATCATTCATTTAATAAAAGTGTTTTATTGTTTACTGTTAAACGTTACAATATAGGCTATGTATTTCTTACACTCTATGTTTCTAACACTCACACATCGAGTGAAAAAAATAATATGGCAAATAAAAATATTTCTTTCCATTTATATTGCTTATTAAAAACATTTTAATACTGAATACATTTTAACAATCGTTTAATTTCTCCCACTTTTTACATATTAATAACTAATGAATACAAAAATATGCCAAATTTGGGGGCTGACAGGTCCCCGTCGCCCGTGCTTATAATGTAAATGTGGAAAGCCACAGTACAGAGCAACAAGTATATGGCAGCAAGGGGCAGCGAGTCCACAGGCCACAGTGAAATCTTTCCATTAGCAACAAATTTGTAACACGAATTTTATTTGTTACTACATTCGATCAAATGTATAGGCCTATCAACTTTGTTTTCAACGGTACTTTAACATGTTTTTTTTACGTTCTAAAAGTGACAACACTCGAAATATTGGTGGAAAACAAATCCATGTTTCCAACCTGGTTATTACCTACGGTACAGAACAAACACCGGCCTTGACGAAAGTTTTCAATATTAAATTAAACGAACGTCACCTCCTTGTGACATTAACTTATTCCTGTTTATTGACATGAACACAAACAAAGGCGCGAATACAGGCATGACATCGCCTTAGCAATCACATCCGTTTGGTTTATACACCTATTTACTTCAGCAGGCGCCATCGTTTAACCTGAACGACATTTCCCATGCCTTAACTGCTATTCAGTCCTCTTGCAACATTTACAAGACCAAATTGTACGCATATCAAATCTGCCCAAATAAATATGGAACACTGACATGTTTCTAAGTTCACAGACGCGACGAGAAAAAATTTCTTGCTACCTTGTCGACCAGATACACAGGTAGGTATCCTATCACGCAACGCGCCAGAAAAGTCGCAATATTTTACTACTGTTTTTCACAATGAGAAAAGGCACACGAAATGACAAACACTGTTTGGTCTGTTCGTAACTGTCCTTCATATCTGTTAACAAAACATAGTATTTCGGTGTTACAGTAAATTTGTACTTTTCAGTAGGCTCTTTATGTACGTAACGTTATCTGGTACCTTCACCAATGCCTCATTCGACTTCCGAACGTAGGTGAACCACAAGCGTGCTATTCTCACTAAATTATTCACAATATGAAGGCGATACTTCACATATTTATAAAATTCCATAATATGTTACAAAACATGTAAACATTACACAATGTGTATTGTGTATACAAAAATGTCTAAAAATAATATATAAAAAAAAAGTGTGCAGGAAAATAATGTCTATAGGACGTAATTCATATAGGGCTACGGCCCTGGCAAATACGCCCTGTTTTAAAAATAGTAGGCTAATATGCAACTAAATAATATATTAACTTTTGTGAGTTCTAACATTCACTAGTTTAAACTGGTTTAATTCACTAGTTTAATTTCAATTTGTACAAGTAACATTATCCAATCATAATGTACAAAAATAAAGTGAAAAAATATAGAATACAAAGCGCATTTGTCACAAAACCACTAACTGGAAAATAACCGATACTGGAAATCGAAATTATAATCCTACTTGATAGCTTGCTGTACTTCTGATAAAACTTACAGCAAAATAAAACTAGTTTTGTACATTGAAAATACTCACGTATGTACAAAGTGAAAAGCTGCTCGAATGTTTTATAACATACTTTTATTAGTTGATTGTCGTAAACTGGCCCCCTAAAGTAGTTTTTAAACCCTAGACTAGTTTCAGTAAATCGCTGACAGTCTTTATAAAATTTCCCTGCTCTCGTTTCTTGTTAGAAATCAACAACATCATTTTAATCAAAAGACGTTTAATAACCTATATAGGCTATAATAATATGGCCTCCTGTTTGTAACAGACAAATAGTGCGGAAATTCAGCAAGGTAGGCTGCTTATGTAAGTCATTCGGTATACAATATGGGGAGGAGTCGACGTAACGGCTGATAACACCTTGATTTTGTACAGCTACCCAAAAACTGAACTTAAAAACTGAAAGTTAGTCATCAAGAGCATACTCAATTCCCTATAACTGATAAAATGCTTCGTTTAAATTAAGTTTAAATAGAAGATTAAACCAATACGTTGAATCCAGCAAAAGTTGAAACACCAATACAAAACAATTAAAAAAATGCAAAAATACCAATAGGAAACGTAATGAAATATATAACTTCATATACAAGTTACAAAAGTATTCACAGAAGGCTACAAAATTTACGAAACTAGAGAAGAAGACGCTAAAGAACAATTCAAACGGTAGCAGGACAGAATAATACAAAAAGAGCAAAAAAAAGAAGTGAACATCAAACGGCCATTAGACGAAGAAGTTGAAATATAATAAGAGACAACGGATGATAGTACAAAGTGTAAACAGGCTTTGCAATGAGACATTGAAAATACGTGCAGTTGAAAGATTAGATAATTTATACGCTCGCACTTGTTTTACCTCGTCGTAGTACTGTTGCTGTGATGTGTCGGTCGGTCGCTCGGCTGGAAGAAAAACCTTTACAAGATGAGTGAAACGTTCTCAGACTACGGAGACGAGTGACGCGGTCCAGACCGGAATAAAATGCAAATTTACATGCGCTGAATGTCCAAATGAAACAAGTACTCAGGATACTGACAAGCTGGAGGAGAAGAAATGAGGCAGCGAAAACGACACTTCTACGGCCAATTGCTGGGTACCGATTATGTGATCAAAAAACGAATAGTGAAATCAGAAAACTGGGGGTTGGGAATACTGCAAAGAAACTGGAGCGATAACAACACAATAGGCAATTTTACGTATCGAAACCCTAAATTATTACATATGTCTCAGTTACAATGAAGACGTAATTGGCCGTCCTACGAAGAGGTACGAAAGAAGTTCCAGCTGCTTGAAATCGGAACATGCACAACTGTCTATGCTGATTTTAAGTATATGCGAGAACACTTCAAGATTGCGATAAGTACAAATTCAGCGCACTTGAGTAACTAAGCTACTAAACCCGTGTAGGCAAATCCTGAGATAACGATATTATTCCCGAAATAATTATCGGACCTAACAGAAAGATGTGACATAGATAAAGTTAAGTGATCCACAAGGGTTGCAGAAACGCCGCAGCCGGAACCAACGCATCCAAGCAAGTGGAATTCATACTTCACGTAACATCCAACATAACATTTATAAGACATTTATAAACACTTCAATTAACTTCTATGTGCCAAAGACAATAATATAAATTTACTTATATACGACTGTGTGGAAATATTGAGAAATATGGAAAGAAGAGACTGCCCGGCAATCGACGCACTACATACTCGTATAAGCAGAAACGCTATTATCGGAGGAAATGTACATTCGAAAATGCTGAGAGTTTTTAATTAATGCATCAAATTACAGAAAACGTTCCCGCCAATATGTACACCGTATTGTCATTTAAAATAGTTCACACAAATGTCGACTCTGGAAAGGGTTGGCATGTCTTATCTAATACAGTGCGTTATAGTAATGATTTACACGCTTACTCAATGTTGAACTATTCTCTCAGTCTAAAACGGAACCAAGTTATCTGAACGTAGTAACAGTAATATCAAATATTCTAATTATTTTACAGTAGAGATTTATTGGTATACAAATTACGGCTGTAAGCACGCGTTACATAACAATAAAACAACCAAAGCGTAGGCTGGGAAATATCAAAATGTACAACGACAATATACGTTATTGGTAAGTGGCGCGTTGCTCTTATCAACTTGTAATTACAATTACAGTAAAATAAATATAATGCGTAGTATCAATAAAACAGCACTTGATCAAGAACACAATTACACGCACCATAAATACAAGGAAATATCTTTAAGCATATTACTTGAAATCATTTCTTATCGTATTCAAGGCGTATATTTATCTATATACGCGCGCGCGTGGGTATGTGTGTAGCTACACAATGTACTATTTATATACACGCTTATGAAAAGCCAATTACACATACATTTATCATACGATATCTTTCATTTTACTACCAGAAACACGAGAAAACAATCCACGATGTACGAAGAAGTAAATATAGTTATAGAAAACCATACACAATACTTCCACGTTCTACGATTTATATTTAAAATCATTTACTTGAATTCGGTTCGATAATTTCTACAAAATATCCCCCACCCTCAAATTATTTTCACTATTTATAGATATTTTTGTTGCTATGGGGTAGTCGTTTAATATAATGTTATTTTCGAGTCACTTTATCTATAAAAATAAGGTACTTTATTCTTACAAAGAAACTGAACTATGCAGATAATCATCCCTCCTCCTCAACCGATCCCCATCATTAATGAGTAATCATAGAGTATTACTTTCATAGAGTAATAGTTTTATCATATGTAATTTCTAATGTATCTTATCCTTCAAATTAAATACTCGTACTTTACTTGATATCAGGAAAGTAATTTTCAAAAAATCACCCCCTCCTCCTTCAACTATCCTCTCCATTTATACATACCTTATTTACCATTTTACAGTGGATTAATATGACATTATTCTCGGGGCACTTATTTATCAAAATTAAGTACTTTACTCTTGTTAACACAAAAAACGCAGGTAAACTACCCCTCACACATAAGGGGACCCCCGGTAAGGTAAAAAAAATTTCAAAAACTTTTTTTGTACAGAATTAATAGTAAAGAATTTTCTGATTCCAAAAGTATATAATTTATCTTGTTTTAATGAGGGAAATATTATGAAGTGTGAAGTTCTTGAAAAACTAGGAATGAAACCTGGATATTTCACGGTTGCTGCGATGGAAGCACTAGACAGTGAAAGAATTAGAAATAGTGAAAAATCTGAAAACTGTAAGACAAATAGAAATTGAGAAAATGTTGCTTGTATAACTTGGAGAAGTATAGGGTTTCCGGGTTCCCTTAATCGAACAACCCCATTTTCTGTATTTACACTTTCATGGAATAATAGTTTTATCATATGTAATTATTAAGGTATCTTATCCTTCAAAATGAAGTACTTTATTCGACATCAAAAAGGTAGTTTTAGAAAAATCATCCCCTCCCTCTTCAACTACCCTTTTCATTTATAGATATTTCATCTAACTTTCTACAGTGGATTATTATGACCTTCTTTTCAGGATACTTTATTTATCAAAATTAAGTACTTTACTCTTGTTAAAACGTAAACTACCCCCCCCCCCCCAAATTAACCGATCTTCACCAAAATCAACAGGCCTTGAGTCCTCTACAACTCGGGAACATATGCGAAACATTATTTGGTTCTGTTTGAATTTGCGGCAGTTATCGTTCGACATAGAAAAAATGTTACATACAGACACGCAGATGCTTTTCGGAAAATGACTTTTCTTCATGTTCTGAGGGTAGTACAATCAGAATCAGCCCTTATCTCGAACACGATTTTTTTCGCGATCACCATACTTCCAGTTCCTTACTTACAAATTATAAGTTTAGAATTATGACTTAGGATCCTCGGACCTGGGTGGCTGTGCGGGACGATGGGCATGCCCGTCGCCCGCTCGTATGCTGCGTCCCGAGGTTCAAGTAAAGCTCCTGCCGCAGGGACAAGAGATAGGGCTGGATGTTTAGGGTGCTACCGGCCGTGCAACTTAGGATCCTAGAGCACGATAGTTTCTTGTTTGCAAAATGCGCTCTGTTTTCCTTTGCTTGATTTGATCTGATTTCCTCGCTGTTCAAATTGTCCTCATTTAGCAGTAATCCCAAGTAGGTAAAATTAACAGACGAACATTAGAAATACATAATTCATCATCATCATCTACTGTTATACACCATCTATGTTAGTGTTATTACACCTTAACAAATAAGTGTGCGCACTTATACAGTTTGGCATACACTTGGAGATATCAGAAAGTGCAATTATTAATACAATTTTTTTAGAATTTAATACCGTCTAAATTCTCTGTTTTATGCGTTTAGAAACTGGAATTCGACCCTTCCCCTGCAGTGTCTCGAGTCTCAATTTGGATTCCTGCCACTGGATCAATTTAGTTAATTTTTTTAAATTTTAACTAAGTGGGGGAGGAGCATGAAGTTTCCTCAATTGTGGATCAGTCCACCGGGACTAACAAACGGGGTCTCTCCCAAGAGCCTTGGAGTATATTAGCCGAGTCCGGCGATCAGTGGATATTGGGTACCTCGGGCCACCCGCCCACAGAATCTACCCGCTAGGGGTCTCAGAATGTCATAAAGTGCACGACACCCAGTGCACGGAAAGAGAACATGCGGGGAACTGTACAAGCACGCCTTGTGGTTCGGTCCAGAACGGAATATTTATGTTAATAATAAGGGCCGTTACAACGGCATGCTCGTACAGTATTTGCCGAGGTCGTTACCAAGAATCACCTGGTCGTAGACGGTACCTGCCAAGGTCGGCTATGAAGGGGTTTGTCTGGGTCCTTGCCGCTCGAACGTAAAATCTACGCGCAAGACGCCGCACGGTGCCATCCAAGGAGCGGATATCGAGTCCAGTTCTCAAAAGACGAGAAGGAACCGATAGGAGGTTTTGGCCGCTAGCCGAAGCCCCCTATTGAGAACGTTTAGCAGCCTTCTTTTATAAACTGCGGCAAGGAAACCGCAGATGGGGACATCGTAAGTGATGATCAGCAACAGGTACGCGTTGACAATCAACTTACCTAGGGCATAGACCCGGGTCGTAGACTTGTTAGCAAGTATCGGAAACAGAGAGCCTAGACGAGCTGACGCTTTAGTTCTTATTGTCTGGGCATGGGCACGCCAGGTGAGTCGACGATCGAGGTGGACACCGAGGTACTTGACTTTCCTCGACCAGGGCAAATATATCCTGTCGAATCTCACTTGTCCTCGCGGTTCCTTCCGGCGCTTAGAGAATAGCACAGCGGAGCTCATGGTCTCGTTGACGGCAACTTTCCAGTTATCCGTCCAGGTCGTTACGCATCGGGTGCGCGCTGAAGTCGTATGATCGCCCTGTCCGTTCCAGTCGTATAAACCGCCGTGTCGTCGGCAAACAGGGCAAAGTGGACTCCAGGCTCTCTGGGTACGTCGTTGACGTACGCAGAAGGTCCTCTCCGTCAGAAAGCTAGCAATCAAACGATGCAGCAGTCTGGGAGCTGGATTTCCCAGAGCATGAATAAGACCCCATCTGCCAGACACTGTCAAAGGTCTTTTCCACAGCCGGCAGTCTGCTCTTTCCGACAGCCGGCGTCCGTGGTGTATTCCACCAGTCTCATCAGCTGATGAGTGGTGGAATGCCCCACACGGAAGCCTCACTGTTCTGGGACCAGTACGTTGAAGTTTCCTATTTCGTCTGTACTCGCCGCTGAACGAGACGTTCGAGGACCTTTAACGTGGCTGACAGGTTGTCGGCACGGGAAGCGTCCGTTCTCTGCTTCGGGATCGCTATGACCGTCGCCTTCCGCCATTTCTTGGGAAAGTAGGCCAATCTTGACATGCGTTGAACAGCGCAACCAAGAAAAGGATTCCTGACTCCGGCAGTCGAATTAGAGCGGTGTTTGAAACACCGTCCGGGGCAGAGCTTTTCTCCGCTGGAGTTCAACGAGCCGATTTGAGACCTCTTCCCTAGTAATGGGTTCGGGCTCCGCAGTGATCGGAAGAGACAGAAAGCTTTCCACCTAGTTTTCGACTTCTTCATCGAAGCCCCAGTCCATGGGTGGGTTAGGAGCGAATTGTCGCTCGAAACACACGCCTAACGCCTTCTCCTCTGAGCGACCAAGGACTTGGCCGAAAGGTCCACCAATGGAGGGGATTCCAAGGACGGGGCCTCTTTCCCGTCAAAAGCCGTAGGTAGCCGGTAAGGGCGACTCTCGACCGACACGTCCCCCGTTTGGTCACGGCGAGTTCCCAACAGCTACTAACTTCTTAACCGGCCGCTGTTGCTTAGCCTATATATGTCCCGCAGGTGTTCCAGAATAATTATCCATTCTTCTGGCGGCGTGCCGGCATAATTTGCGTAATAAGAGTGCTCTCGAACAGTCTGGAAGCTACATTTGTGCACGGCCTTGAGTGGCTATAGAGAGACTGCACCTGCTCGGATACCCGAGAAACGTGTAGAACTTTCACGTAACTGCTCCTGCCGACTTTTCGAATCCTGGGGCTCGTGGAGACGCGATATGGTTCTTACAAGGGCCAGTTATCTTGTTTTAACTCATCTGCGAGACCAAGACAGAATCACGCGGTAAACGACATGAAATTGCAAAGACAAGAATTGTGTGTGTGTGTGTGTGTGTGTGTGTGTGTGTGTGTGTGTGTGTGTGTGTGTGTGTGTGTGTGTGTGTGTGTGTGTGTGTGTGTGTGTGTGTGTGTGTGTGTGTGTGTGTGTGTGTGTGTGTGTGTGTTCTCTATTCAGACTAGTATTCGTGCAAACTCGTAATGACATTTTAAATATTTCAATCGTTACTGACTGTATTGCAGTCAATGACCCAACGGCGGGCTGACTATAACTTGTAATGTACGTACGTTAATGCACAATGCAGTACGTTATGCATCACTAACTCTACTCTAACTACGATAAGACATCGCTTTACAAAAAGTGAACACAAGGTTTACTACAACAGTAAGTACACTGTCTAACCAACCCAACATTGTACCGTTATTTCTGTTATCACTTGTTCATCATCTTGCATTATACACTTTACACGCCGCGATTTCGATGTTAGTTGGAACGGCTGGCAATGTCCACTTTATGTCAACTGTTATTTTATACAGATTATAAAACGTTTTGTTAGCAAGCCGTTTCAAACAGCAGAATCAAAGACTACTATCAAATAAAAAAAAAGATGATAATCCGAAAACGCTAATCAACATCGTTTAAGTATCAAATATGCGCTGTGCCGAATGTATAATTTAAAGCAGAATTTTATTCTGTAAAAACATACCATAAGACGTGATATTGATTTTCTGTACGACAGTACAAGGAAAAACATGCGTACAATTGTGAAGGATGAGAGGGATCTATCGAGAGCTACCTGGAAAGCTACTACCACTTGACACAGTTCAAACTGGGCGACTGTCAGCAGGCTTTATAAATACCCGTACTCCTTCCACAACTCTGCCCAGTTCTTTCCTTTTCACATTCGACAAAATCTTTGATTTCAATACTGCCAGCAAAGCAGTAATACATCGTGTTTCACTGGTATCAAATTAACATACCAAATATCGACGTAACACCTTTTTACTCACATGGTCAGGATCGATAATGGGGGGGGGGCATTTATCAATACATTGATTTCGCATAAATATTTCAGGGTACTGACAAGATTTTAACAGTAAATGTTGACAGTGCAAACGAGTTATTGACAAGTATGTCAAATGAATTACATCTTAATATTGAAAATTAAGTGAATAACGTGTGTCGTCTTATTTTAAAAGAATGTTAATTCCAGTAAACGAGTTCGCAAGCTAAAAACACCTTGTATGACTTAGTTATCCACTTACACAATAGTTAACCTTCATCACTGGGCACCCACAGAACGAAGATATGAATAAGTTGTTCTGGGTGGCAGTCTGAGCTTACTTTTCTTTAGTATATCTTCCAATTTATTTCGATTATGTGAATATGCGTTGCGTATGAAATTAAAATGAAGCAAAATCAGATATAAGCTGATTAAACATAAACGGAAACTATGGGAAAATTCAATTAGGAATTAAGGGCACGCGCGTATTTACAGAATATTTTTACTTATCTTCTGTGTTGATTTGAAACGTAAATTTTACGGGAACAACGATCTGGGGCAGAGGATTTATGAAAAGTTCTTTAATTGTGTTAAGAAGGAAATCCCAAACACAAGTATACTAGATTTGTGAAGTCACAAATTAGTAGCTCCATGAAATTAAAAATGAGACGAAAGGCCAGTGCAGTAGCTATTGATATCTCACAAGCATACTGTCTACAACTTGTACCTGGATAAAATTCGTTGTGCTGGACAAAAACACGTTCAATTCAGTAAGTCGCGATCTGAGAAGCGAGGTATTTAAGTAATTTCCATACCTTACGACCTAATTACATAAATTTTTGGTAATGCATTTCAGTTGCAATGCAATATAATGGTTTATTATCCACCTGTCATAAACTAACACAACCCTTTAATTAAAAACAGTTTTACAGTTTAATATCCTTGTCTGAAAACTAGACGAGCGCGGGCGAAGTAATGTGGCACGTGCGAATGCCGTAGGCCTATTTCCTAACAGCTCACATAAATTCACACCTAGATATGCCGAATCTGGGCCACGAGTTTTTATAATTATCACATGAATTGTTACTTTAATTATTCACAACTAATAACGTCTGTTTTTCACAATATTAATACCAGGAACTGAAAACAACATATTTCTTTATTATTCGGGGATTGTTTAAATCCTTTTCTGTTCTGGTTTATTTCGCGAAGTTCTCGACCGAACTCGTTTTTTTTTTGCAAACGTCAATTATCAAGCTCGATACAGACCTATTCGTCCTATTATTCAGAAGCTACTATTTAATTAGTAAGTAAGCAATCGTTGTCCTGTTTAATCCCAACGTTTTGTCTATCCAAGATTGAGAAAAGCACGTATTGCTAACGTCTACATCACGCGTATGCATTGGTACATTTTACGTTCAAGAGTATAGAAATCTAGAGAGATCTTGACGTGGTACAAAATATATTCGCTAACAGGAAATCAAATATACAATCACAGGTTAAATCAGTTCCTACAGGTACCTAGCTCAATCTACGCCTTTGGTTTTTCTTCTTAATTTAGCTTTACGACATACAAGACGAGTAATATGGGTAGCATTACGCGTAGTCATCAATGGGAATCTTTCGCTGCTACTCATAATTAGAGGATAGATGCACAGGTACAAACCACGGCTATGTCTTATTTGTCAATGTCTTGTCCACCTACATTCCATTACACGCGCGTACAGCTGTTGATTTCTACAGAGTCAGCGAAAAGTCCCAATACCTTCTACAGATTACAACTGTTAATTAACTGTGTGTTTTTTAACTGTCGGCGATATATGTCTGAACTATGGTCGATGAATCAGTTTGCTGGAAGAACGAACCGTAATGAGCACGCGGGTTCACCAACTAACTGCACTCAGGAAAACCATGGAGACATTCAAAATGATTTCACTAGGTTTGATAAACCCGCAAACCATAAAACCAACAATTTTGGGATGGGAGAAAAGCTTTCTGATTAAAGTTTCGTCAAAGAGAGACCTCGGTAAAGAATATCATCAACACTAGTATAGTTAAGTAACTAGTATCCTCCTTGAGCTGCACAACTCGCTCACTATTTAAAACGAAGTACCCTACATTTATTACTGGATAAATTTTGATATTACATAATTTTTCACTTATCAGAAGAAGGACGAAAATCCCGATAGCCTACTACTATTGTTTATAAAGTAAGAATTGTAGAGCAATCATACAATAAACGCTACAAATTCCAAACAATCGGATTTATGTTAAAATTTCCTTTAGTCTGACACCCGACCTGATTCTAACCCCCCCCTATTTTGGGGGGATCACTCTAAAAAACAACAGGTTCTCTAAGGTAAACGTATGTTTACCACGCGACTATTGCAGCTTTCCATCAGATAATATGGTTTCCGATGTCCGCTAGAAATATTCATGCCCTCCCACAATTAAACAATTCAAAACGAGTATGGACGTTATCACCTTCTATAATAATAATATTATTTGGTAACAGTTTAACAATTCCTCAAACCACGTTTTAAAAATATATATGCATTCATTTCGATGAGCTATTGGCCACGTTTTTAGATTTAAACACCAAGTCTCCCAATTATAAACCTACTTTCGTTGTTAATATGAAGTTTCATTATCCACATTATGTCTGTGATAATGAACACTGTTTGCTTTGTACAATTTAAAGGCTTCGCTGAGGGTACTGTTTACGTACATTATGTCGGCACTTATTATGTGGTATAAAAATGTGCCACACCTGCAATTACAACTAACAGAGCATTGAGAAAGTCTCATGAATTTGATTCAGGAGAAATAACTGATTGTATGTACTGAGTGCACTCGTACATGGAATATCTTCAATATCACGAGGAGGAGGAGAGAATACAAACCATCGGCCAAATAACAGCACAATAAAGTGTAAATTATTACCGAATCCATGATCCTATGTTACGTTTATTCGGGCACTTAATATAGGCAACATTACTTCACGCAAGAAAATGCCTGCCTAATCTAACCCTCCTACGAGCTAACCTAAACGACCCGGATGGGAAATGAGACTCCGGGTAAATAACTACTGTACAAGGGTGGAACGAAAAAATCAAGTTTGGATTTTTAATTTGTAACAGCGCGGAAAAGTTGCCTTTTGGTGTAAAAAAAAATATGAAAAATATTGGAGCACGTCTTGAGGTGCCGCAAGGACGATAAATTTTCATAAAATTGCAATTTTCGCTACATTTTAAAGTTTTTTTAAGAAGTCAAAATTTTTTTTTTATTTCAAATACCGTAAAAAAATCAGTTTTTATATCAAAAAATTTTTTTTTTACTTTTTGGATTATGTCTTGAGGTGCCGCAAGAGCGGTAAAGTTTTATAAAAACACACTTTTTGTAACTTTTTCAAAGAATTTTACGTGTCTCGATTATGCAATAAAAAGTTTCAAATAGGCGTTTTAATATGAATAGAAAGATAAAAACAGGAAATGAGCTACCTTTGCGACATCTTTTTTGTCATTTAGATGGTAAAACGAAGGGACCCAATGAGTTTAAAGGCGAAATAGGTCAGCAGCTGGAAAACTGTGCTAATCTTCCTGTGGTTACTTTCTTGCCAATTGAAAATAACCTTCCTCTTTTGGAGAACATAAATCATTTAAGTACAGATCAGAAGTATTTATTGGATATGTGTATCGCCGTATCAAGTGGAAATTGCTCACTAGATTTATCTTTAAGAAACCCTGGAAAACTTGCTCACTCCAGGTGGCTTACATTAGAAAACCGTATACTTACATTGTATGTGGCAACTGAAAATCCAACTGAAAACCTTAAGACTCTGGCTGAGTACATTGTGAAAGTGTATGCACCTGTGTGGTTTAACATTAAGTTAAAACTTTCATGTACTTATGGTTCCAAACATCTGTTTAAGCTTATCTCATATTCACGCTATCTCTCTGATGATTTCAAGAACGTTCTAGACCCGGTTATTCAAAGAAATGGGTACTTTGCTGCTGCAGAAAATCTCCTTTTGTCCATGCTATGTGATGAGAACTTGTAAAAATGTAAGAGAACTTGGTATACGACGTGTTTTAAAAGCAAGAACAGAAAGTAGAGGCGGAGTCAGGAAGTTTAAAGTTCCAAAGATAAACTTTGACGCAAAGGATTACATCGACATGATCTCATGGGCTGAAAATGACGTAACTGAACCCCCCTTGGTAAAACATGTTTCCATTGACTCTCTCAAAGACTTTATACGGAAGACATCTGAAGCTCAACCAAATAGTAAAGTGGACCCGCTTATCGACTTTCCCCGGCTTCCTTGTCACACGCAAGCAGTGGAAAGAGCTGTGAAACTGGTGACCGAATCGGCTCAAAATGTCTGTGGTTCAATCGCAAGAGAAGGATATATAAGAGCAAAAATTGACTCACGTGAGAACATGCCAAAATTTGATACAAAAAAACAGTTTAATGTGTCAATGAAGTAGAAACAAACATTTTGCAGCTGTAACATTTGTAATTATTAAGGGTTTTTTAAATCTAAAAAATGAACTTTCAATGTCTTTAAAAGTGTATTATGATATTTTTTTACGTGTGCTCTAATAAAAAAAATATATAATTGATTTGACGAGCTTTTATTTCAACCTTATTTACTACTATTTGTAACAACCAAAATGTTCGCAAAAGTTTCAAAATTAGCAAAAATACAAACTTTTTGACATTAAAAAATATTTTTTTATTATTATTATACTTTGTAATTAATAATTTTTTCCAATTCTAATGCTTATATATGTATTTACAACTATCTTTTGTAACATTATATGTACGAGAAAACCATAAAAAATAATTTATCAAAGTTTATAATTTTTCAATTTTTTTAATTTTTGTACAAACTTTAAGCTCTTTGCGGCACCTCAAGATGTTGTAGTATAGCAACCAAATTTTTTTTCTTCTTTTTGAACCTAAAAGGCAACTTTTCCCCACTATTACAAAACTAAAAAAAAAAAAATTAAAAAAAGGCCATTTTCGTTCCACGCTAATTTGACATGTTCACTGAATAAAGTCAATAAGTCTTCCCCTCACGCTTGAATCAGTTACGTAACAAATAGTTACATAACTATCGTCAGACATTTGGCGAGGAGATGGTGAATGGACGTAAAGCTAGGACTTAAAAACTAAGAGGTTTTCTTTCTTCCTTTCTATATAAAAACAAACTGCGATAGCCTGGATATTGAGGTTCCGTGAATAGTCAAAATAGTTTGGTAAACGACAAAATATAGAAGAAGGAGATATTCCTTTATCACTTTTTAACCTTATTCTTGGAAATCGTATATTATGGTTCTGAAAACCAAGATCTCTCCAAAACGTTTAACAATAACACTGGGTGGACGTAAAATGTTAATTCTGATATCTCGCTGCAGATGTTTAGATGTAGATTAAAAACAAAATTCACACAAAACAAAAGCTACGTACCTCATATGAAAACACACGCGGTATCCAACGGTTAGTATTTTGTCCGACATATAAATCATTGTTGTTTGTGACACTAACGTGCATTCCGTAAAACGTCCCTGGGACGACATACTTTGCGCTGGTCGTGACCTACAATTAGACGTGCGATGCGGTTATTCATTAATGATACACTCAACGAATGTTTTATCTTAACTACGTTGTTAAAATTATTTGTGGAGAGAACATAAAACGGTGAAGACATGTTAAAGACAAAAGTTCCAATCATTTTAAGGGGGCATTACTACACACGTTGTTTTCTGATTACGGTTAACGCAAACTAGCTAATGCTCGTTATTGTATCTTTAGATAAGACTATGTAATGTATGTCACGAGGTAAACGTTTTCCTCTACCATACGGGGCCTTGCAGTGTGTGTAGTATAGGGGTGACCAAATCATTTTCGGAGAAAACCGGGACACAACCAGCCGAGCTCCAATGGACCCCCCCCCCCAATGTACCCAGGTTTTTTAATTTTTAATATTAATGTTTTGTTAATACATTTTGTTAACCCGATGATAGACTATTTACTATTAGTAAAAAGGATAAAAACAAATTTACTCTGATTTATTTCTACAATATCTGTTTAATTAATGATATTTAATATACATAATACAAAATACAAATTTATTATGATTTTTCAAAATATTATAGCCATGAAATTTTTAGTAAAGTAAAATTAACATAAGCTTTAACTATTACTGAGCGCTTGTAGATGGGGTTGATTGTCCTTGGAGAAACGGGTATTTTTCACTGCTTCCAGCCTTCTTGATCATGTCTTTGTTCTTTGAGACGTAGTGGTAAAATTCTACACAGTCGATTTTGTAGTTGTACAGGATCTGTAGGATTGCTTCAAGAGAGTCCACCTCCATTCTGTTCCTTTCATCAGTCCACTGGATATTCATGAACGAAAATATTCTTTATACTGTGATTACTGTGGGACTATGGAGGTTAGAGAAATAAGCTAAAAAATGTATTAATTTATCGTGTCGTATTCCGTTTAATCGAGCGAAATCACTAAAAACTTATGAGCGTCCCGAAACAATTTTTTTCGGGACACCGTATGTTATGATGAAAAAACCGGGACATCCCGGTTTTCCGGGACGTTTGGTCACCCTAGTGTAGTACAGAGACCTTCTGAAATCTCCGATTAACAAGAGATGCGTATTAAACAATCTCAGCTTACGATATGTACAAGTGATTCCTATTACTCTCTCTTTTCCTTATTGTTATCAATGGGAGCTTGAAAAATGTGAATAACCACTTGAACATCACTGTACACACACGGGATCCATGTAGATAGTATGTGGAGAGAACTGGCATCTTACATGCTGTTACTAATTATTATTAGCCTGACAAACGGTTCTACCGGCACCGCTGCTACTGTCACTGTCACGGCTGCTACACCATAATACCAATGATAATAACACCAGCAGTCTTATGTAACGGGTTCGTCGACATTTTACCTGGTACCAAGCCGCACACTTAAGAAGCACTTACACTCCACGTAAGCGAACTTATACCCGTCTATTACGACATCTGATGGACTGATGCTCCAGAGCGGCCCAAATATTATCCAGACACATCACCTGTGAAAGTCCACAATGGTAACTAGAGACTTCTATTGCCAACCGAGATTCTGTGCAATGTTTGCTTCAAACGCGCGAAACGGTACTTGATATAAAATTTTTCCATTATTTTCAGTAATGTAATTTATAATGCTGCATATGATTACACACTATAGCACATCGCGAGTACACTATCTACATTCAACGCCACGCCAATACCAACCATAATAAAAATAATACTGAGTACAAAAATAACTAGTGTTTATTAACAATAAAAGGAGTAGAATCAAGAACAATATAAACGTGGTGGCACAGCAGAGAAATACTACTGATGCTATTAATGATTATGTTAAACATACTCAAAGAGTACTCATAATAATAAATTTAAAATGGCATACAATAATAACTGAACGAGCGAAGCAAGACCTCAGTTTTAAAACGACCGTTTGGTATTTGTCTGTCTGTTTAAGACGTCTCACGATAACGTTTGCATACATTCACCCGATTGTAATAAAATTTAACACGCTGCTCAGGCTTTTACCACACAGACCCCTACTGCCTGCAAGTTTACCCCTAAGCCCTTAAAAACAGAGGTCGGGAGGCAAAAATTATAAGGTAAAAATTTCGAAAAACAAATCATAAACATCCACGCAGGGTATCAAGTTAATGACAATTTTAACAAAAATCTGAATATAGTCGTATTTTGGAAATTTCACAATTTTGGACCTCCAGCCGAAAAAGTGGATCAAAAGTTTGTTAAGAATTGAACAAATCCATGCCGGATATCAGACTAAAGAGAATGTTAATCTAAATCTGAATTTGTTTTAATTGAAATATTTTTAACTTTAGAGGCATCACACATCAAAAAAGAAGTTAATTTTTTTTTAAATATAAAAGTCTTTGTGGGTTATTTACCAGAGTACTGCGGTTGTTTACAACACCGTACGATTTTGTTTTGAACATACAGTAATTAACTTTATTACTAGGCCTATTATTTGTAACCTCTTTATTTATATACGTGCCAATCGAAGCGAGTTTTATAGAAAAACTGTTATTCTAAACATTAAACTACTATTAACTGTATAAAAACACACGGTTAACATATGTGAAAGAATAGTGCAATTAATGAATAAATCTTAAAATACACAACTGAGATATTAAAGACATACAGAGAAAACAAATAATATAGAGAATCAGAATAGAATACGCAGAATTCGATAATTGTCGGGTACAGATCTGATGGAGTCTGTAAAAATATTAACGTGAATATGAAACATTGCGGTAGCAATAGCAATGAAAACTATTATTTAAGAAAATTACAAATGCCACTAACATTACCTACTGTACGCGTTAACTAAAAATTAAGAAAATTAGAAACGTTTGTGTGAAGGGGAAAGTGAGAGGGAGAGTGTACACAAAGTAAATAATACAAAGGAACAGAACTTGTAGAAACGACATAAACAATTTTTTTACAAAACCGCCAGTATGTTGAAAACGAAAAGAAGGATTTTATTGAAACAAAAATCAAAATAAAATTTGGAATTCCTCCAAATTTCACTCGTTGACACCACACACAGCTATCTGTCATAGAACGAAAAGTTCGTCGCATCCCGAAAATTTCAGTAAACGCAAATTAACAAAGAATTTCATAACATGGGGCCATTTTAAGGTTCTGTTGTTAAACAGAGTAAAAGTTATCGGTTCAAATTTACGTCCTATGAACACGGCGGTGAAAGAATTTTTAAAATCGGATCAGTAGTTTCTAAGATTACTAAGGGGCTGTGCAAGACGAAGGGGATGCCCGTCGCCCGCTCGTGTGCTGCGTCCCGAGCTTCAAATAGAGCTCCTGCCGCAGGGACCATAGATGGCTGGATATTAGGGTGTGGCCTGCTACCGGCCGTGCGTTTTCAATTAATTACTTAATTGAGGGTTAGGATACGCCGGTCGGGTCCAAGATTCACCTGGTACACATTGGTAGCGACCGAGGGCGCTAATGAGGTGGTTGCCCTGGAATCGGGCGGTGCGGCGATAGAACTTTCGAGACAGTGTCCGTATAGTGGCGTCCAGGGAATGGACACGCAAGGCTTCACGGATGGTTTTATTCGATGTCAGGTAGTAGGCTTTGCACTCCCAGCGCAACCCTCGGTCGAGGAGAGACTGAAGCTTTCGCTTATGGGTCTTAGCCAAGTAGCCCCAAACGAGGATCGCGTAGGTAGCCATTGGCGCCACATAGGTGGAGACGATAAGCTCCCCTAGGCGGCGGGTCATTGATTTGTGGCGAAGCAGGGGACGGAGTGAGTATAGGCGATGAGCGGTCTTGCGGGCTACTTGCTCGGAGTGTGTCCGCCAGGTGAGACGTCGATCAATGTGGACCCCGAGGTACTTAACCTCTCGAGACCAGGGCAACGGAGTGTCGCCTTCGTACAGTCTGTCAGGGAGCCTTAAGCGCCTGGAGAAGACTACGGCTGTGCTCTTGAACGCGTTGATGGCGACCCTCTATCTCTCTGCCCACTCAACGTATTCGTCAAGGCTGGAGCCAGATAACTGCCATTTCAGCGCTACGATCGACGGCATACACCGCCGTGTCGTCGGTGAACATGGCCAACCTGGTTCCCGGCAACTTGGGGACGTCGTTGACGTACACAGAGAAAAGCAGGGGGCCCAAGACGCTTCCCTGAGGTACACCCGCCGTAATAGCCCTTTCTGAAGAAAGGGTGTTATCAACTCTCACGCGAAAGGTTCTGTTCCGAAGAAAGCTAGCAATCAGATGAATGTAGCAGTCCGGAAGCAGAATCTCCGTACGTTTGTGTAGTAAGTCTGGATGCCAAACACGATCGAACGGCTTCTCGACATCAAGGAAAACGGCGACGGTCCCTCAGCTACAGTCTCCACGAAGCGCATCAACTGATGCGTCGAGGAGTTCCCGGCTCGAAAACCGAATTGCTCGGGGACCAGAATGTCGAACCGTTGAAGGTGATCCGCTAGCCGTCGCTGGACTAGTCGTTCGAAGACTTTCGACGTCGACGACAGCAGGCTGATAGACCGGAGGTTCTCGGCGAACTTGGGGTCCTTACCCGGCTTCGGGATCATCGTGACCGTAGCCGTACGCCATTTCAGAGGAAAGTAGGCGAAATGGAAGCAGGCATTGAACAAGTCGACCAGGAAGTCCAGGTCTGGAAGTCTCTGTAGGGCAGTGTTAGTAACACCGTCCGATCCAAGTTTCTGAGATTCGCCCGGACAATGAAACAAACGAACTTCACGTCTTTTTAATTGTAGTACAGGTGAATTTACAAAAATATAAAATACACGAAACGTCGTACGGTAGTGGACTGTCGGCTACTCATACATACGAAGAATTTTATTTACAGCTTTAAAAATTAAGTCCCCTTTTACCTAATAATAATAAATGAATATTGTTCAAAACAGCGAGCGAGCTCTGCAGCTTACTAAAAAGTAGTAACAGTAATAACAACAATCACTTGGTGATCTGCTCAAAAGTAACCACATCGCATGTATACAACAAAACGTTCTCCAAGAACAATGGACAGTTTTTTTTTTTTTTTTTAACACCCGTTTGTAGCGGGAAGTAGCGTACAGTATTTGGACAACAGTACGGCCGAAGAAGACCGGATAAACTGCAAGTAAGAACAATAATTCCTCGACAACACAATGTCGTCAGCGTTACACCGTGTACTAGCAAGAAGAAACAGAAGGTTGAAAATCGCCATTCACAACCACACGATACAGCATACGACACGGAACAACGCGCAAAGCTACATATAATCCTGATGTAAACAAACAGGCGTGGCACACCTGAAACGCTATTTGCTACTTGAATTAGAGGCGTGTCCCTCTGACAGAAAGAGTACAGACAGGGTACATATAATATTGGTACTGTACAAACAATGTAAATTTTAATAATTTGTGCTGACCAAAGTAAAATTTGTGTGACAGTATCAGACCGACAGTGAAACGTTTTATAACACCAGTTAATGTTTTTTTTTTTATTAACCGTTTTAATATCGCAACCAACAAGAAGTAAAGTTTATTTAATACGAAAATAGAAAATGTAGTAATTACCAGTGTACTGAATACTATCAGTTGCCGTCAGAGAGCAATTTAATGCCTTCCATATCTGTGTTTGAACTTGTATCATCACATGAGTCAACGTTATTATTGATAAGATTGTTCATTGTTCACAACGACGTCGGTAGAGTGGGCCAGTTGCCATTGCTTATCATTTTCCTTGATTGTATGCTACATACAGTGACTTCACTTGCCCGCCATTGTTTCATTTACCGCCTTCTCAATAAATTGTTTTATATCAAGCAGTTAATGGTGTGTTGTAACGGGCAACATATCCTTTCAACTGGCTCCATATTAATTCAATCCGATTCAGAACACAGTGATAAGGAGGAAGTCTTAAAACGACGTGCCCCGATTTAAGTGGCAAGATAACTCACATGACTATACAGACATTCTGCACATGCACGTAATACATTACTGTGTGAACAGTGTCAACGCCCCTGACCAATAGCGTTTCAGTTGCCACGTGGGTTTGTTTACATCAGGATTGAACTAAGAACGGAAAGAGTATACATACGTGTAATGGTCCGCGCTACATTACACGGAACAACAAACATGCAAACCATTTGACTTCGATTATTTACGCATTGTCTACAATTCGCTTTTTATTTGCATTTCGTAATAAGTATGCATGACAGTTCTGAAATTCTGATTTCATTTTAGTCAAATTGATTGATGTTATCATCGTTTTAGCCTTACTTTGCAAGTATCTACTGACAACTAGTCATTATTAAAACATGGCAAAGCTAAGGCATACTGCAGTGTAAGTAGTTAGGCCTACTTACAGCCTGGCGTAATTGCCGATATGGAGTATACCTACAGACAAAACACAACTCTCTCGTTAACCACTGTCCTCATCTATGACGATATTTTACAAATAAAACAATATCCCCCCCCTCACCAATCTGTCAACGGGGCAAATGGTCCTGCTACAACGATCCACGACAGCTTGAAACCAATTCTACTTCACTTGTAAATCAGTGAACGAATTTCATACGAAACGTTAATTACTTCACGGTTAATACATTCACGTACAGTTACTTATATAATAATGAATACCTCCTAACCCGCCCCCTCCCCAGCAGTAGCGAATAAAGTATTCACAATATGTCAGAAGACGAAAAAATACAAATGCTCTCCCTACCTACATTTTCGATAATTTTTTTTTTTTTTTTAATTTATTTAACTATTTGCAATCAGTATAGCATAAAAATAACATACTATAAGCAAATCTTTTGTATGAGAAAAAAATAGTGTTGACCATGTGGAGCTGTTATCCTGTGATAACAAGCTCAGTTATTCCTTAAAAGTAGGTCACAAAAAGAAACAACAGTCACAAAGATTATGGGTGCTTAAATCTAGATGGTAGGTCTAGTATTTTTTGACTCTTTAGTCTATGAGTGTCTTCACTATTGTCTAGCAAATTTATTGCAAGAATATTAGGGTGTAGTTCTAGTTTACTTAAATACTTTTCACTGCACTTACTCACTTCATCTTTAACAGATGACACTTTTAAGTCACAGAGGATTTCTCTATTTGGTATAAACCAGGGTGCATTTGTTATAATCCGTAGAACTTTTGCCTGGAATCGTTCTAGAATCTCGATATTAGACGTTGATGCCGACCCCCACAGCTGTATGCCGTAGGTCCAGATTGGTTTGAATGCCACTTTGTAAAGGAGTAATTTGTTGCTAAGGGACAGAGGTGATTTACGTCCAATCAGCCAATAGTATTTGCTGAGTTTATGGCTAAGCTGTTTTCTTTTGTTGAAAATATGCGTCTTCCATGTCAAGCCTTTATCCAAATGAATGCCCAGATATTTAACATTGTCCGCTTGTGGTAGGTAATGGCCATTAAAAGAGACTTGAGGTGACGCTCCTCTGCACTTAGTGAAAGTGACATGGACAGACTTTGTTTCATTGATCAGGATGCGCCATGATTTCGTCCAACGTTGAATTTGATACAAGTGTTGCTGAAGCGTTCTCGCAGCAATGCCAGGATCTGCATGACTAGCCAGTATCGCTTTGTCGTCGGCAAACGTTGCTGTTCGGGTATAGGGACAAGTAGGAAGATCTGACGTGAAAAGTAGATATAACGTTGGTCCAAGGACGCTTCCTTGTGGAACACCAGCTCCGACAGGGTACAACTGTGTTACTTCTAGTCCGTATTTAACCCTAAAGTACCGTTCATGCAGGTACGACTTCAGAATAAGATATAGCGTGTGAGGAAGTACTTTTTTAAGTTTGTAAAGGAGGCCCACGTGCCAAACCCTATCGAAGGCCTGGCTTACGTCAAGGAAGGCCGCGGTACAGTAACCCTTTTTTTCAAAAGTTTGACTGATGAGTTCAACTACCCGGTGAACTTGTTCTATAGGGCTGTGTCCTTTTTTGAAGCCAAACTGGTGGTCGGGTATCAAGTTGTTTTCCTCAATCACAGTTGTTAGTCTTCGGAGAATAAGTTTTTCTAGAAGTTTACCGAGTATCGGTAACAGGCTAATAGGTCTGTAGGATGTTACATCATGAGGTGGTTTGCCTGGCTTTTGAATAAGGATGATATCTGCCACTTTCCACTGAGGTGGAAAGTATCCAAGACGTAGAATTGCATTGTATATCGCTGTAAGGAGTAACATTCCTTTTCGCGGTAATTCTTTAATAATACGCCCGGTGATAAGGTCATAACCAGGTGATTTTTTGGAATTCAGATCATTTTTTACCATAAACATCACTTCTTTAACTGTAAGAACTTTTGGTAATGGTGACATTTGGTACGGTGCCTGTAAAAAGTTTGCAATTTCAGCGTCATCTACTGAAGAATTTTGAGATGGTAGCGGTTGGAACACTTTTTCTAGGTGAAGTCCGAAGGTGGTGGCCTTTTCATGATCTGTACGAGCCCAGGATCCATCCTCTTTCCGGATTGGTGGAATAGGGTTTTTGGGATGTTTTAGGTTTCTCGTTGCTTGCCAAATAGAGTTTCAGCTGTATTTGTAAGGTTTTCTAGAAAGTTCTTTAGTGATTCGTTTTTAACTTTTTAATTAGTTTTTAGATCTCTGGAGGCCTTGTCGTAACGTCTTTTGTCTGAGGGGTATCTGGAATTATACCAAATCCTTCTTAGCTGTCTTTTGAGTGCTATTTTTTCCCTGACTGCTACTGGATAGCTCTGATTCCTTCTTTTTTGAGGAATTTCCGGTGTAGCTTCCCAAGCGGATTCTTGAATTATACAGTTTAATGTGTTTACCGCTACCTCTATGTCCATGTTGTTTTTGAGGGGAATCTTTAAGTTTATCTTCCGGTCAACGAGTTGTCTGAAGTACTCCCAGTCAGTTCTCTTGTTGAAAAGGGTAGCTGGTTTCTTTGTAGCGGCGAAAGTGCTACTAATGGTTGCTATGACCGAGGAGTGATCAGAGGACAGGTCCAGGTTTGATTCTATCGTAAGGTATCCTGAGGCTATCCCTTTTGTTACGAAGAAATCTAGTAAGTCAGGAATTCTGCCTGGATCTGAAGGCCAGTACGTTGGTGCAAATGTTGATAAAAAGCCAAGCTGAAGTTCTTGCATAATTTGAAATAGTAGCCTGCCTCTGCCAGGTGCAGTCAGACGGGATCCCCACAGCGTATTTTTAGCATTAAAATCGCCTCCTGCCATAAACCTGCTGCCAAGAGAGTTTAGGAACTCTATAGTTCCCTCCCTGTTTGGGGGGTAGTTGGGCGGACAGTATACAGAGGAGATTGTTAGCGGTCCGTGCCAATCTGCTACGACAATACTTGTGGCCTGAAGACAGTTTTGTTCAAACTTAGGGAGCTCGTAGTGCTGTATGTGGTTTCTTATTAATATTGCGGTGCCTCCCCTAGGTCTCCTGGCTGCATCAGGGTGAGGGGTGTGGTAAAGTGTAAAGTCCCAAATGTTGAAATATGAGTTGATGGAAAAGTGAGTTTCTGAAACGAGTAGAATATCTATTTTGTTGTGAATTAAGAAAGTCTCTACTTCTTGCCTGTGAGCAGACAATCCATTTGCATTCCATAACGCTATTTTATAGAGTTGTGCCATTACCGAGTTGTCATTATAGAGTTGTGCCATTTTCGATAATAAAGTGATATAATTTAATTCATGTAATAACGTGTGTGATACAGACTTGCTTAATTTCTTTACTGTGACATATCACTCGACTCCAATTTTCACGTTTCTGAATACCCAAGATCTAACGTCTCCATTACATCCTGCATCTTGTCCTAAAAGTAAGCCTATATCAGTAACCGGTTACCGGTGAACTGTACGTAAATAATACATGTCAGCACTTCTTTATTAGGTGGTATGGTTATAGCTTTGAGGCTCCACTTGCAAAGTCAAGTGTTACAGGCGTAGGCACAGTAACCTGGATAGATGACCACATGGCGGCTCTGTGGTCGGGGGGGGGGGGGGGGGGTAAAAAACCTTTTTTGATTAGTATATGTGTAATTGTCCCAGTAAATATTCACCTACAACGAATATTCTCAAATATTTTAATAAGACCATTCTTCTCTTTAATAGTCTTATTATTTTCATAGTCTTTTATTTTCATTTAAATAATATTTTTTTCATTTTTTGTACGTTTTGTTTTATTGTGATTCACCTTAACTAACAGTTACGTATGTGCGCCCAAGACAATTAGGCCTACTTGTAATTTACGCGTAGGCCTATATACGTACGTTTATATACTTTTCATCGCGCGCGCATATAACACAAACAAACGTGCTTCTTATGTACATATAGTTTACAAGTTGTTAATTATTACTATTTTTTTTAATTATAGTCTACATTCAGTTCGGTTTTACATTCAGTTGGTTATTTCTGTAAGATACTCGTTTCCACGACACAGGGCATATGGAAATGATTTCTGGGATCATTATCTAGCATCACACACACACACTCACACAATGATATTACTTCTGCAAGTAAAAGGTTCTTATTTTTTAATCGTTGTATTTCAACTTGACGCAGGTTTTACAGAATATATCTATGTCATCAGAGGTTTCTAAATGAATTATGTACATTACTTAGTAGGATATAATGAACTACGATTTCTTGCAGTGTATATATACTGTATTACTGTCACTACCTTATTCAAAGAAATAACGTCCTAGAATTTAGAACTTTCTAATGTTCACTATATCTGGGATAAAAATATATAAATGTATCATTGAACTACTTTATTTCTCTACTACCATGCAGCTTCAATTTTTAGCAAAATGTCTCGGATGTCACGGGATTTCGCTGTTCTATCGTGACCGTCAACTTTGCGAAAATGTTATGAAAAAAGTACATGTAAAAAATTGTCCTCTTGATGGTCCGCTTATAATTATCTCCTACTCCGTATTTCAAATTTATATTCCCGTGTCAGTATAATCTCTTAGCAGTTACGTTTTTCATAAACTTCTGCCAACAGCTGAAATGGTTAAATTTTAACAAGTAGGTCTACCGTTTGCACTATAACTGGCAAAAATTGTATTAATGCCACTAATATACTACACATGAAGCAAACATATACAATTTGCTTGGTATGATAACCAACTTGTCACATAAGCTGTAGAAAATTTTAAACTATTGATAAACAACACAATTCATTTTCTTCTAAGAAAATATATTCTATTTGTCGATGCAGGAGTAAATTTTATAATAGTATTAATCAGCGTTGATTGTTGTCGTCAGCATAGTTGTTAGAACAGGCTATGCACGGATTAGCTGACACGTTTTTAGATGTTTACTGTCGTCTTGTATTCTAAACGGTATTAAACTTAAGCCAATAAATACTAAATACGGATGGCAGTTGACACTACAGATGTGGGGGTACAACATAACATAAATTTTAAGCTGCTACAGAGGAACAACCTACTGCACTATAAATATCGTCAACCGAGTTGGACACCCTGCGGGCTGAATAAACATTCGAAGGCTACGAGTCACAACTATGTTTTTCTTGCTCAAGGTCTTCTGAATCGTGGACTACTGGGAAGAGAGAAAAAACGATTCATGGCTTTTGAAGGTACGATACTGGAAAAGACTGCAACGTATTGTTACGACGGTCTACTGATCGTCGTATGGTACAGTGGAAAACAAAATACAAGACACCAAATACGTCACTAATCACACCAGCTTTATCACAATTAAACAGTTTGTAATTATCAAGGCAGTCTCTTACAACAATCAAATAAAAATTGTTCACACGCGATAAAAATGTTAACTGATATAAAACACAAATGTATTACAATTGTCCCGCCCGATTATAAAACACGTAATGCTTCGCCACAATACTTCAAACCGCACTGTGTAAATCGCCACTTAAACGCACTGTGTAATCACTGTGTAATCGCCCGACAATAACTCGAACCGCATTGAGATATATCACAACTCAAACTGACTGAGCGTCGCTGAGTAGTTTCCACACGCTACGCATTAGCTCTACACTACGACGTAATTGATTGCGGCCTTGACACAGTCCGCGCGGCTGGCGGCGTCTAGAAAAGTCTCGCGAATGCATGTTGAAGTCACGTACGCACACAAAATTATAGCCGGATTCTTGTGGAACATTCGAGAAACATGTACATTGTTGTGTAATGTCGTAACACTATTTTATGGAAGGATAGACGAGCAACGATGATGTGATAAGTTTCAACAATGACCAGAAGTTTCATAAGAGGGAAACATAAATGCTATGACACTTGACCAGGCACAACAGCTACATGACTACTATTATTTTATTCAAACACTTTTTGCTACAGTATATTTCTTGATGCACATATTATTTATTTAATATTTTTAACTATTTTACCTCAAGATATGTTATTTCCTTATTTGGAACATGTTTCGGGAATCCTATTTTTCCATTCCTACACTGGATCTTGTTGAGTACTTACGGTTGGTTGTTGCTATAATTTCCTGATGGCTTCTGGTATATTCAGTTGGTATTATTGTGTGTGACTGTGGTGTATATATTTGTTTGTTGAGTGTTTTCAATGTTGAGTATTTTTAAAATTGTGTCCTGTTTTGTGCTGATTTGTATTTGTTCACGAATTAGTTACACCAAGTACAATGTTTTGTACTTTGAAATGTTAAATTGGTAACAAAATCACTAAAATCTCTGAGACTACGCAGTATCGCATCGCGTCTTCGTCCGTCTGTGTAGTTCTTCATAGCTGTATTAATTAGCTTACTATTACGGTTTATACTTATACAGTTATGGTGTGCACAGGAAACACATTTTGAGCTTTCCGTGGAACCCTGCTGCTGGATAAGCCGCTTTCCTAACACCATGTGACAAGTTATCGGTAACAAATAATAAACTCCCATACACTACTGAATATTATACTATATCCTATATTTTAAGATCGGATTCGTGTACAACTCTGAACTTTACAACCAAAAATATTTTAAAAGAAACTATACGTTACATGAGCACTGTTTTAGTCAAAACTCTTCTGCTAACCATTATTACAAGTTTTACTTTGAAAATAGAACTTTAATACAAGATACAATCTGATCTGCACGTAGATATACAACCGTCGACTTTCATACAACAGTGTTTCTGTTAACACGTTATGAATATTTTGAATCATCGTTTTGTATTTCAGATTCTGTATACGGATCAACATTTTTTGTATCAACAGGATTTCATGGGATTCATGTTATTATTGGAAGAACGTTCATTATAATCTGTTTGTTCATGTTATTGTGTAATTATTACTGAGTATGTACACCTATCGCCAAATAAATACCGTATTTTGTAACACTGTATTAACGTCTTTTACAAAACGGTGGAAGATAACATTAGTGTTAACAACGTTACAGACAAAGCCATATTTTCATGTTTACTTTTTACATTGATAATTTACCTTCACTGAATGTTCGTAAAAAATTAAGACATAGGCCTACACAACGTGGAATCATTTTAATGATTCACTTTCTTCAGCGTTCACGATATTTAGCATTAAAAACCTGTAATTTAAATATTAAATATAAAAGGAAATACGCCTGTATTTCGAAGGATAAAAGTAGCAAGCGCTACAAAACGGCAATCAAAAGGTTTTTCTACACAAAATGTGTATACTATCCTAAGCACAACGAAATAGATTTTGGATAACGATGTTGATTATGTGCAGGATGCTTAACAATACACATCGGTGGCACTGGAAGTCGGTACATTCAACAAACTGAATATATCAGACTACGCGTATACTACTAACACGTTTTTTAAATTAATATTGACTTGTATTTTATACTTTTTTCTAATTTTGAAACCTATTAGTGATAATCGCAATCCAGATTACTACCTCACGTTTGTGTACGTTGCGGTGTTAACAAATACAAAGTTGATCTAAAATCATGATAATACGAATAAATTATTTACATAAATGTGCTTATGAAGGTACACTACATTCCCTTGTATTGCATTATGTTCTGCACACCTTGTTCCCGTTTTAGTTTAAGTATTTAGTGTTTCACTACAGATTTCCTAACTAAACAAATCATAATCTGTTATTTATCATTTATTTGTTTTTATCTCACACATTGTGAAAATTATAAAGGTCTCAAGTCATAAAACTTCTTTCATTGAACACCACAGCATATGCTCGATCGTAGAAATACTCTTTACCGCTTGCAAATGTGGCATGCACTCGTAAAGTAGGCCTATAGGAAAAAAATATAAATTACTGATTTTAACATAATTCGTTTACTTTTAAGTGTAAACAAATATAAAAACCCAATAAAAACAATAATTTATTAATTGTTTATTTTAAATTGTTTATGAATTGTCTAATATTCATAAAAAGTATCATAATGGAAGTGAATTACAACGAATGTACCCTACATTATCCATGAGGATTATCTATTTGAGAGAAGCCAACAAATTAAGCTACTAACTAATGAGTTTTTTTAGCCCCGCATTTAATAACTATATATTGAAATCAGAAATGTTAGCTCAACTTTAGAATTTTTTTCTCAGGCACTTGAATACGCGTTGGGAAAACTTTTAATTGCCTTATACAGTATTACGAATTACTAAAAACAGCACAACGCATACTACGAGTTGCGTTGTGTGTGAATGCGTTTTTTACGTACAAGCAACTAATAGAAAAAACTGTCAAAGGCAACAGGAACTACAAATTATCCGGCTGTTACTAATGTACCGAAATTAAAGAGAACTCTATCTAATTGAATGAGTTCACGTGGTAAACCCAAACGCGCGCACGACTGCCATTAATTTTTTATGGTAATATTACAAGTGCTGATGAACATGTATGTAAAAAGTTGGAGTTTATCAACCAAATTACAGTATGATGTAAAAACGTTACACGTGCGTATCATAATTAACGACAATATGATATGTTATTTGCACATCCTGCTTGTCACCCACTGTCAACGCAACATATCGCGTCGGCCTTACTTGACATATGAAAAACTCAATTGCGTTACAATTATTGTATTTATATTTAACAATTGTTTTATTAACTGCAGAACTCCGCAAACCATATTTACCGAGTTACGAAACGATAACAGTAAAATATTACAGAAATACACGCGCGCGCGCGCGCACATCGTCATCATTATCGTCTAATGCGACCATTTTCTCTAGTACACAGAAAGCCTTTGCACATGTTGCTCTTCCTCCAAACATCCGTTTGGCTGCAATGATCCAAAAATTAATCCATCTCGGACGGATTAATGGAAAATTACACATATAGTAACCGGAGTCAAGTCAAGCGGGGAAAGCGAAGACCACTTTTATTATGTTTTCAGGAACAATCTCATCCAGTGAGTTCCGCACATCAGTCACCCACACTGCCATCTATTCTATGAACTTCTTGTACTCCAATTTCTGATCAATAACTGATTGAGTTGCAGGCTGGAGTCTCCCATCATCAGCCTGCATATATTTCATCAGGTTTATATACATAATTCCTCCCTTTCATTTTGATTAAAATTATATTTTAACATCTCCCCGGCTCCCCCTGTTTATCCCTAGCACATTACTTTTCTTATAGGCCCACCAGCCTTTCCTGAACAGTCATCTGCGCCGACCCAATGCATGAATTACCCCCACTTTCAAGTATAGCTAAGTTATCTAGAGAGAAGAGAGGGGAGACAACACTATAACGTTCACTGTCTCACTTCCATATTATTTCCCTCTCTGTCACACACATGCTTCCGTTGTTCTTGCCAGTCTTGTTGCATCCGATGTTCACGCTATGAAACACTGCACAAAACTATTCTGCGCATGTGCGAAATGAATGAAAATTTTGTTAGCCTCGCAACGAGGTGTTTGTCTACTGCGCATCAAGACCTGAGTGTTCAATTTACATCGTCCTGCCTCTACTTCCCTAGATTGTTCACAAATTCGAAACATCACTAATTATGTCTGATCTTTGTGATCGCGGACATTAAATTTTCACCCCCATTATTCATATTAAATTTCTTCTGGTGACTATACCATACTTATAAATGTTATGCTCTTTTTATATAGAAATTAACTATTACTTGAAATGTTGCAATGCTGCAATGTTTTATTCAATGCTCGAAATGTTTTAAGTCAACATTTTCTAAGTGTACTTTTAAACTTTCTCTAATTAATTCATTCATCTACATCAAAGGCGATATTAATTAAATTATGCTTTCAGTACTTCTCAATCTCTGCGTCTCAGTGTGTGCACATCCTCATGACTCATTACTTCTTGAACGCTTCGTATAACCAAGTCTCAGGTGCGCACTCAATGCACCTTTAATTATAAGGTTATATTATTAGTTTTCTTTCTTTAGAGGATACATAATTTTCTTTAAGAACAACATTAAAATTTTTGTAGCACACTCCTATCAACGTGTGGTGTATTTCATGTTCTTACCGTTAATTTTAAAGAAGTCACAAAACAGCGTAGACAGGAACCAAAACACACACACAAGTAAACAATGTACTTGCGTATCTCGGGCAAATGTCAGTCCGTTCGGTCACATCACACGGTTTTACAGTACAAATTCATACACTAAGTAACGTCTACCTTTTCATGTTATACAGTCCTTTAAACCTGGTCCCTGAAACCTGTGCACGTTTTTCCAATTTTTAAAATGTAGCCCATTCTATTGTAGTCATTATTATTATTATTATTAGCGGTAGCGGTAGCGGTAGCAGTAGCGGTAGTAGTAGTAGTAGTAGTAGTAGTAGTAGTAGTAGTAGTAGTAGTAGTAGTAGTAGTAGTAGTACTTTCACGTTTATTATCGTTATTAATTTCATTTTAATATATAGGCTACTATTCCTGTACATTTAATACATTCTGTTATTACCAGTAGTAATCTTGTTATTATATTTATGATGGCTTATAGATTTACATCTGTACCACTGAAATTCATATTCATACCGAAACTAGGCTTCTTCTTCGGCAGGTGAATCGCCTATTTCGATTCCAAGGGAATTACATCGACATCCAACCCGTCCTATGACCTCACATATCGTTTCGTCCACAAGCTTTACTTCCTCAGGCAAACTGGTATCCGGCATTATTCTGATGAGCAATACATCTGTGTTGACCGCAATCCGATCTTCAGTATTAAAAATGTTTAACCCCTTGCGTACGTGTTCACTGTACAATAGCCTACGTGTATATCTATTTGAGTGCAGCCTTTAGCAGATCGCAAATATCTCATATCCGACGCCTGAATTCTACTAAGGTGTTTTTCCCGCCGCAACCCAAGTTTCAGAACCTGGACGGTCATCACTTTATAAAACTTAATGAGTCTCTTCGTTTTCCTTGATAATTAACGAGTTTTTCCACCTAATGACTGGAACTTGTCCGACTTAAGATGAATATCATCGTCTACTCCATAAGAGACAGTAACCAAGACAGCGTAAATGTAACTCCTTCTCTATGCTCTTACCTAATATTATTTTAGTTCGTAACCGAAACTAATTGGCTTTAATAAAAGAATATTAATTAACGACGGTAAATTGTTGTTTTGTCAATGTGGGATACAGTGGATTAGTTGTGCAGAGTCACAGTCCCTGACCGTTGACCGTTCTGAACGTGGTCAGGTTATAATACTGTCCTGTAGTACCCAATACTGGATAAACGTTAACGTGTCACGGCCGACTCTAGTGGACGCCCATGAACGTGTGGAGTAATTGACGACTACTACCGACAAACGCTGTAACGCTTGAGTTTTATTGATGAATTTAATATCACGTAATTAGAGAAGTAGGCCTACTCTATTAAGTCATGCACAAAAGTTCATAAACAAACAGGATGTGACATGAAAAACAAAGATGAATGCATTCATACCAGTTCGCAGGGTTTGTACTAACTTTTGGATTTTATTTTAGTTTTGGATATCAGTAAAAACAGCGGCTGTAATGAAATACCTGAGAGTCAAAACCGGAAATGTTCGTGATGATGATATAACAGATTAGGCCTGAAGGATGTTGGGACAACGTGTCTCCCCCCCCCCCTCGGCAACCAAACAAGGTTATATAGAAACTGGCAGCTTCGTTAACACAACATTCTGCCATACAAAAGGAAGTCAGAAGTTACAAGTATTTATAAACAAAACCTTGTATGTGCGTAAAATCCCACTACATGGCTGCCAAATACGTAAACACGTGTCCTTTTGTAACATACATACTCACTCGGACGTTATTTTCTTCTCCAGAAATCGAGAAACATAAATCGTATTTATAGAAATTAAATTATTGTTTATTATGTTCTTTCTCTGATAACTGAGTGACAAAGGGAGAGAGGGAGGAAGGTGGAAGCAGAAAAAGATTACAAGTACACGTCAATGAAACAGTAGTCAGCAGTGCTCGTTATTTGGAATAGTAGTCTATTGGTGTGAATAATAACAATATGCGGACGCGCGCCAATAGATAGGGCGTGTTTGTATGACCAGATGATCACTGCGTAGTCTAGTTTACTCTATGTAACCCAGTCAAATTCGACACAAAAAGGCCAATCGAGAGAAATAAATCCCGGAGTTTTGAAAATTGGCACAGTTGTTCCTTGGTACCTAAGTTTGAAGAAAATAAAAAGTCCTGGTGGGTGGGGCGTGAGCTAGATGGAGGGGGGGTTGAAAGGTGACTTTTTTTAGTTTCTCGCTCATATCTCCGAAACTATTACTCGTAGCAAAAGAATTATATACATAAAAATTGAAGCTGACAAACTTCCCTACAAAAATGGTCATATGAATTTTTTACGTAGGACCAATACTTTCGGAGCTATGAGCTTCAGAAGTTTTCATATTTACTCAGGACTAGGGTTTATTGCATACTCCTTCATTGTAAATGGTTTCAAACACATGCATTTGTACATATAATATGCATATAAAATGAAATTATAGTCGATAGTATTCAAATTAGCAGTTTTACAGTGAAGGAGATGAACGACGGCCGGTGAGGTTGGGGGTAGCCAGGCGTGCAAGCTGCCTGCCAACAAGTGCAACTGCTCGAGTAGTAGAGGGGAGAGTCGACGGGCTGGTTTGGGTTGACGGGACCTTTTGTTCTTCCCGACCGGCCTCGCCACATGTTTTTCGTTCAATACAAGTGCAGTAATACAACCTCGGTCAGTAATGCGTGACTGTTGCTCCGTTCGTGTCGTGAGTTTTTTAGTGTTGGAAGCTAGTTTACGTTTGCTTCACATTGGTGAAACTATTATATAAATTATATACTGCATAGTATATTATAAACTAAGTATGAGACTGTCACATAAAACAATAATGCCTAAGAGGTGTTTGATTTGTGATGAGACTGTTGAGAGTGATAGGAGTGTTGTTCGTGAAAGAGGAATGCAAGGGCTACTGAGAGCCAGCATTGCAAGGCACGATGGGGAGAAGGACCGATTCAAAAACGAAACCCGCGGAGTTGTTCACAGTTCTTGTCGAAAAAATTACACCAGAGCAGACACCATTGCTGCTGTTTTGAGAAACGAGCCATCGACCTCACAAGCGTGCTCTCGGCGCTCCAGTGCACCTGAATTTGATTTCAAAGCCAAGGTTTTTTTTTCTGTGAAGCGATTGATGATGAGTTTCATCGGAAACAGAAAAAAAAACTGTCGAACAACGTCAGCAAGTCTACGAGGTACGCAGCACAGAGATGAAGAAAAACGTTTTGGATGCTGCCACTCAACGGGGGGATGAATGGGGACAACAAGTATCAAGACGGATCAGTATTTGTGACGATTTAAAAAAATGTTTAAATAGCACAAATTAAATTTTTGTTCTTATAACAAGTAAGAGTATTATCCACCCCTTATCTGTACCTAGATTCCTGTATCAACGTGCAATTGTCCAGAACGAACACACAAAGTACGATGTTATTAAACGAAAAATAATAATTCCGTTAATTAATTAAAAGACGTACTAATAAAAAAGAGGAAATTCCTAACTCATAACCAAAAGGTAGCATAAAATTTTGCTAGTTAGTTAATAAGTAATTAATACTGTTAAAAGGAACGAACTACTTTCTCAGCGCGTAAATCGCGCCAGCTTACAGACTCCTCGCCGCTAAACACTGCCCCATTCGCCGGAGAAACTTCGACATGTAAAGATGTCGCAAATGTGTTGTCAAGTTACACGTAGGTGTATACCCCTCAAATACTATACAATCACGTTAATAGTTATTTTGATTTAACCCAATGTAGCGTTGGGAAGTAATAATAAAAAATAGTAATGTAGTGCGTGAAGAAATATGGATAATATGAATATAAAAAAAAAGGAAGAACTTAGCCGACACATCTCTTAACAAACAGTAAGTGGTAAGATAGGTTCCTTACCACATTTTTGTGCTGCTAAAATAAGAATTCTTAAAATGTAAATTGTGAACAACCGACTCCAGAAGAAGAAAATGACAACAACAACCGTATGAACTTCTAGTACCGGAATCCAATCGTCATGAAATAGACTACCTTTCGGAAACAATCAACCAAATGGAGCATCAAGAGGAACATTGTATCACACCCAAGAAGACGACTGAAGAAGACCATCACGGATCTCCACAGAAAAATCATGTTCTATTCAGGTGATATTAAATCATAACATTTGTGTATAATTTGTTGCAAAAAACGTAACAAAAGAACAGTAAAGACTTTTAGATAACTAAAGATTAACATATAAATATTTGTAATCTCTGTAATGATATAGTAATAACATTACGATGTTTAAAGGTAAAGTAATTCTGAAAATTTACACCAAACTATTCTTCAAATAGTTTGGATGAAGTTGTAATATATTAAAATATTGCAAAGTTGAGACCCGGATCCGTGGTACTTGAAATAATGCCTAGCGGAATGATTTTGAGATAAAAATAGTAAGAAATAAAAATTTAAAGAATATTTAATGCAGAATTTACTAGAATCTTTCTTTTAAAAGCAAAGTAAACTATAAGAGATAAATATAACAATAAAGAGATGTTTTCGCCAATACCCAGAGAGTGAATAAATTTATGCAACCCTTGTCTAATTCCTGAATTATAATTTGTTATAATTTGTTATAATTTGTTGGTAAGTAAAGTTTACTAACAACGGCAGCTAGTTTAATTAATAGCTAACAATTGAACTGGTTCCCGACTTTTGTAATGTCTTAACAAGGGAGACGTTATATATTGTCGGTGATTTGGTTGCTGCTGAGGCGATTTACAATGACAACTGCTGCAAAAAATTCTTTTCAAGGAAACGTTCAACCGGTGTAAAAAGAGGACGTCCTGTCAATGATTATGTGGCAACTGCTATGGAAGAGATCTACACTTTTCTGAATGACAAAGATGGCTGTCAGTATTCCCTGGATGAGGTGATGGATGCAATTACCGGGGAAAAGCCGTCGGTGAAAACAGTCAAAAGATAAGCTGAAGGAGACATATGGTGATCGTTTAATAATCACCCAGCTGCACTCCCAGCACAAGACCGTGCTTTGCTTTCGGGAAGTGGGTCACAAAATATTGAACGCATCGTGGTATGATAGCAGTTCGAGGGGAAGAACTGCAGAAGAAGAATGCTTGAGAGTGGTTCGAACTGCAGCTGCTATAATAAAAAAAGACATACAGAGTCAAGCTTACGACACCAGTCGTTACCCCGCAAGTGATGGTTTCCTTAATGAGGCAGAGCAGATGGTCCCTTCTACTCTCTCTGTTTTCTTGGAGGAACTTTCAAGTTCAAGGACCCGGGATCAAGTGAAAGCTAAGAGAAGTGTCTCTTTCCCATGCCATCATAAGCGCTGTTCGCCCTCATTCTTTTGTTTCCCCTATCATGCATGGTATTGCCTTCTTCATACATCGGAAATTTGGTGCTAAGAGCTTGGTGAACTTGCTAGCAAATTTGGGGTTCAGTGCCTCATATAATGATGCTCAAATGTTGGAGGTATCTGCCATTCACAATCCTCAACAACTCATACCACCAGGTGTATTCGCCCAGTACGTGTTTGACAATGCTGACTATCACGTTGCCACATTGGACGGCTTGAAAACATTCCACAGCATGGGCGGTATCAAGTGCCTCATCCCAGCACGAAAGCTTCCTCCTGCTCTGCCGATAGAGAGGATGAGAAAAACATTGGTAAAATTGGGCTGAAGGCTATTGTTGTTCAGGACATGAGCGATCGTTACCCTGTTCCAGACTTTCCTTTTCCCAAAGTGTCAGATGTTTTATGGATTGCTGGTAAGTGGCTCAGGGCATCGATGGAAATCTTCGATCCCTTACGACCATGGAACCTGCTGCCCCTACCTCCGTCCTCGGCACAATTTTTTGTAATTTTACGACAGGCTGTGGGACGCATTGTGGGTGTCGCAAGGCGGGAATCCACTGCACAACAGTGTGTGGGAACTGCGAGGGAGCCTGCACCAATGGCCCTCCAGTAGACGACGAATGCCTGAACGAAGAAGAGATCGACGACCCTGACGAGATGATTGTTTGATTAATACGACCCTGACAACATGATTGTTTCTTAATAATGCATAATTTTCATTACTAATGTTAATATTAATATTAAATATTCATAAGCATGTTGTAAACAATGAAATGTGAATAAATCACGATTTTTTGAAATATTGTTACTTTTTTTTTTTTGGCCCCTTAGGCCGTCACAAAGGAAGATTGGGTCATGGGATAGGTGGGACGGGAATTACAAGGGGTGGGGGGAGAAGAAACATCTACTGTTCAGTAGTGTTTCCTATCAAACCTCAAACTGGTTAATACCAACAATATTTTTACGTTCTCGGACCTATAACTCCGAAACTATTGGTCCTACGTAAAAAATGCATAGAACCATTTTTGTAGGACATTTTGTCAGCTTCAATGTTTATATATATAATTGTTTGCTACAAGTGATAGTTTCGGAGATATGAGCGAGAAACTAAAAAAAGTCACCTTTCAGCGCCCCCCCTCTAGCTCACCCCCCACCCACCAGGACTTTTTATTTTCTTCAAACCTAGGTACCAAGGAACAACTGTGCCAATTTTCAAAACTCCGGGATTTATTTCTCTCGATTTGTCGAATTTGACTAGGCTAATGAGAAAGGCACCTGGCAGTGTGCCATGATCTGACACCGTACTAACATACGAACGGTAATACACCCACATAGCTTATCTACTCATGTATTTTAGGGAGAAGAGAAGCCTTAAAAATAAATTAATCAGTGGAATTCTTAAATGGCTATTTAAAATTTTCATACAGTCACAAAAATTTAATGGTCATAAATACGAACAAAATGGCAACAGCTTAATAATAACGGACCAAAATGTCGACATTCGCCAAACACGTATACAACATAAAGGCAGGACCGATGCTAGGCTAATAAAGCCTGCTAGGCTTTTTATTCAGCCTAATAAAAAACATTTTATTATTTTTAAATTCGTGAAAGATCTATCTCCAGCTGCAACTGATACCGTTAACAAAACTAGTATTTTTAATGCTATCGTTGTATTTGGGAATGCTGAGCAAATTATTTTGAAAAAAGGTACTAAAAAGTGCTCTCCGGCTCGTCCAGCGGATTTTGGAAAAAATCAGTTTTAAAGCATTCAGCTCATTAAACAAATCAGTCCCCTCGATATATGCCTCATCGTTTTAAGTTTATATCTCTACAATACACAATTAATCCATCGTTCAGGCCATTAAACAAATTACTACTGAAAAATCCAAATACGCTATGGAAGGTTTCATTTTTTCGAATCTGCCGTTTATCAATAGAATAAGATCTAATCCTGGATTTGCAAAAAAAAAACTGTAATATGTAATTATTTTTCGGATCCACTGAATCTTACGAAGCGTTTTTTACACGTTCGATGAAATTCGTACAAGTTTATGTATTATAGGAGAAATGCGTACTGTGGACGTAATTGAGACTCACTGAGATACGTTAAAAAGTTACGATTGGTTGGGTAAAACGCTTCATTTATACATGTCGATGATGATGTGATTTGACGCCCCCCTCCCCATGATTGTGCCACCCGTGTACTTATGGCGGCCCTGCATAAAGGCTACTGACGCACATGTGTGCTACTGACTGTATTTTATTTGTTCAGTAGTGGTCTCCCCTAGGTGATCCCAGACGATTTGACGTCAATTGTGAGTACATTTCTGTGCATATCATTACGCTGGCAATGTATGAGCACAAAGTTATTTGCAGTAAGAGTTAGCGTTATACCGATTAATCTTGCCTGCCTGAACTGGTGCAGAAGCATAAGAATAAGAATTCGTGATCCGTTACATTAAGGAGAGTCAGTACCTTTTGGGACCATCCGACGTTTTCATTCTATGCACAATGCAACCACTTCAATAACTATTCAACATGTTATGATCAGTTGTTTAAATATGATAATGTGTTTTAAAATGTTTAAGTTTGTAACACTGCCTATAAATTTCACAGCTGTTTTATTTACATTATACAATGACCTTTGTTTTGTGACTAACGTAAGTGTGAGGTTATGTATTGTGTGTTGCAGACCAAGTTGGCTTGAGTATTGCATTCAGTGTTAATGAAAGAAAATGCCAAGAATCAGAAAGTTTAATGCGAAAAGGGCTTTTAGAGGTAACCGATATAGTAAAATCTTACATAATAACAGTGGTTTACTGTCAACTCCACTGACAACGAGGCCCATATCTGTTGCTGAAACTAGCCCTCAGAAGTCTTCAAGCCCTCAGAAGTCTTCAAGTCCTAAAAACCTGAATAGCTCAAAGCTTCCAAAAGAGTTTATGATAATACCCAAGTAAACTTGATTGTTGATTTAGAAATTATATCAAATCTTTTTCAGTCTTTTCCCCAGTGCAAATTCTGTGAAAGAACTAATGGTGTTGTACTCAGACTTGATTCTAACTTCAAATGTGACCTAGCTCGCAGAATAATTAAAAAATTGAACTTTTGCGACAACAGAACAAATGCAGTAACCTCAAAAACAGTAAAAAATATACACGAAATAATTTAAGATAAGCTTATGACCTTCGTTCCATCGGCAAGGGAACTGAATCTGGAAAAGTGTTTCCCGCTGTTATGAACTTATCGCCTCCTAATACAAAACTCCAAAAATACTACAGAAAGCTTCATACAGGTGCTACAGAAGTAAGTGAAACTTTTATGAGGCATACAGCTACAGGGGCAATTCCAGAAAATGATACAAGTAATGATATGGCTGCTGCTTTTGATGGTACATGGCGGAAACGGGGACACACTTCAATGAATGGAATAGTAACAGTGACCTCATCTGACACAGGAAAGGTTCTAGATTTTGAGTGTCTGTCAATGTTTTATTTTGGTTGTGTACATAAAACAAATATACATAGCCAGAATCAGTTGCAGAGATACTATGGGCAGGCAATACGTAAAAATTTATCTGATGTGAAAGGGGTGAAAAGAGCAATATGGGCAACTTGATTTCACCATCTTTCAACAGATGAAAAGCCACAACACAATCTTTGCTCGAGGAAAAACGCCAGTTACTGCAAGTTCAATACGGCAAAAGAAGATAGAACAATCTACAAACATGAGCACTCACTACCAGAAGCCGTAATGGAAGCTAATACGCCCATATATAGGGACTTGTCTAAGGAAGATCTCTTACAACGTTTTCTTCAAGGGAAAACTCAAAACCCGAACGAAAGTTTCAATAGTTGTATCTGGCAAAGATTCCCCAAAACCGTATCTGTGGCTCTGTAAACTCTAAAATTTAGTGTCACAGATGCAACTATATGATTTAATGAAGGTTGTATTGAAAAGACAAATAATCTTCAAAGGCCTCAGATCAAGCCTGGGAAATTTATTATAGAAAGTTTCAAACAGATTAATGCGGAACGTATACGAAAGGCTGAAAGAACAAAATAAAAAAAACAAAAAGTGAGAAGAAGACTGTTAAAAAGGAAGAGAGAAGAATGTGAATGTGAAAGTTACTATCCTGGTGTATTTTAGCAATATAAAATTCTTTAAAGTGTTTGTTTAATTTTTAAACTAGCTTTTCCGAACGCTACCATTTTTCAACTTTAGGTAGGCTACGATAAAACTACATCGTAGGCTTATAGTTCTTTAGGTTTCTAAAAAACTACAAAACGTACACACCTGATATTTTGGAGAATGTTTTTTACTCTTACCAAAATTATAACAAAATAATAACCAGAACCATTAATTTACAAAAATTTGAATTAAAATTTTACGTAAACAAAATTTATAAAAGTTCAAATTTGTCTATTCGTTCCCAGACACGATAGTTTAGTAAATCTGCTACAGTAACAAAAGGCAAGTGTGCTTAGTATTTGTTGAAAATGTTATAGAGACAGCCCTAATAGTTTTTGAAATAAAGTTAGATAGGCCTAGTTTTCCCATTTAAATAGCAATGGATTAGAAAAGACAGCGACTCGCCAATTTAACTGAACTGAAGTTACAGTAACTGAGAACGGTGTACAGTTATAGGAAAACTTTTATTTTTCTGTAGCTCCTCCCACTCATTCCCTTCCTGAAACACTACAACTATAAACGAAAAACATTTTCAAGTTTAATTTCAAAAAAGTGTTAGATTTTCCTCACACGTGGCACGGTATTGGCACCATAGTCTAACCGCATAAACTGCGGCGACTTCCCTTCAATGTTTAAAGCATTTTGTGATGACATACGTAAAAGGGTCTTGCGAGATTTCAGCTCATACCGTAGAATACACAATGAAGAGCACACGCATTCTGAACTTCATTACCTGAACGCCATGTTTGTACCGCAAAACATTTACCATGTATCACCTCAAAGAGAAAAACAGACGATAACATAAATACGTTGCCTGTCGTCAGTATTATTTTACTAATAAACGTACGCTTTTTGAATACTTAAATATCTTCTACATACAAACGATACCTGAACAACAAAAAAGCCAAATAATTAAGTAATAAATAACTCAAAAATTCTACAACAGAGGCCTACAGCACGACGCATTCAGACGGCATGTAACCAGCCTAAAATTAGTGGAAAGATTTTGGTTGTAAAAAGTAGTTTTAAATTTACTTATAGATTTTTCTTGCCAAAAAAAACCTACTTTTAATATTTTGGATATACGTTACTGATCGATCAATATGTTTTCTGACACGATACTACATAGCGGTACCCTCGTTTTCACTGGACTCCTACGTACAAATACAGGAAATGTACTAGTTGCACACGCCACGAATCGCATTACTACTGACATTATGGTGGCTTTAATAATGTTATCCCTGCACACTGCCGACAGGTCAATGCTACTGATAATGTCTCTCTCCAATACGCGTGTACACACGCATGACACTAATAGTTGTAAACAGAGGCGACAACTAACATTTTCATTGCCTTCATATATGTTATTTTTACCTTGATTTGATGTACGCTTATATTAATAATTAACTGAAATATAATGAGCGCGTAAACTTGTTCGTGCCTGGTAACAATTCACGCAAGCACGGTGGTGGGTACGAGTGAGTTATCGTATTCATCTCAATAACATTAGCTGGCAGCAGATATGATATTAGCTTCCATTCACTCATCTGATACTATCTGACCCCCGACGACTCGTACTACATTTTCAATTACCATTCATTTTTATTATCCATATTGCGCAGAGGTAAAGAAAAAAAAGGTTCTGGCCAGTAGGGTCTGCGTAACAAATCTGCGCCAAAACGAACAGCCGATACCAGAAGAATGATAGTACACAGACGATGCTGAGTGCAATGTTACATCGCAACTATTATACATACGCCGGCTTCATTCGTGCTTAAATTTAAGAAGGAAGCTAATTAACCAGAGGTTTTCGGGTTCAAAGAGTATGGTACTGCGTTACACACTATGGTCATATACACACCACCACTAATCTGTCTACATTGTGACTCTGGTACACAATTAATAAACTATAAAATAATAAACTATTTATGTAACCGTGAGATCTTCGTGTTCTGACCTGTGGTTCAGTACCTCCTGACAGACAAGGTTAAGATTACGCATTAACTACTGCTTGATTTTCTACAATGCTGTAGTTTTCACGCAACAAGACGATTCGGGGTTTCACGCACAAATTGTGTTAGATTAGACGTTCCCTATTAAAATTAACAGTTAACGTTAATGCTACACTTAAGTCATAAAATAAAAATTCGCTAAAACAACAACCAAAACTGCTTAAGATACATTATGACATCCTTGTAAAATTATCAATAAGTTAGTACATAACATAACTTATTACTATAAATTATTAATGTATTAATTAAATTTATTACTGTACTAATTAACATTAGTGCATACATAATTTATTAGTACAAAACGCATGAAATGAGTGCATGTGTAAACTGATAGTAGTCAATCTACATTGTCACGTACCTGACACCTCACTACGTATTCTAAAATACTGGGATATCGATGGCGTTATGGCGTCCATAACTTTGATCCTAAATTCATCAATTTGTTTTATAGGGTCAAAACATTTTTTTGCAAGACCTATCTCTTAGTGTCATAATATTTTAAAGTGTAATTACTTAGAATACACTGATTACACAAATTACCTATAAAACACCCCTTCGGGCGTATTCGTAATCTGTAGTTGAGTTTAATAACTACATATTAATAGTACGTTAAAGAACGTTTAATATTTACCAGTTTAGGGAGGCGCGATCCTACTCGAAGACAGTATAGCACTGTCATACAGAAACCTAAATATAAATTAAATTACAAAAACATTATTTATACTCTTTTCTCTCTTCTTTAACACTGCAGCCCAACGGGAGCCCTGGCTTCCAACACCAATCTTCTCCAATTTCTCCTATCCGTTGCTATCTCAACTAACCCCAGCATCCATTCTTCTGAGATCTTCCAGTACATCATTCAACCGTTTTATCCTACATCAACCCCTCATACACCTGTGCCCTCAGGATTTTCTTTGGCATGCGCTGATCATCGACCAGGTGACCTAGCCACTGTATTCGTTGAGACTTCACAAATCTTACCATGTCCTCATTCTTTAATCTCATTTATCTCCTGTTTATTTCTTATTTTCCATTCATCATCTTCCTTAACTGGGCTAAAAACCGTCGTACAATCCTTCTTTCAAACCTTCTTAGTATTTCTTGTTCCATTTTTGCTAATGTCCACGTCTCACGATAAATGTAAACTTTCTTTTTATTTTCACGTCAATTATTACAAAAAAATGCCTACTCCTTCTTCAATGTTTTCAAATATCGAATCTCCAGCTTTCCCTCCCGTTAATTTTTCCCTACGAGTTTACATTATAGTATTTTCTGTCACTTCTTTTGTGCTTGGGTTTTCCATCTTTTCTTGCAACTTTTGATTCTACCGTTCACACTGAATTCTTGCTTTGTCTTCGTTTCTTAAATCCATAGATTATAGTGCAGTCTTTCACTCTCGTTAAAAATGCCAACTCTGAAACCTCAATTCCACGTAGGTTTCATTTCCATGAAAATGATTATAGACACTGTAATGTAGAATTTTTAACTTTTTCTTTCCTAAATATGTTCTGTTTGTTGTTTCGCACGTACGTATATTGATCATTCTGAATTTCTTGTACCTCCATCTCTGTTGTACTCATATGTTACACCGCGACCTGATTAAAGTGACCGACTAGCTCTGTTTTTGTTGTTAATCAGGAATTTTGATTTAACGGCTTCCGATCCGCTAAACCCCACAATTTTGCTCTTACAAATCACTAACCTCATATTGTACACTTTACAGATTATATTTAATTTATAGACTACCTGTTGTAATTATTTTCATCGCCATGGGCAACCAGTAGGTCGTTCCAAATTAAGTAGATTTCACTAGTTTATCCAAGTATATATATTTCTTATAACATTTTTAGTCTCCGTATCCTCTTTACACTAAAATTTCCGAAAATATCTGCCTATCTAGACGACGATAAGCTTTCTCAAAGTCGAGAAACCTATAGGCGTGTCCACAGTTTTGTTAAATTCGCGATGTTTATCACGGCTTTTTCTTTTCAATTATGACGTGCGCCACACACATTTCCCAAACTCATTCTACAGTAATGGGTTACTGGAGTCACTTTCTTGGCTAATTAATATAGAATCAGGCATGGTAAACACAGTATACAAATTATGTGCAAAAATATCAATGCAATATTAAAGTCCATTACTAAATGTTTGCTATCAGAATAAATATAAACATAAAATACTGAACAGTACAGAAACAAGAAAAGAGCCCATAAATTGAGTGACGATCTACAGTATACCCAATATGAGGGATGATACAATATACCCAATATGAGGGATGATACGCCGGTTGCATTACTATTTTACTAAAATTAATGTTTGTCTTGTTTACTCTGGCCGAAAAGACAACCCGTTTATCAATTAAACTGTACTTACACAGACTACAACTTTCAGTAATACTTTTGACACCAGACGATTATAACACAGAAAACAAATACTGTATAACATGAAAATACGAGTGTGTCAAAAAGAGTTCTTTTCATCGCATTTTATAAAACCTACACTACTGTTACGTTACACACAACAATTAATACAGAAGACCTTGAACACACACACAAGGCTAACAGTCTACTTACCACAGTCGGACAGAAAAGATGATATATCGAGAATGCAATCCATAGCGGGAAGATCGTGCAGAGCCATGAGATCAAGTTCCTCTTCCCCCGGAGCGGGTGCCATATTTGCAGCCTTCCGACGCAGATCGAGGTTACTGGGTTTGTTTCTCCAGTTAATTATTCTTGGAGTACAGACTAATCGATAACGTTCAATAATCTTTCTTTACCCAACATTTATTGTGCACATTCACTGCTCTCAATTTCTTAGAAACCTCGTGTCCGACACAGTCAGTTCTAACTTTAACACGTTTATAAGAAATACTGTTCCACCTGGCATTTTAATATCTAAGTCAAAATAAAATCATGAATAAGTATAACCGTTGGAAGAACACGAATAATTACATCTCATGAAAAATGAATGGTAATGTTTATCGCTATTTAATATCTTTGTGTTACTACCTACTAGTAACTCATATGTTCGTTAAGATTCAAAAACAATTATTTTGTGAGGCAAGTGGGAGGGAATCCATCCTGCGTCCTGCAGAAGGGACGGTGTAGAAAGATTCACTTCCGTCAGCCTAGTAGGTAACTTTGTGAATAATAATTAGTTTTTTTTACGTCAAACCCCTGAATACCGTACTGTAAAACACACGAATTCATGTGACAAGTAATGTTTATTATCATTAATAAATAAGCCTTACTCAATAGGAATAGGTTTATCACTAATTCCTGGAAATCATATACATACACATACGTGGAAAGATGCGCCACTGAACATTATTTTCATACCCAACGTATCCTTCCAACAACGTTCGCGTTTAAAAATTATGAAGTTTAATTGTTCCAACTCCAAGCACATCACCACGCGAAAATCGAGAGTCGCATTTCTAACAGCTGTAGAGGTTCACACTTCCAAACCACAAGGCAAAGTTCAATCGGCCGACAAATGATAGCCTGTATCATTACATGCTATTACTCTGACCACATTAGAGACAGCCCTACTAATCACTGTAACCGTTCTGATTCCATCTCTAGACACTAAGCAAAACGTCTGATTCGAAAATGAGAATCATAATCTAGAAGTTAGAGATATTAGATTTACTTAATGTCAGCCAAACGTGTGAAGTGTATATTACAACCAAGTCGATTCGCTAAAGATTGTGTGATCGAAGCGGCATCCATCCATCTTAAAAATGTATTATACCAATCCGCGCGGGCTTTGTCCTCTTAGAGAGTACAACTCCTCCCGGCTTACGATTACTGTCTTACTTAAGTTCACACTTCAGTACGCACATTCCTTCATCCCACACATTGCCTCTAAAGTACTCATATGTTCCCAACAAAACTGAAATCAGGAGTATGGACCCATGCTATCTAGTTATTTTCAGGAGATGGTTAATATAACAGGTCGACGGTGGCATAACATAGTTTTAATATAAAACACTCACAAGACGTTCTACCCACTCTACGAAGCGGCATCCTCGAGTCTTAATCAAATCACAGAGACCACAACATAGATTACCCAAACGTCTAGTCGTGCTATTCAGAATATCACGTTTTGAATTATAAAAACCACAAAAGCTTATGAATGAAATTCGTTGTTGAGTCCAAGAGAACCATGTCCAAGTCACAGAGTTCTTTGGCTATACTACTTTAATAAACGCAACAGGACTTTGTCAATATCTGGTACATTACTGGTTCTGTTTTGTGCTGAATACTTACGAAAAGCATACCTTCTTTGGCTTTTACGACTTTGTTACCATGTTACAGGAGACGTTAAAAAAACTCGTATTATTTATGATAGTAGAAGGTACGCAAAAGAACTCTGAGCTTCCTACCTCAGTGGATCGTGTAAGCCTTAGTGCGTTCACTTTGATGAGAAGTTTGTCAGATTAACAGAAATGATCATGGTTAACAGAGGATGGAAAATTTTCAGATTAACAGAGGATGCATGGTAAAGATCGTAGGCTATATTTTTAAGCTGTTCATCAAAAAAAGGTCTCAGGCAGTGGGATTGTACCTACACACACATACAGCTCTGGAATGGTAATTCAACGGTCGGAGGTTGATACAAGTGGCATACTTTGTAAATACGTGTAGCCAGTTGCTAGTAGCTGCAGATGATATGGCTATATTGGGGCGGCCACATTCGAGTTCGGAAAGTATTTCTTTGTTTACAAGAATTAACAAAATGCCGTAGCCTATAAATAAATGAAGAAAAAACAAATATACAACTGCATCAAGATCGAAGGAATAAATACGGCTAGTATATCAACTTTGGGATCATAGATTTGAAATAGTAAGAGCATTTACTCATCTGAGTTTGCCTGTAACCAATCAAAATCTGACAGGAAAGGAAATTCAAACAAGACATGTCCTTGCTAACCGGACTACTTCCAGTTATAATGAAAATTTAGCAGCACACTGCTATTAAGAGTAACAAAGATCCCCTTCTACAAAATACACTTCTTCTACACTCATTGACCCATAATACTGAATGCTTCAAAAACATAGGTTCTGAATAGAAGCAGTAAAAACTCGCTGGGAGCATGTGTAGAATACAATAGCCAGTAAATGAGGGAGATGAGGGAGTGATGAAGCGATGAAGAACTGCATGCTTTCCTGCAGGACTTGACAGTAATTCAAAACTTATTGAAGGGACGTCTTACAGGGGGTGGTCACGTTGTAAATATGGACCCCTTGGACTCAGTAACGCGTTTTGTACAATCCAGATGGCAAAAGAAAACTAGAAATGGTGTGCAGCGAGGTACGGAAAGAGAATTTGCAGGCGGGTGTAATTGACACTGACGATATCTAATCAGTAGACTAGGACCCGACCAGAGTTGTAGCGTCTCTGATGATGTCTTTCGATAACAATACACTGTGTGACAAAAACGATCTGCAGCACTGTATCCTTAGAGACTCAGCAGAAGAGTAAACCTACATGTCGGGGAATGTGCGTATATTCGCTACAGGCAGTAAAGTTGTCAATGAGTTCGTCGACTCCTTTGTTTTGCGCAGCGTAGTAATATAAGAAGTGTTCCCCCGAATATATACAGAAACACTGTCAATAAATGGTCCCAGAGTTCACTTGAACAACTTCATAATTTACCATTAGTTTCGGTTCCCTCACGTGGCGTACGTTTTCGTTCCAGGTGCTGTAGACGTACCAGTAGCAGCTACGATGGACTCGGAAAAATTCCACGAATGCTGTTTGTGCATATTATTATTATTATTGTTGTTGTTGTCGATATTGGTGATGTTATTTCGAGGGTTGTACCGAAAGTAATGAAATGGTATCCATAACTTTTTTATTAATCGTCATAAATCAATCATTATGTGGATGCTGACAAAGTATACCTTCCTCTACAAAAAGGTATCACTCAACTGAACCCAACTCTTGGAATCCGCTTTAAAGTTAGCATCTGTCTATTTCAATGAATCAGTGTTCTCGAAGACTGCTCTTCATGGGACCAAACAGGTGGAAGTCAAAGGGCGTCAGGTCTAACTCATATAGTGGATGAGGCCCCAATGACCAGCCCGATTTGAAGATCGTCAGAACTTCGCCAAACTTGTCTTTGGTCATGTAAATATGGATTATATCAAGATTTTTCTTCGGGCTTTTCCTCAAAAATCTAAAGGCCTCTTACGACCATTATGGTTCCTTTAAGCTCCTTAAATTTCTCGATACGTCGCTGGCTATTCAAAGCAGCCTTGCTTCAGAAAATAGAGATGAACGATGCCACAGTCATGCCAAAAAACAGTCACCATGATTTTCTGTGTTGATCGCTGCCTTTTAAACGTTTTAAGCTTTAGAAGCAATTCCAAAGATTGATTTTTGTTCCACGATCATAAAGACACAACCATGTTTCACCTCTTCTCACCACATCGGAAAAAATTTGTCATCACTGGCTTCAAACCCTTCCTCTAGTAAAGGACATCTACCCTTCTCGTCTTTAAATCGGGTGTCAACAGCCGGTTAACACGCTTTGGGCATATTATATGATACTCTACGTCTTCAGTCATCTTCTGTGTGGCATTATGACTGTAATCAAGTAGTCCCGAACTGACTCATCTGTCCACGCACATCAATTCTTCCAGTGTCTGAAGACTCACGTCAGTGGTTCCAGTTGATAATCTGCACTCGTGGTTTGTCTTTAATACTGTTTTCCCCTTCTTCAAACTTCTTCATCCACCTATGCGCGGTGTTCTTATCAACCGTTTTACATCCGTAAACATTCGGAAAGCCTTCTGTAAAGCTCAGCCAGACTGCGCCCATTTTTCAACAAAAATTTAACGATCACAACTTCCGCTGCAAAAATTCAACGATCCATTATCACTTGCACTGGAAACATATTTCGAACTGTACAGATGAAGATTATCAATATGCACAGTGTGAATAATTTATGTACATCAATAAAAAAGTTACGACAACCTACTTTCGGTACAGTCCTATTATTATTTCTATTATTACTGAACGAGTAAAGTGAGTACTCAATTTTAACTCGCCCCTTTGGCACTAGCATGTGTATCTGTCTGTCTAAAAAAGCAAAAAATGGGTATCAGGTACCAAATCAAAGAGAATTTTAACCAAAATCTAAATGTACTGTTGTTTTGGAAATTTTAGTTTTCTGACAACAGGCTTCCAAAAATGGATCGAAATTTTGAAAAAAAAATAAATAAAAACCTATGCTGTATAAGAGACTAAAGAGAATTTTATCCCAAATCCAAATGTAGCAGTGTTTACTTTTAAAGTTTATTTTTTAATTCTAGGGCCAAAAATTGGTAGTAAACATTTAAAACAATAGTAAAAATCTATGTGGGGTATCAAATTATGAGGAATTTATTCAAAATATAAACTCGGTATCTTTCATAATTAACAAAATTAATACATGTCTGTCAACACCTTTTAAATTTTGAGAGAAACTCAATAAACAAGGAAAAAAAGTTGTGAAGAACTGTGCATAGATTATTTTAAACAGCTAGGTTCGTGATGACTGAGACCAAGTAAAATAGTCACAAAAGACGAAAATTCCTACGCTGCCAAAATACTACAAACTTTTTACCTTTATCTTCATGAATGTTTTATATAAATAAAAATAAGTCTCACAAACAAACACTCTAGACACACAGCCAGACCTACCGCACTCTTGTCTTTTCTTAGGATTAAGAGATACAGATAGATAGATAAATATTCGAAAAAGGAGAGAGAGAGAGAGAGAGAGAGAGAGAGAGAGAGAGAGAGAGAGAGAGAGAGAGAGAGAGAGAGAGAGAGAGAGAGAGAGAGAGAATTTTGTAATTTAAAAAAAGATCTTACAGCTCGAAAACATACTCTACCAGACGTCACGAACGACGAGTTAACAACTAACATACTGTGAAGGCGATATAAGACAAGATACCAATGGTGGTTCTCTCCAACACTTATGCGAGGGCTGTTGAGTCATCCAGTCTCGCGCCCAAGTTTTGAACTATTTTAACATTATACAGAACTGTTGGTGCAACCACGTTCCTACTTAAACCACAATTTGTGTTAGGGTTGACACAATCAACAGAATTATTTAATGACATAACTGACTCATTTTGTTTAAAAGTATCATCATATTTACTATGTAGTGTTATCAACTGTAGACAAAATACCCAGTTGTAAATTATATAAAGTACAACGCGATCCGCACACAGTGCTCACTTTACATAGACGCAATATGTATACCGCAATCTAACACAACATCGCTAGATAAAACAGAAACATTTTTACAATGCCACAAAGAGGTTTAGCAAATACATTTACACTCTCTGATAACACATAAAACGCGCATCTAGAATGTATTGCGAATGCTGAATGTGGCAATGAGAAACAATACAAATACGCTGTTTAATACATTTACGCTTAATGAATTTTTTAGTGTTTCTGTTACTAAGATGTATTCATACATAAGTACACAAATACAGAGCATACGTGTACTAGAGCGAGCGAGCGAGCGCGTGTATGTGATAATTATCGGTACTAACACAAGTTCTAGTATGGAGTTTGTTCGAACCGATATTTTTTTCATTGTCACATACAACTTCAACGTCACTTACAATACACCGAATAAAACAAGAATAGGATTTTGCCTGGTGTAGCCGGAGCAAGGGAGAAAGACTCTTGGCCAATCAACGTGTACAGGCTGTTGCGATGTGGTCACGCTGTTATCCCGTTAAGCAATTACTACCATCTTACGTCACTTATACAGTTAATAAGAACAATCTTACAAGCATATACAGTTAAAGGTGAAAGCAAGACGAAGGTGTAAGAAAGTAACACCACAAACTAGACTAAGAAACGTTATGACTGGTTTGTTAATGACTACATTGGGAAAACTATTGCTCGTCAATACATTTACATTCAACTATTGCTCGACTTTCAATTACAGTAGAGAGTCGACAATCCAATCCAAACTAACGGCGACTACAGGTAATTCGAATTACCAATATGTTCAGATTTTTCAACATAAAGAATTATACTACTATGCTCCGTGAGCTGCAGAACTCGCTCACTATTTTGAACGAAGTACATTTATTATCGTATAAATTTCGATATTAGATAATTTTTAATTGGGTGAAAAAACAATCTCCATTAGCCTACTCTACTATTTCTTTACTAACATAACAATTGCAGAGCACAAAATCATAAAATAAACAAAACTTCGGAATTTTCAGATTTAGGTTATAATTCCTTTTAGTCTAACATTCTGCTTGATTTTCTAATTTTTTCACACTTTTGATCTGTTCTTTTAGGCCCTGGGTCCAAAGATTTTGAAATTTCCAAAACCTAACGCTATATTCACATGTTAGTTAAAATTATCTTAATTTGATAAGCCACATGGGCTTTTACAATTTTGAAACCACTTCACGTTTTTGCCCCTCCCCACGTTTGTGGAAGGATCCGTCTCAAAATCAATAGAGTCTGTTGTGGGATACAGAACAGAGTACGAATACACATGCCAAGTTTTACGAAAATCGGTTATGTGTTGAAAAGTTACCTTGTGGGATACAGAACAGAGTACGAATACACATGCCAAGTTTTACGAAAATCGGTTATGTGTTGAAAAGTTACCTTTGAGATATACCTCAAACAGACAAATGCCAAACGGTCGAGATAAAACTGAGAATTCACTTCGCTCGTCGCAATAACAGTTAAATACAGAAAAATAATTTTTGTATGGTGAAGCAAAACATGAGTTAAACATCTATTTCCATAAATAAAAAACAACAGGCTGGACTGTTTTGCAAGAACGTAAACGTCCTCGCATGACTAGGTGGAATTTTTCTGACCGCCTTTCGGTAAACCATCCTATGCCGGCAAAAAGCAATCTTATCTATGATAGTTTCATTAGTTACTGTACCTATCCACTTAAACAAGAGACGTTATCTGAACTTGCTAGATGGAGACAGTTATGTTCAGAGTGACGACAGGACAATGATCCTTCAATAATACTCGTTCAATGTTATTCATTCGTTTCGTTGCCCGTCAATACAGTAGGCTATTTCTGCTGTAAATACAGTGCAAAAAACTGTATAAGCAACAAATTTCAACATGTATTACAAAATTTAGAATAAATGAAACAACATTTGGTGTGGATAACCTAATCCGCAAAAAAAAAATCTACTTAGGATATTGGTAGTTTGGATTGCTTGGTTCCGGTTAGCAAAGACTGGTGTATTTCCGTTAAACGTGCCATTAATAACGATGACGAGTGAACTGTTTCATGTATCACGGAAGCTGTGATTATGAATCTGAATTCACATATCCGTAATGATACACAGCACTGTTCGATCTACATGTGAATCGGGCAAACTAAACGCAGCGAACTCCCAAATTTAATTACACTATTTAATAAAGCTATGCTTACCAAAATGACCTGTACACTATCTGGTTACACCGTAAGACATACTAGAAAACATACAGTTTAAGGGGAGTCGGTAGGTCCTATGCTTCTAATGTTAATTTGACAAATTCTCTGTATCTTTTTCTCAGGAACCATTTATTCATCCTCATGGAATTTTCAGAGGTAGTTATTAGAACCCTTCTACACATTTTAAGCGTACAAAATTTTCTTTTTTCGTTTTGTAGGTCTTGTTATCATTAAAATTGTTTATATACATTTGTTTACCATGTTTTATATTGTTCTGAATTATTTTACAAAAATTTTAAACTTTTTTTTGACAAAGTATCTTGCTCAAAATGTATGTCTAGGTGTGACTGATAACTGTGAAATTTTTTATTAAAATCTGTTGTATGGTTCCGAGAAAAAGGTACATAAGCGGCCAAATAAATCATTTTTGGTAAAACGCAAATAAAGTTAAAAATTGTCTTTATTACTCAAACGTACTAGTCTACAATATACTCAAACGCTAAACGATAATAGCCTTCATCTGTATGACAACATCTTCTGCTTTCACAGGTGTCCCAACAATTGAAAGTAAAATTACACAACAAAAACAAGGCTATATGTGTAATAATATAAAATAATATAATATTATACACACTGATTACCGTAGAAAAGAAAGTAGTGTAAAAATATTTGTTTTTAATTAATTAAATACTTCTAGTTATCCGATTTCAATAATTTTGTTACCAAAGTAATCAGGAAATAATTTTTTTTTTTGCCGAACCCCCTTAACCTCTATAAGTTATGTCCTTAAAAACGTTCGGGTCGATGAAGCTGACGATACAGTATTACCGGTGAAACGGTTAATCCAGATATAGCCTCCATATAACATATGGCAAAATGCTGTCATAAAAGTGTAAATCAGAAAAATGTAAAACCAGGTTACATACAACAATTTAATAACTTACGAAACTAGAAACATTTCATCACCTGTCGCAAAATGTAGCCATATTATGACAGTATCATATGGGGAAGGACCAGTATGTAACGATCCATTTGCACCAATAAAGCATGCATTACGGATTCAGAAAAAAAACGTTTTCTCGCTTCATAAACGGGTAAACAATTTAATCCACACCGCACAGTTTTTCATAACGAAGATAAGATTCACTTCTTGTTTTAAGAACTAACAAATTATTATACGAATTTTTTTTATTTCAATGATATTTTTCGGCTAATTAATCTCATTCTCTAAAGCGCACGCATGAAATATAAAAATATGATGTGTACGTACATCTTGAGTACGAGAACTTCCTCTAAATCGCACAACAAAACTACAAACACATGAAAAATTTTAATACTCGAAAACACAAAAATCAAAAATACTAGTATCGTTGTTGAAACCACCACCGTGTGCCAAGGAAATCGTTTACGTATTGAGTGAGCACACCACGGCCCGCATCAAACTGGATGCGCACACCATCGAAGGATGCAGAACGGTTCGGTTCTAAATAAGCAGCATACAGCAAAGTCGCATTAAATAATTGGATTCTCTCTGACCCATCCAAATAATACATTTATTTTTACTAAATTATTCAAGTTAACGTGAAGAAAAAACGTTTGATGTCCACGACGGGAAAGAAGAGTAGGCTACTGTACGATATGAGAATAGTTGCTATATGGATCTATTATAACATTATACGTACATTAAATGGTACACTTAGTTAATGGTCTACACTGTCTGTCACAGTAACGTAGGTGACACATCATAATAATTAAAGTGTACAAATTATACTATGAAGTTCCATATCAGTAGGCCAGGCCTACTCCGTTCTTCTAATACGCAACTAAATACGTACGTTTTCATCGCCGGTGCCATCTTTCTTCATTATAAATGAAGATAATTTTTCGTAACTAATTTCATTTTCCAGAATCTTATAAGGTGTATTATAATCAATATCGATTAAAATACTGAAGAAATGACATGTACTATTCGTTTGAACTACGAATAGTACCCGTCCGTTTGAATCTAGTATCCGTTCGGTACTCGCAATTGCCAAAAATTAGAAATTATTACCATAAAATCTTAACGAGTATGGAGCTGTGTCCGAATGGCCTTAATAACCTGTAATAAAACGATTCAGCTTCTATAGTTTACAGCAAATTGCACGCAGTAAGCGTAACATTCGTAAGGGTTTGAAACAAATAGGGCATATGTACCGAATCGATGTTACAATTTATTACGAGCTAACGTGTAATTCACGTTACTGGATAAATTTCAGTGTCAGATGAGGCTTTCAAATGACGAGCGTGACCACGCTTTTTTTGATCATATGAACAGCAGTACACAGAAATCACACGTATAAGTGGCATTTCCAAAATTACACATGTTAGGGTCCAATGACCCCCGACACAACGACAAGCAAACGGATAGTTTTAAACATTTGTCATAGGAGTTTGTCAAATGTTTCCACACGATTCCACACACTATTACTGACAGAAACGTGTCCCAATATCAGAACAGTTCGAACTGCAAAACGTCAGCCCCCAGTACACATGTCAATGGATCTTAAAGCTACCAATTATTAGCTAACTAATGCATGGTACTAGTAATTTTCTCCCATTTTTCCGTAACGTGGACATTTTTAAATGATTAGCGTGCACAACAATCTAACGACTCGAAAATTATTACAGTAGTCAAACCGCGAAGTATTATGTTTCACTCAATATTCCACAGTAAAAATCTGAAGCTTTTTCAACATGCGGGATACATCTAGACGTGATATAAGATGACGTACATTTTGAAATTTACACCAGCCGTTTTTCTTTTGGAAAGATAATAATATATTGTCTAGTCAAGAATTTCTATATTAGAACGGTTCACGTTTCCAAGTGCCAAATACTAGTAATATAATTCGAATAAAACGGAAGTTGATATGACTGAACTATAGGAAACAACATGAGAATTTTCTAGCTGACTTTACCGAATATGAGTCTACAATTCTTTTTCAGTCACTGGACGAAATTATATGAATATCGAGATATTTAATATGCACCGCGACTTATTATGTCTGTTCTGTCAAAGGCCGGCCTAAAAACACACTACAGACTGCACCCAAACCACCACTGAAACCAGAATTACGACAGTTTTATGTAATGAGAACAACGGTAGTTGCAATACATTCTATGTACAGTGATGCGAACAAGAAATTCGTGCAAATCAAGCCATAAAACTAAAGGGGTCCAGTGCTCTCTGAATTTACGGAAAGCAGCATTTTAAAAATGTGATTTTTGTAATACCTGGAATCACAAAGACGTCATTCTACAAATAAGTTCTGAAGTGAGCGTAGATAATACGCTTATCAACGATAACATTACAACTTAATCTTGGGCAAAACTAATCGAAAAAGGAAGTGAAAATAAATAGTCGGCTACAAAAAATTCCACCTTACGAAACATTTACACTTCAAACACCGTACAGAATTTTGTTCTGCGGGGTCATAGCAGGTTTTGCCCCGCAACCGTCGCGATCAAGCTACATTAACACTATATTATGTACTTGACGCTAAAAAAAAAGAAACAGTAGTGCAAATCTGTCCCTGGGATATGTATTTCGGGACAGGTTTTTCGTATGAAAGGGTTCGATCCTTTCGACGACTTAACCGCCTTCCTGCATTTTCACCCTGATCACGAGTAGATCTTCATTAGATATACCGTTCTTAGGAACCGTGATGTTTCCACGATACAATGTACTCTACAATAACACATTACACATACATCGCCGTCGATTATAATGTCATTTTACTTATTTATTTCAATACCCACTATGCGTTACATGCCAAAACGCAAAACAGGATTAAGTACGATACAGTAAACACAGAATCTTAACAAGTGTGATACAGGATATCACAAAGTTTTACTTCTTTTTTTTTATATAAAGACAAAAGCGGTACGCAACAGATACATGACTACGACTTACTCAAGAACTCAATTTTACATAAAGCAGATTCAGTAAAATAATCTAACACAATATTTTTAATTGTCTTGGAAACATATAAAGTAACAGCTACAGCTAATAGGAAGAAGTGAATTATTATACAATTACTGATATTCTAATAAAAACATGTGGCGTGTTTGTCAAAACGAAGGATATTCTGTGCCTGCACAAACGAACATGTCACAAGTTAAATGCTCCAACAACAAAAAATATTTAGGGCAATAGGAGAAAATCACATGCTTAGGGGGAATTAACAGTCCCTATGTTTTTGAAAACTATAACGGTTCTGAAGTGCAAAACTGTTTAAAATGTATATAATATACGCCTCTCTTCCTGATCGGAGTTAATAAAACTCATGTTTCCTTCCAACTCTTGGCCAAACTCCTTTATCACGTCCTAACCCTGATTTAAGATTTCAACAATCGCCAAAAATCGATTGTACACGAAACATTCAAAAAAAAAAAAAAAAAAAAACTGAAGTTCTCGTAACAATGAGGTTTTCTTTTCGTTTCGATTACTACAAAATAAACACGTGATGTTTCATTGAAAATGATTCAGCATACCTTTACATACATTGGTACGTAAAAAACAGACAACTGCGAAACCAAATAATTTCGTTTTATACATTATTCCTAAAGTATAAATAATCAACATCTTCGGTCCACGTTTTTTGCAGTCATTAATGTTGAAAATATCTGTTAAAAATGAAGTCATTTTTGTGTTTACGAGTACTTTTACAGAGAACCATTTTATTTTCGCTAATACTTGATACACATAAACGCCGCTTTACATGAAAAATCACACTTCACATAATACTGTGGTAATACAATTGCACTATTACAAATAATAACTGTAATCACATGTCCGTACTTATGATGTGCTATAGCCTATCACTTAACGTGCACGATAACCCCACACACGCCGGTCGACATGCCACGCCACACTGAAGACGAGGGGTGTATACCTATCGCCTGAATACATCACTCCTGCCCCCCTCCACTCCCACACTCTATGACAACACTACGTATACATTCTGACAAAAGAAAATCTGATAATACAATCTAAACACTTTTACAGTTTTAATTATACAAACTAAACTATTGTCACCATCAAAAAATGTAACGTCGTCTCCCCTCCCCCTCTCCCTCTCTTGGCCCTCATAATTCCAATTCTAACACCATTTTTATTTACAGTTGTTACTCTGCCCAAATGGCACAATAATAGTAACATTCCATAATGGTGAATGGAATATTAAGGTAAGCAGGCTCACATCTCAATTTAGTCACGACAGTTATTTTCTTTTAGCGCTGTCCAAAATTTTGGACGAAAGTCGGGATATAAGATGTACAGACTTTCAGTTTTCAACCAGTACAAACTGTCGGTGTGCAGTACAATACAAACTGGTTTTACACATATACATATTAATGTTCACTTTCGTTAAGTGATGTCCTGAATTTATGATTCTAAAGTGAAGTCAGTGAAGTAATCTCCTGACTGTGTGACATACAAATATGGTAACCTTATATAATACGGTTTACACTTGATTTTGTCATTTCTTATGTATTAAAATAAAATTTTAATATAACGAATCTTTAAGTTTTAATACGTTAAACTACACTTCTCAGTGAACAAACCCCAAATTTTACAACTGAAAATACGCACAAAAATTAAAACTTCATCCTAATTTTCATGCATCGTGAACACTTATAAATTCTGTCTTATTTATTATAGTTGTTGCGTTTCAAGCTATTTCTAAATAAAAACTTCCTTTGCATTGTTTTTAAGAAAGAAACACTATTTTTTAAGATCGTTGTTATCAACCCTCGAAAATTGTTGGCGTTTCCCACTCGCCAGATACCGTTTCCGGGGGGGGGGAATAAAACTTTATTATTTAATATTTACCATGTACCGCTACATTATTCATTAGCCCAGTTTATATTCTGATAGTCCCTTATCGAGTTGAAGATGAAAAATAATTGATTAAAAATAATCAAGCTGGACTAGGCTGAGTGTTTCCTCTTGTGGCCACTAACATGGCGAAGTCCCGACGAGAAATACCATTTGTCTATTGCTACACCAGGGTTGAAATCTTCTAAGGGTGGTCCATTTACTGCCAGCTGCATTAGATCTCCTAATGAAGTGATGTCCAGGGAAAGTCTCCGTTTCACTTTTATCCTGTTAACGAAGCTAAATCCCCGTTCACAAGACGCTGTTGTTACTGCCATGCATGCAACGCCGTAAAATACTTTCTTTAGCTCACCAAAACGCTCAGGAAACTTGTAGAGTTTTTAATAACTCACCCAGTCCTTTTGAAGTTATTTGCTCTTCTTTAACCATCATTTTTAATTGAAGCCATTCCGATAGCAAAACATCCTCATTTATATCACCCACCAGTAATAAAAACATGCGCCAATTGAAGAATCTCCTCATTGCCATATGCAGTTACGGTGTCATCTTGAGGAAGGCACAAGAAATCCAGAACGTGGCACTTGGTGCCTACTACAGTCTCAAGTGTATCAAGACGGCACTTCAAGTAATGAACTGTGCTTTTGATCAGCTTATTACGGATTGATTTGTATTCTTCCTCCCCTTGAGACGTGTTTGTGAGAACAATTCCTTGGTCGCCTTTGTATTTTGAACAATTCAGTTTCTCTGAGTCTGAAGTGTCAGAAAGGAATTGTTTCAGACTGGATCCTTCAGATGAAAGCAAGAACTGAACCATTTCCACCGTTACAATCATTGACGATCGTACCTGTGAGACCAGTAACTGTTTCAACTGTAAAACTTTACAAAATGGCTCTAGTTTCCCATACAGGTCAATCAAAAAGTTTAATGTTTTTACAAACTTGTATGATGTAAGGATTTTTAGATATCCTTTTGCTCTAGCTGCATCCGTAGCTTCTCCTGTTGTAGCTTTCCGGTTCATTGTATCCTCAAGATGGATGACCAGAGTTACGAGATCATTTTGGGTCACTATTTTGAGGGTATTTAGCGCATATAGTACATTTTGCGCGGTCGGAATCGTAAGCTAGCCAGGGGAAGATATCCAGCCAAGCTCTTTGAAATTTTCGTTTCCCAGAGGAACCGTGAGTAGGCCTAAGTCCACTAGAACTCGCGTTTTCCACAGTAGGCATTTCAGTTTCCCTACTAGGCCCGGCACTTACATCTCTAGCAGTAGACGTCGCACTCGCAGACTCACTAGGCGTCGTCGTACTGACAGTAGAACGTTTTTTAAAGAAATAATTAAGAATATATATAATACTTTCACTTATGAACTTACTATTGTCACTTCCCAAACGAATAAGTGAACGAAGAGGATGCAACAACAAGATAAAAATAATTAAGTTTAATCTGTTTCATTATGAATAAAATAACACACAAAAAATAAAATACACGCTGAACACGATCTTAGAAATTGAGAATACTCTTAGTACACGAAACAATAAATCACACGCGTAACACATCCGGTCAACTCAACAATAATTAGCAGACTGTACAACTTGAAAGGAGTGACAAAGGCCGGCGGCCGGCGGCCCGCGCAGAACGGGGTGAAATTTCCGCTCCCCTCTCTCAGCAACACTATTTTGTTCGACGTGTTTTAAGATGTTTATATCCAACAGAGCAATTTTGTTTATAAAATTCACACGGTGACAGCTAACTGACGACCTATGACTTCAACACGCGCCTTTACTAAAACAAAAACATGTGTTTTGGTTTAATAGACGTCCTTCTTTTTTCCATTTTTCATTCTTTCTCTCCTCTTTTCTCCTTTTTTTCACAGTCAAAACCCACTCGCCACTGGCGAGTGGGCGAGTGCAATTTTCGAGGGTTGGTTGTTATTCATATGTTCAGGGATGTGGTCTGAAGTAACATTCTCCAGACGTTTTGACCACACAGTGGTTGTCAATTGGTAAGATGTGATGTGAACATTGATGTGACTCAGTGACTGATCAACTGCTGAGAAACAACACACAATGCAACCGAGAATGAGAACTGTAGTTACAACACATGATGGTAATCTTTCTAGTACTCTGATCGCTGACAGAACCATCTAATTTATACCAAGGCTTACAAGGCTGGTGTCACTTTGATTAAAATTAACTCCCGGGCTGTTTGGTTTGGCCGTGGTCCAAAGTTTCTGACAAAACCAGACGTTTTGGGAGTACCACTAACTAACTGCCATCTTCAGTGAAAACGAGTCAACGCTAACGTGGGATGTAGTACATTAGAACCATTACTACAAACAGCCCAGGAGTTCATTTTAATCGTCTAATTTATGTTTATATACTGTACACGAAGATGTAACAACATATGGGAAACTGAGAAACAGTTTACATGGAACAATTGTTTTACTAACTGGATCAGATAACTTGTACACTATGTTACTAAGATACAGAGTAAGGAACTGATAAATACCTAGTAAACAACTTTTTGCCAAAAGAAAATATTTGGACAATTCTAAATGGAATGAACTGTAAAAACTAACATGGTGTTACCTTGATAAACCACTGTATAGGGTATTTTCTGACACTATTATGTAGCTATTTAAAAACATTATTCGGCTATTTCAAAAGATATTTAAAAACCAATGAGCTTTAACAGAGAGGTACTGAGAGAGCAAAGACGGAACTCCCTTGCTACCGACTGAGTGAGGTGAAAGTTTAGACCAAGGGTCTCCAAACTACAGCCCGCAAAGGGTCATTGTCCAGCCCGCGGCAACCTGGCCAATGCTGCGTGCAGTTTTTAAATAGATTGTCAAAATACTTCAAATATTCTAACATTTTACTGAATAACTAAACAAGAAATGAGTATAAAATCAATCTATAGAACTAACTTGTCAGACGAACACTTGAAATCCATTCTAGTGACACGAGCATCAAAATTTGACCCAAAATGGACAGACATTATATGTCAGAAGCAACTCCACACATCCTACACATACATAAGAAAGCCAAAAAATAATACATAAGAAATATCTGTGAATGTGATTTTCCCTTACTTTTATTTACATTATTTTGAATAATTAAATTTGTTTTCTTTGGAAAAGTCTGCTTAATTTTTATTTTTAAACGTCTATTTTATTGACTTGATTCTTTCGTAAACTTAAAGAAAAAGTTTACTACATGTGTGTGTGTGTGTGTGTGTGTTGTAGCAGGTTTTTGGGTACATCTGTGTATGCGATGCTTAAATTGCCAACATTTCGTTCCGTAATCCCGGAACATTCTCAAGGTGTACTGATGTCGATTTAACAATGCTGTGTGTTTTATATTTTGCTTCCCTTGTGATTTTTGAAGAGGGAGGGTTAGACCGGGGGGGGGGGGATGTGAGTGTGTTGTGGCCAAATCTCCAAATGTTGTTTGTTAATTTGTGAACTGTCAGTTAGGAATTTCCAAGTTGTCGCTAGTTTTGTATATTCGTTTCAGTCGTTGACCGCTCCCCCTCACATCCAGTATATTTTAATGGCTTCTCTGAACTCTCTGACTTTCTTATAGTTGGTTCGTGCCAAGATTTTTGTGTTTTTGAAATCAAAAGTGTGTCCTGTTTCCTTGACATGCTTCATTAGGGATGTTATCTTCTAGTTTTGCTACTGCCAATTCGTGTTTGCGGACGTGTTGACGTATATTTCTCCCAGAGTGGCCGATATAAGATCTCTCACAGTTTTTGCATGGTATTTGATATACACCTTGTCCATCTAAGTGTATGCGGTCCTTCGGATTTTGTAGAAAGGTGTTGATTTTTTTGTGCATGTTGAATGTTGTCCTGATGTGATGATTCTTGAGTATTCTCCCTAGTATGTTTGTTGTGCCCTTTATATATGGTAACATTAAGCTGCTGATGTGCTCCTGTGTTTCTTTCTCCGGCTGCGTCTTCTTTTGTTTGATGACGTTGTTTAAATCGGATGGAGTGTATCCATTAAAAAACAGAATCTCTTCAAAGTGTTTAGCACCTGTTTCCTGTGTTCCTCGTCCAGTAGGAACACACGCACGCATGCACGCACGCACGCACGCGCACGCGCACGCGCACACACACACACGTTGTTGGCCCGCCTGACTTCCAAGATTTTTCAATTCGGCCCTCAAGTGAAAAAGTTTGGAGGCCCCTGGTCTAGGCAGAGGAATCCAAAATCAATTTTGAGCTGTAGCATTATAGGAGGAGAAGTAGAAGGCAGATACCATAAATTTAGCTCTTTACAAAAAAAAGCCCACAACAAAAAGGTTTTTGGTCTGATAAACCCACCATCTTCAAATGTTCACCTTGTTAGTTGTTAAAAAAAAATCTGATTTAGAATAGACAGATGCTAATCACCTCTTTGTAGATTTCACTACCACTTACAACAGCATTAACATGGATCAACTACTTTACACAGTAATTAAAGGGCCAAACATTCCCCTATAATCTCATAACAATGCACACGATAACAACGACAGAAGAAACCAATACAGTTAATTTGTTGAAAATATCTCAGAGGCACGAAGTATTAAAAATTGCCTTCACCATGAGGATTCCTGGCAGTACTATTTATTACACCCATTGAAATATTAAATGGGAAAAGTTATTAAAAGGGTGAACTGGATGTATAATCCAAGGAAAATAATATTACATAAATTGGATAGTTGTTGGATATGTTGTCACTGAGTATTATTTGGATATGCTACAAGAATTAAGAAAGTCATGAATGATTTATACTTTGTAACAGAAGTCCTCTTTGTAAGAGTATCTGTATAAAAAAATTTGAAAATGAAATATACTGTGAAGTGAAAAACAATCAAGCAAGCCTGCTACTACTCATACTGAAAAATACTCTTTTGAAATCATCACACCCTTCGCTTATCTAGGATCCACCGTTAATTAAGGCAAAAATGTATTTGAGAAATTCATACCGAGGCTTATAATGGCAAGCAGGCATACTATGGCATACCAAGTATCCTTTAAAAGCACGCTTTTGGTAAAATGTACTAAACTGTCCGCAAAACTCTTGTAATAGGCAATGTTGCCTATTGATTTACGCCTATGACATTTAGCCTGAGTGATGACAAAAAATTATGAGAATATGACTTTATCAACTGTGTAAATTAAAAATGTACAAATTCTAGATAAAAGCAGTGCAAATTCAAAACAAGTTTCAAGTCTATGGTAATAAAACAACCATTTAATATTAATACCTTAACACCAGTTATTACTTCATTTGTACCACACACACACACACACACACACACACACAGCATACCCTCGTTCTGATGTTGACGAATGTTGTCAACAATGCAATCATGTCTATGTATTCGTAAGTTTTGGTTTGCATCAATCTTATTTCTAGTTGAGGAAAACAAATATGGAATCCACACTTGTAAAGAAAGTGCAACAAACAACATATGTGTATTTTTTTAATCTTAACTCACACAAATCTTTACAAAAAATAGTAAATCATTTTCATTCAGATTGGCTAGTAAATAATCAGAATACACCACTGAAACAGTTAGCTATGTTTCCGTAAATACGATTCTACGAATTATTTAATGTTGGTCCTTACTTTATACCTCAAACAGAAAGTTACAAGTGGTTTCTAGGATTATACAATTACCAGTATTCTGTTAAATTATATATTACCTTTTGTACATAAAGAATGGATAAACGCTGGTTGGTTTATTTCAGGTAGCCTATGTAAACACATGCTATTATACTTGAATTCAAAGTAAAGCATACTCAACGCCTGCTTTTAAGAGATCTGATTTCGGTCTTAAGTAGACTTAAAGACCAGAGTCGACATTATCCTACTACTATGAAAGGTTATAACTATTAAATAAACTTACCGAAATGATAGGAACTTAAAATGTCTTCTGAGAACAATCCAAAATCAAATTTCGGAATATCGTGTGTCACATTTTCCGTGCAGGAAAAATCAGATTTCTCCGTCACCAACATGAAGCACTACGTAGACAAAACAAACAAATTATAACTATAAACTAAAATTTCCGAATAACCACACAAATAAACAATTTGTGACTTGTGTAACGTCTACCAACATAACTTGGTGCACAAACACTGGACTCGCGGATCCGCCAACATTAACACGGTTGAGGGCGATTTCTCAACCGAAACTGAATCACCATTCGCTTCTATAGAGCTTTACTGTAGAGAATAACAGAGATTCAAGAAAATGAAAGCCCATATTTTCTTAATTGTCACGAGTAGTATCGATTTGTTAATATTAACGTTCTCTTCTGACTGGTTGGCCTGATAAATATTTAAATTCCAATTTCACTGGGTGATTTGTTGAGCGTTTTTTAACACATCATGATTAGGCTACAAGCGCAATAGCTAAATAAACTAACCTATGCTATAAATACACAATAGCAAAATAAGAAAATACAGTCTATGTATTTTTTTGTTTAAATACGTTGCAATTTGCCAAATCTAATTCATGAAACTGTTGAATTAGGCCTATTGCCAAGCGCACTTTAAACGTTACATTTGTTGCTAGGTATTTTATTTTAAAAATAAGTGAGTACTAATTAATATGCCATGGTGTTGTTACAGTCCATGTTAGGGTAGTAAGCTACAAACAAATCATTTTTGAAAATACTTGTTTTTTAACAATACACCTTTTTTCAAACTTTTTAGTTATAAGATTACAAAGTTTTTGTAGAAAAGTTTATGTTAAACAAAATTGGGTAAGTCGATGACTTAAATTATGCTGATAGTAAATCCATAATGTTGAAAGCATGATTACAGCATTCAACAAAAATGCACAGGAAGAGATACTTTAATGAACTGACACTCAGACAATGAAAAACAACAGGGAGAGAAGTGCAAAATAGGAAAAATAAAGAATGGACATTCAAATACAGAGAGGTGGGGTAGATGAGTAGGTAACTTTATACGCAAGCACAGTAGCAAACAGAAAGACGGGTTATTTAATTCAAATTTAAAGTAACATACAATCTACTTTAGCTTTAAAAAATTATAAATAAGATTAGCCAAAAAAATAAAATAAAAATCCACAAAAATACATTAGGTCAAGTAATGACATAGACAGTGGTAACATAGTTGCTCGCAAACAAGGAAGACGTTGAAATAATTAGAAGGAAAATAACCAAAACGAACACACACAAAATACTAATCTAATGAGACACATCGTGGACAACAAAATCCAACAATACTAATGTAAATCAGGGAAGAACTCAGAGATTTAATGAGTAAAAAAAGTTAGATCAAATGTTAAAAAAAGAACATAAGGTTATCAAGGTTCAGAGGTTAAAGTTGGTTTGGGTTTTGTAACGTAACACTACCGGTTACAGCCAGTTGTGTGGTAAAACACATTTATATCAGTAGTATATTCTGCTGTAGATTATTAATATTAATTTTATTAATGTTAGTAGGTAGACATACAGATGAGAATTGTACCAAGTATTTGTTATATAAGTAAGAGATGTGTACTAGCGAGGCGACACGTTGGCGCCGAACGAGTGTAAAATTGTATTGTATGTACAACTTTCTAAGTCGTAAAGATATAAAACGCTTTGTTTGCAAAAAACAGCAAAAAATATGAAGTACGTAGCGTTAGAAAGAGGGTGTTCAAAATACAAAGAGTGATACGTCATAACGGGGGTGGTTTTAGAAAGCAAATTTCTCTTTTTAACGAGGTAACGTTATGGCAGAAAGAAGTGCGCGTTTATAAGAGTTCTCCAATCAGGAATAGCGTCACCTCTGCGCGCGAAGTTATTTCGAGTGTTAATTGGATAATTTCAAACTTACCGGCAACACGTTTGAATTTTGGCCAATGATGGTAATCTTAAGAGTAGCGGTAGTATGGGAAGTCTATGTGAAAGTATAAAAGTAACTCGTGAAGGAACTTAGGGGAGTCAGTTACCAGTTAGCAAGCAGTCAGTCCGTGGAAGTTTGTTAGTGGCAGTTTTTACTAGTTGTTGTTCGAGAGAGTTAGAAGTTATGTCTTAAACAATCATTAAGTAATCTAAGACAGTCTGTAAGTAATTCAGTCAATCAGTATTTGGTCATTAGACAAACCAGTTATTTATCGTCATGAAGAAGTAAAGTGAGTAGTTAGGAGGAAGTGAAGACAAGATCAAGCAGTCATTAATAAGTCAAGCAGTATTATTTATCCTGTGCGCGGCATCAAGAGTGAAGCAGTATTATTTATCATGTGCGCGGTCGTATGAGAAAGTCAAAGTTTCGGAGGGCGTGGAGATGAATGGTTATCGTGATAGTGTGTGAATAAAAGCAGAGTAAGGTCAATTGTGTTGTGACGTGTAAAGTGTGGAACGAGCTGGTCGGAGTAATGGATAATTAAACTCAAGTAATCGTATCAAATTAAAATGTTCTAATCAAATAATTCATTTAATAAAGTTGTCTACCTAAGTTTCACCCGTTTCATTCTAAACAAACCCATGAAGTGTTCAGATGCTGAAGCATATTTTATATCTTACGACATAGAATCAGAGTACAAAGTTTAAATATCTAATACAAATTTGAATGATAGTTCGATATTTATGGTATGTTAGATTTTAAGTTATGTCGCTGATTAAAGTTAATTTATGATGAGAATGAAGGAGATTTCTAGTTCCAAGAGTAAATTCGCAATGTTATAAATAATATTCAATGTGTTAATTAATCTCTTATAAATTTTAATAATATTCAATGTGTTAATTAATCTCGTATAAATTATAAATAATATTCAAGGTGTTAATTAATCTCATAAATTATAGAGAATAGTCAATGGACTAATTAAGCTCTCATAAATGACAGATGATATTCAATGTGTAAATTAAGTCTTTATCAATGATAAATGATATTCATTGTGTTCATGAATCTCTTGTGACAATTAGAAAGAGATAAAGAATTTTAATATCAATTAAGAAGTTATTTAATCTGTCAATTTGTAATGATATTATATGTTGTATTATTTAAATGTATACAAATGATAAATTTTAATTAGCATCTGAATTAGTTTAATTAGCATCTGAACATAAGAGTTGTTATTAACAACAAACCCTGAGATTCATAATTATCTCTGGTGCCCAGCATTTTATATTTAATAATTATAACATAAATTTAAATAATTGTATATTGGTGTATGAACGTAAAGTTTTTAAAAGAACCACGTCCAGCGATTTGTAATAGTTTTATGTAGGGAACAAGTGCAAGTGATTAAAAAAATATATAGAATTGAAATTAGGAGTGCAAAGGAGGTGTAGACCAAAGGAAAAATGGAACGTCCAAGTTATGACAGACATGACCATGCCTATAGAGGAGTGGAGAGAGAAATACAAAGATAGTAAACAAAAAAAATTATGTATAGAGCTAAAAACACTCCAAATTTCTAGGATAAAATTGAATAAACTAGGTTGATTCATTGCAGAAAATAATAAACAGATCTGAAAGGTATTTCTAAGATCAGCTACAACGACTGAATGTAAAACCAATAATAAAATAATATACTGGACCTGTCTTTAAAATGCTTTAATAAATAAATAAATTAATAGTTTTCATATTGCACATGTAATTAACAAATATGCCTTCATTTATTGATAACCAAATACATCACAATAATATAAAAAATTAAAATTTTCAAATAAATCAGTACAATTTGATTAAGTTAAAATATCTTAACACTTTACATACGTTTGTCATCATTACTATCTCATCATCATCAGTCACGGATAAGAAACCATAACTTATGGAAAGCTCGTGAGCAGATAATAAATTTGAAGTCGTCATGAGTTTCTTGCAGAGAATAATACAATTGGTAACAGAATATGCTTTTAACAATATTCCTCAATATATTCATGTATTTTCCTGCCACTCCTTATTCCTTCCACAGCCTTCTGACCTTTCTCCATCATCCAGATAATCACCCATTAGCCTTCCTTTTTCTATTTCCTTAGGTTGGTCTGAATTAGGGGTGTCTGATACTTGAACAATCTCTGATCTGCTGACTACCACACATCTATCTACAGAAGTGCTGAGGCCACCCTCCATTGTTGCTTCACTGAGTTCAACAATATTCACTGATTTCCCAGTAATTTTTCAGGTTTCATCACAATAACTACTTCAGAAAAAGGTGGTATCAGTTCTCCTCTATGGCCAAGAGTTGAACAAGCTTCCAATTCATAGTATTCTATGATGCATAAGTTCAACCTTATATGTGGGACCATTAGGTGAACCCTTAAGTCAGCAAGTAAAGGAACACGTCTGAAATTCTACAAGGTGATGGCCCTTCCCACACTTCGTTATGGGTCTGAGAATTAGACTTTAACGAAAAGCCAAGCCAGTCACATCCAAGCGGCTGAAATGAGATTTCTCAGGCACGTGGCAGGGTATGCTCTCCATGATCATAGAAGCAAACACAGATATACGGCAGGAACTGAATATTGTGAGTATACTCGATAGGATCGCCAAGTATCGGCTGAATTGGTGGAACATCTTTCCCGAATGGATGACTGCCGCATCCCCAACCAACTCTGGAACTATAAGCCGAGGGGACGGAGAAGTGTGGGACGTCCGAGGAAGCGCTGGAAAGACCAGCTCTAATCTTTGCCTGTTTGAGACCGGAGCAAACCATCCTTGGTTTAATCTGTGAAGATGATGATGATGATGATAATTATATATATTGTAACGATGTGATCTGGTCGTACCTGTAAAATGTACACCAATTTTGTATGTGTAATAATGATTAGTGCGTTCGTCTCGCACCGGGGTCGTTACATTAGTGTTCGCGGCTAACGATGTCCGTAGCGTTGCGGTAATCACCTGTATAACACGGCAGTAACCTTACCTGTTGTTTATAGGGGTGTGTTAATCCCGGGTGGTGCCAAGTCGTTATTTAAAACAACTAAAATTATTGTATGATGAGATATCAGCGGTGACGGTCGGGCATTCAAATAATTCCCGCTCGCACAGCTGTCTGAATTGTCGATGCTGCTGCGCAAATGACAACTTGTTCGCTTCTCGTAAAATCTATTCTTAACTAAACACTAGTAATATATTCAGCACTCCCTATGAAATAATAACGACGGTTACTCCCAGTAATAGTTATTTTTAATAGGTGATAATTAAAATATTCAAATTGACAATTATATAATGATAAAATTTGCACCGACTGATTATATGAAACCCTTGTCCTCTGGGCTTGACGAATCGATCAAGGAAACATTCAGCTTTTGCATTGCTGTGTACGTTAAAGTATTACAATTATTTTCTGTTTCCAAAATCGTGGATTCTTGTGACTATGAGCTAAAGAATTCCTATGGTTACAATAAAAATATATTACCTTATTCTACGTGTACATAATTAATAATGTGTGATGTTACAATCTGTTCTGTGGTGTCGTTAAATGTGTTTTGTAAGTTCGTGTTTAACTAATAGGTTATATTTAACATTAACAAGTTTTAGCAAGTTTTATTTTACTTAAATAATCTGTGAAAGAGAAATATTTGTTTATAGTGAGATAAATTTACCTTTAGTAAAATTTAGAGTGATTAGGGTTTTGGAAAATAAATAATTTAATTGTACTTAACACCTCAGCATTACTTGGTGTCTTCGTTCGTTTGATCGGGTAGGATTTGGCTGCAATAAGTTCGGTTTCCATTAATTTTGGGGCTTCAATGGGTTGGGCGTCTTTTTCATAACGTGTCTGGATGTTCTTTTCGGGTAATTTTCCGTTTAATTGCCTTGGATCTCGAGTTGACTGCTATAAATGGTCGTCTGCTTCTTATGCTGTCATGGTTAGGAACTTTAATTACTTTTTTACATTATTTTAACAGAAAATCGTTCTTCCCAACATTGGCTTCTGTATTCTCTTACTGACGCTTCGCTTCTATCTAACGGTATTCAACGGTAATCCTCTTCAACTGCCGTTTCCATGGCAACTGCATGATTTTGATTGGTTTATTTTGAGATGATGTATTGTTATCAAAATTCGAATTCTTCGTATATCTTCTGATTTCTGTTATTCCTCTATCTTCCTTCCTGGTTATTAAATATTGTCACTATAGTATTTATTTCCTTTCATAGATTATTTTGATACCCCACAAGTTTGGGTAATTTTAGATTTTATGTTTTTACAATTATGTTAATAATTGTTAATTACATATCTTTTTGTATACAAATGCTTATTATAATATTTTGTTTTACAAATGATTTACAATTTATTCTTGGTGAATCCTTCACCTCAGATTTGCTAATTTCTTTGTTAATTTGTTATAATTTTTAGTTGTTTGGTTCTGACAGTTATGCACCTTCATAGGCCTGAGTAGCCATTATGTTATTTGACTTATTTCATTTAAATCACATTTCGTTTCAGCCTAATGGGCTTTACTTTGTTATTATTATTGGTTGTGTTGTATTTTGAGTCTGTTGGTGTTTTGATTACATGTCAATATTGCTTTCTCTATCTTAATATTTAAAACATAACAATTAGGCTTATGGACTGCAAGTTTCTTTCAGCCATATCCTATTCATAACATTAAAACGAACAATTCTTTATAAGTTATTAGAGTTATTATTTTGAGTGAGAAATATCATCACTTCCTTCCAACTTATTATTTGCTAATTTTTTGTTTACAATACATATTATTTTTATTGTGACAACATCACTTTTATGAAATTTATAACTATCCCTTCTAACATGGGTGTCTTTGATTTGTCTCTAATTTCTTAATTTTTAAACAATCTTTACATTCTCTCCATGTCAACACCTTCAATTTATTCTTTCCTGGGATCCTCCCTTTTAATTACTATCGGTTATAATTAAACTTAAATCTCTTAAACATCTTTTCTTAAATAATAATGTCATCATCACTTTCCAGTGTTCAGTATATCTTATTCTATAATTCATACTTAATACTATTTTTTACCATATATTTTTCACTGTTATTTTTCCACTTTTAAAACCTTTAGTGTTTTTTACAGATTTATTAAGTGTCTATTTTCTTTATTATTCACTATTTCTTATAATAGTTATATTCTACATCTTACACTATTCCCATTTATATCTCACCTTCACTTTTAAATTATCTGTAGTTAATTATAATTTAATTAGGTACCTTCCTTATCACTTCACTTTGGGGTTTTTACACATACACTATTGCACTGTATCACTGTTTATACTATGTGTTTTTTAGTGGGTAATCCCTATACTTATTTCTCTTTCATTACAATATATGCTTAATACTATTAACAATTTTATGTTCTTACAATACTATTTTTACATGTAATTCTCAATTGGGGTTTAGTTTGCTTTTTTATCATTTTAATCTTTAACCTTGTTTAATAGGGTTTCTTCCCTAAATCATTATTGTCCATTAATGGGTAATAACAGTTACTTTTTCCTTTCTCATAGGGTAATTTTTTATTTTGATTCCAATATTATTCTTGAGTGCATTATTTCTCCTTCTCCTATGCTTTATTACTTGTTTGTGTATCATTATTGGTTTTTATTTTTATCTATTTCCCTCCTTCTTCATTTTCCTCATATTTGGTTAATACTTTGGTCTTTCCATTCTCTCCTTTGGGTACATTTCGACGTGTTACATTGGGTCGTTTAATTCCATGAACTTGTTTCATTTTTGTTTGGGTTTTGGATTTTTCCTCTCTTCCTTTGGTTTGGTTACATTCTTGTTTATTCTTCGTGGATCCCTTCTTCATTTGTTTCCTTTTGTTGGGTCAATCACTTGGGTTAGGTCAAAGTCGTCGTTTGTCGAGTCATAGTTTTTATATTTTATTTAAATTAATCATTTTTATTTAGCATGAAGTATTATTTTAGATTCAATATTGTTTTGTTCATCCCTGGTATTGGGTTGGCTTATTTGTGTTGTAACATAATGCCTCTCCTTCAAAATTGATCATTTTGATAAAACACTAGCATAGTTTTTTATAAAATTATCAGTTATATATAATCTTTTTCCTTTTCTTTCTTGTTTGTTTCTCCATTCTTATTTCTCTTCTTACTTAATTCATTCCATTTTATTTGGATCTGTTTTTATTTATTTCCATTGGTGTGTTCTCCCTTATACACAATTTTTTCCCTAACTTTTTAGTAGCTGGTTTCTTCCATTACTACTCATTTTTCTGAGACCAGAGGAACATCATCTCTGCTCAGTTTATTTTGATTGCTGGACTTTTCAACAGTCAATCTTAAATACCTTTTTTGTCAACTTGTGACTTAAGTTAATAATAATAATAATATTTTGGGATTGTCCACCGTGTGGTTTGTTTTTAGATCACTTTGGCCTTTTACTCATTCTTCCTTCCGCTGTACCTTTGCTATATACTATCATTTTCTCATACAGTTGGTTGTTTTTTATTTATTCATATGTTAATTTCATCATATCTAACTTTTCATAATTTTGTTTTTCTATTCTTCTAGTGATCATTTTAATTATCTTAGACATTTGTATTCTTTTCTTAATTTTTAGCAATATTCTGCTTTAGCCATAGCTTGTATATTTGATTTATACGTAACTTCTCTTTTTCTTTGTACCAGTTCAGATTTTTTTTTTTCTTAGAATACATTAAACTCATTATTATTTCAGGTATTTATCTTATCAGTTTTTAGCTTGATTTTATTTTTGTTTATTTTATTTTGTATTAAATATCATTTTTGATAATTCTTTGTAAGTTAATTCTCTTACTTTATAGGAATTTTTGTAGCGTATTCCTTTTTTGGTACTTTTTGTTTAATTATTTTATATACTTCATATATCAACTTTTTAATAGACTGTAAGTTGATTTCACTTAGTAGGAATTTATGTAACTTATTCCTTTGTTTTTATAATTTTTATTTTAGGCCTCATAAGTCATCGAAATATTGTTGTAAGTTGTGCTCACATAATTTTTGAATTTTGGCATTTGTTTATTTTGTTTATAGTAATTTAGTTCTCTTCATAGAATTTCTTTATTGAAGCTTGGTTGTAAACTCCTTTTACTTTCTTGGTGGTTATATTACTTATCTCGTAGGTGTTATTTCCATTGTCCTTCGTGATGACATATAGCCCTACATATAATAATAGCAATTTTTTGGCTATTCCTTCAAGTGTACTGGGTAGTTCCCTGTTTTTGATTAGTACTCTCTCTCCCTTGTTGTATTTTATTATTTTAACTTGGTTTTGTGAATACCTTGCTCTTTGTTTTTCTATTTTCTCCATAATATGGTTATAACATTGGGTTTCATCATAGGGGTCTTCTGGGTTGACTGGGAAGTTTATTAGTTCTTGTATCTCTCTATGGGGCTTTCTTCCAAACATCATCAAGTATGGGGTGTTTTCAGTAAATTGATGGTAACTAATATTTAGAAATACTTCGGTTGAAGCTAAATACTTTTGCCATTCTTTTTGGTTATTATGACAATACATTCTTAGTATTCGTCCAACTTCTCTCAGCACTCTTTCTGCGGGGTTACTACTAGGGTGGTATTTGGATGTTTTATAGGTTTTTATATTCTCTTTTAGTAACTCGTTTCGCCACTTCTTTCCTTTGAACTGCGTTCCATGGTCAGTTATTATCATGCATGGTTTTCCCACTTCAGTGATATATTTAGTTTTTATTATTTCTAATATTTTCTTAGTAGTAGCTCTGTTTATTGTATATAATTTCGTGTATTTTGTATAGTGGTCTAACATGTTTACAATAAACTTGTATTTATGTCTCCCTCCACTACGTGGGAATGGTCCACATATATCGAGGAATACCTTTTCTAACTTCGTTGTTGAGGTGATGGGTATCATGGTTCCCTCTTTTTTCTCGTTATTAGTCTTTACCATTTGACATATTATACATGTTTTAATATTTTGGTTTACCTTTCTTACTATATTTTTTATAAAGATTTCCTCCTCCAATGCTTTTACAATTTTTACAGTTCCCATATGTCCGTATCGAACATGATAATCCTTAATTATCTCATTTTCTAATGTTTTTGGAACTACAAGTTTCCATGTGATATTATGCTTTTTTGTTTTAACAAAGAGTATATCTTGGTGGATACAATAATATTTATTCACAACTTCTTCATCTTCTAACAGTCTTTTTCTTATGTTTAGTAATTTTGAATCTTGCTTCTGCTGTACCACTATCTCGTTCAGAATATCTTCCAGGTCCTTTCTATCCTTTATTATACAAAACACTTTGACGATTTTCTCCTTTTCTCCTTCAAATGTTTGGTCTACTACATTTATTCTGGACAATACATCTGCGGCAACATTCTTACATCCTGGTATGTACTCCCACGCAGGGCCGGCCTAAGAGCAAAATGCTGTGTGTGCAAGAATGAGTTTTGGCGCCCCTTACAATGAAAATGGGTATAGAAAACCCTCCAAAAAATGGTATGGGTGCTCTATAACTGAAATTTGTCGGAACTTAATAACTGAAGTTGGCATTTTAAAGGGATTAAAAACCAAAAACTAAAATTAATAAGTAGTAATAAATAGTAAATATTAAAGTAAAGTTAGTACCTTTTCATTATTTTTATTTTTTTAAATGACTTCTTCTAGTACTAATTCTTTTAACTGTCTTTTTCAAACTTCAATAGGCGTGCTGTACTGTACTTGTGTAAAGAGCAAACTCCTAACAAATTCTTTTACTCAGTTTATTGTTTTGTCAGGTAGAAAATAACAGACACATTTTTTTACTACAACAAAAGTTTTATTTGATTTAATATTCATGAAAAATACATTTCAGTTTGAATATATTAATATTAAAAAAAGTTATGTCAGTACATTAGAAAAAGTATGAAAAAGTTCAGAAATATAAACTTTGGTATTCACTTTTCTCAAAAAGGTACATCAATATAACTATAAATTGATAGTACTAGTGTAAAAAATCAAGAAAATTGATTAAAATAATCTGTATTATACACTTAGCAGTGGACCTTCCTAGCTTTAGCAGGGGAAAATGTTTTTATTAGTGCATCATAATCTAATGACGATGAAATATCATTTTCAATGGACAAAATTGCAAGGTTGATGAGTCTTTCTTGCGAAAGAGTAGACCTTAGGTAGGTTTTTATTAATTTTAATTTTGAAAAACTTCGCTCCGCCGATGCTACCGACATTGGTATTGTCAGAAGTATTCGCAATGCAACCCACACATTTACATAAGCGTCTGCAGATCCAGTTTCCAACAGAAAGTTCAGCACATTCAGAGGCGTTTCCCTCCTAAAATCAAACAAAAAGGAATTAAAAGACTGCTTTTTAATTTTGGAAATTAAAAAACTTTGAAAAATAATAATTTTGGAAATTAAAAAACTTTGAAAAATAATAATTTTGTTTGAGCCCAAAACAATTATGAATTAACTGACCAAACAATAAATCAAGATGATAAATTTTGAATAGCTAAAACGTAAAAGTAAAACGTACCTTTATTTGGCATGAGGTCCTTGATAGAGATCAGCTCCTCGCATAACTCAGTTCCTTTGATGTCACTGTCATCCCCATCTGAAAGGAGGTCTTCTAGGTCTTTGCATTTAACAAACAAGTCCTCTCTCTTGGGCAATTCATCAAGTTTAAAAAGAAACTCAACTTTTGACATTTTGGCCTTAAGCTGTTCGAACCTCTCTTGCACAGCCATTTGGGCAGTTTCAACAAGTGGTATAAAAAAGTCAACTCTAAAACGCTCTTGGGGGTCAATCGGTGCTTCATCATTAGCTTCGCAATCAAACTGCTTCTTCTTCCTTCTAACCCGGGGTGTTTTGAATTTTCCTTCAACTTCTAAATCTTCAGCCAACTCTTTGGCTTTCACTAAACAACTAACAAATCCATTTTCACGAAAGTCTGTCAAAAAGTCCCCAACAGACTTCAAAATAGCTACAGCTTGAGGTAAGTTGACGATCTTTGATTGCAATATCTTACTAGCAATGTTTATTTGAAACAGGACATCATACCATGCAGTCAATGACACTAAGAAACCAAAATCTTCAATTGTTTTGGACAAGGAAGTTGCCTTACTTCTAACCTCGTCTTCAAATGATGCATCCTCGTGCAGGTCCCAAAGTGCTTGTCGGATTTGCACAATCTGGTATCTTACTGCTTTGAGTGATTCAATACGTGCTTCCCAGTGAGTTACACAAAGTTCTTTCAATGTGAGAGAAGGCCCAAATACTGATGACGCCTTATATGATTGTGACAGACTCTCTAACAATTTGCTCCAACGTTTTGTTGATGAGCTAAAAAACACAAACAATCGTTGAATTGTTCCAAAAAGGGTAACTGTTGGTACTGAGGTTTTTGCGGCATCGCTTAGTACCAAGTTTAGGCTGTGACAGCCACATGGTACAAAAAAAGCTCTCTTGTTTTTTTCTAAAATTTGTTTTTGTAGTCCAGAGTGTTTTCCTTTCATATTTGCCCCATTATCATATCCCTGGCCTCTGCAATTAGAATGTCCAAGTCGTACTCTTGTAGTTTTTTTAAGACTGTTTCTGACATTTCCTTCCCTGAAGTGTCTGTTATTTCAAAGAAATCTAGGAAACTTTCACAAATTTCAACTTTTTTCTCTTTTGTTTCATAAACGTACCTCAAAACAACAGAGAACTGTTCTTTCCTACTTAAATCGAGTGTACAATCGAGAATCAATGCATAGTATTTGGCTCCTTTAATTCTGCTTAGTATTTCTTCTCTTACTTTGTCTCCCATCAGAGTCAAAAATTCGTTTTGTATGTTTTTCCCCAAGTATGACAGACACCTTTATTTTTCATTTGCCAATACTCTAGATATATGTTCCTTAATTACAGGATCAAATTGGGCAATTAGTTCAACAAGCCCTAAATAATTTCCATTGTCCTTTTTGTACAGGGTTTCATTTCTTCCTCGGAAAGCCAATTGGTGCTTCTGGGCAAGAAATTGTTATGGCAAGAAGTCGTTTAAGAACATTCTGCCATCGTTCTTTTTCTTGGGCAATTATTTTCTGGTTTTCATCATCAATTGTTTTACCTGTGCTCAGTCTCCTTTCCGCCTCCACCCACCTTTCATAACACTTTAGGTGATTAGGGGAAGTTTCATGACGTGTCAGTATAGTTCCAATGTGCCTCCAGTCACAGTTTCCGCTTTGATCTGATAAAGTTTTATTGGAACGTGCAGTACTAAATATCTTACAACAAAAACAGTAAACACTATTGTTTTGTTGAGAATACAATAGCCAACGTCTCTTAACTTTTTCACCATTTGGAGCCAGCCGATAGTAAAATACATTAGAAAATGACCTCTTTGTTCCATCTTTGGGATATCTCTCTAAATATGGAGAGAACGGCCCTTCAGCTATAATGCAATCACGATCGTTTGGATTAAGATGTGTAGGCCATGTAGCAGGATCTTCTAATGGAAATGAAACTGTAACATCAACATCCGCCGAGCTGGGGCCACCATTTTCTTGCTCTTCCAATGAATGAGTTACAGTTACAGGTTCTTGACCTTGACAAGTTTCATCAGCTATATTTGTTGCGATTTCATGAATACCAGTTTCAGTTTGTAAACTATCTCTACACTCTGGTAGTTGTAGTTCTTGTCCCTTAGAGCGCTCATCTTTTTCACTGAGCTTAGGTTCATCAGTTAGGGCTACGTCATTCGTAGCTACATTTTCTGTACTAGAGACAGGGTTTTGTGGTTTTGATAAATACTTGCATAGTAATTTAGCACTGGCTTCCGCTTCTTTTAAGGATTTAGCTTTCCGCTTCCTATTTTGACATCCAGAAGGTTTGGAAAACATTTTTAGTTTATTAACATCACAAATAGAGTTATCACAATTCACAAAACTAATATTTATCACAAAACACAAAACTAATTACTATGCAGACGTCAACTGGATACACTTGTCACGACTCACGACAGATAATGACTGCCACCTGTCGCAGCACAGATACAGCACCAGACGTCAACGCGACAGATAGACTAAACATGTGATAGTGATTATGACTCACTATCTACAACTGTTCAGTTCTGTCAAAACAACGGAGCGGAGCGTTTGGAGCCAGTAGCCAGTCTCTTTACTGTACTTTCAAGCAACATTTTATTTGTTGAACAAAAGTTATTAACATATTCAAATGGCTAATTTGCGTTCAAAATTACATAAAAATTTAAATTTTTACCATGTTATTTTTTTATATTTTTTCTCATTTCGGCGCCCCTCCCAAAATCGCATGTGTGCGACCGCACATGTCGCACATGCCTTAGGCCGGCCCTGCTCCCACGTTATGTGGTACTCTTGTAATACGAGTATCCATCGTGTAAGCCTCCCATGACTTAACTTACACTGTTTCAAGAAGGAAATGGACTTATGGTCGCTTCGGACGGTGATTGGATATCCTAGGATGTACGTCCTAAACTTTCCACATGCGAATACAATACTGAGTAGTTCCTTTTCAGTAACATTGTAGTTACGTTCGCAGCGGTTCAGTACTCTGCTGGCAAAGCTGATAACCAGGTGGTGTACGTCCTTATCCTCTTGATATAATTCGGCGCCTAGGCTCACATCACTGGCGTCACAATTTAAGTAGAATGGCTGTTCAAAATTAGGGTGGTGTAGCATTATAGTTTCAAGAAATTTTATTTTGATTAATTTTAACACTTCTTCTTGTTCCTTCCCCTAGGTCCACTTTTCCTTAGCTGATAGTTGTTTAGAGAACTTTGCTGTTAAATAAGAATAATTTGTTTGGAACTTTCTACAGTAGTTACAAATACCTAAGAAGGATTGTAGCTGCTTCTTATTCTTTGGTGTGGGGAAATTCTGAATAGCTTCCACCTTCTCTTGGGATGGTGTTATCCCCTGTTCTGTTAAGTTGAACCCCAAGAATTTGACTTGGTTTGCTATGAACTTGGATTTATCTAATTTTAATGTTATATTATTTTCAGATAGCTTTTGTAATACTTGTTTGACCTGATTGCAGTGCTCATCCCAGTCAGATGATGTTATTAGAAGGTCGTCCACGTACACTGTTGTGAACTCCAATGCTTCTTGACCTATGACTTGGTCCATGCACTTGACGAACACTGCGATGGAATTAATGAGGCTGAAAGGTAACCTCTTAAACTGGTAATTCCTTCCATCGAAGATGAATGCCATGTATTTCCTACTGTGTGGGTGTAGCTCCACCTGCCAGTACCCACATACAGTATCCCAGGTACTTACATATTTGGTGCCATGAAATTTCTTAAGTATCTCTTCAATCTCTCCCGGTGACGTTTGGTCATTAATGATCATCTTATTTATCTTCCGGGCGTCTAAACATATTCTCACCTTACCATTTTTTTTAGGTATGGCGACTATAGGACTCGTATAGGGAGACTGACTGTATTCAATGATGTCCTCCTCCATCATTCTATTTATTTCCGTCCTCACCTCGTTTTTTAGGGAGTAGGCGATTGGGTAGGATTTTCTGTGAAAGTCTATGGGTTCTCGAAAGTTTATTTTACATTGAAACCCTTTGACCTTTCCTGGAGTATTTGAGAAAACGTGCTGGTATGTTTGATATATGGCTATTAGTTTTTCAGCCTGTTCACCCGTTATCTCTTGCTGAGGTCTCTCTCTTTGGAACCTTCTAATTTCTCCGACTTTTCTTTTCCACAATTCTCCCTCTCCCTCTTCATCTCCCATGGTAATTGATGGTTTATATGTTTGACAATAATAACTTTTTAACCCCTTATTATGATTTAGGGCTATTGGTGTTGGGTTACTGTTGATTATATTGGCCGACCACACTCCCTTCTCAGAAGTAAGCACTACTATTCCCTTCTGCAGGTCAATGATTGCTGAGTGTTGTCTCAGTGCGTCGCATCCAATCAGCATGTTAAAAGGTAATCCATTAGCGACAAGGAAAATAATAGGTATTATTGCGTTTTGATTGGTTAGCTCTAAGGAGACTTGTTTTCTGATGGTCTTATTTTGCCTGCCTCTGGCACCAATTATTACAATATTGTTTTTCGGTAGAGTTGGGATAGGTATATTGGAGTTGGCTTGGATTCGCTCCAATTCGGGTTGGTTTATCAGAGATATATTCGATCCAGTATCGATCATAATTATAGTGGTGACTCCATTAATATTGGCTCTTATATGCACTATTTCACTATTCGTTGTTGACAATGGGTTATCCTCTTCCTCCAGAAGTTCTTCCCTGATGTCTTTTAAGTAGTTAGTTGATATTATAGTTATTTTCTTTATATCACTTTTTGTCGTGGTTCGTCGATTTAACCCAAGTGATTGGTCATGTGAAGGGTCCTGGCGGTTTCTCACTGACCTTTTTAGTTTAAAGGTTGCTGGGAACCACTGGCCAGACTATTTGCGTGGTCTGCCGTTTCATTGGTCGACGTTGATTGATCATGTATGTGATTCCTCGACGCTTCCATGGTTCTGGTTTCTGGAGATTGCTGGTTATCATATTGGGAATCGTTGTACATTGTGTTTGTTCCTGTAATGGGACAATATCGTCGATGATTGTTTTGCCTCCTCCCGCTGATAAAATTGACTTGGTGCCTCATGTCGCCCCTACTCTGGTTACTCCCGTTTCCCCTGTTATAATGGTAATTCGGGTCGTACCGGTTGCCATAGTAGTTGTGATTATTCGGGTGGCCATTTGGATTTCGAACTTGTTCTATTCCCCTGTTGTTATTATTGGGTGTACTAGGGGTTTGCACATTTCTGTTACTTGGTTGGTTCCCCTGGTTGTAATTCGGATGATCTCTGTTGTTCGGTTGGTTACCTTGATTATAATTGGGTTGACTCCGATGGAATGGTTGGTCCCCTGGGTAATTGTTTGGATTTCGGTTCATATTGTTCCGGTTATTGTTCTGGGTATAAGTGTAGGGCAAATTGTAGCTTGGTATATTGTAATTTTCGTTCCACCAGTTGTACTTCTGATTGATCATACGATTTTTCTTATACTGGCTGTCATTTTCGTGGTCTTCCAGCAAATTGGCCATTCCCTGTATGGCCTTTATTTGTCCCTGTCTCCTGGCCCTCTGAATAGCGTCTTCATAATGATATCCCAGTTGAATGACTAGGGATTCTTCGGGTATCTTTGGTTCGAGGTTTCGAGCTAGGCAGACCTTTCCTAAGAAGTACGAGGTTAATGTATGTCCAGCCTGTGGCTCATATCTTCCGTTACTTATGTCATTTCTCACCACATTTTGGGTCGATTCTGACCAGTATTTTTCGCGGAACAATGTTTTGAACTCTTGTGTACAGCTGATTTCTGGTCGCGTGGCTGTCCACCAATTGTCATTCGTATCTTGAAACATCTCATCGATAAGACTTCTCACCGTCGTCCATCTGGTATCTCTATTTCTCTCTATGAGCTCCTCCACCCTTTTCAGAAATTCTATGGGGTTTCTTCGGTAGCTCTTAAAGTTGATCACTTCCCTATTTTCGTTTGTAAAGATGTCAGTGCTACTGCAAGGCTTCTCCCTCAAAGCGTCTAGTTCCTCCTGCATCTGTTTCTCCCTCTGACTGATTTCTATGATTTTTTCTTTATTTTCTTGCGTTTTTTCGTCAATCTTGTTGATAGTGGTATATACTCTTTCAACGCGTTCGCTGACATCAGTCTGGATTTCCTGTTGCCTCTCCTTCAGGTTCTGAAGCACCTCCTGTTTATTTTTGCTACACTCTTCGGTGGTGGTCTTCTGCAGTTCTTGGATCCTGAGACTCCCTTCCTCCTGGACATGGTTTATTTTATCAGTCAGCTCTTCCTGGATGTGTATTACCGTTTCGTTCATCTCGGTTATAGTCTGTTTGATTTCACCTCTGCATTCCACCAATTGTTGCCTCCATTCATCCTTTGTCTTCTCGCCTTCTTCCTTCAACTGTCTTTGGAGTGTTTCACAATTATTTTCAATCTTGTTATTTAATACTTCAAGATCCTTTTTTATCTGCCTCTTCAGCTCCTCACTCTTCTTTTCTAACGCCTCTTGGCTTCTTTTCAACGCCTCCTGGTTACCTTCCAATTTATTATTCAGGATCTCTATGTTCTCCTTCAAAAATTTCCTGTCTTCTTTCCTTCCCTCTTGCAATGATTCTAATTTTTTATTCAATTCTTCCTTGTCTTCTTTCCTTCCCTCTTACAATGATTCTAATTTTTTATTCAATTTTTCCTTGTCTTGTCTTCTTTGTTCCTGCATTTGGTCGTTCCCCTTCATTAGAATTTTTAGCATCTCCTGCATGCTCAGATCCTCTTTTTGAGTTGGTTTACTGGGTTGATCCCCGACCATTACTTCCACTTCCGGTTCTGGTTGAGTTGGATTTTCTGGTTGGTTTTCCTGAGGATCCTCTTCGAATAGCTCCCCGATCATTTCTTCGATTTCTTCCATCTCTTCTGGTTGACCTTCACCTTCAATTCCTTTCTGAGTGTCCTTTCTGGTAACCATGGAATGTCTCTTCATAGTCGCCGTTGGCTTTCTTTTAAAGCCTCACCGGTTGGTCGCTAATCTGTAACGATGTGATCTGGTCGTACCTGTAAAATGTACACCAATTTTGTATGTGTAATAATGATTAGTGCGTTCGTCTCGCACCGGGGTCGTTACATTAATGTTCGCGGCTAACGATGTCCGTAGCGTTGCGGTAATGACCTGTATAACACGGCAGTAACCTTACCTGTTGTTTATAGGGGTGTGTTAATCCCGGGTAGCGCCAAGTCGTTATTTAAAACAACTAAAATTATTGTATGATGAGATATCAGCGGTGACGGTCGGGGCATTCAAATAATTCCCGCTCACACAGCCGTCTGAATTGTCGATGCTGCTGCGCAAATGACAACTTGTTCGCTTCTCGTCAAATCTATTCTTAACTAAACACTAGTAATATATTAAGCACTCCCTATGAAATAATAACGACTGTTACTCCCTGTAATAGTTATTTTTAATAGGTGATAATTAAAATATTGGGATACAGCTTACGATGGTACGGCAAACTCAAACTTCCGTCTCCTCGTTTGTACTTACTTTCCGTGTCCAGATTTCTACTGGATGAGTATTATTCACAAGGAACTAATGGCAGATTATGGAGGTTATGTACGACATTGTTACTTAAATAAAATTTACTTTGTTAGTGTACATTAAAAAGGTGTATTTATTGGAAGTACAGAAATTAGTATCCATTTCCCGCACATAATTACGGTACAGAGACGATTTTTGGAGGTTGTGTCTACGTTTAACAATGTAACAACCTTTTAGATTTTAAAAATTAATTAGACTTAACAAACATTTCCTTAGTTAGTGTACATTAAAAGGCTGTATTTATTCGAAGTACCGGAATTGAAACCTATTTCCAATTTAGAACGTATAACCTAGTACGTTATTGGTACATATTTTATTGGGGTTTATTGATACATATTTTATTAAAAGGCTGTATTTACTGGAAGTACAGAAATTAATTTCCATTTATCGCACATAATTACGGTACAGAGACGATTTTTGGAGGTTGTGTCTACGTTTAACAATCTAACTTAACCTTTTAGATTTTTAAAATTAATTAGACTTAAAAACATTTTCCTTAGTTAGTGTACATTCAAAGGCTGTAGTTATTGTATGGATAAAAGGCTGTATATAACATTAAAGGCTGTATTTATTCCAGGTACCGGAATTAAAACCTACTTCCAATTTAGAACCTATAGCCAAGTACAATCTAACATATAACCAAACAAGTACATTCAAATCCTTTATTCAACATAATGCAATAAAAAGCAGTGTGCAGTTTCTGTTAACACGCAAATGATTAAGTATTAATAATGGGTTACAGTGGAATTTAATGTTACTACGGTCTGAATTAATGCAAATAAAATTGGAGAATCTCGTAAACATATTAAAGAATGCTTGTATATTACGCACAAAATTATTATAGTACGGACCTTTGTTAATAAATAGAAACAAATAGGACTCTATACTTTAGTATGTACCAATAAAATTCACCTTTTTTCAAGTACAGTATCTATTGTATTTTCATACTCTTAAAAAAAGGCCATTAACAACATTTTAGTTACTTGTGAAGAAAACAGATATAACATTTCCAAACAAGAAATCTTCAATTCTCTCCCTATTTATTTTATAAAAACTGGAGTTTCTACTGCAGGTTTTTAAGTCCACTAACTACTTAATTTAATATACATAATTGTTCCTGATCTTGTTGGGTAACATTATATTAATACATCTACTCCCTACTCATATCTCAAACAATGTTTTTAATGGTCGGTCCTAAACATCTTTAAAATTTAGACAAAGTCTAATGAGCAATTAGACCTAACCTGAATTACTACACTACATCTAAGAATATCTTATTCGGTCATTTAGCTTTATTTATACATTTAATGCATCTTAATTAGCACATTAACAGAACTGCTGTGTCTTACAGTAACACAATACGTTACACTAACTGTAAAGAATTTCTTGTTTTCAGTTTAAAAAAGTTGAAATTGTGTATTCTTTTCTTTTCCATTCACTTTTTGTGAAACAACCTACATTAATATGTGTACGCTTACTATATTGAAATCCAGTGTTCACTATCCAATAGTTAAAAATTTTGTGGAATTGTGAAATTAGTGACACTATGTACTAATGTGTGATTATCAGTTGAATTTCTGAATTCCTTTGATTCATTAATAAATTTTACTATTTTGTTTCTTTATGTCTATTGAATGATTTCTTATTAGTTTTTAATCTTTGTGTTTTCATTATTCATTTGTAAATTGTTGGATTTTGTTGTCCATGACATGTCCATTGGTTAACTAATTATCATTAAAACACACAGAGGATTGATCCTCTTTTGCAAGATCACAAGTATGTTTCAAGACCATTTGCAGGTCAGGTATTGTTCTGTCTGTTCACTTTCTGAAAGGGGTTGAGGAGCAAGGGGGAAGATGTCTCCATTAAAACACACACACACACACTAGCAGCACACAATTCCTTTTTTCTTTATTTAATTTGAATTCTGTATTAGAACAAATGTTTTCAGAGTTTACAAGTTTTTTTTTTTAATTTCTTGGATTAATTTTTTTTAATTTTATGCAATGTGGACACATACAGAGGAGTGTCAGTTTTTTATGTTTTTTCAATAAATAAAAATGAGGGGGGGAGAGAGCGAGACCAAAAATGACACGTACAGAAATTTCATCAGAACTTTTCCTGATATTAAAAAAATAACTAAATAATGAATGGCAAAGAACATTAACAAAATTAATGGAAATTATAGTTATCATTTCTTGTCTAATGAGCAGGTACTAGTAATGGCTTCATATACTTCACATCTTAAATTTTAAACCTATTACAAACATATTTGGTATACTCAGCTTGAAACAAACGTTCAGACCAACAAAAATGGTTTAAATGTTGCCATGCTGCATTATTAGTAGGTACTGTTGAAACAGCAGGTTGATTATAATTGTTTTTAGAACAGACTTCTGGAATGTTGTGTGCAAGTGTATTGTGTTCAAGTAGCAAGTTTCCACTACTTTATAAAACATATCCTAGAAGCAAACTTTGACATCCAGTTGCTGTTGCTGAGAAACCTTACTAAGGGACTTATAAAAAAAAGAAAAACAACAATTACACGCTTGCTCTTTTGAACATCTGATGAAAAGGTTTTGTAAAGTGTACCTAACCTAAAAATGTACAATCCTCGACTTGTCTTTGTATTCCATACTTCTAGCAGTTTTACATGATGTATTGCTAACACGAATAAGAAAAGTTTAAATCTGCTGAAGGTGTAAACGAGTGATAGTTATTTCCAGACTGACAGGGCCATAAAATAATTCTGAAAGAATTGTTGTTTTTACAACACCATCCTTTATCAAGTGACTACTCAAATCTGCCAGTTTTTCACAGCAAACTGAAGTTTGATGATTTGATCCATCATGGCCTAGTGATGGTCCAAACATTTCAAGGATTCCCCTAGCCTTAAAAAACTGGACTGGCGTCATTGAGTGACTAATGTTAAATTTACTTTGGGATACTTCCAAACATAATACAGTTTACAATAAACAAACAAAACTTTATGCCTGTCTAATTTTTCCAGAACTCCATACACATAATTTGATCTGGATAGAACATTAATTAAACAATAATACTATTCGATGCAAATAAATAAAATATCGGTATGGAGAACCATACATGACTTCCATGTTTTAAGATTTATATTTAAAATCATTTTAGAAATGAAATATTTCCACAGAAACTACTTCTATCTTCAGCCTCAAGCACAGAATTGTGGTCACTAACATATACCACCTCACGTTAGCGCACTCGATTTTCACTGATGATGGCAGTCGATGGCACTTCTGAAACGTCTGGTTTTGCAGAAAACATTGGACCACAGCCAAACAGCCCGTGAAGGAATTTTATCAACAAACTACTTCTTTGTTGCCGATAACGTAGTACACATATAAAAAATTATCCCCTCCCCTTCACCAATCATTTTCATTTATAGAAAATAATCCCCTCCCCCTTCAACTTCCCCCTACCGCTTTTCATTTATAGATATTTCACCTACCTTTCTACAGTGGATTATTATGACCTTCTTTTCAGGATACTTTATTTATCAAAATTAAGTACTTTACTCTTGTTAAAACATAAAACGTTGCAGGTAAACTACCCCTTCTCTTTAACACCAATCTTCACCAAAATCAACAGACCTTGAGTCCTCTACAATATGCAAAAAATTATTTGAATTTGCGGCAGCTATCGTTCGCCATAGACAAAATTCTTCACACAGACATCTTTCAAAAAATGACTTTTCTTCATGTTTTGAGGGTAGTACAATCAGAATCAGCCCTTATCTCGAACGCAATTTTTTTTCCATCCATTTCCTTATGGAACATAGAAGTAAAAACAATATCCTTCTTTTTATAATGTGTATTGCACTTGTTTTCTACCATGGGACACTAATTATTAGATAAAATGGTTACCTTCATTTAAGCCAGCTTCCACTCACTGTGTACTTTCTCAGAGGCTATAACATGTTCTTTTTAACGTTGCCGAACATAAACTGATGTTAAATTAAAAATAAAGTAAAGTCTTAGCACCTGAAATTTGCAACGTCTTAGTTGAAGAATCTATTTAATTATTGCACTTAACTTGATATAAGTACTGATTACATTTCAGGATTATTATTTTCAGAAATAATGTATGTAAACCAGTTTTCCCCCATATGAAGTTAATTAAAATTCTTTAATGCATAGCATTACAGGCCTTTATGGTAGTAGATCTGTATTATTAAATTTGAAATTACACAAATAATTCTCTTTGATTAACCAGAGTTACACACACAAACTAAATGTTGAGTGTCCTCCTAGTGTATAAATTCAGCTAAAACACTATTCCAAAAACTTACCTTGTTACTAGAATGTGTGACATGATGAACTTTTCATGTTAAATAGTTTAAATACTTTGTATTGAGAATTAAGCATTTTAATAATTTCTATTTATGCAGGCGTATAGCAAAATCTGATCATCATGAAAAAGGAATAAGGCATTTTGTAATAGCAATTAACTTATTAGTTCCTGCTGTATTACCGACTCATATTACAAGACTAATTTTTATTTAATTGAAAAGATATATTATTATTGTTTCTTTTGGTGCAATCTGTAAATTACATGACACACATCCATAAAGGTTTGAAAATATGCTTATTGCAGGATAGGAATAAATTCTCAAAATACTAATACAAATCTGTTATAAAATTATCTTGTTGTTGCATCCTCTTCGTTCACTTTATTAATTTAATAATATATATAAAACTTTCACTAATGAACTTACTGTTGTCACTTCCCAAACGTTTCGAGATGTTGTTTCTCTTCTTCAGTGGATGTAATACTGACTGTCGATTACAGAATAACCACTACGGAAAAATGGTGTGTGTGGTGGGGGTTGATGGTGGGAGGGGATTGGCGCTGAGGTTCGAATTGTGGGTGTGGATCAGTGTGTCGAATAGTGTATGTGATTTATAATGTATTTGTTCATTTAATATGTTGTTTGGTTGTAGTGTGTGATATCTGTATATTTCAAATTGTTCAGCTGTGTTTAGTTTTCTACTTTTAGGTAAGTAGTGTAATATTTCCATGTTGTGTTCTATGTTTGTGTAACTGTGGTTTTCGTTATGTAAATGTGTGGCAAATGTGGAATGTATGTAGTTTGTGGTGAGGGCTTTTAAATGTTCAGAAAATCTGGAAGAAAAAGATCTTCCCATCTGGCCGATGTAGAATTGTTGGCAATCATTACAATTTAATTTATAAACCCCTGTTTTGCTGTATGTGTCAATGTCTTTGTTAGTATTATTTATGTGTTTTCTAATGGTGTTGTTGGTTCTGTAGGCTATTAATAGTAATTAATTAATTAATTTTGTTTGTAATTAATTAAATATGTGGTTGTAATGTTTATATCAGTACTTCTAAAGACTCTCAATCTGAAAGTTTTAATTTGTTAGACATTTTTATTAGATAACATGATGTGTAATGATAATATAGTATGTATTCAGTGTAACATGATAAAATTGTATGTCTGGTTTATCATGTATTCACATTTGGTGGTTGGTTATTTACTATAGCATCTGAATTGAAAAGTCTTGAAATTGAATTATAAGAAAATAGTAATCATAATAACTCAGTAAGGGCATTGTAAACCTAGTTGAATCTTCGCCTCCTGAAGTTGTCTTTCAAACAGTTTGTACCCATTAGAACAACTTTCTAATTGTGTAATTCACTAATTCAAGGATCTGGGTCCACAGGCCTTCCAACATTTCTTTTACATTAAGAGTTTTTCAGGAGGATACATTCTCAAGTGTTTCTCTCAAATATGACGACTGCATGTTTATTATTTTCGTTGTGGTGAAGCTGCAGTAGCACTGGGATGTCTTTTTTTTAAAGAAAGTCGTAGTTGCTCTTATCATTAGTTTAGATCAACAGTTTCTTTCCATCTGAAATTAGGATCTGTTAAAAAGTAAAAATTTTTGATATACATATGTTCTTACATTACATTTAATTGGTTAAAACTCAACTCAGATAGCGCTTGGAATTTGTATTGTGATGAATTGATGAACTCAGTTGTCACAAACACTGAAAAACTGGCATATATTTATTGTTTTGAACGTGCTATCCTGGTAGAATCATATAATTTATTTTACCTTCATTTATTTGTAGAACAAATCATGTTGAAACATGACAAATTTACCAGTGGAAGGTGTAATGGGAATACCAATCACAGAGAAATATAAAGAAGATTAATTGGTATAGAGACAGCGGGACACAGTGATCAAAAACAAATACTTGTGTCATAGTCATTCATCTCCCAGCCATGTAATCCAATTTAGAATTTTAAACACTCTTAAGAAATATGCCAAATAATTAACATTCTAGTTAATTGTCATTTGGTTAGATGATGCCCTATTGTATACTAATAATATGGTAGTATAACTTTAAGAGTATCTGGACTACCATGGTTTGCATGAGACAGACAGAACCTATAGTGTATTTTCTTTGTATTGGATTTGTTCTCAAAGTTTGGCTCAGAAATGAAGCAAAAACCAGTTTTTATAATTTTTACAGTTTTGAATATTTGGACTTGCAGTTTTTGCACAATTTGTGATTATAAAATGGTCCAAAGGAAACTACATGACTACTAACTAACACAACATAGCAGCTTACTTAGTTTCACCTAATTTGTATTTTAGGGATATTGAATTTGAAAGTGAATTGTACAAAGAATTTGTTGTCAATCTGAAGGTAATACAAATGAGAGCAGCTTAAAGAACAAACAAAAAGTTTATTTTGGTTGACAAAAAACAGCAAAGTACATAATACAAAAACAGGTATAACAAAATGAAAAGTATTGTGAGGAAGCAAAAAGTGAATTGAAATTAAAACATGTAAAATGATCAAAAACAGAAATAAAGAAATGATTAAAAATGTAAAACATTGGTTAATCAGAATATGTATGAACAGGATACTGAAATCAGTGGTAGTTTTACAACACTGAGATACTGGAATGACATGGGTTATGATATATAATGTATGAATGTTTTTAAATTTCTAAGGTGGGTGTGTAAAGTACTGGCAGTAATATACACATGCTTTGTATGTATCCCAACATAGATAAACAGCTATTGTTTCAGTCTGTAAGTAACCACTGGTTCACACTGATAACCACTGAGGCAGAAATAGTGACTCAACCTCTTTTACTATACATCTGTTTCAATATATCTGTTACTGGGAGTGGCATGCAGTTGGCTTCTGTAAAGGGTACTAGTTTCAAATACACCTTTCATTAGCGGGCACAATTTTTAGAAATGGAATAAACATAAACAAAGATATAAATAAATAATTTAATAAATTAAACAAAACAGGTAAAAATAATTAAGAAAAGACAACAAATAAAATAAGTGAATAAGTAAGAAAACTTTACTTTAATTTGTATATTAGTGCATCCTCGTGTCAACTAGCTAAAGGAATTTCACATGTTGAAAGCATCATAGAAGTATCTCTGACTTTGCAGCTCATCTAGTAAGCCTTTTTCAATTGATAATAGGGAAAGTTTTGAAAGCCTATTCTCACACTGGGTATTGCACAGACATCTTTTAGGTGTTTAAAACAAGAGAAGGTGCACTCGACAGTGGAAGTGCTCACTGGTATTGTTGATACTAAACAACATAATTTATATGTTTCTGGAATGCTTCTTCTGCTGAACATGTTTGTTTCAAGATATCCATCATTTTAGTTGTTTGAAAAGGCTGTAAACTGACACTATTTTGCTCTGCAAATTTCCTAAATTAAATTCTTGGATTTCGTTGTCCATGACATGTCCGTTACTTAACTAAATATAATTATTTCACTACGACTCGGAACACAAAACGTTTTATGTAAAAACCTCTGAAGAAGCTTTTTAAAAGTGAAAACCGGTTCAGGTTATAAGGTAAAACTTTTATGTTTTTACCCATAAAAAGTTTTGTTTTCCTAAATTTAAAAAAAAAAAACACTAACTTAATTTAAGTGACAAAAAGAAGTTATAAGAAAATTGGGCTTTGAAGCACAGAAATTTGTTTGAATCTAACAGTTCAAGAAAGTACAGCTAATCGAGGTCCTGAAATCTCACCTCCATTTATCTAATCATAGTTTAAATAATTTTACTGTAGGGATGCATATATTTGCTTTTTGGATTTAATGAGCATCTTCAGAACATCTCTCCTTAGTAGTTTCCAACTTATTGTCTTCTAATTTTTTATACAACTTCAAAATTGTCCCTAGAATCTCTGAGGTGATAGCAGTCTCTTTTCTATTCTTGATATATTGTTTCAAGTCAGACGTTTTGGTTTGAAGAATGTTGAATAGAGTGTCAGTGACAGAAAAAATATGGCTGACTGAAAACTTAAAGTAAAATGCAAAATCGAAATCCTTCAGTCATTCAAAAACACAGCATTTAGCAGTTATGAAAGAGTCAGGGTCCCTTGGTTCAGATTCGGATTAAAATTGAGACCAAGGAATGGTGTGTGATCATAATTTTTGCTTAAAATGATGTCACCATTGCGTATATGGTGAATAGTCACTATGGTAAATATTTTCTTGTAATATACTGTTATGACGGTCTCGCTGATCGTCATATGGTACAGTGGAAAACAAATACAGACACCAGTGAAATCACAAATCAACAGCTTTAATTAATCACAAATAACAATTTATAATCAACATCATTCTCCTGTACAGTAATTCTAGTTAAATTTGTCCACACGCAATAATAATGTCAAGTATTACATTTCCACACTAAATGTAACACAATAACACTTCACTGCAATACTTCGAACTGCACTTGAATAAATCACCACTTACAACTGACTTCTAAGCGGCAGCTGTCGCCTATGTATAGCCTGCAGGGTTCCAGACCAATGTTCCATAACATGCGTCCTTAACAAGCACATGAAAACTAGAGTATACTTGAGTGCGGCCTTGGCAGAAACATGTACCTGCTCAGCTAGCCTAGAAATGGGTAGAACGACACTCACAACTGTTCCATATAGTTCCATCGTTACAATACAGTATGTGGAGTTATAATGCAAGCCTTCTCTATCTCTCCCCCCTCTCTCTCTGTAATGATATCAACTTGTCAATTAATTTCATATAAACCTCTTATAAAGATTTATAATCAGACCTCATCATTTACTTCCAAAGTGACCTTGGCTTTATTATTTCCAAAGTAGTACAGATAATTTAACATACAGAAAATACATTTTATTGTTTAGAACAAAGCCTTTTCCCACTTTTGTCCTTTCATCCTTCACTTCCGAAACAGTTCTACTCAGTTTCTCACTATATAATTAGTGATTCAGGCTCTCCTAGTGACAGGCTGCTACTACTTTGAGTTTTTGTAGATAGCAGGGAGTGTTCCATTTAGTAAATACTTAGTTCACCTGTTGGTCCTTGTTCTAGTAATGTGTCCTGACCCATTCATCTCTTAGTAGCGTACTATTAAATTGGTCACTTGAACTACATCGTTTACTAAATAATTCTGCAGTTTTTTTTTGTTCAATAGACCTACACATTTTAATTTTCTTGGCTTTAATGTTTCACCTATTCTGTGACGAGGCATTGTCAAGCTACTGAGGATGGGTCATTATAAAAAGGGTTAAACACTTGGTACTGAGAGAAATAAAATGTGTGATAAACACATTTTTTTAATTGTAATTATAATAAATTATAATTAAATATAATTATTAATAATTAATAAACAAGAAAGTTGTTATTAACACAAAAGTTTACAAGCAAAATTACATAGTGTATATATTATTTTTTATTTTAGTATTTGAACTGTTCAGTGACAAGCGTCTCAACTCTCAGTAATTTGCTTTATTAATTTAATTTTTATAAATTTTATACATTTTTATAAATTTTAAACCCACACTCGATTGACTCTATAAGTTTCCATAATTTTGAAAAGTAATGTACTGAGTATATATAGAAAAACTATGAACTATATTTTCAAGTAATTTAGATGTTATTAAGTATGGTCAGTATTAGTAGATAGATAAATAATATATTAGTACGGACGTAATGGAAAATTATAGTATAGTAGTATTTATAGCTGTAGCAATAAAATTTATCTATAAATGAAAATGATTGGTGAAGGGGAGGGGATAATTTTTTATATGTGTACTACGTTATAGGCAACAAAGAAGTAGTTTGTTGATAAAATTCCTTCACGGGCTGTTTGGCTGTGGTCCAATGTTTTCTGCAAAACCAGACGTTTCGGAAGTGCCATCGACTGCCATCATCAGTGAAAATCGAGTGTGCTAACGTGAGGTGGTTGTAACGTGTCAAAAATGGGGTACTTTATTTATTTCATTTTCGGGGTTTCATAAAAAATATTGTGCAAGTTTTAATCCCATTGTGAGAGAACACGTGGTGACTATAACGGTTTGTAACAAAGCAGCAACGTAATAGTCCGTTGCGAAATCAGTTGAAGTATGTGGCCTCCTCAAATTTCTCAGAACTTGGTTTGAATGTGACAGCGCCTGTACGCATGACACAGGTATACGCGCGGGTGGGACGCGAAACTGATCAACCGACGCTGTCGAAAATGGCGCAGAAACGACGTTTTGTTGAGATCCACAACCCGACCTGAAGGATATACAAATTAAGGACCACCTCTTTAGTGACGTCAGACCAGAAGTGCCTAAATATCGTCGGCACACACTACAGAAACAACCACTATGTAGCATGTGCCTAGCCAATAAACCGCAACAAATCAGCTATGAACGTCGACGAAATCCGTTGGCTGTGGACATCGGCTTCCGCCCGCTCACGAGCGACGCTTGAGGAGTTGGTCTCTAACTGTGTCGGCCGACACAGAGCCAAATGCGCTCTGCCAAAATTTTATCAGTTTTTCTATTTCAAAAATGAACTAAAAGTAACAACCCGTGTCAGTGCTATCAGTGAGTATGGGAGGGGAACAAAATCAGTTACATTAGACAGCGACGTAATTACCAAACTCAAATAAAAACGAATTCGAAGGGTTACCACGTGCCAGCCGGAATTAGTATCTTTTTATTAACATGTTAAGGGCGGGGTAATTTTCTATGTATGTGAGAGTGTGCAAAATTGCAGGCTGGGCTCTGTCAGTATATCTGTATTAAATTGTGATCAGTAAGGTAAGATGTTAGAATAAGTTAGTATGTAGAAGATGTTAACCGAACAAAGAAAACTGTAACTTAATCTGTAAAACAATGGGAAAAAGTTTTGAACAACATTTTAAAATGATTCTGATTAATTAAAATCGTAATTTCTCTTCAAAATTGTGTCGAGCTAGTTATTTCGATAACCTATGAAACACATGTTTGTATCTAGCGTTCGTACGAAAGAATCCTGAACCCAGATAAACGAAACTTTGAAGGTAGGTGGAAGTTATATTTATGTATTTTATATATTTTAAAACTGTATTTAACGCCACAATGGCTTCCGGAACAGGGACAGTTTTTATTAATTAAAAAATGAAATAAAGACCGTACCTACAGAAAAGATACAGACGTGTGTTTGGGGTTAGCGGAATAAAACAAAAGTGCGTTGTTCACGCAAAATTAGTTATGCAATACATTATATATTGATTATATTATATTTACGCACAAGTATCAAGTAGAAAATAAGAAATGGCAGATAACAATGAAATCAGCCTCTCTGACAGTCAGACTGACTCTGGTATTCATACAGAAGCAAGGTCAATAGACGAGTAGAATGTAGAAGTATCCATAATTAGTTCGCCGGGAGCGATTTCTACTCCCGTACCAATTAAAATAAATACAAGAGAAAAAGAGTTGTCATTAAATGATTTATTTAATCTCATTAACAATAGATTTGATATGAACAATAAACGCTTTGATAGTAACGAGGTAATTTTAAATGAAATGAAAAGTGATTTTAACAATAAATTAGATGAACAGAAAATCAAATGCGAACAGCAGAATATTCAAAACGAGATTAATTTTAAAGAAATTAAAGACCAGAATAATCAGTTGCAGCAGAGTATTAGCGTAAAATTTGATGGTTTAATAAATGATATACAAGAAAAGAATAAATGTCTAGAAAATGCTAATGAAATAAAAAATATTTTGAATAAAGTAGAACAGAGTACGAGTAATACAAATATAAGTTGTAATGGCAATGTTGTATTAGACAAAGAGTTAACCAATAATAATGATAATGTTGAAAATAATGAATGCAATACTGAGAATAGTAGTGTATTTGAAGAGTTGTATCAGAAAGTGATACGGTGAAAATAAAGAGTGAGAGTACTGATGAAATTGCAGAATGTAGTGATAATGAAATGTTAATGTATGCTTATGAGTTAGAGACAGAGAGGAAAAATAGTATAGTGGTAGAGTGGGGACAGCAGGTAAATTTTCCCTTTATTATTTATGATGATGATTTAATGTGTTCACAAGTATTGTTTAAGAAGGGCAAGAGTCCCGTAGGAGTAGAAGATTGGAGTTGTTTATTTTTGTTATATAATTTTGTACCCTCTGTCTGTAATAATTTTGAGAGTGTGATTTGGTGTGATGATGAGAGAGATTTAAACAGAGAATTGTATGTGGAGAAAGTAACAGAATTGTATGCATTGAATAGAGAGTATGATGAGTGGAGAGTCAGGTTAGAAGTGTGTCTAAATAATAATGAGTTAATTGATAATACAAAAGTAAATAACCCGATAATGAATATAATTACTGATGGAGACTTAACAGATGTACTTAACGTTGACTTGTTTTATGATTATTGTGGTAAAATGAATGAATTTGGTTTTTATAGTTATGACACACAAAGTAACCATTTGTTTGTCAATAAAACTGAACAGTGTTATATAAAACAAAGATTAATCTGGGACGATGGAGGGTAGACTATAAAACAATAAAAGACAGTTATAAACATTTGGTTTTATGGTTTTGACCCTGCAACTTTGGACATTGAAGTGTGGTACAACTGAGTAATAATGACAAAGTTTGTAAATAAATATGTAGGGAATTTTTTTTTTGTGTATTGTAGAAGGTCAGATAAATAATGTGTGTACGTAAGATAATTGTTATAATAATAATATCAATATTTGACAATTTCAATAAATAACCAAATTAATTTTGAGAACAGTAACTGGTGAGTTGTAATTGTTTTGGTAGCAGTGAAATTTGTATTTTCAGTAATGAATCTAATTAAACAATTTGATATGTTTTAAATATTTTGATTGATTATTTAAATGTTAATTAAATTTTCTAACAAATTTAAATTATTTTACGAGATGGGAGTTTGGTGATTAAATGATAAATTGTTTGATTTAAACTAACATTTGTGTCAAATGTTTCAGAGGTGAGGTGAAAGTATTGGTGTGTGGAATATGTTTTGTGTATGTCATTTTAAATGAACTGTAAGTATAGAACTTTTACAGTACGAATCACGTATAATAAAATTGTCTACAGGTGTAACTCAGATGAGAAGATTTTAATTCAATAGTGAGATGTTTTGAAATAATGGTGTTAAATAAAAATGATAATTAAAAAAATTTAGTAATAAATGAAAGATGATATATAATAATTATCAATAATAAATTTGAAAATTTTAAGAAAATTCAATGGTAGGAAGTGATGAATGATTTGAATGTTGATGGATGAATGGGTAATGAAAATGTTACGTTAGATTGTATATAAAAAAATGTAACTATTTAGTTAGTAAGTTGCTATTGCGGGGGTGGCCTGTGCCCTCGGAGATAGTGAAATGGGTTGGGGGTAACAGAGAGTGTTACCTCCATCGGAGGCCAAAATGGCGAAAATGTGCGACACACCTTTTCGTACAAAATTCAATTTGTACACTGATAGACGTTCGTGTCGCACATATTAATAACATTGTAGAACAGGCGTTGAAATAAAAGTTAGATTTCCCCGACTTTTCGGGCGATTACTGCCTTACCAGCACTAATCGTGGATTTGGCTAGCGGCCAGCTATGGTCATACCAAGTCCCTTGACCATAGCTGACTTGAAATTGGTATATAGTAGAAATTAAATGGGGGGTGACATCAGGGGAAATCCAGGAACTATGGAACAGCAGCTACCACTCTGTTCGAGTAGGAACAGCAAGGCCAGGTGGTAGACCCGTTTTAGGGGCGTTTAAATATAACCAAAGATATGTTGATATCAAAAATGTTAAAATGTAACTGCCGAAGCAAAGACACGGAGATGTCAAATTACTCCAAATATGCAGTTTTTGTGGAAGCAAAAAGGCGCTACAGTCTTACATAACTTGCAATAGCGTGTGTGGATGGGAGGTGGTTCAGATGAGCCACGAATTCAAATTTATAACATAAAAATTGCTAACTCTAATTTTGATCAAATAAAATGTTTATGTTCCGTTTAAATAACTAGATGCTCATACATTCAATATAAGGTGTTCATTCTATGTTTAAATGTAATATTTTATTGTAGTAGGTTAGATGTAAGAATTGATAAAAAATATGTGTTTATATAATGTGTGTATTTTTGAAACTAAGTAGATAAATAAACCGACTGGCAGGCGGTTAACATAAATTATCAGAATCAGAAAAAGAGGAAACAAGGAGGTTAGAAGTAAGGATTGATAAAATATATATTTCATGTAATTTGCTAAATTTTGAAGGTGTCTTCACTTTAGTAAGGAGATCAGCTGATCAGCAGTAAAATGTCACTGTTATATTGGTTGTAAATGTTCCAGGTAATTAATATTTAATGTAATGTTTCAATGTATTACAGATGCTATTTAAAGTAATGAGAAAAGTAAGTGGATAAAGTGAGAAATAAAGTAATAATTTGTGAAAGCTAATAAAAGATAGTTTTTTGGGTGATGAGTATTTTGTGGGACATGTCGATCAGTCCAAGTTGAAGTTAAAGTTGAAATAGTAGAGATGAAAATAATGTAATGTTGTTTTGAGTTAATGTAATAGAATTTGAGTAGTATTGATGTTGACACAGTAGTTGTGGAGAATATATGTAGAGTTTTTAATGATATATTGATGTTCATAATTGATGATGTTATTTTGTTGTAGTTGAAGTGGGGTAATATGATTGAGATTTTGGGGATGGTAATTTTGTAATAGGGGGTAGTGTAATGTGAGAGTCCGCAACATAATGGTTGGGACGGGATGGGACCGATTTAGTGGGAAGGGGTCGCCTCAGGTAGAATCCAGGGACCAGATAATGGGAAATGAGTTTTTTGGGGGGGAAACACTTATCCTAAGTACAAAGGGTTAGAGAGTATTTTTTTTATATATAGAGAGAAGGTGGTGATTTGAGTTTAATGATAAATTGGGGTTAGAGAGTGTTTTGATAGATATTTTGATAGAGATGGGTGTCATGTGAGTTACAGTTGTTAGAGGTTAGAGTCAAAGAGGTAAAGATTATATATGTATACAGATCAAGTAGTAAATAAAATGAGATAAATATTTAAGTCACCCACAGTAATGGAGAATAAGATTGTTGAGTGAAGAAAGTTATAACAAGAATATAAAATGTTTAGGTAAAACCAGTGACAAATTTTGATAGAATTTGAAAATAATGTAAAGTTAGAAAGTGTTTATTTTGAATAATTTAAATGTCAATTTGATTGTGAATTATAATAATATTTTGTTATTTTAAATATTTTATTTTATTATGTTGTGTTTCAAGTTATAATGTTACAGATGTTAAGTGTATTTTCAGATAGAACTAGTATATAATGTATGTGGGTCAAGGTTTTTGAACTTGACCTAGTTTTGATCAGCTGATAGGAGGTCATATACTAGGCATGTCTAGCATGGAAGTTAATTCAATTTTGTTTTTTGATCAATTTAAACAAATTTTAAATAATTTCTATATGTGAAGAAAACATTTCAATAAATTTAAATTTATTTCTTTACATTTTAAAATTTTTTGGAAAATATATTTTTTTTGAAAAAAAAAAATGATTTTGCGCCTGCCAGCTAATGGATATTTTTAAACTTTGATTATTTTATTGTTTGTGTACTAACCATGTTTATTTTTATTGAATTATTTTATTGAATTGTATTGTTAGACTCTAGGTAATCACATGTTAGGTTAAGGATGTTCTTAATTGTAAGAAATGTTTAGATTGATTTATTTTTAAATAACAGAAAAAATCAATGAAGAGAATAATTCAAAATAGATACAAAATTTGTGATTTGATTTTAAATGGAAACAACCAGTGAGTTGTAATTTAAACAAATTTTTAAAGCACTTTTCAATTTATAATATGTAATGTGAGTGTGTGTGAGCCCAGTATCTGCTAAAGGCAGCCCAGCTTGCATATAAGGGGAAACATATCGGTGGAGGATCAGGCATAGTCTAAGCCAGGGTGTTGGATTTTTTTTGGGGTAGCATGTTAGAAGGTTAGGTGATCTGTGGTACGCGTCTGTTCGATTTTTCGGTGTTGGGATCTCTTATAGGGAAGTCCAGTGATCTCGTTCAGATGCGTCCATAGTCGCCGAGCCAGGGGGGTCGTGTATCCATGAAGAGTAAGAACAAGGGGGTTGTTGGCACCAGTTCCTCACCGGTCCTCTTAGGGGTTTTATCAATGAGATTTCTTCTGTTTTGGACAGAAGAATTCTCATTGAGGGGGTATTGTAACGTGTCAAAAATGGGGTATTTTATTTATTTCATTTTCGGGGTTTCATAAAAAATATTGTGCAAGTTTTAATCCCATTGTGAGAGAACACGTGGTGACTATAACGGTTTGTAACAAAGCAGCAACGTAATAGTCCGTTGCGAAATCAGTTGAAGTATGTGGCCTCCTCAAATTTCTCAGAACTTGGTTTGAATGTGACAGCGCCTGTACGCATGGCACAGGTATACGCGCGGGTGGGATGCGAAGCTGATCAACCGATGCTGTCGAAAATGGCGCAGAAACGACGTTTTGTTGAGATCCACAACCCGACCTGAAGGATATACAAATTAAGGACCACCTCTTTAGTGACGTCAGACCAGAAGTGCCTAAATATCGTCGGCACACACTACAGAAACAACCACTATGTAGCATGTGCCTAGCCAATAAACCGCAACAAATCAGCTATGAACGTCGACGAAATCCGTTGGCTGTGGACATCGGCTTCCGCCCGCTCGCGAGCGACGCTTGAGGAGTTCGTCTTTAACTGTGTCGGCCGACACAGAGCCAAATGCGCTCTGCCAAAATTTTATCAGTTTTTCTATTTCAAAAATGAACTAAAAGTAACAACCCGTGTCAGTGCTATCAGTGAGTATGGGAGGGGAACAAAATCATTTACATTAGACAGCGACGTAATTACCAAACTCAAATAAAAACGAATTCGAAGGGTTACCACGTGCCAGCCGGAATTAGTATCTTTTTATTAACATGTTAAGGGCGGGGTAATTTTCTATGTATGTGAGAGTGTGCAAAATTGCAGGCTGGGCTCTGTCAGTATATCTGTATTAAATTGTGATCAGTAAGGTAAGATGTTAGAATAAGTTAGTATGTAGAAGATGTTAACCGAACAAAGAAAACTGTAACTTAATCTGTAAAACAATGGGAAAAAGTTTTGAACAACATTTTAAAATGATTCTGATTAATTAAAAATCGTAATTTCTCTTCAAAATTGTGTCGAGCTAGTTATTTCGATAACCTATGAAACACATGTTTGTATCTAGCGTTCGTACGAAAGAATCCTGGACCCAGATAAACGAAACTTTGAAGGTAGGTGGAAGTTATATTTATGTATTTTATATATTTTAAAACTGTATTAACGCCACATGGTATATGTTAGTGACCGCAATTCTGTGCTTGAGGCTGAAGATAGAAGTAGTTTCTGTAGAAATATTTCATTTCTAAAATGATTTTAAATATAAATCTTAAAACATGGAAGTCATGTATGGTTCTCCATACCGATATTTTATTTATTTGCATCGAATAGTATTATTGTTTAATTAATATTCTATCCAGATCAAATTATGTGTATGGAGTTCTGGAAAAATTGGACAGGCATAAAGTTTTGTTTGTTTATTGTAAACTGTATTATGTTTGGAAGTATCCCAAAGTAAATTTAACATTAGTCACTCAATGATGCCAGTCCAGTTTTTTAAGGCTAGGAGAATCCTTGAAATGTTTGGACCATCACTAGGTCATGATGGATCAAATCATCAAACTTCAGTTTGCTGTGAAAAACTGGCAGATTTGAGTAGTCACTTGATAAAGGATGGTGTTGTAAAAACAACAATTCTTTCAGAATTATTTTATGGCCCTGTCAGTCTGGAAATAACTATCACTCGTTTAGACCTTCAGCAGATTTAAACTTTTCTTATTCGTGTTAGCAATACATCATGTAAAACTGCTAGAAGTATGGAATACAAAGACAAGTCGAGGATTGTACATTTTTAGGTTAGGTACACTTTACAAAACCTTTTCATCAGATGTTCAAAAGAGCAAGCGTGTAATTGTTGTTTTTCTTTTTTTTATAAGTCCCTTAGTAAGGTTTCTCAGCAACAGCAACTGGATGTCAAAGTTTGCTTCTAGGATATGTTTTATAAAGTAGTGGAAACTTGCTACTTGAACACAATACACTTGCACACAACATTCCAGAAGTCTGTTCTAAAAACAATTATAATCAACCTGCTGTTTCAACAGTACCTACTAATAATGCAGCATGGCAACATTTACACCATTTTTGTTGGTCTGAACGTTTGTTTCAAGCTGAGTATACCAAATATGTTTGTAATAGGTTTATAATTTAAGATGTGAAGTATATGAAGCCATTACTAGTACCTGCTCATTAGACAAGAAATGATAACTATAATTTCCATTAATTTTGTTAATGTTCTTTGCCATTCATTATTTAGTTATTTTTTTAATATCAGGAAAAGTTCTGATGAAATTTCTGTACGTGTCATTTTTGGTCTCTCTCTCTCCCCCCCTCATTTTTATTTATTGAAAAAACATAAAAAACTGACACTCCTCTGTATGTGTCCACATTGCATAAAATTAAAAAAAATTAATCAAAGAAATTAAAAAAAAAAAACTTGTAAACTCTGAAAACATTTGTTCTAATACAGAATTCAAATTAAATAAAGAAAAAAAGGAATTGTGTGCTGCTAGTATGTGTGTGTGTGTGTGTGTGTTTTAATGGAGACATCTTCCCCCTTGCTCCTCAACCCCTTTCAGAAAGTGAACAGACAGAACAATACCTGACCTGCAAATGGTCTTGAAACATACTTGTGATCTTGCAAAAGAGGATCAATCCTCTGTGTGTTTTAATGATAATTAGTTAACCAATGGACATGTCATGGACAACAAAATCCAACAATTTACAAATGAATAATGAAAACACAAAGATTAAAAACTAATAAGAAATCATTCAATAGACATAAAGAAACAAAATAGTAAAATTTATTAATGAATCAAAGGAATTCAGAAATTCAACTGATAATCACACATTAGTACATAGTGTCACTAATTTCACAATTCCACAAAATTTTTAACTATTGGATAGTGAACACTGGATTTCAATATAGTAAGCGTACACATATTAATGTAGGTTGTTTCACAAAAAGTGAATGGAAAAGAAAAGAATACACAATTTCAACTTTTTTAAACTGAAAACAAGAAATTCTTTACAGTTAGTGTAACGTATTGTGTTACTGTAAGACACAGCAGTTCTGTTAATGTGCTAATTAAGATGCATTAAATGTATAAATAAAGCTAAATGACCGAATAAGATATTCTTAGATGTAGTGTAGTAATTCAGGTTAGGTCTAATTGCTCATTAGACTTTGTCTAAATTTTAAAGATGTTTAGGACCGACCATTAAAAACATTGTTTGAGATATGAGTAGGGAGTAGATGTATTAATATAATGTTACCCAACAAGATCAGGAACAATTATGTATATTAAATTAAGTAGTTAGTGGACTTAAAAACCTGCAGTAGAAACTCCAGTTTTTATAAAATAAATAGGGAGAGAATTGAAGATGTCTTGTTTGGAAATGTTATATCTGTTTTCTTCACAAGTAACTAAAATGTTGTTAATGGCCTTTTTTTAAGAGTATGAAAATACAATAGATACTGTACTTGAAAAAAGGTGAATTTTATTGGTACATACTAAAGTATAGAGTCCTATTTTTTTCTATTCATTAACAAAGGTCCGTACTTTAATAATTTTGTGTGTAATATACAAGCATTCTTTAATATGTTTACGAGATTCTCCAATTTTATTTGCATTAATTCAGACCGTAGTAACATTAAATTCCACTGTAACCCATTATTAATACTTAATCATTTGCGTGTTAACAGAAACTGCACACTGCTTTTTATTGCATTATGTTGAATAAAGGATTTGAATGTACTTGTTTGGTTATATGTTAGATTGTACTTGGCTATAGGTTCTAAATTGGAAGTAGGTTTTAATTCCGGTACCTGGAATAAATACAGCCTTTAATGTTATATACAGCCTTTTATCCATACAATAACTACAGCCTTTGAATGTACACTAACTAAGGAAAATGTTTTTAAGTCTAATTAATTTTAAAAATCTAAAAGGTTAAGTTAGATTGTTAAACGTAGACACAACCTCCAAAAATCGTCTCTGTACCGTAATTATGTGCGATAAATGGAAATTAATTTCTGTACTTCCAGTAAATACAGCCTTTTAATAAAATATGTATCAATAAACCCCAATAAAATATGTACCAATAACGTACTAGGTTATACGTTCTAAATTGGAAATAGGTTTTAATTCCGGTACTTCGAATAAATACAGCCTTTTATCCACACAATAAAAACAGCCTTTTAATGTACACTAACTAAGGAAATGTTTGTTAAGTCTAATTAATTTTAAAAATCTAAAAGGTTGTTACATTGTTAAACGTAGACACAACCTCCAAAAATCGTCTCTGTACCGTAATTATGTGTGGGAAATGGAAACTAATTTCTGTACTTCCAATAAATACACCTTTTTAATGTACACTAACAAAGTAAATTTTATTTAAGTTACATTGTCGTACATAACCTCCATAATCTGCCATTAGTTACTTGTGAATAATACACATCTAGTAGAAATCTGGACACGGAAAACACGTACAAACGAGGAGACGGAAGTTTGAGTTTGCTGTACCATCGTAAGCTAGATCCAAATATTCAAATTGACAATTATATAATGATAAAATTTGCACCGCCTGATTATATGAAACTCTTGTCCTCTGTGCTTGACGAATCGATCAAGGAAACATTCAGCTTTTGCATTGCTGTGTGCGTTAAAGTATTACAATTATTTTCTGTTTCCAAAATCGTGGATTCTTGTGACTATGAGCTAAAGAATTCCTATGGTTACAATAAAAATATATTACCTTATTCTACGTGTACATAAATAATAATGTGTGATGTTACAATCTGTTCTGTGGTGTCGTTAAATGGGTTTTGTAAGTTCGTGTTTAACTAATAGGTTATATTTAACGTTAACAAGTTTTTAGCAAGTTTTATTTTACTTAAATAATCTGTGAAAGAGAAATATTTGTTTATAGTGAGATAAATTTACCTTTAGTAAAATTTAGAGTGATTAGGGTTTTGGAAAATAAATAATTTAATTGTACTTAACACCTCAGCATTACTTGGTGTCTTCGTTCGTTTGATCGGGTAGGATTTGGCTGCAATAAGTTCGGTTTTCATTAATTTTGGGGCTTCAATGGGTTGGGCGTCTTTTTCATAACGTGTCTGGATGTTCTTTTCGGGTAATTTTCCGTTTAATTGCCTTGGATCTCGAGTTGACTGCTATAAATGGTCGTCTGCTTCTTATGCTGTCATGGTTAGGAACTTTAATTACTTTTTTACATTATTTTAACAGAAAATCGTTCTTCCCAACATTGGCTTCTGTATTCTCTTACTGACGCTTCGCTTCTATCTAACGGTATTCAACGGTAATCCTCTTCAACTGCCGTTTCCATGGCAACTGGATGATTTTGATTGGTTTATTTTGAGATGATGTATTGTTATCAAAATTCGAATTCTTCGTATATCTTCTGATTTCTGTTATTCCTCTATCTTCCTTCCTGGTTATTAAATATTATCACTATAGTATTTATTTCCTTTCATAGATTATTTTGATACCCCACAAGTTTGGGTAATTTTAGATTTTATGTTTTTACAATTATGTTAATACTTGTTAATTACATTTCTTTTTGTATACAAATGCTTATTATAATATTTTGTTTTACAAATGATTTACAATTTATTCTTGGTGAATCCTTCACCTCAGATTTGCTAATTTCTTTCTTAATTTGTTATAATTTTTAGTTGTTTGGTTCTGACAGTTATGCACCTTCATAGGCCTGAGTAGCCATTATGTTATTTGACTTATTTCATTTAAATCACATTTCGTTTCAGCCTAATGGGCTTTACTTTGTTATTATTATTGGTTGTGTTGTATTTTGAGTCTGTTGGTGTTTTGATTACATGTCAATATTGCTTTCTCTATCTTAATATTATAATCTAAAGCAATTCGGTGTGTTTAATTTTATGTTTTATGCTGTAAATAGATCTACCGAATACGGAGTTCACGTTAACTTGTAATAAAATAAAAGTGTTGTTATTTAAATTTATGTTCGTGTCTAAAATATTAAAGATCTCGTTTATCCAAAGTTCAAAGATGTGTGAAATATTCCTTTGAAATAAATCAAAGTTTGGAATAGTTGTTTCTAATTGAAGGTTACTAACGTGATAAAGTAATTTAAAATGTAACATTCAAGGTTACTCACAGTGTGTTTACAATGGTTCAATTATACTTGTTTAAAAAGAATTCCCTTATATTAAACAAATAAAAATAGTTAAGTTGATAATAATTAAGTGCTAAGTTTGCTTAATTTGACATGTGAAATGCAATAGTTGGTTGCTTGATATTGATGAACGTCTGGTTGATTTTGGCTGTAAAACTTCTTCTCCAGGTTGCTGATAGTCTTAGTCTGTTCCGTCTCGTAATGTCTGGACAATATCATAAACAAAAATATACTTTTACGTACCTGGTTGTGTTTACTGGAAGTTCACTAAGCTGTCAACTCAGTTTACAAACATCAATTCACTTTCGTAGCAAGGTTAGATTACCTTGTTTCTTAATTAGTGGGCGCCACACGGATTTATTCAGGGAAAATCCCGTGTAAAACCCACACATAGAATTACTGAATGATTAGAAAATTTAAAATAATTGAGTATCACCTTTTGGCAATGTTATTCCAAAATATTAAACACAACGGAAGGTTGTTTAAGCTTTTTAAATAAAATATTTAATTATCCTATAGAAATAAATCAAATCCAGTGATGCTGTTAATAATGGGTTTATTTACACCCTCATAGAGAATTAAAAAAAAACAAATATAATGCAAACATACAAAGTTGTACAATTATCAAACAGTTATTATATGCCTCATACGGCTTGCTCAGAACATGAATCATAAATCTGGCTAAGTCCAGATGTTATTTATTTTTAACATTAAAATTATGAAAATCTCAGAAGTGAATTCTTTGAAACACGAAAAAAAACAATTATGCCTACACAATATCCAATAATCTTTTTGATATAAAATGGATTAACAACGTTTTTTGAGGTTACTTTCATAAAGTAAACAAAATAAAAATGACCTGTTGAATGGTCGTGCGTTCATCAACGCTTGCTTTTTGATTGACAAAGTTTATCAAGTGAGAACCCTTACAACTAACATATAGCTTAATTAATGTTAACAAATTTATATAATAAATTGAGACGTGGTGTAATCTTGAAATGTTTCTGTGTTTTGCGTCAGTACAGACCAGTGTTGAAAAAAGTACAGGTTATGGCGCTCAGATAAAAATTAATAATGATTGCACTGTTACCTTCTGGTTTTAATTATTCAATTAAAACTCGTTAATCACTTCAGTAATCGGATTATAATGATTACTGGGTTTTTTCACAACACTCGCACAAGAACAGAATAATGCGATCCTCTTCTGCCTAAATGGATCGTGTATGATAACAATTAAATATTTCTGTTCATTATTTCCCGCACAAAATTGAAATGATACTGCACATAATCACTGTTGTTTTCTGTAGATTAACTTGAAGTAGTTGTTTCTTGGTGTTGAACTATTTGTTTCGATGTATTGTGTAGATGACGCTAATAGGTATTAAAAATGTAGAGGTAGCGAGCGCACGTCTGTGCTATATGAAGTTTGGTAAGAGTCTGTTGAGAAAGTCGTTGCTTCCTCTTATATACCCACCTTGTCGATCGGTCTTAGGTAAAAATGTTAATTACTAACTAATTTTCTGATTGGTCCTGGCAGGTGTGACAGGTATGACGTATCATTATTTTGGCAGTTGATAACGGCTTTTTAACCGACAAACGTTGATGTGACAGATAGTTGTCCTTGTTGTTGTTATTCATAAACAAAATTCTGATGCCCATTTTGAAAATGATGCTAACATCTTTCCCGCACTAAATACAGTTGCGATTGGGTTGATATCATTATCAAATTAAAGATCGTTTTTTCTTCTTTAATTTGATATCACTCAATATCGAATTATTTTCACTTTGACCGACATTGTTATAACATCAATGTTCGGGTACAGCATTTTCACTGTCGTCTGCTTTTTCTGAATCGCCGATTTTACACTTTTGTTAATATTGTTTGTGTTCACATATCATTTTATTATTCAAACGTTTATGTGGGAACACCATTAATTCTGTACTGACATTTTTACTGATCATTTTGAGTACACCTAAACTCTATACATTGTAATGAATGATCCTACTTACTATGACATTTCGTTTTATGCTAACTCGTTTTAATCTACTATTTAACAATTAAAATTATGATTAACTATATTGTTTTAATAATGTTTTTCGTTATGTCAGGGCATAACCATTGTTGTGTATTTTAATTTACACTTATGTTAATTCCCAATAGTCAATTTACTGACTAAGGCTTGGTCTAGGCGTTGTTAAGACATATCGCTTATATTGGAATTTTGCCTTAACAACGTTTATTGGTTCTCAATTCGGTAATTTGTGGAGGTATCTTATTTGTATAAGATTCCCTCTTATAATTAGTTTTTCTTTCTCACAAGTATATCTGATATTGAAATACATCATTGTTCTCACTATGTAGCCATTGCAAATTTTAGTTTTGGCATTCATAATTCACTAGTCATTGTCAAATTTATTATCAGCAGAATACTAATTCTGATTACACAGTATTTAACTGCTTATTAATTCATTTTTTATTTACATATAACATTCGGTTTATATCAACTACTGACTTGATTGACAGCTGAATGCAAATTTACTCTGTCCATCAGTTTGTCTTAGTCTTAGTCTAGTTGTAGTGTCAAACAGTCTTTGGGTTACTGTTTCATGTGGCACTTCTGCTTCATTCTTCTTTCTTGATTTCTCCTTTCTTGGTTATTTTTACTATTATATTCCTATTTACATTATTGGTTTGTCCTTATAAAATCTGATAACATACATTTAGGTTAGGTAACATTTTGTTATGTTACAATATTTAAAACATAACAATTAGGCTTATGGACTGCAAGTTTCTTTCAGCCATATCCTATTCATAACATTAAAACGAACAATTCTTTATAAGTTATTAGAGTTATTATTTTGAGTGAGAAATATCATCACTTCCTTCCAACTTATTATTTGCTAATTTTTTGTTTACAATACATATTATTTTTATTGTGATAAACAACATCACTTTTATGAAATTTATAGCTATCCCTTATAACATGGGTGTCTTTGATTTGTCTCTAATTTCTTAATTTTTAAACAATCTTTACATTCTCTCCATGTGAACACCTTCAATTTATTCTTTCCTGGGATCCTCCCTTTTAATTACTATCGGTTATAATTAAACTTAAATCTCTTAAACATATTTTCTTAAATAATAAATGTCATCATCACTTTCCAGTGTTCAGTATATCTTATTCTATAATTCATACTTAATACTATTTTTTACCATATATTTATTCACTGTTATTTTTCCACTTTTAAAACCTTTAGTGTTTTTTACAGATTTATTAAGTGTCTATTTTCTTTATTATTCACTATTTCTTATAATAGTTATATTCTACATCTTACACTATTCCCATTTATATCTCACCTTCATTTTTAAATTATCTGTAGTTAATTATAATTTAATTAGCGTACCTTCCTTATCACTTCACTTTGGGGTTTTTACACATACACTATTGCACTGTATCACTGTTTATACTATGTGTTTTTTAGTGGGTAATCCCTATACTTATTTCTCTTTCATTACAATATATGCTTAATACTATTAACAATTTTATGTTCTTACAATACTATTTTTACATCTAATTCTCAATTGGGGTTTAGTTTGCTTTTTTATCATTTTAATCTTTAACCTTGTTTAATAGGGTTTCTTCCCTAAATCATTATTGTCCATTAATGGGTAATAACAGTTACTTTTTCCTTTCTCATAGGGTAATTTTTGGTTTTGGTTCCAATATTATTCTTGAGTGCATTATTTCTCCTTCTCCTATGCTTTATTACTTGTTTGTGTATCATTATTGGTTTTTATTTTTATCTATTTCCCTCCTTCTTCATTTTCCTCATATTTGGTTAATACTTTGGTCTTTCCATTCTCTCCTTTGGGTACATTTCGACGTGTTACATTGGGTCGTTTAATTCCATGAACTTGTTTCATTTTTGTTTGGGTTTTGGATTTTTTCCTCTCTTCCTTTGGTTTGGTTACATTCTTGTTTATTCCTCGTGGATCCCTTCTTCATTTGTTTCCTTTTGTTGGGTCAATCACTTGGGTTAGGTCAAAGTCGTCGTTTGTCGAGTCATAGTTTTTATGTTTTATTTAAATTAATCATTTTTATTTAACATGAAGTATTATTTTAGATTCAATATTGTTTTTTCATCCCTGGTATTGGGTTGGATTATTTGTGTTGTAACAATATATATATATATATATATTTTCGTTGGTCCTCCCTAGCTTCTCCAACGCTTCCTCTAGTTTTTCATTGGTTTCAGTGATCTGTTGCATGGTTTCTTCTCGATACTCCCTTAATTGTTGGATTACCTGCTGTTTCGTCTCTTCCTTGGTTATTTTGTTGATTTCCTTCAGCTGTTGTTGGAGGGTTTCGTTATTTTGGTTAATGGTTCATCTCAATTCTTCCTTCTGCTTCTGAAAATTGTCCTCCTGTTTCTTGAAATTTTCATTGGTTTCTTTCTTCATCTGTTTCAGACTTTCCTCGTTCTTGTCGAATTTATTGTTCATCTCCTTCAAACTCTCTTCATTCTTGTTTAACTTCCCATTTATCAACTCCCATAATTGTCGTAAATCCATGCCTCCTCTGGCTTCCTCCCTGTCACCCGCCTGTAGTTCCATTTCTTCGTCTTGGGTTGGTTCTGTTGTGGTTATTGCTGTCTCCACTTCTTTAATTGGCGTTCCTTCCTCTTCTTCCCCTCTATTTTCTTCCATTTCCTTCTCCTTCGCCAACTTTTTCGATAAACCTCTTGTGTGCATCCTGATCTCCTTTCGTGACCGCCGCTAGAACTTCGTATCTTCCTTTTTTCAAGCTCCACCGGTTGGTCGCCAATTTATAACCTAACCGCCGTTCTCCGTCGCTCGTATACCTCTGTAAAATGTAACAGTGTGTCTGAGTGTAAAAGTGTGTCTGTGTTTCTTACCACTGCGTCCTCGCACGGCTATGTAATTCACGATGTTTGGGCCCGTAGTGAACGTACTGGGGACCAGGTATCGTGGTTCCCGATTTGAGGTTCAAACGTAGTGGATAATCTCCGGGTGGCGCCAAATTGTTTGTATAAAACAATTAAAATTGTTTCCTTATCAATGTTCTATTTGAACGAGGCGACGAATTAAATCCGTCCCGCCTTTTCTCAATTTTTTGTCAATCGAGTTAGCAGTTACAGTGTTCGCTACTTGCGCGCTAGGCGTCGTATCAGAAACATTTGCTATACATGATAATTTAAACATACACTTTTCTAATGAAAATAAAACGCAGTTTAACACACACAGTATGGATTTATTATTAATTTGAAGTTAATATTTTATAGACACAAGTTGTAATTAATTTTTTATATACAATTCTGCACCGGATAATTCTTTATAAGACTCAACTCAAGGGTCAACCAATCGATTTTGAATACAAATAAACACAGTATGGCGTTTTATTATGCCAATCAACAAATATTTCGATCGATGGTTGTGGGCTCTTTGGATCACGTTAAAAGGTTCAGATGCAGTTACAATATTAAAAATACACAACCTTACAATGTTTTTTCCTTAAGTACGGTAATGTGTAATGGTAATTGTTTTGTTTGAGTGTCGTACAAGTGGTTTAAAAGTCGTACATAAATATGAGCTTAGTTCTATAGTTAACAAATTTTCAGTGATTTAATATTACGATTCAATCCTTGCAAGAGAATAAAAGTGATTCAGTGGTATTCAACATAGATTGAAAAATATTCAAAGTGCGTTTATTTTTTGGAAGTTGAAATAATTTAACTGATACTTAACAGCGTTGTAGTACGGTATTACTCTGGATGTTGGGAAGGAAGGATTGTGGCCTCAATATAATTCATTTGTTCTTTATTCAAGCTTCGGCATCTTTTTCAAAGTTGTTTGGATTATTTAGATATTTCGTCTTCAATTAAACGTCTTCTCCCTCTGGTAATGGTATTCCGTATCCATCAGACTTCTTTACGATCGATTTCTATACTTTGTTTTACTTTTAAGATGTTTTAAATATGAAAATGTGTTGTACAGAAATTTTGCATCTGGCTTGCGATAGCGTCACTTTTCAAGTAATTGTATTCAACGGTAATTACCTCGTTAAACTGCCGTTTCCATGGTTACATCATTGCTCTCATTGGGCGAGCTCGATATGAATACATTGTTATCAATATTTGAATTTCCTTTCAAATCTTCCCATATCTTCGGACTTCCTTCCTCCTCTTATCTTCCTTTTTAGTTATTATCTATTTGCGCTGTCATTTATATTTTCTCACAAAGATTATTTTGGTACCCCACAAAATTGGGTTTTATCAAGTTTTCTAAGTTTACAATTAATTCATACTTACTAATTATATTTCTCTGTTTATATAATTCATTAATTTAATATTTGGTTTTTAATAATAACTACCATTCATACTTGATGAATCAGTCACCTTGGATTTGTCCATTACATGGTGATTTTTATACAATCAGTAATTGTTTATGTTTGACCGTTAGGCCTGTTTCACATTTAAGTAGCCATTACTGGATTTTTATGGCTTCATACACAATATATTTCATTTAGTCCTAAATTGTTATTTTGCATTTATAATTAGGTTTAATGTCTCTGGATGTGTTTTAATTTAGTCTTTTTGTGACCTTGGTTAGTAACAACTATGTTATTCAATCTTACTTGCTAATTATTTGCTATTCATTTCCAATATAACATATAACATCTAGGTCTATGGTCTGTATGACTCTTACAGCCATATCCAATTCATAAACAATAGTTTCTACAATTCATTATTTCTTATTTGTTGTTCTGGTGCTAAACAATCTCACCTCTATTGAACGTTTTTCATCAAATTCCCCTTATAACCTGGGTATTTACTTAATGTTAATACAGACTTATTTTCTAATGCTTTTTTCTCTCCCTTCCATGTTAACACCATCTTATTACTTTTCCTTATGAAACACACCTTTAAACTTTTACAATACATTCTTAAGTTATAACCATACTATTTCCTAGTCATCACAGTGAATATCACTACTTAGTGTTCATTATTTACTGAATCAATGTTCTATCCTAAATACCATTCATTGTAACTTTGTTAAATGTTATTGTTCACTCTTATAACTTAAACATAGGTTATTTTACTAAGACTTTACCTTAGCCTACTCTCCTCTTACTATTTTTATGATAGACAATATTTGTATTTATTTTTTACTTGCACTTTCTTAAATTATTTAGTGTTCATTATAATTTACTTAGTGTTTCCTTTGTATTATATCACTCTAGGATAAATCACTTTCACTAGTTCAACTTCCATTTATTTCTCATCATTTTATTCTCTTTCTCTACACACTATCTATATAAAATTATTAATATTGTGTCTTTCTTTGTTAACAAATTACATATATCCCTAACTCTTTGGTTAGTGTACTTTTATACATTGTTTCATATTACTGACTATTTATAATTGTCATTTTATCAATACTAACATTCATTAATAGTTTTGGTTCTCACCCGATTTCATTGTCTTTATTATTTTGGATTACATTACTTCTCCCTTCTCTATTTTTTTTTCTTGTCTAGTTTTCTTGACGTGTTTCATTTTGTTTTCTTCCTTGTGGGTTTGTTCTCTCTTGGTTTTCATTCTTCTTCTCCTTCCTCCGTCTTGTTTTCTTTATTTAGGTTTCTTAACTGGCCAATCTCTGGGGTTGGGTCAATGTCGTTTGCCTGTCAGTCTATTATTTGAGATTCTTTATTAATCACTTTCAGTTTATTACTCCTTCTCCTTCCATGTTAATTACCTTTTATTTATTTTTTACTCTCCACATAATTTATTTATTCGAACATAATATCATTTAGCATTTTTTATACATACTTATTGTTATCAAAATTTATCTGAATTTGGTGATGTTATATAATGCTCTCCCACCAAAATTGATCATTTTATAAAACGTGATTCTAAGTTTGATGAAATTTGTAGCATGACAGATATTCCACCAATAATTAATTCATTTAAGATCATAAAAGATAATTAAATTACATATACTAAAAGAATGTCAAATGAAATTCAATTAAACTTCAAAGGAAAACACCACTATAAAAGAAAAACCATAAGTAAATAATAAAAAATACAACCATAAAAGTCAAAGAAAGAATTAAAGAAAACTCATATTTAAAAATCAGGAGATTACCCAGGAGGTTAGGAGCAGGAGATAAACAAGAAACCCCAAAATCAAGAAAAAATAATTGTATTAGGAGTAGGTGATAAACAAAATACCCCAAACACAAGAAGAAAGAAGAGTAAGGTTTAAGAGCAGGTAATAAACAAGATACCCTGAAACCAAGAAAGAAGAGTAAAGTCAGTATCAAATAATAAAGAAGATACTCTGAACCAACCATCAGACAAGATAACACTGAGTACCTTGGTTTACCCAAGAATGAACACAAGAAGGAAGACGAGAAGAAAGGGAGAAATAGGATGGAAGAAACACCAGAAAAACCTATTATTAACTACCATAAACCCCAAACCAATTGATACAATTAAAGAAAGTATAACATCCCGAAACCCTATAAAATTGTAATTATTTATAAACAAAAGTGTTGTGTAGTATGATAAGAAGTGCACCAACTAAAGTTATTATGTGATAAAAAATAAACAAATCTTCACAGTCCATTATGACTAAAGGTCTGGTCTGAGAATAATAAAACTCCCATATAAGTCAGAACCAACAGTGAAAGTGTACTAGTGTAAGTGTTATGAAATATAATAAACTTCAAGTTGTAGTGTTACTATAACTTAAACTATATGCTATAAAACAACTTTTATATTTGATAATTAACAAATAATGAAATATTAAAATGGAAGGTATTTCCAATATTTCATTATTTTAGGTCACTTTGTTATCTCAAGACATTCATAGGAATGACAATAACTAAAGTATGGGTGGAAATGTTTACTGTGTAAGGGGATGTTAGATAATAGTAGTAAAATCAGAGAGGACTGGTAATAGTTTAAGTTTTAATAGAATTAAGAAGTTTAAATGGCTGATATTGTTCAAAGCCATGAACTCCATATTTTAAAAGAGTTCTTATACAATAAGGTTTATATGTTTAGAGTAAGTTATATTAGTTAAATAACAGCATACATACCAATTAAAATGTTTCAGTATGGATGCTGTATTAATTTACAAATGAGTTAAATGTATGTTAAAAACAGTTTCAGCAAACATGTCCAACTTTATAGACTGCTGAGTAATGTTAATTATTATTTTTGTAACAGTAGCATGAATTAGATGCTACACATCTCAATAAGTTTGTAAACAATTTTATTTTATGTCATGTTAACTATTAAGAGTCAGAGGAGGAGGAGAATTAAATTTATTTGAAAAAACCATACATGTAAAATACTAAACTCTAGGCCAAATAATGAATTCATAAAAATCAATATAAACCAGTTAATTCACCAATGAATCATGTAAACTGACAAGATTTAGGTAAGGTAGGTCAATTAACAACTACTGTAAATGAACCTATGATTTAAAAGAGTAATATAGAAAAATACCTTAAATTATTGAAAATTTTTGAAATGTATAAATTAACTATTTTTAAAGAGGAATGTTAAATTCAGAAATTATCACTAAAAAACAGTTCAAATGTTAAAAGTATAAGTAATTAAGGAGAGGAAAGGATTTGTGACCATTTGAAATTTATTATAGTAAATTAATAACACTTAAAATGGCAGTAAAAGTGTGAAAGGGCGGAAACAGTTTTTTTGGGCCTAGATTTCCAAAAAGACAGAAATTTGGTAATTTTAACAAAAATCTCAACAAATATGGACTATGACATATCAAATTAAACAGAATGAGATAAATAAACCAATTATATGGTTAATAGTTCATGAAAGCGAACAATAAACTAAAATTATTCCATATATAATGTACTTTGTAATTATGTACATGGGAAGTGAGAATTATTTTAACAATACTTTTCCAATATTAACTTGGCAAGAATTTTACTAAGGTAAAGAAAGTTAGTTAGTTCTTTGTTAACGTTCAAACTGAACAGTCGATGCGGAATTGCGTTCTTTAAAACCGTATAATGAAGTGCTAAGGTTAAAGCCGAAAATCTGTGAGAAACGAGAGTTACATAAATAAACACTTTTCAAGTCAAAACTTATGAAAAACTCAACGACAACAGTGAAAACGATATATACACCACATGATACAAGTGTTCTAAAACATCAAAACTATATAATATTAATAATTCAATCTACCACAAATTAACAATTCTTCGTAACGAACAGACATAAGTGAACACCTCTAATAGAAAATAATTAACACCAGTGGACACTGAACACTCATCCAGACTACCCCAAACAACATACTAGACAGTTTACACAATTTCGGGGATCTTTAAAACAATTATAAAGGTGATTTTATTGTGAGATTTTCTCGCGACGAATATTACAAATAACCTCTTCAATTCTGCTAGCGGCCATGATGGAAACACGATGCACTGCCACCAACTTCGACTGACTTCATAGCCTACAATTGGTCTGATACTCAACTATATTAAACATTTTATATATATTATTCACAATTGTTAGATATTAATTATTTAAAATTATTTCTTGTAAATGTTATACTTTCTCGTCCTGCCCTTCTCTGACTATTATAAAATAATTGCTTAAAGAACCTTCTTTTTTAATAATTATATGAATTTTTAACCTGTATTCAAATATCGATTTATCCCTGAGACGGAGTCGAACAATTGCTTTCAATCGATTTAATATCGATTATTGTTAATATTTATCAATAAATCAATTCATTTCAACTGTGTGGATTAGAAAATTATTTCACACTTTACTGTAAGGTTTTAAGTAAGCACGAGACTTCCTGGAAGACGAAAAATATTAACGAAAGGTGAGATACTGGAGCAGCATGGAAAATCATTAATCGATTGCTGAAAAGAGACAATCTGATTAACTCCAGATTTTGTTAATCTCTTCCAGAAGTGCAAATTAAACAAAAAATACCTTTCAGAATTTTAGAAATTTGATTAAAACAATAAACCAGGATTAATTCTAAATTATATACAAAAAACAAACATAAAATTTTTTTTCAGACATTTTTTTTTTAATAAAATTTTTCTTTCTTTTATTTGTAACTACAGCTTACAGCTCTGGTTACAAATTGGCGTCCAACTAGAGGGCTTAATAATTTAAGCCTGGCAGCGGTTATATAATAGAAAAGGAGGAAAAATGCAGAGACGAGCTACTTCTAAGAAGAGGGCGGCAGAGGCCGAAAATGAAGTTGACATGGGGGATAAGGAGGCAACACCCATTGAGGATCCAGAACTGTTAGTAACCCCGATGGAAGATAAACAAACTGCACCACCAGAGGAACAACCTGAGAAACCCTCACAATCAGAGAACATGACAACACAAGAAATGTTCAGGATAATGATGGAGAAAATGGAATCCACAAGTAAGGAATTGAAGGAAGATTTGAAGAAAGAAATCAAATCTACAAATTAAGAGTCAAATAAGAAAATGGAAGGAGCAAATAAAAACATAGAATCCAAAATGGAGGAGAACGGGAAGAAATTAGAAGAATTAAAAGAAGACTTGAATAAGAAACTGGATTCTACAGAGAAGAATTGAGAAAGGAAAGGAAGAAAGACAACCACTCCTTAAATGAAAAATTAGAAGATTTGAAGGAAGACAACCGATCCACAAAGGAAGAATTGTGCCGTAAGATTGAAAATACCAACAAGAGAATTGAGGAAACCAGTAAGAAGGTGGAAAATAAATGGAAGAAAATAATAAGAATTTGGAAGAAAAGATGGGGGAGAGGTTGGAAGAATTGAGAGAGGATAACCAACTACTGAGAGAAGAGTTAAGGGAAGTCAACCAGGAGAACATGAACAAGTTAGACGAGAGAATCGAACTAGCGAAGGAAGAGTTGAATAGAAAAATAACAGACACTAAGAAATCCATAGTCAAAAAGTTGGAACAAGAAGTAGTTGTTGTAAACCAACAGATTAGGGAAGTGGACGAAAGATGTCGTCAGATGGAGTGTGATGTACTGGAAGTCAGGGAGGTAATAAATAAAGAAATTACCCAGGTCAAGGAACACCAAAAAACTAAACTGGAGGAAAACAAAAATTTGGCACAGGAAGAAATAAATAAAGTGCGAACACATGTCACCGAAAGATGCGACGATATGGAAGCAGCTATGACTAACATCACGTGACAAGTGCGACAGAGTCAGGAAGAAATAGAGATAATCAGAAACCGGCCAACTGGCTACAATAATTTCCCCATGTCTGAAAATCGAGAATGGCTAAACTTCAGGCAATATAAGCGAAAGCCAATGGAGTTCTTGGCCCGCATTGAAGAATACATGGACAAGCATAGAGGAAACCGATGGGTCCAGAACCAGGAACTTCTAGACGAGTCTTTTCGGGAGGTGAACGACCATTGGTGGATGGCCAACCAAAGCGACATCGAGAACTACCAACAAGTTAAAAGCCTCTTCAAGGCAAAGTATTGGTCGGAAACGACCCAAAACCTAATACGTGACAACATATGCCATGGCCATTATAAACAGCAAGTAGGTAGTTCCATGACGGCGTATTTCCTCGGCAAGGTATGTATGGCCAAACATTTAGAACTGGCCATACCTGAGGAATGCCTGATCAACAAACTCTCATACCATTATGACGAGGAAGTGATTCGAGCGAGGAGAGGCAGCCAAATTAAGACAATTCAGGCCATGACCGAACTCCTCGAGAATTACGAAAACGAAGAGTACTACCAACAAAGCCGGAGAAGAAACGATCGGCCCGAACCTAGGACGTATCCAAATAACAACCAGGGTACGAACAACACCAACACGGGATACCAAGGAAGCCGAGTATACCCACAGAACAACAACTATAATAACAGTAGTAATAGTAATAATAATAACAATACGGTTCAAAATAATACGAACCCGAATCGACCCAATAATGGTTATCAGGGTAACCGAAACCAATACCCTCCAAACCCTAATAGTCAGAGAAGCCCCAATTATGGTAACGATCGTTACTATAATAATAACAATCGTGGTAGTCCACCTAATGGTAACCCCAATAATAATAGGTTTTCTCGACCACAAGTAAACTTCATTCGAGCAGAAGATGGTCGCCAACGGAGGTGCTACAACCAGAGAAGAAACAGCTATCATGAGTATGAAGATAGGCGGAGGAGCCGAGAACGAGATCAACCAAGGTACTATCCTGTGAGACGGAGTACCAGTTTGGATAATACTGAACGGCTGACCAACAGCGAACGACCGGTAGATCACAGAACAGAGCGGCAGGGGCCCACTCTAAGCATCCCAAATGATGCATCCACAAGTACGACACAACATAACAATGATGTCGAGCCTTTAAACGGGAGGAGGCAGTAATAAATCGCCAGAAACCGTTACTGCTCCTAAACACTGGGTATTATAATAATGAGTTGACTAAAAAATATAAAAATAATCGTATCACTGTAATAGGTTGTAACTACCTTAAGAACATCCGACATGAATTATTGGAAGAGGATGATAATAGTCCCACCAATAACAGTAATAATGAAATCATACATGTAAATGCGGAGGTAGAAGGAATCCCCGCCAATTTGATGATTGATACTGGTTCCAACGTATCCATTATAAGTACAACTGAATTGGAGAGAATACAGAGAGAATGCGGAAGAACATTACCAACGTTGCCATTAAACAATATTATTTTGTTAGGTGCAACCGGCCGACAAAATAAAACAATACGAAGGCAAGTCTCTGCCAGTGTGATGAGCTGCGGTATAGCTATAGAAATGGAATTCTTGGTGGCGAGCAGGCTGCCGTTTAATATATTGGTCAGTTGTGATGTGCTCAGGCGGAATTCCGCCATAATTGATTTGCGAACCGTGAAATTGTCACTATTTACAGATGGACACACTTGGACGGCTAACTTGGTTGGTAGTGACCAAGTAATTCCTGATAATATCCACCAACAGATTCGTAAGATCAATTATATACATCCCACTTCTATTATTGAACAGAAAATAGACGATAACGCAAATGAAGACTTATGGTCCCAAAAAATCCAGGAGATCAGGGATTTCCGGAGCGGTATAACTGGAGAAAAATTGCAACAATACCAAGCGAATAAATTAATTAAAATATACGAACAATATAAATCAGTCTTTTCTCCCGGTAAAGTAAAAAACTTCCAGTGTACTCTACAGTTCCGAGACACAGTGGACTTTAACCGGAAGTCTTACCCCATCGCGCAATCACGAAAGGAAGCAGTAAGAGCTGAAATAACAAAGATGATTAACCGTGACATAATAGAGAGTAGCCAATCCCCATACACAAGTCCTATCGTGGCTATTCCTAAGAAAAACGGACAAGTCCGTTTGTGCCTAGATGCGCGGGAGATTAATAAGATGATTATTAATGACAGGACTTCACCCGGTGAGATTTAAGAGATTTTGAAACGGTTTCACGGTACCAAGTACTTTAGTACCTGGGACACGGTGTGCGGCTACTGGCAAGTGGAATTACATCCACAGAGTCGCCAGTATCTGGCCTTTATATTCGAAGGGCGGAACTACCAGTTTAAGAGGTTGCCCTTCGGACTGGTGAATTCAGTTGCAGTCTTTGTACACTGCATGGACCAGATACTTGGCCAGGAAGCACTACAGTTCACCACCGTGTACGTTGATGACTTGCTAGTGTCCTCAGAAACTTGGGAGGAACACTGCTACCATGTGGAACATGTATTAAGAAAATTAGCTGCGAATAACATCACGCTAAAGCTAGAGAAATCTCACTTTATTGCCAAGGAAATTCAATTCTTGGGATTTATATTGAACGACGAGGGAATCTCACCGTCGGCTGAAAAGGTAGAAGCGATTCAAAACTTTCCCATACCTAAGAATCGAAGGCAATTACAGTTATTCCTGGGACTCTGTAATTACTACCGCAAGTTCCAGGAAAAGTATTCTGAATTGACCGCCAGATTTCAGCCGCGACTGTCATCCAAGAATAAATGGATATGGGGTACAGAACAAAATAAGACTTTAACACTGATTAAACAGAAATTTCTGGAACCAATAATACTTCTCCATCCGGATTTCAGCAAACCATTCTATCTGCATTGCGATGCCAGCGACATCAGCCTCAGCACAACGTTGTATCAAGAGGATGAGGAGGGCGAACATCTCGTGATCTGCTTTGCCAGTAGAGCATTAAATCAGTGCGAGAAGAATTATCACGTCACTGAAAAAGAGTTGTTAAGTGTAGTGTTCGCGTGTGGAAAATTCCGCACATACATCCTTGGTTACCCCGTTACCGTCCGGACAGACCATAAGTCCATATCATTCTTAAGGAGATGTAAACTAAGTCACGGAAGGTTGACACGGTGGATACTATTACTACAAGAGTATGATCTTAAGTGGGAGTACATCCCCAGAAAGAAGAATGTCGTCGCGGACGTGTTGTCTCGAATAGACATTAATAAACAAACGTTCGAGGGGGAAAAGGAAAGTATACTTAAGGTATACCACATTCTGAGTAACAGCGCCGATCTACAATCAATATTGGAAAACCTGAGCACACACCAACAAGCAGACCCGAAATTACAATCCATTAAAACAAGATTGGAAGCAGGGGACGAGACTATCGCCCGATATTATAAAATACACAACGGTATACTATTTATACAACCATCTTTAAAGAAGGAAGAATGGAAAGTTGTCATTCCAACCCATATCAAAAAGGAGATAGTGAATAACTATCATGTTCGATATGGGCATATGGGCGCCTTAAAGGTGATAAAGGCCCTGGAAGAGAGCTGCCACATTAAGGATGTTAATCGGAAGGTCCGAAAGTACATAAAGAGTTGCCGCATTTGCCAACTCGTGAAGTCCAATAACGAGAAAAAGGAAGGGCAAATGATTCCAATAACATCTCAAGCGAAGCTAGAAAAAGTATTTCTGGACATCTGCAGGCCATTTCCCCGCAGTGGGGGCCATCATAGATACAAGTATCTAGTCACCGTGATGGACCATTTCACGAAGTTCATCAAGCTATACCCAGCGAATCGGGCGACTATAAATAAAATTCTCGACATCTTAACCAACCAATACTTCCCAAACATCGGAAAACCAGTTTCGATCATCACCGACCACGGAACCCAGTTCAAGGGGAAAAAATGGCGGGATACATTACTGTCGATGGGGGTTCATACCTATAAAACCTCGGTATACCACCCGAGCAGTAACCCGGCAGAAAGAGTATTGCGAGAGGTGGGGCGAATTTTACGTACGTATTGCCACGATCAACAAAGGAGGTGGCAAGAATATCTAGAGGCCACAGAAGAATTCCTCAACCTGGCATACCACCCAGCAATAGGAATTACCCCATACTCCGCCATGTATGAAAGACAACCCCCAAGGGAGATCGAAGAAATATTGGAGTTCCCGAGAGAAAATAAATATATTTTTAATAAAATTAAATTTTATAATAAGGTGGCCGAAGACCAGGAGAAAAGGCGGATTAAATATAATAAAGGGATGGGTAAGATAATTACCTATACCATTGGTGAGAAAGTTTTATTAAAAAATAGGGAGTTACCCAGTTCACTAGAAGAGATAACTAAGAAATTATTACTTTTATACACTGGACCATATATAATCTCCAAAAACAATAATAATAACACCTATGAAATTAAGGAGATGGGGTCTAGTAAAATTAAGGGTGTCTATAACCAGGCATCCATGAAGAAATATCATGAATAAAAATTCAAAAATAATGTAAGCACACCTTACAAACCAATTATTGAAAGAAACATTTTGGAAATATACTATAATGTAATAATATAAAAAGAATTTTTGAATTAAAAATCATGAAAATTCTAAAATAATGTAAGATCAACTTACAAACCAATTATTTGAAAGAAACATTTTGGAAATAATATAAAAGGAATTTAGGAAATAATCATGAAAATTCTAAAATAATGTAAGATCAACTTACAAACCAATTATTTGAAAAGAAACATTTTGGAAATAATATAAAAGGAGAGAATTTTTGAATATAATAACAAAATTCTAAAATAAGGTAAGATCAACTTACTACCAAGGATTTAAGAAAAACATTTTGGAAATAATAAAAACAAAAGAATTTTTGAAGAAATAGTAAAAATTCAAAAATAATATAAGAACAGCTTACAAACCAATATTTGAAAGAAACATTTTGGAAATAATATAAAAGGAATTTATGAAATAATCATGGAAACTCAAAAATAAAGTAAGATCAACTTACAAACCAATTATTGAAGGAAACATTTTGGAAAGAGTATTAAAAGAATTTTTGAATTAATCATGGAAATTCAAAAACAAGGTAAGATCACCTTACAAAACATATATTTGAGAAGGAAATATTTTGGAAATATAATATAATAATGAAAATTCAAAAATAAGGTAAGATCACCTTACCAACCGATTATTTATAAAACACTTTAAGGAACAAAAAGGAATTTATGAAATAATCATGAAAATTCTAAAATAATGTAAGATCACCTTACATACCAAAGATTTGAAAAAAACATTTTGAAGAGATAAAAATAAAAAGAATTTTTGAATTAATCATGAAAATTCTAAAATAATGTAAGATCACCTTACATACCAAAGATTTGAAAAAACATTTTGAAGATATAAAAATAAAAAGAATTTTTGAATTAATCGTAAAAATTCTAAAATAATGTAAGATCACCTTACATACCAAAGATTTGAGAAAGAAATATTTTGGAAATATAATATAATATAAAAGGAATTTTGAATTGAATAACAAAATTCCAAAATAATGTAAGCACACCTTACAAACCAATTGTTAGAAAAAACTATGGTGAAATAAAAAGAAGAGAATTCATACCATATTTATGGTACTAATACAATATATTTACCATATTTATAAAGGATCATTATGAGATAAATAAAAGAAACAGAAATTAGACTTAAACCAAGTAATTCTGAAAGAGTATGATAGTGTCTAATTTCAATAAATAAAGTGTAAAAAACCTTCAATAAAATGATACAAAAGGGAATAAAAATCAGTGATACGAACATGTTCTAGAACATGGAACAAGTGGAACTAATAAAAACAGAGCAATAAACCAAAAATTTCATAAATATATGCTACTATAAACCAAAGCCGATTGTAATAAAAAACCAGAAAGGAATAAAGCATTAATAACCAAAAAACTTTATATGATAAGAAAAATTGAAAAATGTACTAATAGAAGAGCTTCCTACCATGATATAAAATGAAATAACCATCAAGTTAAAGAGTCAGAAGAACAACTGAGATAGGAATATTAAAATCTCTGAGCAATATAATAAGTAAAGTATCCAAAGATATTTTTTATATAGTAACAAAAGTGTACTATTCTGATATAATTTTTTAATCTGTCTGTAGATAATTCCAGCAGTATTAATATGTTTTTTGAGCAGAGATGATTTGCCTCTGTACTCAAATAAGAAGTGAAGTATTGGACAGCAGAGGAAGTAGCGTACAGTGCCTCTCTGAACTGAACCAGCTCACAAATTAGGGAAAGGTAGGGAGGAAATATCCCAAGGAGAAAATACTAAGAAGAAATATGAAAATAAAATAATAAATATGAAACTCAGATGACTATTACTATCAAGGAAGATCAAGTGAGAATGAAAAAGAATATAAGCTCAAATATAAATAAGAAAATTTTTAGAATTGTAAGGAAGTCAAGAATAATAAAAAACTAGAATAATTATCATAAGCAATTGTTTCAGACAAAGCAAGTATAGTCTGAAAAAATCACTTCTGGAGAAGGGCAATCTGTAGCATGACAGATATTCCACCAATAATTAATTCATTTAAGATCATAAAAGATAATTAAATTACATATACTAAAAGAATGTCAAATGAAATTCAATTAAACTTCAAAGGAAAACACCACTATAAAAGAAAAACCATAAGTAAATAATAAAAAATACAACCATAAAAGTCAAAGAAAGAATTAAAGAAAACTCATATTAAAAAATCAGGAGATTACCCAGGAGGTTAGGAGCAGGAGATAAACAAGAAACCCCAAAATCAAGAAAAAATAATTGTATTAGGAGTAGGTGATAAACAAAATACCCCAAACACAAGAAGAAAGAAGAGTAAGGTTTAAGAGCAGGTAATAAACAAGATACCCTGAAACCAAGAAAGAAGAGTAAAGTCAGTATCAAATAATAAAGAAGATACTCTGAACCAACCATCAGACAAGATAACACTGAGTACCTTGGTTTACCCAAGAATGAACACAAGAAGGAAGACGAGAAGAAAGGGAGAAATAGGATGGAAGAAACACCAGAAAAACCTATTATTAACTACCATAAACCCCAAACCAATTGATACAATTAAAGAAAGTATAACATCCCGAAACCCTATAAAATTGTAATTATTTATAAACAAAAGTGTTGTGTAGTATGATAAGAAGTGCACCAACTAAAGTTATTATGTGATAAAAAATAAACAAATCTTCACAGTCCATTATGACTAAAGGTCTGGTCTGAGAATAATAAAACTCCCATATAAGTCAGAACCAACAGTGAAAGTGTACTAGTGTAAGTGTTATGAAATATAATAAACTTCAAGTTGTAGTGTTACTATAACTTAAACTATATGCTATAAAACAACTTTTATATTTGATAATTAACAAATAATGAAATATTAAAATGGAAGGTATTTCCAATATTTCATTATTTTAGGTCACTTTGTTATCTCAAGACATTCATAGGAATGACAATAACTAAAGTATGGGTGGAAATGTTTACTGTGTAAGGGGATGTTAGATAATAGTAGTAAAATCAGAGAGGACTGGTAATAGTTTAAGTTTTAATAGAATTAAGAAGTTTAAATGGCTGATATTGTTCAAAGCCATGAACTCCATATTTTAAAAGAGTTCTTATACAATAAGGTTTATATGTTTAGAGTAAGTTATATTAGTTAAATAACAGCATACATACCAATTAAAATGTTTCAGTATGGATGCTGTATTAATTTACAAATGAGTTAAATGTATGTTAAAAACAGTTTCAGCAAACATGTCCAACTTTATAGACTGCTGAGTAATGTTAATTATTATTTTTGTAACAGTAGCATGAATTAGATGCTACACATCTCAATAAGTTTGTAAACAATTTTATTTTATGTCATGTTAACTATTAAGAGTCAGAGGAGGAGGAGAATTAAATTTATTTGAAAAAACCATACATGTAAAATACTAAACTCTAGGCCAAATAATGAATTCATAAAAATCAATATAAACCAGTTAATTCACCAATGAATCATGTAAACTGACAAGATTTAGGTAAGGTAGGTCAATTAACAACTACTGTAAATGAACCTATGATTTAAAAGAGTAATATAGAAAAATACCTTAAATTATTGAAAATTTTTGAAATGTATAAATTAACTTTTTTTAAAGAGGAATGTTAAATTCAGAAATTATCACTAAAAAACAGTTCAAATGTTAAATGTATAAGTAATTAAGGAGAGGAAAGGATTTGTGACCATTTGAAATTTATTATAGTAAATTAATAACACTTAAAATGGCAGTAAAAGTGTGAAAGGGCGGAAACAGTTTTTTTGGGCCTAGATTTCCAAAAAGACAGAAATTTGGTAATTTTAACAAAAATCTCAACAAATATGGACTATGACATATCAAATTAAACAGAATGAGATAAATAAACCAATTATATGGTTAATAGTTCATGAAAGCGAACAATAAACTAAAATTATTCCATATATAATGTACTTTGTAATTATGTACATGGGAAGTGAGAATTATTTTAACAATACTTTTCCAATATTAACTTGGCAAGATTTTTACTAAGGTGAAAGAAGTTAGTTAGTTCTTTGTTAACGTTCAAACTGAACAGTTTGACCACTTCTTAACCATATCTTTTTCTAAAATTTTTTTGCTATTTATGTTTTAATAAGGGGAAGGATAGGAAAATCGGGAAGATGGAAAGGGCAAGGATCACTGAACGGTCATGAGCTGTGACTTAAGGTAAGGACATGGCTCCCTCCAGAAATAAGGATGAATGGAGAAAGCCAAGGCTCGCGCAGGCAGGGGCACATCCCTGAAGTAGACGAATGCCACTGGGACTGTGGAGAACACCTACCCGCTACCATATGCGGTTCTTACCTTTTCCCCGGAGCACACACCACCGAAGGATCACCGTTCCTACACACATGGAAACCCCCAAAGCTTACCCCCCCCACTTAGACAGAGGAGCAGAACAAAAAACTCCGTTGCTACTGTCTTCTCACTTGGCACCCCCTTGTAGCCTCCATTACTTCCGGAATATTCAGTTTTTCTGACAGTCTCTTGTGTTCTTCTCCAACCGCCATGTTTGTCCTTTTTAGCTCTCCCTATCAAACCACTGGAGTATTGGACATCCGTAGCACCTCTTCCCCGGGACTCGTCCCCTGCCTGGACAGTCTTGGAAACCACACACAACCAGTACAGATCCACGAAACAATGTGGACGGTCTGCGAATATCAAACGCGAACTCTCTTGGGGATTCAGTCCTTCTAGAATTGCTTGTATTACTTCCGTCTCGGGCAACCCCAATCTTAATACCCAGGCAGCTTTTCGTATATCATGCATGAAGTCCCCCAACGCCTCTCCGTTGGCCTGTAGGCGATAGAATGAATCTAACTTAAGCTGGGAAGGTCGTCGATGGGGTATGAAGAAATCCAACACTTCCCCATGAAAAGCGTCGACACTGCCGCTCCGACGCAGAGTATTGGTGACCAACCCTGCCAACGAACCCCGGCAATATGAGTATTAAGGGACAAGACCTCCCCATCGGACACACCCGGGAAATCTGCCAACTGCAGGACAAGATCCAAGATGACCAGCAACCCGTCCTCGTCTATTCCATCTACCACCGAAAGTTTCTGGAGAACTCCTGAAAGGGGGTGGGGCAATTTCTGAAAGCATACCGCCGCCAGAATTGTACAATTCACAACACACAATCAACAAAACATAATTCCCACAAAACACCTAACACCCTACAAAAATGACAATAATAACACAGGAATCAGAAAAAACTCGAGTACTATACTCTTCCTTCGAGCAGACTGCGGGTCCCCCTACCGTTGCGAGGACCCAGCCCTCTTACCTGAACTCGCTCTCAACAACACTAACATTAAGGAACGCGACACACACACTAACACATAACATGACAAATTACCGACCAACGACAAATTCTCAAAAAATTTGCAGTGACTTCGGCTCCCGTATCTCGGAGGAGACCGACTGCCGATCGGGCCATACCGCATAAATGAAACACCTCCCCTATTATGGGCAAGGTAATACGCGAACCATATCTCCACCTAGGCACAGATCTGCGATAATTCGCATTTCCAAATGAATTTCACCCTTTAAAATTTCACACCGTGTGGCAACCTACCGTTCAACGATACCAACAGGCGGGCAAGTATATACACATATAATACACAAACCTTAAACCTAACAAGACATATGTACTTACAGATATAGGGACTTTTAGAGATTATTCTAAGTTCTATTCGAATCCCCGAAATGCTTCCTGAGTTTGCAAGCCCCGTCACACCCAAAGGACCCAAGGGTTGACCCTAATCTCAACCATACTCTGCTACCAAATGTACCCCTCTTTAAGTGTGACTTGTAAAAAAAAATGTTTGTTGAAAAATTTTTTTTTTTTCTAAAGAGGGGCCACAAGATAATTAAAACTAGGCCAAAGCCTAGAGAAGCCAAAAATGCGCTGGATCCAGTGAGACGGGACTTGCAATTAAAACTCACAAAATTAACAACCAATAAAATCTTTTTATTATAACTAAACTCATTATATCTCCTTCGAAATTGTTACTTACAAAAAATCAATAAATAACATTTATATTTTCTGCTTAAAAAAAAATATTTGAAATTAATAAATATAAAATCCATATTCTCCCTTTTAAAATTGTCATTTGAAATTAATAAATATAAAATCCATATTTTCCCTTTTAGAAATGGTATGTGAAAATAAATTTATATAAAATCTATGTTTTATATTCTCCTTTTAGAAATGGTATGTGAAAATAAATTTATATAAAATCTATGTTTTATATTCTCCTTTTAGACCTATATCTAACCCCCCCCCAAAAATACACATGAATATACAATACATATATAACCCCCAAAAATACACACAAATATACAATACATATACACGTTCCACAACACAGGACAATTATAACATCTATCATTAAATCTTGCCACACCCTTTTCCACCCCATGAGTACATAATTAACAATTTATAAATATCCATATTGGGTTTTAATACCTAATATATGTATAACATATTATATGTGTATAACAGATTATGTTTGTAACACCAGTGGCCCCAGGACATACTAAATTCAAGAGTTGGCATAGTGCCTGATACTATTATAAAGTGCTGCCACATTGAGCACTTAGACTTGGAGTAATTATAATTAGAATACAGTGAACACCCCAGTGATCATAATTAATTAAAAAAATTTAAATATTGATAAATTTGGTTAAGTCTTGAAAACAGTAACGTGTCATAAAGCCTTTTAAAATTAATTTGGCCCAAAGGCCGACATGTTCCTAGGCAAGATAGTGCATAACTCAACCTGTCCCAAGAGCATGTTCAACTCTGCATGAAAATGCACCTATACAGGATTAAACTGGTGACCCGACTTAACTACCAAAGAAACTTCTATCCCTATATGATCCAAACTGAATTTAAAAATGAGAAATTAAAGAATAAAATGAAAACTAAATTGAACCAGTGAAATTACATGTTGATTGAATGAATTAGTAGCACTAAGGAAACCCTTATACTGAAAATAAGAAGGAAATTAACACGCCTGAATGGGAAGCAGCCACAGATACATGTCAACCTCTGGGCTCACAGATTATACAAACAAAGTTACAATATGTACAAAAGATTCCCCCTCCCCAAGTCCGTGCACTATTCTGTCCCGTTAACCGGGGGCCCCATTAAAATGTTTAAAGCTTAAGTCATTGGTGTAGAGTGACTATGTCCACTAGTTCTAGTGGGTTAAATCACACTGTGTAAAAATAATTGGTTTGTTGTCACCTTATTAATTCCATGGGTGTGAAGCGGTGGTCTTCTGGTCTACATGTTAGGGTGTTGGTGGCTTATCCTCGCTATTCTCCTCCGGCAGATGAAGTTGAGAGAGAGAGTCTAGATGTTCATATTCAGGAATGGAGCTGTTCCTCGGCTTGCAGCGAGGGACCCTAGTCATACAACATATTATCAGCAATAAGTTCTCACAACTATTTCCCCCAGAAACCTCACACGCACCAAAATCCATATATAATATTAAACCCAGCTTTAGGTCTACTTAAAATGATAGTTTGACACACTTTGCAATGGTTATACGGCCGCATGGCCTTATCTTGAAAAACATTTAGTTTTGTTAAATTTCATATTATAAACTTTACCCCTGTGGGTTAACATAATTCAATTATGGTTATATAATTATTCAGTTTGTTATACAATTAATAAAATTTACACATAGTCTTATTCGCCACGTGGTGTGAGAGGTTACCTGATTACAATCATTTCTGTACTTATTAAACAAATACCTTTTTGCATTTACATTATTCTCAATTCTGGTGCCTTAGTTAAGACTTCTGAAATTAATATAGTATTACTATAATTACCAACAAAAGTTACATTTAAATTACTCAAAATTACGCATTTCACAACTCACCACGTGGCGTGAGGTTAACTGATTTTACCTAATGTGGGCTTATTAAACAATTTTTTCTTTCGTATTACTTTAAATTGATGTATATAATCATATTGCCGTAACTTACCGCAGATCTGTATTTGTTTAGCCTGCCATAGGTAGAAGATGGTGCAACGAAAAGCTCCTTTCTGTCGGAGAAGAATGCCACGCGTTCTTAATTGGACGGCGACCAGGAAAAGACAATTTTTAGAAAACCCTGTTCCGGCTTTCTCACTTGCAATCAGCAGCGAGCACCAGAGCGCAGCACTAACTGGGCACACTTAAATACCTTCATTACAGTATAGTTTGCGTATATCTGTTAAACACAGTACGGCATTTTTCGTCAGCTTTGGCGTTAAATGCCGAATACGCGCCGATCTTTCTTAGACTCGGCACACTATCCTATCCGAACCTAACCTAACCTATCCTAACCTAACCATACCTAACCTAACCTGACCTGACCTAACCTAACCTAACCAAACGTGACAAGAATATTGGAAGAAAGAGTTTACTGAATTGAAATCTCATCGAAGTTCAGAATAGGTACGTTCCTAAATGACAGATTCGGTCAGTAAGTGAAAGGGCAGGGCGCAACTGACCGCGTAAGAACAGGTAAAAACGTTGTTTAGTCACAACTGACCGAGACTGGACAACCCAGTGCAAGTGATTAAAAAAATATATAGAATTGAAATTAGGAGTGCAAAGGAGGTGTAGACCAAAAGAAAATGGAACGTCCAAGTTATGACAGACATGACCATGCCTATAGAGGAGTGGAGAGATAAATACAAAGATAGTAAACAACAAAAATTATGTATAGAGCTAAAAACACTCCAAATTTCTAGGATAATATTGAATAAACTAGGTTGATTCATTGCAGAAAATAATAAACAGATCTGAAAGGTATTTCTAAGATCAGCTACAACGACTGAATGTAAAACCAATAATAAAATAATATACTGGACCTGTCTTTAAAATGCTTTAATAAATAAATAAATTAATAGTTTTAATATTGCACATGTAATTAACAAATATGCCTTCATTTATTGATAACCAAATACATCACAATAATATAAAAAATTAAAATTTTCAAATAAATCAGTACAATTTGATTAAGTTAAAATATCTTAACACTTTACATACGTTTGTCATCATTACTATCTCATCATCATCAGTCACGGATAAGAAACCATAACTTATGGAAAGCTCGTGAGCAGATAATAAATTTGAAGTCGTCATGAGTTTCTTGCAGAGAATAATACAATTGGTAACAGAATATGCTTTTAACAATATTCCTCAATATATTCATGTATTTTCCTGCCACTCCTTATTCCTTCCACAGCCTTCTGACCTTTCTCCATCTTCCAGATAATCACCCATTAGCCTTCCTTTTTCTATTTCCTTAGGTTGGTCTGAATTAGGGGTGTCTGATACTTGAACAATCTCTGATCTGCTGACTACCACACATCTATCTACAGAAGTGCTGAGGCCATCCTCCATTGTTGCTTCACTGAGTTCAACAATATTCACTGATTTCCCAGTAATTTTTCAGTTTTCATCACAATACTTCAGAAAAAGGTGGTATCAGTTCTCCTCTATTGCCAAGAGTTGAACAAGCTTCCAATTCATAGTATTCTACATATGAATAACCAAAGTATTTAATTACTGTATGCTTGCTCTGATTAAACCTATGGTGCACTATTACACTAACACATTCTACAAGGTTACATGTAGACAAAATTATGAAAATTCAAAAAAAAAATGTTAAGTCAAATGTTAAACATTAAACGATCAGGTATGAGAAGAAATTAATAGACCAGAAGCAGAACTAAGTAAAAGGTATTAGAAAACAGCTAGCGAAGTCTAACTGAAGTTTTGGAGGTTTCAACAGTAGATTCAACGTGACAGAGGAGTAGAAAACTGTAAACAGGAGACTGGATGCACAAGAGAGGCAAAAGGAAGTTCTCAAATGAAATAAGCTAATCATTGCCTATAAGCGAAATATGTAGAATCAAGATGTATAGAGATGTCTGATTAGACAGAATTGACATCACTGACTAGACAGAAGGTGAAGCGACTGGGACCTCACTGTGTGTGGACGAATCTGGTTGCTTAGAAGAAGAAGAAACAGAGTATGAACAAAGAAAGACCAAAATAAGACCGAAATAAACCAAACCGCCATAGCAGCAAATAAAATTATGAATTGTGCGGAAGATTCTGAGAAAGTAAGTAGGCGTATTGTGGTATCCATAGTAGCTCACATTAACATCTGTGGAACTGTTTGTTTGAATGACGTAACAATTCGGTTCAATGGAACTCATCATTTGGAAGGGCTGTACAAAATTGTCATATTTTGTAATGTTATGTATGTTAAAAGATTCTGGATACATTTATATAGTTATATATGGTTAAACTACATATATACACAAATATACATGTATGCATCGATTATGTTTGTTGACTTTGTGTTTTGGGGATAATAATACAATTGTGATGTCGGTATTCAGTTTTTTGTATTTTTATAATAAAAGTGGTTTTGTGTTCAAAATAGTGTGGTTTCGGTTTTTTAAATACACAACAAATTGGCGACGAGAATCGAAGTCCAGTACGAACGCTACAGAAATGGTAGACTGCCAACAAAATCCACAAGTACAAGTACTAAACTACATGACACCAGTGGGTCATTTGGGACCTTTCGACAGTAATTCGTCGTGGTCAAACTACCAAGAACGGCTTGAATTTTTTTTTGAAGCTAACAATATTCTAAACGAGGAGAAAAGAGAGCGATTCTTCTGGCACAATTCGGCGCAGCAGCGTATGAAATGCTAAGTTAATTAGTGACTCCACAGACGCCAAGGGATTTCACGTATGTCCAGATAGTCGAAAAATTAAAAGCACATTTTAATCCAACACCAAACGAAATTGTGGAAAGATTCAATTTCAACAACCGGGTACAAAGGAAAGATCAATCCATGGCAGATTTTGTTGCAGATCTTCGTAAATTAAGTAAGTTTTGTAATTTCACTGAACTTAACAACATGCTCAGAGATCGAATCGTATGGGGCGTCGCAGATAAAGGCATGCAAAAGAAATTATTTCCTGAGCCTAACCTTACTTTCGATCGAGCGTTGGATTTGACAATTGCTGCAGAAACGGCTCGGAAAAATGTCCAAGATATTAGAATGTTGACAAAAAATATGATCTCTGCATTCGGTACGGATGCAGAAGAACGGACTGGAACAAAAAAATTTAACTCATGTTATCATTGCGATAATCAACATGACGGGGAACAGTGTAAATCAAAAGAAGCAATATGTCACTACTGCAATAAAAAAAGGATATATTCAAAAGGCTTGTTTTAAGAAGAAAAAAGATCAAAAGCAATGGGAATCGGTCACGTCCAAAAACAAAAAACCAAATAATTCGCGGAGCTGTAATCCCATGTTAGAAGAAGATTACGACTTGTATACATTATATTCAATAAATGATTTTCTTGTTGTTGCATCCTCTTCGTTCACTTGTTAATTTAATAATATATATATACTTTCACTTATGAACTTACTGTTGTCACTTCCCAAACGTTTCAAGATGTTGTTTCTCTTCTTCAGTGGGTTGAGTACTAACTGTCGATTACAGAATAACCGTTACGGAATGGAGTGTGTGGTGGAGGTTGATGGTGGGAAGGGGTTGGCGCTGAGGTTCGAATTATGTGTATGGATCAGTGTGTCAAATAGTGTATGTGATTTGTAATGTATCTGTTCATTTAATATGTTGTTTGGTTGTAATGTGTGATATCTGTATATTTCAAATTGTTCAGCTGTGTTTAGTTTTCTACTTTTTGGTAAGTAGTGTAATATTTCCATGTTGTGTTCTATGTTTGTGTAGCTGTGGTTTTCGTTATGTAAATGTGTGGCAAATGTGGAATGTATGTAGTTTGTGGTGAGGGCTTTTAAATGTTCAGAAAACCTGGAAGAAAAAGATCTTCCCGTCTGGCCGATGTAGAATTGTTGACAATCATTGCAATTTAATTTGTAAACCCCTGTTTTGCTGTATGTGTCAATGTCTTTGTTAGTATTGTTTATGTGTTTTCTAATGGTGTTGTTGGTTCTGTAAGCTACTTTATAATTTTGTTTCCTAAATGTGTTTGCAATTTTATGTGTATTGGAGTTGTAGTATGTAAGTGTTATGTATTTACTGGGTTGTGTGCTGTTGGTCAGATGTGTTTTACTTTTTGTGTTGAGGATTCGTTTATGTAGTTTATTTATTAATTCAGGGTTGTATCCGTTTTTGACTGCTATGTATTTAATTGTGTTTAATTCATCTTGGTGGTCATGTGTGTTTAGGGGTATTGACGTGAGCCTATGGAGCATGTAGTTGAAAGCTGCATGTTTGTGTTGAGTTGGGTGGTTGGATGTGTTGTGTATGACCATGTCTGATGTGGTGGGTTTTCTGTATATTTTGTATGTGTGTGTGTTGTTTGTTTTGGTGATTGTAAGGTCTAAAAAGTTTATGCTATTGTTTAATTCTATTTCAAGTGTGAATTTTAATTTGTGGTGTAAAGTGTTAATGTATTTATGGAAATTTTCTATTTGTCTTTTGTTGCCATTGTAAAGGAGTAAAATGTCATCGACATACCTGTGCCAATATATTATTTTATCGGTGTATTTGTTGTTGTTCAGTATGTGTTTCTGTTCTATGCTGTGTATGAATATTTCTGCTAGTATACCTGATATAGGGGAGCCCATGGGTAGTCCATCTGTTTGTGTGTAATACATGCTATTGTGTGCGAAATAATTTTGATCTGTGATAATTTTAGTTAGATGGATGATCTCGTTTATGTGTGTTTCGGGTGTGTTATTTATTTTTAGTAATTGTTCTAATGTAATTATGGTTTCTTTTATGGGAACATTGGTGTATAGGTTTGTTATGTCGAATGAAGCGAGTGTGGAATTGTGGGGAATGTGTACATGTTGAGTTTTATTCACTAAATCTATATTATTTTTGACAGTGGTGTTGTTTGTTAAATTTATGCTATTTCTGATCAATTTATCTAAATGTCTAGCTATTTTGTGGGCAGGTGCTTGTGTGTGAATAGAACTCAACATGTACACATTCCCCACAATTCCACACTCGCTTCATTCGACATAACAAACCTATACACCAATGTTCCCATAAAAGAAACCATAATTACATTAGAACAATTACTAAAAATAAATAACACACCCGAAACACACATAAACGAGATCATCCATCTAACTAAAATTATCACAGATCAAAATTATTTCGCACACAATAGCATGTATTACACACAAACAGATGGACTACCCATGGGCTCCCCCCCTATATCAGGTATACTAGCAGAAATATTCATACACAGCATAGAACAGAAACACATACTGAACAACAACAAATACACCGATAAAATAATATATTGGCACAGGTATGTCGATGACATTTTACTCCTTTACAATGGCAACAAAAGACAAATAGAAAATTTCCATAAATACATTAACACTTTACACCACAAATTAAAATTCACACTTGAAATAGAATTAAACAATAGCATAAACTTTTTAGACCTTACAATCACCAAAACAAACAACACACACACATACAAAATATACAGAAAACCCACCACATCAGACATGGTCATACACAACACATCCAACCACCCAACTCAACACAAACATGCAGCTTTCAACTACATGCTCCATAGGCTCACGTCAATACCCCTAAACACACATGACCACCAAGATGAATTAAACACAATTAAATACATAGCAGTCAAAAACGGATACAACCCTGAATTAATAAATAAACTACATAAACGAATCCTCAACACAAAAAGTAAAACACATCTGACCAACAGCACACAACCCAGTAAATACATAACACTTACATACTACAACTCCAATACACATAAAATTGCAAACACATTTAGGAAACAAAATTATAAAGTAGCTTACAGAACCAACAACACCATTAGAAAACACATAAACAATACTAACAAAGACATTGACACATACAGCAAAACAGGGGTTTACAAATTAAATTGCAATGATTGTCAACAATTCTACATCGGCCAGACGGGAAGATCTTTTTCTTCCAGGTTTTCTGAACATTTAAAAGCCCTCACCACAAACTACATACATTCCACATTTGCCACACATTTACATAACGAAAACCACAGCTACACAAACATAGAACACAACATGGAAATATTACACTACTTACCAAAAAGTAGAAAACTAAACACAGCTGAACAATTTGAAATATACAGATATCACACATTACAACCAAACAACATATTAAATGAACAGATACATTACAAATCACATACACTATTTGACACACTGATCCATACACATAATTCGAACCTCAGCGCCAACCCCTTCCCACCATCAACCTCCACCACACACTCCATTCCGTAACGGTTATTCTGTAATCGACAGTTAGTACTCAACCCACTGAAGAAGAGAAACAACATCTTGAAACGTTTGTGAAGTGACAACAGTAAGTTCATAAGTGAAAGTATATATATATTATTAAATGATTTTCATTGATATAAAAAAAAGGTCTGGACTAATGTCAAATTAAACGGAATTGTAGTTCAAATGCAAGTCGATTCAGGTGCAGACTGTTCGGTCATATTGAAGGAAACGTGGGACAAGATTTAATAAAAATCATCTGAATTACAGAATATAGTTCGAGGAATACGGACCTGGACAAGCGAAAAAATCAAAATGCTTGGAGAAGCTGTAGTCGAAGTGCGGTATAAATACATAAAAAAACTTTAAAGGTTATTGTTTCCGATGATGGAAGTTGTGATTTACGTGAACGTAACTGGTTTTCCCATTTGAGAATTGCTCTAGTGGGAGTTTGCAGAATTGATACGGTGCCTCGGGAAGTAGCGCTAAACAATACTCTGTTCTTTCAACAATATTCTACAGTTTTCACAGAAAAAGTGGGCACTTTTGTAGGCGATCCTATCAAGCTGGAAGTGAAAGATGTTTCTCCAGTATTAAAAAAAAAAAAGGAAACAGGCAAGTTCCATTTGCACTAAGACCAGCGGTTGAAACAGAAATTGAGAAGCTGGTTCAAGAAGAAATCCTGGAATCAACAGATTAAATACCACTATTATATTGACGACTCGGAACACAAAGTTTTTTATAAGTAAAAACAAAGTTTTACCTTACAGCCTGAACCGGTTTTCGCCTTTAAAAGGCTTCTTCAGAGGCTGCCGCTGGTAGCGCTCTCCGTCCTGTTGTGGGCGACGGAATCGAATTTAGAAAGATCGATGATGTGTGTGTGGAGTGAGATATGTTCGCATAATGCGTGCGATTTGAATTGTGTCTGTTCGTTTAGGATGTCGTTTTTATTTGTTTTCGTGTGTTTGTGTATTTCCAATTGTTCTAGAGTGTCTAGTTTTCGGCCTTTTGTGTGTACGTGTAGAATGTTCATGTTATTGTCGATGTTTTTATATGTGTGGTTTGCTTCAATGAGGTGGTTTGCACACATATAAAAACATCGACAATAACATGAACATTCTACACGTACACACAAAAGGCCGAAAACTAGACACTCTAGAACAATTGGAAATATACAAACACACGAAAACAAATAAAAACGACATCCTAAACGAACAGACACAATTCAAATCGCACGCATTATTCGAACATATCTCACCCCACACACACAGCATCGATCTTTCGAAATTCGATTCCGTCGCCCACAACAGGACGGACAGCGCTACCAGCGGCAGCCTCTGAAGAAGCCTTTTAAAAGCGAAAACCGGTTCAGGCTGTAAGGTAAAACTTTATGTTTTTACTTATAAAAAACTTTGTGTTCCGAGTCGTCAATATAATAGTGGTATTTAGTTAAGTAACGGACACGTCATGGACAACGAAATCCAAGAATCAACAGATTAATCAGATTGGGCAACTCCTTTGGTGGTATCGCATAAAACTAATGGAAAAATAAGGTTTTGCGGAGATTATCAAAGCACGGTGAACAATGCATTGAAGAAGAATTTGTACCCATCACCAACAATTATAGATATGCTTACCTTATTGACGCCAGATAAAGTTTTCTCAAAGTTAGATCTACCGCAAGTGTATTAGCAGCTTCAGGTTGATGAGGAAACGGCAAAAATACTTACAATTAACACACACAAGGGATTAATTCGAGTAAAATCATTGCGCCAAGACTTTTTCAAAGAATTATGGACTCACTGTTTGGGTCTATTACGGGAGTAAAATCATGTCTCGATGATATCATCATGTTCGGAAAATCTCAGCATGACGACAATTTGAAAAAAGTCTTGGATAAACTGAAGATAGTAGTTTTCATCTGACAGCCAATAAAACAAGTGCTATATTGAGCTCAAGAAAATCACATTTTTAGGATATACATTTTGGGAGAGAAAGGTGTTCGACCTACTGAGGAGAGAGAAAGGTTGTGACTTGTGATTTACTGGGACGTAACTGGTTTTCCCATTTGAGAATTGCTCTAGTGGAAATTTGCAGTATTGATACGGTGCATCGGGAAGTAGCGCCAAACAATACTCTGTTCTTTCAACAATATCCTACAGATTTTACAGAAACATTGGGCACGTTTGTAGGCGATCCTATCAAGCTGGAAGTGAAAGAAGATATTTCTCCAGTATTTTAAAAAGAAGCTCCTAGAGCGACAAATAAAGAAGAACTGCAGTCTCTTTTAGGAATGGTAAATTCCTACAATCGTTTTCTGGAAGATAAACTCCACGTTGTAGAAACACTGCAAAGCCTACTAGACGACAGACCATGGAAGTGGACGGACCTAAAAAAAAAGCTTTTTGTAAATTGAAAGGATTACTGAGTCAAATTTAGTTTTGACGCACTTTGACGAGACAAAGGAATTGGGTATTAATTGTGATCCCTCGCTTTATGGTACTGGAGTCGTTCTAGCACATCTAGAAAACGGCGAAGAAAAACCAATTGCATATTGGTCTCGTACATTGGGAAAATCGGAGATGATCTATCCTCAAATTGATCGAGAAGCACTGCCCATCGTCGAAGGAGTAAAGCAGTTTCATCATTATGTAGCTGGAATAGAATTTACAATTATGACGGATCATCGACCTCTGTTGGGATTGTTGTCATAAAAAAAAAGATTCCGGCAATTTTATCACCTAGAATGTTGAGAGGTGTCTTATACTGAGTACTTATAAATATACTCAAAAATACACAAAAAGAAAGGAAAACGCCAACGCTGACTGTCTCAGTCGGTTACCACAAACTACAGACAGTGATGAAGTCAAAATACTATATTGGCACAGATACGTTGATGACATTCTAATACTATACAGGGGAAACAAAAGACAATGCGAACAGTTACTAACGCACATAAACAAAATACATAAAAACAACCTTCACTGCCGAATACGAACACAACAATACCATAAACTTCTTAGACCTCTCCATCACAAAACTAGAACACAGGCACAAATTCAGTATATACAGAAAACCAACTACAACTGACACACTAATACACAACACCTCCAATCATCCAATACAACACAAACTAGTTGCTTTTAGACCATGATACATAGACTTAACAACATCCCCTTAGATGAAATAGACTACAAAGACGAACTAAACACGATAAAATATCTAGCAGAATCTAACGGTTATGACAGAACAATAGTCAGTAAACTCCTACACAAAACACAAAACAAACAACAGACAAAGACAGAAAACAACAAATTCATAACACTAACATACATCAACAAACAAACTGAAAAAATTGCCCACAAATTCAAAACAGCAGGATACAGAATCGCTTACAAAACTACTAACAAAACAGAACACACACTATCAAAACGCATGCCCAAAGCACAAAACAAATTCGATCTACCTGGTGTATACAAGCTAAATTGCTCAAATTGCAATAAATTCTACATAGGCCAGACAGGACGTAGCTTCAAACAGAGATACATTGAACACACAAAAGCACTCCACACCACTACAGAATCTACCTTTGCAAACCACCTCATTGAAGCAAACCACACATATAAAAACATCGACAATAACATGAACATTCTACACGTACACACAAAGGGCCGAAAACTAGACACTCTAGAACAATTAGAAATATACAAACACACAAAAACAAATAAAAACGACATCCTAAACGAACAGACACAATTCAAATCGCACGCATTATTCGAACATATCTCACCACACACACACAGCTTCAATCTTTCGAATAACTATCCCGTCGCCAACAACAAGACGGACAACGCTACCTATGGCAGCCTCTGATGAAGCCTTCTAAAGGTGAAAGCCGGTTTAGGCTGTAAGGTAAAACTTTACGTTTTTACTTATAAAAAACTTAGTGTTCCGAGTCGTCAATACTATAGTGATATTTAGTGATGAAGTGTTTCCGCCAGGGAATATACTGTTGTTAGAATCTCAAAATCAGCTTTTCTTAAGAAAAAAATTCAGCAATAGGCTATACTCAGAAGGACGAAACACTGAAGAAAGTTCTCTACTGGACTTTACACCAGTGGCCCAGCACATTGCTTCCAGAAGATTTTAAACCATATAAACGATGGAAATCAGAGATTTCAGTACATATACATTGTTTACTTAGGGAAATCGATTGATAACACCAGAAGACACGAAAAAGATTTTTGGAACTGTTACACGCAAATCATCCAGGAATTGTAGCAATGAAAGCGTGTGCTCGGAGCTATGTGTGGTGCCCAAACATCGTCAAGGATATTGAAGATAGAGTTACGAGGTGTAAGATATGTCAAATTTACGCAAGTATTCCTCCTAAGGCCCCTCGCCAAATTAGGGAAAGCCCGAAAAATGTCTTGGTCCACCATCCATGTCGATTTTGCAGGCCCATTTAAAGGGGAAATTTACTTGATTATTGTCGACGCAATGTCAAAATGGCTCGAAGTTGACATAATGAAATCAATGGCCTCCAGTGAAGTTATTAACAGTTTCAGAAATATTTTTGCCAGATTGGGTCTTCTTGACTGCATCCTTTCGGACAATGGAAGTTCTTTTGATTAAAGAGAGATTCACGAATATTACAGAAAAAATTTGATTTGACTTGTCTTCGAGTAACGGACAAGCTGAACGAATGGTGCAGACAACGAAGAAGATAGGCTACCAGCCAAATTTGAAGAAGGAGATATCGAGTTGCAGGTTCAAAGAATGCTTTTCCGTCAACATACGATCGTACATGCTGGTACTTCGAAGACACCCGCTGAACTATTGATGGGAAGGAAGCTGAGGGCAGTTTTGGACAAAATGCTTTCATACTCATTGCAAGTAAACAAATCAGTTGACGACAAAAAAGCAGAAGTTACGTTTATTTGAACTTGGAGATTTGATTTATTTTAGAAATTAGCCTACAATCGATTAGGACAAAAATGGCCGGAAGGACGTTTCAGGATCGTACGGGACAAGTCTCCTGTAAAATTCAACTGCAAAACGGCAATGTTGTCAAACGACACATAGACTAGTTGAGAAAAAGAATGAATGAAGAAGTCATTAGGGAAGGGGGATGAGCCACCAAGACAAGACTTCTAAAGTATACCACGTCCGGAAACCATTCCTGATCCTGTAATCCTGCCACAAGGACCCGCAGTACCATATCCCAGTTCTGATTTTTAGGGTTCAGATTCATTACTGCTCGAGAATCCACATGAGAGGCCGAATCAGACATTATCCCAACCTGAGGTACCTATTAGTGCACAGAAAAATACGGCTATCCCAAGTCCTGGAAGGATTGAGGCCCCAGACGTGGCCGGCTCTAGTAGAAGTCCGGAATATTAAACGTGGCAAAGTTGCGTCTGAGGCCTAGAAGCGTAGTGTAATAAAACAGCTAAAGTGATCATGTTATATTTTGATTTAATTTCATAGCATTACTGAAATCATGAGTATAGGTAAATCTAAATTATAGGTCTGTGCGCACTTAGTACTATACGTTTAAGTTGAAGAAATTAGTGTTAGGCCTAATGAATTAATTTTGTTCGAATTATTGAATATCAAATATTATATCAACGAGTCAATTATTATATTACTTAAATAATATAACAGTACTTTACATAAAAAACTTTTAATTTGAAAAAATGAAGAATTATAAAACTGCTGTTAACCGGCAATTAAAAATGACGCGATTTGATTATTGACATACATAAATTAAGAGATCGTCTAGTCGGCCTCAAAGATCAACTGGTTCCAGTGTTGCCACGTTTGATATTCCGGCCTTCTACTAAATCCAGCCATGCCCCAGCCCGAAGTTCTCAAATCCGAGAAAACCGAACAACGCTGAGACCTCGCAAACATTAAAGCCACACACACATCTGAAAGATGTTTTATGTTTATGTTCATATATAAAAGGGGGGTGAGATGCTGTGTATTTTAAAAGATCCTGGATATATGTTATATAGTTATATAAAATATGGTTAAACTACATATATACACAAATACACATGTATGTATCGAGTGTGATTGTCGACTTTGTGTTTTTGGGATAACCCAATTGTGATGTAGGTATTCTGTTCGGGTTACCCTTCTGTTCTTTGTGATTTTTATAACAAAAGTCAGTTTTGTGTTAATAATAGTGCGGTTTCGTTATTTCAAATACACATCATGTATTGACACGGAAATTTGACTTTGCCGTACGAAAAGAATCTAGATCCGTATAAAGTATAAAAAAATTAATTTACTCATTTTATGCGTCAAATTAGTTTGTATGTATGTGAAAATATGATATATAAATCTATGAAACTTTTCTGTACTGCCAACATGATTGGTAAGAGAAAGTCAACACGTTTGTGAGCCGGTGGCATAGTTTCTTTTCGCGTTGGCTCGTTGTTAATGTGGTAGTTAGATTTATAATATTAGGAAATGGTAAGTATTTGTGAAAAGTGGAATACGTTAAAAATGATCAACATTTTTCAATCTGTTATTCCATGATTATTTTGGTTGTAAGCATTGTACCACAATTAGGATGTTCTTGGATATAGTAGACTTTGATATAAAACCACATGTGTTCTTTTTCTGTAATTTATTTCTGCAAATTTAGTTAAACAGATTACGTTATAATCATTTTATGTTAGTGTGATTGATTACGAGTAATAATATAGGTAAATAAATCTTTTAGTGTGTTATTTTTAATATTCTATATTTGTTTTGGCAGTAGGTTAAGTTGATGAATATTGTGTAAAAAAATATTCGGAGTTTATGTTGAGGGTGATCAAGTTTTCAGGTGTGGCTAAGAGAATGAATATAAGCAGAAATGATTTAGAAATCGAAGTGAAACGTAAACGTAAAATGGAAGTACAGTTTAATTGAATTTGGTTGTACACGGTACACTGCACGTAATTCGGGAAGCTTGGTGTATTCTAGATAATTTGTTTATTACATAAAAATAATGAAGACATTTAATCATATAGGTAATAATAAGAGAATTATTACTTTGTAATTTAACAGCTAAAGTTTTTTTTAACGAGACTCGATCCCTTGTCTGTGTATTCTAGTTAATGGATCTACAGAATTGTTAAGTATGGTTTACAGGTACATGCGAATACCCCGAAAACTGCCATTTGTTACGAATTCCCCAGGAAGCTGCCACTCTTCAGATATAACTGTACTACCAGAGTGAACATATTGTTTAGTGGAGGTTAAGGGAATAACTGTACTTAAAGTCTGCTACCACACATAGAGGCATATCCTTCATTTTGGATTCAACAGTGCTCTCAGCGATTACTCTGTCCGACAGTAGATAAGTCATTCTGGGTAGTTGACATAATAAATCTTAAATTTTTGGTAGTGAAATTCAAAGGCTTTTAACCATACAAACCCTTGTCATCATTCCCCCACTACTTCAAGACAAAATCTCTTGTCCCAGTTTCCATAAGTGCAGTGTCAAGACTACAACATATGATGGTCTTGACAGAATACGATTTCTTCAGTTCTGGACCTCAAAATTTAATAATGAAACAAGTTTTTATTAAGCTTTTCATGCTTTTTAAATAATCGGAGTTTTTTTAAATTGTTTTATTATGTCTTGTAGAGTATGTCTTGCAAACTTTAATTCTCTGAAAGTCTTTAGAAGATTCTTATATTTTTTTCAAGAGTGTTATTACCAGCTTTCCTAGATGTTTTTTCCCTGTGGCCATTATGGATCAAAATAATATACATATACAACAGTATACACCTTTGTCTTTTTGACTGTGAGATAACTAAGACGGTCACATGGCCATTTTGTATTAAATTTCCTGTTTTGGCAGACTCAATGATAATAGGAAATGTGGTTCAATTTGGGGCTTAAGGATCAATGTAGTGATCGTCCATCATTATAAATATGCTGTAGTACCACAAAATGACTGACATTACTTTTTTAAGTAAAAGGTGACATATATCTAATAAAACGGGTGTCGCTAGAGATGTGTACAAGGTTAGGAATTTGAAGAATGAGAGTTCTTTGATGATGTGCCAATTACTTTTTTGTTGTGGAGGGGGTGATAGGTCCCTGTTCCAGTAGTTCCATTTGTGGTATACAGTAAAAGAATTTGAAGTACTATTTTAGTCGAATATTGAAGCCTTTCTATTCATAAAGAGAGTACATTTTTCTATTTGTCCTTGGACATTGTTGCAAACCAATTATATCTTATTTCACTAATGTAATGAAATAATTATAAATGTGAGTCATAACAAACACAACAGAACTTATAATTCTTTCATTATCAGTACATCAGTGTGCAAACTGTTTACTGCACTCTGGCAATCAAAGGAGGTGAGATGACCTGCTCAGTTGCCACTCTGAAGATAATGAAGTAAAATATTACTAGACTTCGAGAACTCGTACCTACTGTGTGTGGTGGTAGACTTGCCATTGGATTAACCAATAAAATACAGAATAATATTTCTTCTATTTATTTTGGTTATGTTTTAATAAAGAGCATTTTTCACATTTTTTAGTGTTAATATATTATTTATAAATTTGGGTACTGAAACACAGAAATTCCTCATCTGCATAACCATTCCAACTTGGTCTGTTTTTCAGTATGCGCTTTTCTGTAATTGACTGACTGGTAATTTGTCCGAATACCTTGTTAAACGATAATGTTGGGAGAGGCGGCTTCCTTATCTTAAATGTGCTGCCCTACTGATAGTATTGCAGTGTTTCTCCTTTACCATACAGTGTTACTTGTAATTGTCTTTAGTATCGTATGCAATAGTCTGAGAAGCTTCAGAAGCATAGTGATTTCTTCTGTTATTTTCAATAGTGTGGTTTTTTTCCCCCTAGGCCTACTACTTTTTATAGAGATAGCATATACTTAGCTTTCATCTGAATGAGACTACATTTATATGACTGTAAAAGAATCTTCTTACATTTACTTATCATGTTTTTTTTTTTTTTCAGGAAAACATCTAGTTAATTTGTACTCTTTGTTAATGATTTTATTGTTTTTCCAGGGGTTTGTTAAAGTTGTTAAAAACAAGCAGTATTTTAAACGGTTTCAAGTTAAGTTCAAGAGGCGTCGTGAGGGTAAGACTGATTACTATGCCCGAAAGCGACTTATTGTTCAGGACAAGAATAAGTATAACACACCTAAATATCGTTTAGTAGTTCGCTTATCCAACACAAATATAACATGCCAGGTACTATTAATGAAATTGTATATTAGGAAGTATTTATTTTAATTGCTTTTTAATTGTTTTTAATTGCTTTTTCTGGTTTTGTGTTACTAGATTGTATATTCACGCATTGAGGGAGACAAAATTGTGAGCGCTGCATACAGCCATGAGTTACCTCGGTATGGAGTGAAAGTTGGTCTTACTAACTATGCTTCTGCATATTGCACTGGATTGTTAGTGGCAAGACGGGTTAGTTTTTTATGTATTGGTTTATATTGAATTTCATCTAATGACAGACAAATTTAAGAAAATTTAATTTAAATAATAAAAATACAATTAGTATTAAAAGTTTGTTAATTTACGCAGTTGTTCCAAACATGTGATTAAGACGAAGAGTGACAATTCTATATATTTCCTTTGAAAATTCTTGTTTTAAGTTTTTAGGTTAGTGCTAGCACTGCATATAGTCAAGTAAAGTATGCCATGATACATTATGACACAGTGGTATATATATCTGTAATCTGTTTAAACACAAACACATGTGTGCGGAGGTTGCTGGGGCTATGACATTTGTCATATCCTGTATCTCAACCGCCAGTAATTTGTGTTCTGTAAATTCCTGCTCCTCTTTCTGTCCCCAAGTTCTTTGACACGTAACCTTTTACCTCCAATTGAGCAGACGATATTAGATAATCCTTATAGACCATCTCTCAATGCTAAAAACAGTATTTGTCTATACCACATTAACCAACATTGTTCAGCTATTCCAGTAATACTTTTTTAACATTTGCGTACCCCCTTATTGCTTTATTTCTTACATGGTACAGCCGGGATATCGGACAAGATTTTCTCAGGCAGTCCATTTCAATTATTCCCAATTTTTCTTATTCATTTTTTCATGTGTTATTCATTTTTTTCATCTGCAAACACTGATGCATATGTTGTAATTTGCTGCACAATTGTATATAAATTGATTTTAATATTCATTCTAATTCTGGACCAGAGCAAAGATTAGCATTTGGATAGCCATTCGTCCTTGAGTGAGTCTGTAGTGAATATCTTTATTGCAAGTTTCCTCGTGGCTAATTATGCTCCCAAGATATTCAAGATATTATTTATATTCGTGATGGTGTCTTATAATTCCACAGTCTAGCACGATGTCATTCACTTTTCCTCAACACATGAACATTTGGTTTTCTGTAAATTAATTTTAAAACCCCATTTTGTATATTCATCCATTAGCTTTCTTACCATAAATGAGGCACCATATTTATCATTAGCAATGGCAACCTGATGATCTGAAAAGAGGAGCATATAGATATATTCTTGATTCTATTTCTATTCCCATTTTTAAGATATCTTCTTCCATTCATTCATTAAGAGCCTTTTGAATGTAAACTTGAAACAGTGTAGGAGAAAGACAGCATCCCTTAAGCCCTTTGTGACCCGAATTTTCTCAGATGCTTCCTTTCCAACTTTTACAATACACTATGCTCGCGTATATAATTTTAAAATACTTCGAATATGTAAGGGTTCCCTTTCCCTTCTTAATAAATATTTTTAATAATCTGATGGGTGGAACACTATGATAAGCCTCCTCAAGGTCTGTACGTACGTTCCGTGCATATCATTTCTCAATTAGCTGTCTTAATATGAGTATGTTATCTACGCAAGAGCTACCAATTTGAAAACCTGTGCTCCTCCAATTCAGCCAAGATGTTTTCTATTCTTCCTTTCAAAATTCGACAATACACCCTTCCAGTAGAGCTGGTCACACTTATTCCATAGTAGTTTCCGCAGTCCTTTTCACTTCCTTTTTATTTGTGGAACTAATTTATGCCATATTTCAATAATCAGGGATATCCGTGCCCTCCAAAACTCATTGTAATTTCAACTAGTCACTCTTGCAAAATTTTTGATTGATATTTAACCACTCAGAATGTTACAGGTCCAGCAGCTCTTTTACTCTTCATTTTATGCAAAGCTGCTAACATTTCTTGCTGAATTATTGCTTCTACAGTACCCCCTCTCTTTCTCCAGTATCACTACGATAATTAACCTCTCCAAAACACCGTGAATTTTGTAAATAAAAAGATCTATAGTATTTTTTCCACCGCTTTAGACTAAATACCCATATGTAAACATTGCTTTTGTGTATCCTCCTCAGAGCCTTTTTAGTTTTGTAGGTGTCTACAACTTTAGTACCTCCCATTTAACAATCCAGCAGTGTACATTTCTTGTCTCATGTATCATGATTACTCTTAGTTTACTTCTCTTTGAACTTCTGTATTCATTCTGTTATACTTTTCTATCATCATTGTCCTGAACTCATAACCAGTTTTGATATAAAGTCCTCTTAATTTTAACTTTGTCGTCCACCATTCTGGCTGTCCTTTCTGACACTGATTTTGATATTTCAGTGCTTCTTTTGCTGCCTCATGTATACTTTGTTAACAGCTCATATATCTTTCATGTTCTCTCCTTGACACTCTTTTAATTTGTTGGATAGCCAGATCTAATACAAGAACCTTACAGTCCTGATTGAAGGTTTCAATGTTGTACTGTCCCATTTCTAGAAGTTTCATGTGTACCTGTTTCTCCATAATTGCGGTTTTGCTTTATAATTGAATACTAATTGAGCTACGAAATGATCTGAACCACATTCTGGTATTCCTAAATAGTCCCTTCACTGATGGAAAGTTTCCAACAACAGACTTCATGGTTTCTTAGCGCAGCTTTGCTAAGCTGTACTTCCACTATTTCAGCTGTCGATATGGAAGTTACAAAAGACATATATATCCAATAACACATAGTGTCTTATGTTGGGCATTGTTTGTGGTGTTAGGTATTGCTAACATGAAAGTTTTCTTTTAGCTATTGAAGAAATTTCATTTGGACACGTTATATGCGGGAGCCACTGAGGTAACCGGTGAAGAATACACTGTAGAACCATTAGATGATGGGCCAAATCCATTCCGTTGTTACTTGGATGTGGGACTTATGAAAACTAGCACTGGTGCTAGAGTGTTTGGAGCTATGAAGGGTGCTGTGGATGGTGGATTAAACATCCCTCACAGGTAAGTGTGTGTGTTGTGGATTAAACATCCCTCACAGGTGTGTGTGTGTGTGTGTTATATCAAGAGATACTGACATATAAAGACTTATCCAACTTTTAATGCTTTAAACGTAATCGTTTAATAGTTTACCTCAGTTGGTATAGAAAGTTGTCTTAAACTGTGCTGGTAAATTTATATATATTTATTTATCACAGTTCATTTAGACTACAGCAGAGTATATTACACTGATTTAGCATTGTGTAGCTTAGAATATAGTTTAATGAAGAATTACTGTGGACATTTAGAAGGGCGTTTTAGTCTTCATTAGTAGTCATTTATTTTGTTTCTATGTATACACATTTTTGTGCTAATTTCTTATATTCAGCACTCTCTGAAGGGTTTCGTGTTAATTATGGATTAGACATTATTTGATCATTTATACTATTTATTTGTTTGCACTTGAGAGATCAATGAATTTGTCATTTTAAAAAGTAACTGCATTTTGTAATAACATTAATTATTATTATATCAGATTTCAGATTATGCATATAATCATTATTATTCAGCTAAATGTATTTTGTCTACAGTACAAAGCGATTCCCAGGATATGATACAGAGAGCAAATCATTTAATGCTGAAGTGCACCGTAAACATATTTTTGGTCAACATGTTGCTGATTATATGCGTCAGCTCAGTGAAGAAGATGATGAAGCTTATAAAAGGCAGTTTTCTAAATACATAAAGCAAGGAATTACTGCAGACAGTGTAAGTAGCATGAAGTAATTGGTTCTTACTATGTGATTTTTTTTCATGTCCTGCTGACATCTGTTCTTTTGGGACACCAGTATAACAGTAAGTTCAGGATACTTTTCATAATAATGAAGTTGTATCAGGAATTTAACTTCCCTCACTACAACAGCCATAATGTACGCTGGATACATCATGGATTGTTCAACATTTTAATATGTTTTTAGTACAACTTGGTATTCATAAGCCATCTAATATGTATTTGGCTAGTTGGCTGTTGACCATTTATTGTGTTTAATTCTCATTATAGCATATAGGGAGGAAGTGGTGTGTTGCATATAACATGAAAGTAAACAACTGCATTTACAGAGGTATAAAATGACTTGTCAAAAATTTAGGCTTACACAAATTAAAGTGTATTCTTTTCTGTTTTTTTGTGATATTATATCATATATTATATGATATATATTATATCACCTTCTTCTTTATTTAATTCAGTGATGATTCCAAAGTACCACAGATTGTCATATTTACAAGCTACATAGCATGATGATGGGTTCAAATTTTCTTCTCTTACAAGTGATGTCTATTAATTCTTTAAATTATATGTAAAGGTGGGTTTCTCATCACTACTGATCCTCCTTGCTTCCAAGTTCCGTAACAATCTAATGGCTTAAAGTTATGGAAACTTCTGGTTCCTGGAAGTGTTTGTACATCTTCAAAGCGTTCCACAAGGTCAGAACATATCTGATTTACAGAATCTTTAGAAATAAAATGAAAATTAACTTTGGTGATGTTGACTTTACAAAACTCAAACAAATCTGCTAGAAATAATATTTGATGTCCAAGAGGTCTTTGTAGACTTTCGTGCTAGCCTTTTAACAGTGCCTCCTATACCATCACACTCAGTTTTCCCATGGCTAGTTGCAAATAACGACCACTGCGCCCTGATCTTAAAATCTTTTTTGAGCAGACAAGGGTTTATAAAATTAATTTATTTTTATATTGGCCTGCACAGTGTATAATGACGTTTACAAAGGGTGTTTAAATCCTTTAGTTACAGGTTAAAAAATGTTTAATGAAGTCTCTATTGTGTATGCAGTAATTTTCTTTTGTGATAATTGGTAAATATTATTTATGTAATTATAGTGTGATAATTTTTTATGGATAAAATAATAATTGCTGGTCGGTAAATGAATGTAATGGTAGTGTCGATCTTGAAGTGGAACTCCTCTTCTTGGTTAAATATCGTCAGTGTAAGTACCGTCAAGTGTTGTCTGGACAAATAAATTAACATAACACTTTCACGTACCTGGTAGTAGTACTTGAAGTTCTGACGTTCACTTACCCTGAATAAACTGTCAAGATTCTCTTATGACCAGCTTATACTTTAGAAACGAGGTTTTACAACTCCTTGTATGTAATGTGGGCGCCACATGGGTTTACTTCATGAAAGGTTCCCATGAAAAATAAATTGCTAAATTTTAAAATTGTATGTGTTCACTTTATATCTTGTTTAAATGATTAGGGCCTTTAAAATAATTCAGATATAGTACTGTAAGATTTCTGCTCAAAAGTATCTCAGTGTACTCTATACTGAGTATTGCTTATCTAAATGAAATAATTGGAACCAAAGTTTATGCTGTATAACATTACAGGTTTATTATACCCTTTAAAATCAACTCAAATGAAAAATACAATTGTTACAGTAATACAATTTGGATAGTAAGTTACCCATCTACTATCTGGCCTAGCTCAATTAAGAACAATATAAAACTCTTATGGTTATTAACAAATTTTAATTTTATTTTATAAGTTACCTCACGGGTAGGTTCTTGAAAATACAAATAGAACGTTATTAATTGCCTTGATAGACATTACTGTGATAATAATTCATATTTGGCCTCTTTAAAAAACTCGCAATTATTTTTGAGGTTAACAATCGTTTTGTATGCTTATATCCTAACAAATATTATAATACTTAACTCTAACACAAATCTTCTTACATTGGATTATTTAATCTTCTAAATAAATTGATCCAGTGTTTGCCATTAATAGTTTGGTTGTCTTTGCGTCAGTACAAAAGTGTTGATAATTATGATCAGTGAAAACAGATAAACAATAAAATTGGTCACTGTACTACCTTGCTTTTGTAATCTTATAGATTAAAAAATTAAATACTTTAGTGATCGGATTATATTGATCACTATATAACTGCACTTTATTCGCACTAGGAACGAGAAATAACCCTTTTCTAACTGATAGCGGGTCGTTAACTTTACTGGTTAAAATGCTTCGCTCGTTCCGAACACGCACTAATTAAAAATATTCACTATTACTTGTCGATGCACTTTCCGTGTGATGAATCGCTGTTCTATTAATTATTTTGGTTAATTTTGAAGTATTTACTACTATTATATTGTAGTAAGTTATTAAAATTTAAAACACTGTCGAGCTCAACTAGATGGCTCGAGATGAAGGAAGCGAATGCGGAATTTTTAGCGTTTCTCTGGTTATATACCCCAGGCTTAGATCACCTTTAGGGAAAAATCTCGCTATATAAACTCCTCTGTAATTGGTACAACAAACCGTTACGATGACGTATTGTTTTTGTTAACCGCCACCTAAGTCTCTTTCGCCTAACTGTCGTCGTCTGTATTCACTGACAATTTCTTAACTTTGATAAAAAAATGATGCTAACACTCACTATTAACTTATTATAATTCCAATCTCTAGGTTATTATTATCAAATTAAAGTTTAGTCTCTGCTCTTTAATTTGATATGGCTTAATGCCGGTTTTAACCTAGCTTTCTCTGACAATACATACAAATAGTGTTTTGAAACATGGTTTCTTATTGTCGTCTGCTAATAACACACAATACGATTATTTTCCTAACTTTTACATTTGGTTATTTGTCTCTAGGTTCTCTTTCGAACATTACTATATGACTAAAAATAACATATTATTACAATTAAAAGCTGTTTACAGCTGCACAATATTGAATCTTACTATAATTATGATAATACCTTACTCTAACTATTCCTTACTCTTTATATACATTTTTATTTGGCCTATTCATTTTAAAGGCATACCATATTAATTGAATGATGGTATTTCACACTTCAGTAGTTATTTTTATTATTCTGTAAATTGAATGTTCATTAAGGGTCCTGTTTCCCTATTAACTTAATGACAAATTCGTTTATGCATGGTCTAGATACATTCATAGCACCATGTTTATTCCTTAATTATTATTACTAATTACATTTCGTTTAATTAGGAAGTTGCTTATACACATAAGATTCCCTTTTATAAGTCCCTATTCTATAATGTTACATCTTTGTTGATAAAGCTAGCTTTTGTAGCTTTGTGGCTACAGCTAGTATAATAGTAGTCTTGGTTATTCACATATCATTGTTCCTTTATTTTCAGCAAGAATGCTGTTATTGTCATTACTTTTATTAAAGTCATTTGTTAGTTAGTTTTACTTTTACATGACTCTATACAATGTCATGGACTGGCTCGCTTGACAGCTTATTTGTGAACTTTGCATGTCCATTAGTTAAAATTAAAGTCAGTCATTGTGTTTGTTGTAGTGTCATGCAGTGTATTCATCACTGCTTCTTGGGATCCCTCCTCTTCTTTCTTATATGCTGGTCCCTTCTCTTCTTGGTTACATTCATTACAAATGATTCGTTTTATAACTTTAGTGTCATAATTTACCCTTCTGGTGTGTGTTTTGGTTATGTAACATTTTGTGGTGTTACATATACTCCCCTCTCAAAATTGATAATTTGAGAAAAGTTCTATAGTTTGAAGAAATTATCACTTTATTTTATTTCATCATAATATTACTGCTTCTATCTGCATTAAGTTCAATAGTCTGTTGGTGTGTTGCTCTAGACTGAGTTCTTTGCTAGTATTATTTCAGCTCACTAGTATTTTTTAAGTTTCTTATACTCTTAGTCATTTTAGTTATAACATATCTTAATTCTTAAATTAACAATTTCCCTGTTCTTCAATAATACAATTTTCTTTACAATATACACATTTTGATTCTAGTGACAAACTTCTATGTTCTTTCATTTTACCTCACAGTGGTTTATTTATAATCCTTGACATATTACAATTCAATTCCTAACATTTATAGTGGGTTTGGAGTCAGGGGGGCTCTATTTGGCATCCATTCTCCGCCGTTCCTCAACTATACATCCTCAGAATCAGAGGAATCTTCATCTCTGTCTGGGACAATAAAAAGTTGCACTTAACAACAGTTGCACTATCACAACATATAAAAGATAATATATCATTTATTTTTTCAATATAAGACATCATTCATAGGGATTGCAATCTGGCCGGATCCGACCGGATTCCCAGCGATCCAGCCGGACCCGGCCGGATTGATCAAATCAGGATGATTTTCACTTTTCGGTTCAAAATGAACTGTTAATGAGTTAATTGAGTGCAATTGTACTTATTATAGGTAGTTTATTAAAAAAACATATATATATAATCAACTTTATTTCCAATGTTAAGATTAGACAACGAGCAAACAATTAAAATCTAGTAGTGTAGGGTAAGTAATTAGTAAAATTTTAACAACGTAACGAGTGGTTCAATCTTCCACTTCCTAAATTTCATAGTAAGTAACTTTATAAAATCTAATTTAATTAACCTTACGTAATTTACTTAGATGAGAATTGAGATCACAATAATTATTAAAGTATTTATTTGAAAATGCTAACTAACAAGTCTTATAGTTATGACAGACACCATCATGATTTGATGAATTTGTCTGATGAATAGCACAATTATCACAATCTTTATTGTATTATAATTATAGCTCTTTAATTTAGTCAACTTACGATAAATAATTATTTTAAGTAATGATTATTTCAGTATATATATTATCAAAAAATCAATTTTGATTTTGAAAGAAGGATCTTAGAAAACAAATAGTGTTAATTGTGTCATCTCCCAGTCGACTTCTAATGGAGCTACAAATATAGCCTGCGGCCGAAAAAGCCCTTTCAGCTTCTACACTTGTTGGCTTTATTATCAGCAAATAATCATGAATAGTAGATAAGTATTCTCCTCGAACTCCTTCACTTTCAAACGCAGTCATTTCCTTTTTTAGTACTTTATCAACATCTTTTTCTTTTTTAGTATTTATGCTATAACATGTGGATTCTTGCTGGATTTGTAATTGTAGTTCTTCCTGTAATGTCAAATCTTTCTTTAGTAATGGTGAATCTACGTTCTCCTCTACTATTTCTTCCACGTTTTCTTTAGACTTGTCATCTTGAATAACTCTCTCTAAGATTTTTTCATTTCTAATCGTATGACTTTTTTCTTTGGCATAGTAAATGTATCATCGGATCCGTTTAGATTTTCATGATATTTCTTTGGATTCTGTAAATATATTAATATTCCTGATACTACAGTGCGGCGTTCTTAATCCTTGTACATAGTGCTTCATATAATTCATTACTTAACACCGTGTCATGAGTGAGCAACTTCTCTAAAACAAATTTTAGTGTTGTTTCAGCAGTTAACAGGGTCGAATCTCTTCTGCATAGGGCCTCTACAGCCAATTTAAATGGCTGCAAACTGTCAATCAAATCTTTTATTTTCGACCATTCAAGGTCACTAAATTTAATGTCAGATCCTATATCTATTAAAGCTTTATCGACACACACTTTCAGCTTATAAAATCTTTCGATCATAGAGAGAAGACTATTCCAACGTGTGCGGCAATCCAACATCAGGCTTAATTCTTTACCTATATCTTCTTTCACATACTTTTGCAGATACATATCGTATTTATTAGGCGACCTTTTGAACAGCTTTACTACTTTTCGCACTTGTTGAAGAATATCATTGAATCTAGGAATTACTTCAGCCTTAGAAAGATAAGGATCCCCAGGATCCGTTATTGTAACTATAACCCCTTGTTCAAGTTGTTCTTCATCATTCATTGTGTCTTCGTCATCTGTATATGTATCTGATTCATTAGATGTTGTTGACGTTGTTGCTAGGCGGTTTTCTGCCTTCTCTTCATTTTTTTTATATAAAACATCGACCACAGCTAATTGTAACCCATGTGCGAAGCAGAGTTGTTGATAGCAATTCATGAGCTTACCTACTTTGACCATAACACTTGCGCCGTCAGTACTCATGCCAATAATATCAGTATCAGTATCAAGACCGAAGCTTTTTAAGCGATTTTTTATTAGACTGATAGTATGTTCCGCAGTACACGAACCATGGATTCTAATCAAGCCCAGATTAAAGTGTTTTTCTTTGTGGTGTAAATTTAGGTTCAAATATCGGTGATTTTTTTGGGAAGTCCATTCGTCAAAACTCAAAGAGAATCGTTTTCCTTGTTTCCTAAGATATTCGAACTCAATTATCAAGTCTGCTTTAACGGTATTTGCGAAATTTGTTACTATAGATCTTATAGTATTTGGTGAATTAGGAAGTTGAAATCCGCTTTTTCTAAACAAATATCTCAAATCTGGCGATGTACAAAATAAATTGAAGGGCATACCATTTTTACAGACCATTCTCGAGATCATCTTTTCCATCGAGTTTTCCTTTTGAAAATAATTGTCTATTGTTTTAGACTTTTTCTTGGGTATTTCTTCCTCACAAATAATATTATCTGAATCAGTTCTTGATGTGGATGGTTTAGAGAATGAATCAGAATTCGGATGTTTTAATTGGCTATTTTCAGAACTTTGATCAATGCAAATGCAATGCTTTGTTCTCAGATGTGTTCTTAATCCTTTATAAGAACCTTTACTTATTTTTATTAACTTTGAGCACAATATGCATTCGGCGTTGACAGACTTGTCTTTTTGCATTTTTTAAAAATAATGCCATATAGTTTTCTCACTGTCCCCACCATAATCCTCCTCATTTTGACTTGTTTTTGAAAGTGACATGTTTTATAATTTTTTTCAACTAGGATAAACTAATAATAAATTAGTATACTACGAGTAATACCTGTAACAAACAAAAGACAAAACATATTTAATTACAATATTAATTTAAATTTTTGTTCGTACGTAACGTAACTCAATTTAATTCATTTCGAAGTCTAATAATTCAGACAATTTGTGTAAACTATCCAGCATTATTTATTTATTTAATGATCTTTTATATCATTCACACACTCATAAGTCAACAAAATTTATTTGTCGATTGAGCAAAAACAATGTCTATTTCCATTTGAATAAAACACTTTTCAACGGATACTATCGCTAGCGTAAATACAAAAAAATAATATATATTTACTTACATTTTGACGAAGCACCGACATAACCAAACACATATTTATTGTCTCGAGCGAGGCGAATAATACTGAACTGATCAGCTGGCGTGTTGCGGAGAGAGGGGGGGCTGCGCGGCGTAGTGGCGCGGAGCGTCTCAGCGTCGAACGACTCGCACGCATGCACACACACCACGCGTATCGCATTTAAAGCACCTAATCTTGCAACAGCGCTATTATTTTATCATAAATTGCTAACACCGGACCCGGTCACCGGATCCGGTATATTGGTGCCGGATCCGATAAAGGTTTAATGATGCCGGATCCGCTGGATTCCCGGTCCGTTTTTCCGGATTGCAATCCCTAATCATTCACTAGAATCTCAAAGGATTAGAGGTTTCATTATTATCACTGTTCATGCTTTAACATTTTATCTAACATACTTCTCTTCCCAGGTCATTATTTTATTTATAACTTGACACATTGGCTATATTATTTATCAGCCTTGTTGCTATTCTTCGATACTAGTTTGTAAGTTGTTTTGGTTATTTCACTGGTTTTAATCTACACACTTAAATTTATCACTATATAATGATGCAGTTGGTCTTTAAATTCTTCTTTAGTTTCACCATAGTTCACTTTTAACACTGTTTATACACTGGGTTTTTAACACTTAGTTCATTATCTTCTTATTTAATTACTTTTCTCATTCCTTGTTATAGCCTTCTTCTGTATTACTCGCTTTGTTGTTTTGCTTCTCTGCTCCTTCAAGTGATAGTTGTTTACCACTTATTCTGGATGTTTAATTTCACTTGTTGAAATTAATATTGAAGTATTAGAGTAATATTGTAGTATAAGTTTACTATTATAGTATATTAGGTTTATTCAATAGTATATTAGGGGGTCCTTGCGCTTTCACCATTCTATTGGGCTCATTATGGGTCAATTACATTTTCATGGATTCATTTTTGATTTCTGCTTATAGTATTATATATCAAGGTACTGTAAACATTATGACATTCTACCTCTCAGGATAAGTCTCATTATACATAATATTTTTTCAAGGATGCTTGGTTATATGTACCCTTGACCTTCTTACTTATTGGATCAGAAATTTCATAAGTATTGTTCTGATTGTTCTTTGTTATTGTATAAGGGCCTGTATACAGTTTTAGCAGTTTCTTAGTGATACCCTCCATCGTACTGGGTAATTCTCTATTTCTTAGTAGTATTTGGTCACCTACATGGTACTGTATGATTTTTGCTGGTACCTTGTGTTGGTATTTTCTCTTTCTTTGTTCCAATTTCTCGACAATCTTATTATGGAAATGGATTCTGTCGAATTGGTATTCCTGGCTTTGTGGAAACTGAATAATGTCACAAATTTCTCGTGTTGGAGGTTTCTCAAACATGGCATTATAAGGTGTGGTTTCTATAGCTTGGTGGTGAGCTAGATTGATAAAGTCTTCTGTTGCTGAGATATACTCACTCCACTTCCTTTGCTGGTTGGAACAATAGGTCCTGAGAATTCTTCCAACTTCTCTCAGCACTCTTTCAGACGGGTTACTGCTGGGATGGTACACTGAGGTTTTATATGTTTTCACCCCATGGTCCAGCAGTGTGTCCCTCCATCTTTTGCCCGTGAACTGGGTACTATGATCCATTATGATTGTTTTCGGACTCTCCACTTCAGGTATGTAGCTTTGTATAATGATATTAAGTATCTTACTTGTAGTGGCACGATTTATTGGATATAACTTCGTGAACTTTGTGTAATGGTCGAAAATTATTATGAGATATTTATATTGACATCGACCTCCACTTCTAGGGAATGGACCGCAGATGTCTACAAAAACTTTTTCTAACTTGTTTGATGAAGTTATAGGTATCATTAGTCCATCTTTCCTTTCGTTGGTGCATTTCACCAGTTGACATATGTGGCAACTCCTGATATAATTACACACTCTTCTGTTTATGTCTTTAATGTAAAGGTGTTCTTCCAGTGCTCTTACCACTTTAACTGCTCCCATGTGTCCATAACGAATGTGATAATCCATTATGATACCTTTTTCTAATGTTTTGGGTATTACCAATTTCCAGGTATTGTTATGGTATTTTGTCTTGATGAATAATAAATTGTTGTGTAAACAATAGTATTGTATTACTCTATTGTCTTGTGCACTTAGTCTCTGATGGATTTGCATTAATTTGCTGTCTTGCTTCTGGTGTTGCTCTATTTCTTTAACTATTTCTTCTAAGTCTGACCGACTCTTAAGGATGTGATAGACCTTTGCAATTGTTTCCTTCTCTCCTTCATAGGTCTGGTTGGTTATATTTACACGTGACAATACGTCTGCTGCTATATTCTTTTTGCCTGGAACATACTCCCAACTGATGTTATATTCTTGTAAGACTAGGGTCCATCTTGCTAAACGACTGTGGCTTAATTTACAGTTTTTTAGGAAGGATATGGACTTGTGGTCTGTCCGTACTGTTATTGAATATCCTAAAATATAGGTCCGGAATTTTCTGCAGGCAAATACAACACTTAACAGCTCTTTTTCTGTCACATTGTAATTTCGTTCGCATTTGTTTAGTGTTCTACTGGCGAAGCTTATAACCAGATGGTTCCCATCTTCATCCTCTTGGTACAGTGTAGAACCTAAGCTGATGTCACTTGCGTCACAATTGAGGTAAAAAGGTTTATTGAAATCTGGGTGATGTAGCATCACTGTCTCTAGGAATTTGGTTTTGATTTGTTGGAACACTATATCTTGAGTTGGTCCCTATGTCCATTTGTCCTTTGAAGATAATTGTGGAGATAACTTTGTAGTTAATTCCGAATAGTTATTTTGGAATTTGCGATAATAATTGCACAGGCCTAAAAAAGACTGCAATTGTTTTTTGTTTCTTGGGGTGGGGCATTGCTGTATAGATTCTATTTTTTCCTTAGATGGTGTTATTCCCAGTTCTGTCAATTGGAAGCCTAGAAATTGTACTTCTTTGGCTATGAGTTGTGATTTTTCAAGTTTCAACGTGATGTTGTTTTCAGACAATTTGTTCAACACATGGTTTATTCTATGACAATGTTCTTCCCAGTTCGTAGATGTTATGAGTAGATCATCTACATAAACGGTAGTGAACTGGAGCGCTTCTCGGCCTAATACTTGGTCCATACACTGAATAAATATTGCTACAGAGTTCACTAATCCGAAGGGCAATCGTTTGAAATGGTAGTTGCGCCCTTCGAAAATAAAGGCTACATATTTTTGGCTGTGGGGGTGCAGTTCCACCTGCCAGTAGCCGCAGACGGTGTCCCATGAACTAATAAATTGTATGCCATGGAACTTCTTTAAAATTTCCTCTATTTCGCCAGGAGATGTTTGGTTATTAATCAGGTTTTTATTAATCTCCCTAGCATCTAGGCTAAGTCTCACTTTCCCGTTCTTCTTTTTTATAGCTACAATAGGGCTAGTATAAGGTGACTGACTGCACTCAATGATATCATCCTTTAATAATTGGTTAATCTTGGTCCTAACTGCTTCTTTTAAAGAATAAGCAATTGGGTATGACTTCCGATTAAAATTTACGGGTTCTTTAAATCTCAACTCACATTGATGATTTTTTACCTTCCCAGGGATGTCTGAGAATACATGCCGGTATCTGTTGTATATTCTGACCAGCATTTCAATTTGGTCTGGGCTTGGTGAATGGTCTCTTGTGGTTGACTTGAATTGTCGGATTTCTTTTATTTTTTCATCCCACAAAGTGTCATTTTTTGGTTGATACTCAACTTCTTCTATAGGTGTTTGATACCTCGGGTTTATTACTTCTCTGATGTGGAAAATGGTGCGGTCTTGGGGAGCTTCCTTACTCCCAATGATCTCAGCCGTCCATTCCAACTCTGGAGTACTTAGAGTTATTTTTGCTCTACTCATGTCGATAATGGCTGAGTATTTCCGCAGGATGTCGCAGCCAATTAAACTGCGAAATGGTAATCCGTTAGCTACCAAAAATATCATTGGGATCTTGACTCCATGACTGGTCATTTCAAGACTGACCTGTTTCTTGACAGTTTTATTCTGTCGTCCAGTCGCTCCCACTAATATTATATTGTTAATCGGTAGGGTTGGTATTACCGATTTGCCTTCTTCCTGGATGCGGTTGATTTCCGTGCTATCCATTAACGAGACATTTGCACCCGTGTCGATCATCAATGTGGTGGCCACTCCGTTTTTTTTGGAAGTCACATATGCTATGTCATTGTTGCACTGATTGTGGTCAATTTCTTCCTCTTCCAGCAGTTCTTGTCTGATATTTTTTTAAATAGTGACTTCTTATTATTGTTATTGTTTGGTTCGAAGTCGTTTCGTAATTGCACCCAGTAGAATGGTTCAGCGAGGGGTCTATGTGGTTTCTCAATGCCGCGATGCGTTTAAAGAGAGTTCATTCTCTTCATCGCGTCCGTCCAGTGTGTTTACCTGACTCCTCTCTTCCATATCGGGCCGTTCTCCATGGTGATTCTGGTCATTGTTTGGCATGAAATGAACTTGTGGCCGATAATAGTTGTTGCGGCTGTCTCCTTCAATACTCCTACTTCTCCGTTGTCCGCCTCTTGCATTTCTCCTGTCTTCGCTCTGGTACTTCTCGTCATCGTGTCCGTTGAAGCCTTGGATAGTACCGCCTCCTTCCCTGCTCATTGTTGGCCTCGACATAGTTGGCCCTTCGGTATTGCTGCGGTTGGTTGTTTCCACCCTGGTTCTGGGGTTGGTTGGGGTTGTTGTTTTGATTTTGCGGCCATCTCGTATTATTATTATTATTATTACCAGCGTAATTATTATTATTACCCTGATTATTTGGCCGATAATTATTCTCGTTATTTTGGTTCACATTATTATGATTATAATTATTAAAATTACTTCGGTAATTCCAGAAGTTAGTGTTGTTATTATTTTGGTTACCACTTCTGTCGTGGAAGTTCTCATTCCTCTTGCGGCTCCTTCTATAGTAGCCCTCGTGTTCGCTATCCTCAAGCAGAGCTGCCATGGCTTGGACCATTTTTATTTGCCCCATTGACGTGATCTGGCTACTCCCTCCTCATAATGATAAGCGAGCTTGGTGACCAGGCACTCCTCTGGTATCCTTGGTTCGAGGTTTCGTGCCAAACATACCTTACCAAGGAAGTAAGAAGTTGGAGTTGTTCCTCGACTGGCGTCATATTTGCCATGACAGATATCATCACGTACGATGTTCTGAGTAGACTCCGACCAGTATTTGGCCCTGAACAGTGTCTTGAACTCCTCATAACTTTCGACCTCGTGGCGGGTTGCAGTCCACCAATTATCGTGGATTTCTTTGAAGTATTCATCAATCAAACTGCGTATTACCGTCCATCTGCTTTCCCGGATTCTGGTCAGGCTTTCCTCCACTCGTTCCAGAAATTCAGTCGGGTTCTTCTTGTAATTTTTAAAGTTGATAACATCACGGTTATCCATGGGTTGTAGGTAGTGACCCTGTGCTGGTCGGTTACGAATGATTTCGATTTCTTCGCGCATTTGTAGGATCTCCCATTGACGTAGTTCCTCGATTTTTTCCTTATTGGTAACAGTCAGGGTTCTTATGGTGTTCACTGATGCGTCTGTTTCTTCACATCTTTCTCCCACGTCCGTTCTTACTCTTTTTATCTCGTCCTGGCTCATCTTCTTCAGAGACTCGATCCTGGCTTCATTAATTTCTTCTATATTGTTGATTCGTCCATCGACCTCTTCTCTAGTACGTTGTAAATCTTGGCTGTGTTGTTCACACCTCTCGTGTACTTCCGCGATCTCTCTTCTGACTACTGTTATTTCTCTGTCTATTTTGGTGTTTATTTTTTCATTATTCTCCTCCATCTTTTTGCTGATATCGTCTAATTTTGTATTTAAATCTCCCTTCAATGCTTTGCTGTTGTCGTCGATTTTCTTATTTAACGATTCCATATTCTTCTGATTATCTTCCTTCAATGCTTCCATATTTTTATTATTATCGTCTAATTTTTTGTTTAAATTTTCCATCATCACTCTCATCATGGTTTCCTGGAAGTTAATCTCCCCTGGTTGCGTGGGCTTCTCAGGTTGTCTGGGTTGCTTGGGTTCTGCATGAGGCGTTCCCTCTTGTCGATTTTCTAAGTTGTTGTTGGTTGCAACTTCCATTTCGGTTGTTGGTTGCGTCTCCTGTACCTCCATATTTGCTTCGGTGTTCGCTTGTGCACCTTCTCCTTGACTGGCCTTGTACCTAGTATCGTGTCTATGTGTGTGAGGCATGATTGTTCTATTGTATTTGCCGGGCTAATTTAATATTAAAAATTTATTAATTTAATATTTTTTAAAGCCGCACTCTGATAGTCGCCAATTTGTAAAATGACGTTTACAAAGGGTGTTTAAATCCTTTAGTTACAGGTTAAAAAATGTTTAATGAAGTCTCTATTTTGTATGCAGTAATTTTCTTTTGTGATAATTGGTAAATATTATTTATGTAATTATAGTGTGATAATTTTTTATGGATAAAATAATAATTGCTGGTCGGTAAATGAATGTAACGGTAGTGTCGATCTTGAAGTGGAACTCCTCTTCTTGGTTAAATGTCGTCAGTGTAAGTACCGTCAAGTGTTGTCTGGACAAATAAATTAACATAACACTTTCACGTACCTGGTAGTAGTACTTGAAGTTCTGACGTTCACTTACCCTGAATAAACTGTCAAGATTCTCTTATGACCAGCTTATACTTTAGAAACAAGGTTTTACAACTCCTTGTATGTAATGTGGGCGCCACATGGGTTTACTTCATGAAAGGTTCCCATGAAAAATAAATTGCTAAATTTTAAAATTGTATGTGTTCACTTTATATCTTGTTTAAATGATTAGGGCCTTTAAAATAATTCAGATATAGTACTGTAAGATTTCTGCTCAAAAGTATCTCAGTGTACTCTATACTGAGTATTGCTTATCTAAATGAAATAATTGGAACCAAAGTTTATGCTGTATAACATTACGGGTTTATTATACCCTTTAAAATCAACTCAAATGAAAAATACAATTGTTACAGTAATACAATTTGGATGGTAAGTTACCCATCTACTATCTGGCCTAGCTCAATTAAGAACAATATAAAACTCTTATGGTTATTAACAAATTTTAATTTTATTTTATAAGTTACCTCACGGGTAGGTTCTTGAAAATATAAATAGAACGTTATTAATTGCCTTGATAGACATTACTGTGATAATAATTCATATTTGGCCTCTTTAAAAAACTCGCAATTATTTTTGAGGTTAACAATCGTTTCATATACTTATATCCTAACAAATATTATAATACTTAACTCTAACACAAATATTCTTACATTGGATTATTTAATCCTCTAAATAAATTGATCCAGTGTTTGCCATTAATAGTTTGGTTGTCTTTGCGTCAGTACAAAAGTGTTGATAATTATGATCAGTGAAAACAGATAAACAATAAAATTGGTCACTGTACTACCTTGCTTTTTTAATCTTATAGATTAAAAAATTAAATACAGTAGAACCTCGTTATAACAGACCCCGTTACTACGGACTTCTTTTACAACGGACATGTCTTTTACGTCGTACCCCCACCCCCTAGTAACTAAGTCAATGCACCTGAATGACTCACGTCCGCCCGCCAGTGCTGAATGACAGTTTTCAGAGACAAACACCCTTGTCAGATATAAATCGTTGAAAGTTAAAACCCAACCCCAATCCACCATTGAATTAACTGGTTTGAGAATTAACTGTTGAGATAATAACAACAAATACAGGAAACTGTTTGTTTGAATGGTAAGGGAAAGGGAGTTGAAAACAAAGAAAGGTTAACGCCTTAGCCAGGTATATTTTCACTCCCACCACTACTGGTCAGTATTGTTCAGTTGTTTGTCGCGCACAGTCACACGTCCTGCCTATAACTTTTTTTAATTTATTCAAATCATGTTAAGTAAGCCAAGTGTAGGTCAGAAACGGAAGCGTAAGGCGCTCAGTCTTCAAGATAAACTCTCCATTATAGAAAAATTAGAAAAAGGAGCGTCTGTTTCTAGCATTTGTCGTGAGTATGAAATCTCAAAACAAACCGTATCGGACATTAAAAAATCAAAAAATTACATTTGTAACTTTGTTCTCAAGTTCAATGTAGAAAAGGAGAAGAGTGCAGCTAAGCATATGCGGCTGCCTTCTATGGCAACACTGGATGATGCAGTCTACAAGTGGTTCTCTCAGCTTTGTTCATGTGGAATGGCTGTTAGAGGAATTGAAATTCAAACGGCTGCCGAAAGACTCTCCAAACAGATGGGACTTGAACAGTTTAAAGCGAGCTCTGGTTGGCTGTGTAGGTTTCGTCGACGTCACAACATTTCAAACAAGAAGATTAGTGGGGAAATTCTTAGCACAGACTTTGAAGCTGTTGAGCCTTTTATAAAAGAATTAGATGATTTGATTAAAAAAGAAGGTTATCAATTGAGCCAAATTTATAACTTTGATGAGACAGGTTTGTTTTGGAGAACTCTACCTGACAATACACACGCTTCAAAAGCCGAAAAAACTACGCCTGGTAGAAAAGTCAGCAAGGAGCATGTGTCAGTTTTGTTGTGTGAAAATGCAGATGGCACTCATATGCTTAAACCTGCTATTGTTGGTAAAAGCAAAAAACCAAGGGCACTTAAAAATGTGATGGACAATTTACCAGTTCACTATTATAGTTCCCGAAATGTGTGGTTTACAACTGAAATAACAAGTGATTGGTTTCATAATAAAGCTGTGCCAGCAATTATAAACCACCAAATGGAAATTTTGAACATTCCAAAAGAAAAAATAAAAGCTTTGGTTCTTTTGGATAACGCACCAACCCACTCTGATGTTGACAAACTCTGCAGTCGAGATAAGAAGATAAAGTGTAAGTTCCTGCCTCCAAACACAACATCCGTGTTTCAGCCCATGGACCAAGGAGTAATTTATAGTGCCAAGCGGCTTTATAGAAAAAAATTTCTCAATGAAATCTTAGAAGTTGATGAGCCATCCGCTGCTGAAGAAGATTGAAGGGGCTAAAAGACTCTTCAAAACTTGAAGGCCTACAACATTCGATCTATGATTCACAACTTTGCTGATGCTGTAAAAGAAATTAAACCAACTACTTTGGTGAACTCATAGAAAAAACTGTTAAAGAATGAAGAAGCATGTTTAGAAATAGAAAATTGTGAGACAGAAGATTTCCGTGAAACTTTGCAAAGAGGAGGGGAGGAAGAAGTTTTATTGGAAGATGTGGAGACCTGGCTTGAAGAAGATGAAGATGACCCTGCATTCCACTTGTTGACAGAAGAGGAGATTGTTGGCAGTGTCACTGAGAAAGAAGACTCTTCGGAGGACGAGGAGGAAGACTTACAAGAGGAAGACCATACTCAGGCAACAATAAAAGTGAGTGAAGTGAAAGATCATTTAAATTTTGTCATTGAATATGTTGAACAATCAAAAAATGAAAATGTGTTTGCTTACTATGAACACTTGCGGCATCTTCGTCAGTTACTGACCAACGAAAGAAATAACAAACAAACACAACAAAAAAATCAATACTTTTTTTAAACCAGTTAATGTTAGTAGTAATAACCTAATGAATAATAATGAACCAGACCCTTCTTGTTCAAGAGAATAAAACGATAGAATGTATATAAAGTTTCAATCTGGTCTAGAATGTAAATATGAACAGTATGATCTCATTTGTCATGTATGCTATATAAAATGATGTCAAGTAAAAATAAACATATTTTATACTAATTTACCGAGTTTTATTGATGTAAATACGACCTAACAAGACTTATTTGTTATATAACGGACTTTCATTACAACAGACAACCTTTAGCCCCAATTAGTCCGTTATAATGAGGTTCTACTGTACTTTAGTGATCGGATTATATTGATCACTATATAACTGCACTTTATTCGCACTAGGAACGAGAAATAACCCTTTTCTAACTGATAGCGGGTCGTTAACTTTACTGGTTAAAATGCTTTCGCTCGTTCCGAACACACGCACTAATTAAAAATATTCACTATTACTTGTCGATGCACTTTCCGTGTGATGAATCGCTGTTCTATTAATTATTTTGGTTAATTTTGAAGTATTTACTACTATTATATTATAGTAAGTTATTAAAATTTAAAACACTGTCGAGCGGCAACTAGATGGCTCGAGATGAAGGAAGCGAATGCGGAATTTTTAGCGTTTCTCTGGTTATATACCCCAGGCTTAGATCACCTTTAGGGAAAAATCTCGCTATATAAACTCCTCTGTGATTGGTACAACAAACCGTTACGATGACGTATTGTTTTTGTTAACCGCCACCGGAGCGTCTCTTTCGCCTAACTGTCGTTGTCGTCCGTATTCACTGACAATTTCTTAACTTTGATAAAAAAATGATGCTAACACTCACTATTAACTTATTATAATTCCAATCTCTAGGTTATTATTATAAAATTAAAGTTTAGTCTCTGCTCTTTAATTTGATATGGCTTAATGCCGGTTTTAACCTAGCTTTCTCTGACAATACATACAAATAGTGTTTTGAAACATGGTTTCTTATTGTCGTCTGCTAATAACGCACAATGCGATTATTTTCCTAATTATGATAATACCTTACTCTAACTATTCCTTACTCTTGTAACATGACATAAGGTAGTGAAGATACATTGATAAATAATTATAAAACAAAGAAGCTGAAGACAAGAATAAAGGTCAAGAACTTATAAACTCAGAGATTAATAACCTAATGACAAAATGACAAATGACTAATAAACTGACGATGACTTGACTCAATAGATTGGATAAATACAAGAAAGAACAATGGAACAAGGAAGAAGGAACCAAGAACCAAATGTAATCAAGAAATTGATAACGAACATTGCCCCAAAGCAGAACAACGGGCGACAGTGCGACATTGTCGCAGAAAGGAAACGAGGCCTACAGAAAGATCATCCACCGCGTTAACGAAAAACGTGTAAAAAATTTGCTGCAGTAAAATTTCTAAAAAAAATAAATTGTTGCATAAAAACAGATATGAATAAACGAATCAATTGAATAACAAAATCTATGTTAGTGACTCAATAGGCCTAATATACAGATAAATTTCTGATGAGAGGCCGAGCAGTAAAGGTTACATGTAATCTATTGAAGTGAGAGTGCCGGCTGCAGCTGGCAGACTGAGTCACGCGGCTGCGCTCCGGCGTAGGAATTCACAATCCGGATAGTTGTGTATTTCTGGACTGATTTTTTTATATCAACCTAAAATCAATATCCTATAATATCAATATATTTAAATGTAATTTACAAATTTATTCAAATAAATCCTGATAGACCTTATATTTCCGAAAACCTAAATCTAAAAATATCTCAATTTTTGTCTCCTGAAATTTTAAGGATTATTATTTTAATACTTGTATAGAACGGAGACAGCCATTGCATCAAACAATTTTAACTACGTTACTACTGAAATGCTTGCAGAAAGTATTTGGTTTTCTTAAAATCCGTTGCAGAAAGATGAAAAACATTCTGCTTTTAGGGAACATTGTAATCCTCTAATAATGACCACAAAATGTATGTAAACAAATGCACTAATGTAATTAGAGTATAGATGAGGTGTACCTAGGGTAATAATGACAAATAAGATAGTAATGTTATGTATATTTTATTAATGAAGGAATGTACTTATAAATATAAGATAGGGAGTTAATAATAAACACACCCAAATGAATAGTGATAAATATAATCAAAACCAGTAAACAATACCCTGAGGCAAATAAAGGCCACAGTTAATAACCAAAAGTGATCATTAGTGAAGGGAAAATAAAATAAATACTTATAACCAGTAACCCCATGATGATGTTAACATAAATAAACAACATAGTGAATAATATCAAGTGAGTGGAATAAAGAGTGTATTAATACAAAAGTGGTGACATGCAGTTATAGCATGTTACATATAAAAGTGAAAGTGAATAAATAAAAAACCTTCTATGAAGGAAAAAGTGTAGTGTGTGAACATAAAAGGGTATTTTAGTTGGTAGACTGTATTAGAATAACTGAAAGACCTGTGATAAACTTTGCGCTAGCAAGTAAGATGAACTCATTATACTGTGATTAAGTTAAGCAATAGTTAATAAGAATTATAAAATAAGATAGAAATTAAGTCATTGGAATGAAAGGTAAACAAGAAAGATAGACACTGTTTTCTAGTGAAGGAATGAGGGAATAGAGTATATTGTGTAAAGTACAGTTTAATAGTAGTATAATAAGAGTTTTGTTGTTGTTTAAAAAACCAATATAATGTAATGAATTATCAGTTGAACCAGATAGTAGTAAGAAACAGAAAGGTAGTTAGAAGTTTATTTCAGGCCTTGAACCTGTCAAGAAAATGTTTATTGTTATAATAAGAGGTGTAGTTAGAATCACCAATGTTTATTATTTGTTTCTAGTAAAAAATTGTTTTAATGTACCATATATAAAGGTAAGGAGTTACAAAGAATGTTAGTAGTATAGGAAAATCTAGGCTCTAGGCCTAACAGTTAAGGAAGAATTTTGTAAATTTAAGGACAAACAATAGCCCAATATCAAAGCAGAATATACCAAATGTTCAAACAAATTAAGTGGGTATACCTAATACCAAAATATATAAATAACACCCAGTTTTAGATAAAATATATATGAAATATAAATAAGAAAAATAACAAAAAATGTGATTAGCTACTCAAAAGTAACCATGAGGGGTATCAAAATGATCCTTATCAAAAATTATGAACAATGGTATTCATGTAATAAACATAGCTATTAATATAAGAAAGAAATCTTAATTTGAAGATATTTTATAGATTTAAACTAAAATAAAACGTTAGAATATAACATGACATAAATTAACGACCAATGAGAATTAGCATAATTTATTAGGTAACCATAGCAACCGAAATTTATTGCCAAAAAACCGTTGGAATTTTTATTAATCCATTATTGACCGACGCAGAGGGCGGATGTATGCAGCTCTCAACCCAAATTTTATCATAAATAAGTAAATTTTGACTGAAATCAGAAGGAAGAAAGATAGTAATAGCCACCTATGGAACACCTGATAATCTAATTATTATTAAAATATTCACAAAATAAAATTATCAGTGGAAATTAAGAAGACTTCAAGAATCATAGCTGACGACTCATCCCGAAGGAAGACGAGGAGTGACCTACTTCAACCCAAGAAAACGAACGACTGCGGAATGAGAGAGAAGCCGAACTTTATGGAAAAACCGTCTGAACGAGATTGATGAACAGCCGAAGAGGAGAAGACGACCAGATCATCCGGAAGAAATAGACGAGCATCGAGGAAGCCCCAACGAGAACCGATGAGTATAAAACAATAATCTCGCTAAAAACGAATTCCCAATTTTTCTATCCATAATAACAAATCACAATTTTCACTTCACTGATCACTATTTTGAACAAGAACTGAAAGTATTTATAATATCACTATTATTGAAACGTAATCAATTAATAATCATTTAAACTGATCTATAATAAATTATTAATAAACATAACTTGTTGTCAGAATCCTAACCAAAAACTATACTAACTCTCATTGATGATTACTTACTTGGATGTATTAATGTATTAAACATTGTGTACCTAGTTTTAAGAATTATTATAAATTTGTGCATTTTAGCCGTTAATCCAAAACTTCTGTAGCCAAAAGTACTTTAATACGCCCTGTGACAATTTTTATTGTAAACGAACGTTGTTCGCCAAGCGGCGTGTACATAATACAAACAACTGAGCAGTTGTAAAAGCCGGTACTAATATAAAATAATGTACTACTAAATAATTGAAAATTATTAAAGGGTTAATAAATCTTATTGTTCTGCAACGCTGTATGTTTGATTCGTACAAAATAAGCTAATACATAGAAAATGATTAAAGTGAAAACAACAAAACACCACAGTTAGCGAAGTTGACACTGCAAGATGGCGTGCGCCAATCAGGTGGCGAGGCGGCAATATTCAAACCGAACGCCGAGAGATACGGTTTGCCTGTAAATGGTAAGAAAAAGTATAACTCGACTCGCTACATACGAATAACATTCACAGAAGTAACCGAACTGATTAATACCCTCAATTTTACACATATACTATACCACGAACGCAACGAGTGAGTTAAAAACGCTCGTCACGCACACATACACGATACGAGTAATAGAACGAATTACAGAAACACTAATTATTAAGTTTTATTACACTCTTTATATACATTTTTATTTGGCCTATTCATTTTAAAGGCATACCATATTAATTGAATGATGGTATTTCACACTTCAGTAGTTATTTTTATTATTCTGTAAATTGAATGTTCATTAAGGGTCCTGTTTCCCTATTAACTTAATGACATAAATTCGTTTATGCATGGTCTAGATACATTCATAGCACCATGTTTATTCCTTAATTATTATTACTAATTACATTTCGTTTAATTAGGAAGTTGCTTATACACATAAGATTCCCTTTTATAAGTCCCTATTCTATAATGTTACATCTTTGTTGATAAAGCTAGCTTTTGTAGCTTTGTGGCTACAGCTAGTATAATAGTAGTCTTGGTTATTCACATATCATTGTTCCTTTATTTTCAGCAAGAATGCTGTTATTGTCATTACTTTTATTAAAGTCATTTGTTAGTCAGTTTTACTTTTACATGACTCTACACATTAATGTCATGGACTGGCTCGCTTGACAGCTTATTTGTGAACTTTGCATGTCCATTAGTTAAAGTCAGTCATTGTGTTTGTTGTAGTGTCATGCAGTGTATTCATCACTGCTTCTTGGGATCCCTCCTCTTCTTTCTTATATGCTGGTCCCTTCTCTTCTTGGTTACATTCATTACAAATGATTCATTTTATAACTTTAGTGTCATAATTTACCCTTCTGGTGTGTGTTTTGGTTATGTAACATTTTGTGGTGTTACAACAGCCATCACTGAAATAGTGGATTTTTGTAACATGTGAATACTTTTCTTTAATGAACTCTGTCACAATTTCTTGAATTTTGTAGACCATACAAATATGTTTCGTGTTGTCACATATCACACAAAGAGACAAAACCAATATTTCGCCTTCAATACTTTTAAGGTTAATTATAATAGGATGTACAGTGCAAGAGTCAGATGTCCAGTGGTATCCTTGGGCTTCGTCCTGGATAGTAAAAGAATAATTTTCACTCAAGTCAATTGATACTGTGGTAACGTTTGCATCAGAAGATTCTTTATGTATCTTGAAATATTTTGATTGAGACTTTGCAACGTAAGAGTGTGGGACAACTTTTTCCAATTTAGATGAAAAGTCATCAATAAATTCACCAATTTTTGCAGAACATGTAATCATTTGTGTTCTGTCAGTTGAAATCCATTGATTAAATTCAATGGTGTTGTCTTCATCACAATCTTCAAATTTTGTTTATAAAACGTTTGTTAGATTTTCTTTGGGTGGGCAAGTTTTTGTGATTATACCTTTCCCTTTCTGTGATATTTGTTTTAATATAGGGCCTGTTTGTTTTATAAAATTTTAGTTTTATTAAAAAAAAATACATAAGACCTTTTTAAATGTCTATGGCTTAGTTAAATCGCTGAATACAAATTTTTAAAAAACTTACCTTTAACAGAAAAAACAACAAAGGAATGAAAACCCCATCAATTTTATTTTTTCATATGATAGCCCATGTATTGAGGATTATTTTGAAAAAAAGGTTTTTATGATTATCCCTTTCCCTTTCTGTGATATTCAATTTAATGCTAAACCATGTTTTTTACCAACAAAACTACAAAGAATCAAATAAAACATTTTTTCCAGCCTAAGTAGTTTTACTTAAAGGTGTTGTGTATTTTTTTCTAGAATCCTTATACTTATATAAGGATATAATATAACCTTATACTAGAGTATATAACTACAAAATTTGACAAAGATTGGATGATAAATAAACAAGTTACAAATTATTTTCAAAAGAGTAGCAAGTCTCGTTTTGCAACATCTGATTGTTAAAAACACTAAAATTTCAAAACTTTGAAAGCCTATACAATGACAACGGATAGAGATAGAGGGTTAAAATTTGGTGTGGTTACTTATCTCTGTAGGGAGAACAAATGAGCCAAGTTTCATCAAAATCTGAGATGGTGGGTGAGATGGCCTGGTTGAATTGACATGGAATGACCCAGAGGTCCATATTTTATAATGTTAAAACGTATTTTGTTTGCATATTTTATAAGACTATTTCAATTGTCTCTGTTATAACTGACTATTATAAATTATAACTGACTATTATAAATAATGTGGCTACTAGGCTATTACATAGAATTTAGAACATACAGCATTCTAAACCCCTAGCTGAGTCTTGAGCTTCAGTTAGGTAATGAAATGAATTTATAAATTAAACTTAATATAAACATAATTAATTTATTAGAGCGTGTGAAAGTAGTTGTATATTTTTGTGACCAAAAATAATATATTATGCCAGTGTTGAATAAGGATTAGTAAATCCTTATGTAGGATAATAACTTTATGTTATTGCTTTACTTCTTTTTGGAAAGTAACGGTAACACAGGTTTTTTTTTTGTTTTTAGTTGGAAGGTATATATAAGAAAGCCCATGAGTCTATTCGAGCCGATCCTACACATGTGCCCAAAGCTAAGAGGGATCCACCACCTGTTAAGAAACGTTGGAATAGAGCCAAGCTTTCACTATCAGAACGCAAGAATCGCATTGCACAGAAGAAAGCTGCCTTCCTCAGAAAAATCGAGGGAGGTGACGTTGATGCTTAACTTTTGTATTTTTAATGAAAGAATAAAAGATGTATACAAAACATCCTTATCTTTTGCATCATTATTATTATTCTTAAATATAAATCCTTGCATTCTCTTCATAAATAGTGAATCTGATCAACATACAGTGATATGAAACATTCAGTAAGGATATTGTCAGAAGTAATATAGTTTATTACAACGATTCAACACAAAATAAATAATTGACATTATAGATAATGAAAATTGTGTCATGCATATTAAAAAGGGGTGCCATAAAGATGGTAGTGTTATTTCTGACAGTATAAATGGAACTTTAATGGTAGTAATATTAATTGTTAGAATGTAAGCAGATTTTGCAACTAGGTTTCGATGGTGATTTTAGAATATCTCAAATTATTGATTTTGTGTGTGCAGGGCCGGCCTAAGGCGTGTGCGACGTGTGCGGTCGCACACATGCGATTTTGGGAGGGGCGCCGAAATGAGAAAAAATATAAAAAAATAATATGGTAAAAATTTAAATTTTTATGTAATTTTGAATGCAAATTAGCCATTTGAATGTGTTAATAACTTTTGTTCAACAAATAAAATGTTGTTTGAAAGTACAGTAAAGAGACTGGCTACTGGCTCCAAACGCTCCGCTCCATTGTTTTGACAGAACTGAACAGTTGTAGATAGTGGGTCATAATCACTATCACATGTTTAGTCTATCTGTCGCGTCAACGTCTGGTGCTGTATCTGTGCTGCGACAGGTGGCAGTCGTTATCTGACGTGAGTCGTGACAAGTGTATCCAGTTGATGTCTGCATATAATTAGTAATTAGTTTTGTGTTTTGTGATAACTCTATTTGTGATGTTAATAAACTAAAAATGTTTTCAAAACCTGGGTGTCAAAATAGGAAGCGGAAAGCTAAATCCTTAAAAGAAGCGGAAGCCAGTGCTAAATTACTATGCAAGTATTTATCAAAACCACAAAACCCTGTCTCTAGTACAGAAAATGTAGCTACGAATGACGTAGCCCTAACTGATGAACCTAAGCTCAGTGAAAAAGATGAGCACTCTAAGGGACAAGAACTACAACTACCAGAGTGTAGAGATAGTTTACAAACTGAAACTGGTATTCATGAAATCACAACAAATATAGCTGATGAAACTTGTCAAGGTCAAGAACTTGTAACTGTAAATCATTCATTGGAAGAGCAAGAAAATGGTGGCCCCAGCTCGGCGGATGTTGATGTTTCAGTTTCATTTCCATTAGAAGATCCTGCTACATGGCCTACACATCTTAATCCAAACAATCGTGATTGCATTATAGCTGAAGGGCCGTTCTCTCCATATTTAGAGAGATATCCCAAAGATGGAACAAAGAGGTCATTTTCTAATGTATTTTACTATCGGCTGGCTTCAAATGGTGAAAAAGTTAAGAGACGTTGGCTATTGTATTCTCAACAAAACAATAGTGTTTACTGTTTTTGTTGTAAGATATTTAGTACTGCACGTTCCAATAAAACTTTTATCAGATCAAAGCGGAAACTGTGACTGGAGGCACATTGGAACTATACTGACACGTCATGAAACTTCCCCTAATCACCTAAAGTGTTATGAAAGGTGGGTGGAGGCAGAAAGGAGACTGAGCACAGGTAAAACAATTGATGATGAAAACCAGAAAATAATTGCCCAAGAAAAAGAACGATGGCAGAATGTTCTTAAACGACTTCTTGCCATAACAATTTCTTGCCCAGAAGCACCAAATGGCTTTCCGAGGAAGAAATGAAACCCTGTACAAAAAGGACAATGGAAATTATTTAGGGCTTGTTGAACTAACTGCCCAATTTGATCCTGTAATGAAAGAACATATATGTAGAGTATTGGCAAATGAAAAATAAAGGTGTCTGTCATACTTGGGGAAAAACATACAAAACAAATTATTGACTCTGATGGGAGACAAAGTAAGAGAAGAAATACTAAGCAGAATTAAAGGAGCCAAATACTATGGATTGATTCTCGATTGCACACCCGATTTAAGTAGGAAAGAACAGTTCTCTGTTGTTTTGAGGTATGTTTATGAAACAAAAGAGAAAAAAGTTGAAATTTGTGAAAGTTTCCTAGATTTCTTTGAAATAACACACTTCAGGGAAGGAAATGTCAGAAACAGTCTTAAAAAAACTGCAAGAGTATGACTTGGACATTTCTAATTGCAGAGGCCAGGGATATGATAATGGGGCAAATATGAAAGGAAAACACTGGACTACAAAAACAAATTTTAGAAAAAAAGAGCTTTTTTTGTACCATGTGGCTGTCACAGCCTAAACTTGGTACTAAGCGATGCCGCAAAAACCTCAGTACCAACAGTTACCCTTTTTGGAACAATTCAACGATTGTTTGTGTTTTTTAGCTCATCAACAAAACGGAACAAATTGTTAGAAAGTCTGTCACAATCATATAAGGCGTCATCAGTATTTGGGCCTTCTCTCACATTGAAAGAACTTTGTGTAACTCGCTGGGAAGCACGTATTGAATCACTCAAAGCAGTAAGATACCAGATTGTGCAAATCCGACAAGCACTTTGGGACCTGCACGAGGATGCATCATTTGAAGACGAGGTTAGAAGTAAGGCAAATTCCTTGTCCGAAACAATTGAAGATTTTGGTTTCTTAGTGTCATTGACTGCATGGTATGATGTCCTGTTTTAAATAAACATTGCTAGTAAGATATTGCAATCAAAGATCGTCAACTTGCCTCAAGCTGTAGCTATTTTGAAGTCCGTTGGGGACTTTTTGACAGACTTTCGCAAAAATGGATTTGTTAGTTGTTTAGTGAAAGCCAAAGAGTTGGCTGAAGATTTAGAAGTTGAAGGAAAATTCAAAACACCCCGGGTTAGAAGGAAGAAGAAGCAGTTTGATTACGAAGCTAATGATGAAGCACCGATTGACCCCCAAGAGCGTTTTAGAGTTGACTTTTTTATACCACTTGTTGAAACTACCCAAATGGCTGTGCAAGAGAGGTTCGAACAGCTTAAGGCCAAAATGTCAAAAGTTGAGTTTCTTTTTAAACTTGATGAATTGCCCAAGAGAGAGGACTTGTTTGTTAAATGCAAAGACCTAGAAGACCTCCTTTCAGATGGGGATGACAGTGACATCAAAGGAGCTGAGTTATGCGAGGGGCTGTTATCTCTATCAAGGACCTCATGCCAAATAAAGGTACATTTTAGCTATTCAAAATTTATCATCTTGATTTATTGTTTGGTCAGTTAATTCATAATTGTTTTGGGCTCAAACAAAATTATTATTTTTCAAAGTTTTTTAATTTCCAAAATTAAAAAGCAGTCTTTTAATTCCTTTTTGTTTGATTTTAGGAGGGAAAACGCCTCTGAACGTGCTGAACATTCTGTTGGAAACTGGATCTGCAGACGCTTATGTAAATGTGTGGGTTGCTTTGCGAATACTTCTGACATTACCAATGTCGGTAGCATCGGCGGAGCGAAGTTTTTCAGACTCATCAACCTTGCAATTTTGTCCATTGAAAATGATATTTCATCGTCATTAGATTATGATGCACTAATAAAAACATTTTCGGCTGCTAAAGCTAGGAAGGTCCACTGCTAATTGTATAATACAGATTATTTTAATCAATTTTCTTGATCTTTTACACTACTACTATCAATTTATAGTTATATTGATGTACCTTTACGAGAAAAGTGAATACCAAAGTTTATATTTCTGAACTTTTTCGTACTTTTTCTAATGTACTGACATAACTTTTTTTAATATTAATATATTCAAACTGAAATGTATTTTTCATGAATATTAAATCAAATAAAACTTTTGTTGTAGTAAAAAAATGTGTGTTATTTTCTACCTGACAAAACAATAAACAGTAAAAGAATTTGTTAGGAGTTTGCTCTTTACACAAGTACAGTACAGCACGCCTATTGAAGTTTGAAAAAAGTCAGTTAAAAGAATTAGTACTAGAAGAAGTCATTTAAAAAAATAAAAATAATGAAAAGGTACTAACTTTACTTTAATATTTACTATTTATTACTACTTATTAGTTTTAGTTTTTGGTTTTTAATCCCTTTAAAATGCCAACTTCAGTTATTAAGTTCCGACAAATTTCAGTTATAGAGCACCCATACCATTTTTTGGAGGGTTTTCTATACCCATTTTCATTGTAAGGGGCGCCAAAACTCATTCTTGCACACACAGCATTTTGCTCTTAGGCCGGCCCTGTGTGTGTGTGTGTGTGAAGAATTGCTGAACGTTTAAAGAGCATTTGGGCGGAACAGACTACTAAGAAAGTGAAGAAACAACACTCTTCATTCTTTCACTTCATAACCAACACCACTGGGGCGTGTGTCAGAATTGCTGAACTTTGAACAGCATGGCCTTGCCAGTGGTGATTGTTTTCCTAGAAACCATTGTGACTTCATATGAAAAAAGTGACGTTAGGTTACAGTGGAAGACCTGTCTTGAAAACATGCTTCTTGTTATTGATTAAACATTTATGGAACATTTATTAATGATGTAATTTTTCCATGTTAGAAAACATGGAATGTGTGATAAGAATTCATAACGTGAAACTGTAGTTGAATCCAAACTATTATATTTCAGAAGGTAGTAAAATTAGTTCACTTGGTATCACCAGTGTAAATGTATATACAGTAAAACCTCTCTAGTCTGACGCTCCGGTTGGTCCGACCACGGCTCAGCCACCGACTTGTTGATGACTCACCACCTTGTTTACATACTTGTCAGTTTTGCTGCCTCAGTGAGGCGGCATCTAGTGTCTAGTGCGCAGGTTGCCAGGTCTTCCGAAATTTCCGATTTTTTTTAAATGTTCCAGAAAATACGAAATTTGGTGTAAATCTTCCCAATTTTTTCCTACTCTCGTTTCAGTGCTATGTCGCATTTCTAGAGTTTTGTTTTTGCGTACGATATGACGTCAAATCTGGTGTTTCATTGCAACTGCAATTATAATTGCTTTCAATAAAAGTTTATAAGAGGTCCTGTCAAAAATTATAGTTCCTTTCTCCTGTCACAGACAATAATTATGACCACCCATACACAATGATGTAATTAGCATTTTGCAATATCCACTTATTGTACTATACTGCTATTCAAATAAGAGTGACTAATCGTTATAGTTTAGTCTCAAGCTGACAGAATCGCACTACATGACTGCACCTGAATAAGCAGATACTGTAATGTCTAGCCTACACCAGGTCATAATAATGTCAAGTCGCCATGATAAACATGAAAATAAAAGTAGGGTACTACACTTGGTGGCTAAACTTGTGTTGGGTATGAAGAGTGTTGAGCTGTTGTTATGTCTACATCTCTGCAGCTAAGTCTAGACAGTCATCTGCCAAACAAAAGAACATTACCAATTTTTTTCACCAATGAAATGTTTCTTGTTTTTTATTACACTATTGCTGGACTGTACATATTATCATTTATTGTACATAACCAATCATATAGCTTGGTAGCCTACTGTATAAGTTTTATTTTATTTTAGACTGTCTCATTTAATGAAATAATAAACATTTTGTACTCTTCTGATAATCTGACCTTTTTTGCGTTCCGACCATACCCCCACAGGTGACGGATTAGCGAGGTTCTACTGAACTTAAAAGCCAGAAACAGACCACATTCCAATAACAAAAGCATTTCTGAGGCTTTGTTCGGATTAAAATTGCTAACCCATTACTTTTGATCTCAGAAAATAAATGCTTCAATAGTACGGAGAGTGATAAAGTATCATTCGATTAAAAATATAATTGTGCTCAGTATCAGTATTGTTTTAGCTTCGTTGGGCAAATGGTAGATCCCTGGTGTCCTTCACTAATAACAGGCGGTGTTGGATACTGCATAATCCACTTTCCTCATGCAGGATATACAGAATGTTATGATCTTCCAGAAAAATATATCAGCACCATGAAAGCACACTGCTGTCCGGGCCAAACAAAGAAATCTGCTATAGCAGAGCATGCGCTATCTAATGAAGACCAGTGTATCGTGTTTGGAGATCTCTAGGTCCTGTCCTCAACTTGGCAGTACTTTGCCCAATTGCAGAGGGAGGCAGTTGAAATGTATAAACACGGTGACCGCAGCAAGAATAAGAAAGAGTAGTAATTAGTGCACAATAAATACTGTATACTGGCATTGGAACATTGTGATATAAGCAAACCAATCGAAAAAGATGATCAATGTGATTGGTTCTCAAAAATGAACAACCAGCACCTTCAAGAATTATATAAATATAAGTGCTTCAACAGGACAGAACAGATTTTGTTCATTCGGAGGTGTTTGTGATTTGTGTTCCTGCACCACCGAAGATGTTCATCATGAGTATGGATGAAATGTTCAGCAAACCCTTACTTGCCATTAACCTGAAGAAGGAGGAAACCCAGGGTCACCAATGCTTGTATAGGTAGTGTGTGGTAACCACTTCACTGCCTCCACAAAAACAAAAATAAAACACTCCTCTACTAAATAAAACAGTCCTCTTACAGAAGAGCACATAATTCCAGTTAGGCTACTCGTTAGTTTTTCAATGTTCTTGATTTTGTGTTATTTAATGGAAATTTATGTGCCTCAGTCGAAGGTACTTCTGGAACAGTGGTAGTATTCTTTAATAACACGAGGGCTATTTTATTTTCAACCTCCGGTGAGTTGGCAAACCTGTTTCTGTTGCCATAGCAACAATCTGTTGTTGATTAATGTTTTTGAGGCTTTGTTCTAACCTGTAACCACTGGTGGTTTTATAGTTATTTTGTCTATAACTGTGGTGACGACAGTTTAATTGTGGCAACTACAATTGAAATTGCCTCCAAGTGTGAGATTCGGTCTGTTATTAGATTTCTTCAAGCTGAAGGTCATAGTGCTGCAGAAATTCATCGAAGGTTGTGTAATGTGTATGGAGAAAATGTGATGCGTGATGGTTCAGTTCGGGAATGGTGTCGAAAATTTAAAGAATGGCGAATTGATGTTCATGATGAAGGAGGGCAAGGAAGAAAGTCTGTGGCTACTGATGATGTTGTTGAAAGGGTACATAGGATGGTTCAAGAGCACCATCGTTTCACATTTGCTGATTTTCCTGAAATTTCTAGGTCTGCTCTTTATGATATTCTTACTCAGAAGCTTGGGTATAGGAAACTCTGTGCTCGGTGGGTTCCCAAACAACTCGCAGGTGTCCACAAGACTCAAAGAATGGCCAGATTAGGCACCAAGCACCAGTAGCCCAGACTTGGCACCAAGTGATTACCATTTGTTCACTGACTTGAAAAAGTGGTTTGGTGGGCAGCGGTTTGACTCCAATGATGAGTTAAAAGTCCCTGGCTGACTATTCAGGAGCGAACATTCTACAAAATGGGCATAGAAACGTTGGTGCCTCGCTATGACAAGTGCCTCAACAATGGTGGTGACTATGTAGAAAAGTAGTTTACATATATATGAAACTTTTGTATATAATAAAATTATTGATGTCGTTCATGTGTCTGTTTATTGGTCTATCGGATGTTGAAAAACAAATAGCCCTCGTATAAAGTGATGGTGAGCTATTAATGAGTCAGTAGTAGGCATTGCTTTTACGAGCGTTAATTAAAAAAGTTCACAGAGCAATATTTATAGTGTAGCAGTAGAACTAATATTTTTAGTGTGTTATAAGATTATTTCATGTAAACAGCTGTGAATTTTCAAATCTATACAGCAATGTCATTGTTTATCAGCTGTTTTAAATTTACATGTCAAGTGTATTTTCAAAAATAGACAAAATTAACATCGTGCTGTGATTGAATTCTTCATAAAAAAGGTCTAGCACCAATGGAAATTTACAATGAAATGGCAAATTTGGTAGGAGATGTCTTCAAAAACATTGGTTTGTAAGTGGGCACTTGAGTTTGAACGTGGTCATTCGAGCATTGAAGATGATCTCCGCAGTGGACACGTAAAAAAATTAACAACTTCGGCTATCATTGAAAAAATTTCATACAGAGTTTTGGAAGACCGGTGATTAAGAGTGGATAACATTGCCAAGATCATAGAAATCTCACATGAGGATGTATATCACATTTTAACTAGAGAACTTGGTATGAAAAAACCTTGTGCAAGGTAGGTGTAGCATTTGTTATCAAGTGACCAAAAGGCAATGAGAACAAAAGTTTCTGAGTAATGTTTAGAGCATTTTACAAAGAACAGGAGTGATTTTGTTCGTAGATTTGTTACTGTGGATGAGATGTGCGTCCACCACTACACTCCAGAAACAAAACAGTCAAAATGATGGACTCTAACTAGCGAAAGTGCTCCAAAGGTGGTCCCATCAGCAGGAAAGATCATGGCAACGATTTTCTGGGATGCAAAACGCATTTTGCTAATTGATTGTCTTGAGAAAGGCCAGTCAATAACCTGAGAATATTATTCTAAACCTTCTGGAACAACTAAATATAAAAGTTACTGTGGATGAGATGTGCGTCCACCACTACACTCCAGAAACAAAACAGTCAAAATGATGGACTCTAACTAGCGAAAGTGCTCCAAAGGTGGTCCCATCAGCAGGAAAGATCATGGCAACGATTTTCTGGGATGCAAAACGCATTTTGCTAATTGATTGTCTTGAGAAAGGCCAGTCAATAACCTGAGAATATTATTCTAAACCTTCTGGAACAACTAAATATAAAAGTTTGTGAGGAAAGACCCGGTTTAGCAAAGAAAAAAATTTTTCATCAGGACAATGCCCTACGCACAAGTGTTTTGGCGATAAGTAAACTGTGAGATTTGAAGTACAAGTTATTAGAACATCGACCATATATATTGTAACAATTATTTGGGTGTACGTCCTTCTTCCTTAAAGCCCCTCGTTGGGTTCGTCAATATGTAACAATTATAACGAGGTCGTACCTGTTGAAATGTATCACACTTGTTTATTTTGTGTATTAGTGTGAATGTAGTGTGTTTGCCTCACACTGGTTGTTACATAAATCGACGTCACTACTGGAGTCCGTAGCGTTGTCAATGTTACCAGTACAACCTACCTGTTAATTCATAGGGATTGCTATTCCCGGGTGGCGCCAAATTGTTTCGGTTAAAACAATTAAAATATTTAATTTCTAAGATAATACGTGATATTAGCATGGACAGCTGTGGCGTTCGAATTGTTCCCGCTGCTACACAGGTTGTCGACTCGGCCCCTCGTGATGAGCGCTAGTTGGCTGTTGCTTAAAACTTCGCAAACACACATATATTCTACAAAAATCCTATGAAATAACAAGATAGTAATGTTCTGTACTGCGTTTTTTAATACAAATTTAATTATCAATAAATATGACAAATGAATCATAAATAATTTTATAATACTATGCTCCGGCTTAGAGCTTGAAACACAAAATATCTCAGAGTTGGCAAAATTGATTTCAAAACATTATCGTTCAGTCACTTTTAATAAATTACTATGTTTTTAAAATCTGGAGTTCTTTTGATCATGAAAATAGACATAAACGTTGGTTACATCAAAAAAGCACACTACCATACCTTATACGTACTTAGGATTTATAATGTGTTTGTACAATTTGTTCGGTAGTGTCGTATTTCTGTTACAGTAGTTGTGTTCACAAATAAGGTTATCTATATAGTTTAATAAAATGTTTTTTATGTAAGTAAATTATGCCTTTACCTTTGAAAGAAAATACTACTTTTTAAATAGTGAGAAATTTTATCATTTGAAAATAATTTAAGTAATTTAGGGTTTTGGGAATAAGGAAGTTATTCGGTACTTATCAATTCATCTCACGTTGAACGTCGTCATCAGGGTAGTCGTATATTCTTCGAATTTGGGCTGGTTTAAAACTTCTAACATCTCCTTCATCTGGTCTTGGGTTTTTTCTTTAATTAATTTAGTTAATCTGGTTCCTGGACATCAGGTATTCTTTATATATCGACGTCTCTTCATATTGGGTCATCTTGGTTCACTGATTCGACTTTTTATAACTGTTTAAATTAAAATTTTAATCGTGCCAATTTTGCACGTCGCTTACCCACGCTTCGTTTTTTCAGAGTCTATATAATTTAACGGAAAATAAGCCCTCAAACGTCTCATTGTCATAGTAACCATAATTCGATGATTGGTTAATTACTCCTTTAAGACATTGTTAAAATATTTTAATTTTTATTCAAATTTATTAAGTATTTTCCTAATGATTTTATTCCCTTATAATTCCTTTGGGATAATAAATGACATCACTATTATTTTTCTTTCCTTTCAAAGTTTACAATGATGCCTCATAAGGTCATATTCTGTTATATATTAACTATAGTCTAATTATTTGACATTTAATAAATAACATATCTTTCTTAAATTAAACTATTACAATAACATTTCTGTTTTAAAATAACTGATATATAATTACTGTCTATTCACTGGTCTTAGATTAGTAAGATTTCTTGTGAAATTGATACAATTTACATTTGAATGTTTTTGGCAGTTAAATGTCTTCATAGTCAAAATCAGCCATGATTGTTTTTTAGTGTATTTCTTTTCAAATTACATTCTGAATTCAGCCTGATGGGCTTCACTTATTTATTTGTGTTTTAACTACTATTCAACCTACATTTTCATTACTCTTCATTTAAAAATATAATAATTAGGTTTATGGACTGTAGGTTCCTTTCAGCCATATTCCTCCTTTAACATTGAACCAACTATTCTTTACAAGTCATTAGTTATTACTAGTACTAACATTGATTTCTTTCTTGAGTTACAAACTAAAGTGATAAACCTTGTCACCTTTCATGAAATTATGAAAGTTGATTCCCCTTTCAACATGGGGTGTTGTATTCTTTGCAATCTTTATTTTAATAACAAAACTTTAATTCTGTTCTATCATGCCATGTTAACACAAGTTATTTGTCTGGGCTTTCTCCCTTAATAATATTACAAGCTTCCTTAATATTAATTTGGAATACTATTTCTAATTACTTCTAGATATATTACTAATTATAATCTCACTCCAATCATTGGTTGTTTATCAAGATTTCACAGAGTGTCTGCTTACTCATCATTCTATTTTGAATGTTTCACATACACTTTCACTACTTTTTAGGGTATTTACACTTCACTAAAGCACTTCACTTTGGTTCACTGTTTTGTATTTAGTGTTATTTAATGGGTAATCCCTATACTCTCTCCTACCATTTCTCACTATTTTGTTTTAGTATGACATTTACTATTAACAACATTAGGTTAGTTGTGTTTTGTTAAATCTAACCTTTCTGACTGGGTTAGTGTACTTTTTCTATATCATTATATTTTACAATTGTATTGTCTTTAAAATGGGTACATAGGTTAAGTTAATGATAATAATAACATTGGTTTCATTAATACATAATTATTCAAGGTTTATTGACCGTATTCTATCTCTAAGCATACAATCTTTCCCTTTTATATATGTGTGTTAGTTTCCCCTTGGGTTTAACCTGTCTCCTCTTCATTCTTCCTCTTCTTCATCTTCAATAGTCTTCATCTTGGTTCGGTTCTCCTCTTCTTCTCTTCTGGTTTAAACTCTGTTTAATTGTAGGGATCTTTTCTCTTCTTTTGGTTCTTCTTTAGTTCTGTGTTCATCATTGTTTTGTCTATCATATTTTTCTTAAGTATGTTACGTGGTTCCCTTCTTTATATTTAGGTTGTTGGCTCAATCACTTGGGTTGGGTAATATCGTTGTACGTCGTGTCAAAGTATTTACGTTTTAATCATTTTTTAAACATTTTATTTTATATGAAGTATTTTTATATCAAGAATTATCTTTTTTATCACTGGTACGGGATTTGGCTTAATTGTATCGTTACAATATTCACCAGATCTAGCACTCTCCGATTTCTATCTATTTTCAAAGCTTAAAAAATTTGTGGCTGGAAAGTGTTTTTCATCAAATGAAGAGGTAACAGCAGCTGTAGAGGGGTATTTTATGGATCTTCCAGAATCTTATTTCAAGACAGGGATCGAATCATTAGAAGCATTGGACCAAGTATATTGAAGTTGGGGAAGATTATATAGAAAAATAAAGTCATTTTTGTAACAATTAACTTTTTCTTTTCATTTCCATTCCGTGAACCTTTCAACTATGCCTCATACAATTCATTGATTCCGTTTGCCATATACAAAAATTTTTTAAATTGACAATTGAAAGAAAATTTCTGTGCATGAGGAACACTTCGAGCTGAAGTTTCAGTCAACACAACATTCTTCTTATAAAATTTTGACCAGCTGAAAACCAGATTGTAGGGGTTCTATTGTAAAATGTCCTGACTTGACTATCAGCCTTGCATATTGTAACGGTACATAACCCGGTCCCAATAAATTAACTCATGTAATAACATAAAGGTCAGAAATGGGTAACCTATAACTAGCTCAAAATTAAATTATATCACTAAACATTGTAAACAATTCGAGTGATATACAGTTACAAGTGAGTTATAGTGTACCCATGGAGGTAAAAAGTGAAAGTGAAGGAACTTCTTACAGAATTGTGCTGTAAGTAGGGGAATTATAAACTATGATAGTAGACTATAATGCTACTAACTGATTCTGTATTTTGTTAATTTATTGTAATATTTATATTGTGTAGACAACCAAGTTTAATACCTAAGTTAATTTTATATTTTTGCAAATATTTGTGTTATAGTATAAGATAACCCAGGGTTCGTTTTAAAACAAACATAAAAGATTTAAATATCAAATGATAATAAAACATTAAAATAATACTATATGAGGGAAATGGCAGAAGGAAGTAGTGCAGTGTAGGAATACTATGAGAGACTAATAAATAATATATAAATTCATTTAAAGATAATAAAACTATTAAAAACTCCAAGGTTATAAGAAAATGAACAGAAACCTATTATGTAAACCAAATTGGGAAAGAAACTGAAATTAGAAAGAATTATTTTTCTGTAAATAAAATATAAATTTATAATAATTACAAACTGCCTATATACTAAAAAGTAAATAGCAGAACCAATAAAAAGATATATAAAAATTATGGGTTAGTAAGAGTGACGGAAATAACAAGTATTGTTAATCGAATTTAGAAATTAAACCTGGCGAGTTGACAAAATGATGCGACCACAATTTTATTAAAATATCCTTTTAGAAACATTGTAGAAGTGCAAAATTGGTACTAAATTAAACAACAGTATGGACATTATATAATCCTACCTTATATATCAAACTTAAACTGTTATACTCCATAATAAACAGTGAAAGAAAACCATTTTGATGATCCGGCCTAGTTTCGCTATGTTTCAAGTTGACGATATAATATTGGCCAGACGGTAATGAAATTACAACCCAAGACGGACATCACTAGAGAGAAGGCTTCATTCCAGTAAGAACTATAAGAAGAGAGGTAATATAAACATTTCGTTTAATAGTTAACGAAGAAAACTCATTCCGAATGGTTTTATAGAACAAAAAACTAGTCAAATTTAATCACATGTTCTAACGAAAACAAACGCACGCTGCTCTCTTATGGACATTTTCTGAACTACGTACTAAGAAAAAATAAACAATTTTTTTTGAATATTTTTCGGTATTTGTAAAGCGTAGTATAATTATCCATTTCTGACCATCTCATAACAAAAAGAACTTACCCTTAACCCTGGGGAAATAAAAAGAATTATATACTGATTGATGTTTTAAAAATAGTATAAAATTTGGTAAACAAAACCATATATGTTTTTTTCTTTTGACAATTCCATGTTTACTCGATGAAGTCGATATTATGTTTTAATTAAGGAAAGATTGATTGTCAGATTTGTATTTTGGCAGAAGAGAACAAAAACCAATAATATTTTAATAAATACTATTGAGAAATTGAGATTTAAAAATAAAAATGTGTGGACTTTCTTGTAGTGGGTAGTTGTATTAAGTTTCAGAACAGCTAAGAAGAAGGCAATTCACCAGGTCGTCTACTGCCACAGTGTCGTCTGGTTGAACTATGCGTGGAAGCTCGTCTCACAATCAGCTGATTTAATTCACGGCGAACAATTTGAAAAAATTTCAGAAATCATCTAAACCGAGTGTAAACAATCGGTACTTACTCTCTCTTCAACATAAGGCTGAACAACTTCCCTACCTGACCCAAAATCACACTCTCGATTTCTGCTTAGATTGAGTAACATTACCAACCACATTATTTTTAAACTTCGGTCATTATAATTCATAAGTGGCGACTGCGGAGAGGTGGAAACCTCTGATCGAAAAACCGCTACGTTACAAAATTGGCGCTTACAACAGTGGGGCTTGAATCAGACGGTCGTTTAGCTAAATAACACCTCACCTCTAACAAACCGCTACGTTATAGAATTGGCGCTTACATCAGTGGGGCTGAATTAACTATATACCTGTAACTGTAGTACACTAACATTTCTAAAATACCTCTAGAAAACCGCTACGTTACAAATTGGCAAAACCAACATGGGGGCTTGACTAAGAAGGACGTTTCGCTAACACCCACCTCTGCAAAAACCGCTACGTTACAATATTCATCAGGAGTATAAACCCTATAACACCATTTGATTCTTCTTTTAATGACTAAAAAATCCCTGTTGCAGGCCAGAAAACTGATCGCTAACTGGAAAGTAGTGGAATATTTTACCAAATGTCCCGGCAGATGCCAAATTGTGTTGTTACAATTATCATTGTATTATTACAATGTTGGCCTGGGTATCTGTCTCTAAAATCTGTACTTCTTTAACAGTATCAGGAATTAAGTAACTATTCAGCTATTAAATAGCAATGAACTAAATTGCATACCTGGTTTGGACTTTTCTTAACACTTCCCTTCATGCTAAAGACAGAAATGTGATTTCCCAGACTTGAAATTCTTTATTCCAAAGACACATATCCACAGTTGATGATAATAAAACACTTCCTGCACTGATATGTTGGGCTGAGGAAGGTTCTGTATTTTAGGAATTGAATGAAATTCCAAAAATATGGAAATTTTCTTTGTCTTTACTTCAGTCTCTTGTTTCTACAAAAACCTTTTACTTTTCCTTGTGAGTATCACCATGTCAGCTGCAAAAACTCTTTTAGTTATGATTTTTTATTTTTTTGACAGTTCTTCGCATCCCTCTTATATATTAACTTGAGGCCTTCTGAAATGAAGATCAGAATGTTCTTTAAAAACTTTATAATAAAAACTGTATTCCACATTTAATTCGGCGTGCTTCTTCACAAATAATGATTGGATTATCCGTACAGTCAGGTTAGCATTCAAGTATTTAATATTCCTGCTAGAATAAGCAGATATTTTCACTTTAAAAGTATTTATGTGGCTTACGACCAAATGAAAAATACTAGATGGTGAAGTATGCCAACTGGTAGGAACTTTACCTCTTCTGTCTGAAGGAGTTTTGCCTTTACAGAGAAGGACACCTCTTCCAGGACTTGCATCATGTAGACTATAATAAATGCCTGTTTACAGACTTTCTTTCATTTGTTACCAATTTGGACAAGTAAGTAAATGACACATCTTGACATTTTGGTCAATCATTTCTAGGTCTTTTTCATTTTAAAAGAGAAGCATCCATTAGGCCTTGAAGGTCTTGCTCATTTTTAGAAATCATTTTGTTAATATTTTATATAATATATTTCACTCTCATATTTCTCCAAATTTTCCTGGAGTTTCAGTCAGCTCTCATAATCTCATATTTCACTCTCATTAAATTTACTAAAACGTTTTAAAGTACATTTACAGTCATTTCCAGATATTAATTTTCGAATATGTTTTCCAGTGTAATTTATGTGCTTATAGTCTTTAATTTATGCTATCTTTATAACATAAATATCTTGTTGATTCATCCTCTTCGTTCACTTTTTTTAAATATTATTATATATAAAAAACTTTCACAAATGAACTTACTTTGGTTATCACTTTCACAAGCATTTCAAGGTGATGTGCCTCATCCTCAGTGTGAGTAAATACTGAATGTCATTGTTGCAGAATAACAATTATGGACTATAGGTGTGTGTGTGGTGGGAATTGATGGTGGGAGGGAATTGGCGCTGAGGTTGAAATTTTGTGTTTGGATCAATGTATCAAATAGTGTATGTGATCTCTAATGTAATTGTTCATTTAATACGTTGTTTGGTTGTAGTGGGTGATATCTGTATATTTCAAATTGTTCAGCTGTGTTTAATTTTCTACTTTTTGGTAAGTAGTGTAATATTTCCATGTTGTGTTCTATGTTTGTGTAACTATGGTTTTCATTTTGTAAATGTGTGGCAAATGTGGACTGTATGTAATTTGTGGTGAGGGCTTTTACATGTTCTGAAAATCTGGAATAAAAAGATCTTCCTGTCTGGCCGATGTAGAATTGGTTACAATCATTATAATTTAATTTATAAACTCCTGTTTTACTGTATGTGTCTGTGTCTTTGTTAATATTTATGTTTCCTAATGGTGTTGTTGGTTCTGTAGGCTACTTTATAATTGTGTTTTCTAAATGTGTTAGCAATTTTGTGTGTATTGGAGTTGTAGTATGTAAGTGTTATGTACGTACTGGGTTGTGTGTTGTTGGTCTGATGTGTTTTATTTTTTGTGCTTAGGATGCGTTTGTGTATTTTATTTACTAAATCGGGGTTGTATCCACTTTTAACTGCTATATATTTGATTGTGTTAAATTCTTCTTGGTAGTCATGTGTGTTTAGGGGTACTGAAGTGAGTCTATGCAGCATGTAGTTGAATGCTGCATGTTTGTGTTGAGTTGGGTGGTTGGATGAGTTATGTATGACCATGTCTGATGTGGTGGGTTTCCTGTATATTTTGTATGTGTGTGTGTTGTTTGTTTTGGTGATTGTGAGGTCTAAGAAGTTTATGCTATTATTTAGTTCTATTTCAAGTGTGAATTTTAATTTATGGTGTATCGTGTTAATATATTTGTGGAAATTTTCTATTTGTCTTTTGTTGCCGTTGTATAGGAGTATAATGTCATCAACATACCTATGCCAATATATTATTTTATCAGTGTATTTGTTATTGTGCAATATGTGTTCTTGTTCTATGGTGTTTACAAATATTTCGGCTAGTATACCTGATATAGGGGAGCCCATGGGTAGTCCATCTGTTTGTGTGTAAAACATGTTATTGTGTGTGAAATAATTTTGATCAGTTATAATTTTAGTTAGATGTATGATCTCTTTTATGTGTGTTTCAGGTATGTTGTTTAATTTTAGTAATTGTTCTAATGTAGTTATAGTTTCTTTTATGGGAACATTGGTGTATAGGTTTGTTATGTCAAATGAAGCTAGTGTGGAATGTGGATATGTTGAGTTTTATTCACTAGATCTAAATTATTTATGACAGTGGTGTTGTTAGTTAAATTTATGCTATTTCTGATTAATTTATCTAAGTGTCTAGCTATTTTGTGTGCAGGTGCTTGTGTGTTATTTATAAGTGGCCTGATGGGAATATTTGGTTTATGTAATTTCTGTATTATTCTGTAACAATGACATTCAGTATTTACTCACACTGAGGAAGAGGCACATCACCTTTATAATATGTTGATTCTAAGTATATGCATTTCTCTGTCCCTTTTTTCTTATATTTATATAAGTGATGGCTCCATCGATTGAAGCCACTTTAATAACAAAAACTCCTAATATGTAATTAAACAAGTTGAAACAATGGCAAATAAGTAAAATAATGTAATAATAACATTATAAACACAAATGTCTCACTCACTAACACCTCTAGTGACAAATCCATGAACTAATTGGTAACTTTTTTTGAAAACTGCATTAGTCCTGGACTCGTGTTGTTTTCAGACTAAACACAAAATCATGTTATAAAATTTGAACAGCTACTGCAGTTTGGACTTGTGCAGTTTTCAGAGAAAATAAGGATCTTGCCTACAGGAAACAATAATAAAGAATTCTAAAAATTGCAGAAAAATCTACTTACGTTGTTTTCAAAACAAATGATTCTTAATACTTCTGGTTGTAGACATTTCTAGCCTGTTTCCATTTCCCTTAATTTGTGGAGACTAATACATCTTATCTTTACATGACTACTTTACCAAAAGGGTGGAAGATTACACCATCACAAAACAGGTCACTTACAGTTGTTCAAGTACTAGTCAACAACTTCTATTTTCACTCTAGAAATCCACATGGATCAAGTTACTTCTTCTACTGGATATTCAGAAGACACAACCCACATTTCTCAATGGGAACCAATCACACTACACTAATATTAAAATTAGTTTGGCATTGACACTTGTAATGAAATTGAAACAAATTTGCCACATTCTGACCACATGGTTTCTACAACTAGATAAACATGAAACAATTTTCAAGAGACAACAGTTTACTTTTAAAACAGGATATCTCTTAATGTACTTTTAATTACAGTAATTAAAACTGTAACCCAGAGATGCTTTTGTAGTGAAGTTGTAGCTTATATCATAGTGAATACGACTATTTAATATATGGTTGCAATAACTACTGTATGTTATATACTGTACATTACCTGAATCAGAGTGCACACTAATCTGTTCACAATCCTGTAAAAAACTTTTTTTTGTGTGAAACGACATGAATCATGTTACGCGAATTCCAGTTAAGTCCAACTCTGATAATTTGATTTGATATAGATTATTAAACTTTCAATTGTGAACTTACTTTGTTTCCTCCCGTATGCCTTTCAGCGTGATGTGCGCCTTCGTCAGCGGTGTGAGACAGACTGTCAGTAACATGTAACTGTCTCACACCGCTGACGAAGGCGCACATCACGCTGAAACGCGTACGGGAGGAAACAAAGTAAGTTCACAAGTGAAAGTTTAATAATCTATATTAATTTAGTGCTGTGAAAAAAGAAGATGAAATATCAAAACAACTATTAATATTTTGGTATGGATTTAATATCATAAACTTAATAAATACAAATAATATGGTATTAAGCAAGCATAAGTGTTTGCGAATTCTTCATAAATGAAACTGTCTATATACAGTGAAAAAATAATTTATAATTAAGAGAAATTATAATATTGAACTATAATATTTTGTTTGTTAATTCTTGTTTAGTTAAAAATTAAATTAAGTACTTTTATATTGCAATTTAAAATTACTTTTAACATTAAACAAAATAAAATCTTACGTTTATAATGGGTGAACTCCGCTTAATGTAGAATCCCTATTTTCAGATTTAACTGATTCACTGTCAATCAAACAATTCACAGAAATTATCAAATCTTCCACCAGCTGTTCCACTACACATTCATTTTTCCATGTGTCTTCATAAATGACTTGGTGTGTTCGACTACCTTCTTCCAGTCTTCTACAGTAATCGTTTGTATGGCTTCATTTGTTAATTTTTCGACTTCAGTCATTGTGAATTTTTTATTATTTGTGGCAATGTACTTTTTAACCCTGGCTCATATTAGTTCTATGGCGTTAAAGTGACAGTGGTATGGAGGCTACCGGATGACTGTTACGTATTTTAAAGAATTGCAAAATAAAAAAACGTAGATATTAAAAAAAATTGTTTTAAAATAAAAATCACTTGCACAAATCTCTGTAAATAAACAAGCTTACGTTTAAACAAAATTTACGTTTCAGCTTATTCAGAACTAAACATATGCTACAGATTATTAATGCTATCCAACAATAGAAGGAAAACATGATGTCTACAGTACAATGTGATTTCTGATGAAGTAGGCTAGGTTTGGTTCCATAACACAAAGCTGCCTGAAACGCCAGGAAAATTTGGATTGTCTTTACACTGTGAGGGAGAGGATAAGTGTCCATGTGGTGTGTTGTTTGTAGGATTTACACAACATTAAAAATTTGGAGACATTTAAGGCCACTCACAAGAGCAAATGATAAAATATTGGAAGGCGATTTTCCATCAGCTGAAGAAGAATGCAGTATCACAGTGACTAGAAAACTATAGAACAGCTGAACTGAAGCAAAGGGGCCATCAGTCAGCAGTTTTAGAAGTGATTCGTTTACATATGCGAAGTTCATTAGTTAACTACGGTACACTAACTATATTAGTGTAATCATTGTGAAGTGTAATTATTGGTTATTTTTACAGCGAATGAGTAAACTTAATAATTTTAGTTATTGTTATTGTGAATACAGTAGGCTGTTAATTATTCATATTAATTGAGGATGTGATAGTTCATTAATTTAACTGATTTGCTGGCCCATTCATTTTATAAGATATGAACAGTTTAGTAATATATAATAATTTAAATTATAAATGTATTAGAAGTGTTTTACATTTTAAAAGGCTGTATTATGATTAATCACAGAAATAATATTAACTGCACTTGTACACTTAAGTAAAAGTCTGGACTTTTTAGCCACCAAATCATGGAGTCATGGAGCCACCAAATCAAAAAGGGTAGCTAGCTGTGTCATATTTCCTTGCTGTTCCAGCCACTTTATTCTGCGATCTGTTGAAATGTCTTGAGTAAACATTATCTGAGCATGTGTGGGAGAAGTAGCATACGATATATTAGAGCAACATAGAAATAGCTGGGAGGAAAACAATCATGTTAACACAAAAATGGTAGAGGTATCTTTTATTGCCAATTTTGTGAATTCTCTAAGCCAGGCCAGTAAGGAGGTGACTACTATTTGGCACAGGGACATTTGGATATGGTAAAAAGTAAGCATGTGGTAGAGTATGCTCTGCCTTCCCAATTAGGGGTGCCACCCTGCAGTTAGCACAGCATACAGGTGGAGAAGGCCCGCCTACCCATGATATAACTCTTCTGCCTAGGTCGACTAGGCTTGTAAGTGAATTATAATTTATGTTTATTTTCATCTTATATTCGTTTGTATAATGTTATTTCAGATAATGGTATCTTATGATTTTATGGATCTGTAGTGGTCAAAGCATTAGTCGATTATAATAAGTGTAACAGTGGCAGAAGACACAAGTAGTACACTTAGAAAGCACTTATATTATTAGCATTGAAATTTTTAAATTGTGGAATATTTTTAATTTTAACAATGGCTTTAGTTGTTATTTGACAATCAAAGTGATTGTTATTATCTTTTTCCAATTTTTTTCTTGGGGCAGTTTTTTCTAATTTTTTTATCTGTTATAACTGAATACTGTATCCCATACATCTGTTATCATAGAAATCTTTTTTTTTTTTTACAATCAGTTTCAATTACAATTTTAATTAATTATTTTTCATTTTCACCAAGATGCAGCTGCTGTAGCCATTTTTGTTTTTATATTTTTAAATGTTTGAACAAAGAAAAATAACTTTGATATTGTAATACCAACCAAATTTGTGTATATAGTTTTTTTCATTTAATGCCTCACGTTGTAAGTGTCAATTATGTAATGTCAAATATATAAATCAAAACAAATAATTAAATAAATAAAAATTAATTATTGAATAGGCTGGGTGAAATGGATAGGCCTCTAATTATGAACGCCTATTGGCTAAAACATAAAATTGTTTTCTGTATTAATTAATTAACTCCCTTGTTTGTATTATAATCGAGTCCCTAGGCCTCGTTGTTAAGTCAAATTATGTAAACAAATACTTTCAAATAAATTATCAGTTAGTTTCTTTATTATTCTTAAGGTATGTCAGTTCTTCGTTAACGCTTCACTAGGCGCTCAGTTTTGAATGCACTGTTTCTGTTTTTTAATATCACTGGTATAGAGATACTTACGGATTTTTATCTTTATTATACAAATAATTAATTCGGTTTTTGTTTCTTTGATATAGAATTAAAATAAAATTTGTTGAAAAATGAACAATAATTAAAGTCAAAATATTATCGTTGCTCGCCTGGAAATACAAATTTTCTTCAATTCTCATGAACACCAGCACTCGTAATTTGAAAATTATTAATTATTAGAAATAATTACACTTGCACAAAATCAATTCTTTTCAATATTTTTTATTGGGGTTTGAAATCCTTTCTTTTTTTTTAATTAAAATAAATAAATAATTCTTAACATGAATTACCCTGGCTTGGTATGTTAATGCTCAGCGGTTGGCACTATTGAAAGTTTTCGATCTCAGAATGGTTATCTGTTTACACTATGTAAATATAACCACGTGTGTTCTTTTGACTACAATAATTATTGAGAAAATGTCATTAGTGAAGTACAAAACATCACCGTTTAAAATTATAATATGATACAACAAAAGAATAACTTTTAACTATAGTACTGAACAGTTCGTGAGTGACGAACAGTGTCTTTTTAGGTTAAGGAATACTACACTTCTTTAAAATTAAACACAGAAAAATAATTACTTAACCACTAAAAAATACAACAGTGTTAGTGTTTGATAGTTCAGTGTTTGTGAAAAAATAGTTCACTAATGTATATAACTTGTCACAGGTTGGTTTATAATAACTGTTAGTTTTTTTTTTTAACTTGAATTAATATCAATACTTTCCTTTTTATGTTCACACTTTTTTATTCCTTTTTGGTTGTTTTCACTACATAATTCATTTATTATGATTTTAATAATTCATTATATAAATTTTTCACTCGGTTTGTGACAGTACAAAATGTGTATAATTATTGTAATATTGTGAAATAATATGATCTATGTGAATCTGAACAAAATATGACTTTCGAAATTGGGATGGTATTGTAACGGTACAGAATTGTGTGTTAGAGAATAATAATTTAAATCAGGCTGAATTCAAAGCAGTCAGTATTCACCTGTGGGGTACCTCATTGTAACCAGCCACACATGCAATGTTATTACAACACACGTTTATGTTGATGTCTGGAGCCTGCCCGGCTAGACGTATTATGTAACCGCTGGCAAGCCAGTCTCTGTGAAGTACAGAAAGAATGAATAATTGCCACCCCAGTTTGCATCAGACAGTAGCAGAGAGCAGTCATCGTTAAATTGAAAAAGTAGACAGCAGAGCCGCGCGGGGAGTATGGGAGCGCGCGGTTCTTAAAACTATTGATCTGTATAATTGTTTAATCTGTGTGAGCTATATACCGCAGTCGACGCAATTTCTTCAGACCGCGCGGTCTTAAATTAAACAGGGCTCGAGTAAAAATACAGTCGGCCGACTAAAAATATAACTATAGAACTCAGTTACAGTGAAAATCTAGTTCGATATGTGATCGGAACAATTACGCCAGCTTTTGAAAGCCGAAATTATTTCCGGAATGTGAAGTACAAGACGTTGTTAACCTCCAATACTGGTGCAACAGCTCGGATGCTATTACAGACTGGTTAAATACAAACACAGACTGGTAAAGTACCTTTTGTCATCAAACTAAAAGTTTTTGAAAGAGCTCTATTAATAAGACATGAGTATTGTAAAAGTATGATGGGCATAAGCGTGAGAGAGTGTGTGGGGAATAATACTAAAATATTAACAGTACTGGTTTGTTGTTATAAAATAACTCTATTTTAATTAATTTTGTCTAAAATAGATAGCGATTAAGCGACTGCAAATGTATGTTGATGAATTTGATGTTGTAAAAGGGTTGGAGTAGCATGTCAACATAAAGTAGAAGAGAATCTGGAGAATTGTACAAGTGTAGAAAATAACGTAAGTTTCACATAATAAACCAAAAATAAGTTGTTTTAGTCAGAATAAATGGTGTTAATATTATTTCGCAATCAAACCCAAATAATCCTTCTGCAACTTGTTCGTCTGTAGAACCCTGGATTGGAACCCGAAGGTAAGATAAAAACTCAGTTGTTATAAAGTTAATAAAGCTTATTATTTGCTATACAAAAACGAACGATTACATATGGCCCCCGAACTTGGGACGATTTGTGTGATTTATATTAATCACACAGATCAGACCTAATTCTAGTTGCAGGAACGGTTATTTGGGAGTAAGAGTAAGCATATTTGTGTAGTTTAGTAAGCATAATTGTATATGTAAACAATAATATAAAACAAAAATGGAGAGTAATAGTGACAAAGTCGACAGGATTTACTTAACTAGTACCAGTACAGACAATCAAGTAATTACGATAGTAACCGAAACGGTAGTAAACGAAATAAGCCTAACCGAGTCAGTGACAATGGAAGATGCCAGGATTCATTCAACGCCTATCCAAAATAAACAATCTGATAGTAACGATATAATGAATATGATGCAATCACTTTTGGCAAAGCAAAATGCAATGTTGGAGGTAAACTTTAATGTAATAAATAATCGTTTTGACATGAATGATACCAAGTTTAATGCCTTAAATAATCATTTAGACAATAGTGATGAAAAATTTGATATTAAATTTGATGAAATAAGTAGCGACATAAATAGTCGTTTTGACATAAACAAGATTAAAGTAAATAAACGCTTTGACACAAATGATGCTAAATTTGAACAATACAAAGAACAAAATATGAAATTTGAGAATAGCATAAATGTAAGGTTTGACGAATTAACTAATTCACTGTGTAGTATTGATGAACGAATTAACGAAATACGTAGTGAAACTAAAAGAAAAACTGACGAATTACTAGAGTGGGTGGGTATGTTAGACAATAAGGTAAGTGATGACTGGAAAACAAGCAGTAATTATGAAGGAGAAATAATTACGAACCGTAATGGTGATAGTTTAAATGCAAAACAGGTGGTGAATTATAAGGTAAGTGGTGGTGTTAAAATAAGTAATGATGAAATATTATTGAACAAAAATAATGGTGATATATTGAGTAATGATGGTGGTGATATATTGAGTAATGATGGTTGTGATAATGAGAATAGAATGAGAGTTGAGGTTAATCATGGATTGTTACTTAGTGTTTATGAGTTTGAAGATAATTTAAATGTAGAGGAGGTACAGAGGGTAAAATTTTCCCGTAAGGTCGGTGAAGCAGAGACTTCACGAATGTTTTTGGAGGATGAAAGTTCCTCGATAGTTTTTGTAGAAGACAAAAGGTCTTCAAAATGTCCCTTGATTTTTTGTAGTGTATCTGGTAAAGCCAGATGGTGTTTAGATAATTTTGCTGTATTGCCCTGTAAGTGGAGTGAAAATGTGAAATTGGGTTGGGAGAGTGATAATAAAGAGAGAAATAGAGTGATAGAGTTGTTTAGGTTAAGTAGAGATTATGAAGGGTTAGTAGGGGGAATAAATATTGAAAGAAATGATTACATTATTAGCAATGTAGACTTAACCTTGTGCAGTAGTAAACAATGATTATAGTGATGATGATGATAAACATTCACCTGCTGGGAGAATTAGTGTACTTGTAGTAGCAGATAATTGTGATAATGATGTAACTCACCTGGGTTTAACCATAAATACTAATGGAGACTGGACAAAAAATACTGATGTAGACTTGGCGTATGATAAAATAATAATGGGGGATAACCCTAGGAATTATTATTACGGTAAAATGAAAAAAAAAAACAGATTTCTATGGTTATTATATTAAAAATAATAATATAATGAATGTAAATAAAACGAAATGTGTTATGTGATAATAAGACTAATTTTCGATGATGGTGGTTAGATAAACAGTGAATGAACATTTAACTATTTGAGTTTATGGTATAATTACTCGGCTGATTTATGTAATGAAGTGTGGTAAATAATAAAAGGATATGACGAAAATTTGTAAATAAATGTGTATTGGTGTTAAATGTACGGTGTCAGGGTATATTGGTAGAATGTATACAATAATTTATGTAACAGATGTTTGTAGTATGTAATAATAATAATAATAATAATATTTTATTTCACCAAACAATTAACAGGAGGTAATAATGAATTTTATGAATTGAAAGTGTTTATTTAAATCAAAAGGGTTTTGAACAATGTAATTAAAGTAACGGAAGTTGTTTTGAACAAATGAGGTAAAGAAATTAAATTTGAGTAGGAAATAAATTAATTTGTAAATTTTGGGGTAATGAACTTAATTTTATTTTATTTTGAATTGTGTAATAGAGTACTGAATAATGTAATAATGCTTGAAGTTTGGTGATCAACATTTGCAAATAAAGTAAAGGATTTATTTGTATTTTGTGTAATCGATTTGTAATTTTGGTGGGTAATAGTGTTTTGTTAGGGGAGAAAAGTACCAACATACAACGTGTATGGGATGTTATGTATTCAATGTAAGTAAATGTATGTAGACAGTAAGTTTCTGTTGCTATGTAGACATACGTATATTGTATTTTGTAAATAAGAAACCAGTACTTTGAAAAAAAATAGAACCAGTACTTTGCTAACAATGAACCAGTACGACTAAGAGGAAACGAATCAGTTGGGGATATGGAGTAATGGAAGGCCCGTTGTTGATATTTTAATTGAATGTTCCAGAGTCAGGTGATACTGTGGTGACTTGCCTGTCTGATTTTATGGTGTTGGGATCTCGAGAGGGAAGTCCAGTAAAGTCGGATAGGTGCAGCCACAACCACCGGACTAGGGGGGTAAGTACCCATGATTTTAGTAAGGATTTAAGGGGGGTTGTGGCGCCATATCCTCGTTGATCCTCTTAGGTTTTATGCAATGAGAGTTTTTATGCTTCGGCATAAAACTTCACATTGGGGGGGGGGTATTGTAACAGTACAGAATTGTGTGTTAGAGAATAATAATTTAAATCAGGCTGAATTCAAAGCAGTCAGTATTCACCTGTGGGGTACCTCATTGTAACCAGCCACACATGCAATGTTATTACAACACGTTTATGTTGATGTCTGGAGCCTGCCCGGCTAGACGTATTACGTAACCGCTGGCAAGCCAGTCTCTGTGAAGTACAGAAAGAATGAATAATTGCCACCCCAGTTTGCATCAGACAGTAGCAGAGAGCAGTCATCGTTAGATTGAAAAAGTAGACAGCAGAGCCGCGCGGGCAGTACGGGAGCGCGCGGCTCTTAAAACTATTGATCTGTATAATTGTTTAATCTGTGTGAGCTATATACCGCAGTCGACGCAATTTCTTCAGACCGCGCGGTCTTAAATTAAACAGGGCTCGAGTAAAAATACAGTCGGCCGACTAAAAATATAACTATAGAACTCAGTTACAGTGAAAATCTAGTTCGATATGTGATCGGAACAATTACGCCAGCTTTTGAAAGCCGAAATTATTTCCGGAATGTGAAGTACAAGACGTTGTTAACCTCCAATACTGGTGCAACAGCTCGGATGCTATTACAGACTGGTTAAATACAAACACAGACTGGTAAAGTACCTTTTGTCATCAAACTAAAAGTTTTTGAAAGAGCTCTATTAATAAGACATGAGTATTGTAAAAGTATGATGGGCATAAGCGTGAGAGAGTGTGTGGGGAATAATACTAAAATATTAACAGTACTGGTTTGTTGTTATAAAATAACTCTATTTTAATTAATTTTGTCTAAAATAGATAGCGATTAAGCGACTGCAAATGTATGTTGATGAATTTGATGTTGTAAAAGGGTTGGAGTAGCATGTCAACATAAAGTAGAAGAGAATCTGGAGAATTGTACAAGTGTAGAAAATAACGTAAGTTTCACATAATAAACCAAAAATAAGTTGTTTTAGTCAGAATAAATGGTGTTAATATTATTTCGCAATCAAACCCAAATAATCCTTCTGCAACTTGTTCGTCTGTAGAACCCTGGATTGGAACCCGAAGGTAAGATAAAAACTCAGTTGTTATAAAGTTAATAAAGCTTATTATTTGCTATACAAAAACGAACGATTACATATGGCCCCCGAACTTGGGACGATTTGTGTGATTTATATTAATCACACAGATCAGACCTAATTCTAGTTGCAGGAACGGTTATTTGGGAGTAAGAGTAAGCATATTTGTGTAGTTTAGTAAGCATAATTGTATATGTAAACAATAATATAAAACAAAAATGGAGAGTAATAGTGACAAAGTCGACAGGATTTACTTAACTAGTACCAGTACAGACAATCAAGTAATTACGATAGTAACCGAAACGGTAGTAAACGAAATAAGCCTAACCGAGTCAGTGACAATGGAAGATGCCAGGATTCATTCAACGCCTATCCAAAATAAACAATCTGATAGTAACGATATAATGAATATGATGCAATCACTTTTGGCAAAGCAAAATGCAATGTTGGAGGTAAACTTTAATGTAATAAATAATCGTTTTGACATGAATGATACCAAGTTTAATGCCTTAAATAATCATTTAGACAATAGTGATGAAAAATTTGATATTAAATTTGATGAAATAAGTAGCGACATAAATAGTCGTTTTGACATAAACAAGACTAGAGTAAATAAACGCTTTGACACAAATGATGCTAAATTTGAACAATACAAAGAACAAAATATGAAATTTGAGAATAGCATAAGGTCAATAAGAAGAATGATCCATCACGTTAGGACCAAAAAAGTTATGTTCAGCTTCGGTCCGAGTGGACCAAATAAAAATGTGTTGAATGTCGGCACGTGTGCTCTAAGATTTTTTCCATCAGAAAGAATGAAGCTTGGTGTGTTATCGCCAGGATGCAGAATGATAAAGCTAGTGGACTGTATTAATACATTTATTAAGTTTCCTTTTTTTACACTCAACTCATAGTACTAAGATTGGCTAATGCTGAAGATTAATTTTGAAGAAACCGATTCGTAAAGGAAGCTACATTTTGATGTGGCACAAATGTGTGCACTCAGCTACATTGAAAAACGTTGAGGCCTAAGGCCTAAATAATTGTCGCGACAACAAGAAAAATGAAAAGGACAGACTTAGGCATCAAACGTAATAACGTCCGCTTCCAGCCAAGGCTCGTAGCACTGTGTCGTTGTAAAAACATGATAAGAACGATTTGAAAGCGTACAGATTAGCCAACCTATAAATGCGAAAATTACCACACTACTGTCCATAACTGCCCGCCAAAAAATCAAAAGATTTTTTAATACATTTTAATAACTTATTGTAGAAAAATACAGAGTTCTTAATAATAAAGGTTAATCTCAGTAGGCTGCATTGAACCTTGAGTTGTAATCTTAGATAACAGTTATGACATTAACTGCTTAGTGATAAGCTTGAGTGATGATAAGAGTTAAGCAGGCCAAGGTTGGCGTGCAACTTGATTTGAGCATGAGTATAAATGCAAAAGTTAGCAATGTATTGCCAATATATATTGTATGTATACAATATTGAATGATATAAGACATGAAAATACATAATTTAACAATGTTTAATGATGAATAATCGGTGACTCATCACATGATGGGCCCAATAAATTGTAACATTTATGCAAGTCATAGTGGTTAGCTCGAACCAGTTAAGGCCAGTAGACCTATACAAGTAGTATGAATACAATGAACAAACAAAATTATTATAAAATTATACATGTAAAGACATAAATTTAGCATGACGCCATATAGTTTCAACGATGCATGCTATCCTGGAGTTTCAGGAATATACAATAAATTGTTATGTGAAAACAAGCTATACATAGTTGACTGATTGCAAGCACAAATTGTAATGACATGTATGTCATAATTAAAGCATGAATAATAATTGTGCAATGCGTGATCACAAAATGCAAAATACAATATAAAAATAAAAATATAGGCGTGGCGTGGTTATAGACAGTAGATGCGAAAAACAATGTGTTTTACATAAATACAAGTTATATAATAAATGCAATAGAAATCAGTTTAGTTAATTACAAATATGAATAAGGCACAATAGCATAAGTGACAAGTACAACAATGTGGTTATACAAATGTAATACAGGAGTTGAACAATTGCGAGAAATACATTCATAGAATAATAAATATCACACATTGACAAATGTGCAAGAAAATGCATACATGGTTTGTATAACTGCAGACCATGCGAATATTATGTAACAAATTTTTATATAAAACAATACCACAATAACATGACACATACCCAATACCAATATCAAAATGTAAATGTGTAGGACATGTATGCCTCACAAATTATTAACATTGTAACGTAACAGAGTTGAGGTCCCCAACGTTACATAAAAAATTGAATTAACTATGGTCAAGGACCATACCCCGAATTAAGGTTGCTCAGTAATTAGTACATCTGAGATGTACCTCAAGTCAAAAGATATAATAAATAACGTTGAGTATAAAATACTATACCAATTAATGGTTAATATAATAAATTGTACTTGTTTTTTATACTGTAGCATGTTAGTGTGCACAGAATATTTATGTTATGTTTTGAGTATAGTAAGAGTGAACTGTTGTTTTATAGGAATACTTAACCAGTGATAATGTTTGTATTTATGTTAAATTTGTCTTTAGACAATTAGGTATAATTACCTGTGTTAGGCATTATACTAAGTTTTAAGTATTGACTAAGTTTGAATAATGAAGTTGTTTTAATTAATGTTTGTAAACTTGGCCAGGACGGCAATCAGTGTTTAAAGTTTGACAAGTAGTTCTGATAATTATGTTATAAACTAATGAAGGGTTCCAGGACGAGTTAATTAATGTAATAAAATAAAACCAGAAAGTTAAAATTAATGTAAATAACCATTAACCAATAATTAATTGTACAGTAGGTCAGGTAAAAGAAAATTAAGTTAAAAAACCAAACAATATTATAACAGTTGTAAGAAAACCTATAGGCCTAAATTTAATATTTGTAAAAGGAAATTAATACCTTTTTAAGAAGTCCAGTCCAATGAAACTATAGTAAAACATATACTGTTTAAGAAGGAAGGTTAGGTGAGAATTTTAGGTAATTTAGTATTATCCCAAGCATGGAGTATTTTATTAAAAAAGAGTAGTAATATTCTATAATTCTGGCTCTAGGATATCTAATTTCATCCAATGACAAAAAATAGTGGTTGTTAAGGCAACTGAAATGTACAAGAGTTGTTGATTTTAAATTCATTCGGGTCGATTGTTACATGCTAATGAGTTGAGATGGGCAGACACATTTAAAAGAAAGAATGATAAAATTTGAAAAAAATATGAATCTAAATTAATAAATCCTATTTGAAAACTAATTCTATAATCCTACTGATGAGTAATAAAACCAATTAGACTTCCAAATTATAACTGAATACCTCTAAAAGAGTACAACATTCCTCACTTCATTCACCAGGATAATTCCGCTGGATTCGGTATTAAACCGATTTCCAGAAGACTAATCGAGGGAAATAAAGACCGAAACTAACGGAATTATTGAGAAGACCTCGTTTTGCAGAGTTAACCTTCACTTGCAAGAAGAAGCTAGAATACTATTTTCATTCCACCGTGACTGACAACTATCAAGATCGTAGGAGAAGAACGGCAGTCAGAAGAGTTCCTGAGAGCTTCCTTGGATACTACACCATCAATTTTATTAAGGGCCAGAACACTTTTTCCTGGATGAACGTAATTTAAGCCGATCATCTTCAACTGCTTACAGACGTCCAATGCCAGTTTGAGTTCTGCCAACCCGGTAAAAAACAACTTATTTTTAAATTCAATATATTTAGAGTTAATAACTTTCTGTGATACTTGAGTAACCTTAATTTTGCATTTACCTGGCCTTACTAATGGTTAAAAGAATCTTACGAACCCTGGGATAAGAAATATTTATTGTTATATTTAATTTGTATAAGTCAAAGGAACTTGATCAATTGACGATCGATATACCATTGTATAATCGATTTAATGATATTATTATTTTGGAGAGGACTGTTACTGTGAAATAACGTATAAAATTAATAAAGAATCTTTCTTGTATGAGATAATGTTCTAAGTTATTGCAGAATAGGTATTATATATTGTGGGTGGAGTAATTTATAGGAAAAGGGTGAATAAGATCTGATGAACGGTTAACCTAGACGCCAGCTTATTGCAAATAACAGTGCTAATTGTCAACAGCTGGTGGAACGGGAGATTGCCGAACTAGCGAGTTTTCTGCACCAAATTTGAATTGAATTATCTAATATAGAGGGACTAGGGTTGACAAGAATACTTAATACATTCAGTCAATACATGACGTATATAGTTAATATTGCGTAACTATTGAATACTTAGTTAAACCTGTATTATAGTACAATTAAAAGTTAAAATAACAATCATAACTATATTTGCCTAATAATATATTTTCAGGAGGTTTCATCTGTAACAACCTAGATATATTCATTAATAACATATTGATTAAAAACAGGTAACAACATTTTATTTGTTACAAATTGGCGCAAACCAACGTGGAGCTGAATTAAACCCCGAAACCTAATTTAAATCCTATTGATCTGAAGATAACTTAGTGGTTACAAATTACCGCCGTCAACGTGGTGCTTGACGTTGATACACGGGAGTCTCATATAAGTAAATAAAACATCGTAACCGGTTTATATCAAATTGGCGAACCCAACAGTGGGGCTTTCACACATCCTCGAACAAATAATTAAACATACACAATTAATTTGTTTATATCAACATATAAATACAAAAATAGCAAGTATACCACCATGAAACTATGATAAGTATAGACATAATAGCACAGTGCATGGTTGTGAAATTACAAGTCACATGGAAATTTAGTATAAAAACACGCAATGATGGAAATTAACATTAAAATGTTGTGATGATACATATTACAATTAAGTTGACCAAATGGTCATACAATAAAGTAATGAAAGCCAGTGGCCAAGTAAAATAGCATTGTGCTAAATAATTATAGTAACCTTGTGTCTAAGTCTCGTCCCGCGCTGGCAACAAACATAGCTTATGAACTGGTCTCCGTAAAATACCAGTAGGCGTGCGAATGTCTACAACTCTAATTAAGTTGTCTGGGCCGGGAAATGTGGCGGTAATTACACCAAATTTCCATGCTAATGGAGGTAAGTTTTCCTCAATCAGTAAAACCAGGTCACCAATGGAAACATTATCCTTGGCGAATTTCCATTTGTGACGTTGTTGTAATTGATGTAAATAATCGCGAGACCAAGCCTTCCAAATGACTTGGACAAACTTCTGGAGAAGTTGCCAACGTCCAAGACGAGAGATGGGAACGTGAGATAAGTCTGGGTCAGGTATCGCCGTTAATGGTGCGCAAATCAAAAAATGGCCAGGTGTAAGTGGTACCGGATCATTTACATCCGATGAAATGGCAAATAATGGGCGTGACTTTAGACATGCCTCTATCTGAGACAAAACTGTCGTAAACTCCTCGAAGGTGAGTATAGACTTGCCTACCACGCGGCGCAAATGATACTTTAAACTCTTTATACCGCTCTCCCAAAGACCACCAAAATGGGGTGACGAGGGCGGAATAAATGACCATGAAATACCCTGAGAGGTCGTAAAGGATTTGATTGATGAGGTGGCATCCTTATTATGCCAAAGATTGTAAAGGTCATGTAAAACATTGCGGGCCTTCCTAAAGTTCGTGCCATTATCAGAATATAACCGGCTGGGTATGCCCCTACGGGACATAAACCGACGTAAGGCAGCTATAAACGCGCTGGCTGTAAGGTCGGAAACCAATTCCAAATGAATGGCCCTGGTTGCTAAGCAGATGAACAAAGACACGTATGATTTGGACAGAGTCCTAGATTTCTGCCCGCCATGACGAATCATGAAGGGACCACCATAATCAACTGCGCAGAATAGAAACGGCCGCGAAGGAGTGACTCTAGGAGATGGTAGAATACCAAGCCTCTGAACCTGTTGTTTGGCACTAAACCTGAGGCACTTGACGCATCTACGAATGATGGAGCGAATGACTATCTTGGCGTTAATAATCCACCAACGTTGACGAAGTGAGTGATGCACGAGTTGAGCACCAGCGTGAAGTAGACGAATGTGTTCGCGTTCAATAATAAGGCGAGTAATATGAGCCGATGGATGCAAGACAATAGGATGCTTATTGTCATAAGGTAGTTGCGACTGCTGTAAGCGCCCGCCAATGCGTATTACGCCAAACTCATCAAGAAACGGGTCCAGAGAAGACAACTTACTCCTAATAGAGACAGAAGACCCATTACGAAGACAATTAATCTCGGCAGTGAAGTGGATTGACTGAGATTGTTTTATGAAGAAATTAAGAGTGTAATGAATTTCAACGGGGGTAAGAGCGCCCGAAATTTTCTCAGCACTAGAGAGTCTAATATTTTTTATGAATCGAAAGCAGTAAGCGTATACGCGTGTCAGACGGTGCAACGAAGAAAAGTCCCTTGAAAGATCAATAGCCAGGGTAGACATTAGAGAAAGGTTGGGGGTTTGTTTCTCCTCCGCAGTGAATTCAGAAGACGACAGATTAGAAGGTAAAAAGGGTGGAAAAAGATTGGACTCGGAAGATTGAGACAAACAGGCGGGACCATGCCACCAAAGCGAACAATCGCGCAAAACGTCGGGGTGACATCCCCTAGAAATAATATCAGCAGGATTATGTCGAGAATTGATGTGATGCCATGTGTAGGCTTGCGTGAGACGCTGATCTCGGCAACACGATTAGCGACGTAGGTTTTCCACCTCGAAGACTGGGCATGAATCCAGTAAAGGGACACCATAGAGTCAGAATATAGATGAACACTATTAATAAAGGAATGAAGAGCAGGGACGACCTTGAATACGAGTCGCGATAACAACAAGCAAGCGCAGAGTTCAATGCGAGGTAATGACACTTGTCGTAGGGGGGCCACGTGACATTTAGAACACAGAAGGTGACAAGAGGCCGATGAATCTTGATAAATGACTCTAATGTAAACACAACACCCATAACCCTTTTCAGAAGCATCCGAAAACCCATGTAATTCAACTATCCTTGCCTTAGACTTGCAATGAATAGAATGTGGGAAAATAATTTTACTGATCAGACATAATTTATCGCATAATGAATGCCAATGCAAGCGTAATTGCCCGGAGATTGGCTCATCCCAACCGAGATTGCACAGCCAGAGTTGCTGCATAAACTGTTTGTACAGGAAAACAATGGGACCGACGAGTCTGAGCGGATCGTATATGCCTGCGATAACGATAGGATTTTCCTCTTGGAGATGCTTGATTCAACGGGGAATGATTTGATGTCAAACAAAAATGAATCTGTAGTGTTATTCCAGAGAATGCCCAAGGTACGCACTACAACGCTACCTTTCGTCTAACACAATTATCTAATATTTGTGATGTTAGATAAAAAGTTACTTACCTGTGATATTACTTTACCTGGGCGCCAGAACAAATCCCAGATACAAATGACACGGTTTCAGCTTAGCTCAGCGCATGGAGACACTCTTTCTCAGGATTCGTTCAGTGATTGTGGTTTTCAAGGGGAATCGTTACAAATAACACTTTAATATTTCTTGATTATTTTAATGAACGTTTAATTAATTATTTTTAAACTTTAAATTTTTAATGGTAGGACTTAATTCTACCCTAACACTTATATTTACTGAGTGAGTGTGAAAAGTAATGATTAAGACGTTCAAACGACCTATAGCTCTTATCTGGTTTGATTAAGAGATTGCTATCTCCCAAACCAGTGCTAAAGAACAGGTCTGCAATAATTTGCACGTCCAATACTACACACCACTTTCCATTCAACACTCCTATACTATATTAGAGCTAATCTTATAGTTAAAATACAAAGTGTGCTTTTCTTAGTGTCTTTTTAAAACTGTTTATTGTTTTATTATTTGTTTAGTGCTTATTTCATTGATCAATGAATCTATTTCTTACTGTTTGATGCGTTGACCGAAGATAGGAATCCGTAGAGGTCCTCCTTTTGATGGTGTTGCACAGAAGAATTGAGGTTGATCATGCTGTTGAAGATGCCCTGGCAATTACAGATGCTGTAGCCTTCTGTAGCACAGGTCCTTCACGGCTGATGCTTAATTAATTAATTATTTAATTAATTAACGGTTGTTTACGCAGCGAGTGTTATTGAACGTTATTACTTCATCTACACTGCTGACTACTTCTCAAATTAGAACTTAATTTGCACTTTTGCGTGATTTAAAAATTTCTGTATGTGAATTATACACGTCTAGTGTGTTTAAGTCCTAGAGGTAGACCGAGGAATAGGTGGGAAGATGGCGTTGCAGAGGACGCGAGAGACATGGGGATAAGAAACTGGAGGAGGGTTGCAGTGGATAGAGTGGATTGGAGGCGGAGATTGGTGGAGGCCAGGGCCCGACTTGGGCTGTAGCGCCATAGGAGAGAGAGAGAGTGTGTTTAAGTACCGAACGAAGAGTGATGCTACCCCTCGCTTTGAGCTGGCGTCAGTTTTAAATACGGGCTGCTGATTGGTTGTTCAAATAAATCATGCGTTTTTCCAGTTTTGACAATCTCGAACAAGTCGGTCAAACACTCCGTGACAGGTTCCAAACGGCAGAGAAATTCTTGTCAAAATCGTACTTCCTGTATTTGCAAATCGATTGATTACAGGTATTTGCAAATGTGTTTCCAAAGATCTGACCACAGAATATTGTTGCTTAGGTCTTTATCTGTGTGTGTGTGTGAAAACACCTTATTCCTACGTAGCATAATTCTCTCGTTATTCCTGTTGGCGTGCGTCATTCGTATAACTTCTTCAATTGTTAATTATATTAACTGAGATTGGGGCTACTTATAAAGCTTTTCTTGCTGAATACAATGCTGTTTTCAGAATTGCTGTATATTTATAACTTTTGAAGTTATCGCAGGTTGAACTGATAATTTGCTTTGAGTAAAATAACATGTTTGAACTGGATTCTGATGTAGCGGTGACGTGGTTAGAGTGAGATGGCTGCGATTATACGCTCTCTCTCTTTCTTACGGCGTTACACTTGTACCGTCTATAGCTTTCATATAACGCTCTGATAGGACGCTATTATGAATCGTTATATATACCCCCACTCGGTATAAAAAAAATTGATTATTTAAATCATTAAATTTTTTTTCTAATGTACAGTTTTACACTGATTAAAAATTTGCACATTTATTTTAACACTTTTTCCCGCACAAAACTTGCACTACTACAATGTTGCTTACATCTATCTTATAACTAAAGATTACAATGTTGCTTAACCTAACATGGTATATTGGAAATTTATATGATCATTTTTATTCATCATTTTGGATTAATTAATGTCAAAAATTTAAATAACAACACTAACATTTATTTAAATAAAATTGATTATTATTATCATAGACCTTAATTCAAAACAATTATTTATTTATTTTATTTGACCAGGTTTGACTCTCATACCTTATGGCTCAAATTTTTATTTCTTTATGGGTCAGTATTTTGTTTATATTTTCTTAAACTATCCCCATGTTACTTTCCTATAATTTTATTTTTCTCTACATCTTTTAACATATATGTGTACCTTGCAATCTGTTTTTCTATTCTATAAGGTTCCATGAATATCGGAAAGAACTTGGCCGTGGTATTATCTATGGCAGAGGATACAGGATTCGCTTTCACTAGCACTTCCTCTCCTTCCACAAACCTTACCAACTTGTGAGTTCGATTATATCGTTCTACTCTCTTTTGACCTTCTCTTTGTATTCTTTCTTCTGCTATCCTGGTTTTTACCTTATATGGAATAGGTAGATTGTAGTTGGGTGGACTTTTTATGGTTTTGGTCCATACATGTACAGGTTCTTTATTAATAAATAATTCTGAAGGTGTGTACCCCGTTGTTTCATTACATGTATTATTTATACAATCTGAAATAAAACTTAAGTAGTCTACCCATGCAGAATGATTCTGATTACACAATATTCTAAAATACCTCCCTAATTCTCTATTTATTCTCTCAGCTAAATTTGCTTGAGGGTGACGTATGGATGTAAGAATAGGTTTAATATTTAATTCTTCCAAGGTTTCTCTCCATAGGTTATGGGTGAACTGTTTTCCTTGGTCGGACAATATTTTCCTTGGTTTACCATACTGTGGGATGTAGAACTTCGTTAATGCTCTAAGTGTTGCTTTTGTCGTGGCTCTTTGGACTGAGTATAATTTTACAAATTTGGAAAAGAAATCTACTGTAACTAGAATGTGCTTTTCCTCATTTTGCTTTTGGTAGAGGCCCGTAATAATCCACAGCTAGTAACTCTCCTTTCACTTTTGCTTGGATCATTTGCATTTCTACCCTTGTAGCTAAGTTTGGGTGTTTACATTTCTGGCACAGGTCACAAGTAGACAATAATCTTTTCATGCATTTTGCTAACCCCTTTCCTATGAAACTTTCTGTTAAGGCTAGATAGCATTTCTCAAAACCAGCGTGGCCCAATGACAAGTGGCATTCCCAAATAAGTTCATCTATCATACAGCTAGGTAATAGTAACTTCCACTTATGGGAACATAGCTTATATAGCTTACCGTCGTACCGTATATAGAAAATCCTGGTTTGGAGTTGGTAACTGCACTCCTCCAAGCTACACTAATCCTAGGGTCTTGTTGTTGATGAGTCCCTATTTCCTTAAGTTGTCTAACTACTTCAGGTTTTGTTATATGTTTTACCGCGTAAATACCAATATCATTGCTACCACATTTAATATTATCTGTTTCCATGTTGTTTTCTGATGGTGGATTTCTACTGAGTACATCTGCTACTAAGTTGTCTTTCGCTTTACAATATTGTATTTCAAATTGATACTCTTGTATAGCCAAGATCCAACGAGTCAGACGAGCACCTAGCACTTTACACTTTAATAAAAACACTAACACTTTATTGTCGGTGATTATAGTAAGTTTAGCACCCAGAATATAACTTCTAAACTTTGACAGGCTATGCACTATCGCTAATAGCTCCTTTTCTGTCGTAAAATAGGTTAATTCTGCCCCTTTAAGTGTGCGACTTACAAATCCTAATACCGCTTTTTGGCCCTTCTCATCAATCTGATACAAGTGTGCTCCAATAGCAATATTGCTGGCGTTTGTTTGCAAGTAAAATCTTTCTCCTATTCTTGGATGATTTAATACCACAGTATTTATAAAAAGACTTTTCACTTGTTGCAGTGCTTCATCGTGGTCCTTTGTCCACTTCCATTTAATCCCTTTATTTAACAACTTTAACAATGGAACAGTACTTTCCGCGTATTTACTTGTAAACTTCTGATAGTAGTTAGCTAAACCTAGAAATGACTTTAGCTGCTTGCAGTTCTTTGGAGTTGGAAATTCTTGTATGGCTTTTACCTTCTCTGGGTCCGTGGTTATGCCTTCCACTGAGATTCGGTGACCTAAGAACTTAATTTCCTCCTTACCAAACTCTGATTTCCGTAGATTCAGCGTCATGTTTGCTGATCTTAATTTTTCCAAAATATTCTTTAAATGTTTTAAGTGTTCCTCGAATGTTTGTGACACACATAGAATATCATCTACGAACACTAATGTATACTTCTCTACCTCATTACCTAAGGCACTGTCTAAACACCTTACCATTGCTGCTAAGCTGGTGCTCAGGCCAAAAGGTACCACTTTAAATTGGTAGCACTTGTTTTTATACAAAAATACCGTATACTTTCTATCACAAGTTCTAATGGGAATTTGCCAAAATCCTGATGTTAAGTCCAGTTTGGTCATATACTTAACCCCATTACATTTTTGAAACAATTCTTCCACACTCCTAGCGCACTCGTAATCTGGTACTAATAAAGAATTTAACTTCCTAGCATCTAAGCATAATCGGATACTCCCGTTCGGCTTGGTGACAACTACTAAAGGGTTTATATAGGGACTACTTGCTCTCTCTATAACACCATTCGCTAACATCTGTTGGCTCTCTTTCTCCACTTCATCCCTATAATGTAGAGGGATTGGATAAGTCCTTTGTACAAATGATGTATTTTCAGTTAGTGTTAACTGATGTTCATAGAACCTACCTCTTCCAGGCTCTGTTCTGAACACATCACTATACTCACCAACGAGTTGCTGAATTTGGTTCTGTTGTTCATTGTTCAACTCAGTCCCAATGTTGATTTCTGGAGTATTGTCAATACAGTGCTGGTCACTCCTAACGTCAACTACAGGTTTCTCTATATACCCTTTTACGACACTTACCGAGTTCCAATGCTTAAACTCTTTAATACCTACATTTCTTTTATTAGCATTTATTTCCATAGTAATGGTATTTCTTTTAAAATTTATTTTTGCTTTCCATTCAAGCAACGTATCTACCCCAATATACAATCATGAATGAGTTTCGGGACAATAACAGCTACAATTTGGGTTTGGTTACCATTTAAATTGACAGGTAAATATATTTGTTCAGTTATCTTTTGCATTTTGGCTCCAGTAGCTCCCTGTACATTACAATGTTTTACGGGTAGTCTAGGACAATTTTGCAACTGACTATTATCTACAAATTTTGAGCTAACACAGGTAACTTCACTGCCAGTGTCAATAAGCGCTCTTACCAGTAGATTACCGATCTTACAAATTATTTCCGGACATTCAGGATAATGGTTTCTACCCAATTCTTGCTCTTCTTTTAACAAGAACTCCCTATCGCTCACTTGTTTTATATTATGTGCTACGTTCCTCTTACCTGTTTTCTTTGGTGATTTCACTGCAGGTAATGGTAGGTTTAGTTTTGTTTCTTTTCTACCTGCAGTGGCTTCCCGTTTCCCGTATTCATTTTACTAGTCACGGTTGCTGCTCGGTAGTGGTGATAGTTGTTTTACACACTTTATACCCTTTATTTGGTTTATTTTCTACACTTCTACTTCTACTTTTCTCCTCCACTTCCTGTCGATTTTGTGGTTTATTACCCGGATATGGGGTAAACCTTTTTTCTTTCATACGTTCATTGTCTCTCCTCTCATTTGAGTAGAAAGTTGGTTCTTGCTGATCGCCTCTAGAGTAGTTACTCAGCTGATTACTTACACGCTGTAGGTCCCTCTCTAAATCTAGACACTCATCTACAACCATAATGAACTTTTCTTGAGTATCCACTCCTCTAGTAGTGGTTGCTACTCTAGTGCGTTCTGAGAAATGACGCGCTAGCTTATACACTAGGTCTCTCTCTTCTATTGGTGGTGTTAGATGTTTAACTTGCGCCATTACATTTAGCACATAATTGGTGGTTGTCATATTCATTGACGGGTGATACTTACCAAATTCTAGATGATCGCGTACCCTTCTTTGTATCTGAACATTCCAGTACTGTGCAAGGAATTTTTCTCTGAAGTCTGAGTAGGTTTGGACTCTGTCCAAGATGACTTTCCACCACGTACCTGCCCAATTCTTGAGAAATCGGCCTAACATGTCCTTCTTGTCCTCGTCGTCCATCAGTGATTTACACGAGTTACATACGCCTCAAACAGCTTTAGGAATTCCACAGGATTCTCATGTGGGTTTCCTGAAAATGCAAGGTTTTCCGGTTCTTCCTTATAGCTGCCACACCTCACTACTTTGGTTTGCTGTGACTTCATTGCTTTAGTTAGATCCTCCCGCATTTAACTGCTGTTCCATCTTTTGATGTACTTCGTCACTGTCAGCCTTACTCTCTACCTGTTTCTTAACTTCATTAATATTTACACCCAGTTGGGTACACTCTTCCCTAGTATTCTGGATTTCTTCTTTATTTAGAAGTGTTTGTGTTTTTAATTCAGCTGTTACTTCACTGAATTGTTGATTAATGAGGGTTACTTTTTGTTCTAACCTTTCATGTAATTCATTTCTAAATTTATTTAGCTTTTCGTCTTGACGGCGAAAATTAGTGTTTACCTGTTTTCTAAACTCATCTAGCGTAGTTTTAACCTCTTCGGTATGCTTATCAAACCTACTATTACTCTCGTCTATTTTATTATTAGTACTATCTAATTTACTAGCTAGATTAGATATTTTTCATCTATTTTAAATGTAGCCTCTTTACTACTTTGTTCTATTTGGCTAGATAAATTTTCATTTATTTGTTTCATTTCACTGGACAAATATTTATTAGTTTGTTCTATTTTATTATTAACATCTGTTAACAATTTTTGATTACTTTCCTCTAAACTTTTATTATTTTCTTCAATTTTATTTTCAAGTTTACTATTAGTAGTTTCGATTTTATTATTAGTATAATCAATTTTACTTTCAATTTTAGTGCTTAACTGCTTAAACATTTGCTCAACTGCTGCCATATCTACTGCTGATGATTTAGCCATTTTTACAATTTATTTTTAACAAATTAATTTAACAATTATTTAATAGTTATTTGTAACCTTGAATTCCACTTTCTTTTCTAATTTATTAATATTACAATCTAACTAATCACTTGGGTAAAAGCAACGCCAAATTATATAACTTTATTTATATAATTTTGTGAGTTTAATCGGGCCCATTAGTTGCGGCGACAAATTTATACAACGCTACCTTTCGTCTAACACAATTATCTAATATTTGTGATGTTAGATAAAAAGTTACTTACCCGTGATATTACTTTACCTGGGCGCCAGAACAAATCCCAGATACAAATGACACGGTTTCAGCTTAGCTCAGCGCATGGAAACACTCTTTCTCAGGATTCGTTCAGTGATTGTGGTTTTCAAGGGGAATCGTTACAAATAACACTTTAATATTTCTTGATTATTTTAATGAACGTTTAATTAATTATTTTTAAACTTAAAATTTTTAATGGTAGGACTTAATTCTACCCTAACACTTATATTTACTGAGTGAGTGTGAAAAGTAATGATTAAGACGTTCAAACGACCTATAGCTCTTATCTGGTTTGATTAAGAGATTGCTATCTCCCAAACCAGTGCTAAAGAACAGGTCTGCAATAATTTGCACGTCCAATACTACACACCACTTTCCATTCAACACTCCTATACTATATTAGAGCTAATCTTATAGTTAAAATACAAAGTGTGCTTTTCTTAGTGTCTTTTTAAAATTGTTTATTGTTTTATTATTTGTTTAGTGCTTATTTCATTGATCAATGAATCTATTTCTTACTGTTTGATGCGTTGACCGAAGATAGGAATCCGTAGAGGTCCTCCTTTTGATGGTGTTGCACAGAAGAATTGAGGTTGATCAATGCTGTTGAATATGCCCTGGCAATTACAGATGCTGTAGCCTTCTGTAGCACAGGTCCTTCACGGCTGATGCTTAATTAATTAATTATTTAATTAATTAACGGTTGTTTACGCAGTGAGTGTTATTGAACGTTATTACTTCATCTACACTGTGGACTACTTCTCGAATTAGAACTTAATTTGCACTTTTGCGTGATTTAAAAATTTCTATGTGATATAATATGTGAATTATACATGTCTAGTGTGTTTAAGTACCGAACGAAGAGTGATGCTACCCCTCGCTTTGATCTGGCGTCAGTTTTAAATACGGGCTGCTGATTGGTTGTTCAAATAAATCATGCGTTTTTCGAGTTTTGACAATCTCGAACAAGTCGGTCAAACACTCCGTGACAGGTTCCAAACGGCAGAGAAATTCTTGTCAAAATCGTACTTCCTGTATTTGCAAATCGTGATTCCTTAATTTGCACTTTTGCGTGATTTAAAAATTTCTATGTGATATAATATGTGAATTATACATGTCTAGTGTGTTTAAGTACCGAACGAAGAGTGATGCTACCCCTCGCTTTGATCTGGCGTCAGTTTTAAATACGGGCTGCTGATTGGTTGTTCAAATAAATCATGCGTTTTTCGAGTTTTGACAATCTCGAACAAGTCGGTCAAACACTCCGTGACAGGTTCCAAACGGCAGAGAAATTCTTGTCAAAATCGTACTTCCTGTATTTGCAAATCGATTGATTACAGGTATTTGCAAATGTGTTTCCAAAGATCTGACCACAGAATATTGTTGCTTAGGTCTTTATCTGTGTGTGTGTGAAAACACCTTATTCCTACGTAGCATAATTCTCTCGTTATTCCTGCTGGCGTGCGTCATCCGTATAACTTCTTCAATTGTTAATTATATTAACTGAGATTGGGGCTACTTATAAAGCTTTTCTTGCTGAATACAATGCTGTTTTCAGAATTGCCGTATATTTATAACTTTTGAAGTTATCGCAGGTTGAACTGATAATTTGCTTTGAGTAAAATAACATGTTTGAACTGGATTCTGATGTAGCGGTGACGTGGTTAGAGTGAGATGGCTGCGATTATACGCTCTCTCTCTTTCTTATGGCGTTACACTCGTACCGTCTATAGCTTTCATATAACGCTCTGATAGGACGCTATTATGAATCGTTATAGCACATTACCCTGTTTGTTTACAGGGAGTGTTAAATTGTCATGATTTGCGACCACCTGGGGTTCATTTGATGCCCATTTATGCAGCGTGAGACCATATTGACTCAACAACGTACCTAAGTCAGATTTCAACTTGGTCAGATCAGAAATGGTGTCTGCACTGGTTAGCAAATCATCGACATAGAAATCATTGGTTATAGCTGACGCTGCGTCAGGAAAAGAAGCTTCATGATCCTTACCAATGTGATTAAGACAGCGAGTAGCCAAAAACGAAGCACTAGCAGTGCCGTAGGTTACAGTTCGCAATACAAAGTGTTTAAACTGTTCGAGGGGAGAGTCACGCCACAGAATACGTTGATAATGACAATCCTTCTCGGCTACCAGAATTTGTCGATACATCTTCTCGATGTCGGCGATGAGAACACAGTTATGCATACGAAATCGCAAAAGAATAGGAAAAAGGTCTTGTTGGACGTTCGGGCCTACCAACAAGATGTCATTGAGAGAAAGGCCATTGGTAGTTTTGGACGAACCGTCAAAAACGACGCGAAGTTTTGTCGTAGAACTAGAATGCTTAAAGACGGCATGGTGTGGCAGATAGTAGGTATTAGAAACCCCAAAATTGATAGAGCAATTGTCGATAAGCGTCATGTGGCCAAGATCCTTATACTCGTGAATAAAGTTTGCGTATTCGTGCGCAAGCTTAGAATCACGCATGAACCGGCGTTCCAAACTCAAGAATCTTGCTTCAGCGCTGGCATAGGACTCACCCAACTGGGGATGGTCAGACTTAAATGGTAGCGAAACAACGAACCTACCCTCTTGATTGTGATGAGTAGACCTAACTAAATGCTCCTCACAAGCTGACTCGTTATTAATAGGTGCAGTATCAGGGATAGTTTCGGTCTCCCAAAATTTTTCGAGAGACTCCAAAATTTGACCGTCGTTGTTCCTAGCTAGGAACGAAACAGCAGGACCCTTATAACGGCAGTGTTTGGGCAGATTGCCTGCAAGAATGTAGCCTAACTTTGTTTCCTGTATAATAGGAAAATGAGAACCGCGTACGTATTTGTTAGCTAAGATTAAATCTAGGTAGAATTGCGCTCCTAAAAGTATGTCGATGTGAGCTGATATGTTGAAATTTGGATCAGCAAGAAAAACGTTATCTGGAATGTTGAATTGATTTATGTCAAAAGATTGTGCTGGCAGTTTATCGGTTAATGCAGATAAGACTGCACATTTTGCCTCGAAGCTAAATCTTTGATAGCGGGAAATAATGCGTATAGATGCAAGATTAGTGGCACAACACGCGGTATTATTTATACTTGTAATCGGTATGTTAGATTTAGTCAAGTTAAGCCGTAATTTCTTGGCAAATGATTCCGTACAAAAATTTATTTGTGAACCCGCATCCAACAGAACTCTTGCGAGTTGTCTGTTGCCAGCCTGGTCAATGACAAACACAATTGCTGTTGATAAAAGAATATTATTTGTGGATTGTAATTTGAGTGAACAATAATTACGGCTGCTGGTAGAAACTGGCTTCGACACATTGTTTATGTGCAACAATGTATGGTGTCGTTTTGAGCAGATCTTACATGATTGTTTAATCTTACAATTAGATGAGAAATGATCTGGTCTTAGACAATTGGTACAGCATTTATGATTTAATATAAATTGTCCTCGTTCTGATGTGCTTAGTGCACGAAATTTATCACACATGTAAATTGGATGATTAGATTTACAGCATAAACATGAATAATTATTTGACGCTGAGTGATAACTTTTAAATGCAGTGCTGCCAGCAGCGTTTCGTGATTTATGTTCGTCGGATTTATTATTGAACCTTAAACTTAGCTTGTTGAGTTGCTGTCCGGCATCGATAGGCAGTGTATTTTCTAACAACTGTCTACGTGCGTTTAAAAACTGAGTAAAACCTTGAAAGTTAGGAAGATTATCGGGGTCTATAGACTCCTTCCATAATTTAAACGTAGTATGGTCGAGTTTTGCTGACAATAATTGTACAGTGATAAGCTCGAATGAATTCACTGACAGTTGCATGGCCGCCAGTGAATTAACGGAAGACGTTATCGTATTTATGAATTCTGCCAAACTTTGGACAGAGTCTTTAATTGTTGATATTACTTCAAGTAAATTTTGAATATAGTACTTAGCTAGTATGAATTTGTTGTCATATCTAGCGGACAGCAAACTCAACGCTATCGAGTAGTTTTCGTTACAAATAGGTAATGACTTAATTAAATCTAGCGGCTCATTTTTCAGAGACGAATACAAATAGTGTAATTTCTGCACTGACGTTAGATCAGATCTGGCATGCACCAAGTCCAGAAATATTGAGTAGAAATGCTGCCATTCTAAGATATTGCCTGTGAAGCAGGGCAAACTTATCGGTTTTAGTTGCGTATTGATTGTTAATACGGGAGATACAGTCTGAACATTAAAGGTTTCTATCAATTGTAAGATATTAGCTTCTGTTGAATATAACAGCTCTTCGACCTCAACTCGGTCTTCTTGAGCAGCGTTTATGTCTTTAGAAATAAGTTCAATTTCGGACTGTACCTCATCGTATTTTGTTGCCAAGCTTTTTAGACTTTCAAGTCTAACTGTTAAAAAATGTTTGGTGTTAGTGTTCTTGTCAAAGTTACTGATAGCTGAATTAATACGCACTATGGCAGACTTTAAGCCGCCTCTCTTTCTGACCAACACTTTGAGGCCTTCTTCAGCCATTGTACGTACCTGATAATGATGTTAATGATGTGGTACCTGGTATGCGATGTCTTGAAGCGTCGAGGCCGTGGAGAAGATGGCAAACACACAGACCGGAGAGATGACTGCTTACACTGGAGTACTGACGCTAGCACATGGATGGTCTTGCAGTGATGTCATCAGGAGGCTCAAAGGCGACAAAAGAAATGCTGGTTAAGTCACGACACGGTCGGATCAGCGAATATACTGAGTCGCCCGTGATGGCCAGAAATTGGGGCAGAAAAATAATGAAAAGGTGAATGATGAATCCAGGCACGGAGCGACCAAAAAAATGGTAAAGATGCGGCCCAATAGGACCAAAAAAAATGGTTAATAAGAAGAATGATCCGTCACGTTAGGACCAAAAAAGTTATGTTAAGCTTCGGTCCGAGTGGACCAAATAAAAATATGTTGAATGTCAGCACGTGTGCTCTAAGATTTTTTCCATCAGAAAGAATGAAGCTTGGTGTGTTATCGCCGGGATGCAGAATGATAAAGCTAGTGGACTGTATTAATACATTTATTAAGTTTCCTTTTTTTACACTCAACTCATAGTACTAAGATTGGCTAATGCTGAAGATTAATTTTGAAGAAACCTTTTCGTAAAGGAAGCTACATTTTGATGTGGCACAAATGTGTGCACTCAGCTACATTGAAAAACGTTGAGGCCTAAGGCCTAAATAATTGTCGCGACAACATGAAAAATGCTAAGGACAGACTCAGGCAGCAAACGTAATAACGTCCGCTGCCAGCCAAGGCTCGTAGCACTGTATCGTTGTAAAAACATGATAAGAACGATTTGAAAGCGTACAGATTAGCCAACCTATAAATGCGAAAATTACCACACTACTGTCCAGCATAAACGTAAGGTTTGACGAATTAAATAATTCATTGTGTAGTATTGATGAACGAATTAACGAAATACGTAGTGAAACTAAAAGAAAAACTGACAAGTTACGAGAGTGGGTGGGTATGTTAGACAATAAGGTAAGTGATGACTGTAAAACAAGCAGTAATTATGAAGGAGAAATAATTATGAACCATAATGGTGATAGTTTAAATGCAAAACAGGTGGTGAATTATAAGGTAAGTGGTGGTGTTAAAATAAGTAATGATGAAATATTGGATTTCGTTGTCCATGACGTGTCCGTTACTTAACTAAATATCACTATAGTATTGACGACTCGGAACACAGCACCAGAACATCAAGACACATTAAGACATAATATAAACAACACAATAGGAGTACATAAGACACCAGACAACAACAACCACAACTCAGAAATACACACAGCCATCAAACTGAGGGAAAAGGCACACAAACACAACATCACATTTGTAAAAGCTGACAAAGGCAACACGATTGTAATTATCCCCACAGACAACCTACACAAAAAAGTACAAAACTTCATGGAACAGAACAACATCACAGAACTAAAACACGACCCCACCGACAGATACCAAAACACAGTAAAACAAATAGTCAACAAAGCCAAACACATTATGACACATAAACAAAAGCCCTACATGAAACAAATCCGACCATCAGCACCTACACTCCAAGCGCTTCCCAAAATCCATAAAGAAGACATTCCGATCTGCCCCATTATCAACTACCGTAATGCCCCTGCACACAAACTGGCAAAATATCTAGACAAAATTATTAGACAACACACACAACTAGACAACAACATTGCAGTAAAAAACAACACTGACCTAGTAACAAAAATAAAAGACATACACATCCCCCATAATGCCACATTAGCCTCCTTTGACATTAAAAACCTGTACACAAACATCCCAATCTCTGAAACAATCACCATCCTACAAAACAAACTCAAACAGAACAACACACCAGACGAACTTATCAATGAAATAACAGAAACTCTGAACATTATCATAAAACAAAACTACTTTACTTATAACAATAAATACTACACACAGAACGATGGCCTACCCATGGGCTCCCCCATATCCAGCATTCTAGCAGAAGTCTTCCTCCAACACTTAGAAAAAACAAAAATACTCACAAACAATGACAGACACTCACATAAAATACTATATTGGCACAGATACATTGATGACATTCTAATACTATACAGGGGAAACAAAAGACAATGTGAACAGTTACTAACGCACATAAACAAAATACATAAAAACATAACCTTCACTGCCGAATACGAACACAACAATACCATAAACTTCTTAGACCTCTCCATCACAAAACTAGAACACAGGCACAAATTCAGTATATACAGAAAACCAACTACAACTGACACACTAATACACAACACCTCCAATCACCCAATACAACACAAACTAGCTGCTTTTAGAACCATGATACATATACTTAACAACATCCCCTTAGATGAAATAGACTACAAAGACGAACTAAACACGATAAAATATCTAGCAGAATCTAACGGTTATGACAGAACAATAGTCAGTAAACTCCTACACAAAACACAAAACAAACAACAGACAAAGACAGAAAACAACAAATTCATAACACTAACATACATCAACAAACAAACTGAAAACATTCCCCACAAATTCAAAAAAGCAGGATACAGAATCGCTTACAAAACTACTAACAAAACAGAACACACACTATCAAAACGCATGCCCAAAGCACAAAACAAATTCGATCTACCCGGTGTATACAAGCTAAATTGCTCAAATTGCAATAAATTCTACATAGGCCAGACAGGACATAGCTTCAAACAGAGATACATTGAACACACAAAAGCACTCCACACCACTACAGAATCTACCTTTGCAAACCACCTCATTGAAGCAAACCACACATATAAAAACATCGACAATAACATGAACATTCTACACGTACACACAAAAGGCCGAAAACTAGACACTCTAGAACAATTAGAAATATACAAACACACAAAAACAAAAAAACGACATCCTAAACGAACAGATACAATTCAAATTGCACGCATTATTCGAACACATCTCACCTCACACACACAGCTTCGATCTTTCGAAAAACTATCCCGTCGCCAACAACAAGATGGACAACGCTACCTATGGCAGCCTCTGATGAAGCCTTCTAAAGGTGAAAGCCGGTTTAGGCTGTAAGGTAAAACTTTACGTTTTTACTTATAAAAAACTTAGTGTTCCGAGTCGTCAATACTATAGTGATATTTAGATGAAATATTATTGAACAAAAATAATGGTGATATATTGAGTAATGATGGTGGTGATAATGAGAATAGAATGAGAGTTGAGGTTAATCATGGATTGTTACTTAGTGTTTATGAGTTTGAAGATAATTTAAATGTAGAGGAGGTACAGAGGGTAAAATTTTCCCATAAGGTCGGTGAAGCAGAGACTTCACGAATGTTTTTGGAGGACGAAAGTTCCTCGATAGTTTTTGTAGAAGACAAAAAGTCTTCAAAATGTCCCTTGATTTTTTGTAGTGTATCTGGTAAAGCCAGATGGTGTTTAGATAATTTTGCTGTATTGCCCTGTAAGTGGAGTGAAAATGTGAAATTGGGTTGGGAGAGTGATAATAAAGAGAGAAATAGAGTGATAGAGTTGTTTAGGTTAAGTAGAGATTATGAAGGGTTAGTAGGGGGAATAAATATTGAAAGAAATGATTATATTATTAGCAATGTAGACTTAACCTTGTGCAGTAGTAAACAATGATTATATTGATGATGATGATAAACATTCACCTGCTGGGAGAATTAGTGTACTTGTAGTAGCAGATAATTGTGATAGTAATGTAACTCACCTGGGTTTAACCATAAATACTAATGGAGACTGGACAAAAAATACTGATGTAGACTTGGCGTATGATAAAATAATAATGGGGAATAACCCTAGGAATTATTATTACGGTAAAATGGAAAAAAACAGATTTCTATGGTTATTATATTAAAAATAATAATATAATGAATGTAAATAAAAACGAAATATGTTATGTGATAATAAGACTAATTTTCGATGATGGCGGTTAGATAAACAGTGAATGAACATTTAACTATTTGAGTTTATGGTATAATTACTCAGCTGAATTATGTAATGAAGTGTGGTAAATAATAAAAGGATATGACAAAAATTTGTAAATAAATGTGTATTGGTGTTAAATGTACGGTGTCAGGGTATATTGGTAGAATGTATACAATAATTTATGTAACAGATGTTTGTAGTATGTAATAATAATAATAATAATATTTTATTTCACCAAACAATTAACAGGAGGTAATAATGAATTTTATGAATTGAAAGTGTTTATTTAAATCAAAAGGGTTTTGAACAATGTAATTAAAGTAACGGAAGTTGTTTTGAACAAATGAGGTAAAGAAATTAAATTTGAGTAGGAATTAAATTAATTTGTAAATTTTGGGGTAATGAACTTAATTTTATTTTATTTTGAATTGTGTAATAGAGTACTGAATAATGTAATAATGCTTGAAGTTTGGTGATCAACATTTGCAAATAAAGTAAAGGATTTATTTGTCTAAATATCACTATAATATTGACGACTCGGAACACAAAGTTTTTTATAAGTAAAAACGTAAAGTTTTACCTTACAGCCTAAACCGGCTTTCACCTATAGAAGGCTTCATCAGAGGCTGTCGTTAGTAGCGCTGCTCGTCTTGTTGTTGGCGACGAGAAAGTGTTTCGAAACCTCATTGAAGCAAACCACACATATAAAAACATCGACAATAACATGAACATACTACACGTACACACAAAAGGCCGAAAACTAGACACTCTAGAACAATTAGAAATATACAAACACACAAAAACAAATAAAAACGACATCCTAAACGAACAGACACAATTCAAATCGCACGCATTATTCGAACACATCTCACCACACACACACAGCTTCAATCTTTCGAAACACTTTCTCGTCGCCAACAACAAGACGAGCAGCGCTACTAACGACAGCCTCTGATGAAGCCTTCTATAGGTGAAAGCCGGTTTAGGCTGTAAGGTAAAACTTTACGTTTTTACTTATAAAAAACTTTGTGTTCCGAGTCGTCAATATTATAGTGATATTTAGTTAAGTAACGGACACGTCATGGACAACGAAATCCAAGGATTTATTTGTATTTTGTGTAATCGATTTGTAATTTTGGTGGGTAATAGTGTTTTGTTAGGGGAGAAAAGTACCAACATACAACGTGTATGGGATGTTATATATTCAATGTAAGTAAATGTAAGTAGACAGTAAGTTTCTATTGCTATGTAGACATATTGTAAGAGACCCTGTATGCCGGTCGTTACAAAAGAATAAAAATAAAATGGAAAATTCAATAATAATAGAATTTTCAAACAATAAAATAATTTTGTTTATGTTTATAGAGGTATGTATACAAGATAAATCTGTTTTTTAAAAGGTTCTGGTAAAATTTTAATAACAGGTAGGTATTTATTGACCGTCGAGCACTTCTTGAAGATTTGCACCAAGTCTGGAGTTAAATAGATTAACTCCAGGTAATAATCGATTGGTGACTTTTCTGACTGGTCCAATATCTTGTTCAAAATAGGATATATTCTTCTCACTTAATTCCTTCTGCCTTATAAATACCCTTAAATTACCCTGTGAAATAAGTACAGATACAAAATAATGGAAATATAAAGATTTATTGACAATTTTAAATAAATAATCGATATTTTATCGATGGAGAGCAATTATCGACTCTGTCTCAGGAATTATCGATTGTATCATACAGAACAAAATTTTATGTTATATTATATTAAAAGACAGGTTCTTTGAGCGATTAGGATTAATAGTCAGAGAAGGGTGACGAGAAAGTATAACATTAACAATTAAAGATATTAATACAATAATTACTATTCAATAGTATTTAAATAATTCCACTATGTAATGTAAATGAATGCTGTCAAACCATACGCAGACGATGACGTCACTGCGATATCGTGAAGGCGGTCTCTGTAGAATTAAAAGATGGCCGCTACTATTTCTTGCGTAGTTACGGTGAACTCGGCATGTCCCAAAATCACGACAAAATTACCTTTGTGAATGTCTAAAATCTTCCCGCACTGGTGTAATATGTCTGTTAAGTTAGTTGGTGTATTCTGGTGAAGTGTTCCGTGTAAACTTGTGTTAATTTGGTTATTTTTGTCCGTTTTCACTCCTGGGGTTAAGTTTTTCAAGTTACGGTTAGGTTTGTAAAGTGAATCAGTTGAAATATAATGTTTTACTGTTTACTGTCACTCGTATAGTGAAGTTAGAGGTTTGTTTTCACTATTGTCGTGAATGTTTTTATAGTATTAGTTTCAAAAAGTGTCTAATTTGTCTAGCTCTCGTTCACTGATTTCAATGGCTAAACGCTAGCATTATGTTCGACTCGATTTAAAGAACGTTTTTGTCACACACCTATTCATTCAGCTTGATATTCAACAAAAGACTAATTAACTTGGTCATAAATCTTGCCCAGTTAATCCTTGAAAAAGTATTGTTAACATTTTTCGACTTCCCATACATATGATAAAATATTAAATTCTTGGATTTCGTTGTCCATGACGTGTCCGTTACTTAACTAAATATCACTATAATATTGACGACTCGGAACACAAAGTTTTTTATAAGTAAAAACGTAAAGTTTTACCTTACAGCCTAAACCGGCTTTCACCTATAGAAGGCTTCATCAGAGGCTGTCGTTAGTAGCGCTGCTCGTCTTGTTGTTGGCGACGAGAAAGTGTTTCGAAAGATTGAAGCTGTGTGTGTGTGGTGAGATGTGTTCGAATAATGCGTGCGATTTGAATTGTGTCTGTTCGTTTAGGATGTCGTTTTTATTTGTTTTTGTGTGTTTGTATATTTCTAATTGTTCTAGAGTGTCTAGTTTTCGGCCTTTTGTGTGTACGTGTAGTATGTTCATGTTATTGTCGATGTTTTTATATGTGTGGTTTGCTTCAATGAGGTGGTTTGCGAAGGTAGATTCTGTAGTGGTGTGGAGTGCTTTTGTGTGTTCAATGTATCTCTGTTTGAAGCTATGTCCTGTCTGGCCTATGTAGAATTTATTGCAATTTGAGCAATTTAGCTTGTATACACCGGGTAGATCGAATTTGTTTTGTGCTTTGGGCATGCGTTTTGATAGTGTGTGTTCTGTTTTGTTAGTAGTTTTGTAAGCGATTCTGTATCCTGCTTTTTTGAATTTGTGGGCAATTTTTTCTGTTTGTTTGTTGATGTATGTTAGTGTTATGAATTTGTTGTTTTCTGTCTTTGTCTGTTGTTTGTTTTGTGTTTTGTGTAGGAGTTTACTGACTATTGTTCTGTCATAACCGTTAGATTCTGCTAGATATTTTATCGTGTTTAGTTCGTCTTTGTAAGTTGTACTTATACTTGGTTTGGGAAACTTGATTTATTCATAATTCAAAATTCACTCTTCTTATATTATTCTGTGAAGTTTTCTCAAATAATTTGTATGTAAGGTGGGCTTACATGTGTTTTGGCTGGTTTTATTTCTCTAAACTCTCTTGGTATTATTGTCAAAATGTTTCTCTTCAAATAAATATTTAGTAATCTGTCCTTACTTGTTTTTGACCTTAGATGGTTTTATTTCTAAATTCTCTCCTTCTTCATTATTATATTATAGCCATAAAGTTTTTCTTCCAATATTTGTTATGTAAAGTGGGCTTACATTTGTTTTTAGAATTTGGTTGGTTTACATTCAAAATTCTGTTTTATATATCTTCTTCTAAAATGTTCCTTCTCAAACAAATTGTATGTAATTGGCTTACATTGTGTTTAGAATTTAGAGGTTTTAAATTCTAATTCTTCTTCTATCATTGCCATAAAATTTTCTAATAATTGTAGATAATATGTGCTTATATTTCTTTTTAGAATTTGGCTGTTTATTTCAAAATTCTTCTCGTTATTCTTCCCTCAAAATATGTTTCTTCTCAAATAATCTTTATGTAAGATTGGCTTACATGTATTTTAGAATTTTGGGGTTTATTTCAAAATTCTTCTTATATTATTCTTCTTTTCAAATAATTTCTTTCAAATAATCTTTATGTAATTGTCTTACATTATGTTTAGAATTTAGGGGTTTTAATTCTAATTCTTCTGTATTCTTGCCATGAAATTTTCTAATAATTGTAGATAATATGTGCTTATATTTATTTTTAGAATTTGGATGTTTATGTTTTTAAACTTCTTCTCTTCTATTCTAGCCATAAAGTTTTTCACATTTTCCTGGTATGTAAGGTGAACTTACATCTTTTTAGAATTTAGAGGATTTTAAATTCTAATTCTTCTTCTATTCTATTCTAGCCATAAAGTTTTTCTTAAATAATTGGTATGTAAGGTGATCTTACGTATGTTTAGAATTTTGTTGGTTTTAATCATAAAATTTCTTCATGGATGCCTGGTTAAAGACACCCTTGACTTTATTTGATCTTATTTCTTTGATTTCGTAGGTGTTGTTGTTATTGTCTTTTGAGACGATATAGGGACCAGTGTACAGGAGCAATAACTTTTTTGTTATCCCCTCTAAGGAACTGGGTAATTCCCTATTCTTCAACAACACCTTCTCTCCAATGGTATAATGAATAACCTTACCCATGCATTTATTGTATTTGTTCCGCCGTTTCTCCTGATCTTCGGCCACCTTATTACAAAATTGAATTTTATCAAATTTATATTTATGTTCTCTGGGGAACTCTAAGATATCTTCAATCTCTCTAGGGGGTTGTCTCTCGTACATTGCGGAGTATGGGGTTATTCCTATGGCAGGATGGTAGGCCAGGTTGAGGAATTCTTCAGTGGCCTCCAAGTATTCTTGCCACCTTCTCTGCTGATCATGGCAATATGTTCTTAATAGGCGCCCCACCTCTCGCAAGACTCTTTCGGCCGGGTTACTGCTTGGGTGGTATACTGATGTCTTGTATGTGTGAACCCCCATGGACAGCAGTGTATCCCGCCATCTCCTCCCCTTGAATTGCGTTCCGTGGTCGGTTATGATCGATACCGGTTTTCCGACGGTTGGGAAGTACTGGTCGATCAGGATATTAAGAACTTTCTTCGTAGTCGCCCGATTTGCTGGGTATAGCTTTACGAACTTAGTGTAATGGTCCATAATGATGACGATATATCTGTATCGGTGGCGGCCTCCACTGCGGGGAAATGGCCCGCAGATATCCAGGAATACCTTCTCAAGTGTAAACTGCGATGTTATTGGAATCATCTGCCCTTCTCTTTTCTCGTTATTAGTTTTTACGAGTTGGCAAATGCGACAGTTTCTAATATACCTCCGTACCTTCCGATTGATGTCTTTTATATAGCAGCTTTCTTCCAGGGCCTTTACCACCTTTAAAGCGCCCATATGCCCATATCGAACATGATAACTGATCACTACCTCTTTCTCGATATGGGTTGGAATTATTACCTTCTATTCCTCCTTAAATAAGTGTGGAAAACAGGACTCCCTTATGTATAGTGTAATATCGGGAGATGGTCTCATCTCCTGCTTCCAATCTTGAGATAATAGTAATTAATTTCGGGTCAGCTTGTTGGTGTGTGCTTAGTTGTTCTAGAACTGATTGTAGACCGGCGCTGCTGCTGAGAATATGGTACACCTTCAGAATACTCTCCTTCTCCCCCTCGAACGTCTGCTTGTCAATGTCAACTCTAGACAATACGTCGGCGACGACATTCTTCCTTCCGGGGATATACTCCCACTTAAGGTCGTATTCTTGCAGCAATAGTATCCACCGCGTTAATCTTCCATGGCTCAGCTTACATCTCTTAAGGAACGAGATAGATTTATGGTCTGTCCGGACAGTAACGGGATAACCAAGAATATATGTACGGAATTTTCCGCACGCGAACACGACACTCAATAACTCCTTCTCTGTCACATGATAGTTTTTCTCACTCTGGTTCAGAGCTCTGCTGGCAAAACAGATTACAAGATGCTCGCCCTCCTCATTCTCTTGATATAAAGTAGTGCCAAGGCTGATGTCACTGGCATCGCAATTAAGAAAGAAAGGCTTGTTGAAATCTGGATGACGGAGTATAACGTGTTTAAGGAATTTTTGTTTTATGAGAGTCAATATGTTTTGTTGTTCATTACCCCAGATCCATTTATTTTTAGATGACAGTTGCGGCTGGAATCTGGCAGTCAGTTCGGAGTACTTTTCCTGGAACTTGCGGTAGTAGTTACAGAGTCCCAGGAACGACTGTAACTGCCTTCGATTCTTTGGTGTAGGAAAGTTCTGAATTGCTTCGACTTTTTCAGCCGACGGTGAGATTCCCTTATCATTTAATATGAAGCCCAAGAATTGTATCTCTTTAGCAATAAAATGAGACTTTGCTAACTTCAGAGTAATATTGTTTGCTGCTAGCTTCTGTAAGATGTGTTCCACACGGTAGCAGTGTTCCTCCCAAGTTTCTGAGGACACTAGCAAGTCATCGACATATACGGTGGTGAATTTTAGTGCTTCTTGGCCAAGTATCTGATCCATGCAGTGCACAAAGACTGCGACTGAGTTTACCAGTCCGAAGGGCAACCTCTTAAACTGGTAGTTCCGCCCTTCGAATATAAATGCCAGATACTGGCGACTCTGTGGATGTAATTCCACCTGCCAGTATCCGCACACCGTATCCCAGGTAGTGAAGTATTTGGTACCGTGGAACCGTTTTAAGATCTCAATCTCACCGGGCGAAGTCCTGTCATTTATGATCATCTTATTTATTTCGCGCGCATCTAAACATAAACGGACTTGTCCGTTTTTCTTAGGAATAGCCACTATAGGACTTGTATAAGGGGAATGGCTACTCTCTATAATGTCACGGTTAATCATTTGCTCTATTTCAGCTCTTACTGCCTGCTTTCGTGATTGCGCAATGGGGTAAGACTTCCGGTTAAAGTCTACAGTGTCTCGGAATTGTAGAGTACACTGGAAATTCTTCACTTTACCGGGCTCATCAGAAAAGACTGATTTATATTTATTGTAGATGTCTATTAATTTGTTCGCTTGGTTTGTTGTTAAACCTTCGCCAGTTATACCGCTCCGGAAATCCCTGATCTCCTGGATTTTTTGCGACCATAAATCTTCATTGGAGGTGTCGTCTATTCTCTGTTCAATTATGGATGTTGGTTGGATGTAATTTATTTTTCGGATTTGCTGATGGATACTATCGGGAACGACTTGGTCACTATTCACCAAGTTCGCCGTCCAAGTATGTCCGTTTGAAAACAGCGACAATGTTTCAGTTCTTAGATCAATGATGGCGGAATTCCTTCTAAGCACATCACACCCGACCAGTATATTAAATGGCAGACCGCTCGCCACCAAGAATTCCATGTCAATCGCTATACCACAGCTCATCACACTGGCGGAGACTTGTTTACGTATAGTTTTGTTCTGTCGGCCGGTTGCTCCCAACAAAACAATATTATTTAATGGCAATGTTGGTAAAGTTCTCTCGCACTCTTGCTGTATCCTCTCCAGTTCCGTCGTACTTATTATTGATACGTTTGACCCAGTATCGATCATTAACTTGGCTGGGATGCCTTCGACCTTGGCGTCAACATGTATAATTTCATTATTGAAGTTATTGGTGGGACTCCTGTTATCCTCTTCCAATAACTCCTGTCTGATGTCCTTCAGGTAGTTGCACCCGATGATTGTAATACGATTGTGATTATTCTCTAAATTGCACTCATTCTCATTATCATACCCAGTAGTCAGAAGCAGTAATGGGTTCTGGTTATTTCTTACTGCCTGTGCCCGTTTAAAGGCTCGGCATCATTGTTTCTTTGAGCCATATTATTCGATGCCTCATTCGGGATACTCAGAGTGGTTACTTGCCGATCTGTTCTATGGTCTTCCGGTCGTTCATGGTGCGACCTCTGTTCAGTGTTGTCCAAACTATTACTCCTACGCGCCGGATAGTACCTCGGTTGGTCCCGTTCTAGGCTCCTCCGCCTTTCTTCGTATCTTCGGTAACTGCTTCGTCGATTGTGGTTGAATCCTCGCTGTCTTCCTTCTGTGGCTTGTATGAAGTTCACTCTAGGGCGAGGATACCTATTATTATTAAAATTACTATTATTGGGACCCGCACGATTAGCATTATTAGGGTAAGGATGATTACCATGATTGGGGCTTCTCTGACTATTTACGTTATCAGGGTAGGGATTGCGGTTACCCTGATAACCATTAGAGGGTCGATTCGGGTTTTGCTGGTTGGGACCCGTATTATTATTGTCATTGTAATTGGTATTATTTACATTATTTCCATTATTATAATTGCTATTTCGCGGTTTATGCCCGACCTCCTTGGTACCCAGTATTTATGTGGTTCGCACCCTGATTATTGTTCAGGTACGTCCTTGGTTCGGGCCCATCACTTCTTCTACGACTCTGCCTGTAGTAATCTTCGTTTTCATAATTCTCTAGGAGTTCTGTCGTAGCCTGGATGGTTTTTATCTGGCTGCCCCTCCTTGCACGAATCACCTCCTCATCATAATGGTAAGACAGCTTGTTTATTAGACATTCCTCCGGTATGGCTGGTTCTAAGTGCTTGGCCATACACACTTTGCCGAGGAAATAAGCTGTCATTGAGCTGCCGACTTGTGGTTTGTAGCGGCCGTGGCATATATTATCTCTGATGAGATTCTGCGTGGTCTCTGACCAGTACTTGGCTTTGAACAGGCTTTTGAATTGTTCATAATTGTCGATGTCGCTCCGGTTGGCCATCCACCAATGGTCATTCACCTCCCGAAACGACTCGTCAAGGATCTCTCTGTTCTGGACCCATCGGTTCCCTCGGTGTTTCTCGAGGTACTCCTCTATTCGTGCCAAGAACTCCATAGGCTTCCGTTTGTATTGCCGGAAATTGAGCCATTCTCTGTTCTCTGACATGGGGAAATTGTGATATCCCGATGGTCTGTTTCTTATTAACTCCATCTCCTCCTGGCTCTGACGCACCTGTCCGGTTATGTTCACCATAGCGGCTTCTACGCCGTCGCATCTTTCTGTTACTTGGGTCCTCACTTTATTTACTTCCTCCAAAGCAAATTTCTTGGTTTCCTCCATTCTTGTTTTCTGTTGTTCTTGGACCTGAGTAATTTCCTTAGTTATTACTTCCCGGACTTCCAGCACTTCGTTTTCGGTTTGATGACATCTTTCGTCTACTTCTCGGATCTGCTGGTTAACAACCACGACTTCCTGTTCTAATTTCTTTACAATGGACTTCTTCGTCTCAGTTATCTTTTTGTTTATTTCCTCTTTGGCTAACTCAATCCTCTCGTCTAACTTATTCAGGTTCTCTTGGTTAACTTCCCTCAGTTCTTCTCTCAACCTTTGATTATTCTCATCCATCTTCTCTTCTAAATTCTTATTATTTTCTTCCATTTTTCTTTCCATCTTCCTACTAGTTTCTTCGATCCTCTTATTAGTATTTTCTATCTTACGGCCCAATTCTTCCTTTGTGGATCGGTTATCTTCCTTCAGATCCTCTAGTTTTTCATTTAATGAATGGTTATCTTCCTTCCTTTCCTTACTGTTTTCGTCCATCTTCTTGTTAGTGGAATCCAGTTTGTTATTCAAGTCTTCACTCAATTTCTTGCTAGTTTCTTCCATTTTGGACTCTATGTTCTTATTCATTTGTAAGATCATCTCCATCATCCTATCCATTTTAGTATCTCCATCGGTATTGGATTTCTCTTTCTCCCTTTCTGGGACACTGACTTCCCTTGTCTGTGTTGTTACTTCAGCTTGTTCCTCTGGTGGTTCAGGTTGTTTATGTTCCACCTGGATTAGTAACACTTCCGGATCTTCAACGGGTGTTGCCTCCTTATCCCCGATGTCAACTTCTTTCTCGGCCTCTGCCGCCCTCTTTTTCGATGTAGCTCGTCTTTGCATCTTTCTCTGTCTCTATTTATTAATCGCTGCCAAGCTTAGATTATTAAGCCCTCTAAGTTGGACGCCACTTTGTAAGAGACCCTGTATGCCGGTCGTTACAAAAGAATAAAAATAAAATGGAAAATTCAATAATAATAGAATTTTCAAACAATAAAATAATTTTGTTTATGTTTATAGAGGTATGTATACAAGATAAATCTGTTTTTTAAAAGGTTCTGGTAAAATTTTAATAACAGGTAGGTATTTATTGACCGTCGAGCACTTCTTGAAGATTTGCACCAAGTCTGGAGTTAAATAGATTAACTCCAGGTAATAATCGATTGGTGACTTTTCTGACTGGTCCAATATCTTGTTCAAAATAGGATATATTCTTCTCACTTAATTCCTTCTGCCTTATAAATACCCTTAAATTACCCTGTGAAATAAGTACAGATACAAAATAATGGAAATATAAAGATTTATTGACAATTTTAAATAAATAATCGATATTTTATCGATGGAGAGCAATTATCGACTCTGTCTCAGGAATTATCGATTGTATCATACAGAACAAAATTTTATGTTATATTATATTAAAAGACAGGTTCTTTGAGCGATTAGGATTAATAGTCAGAGAAGGGTGACGAGAAAGTATAACATTAACAATTAAAGATATTAATACAATAATTACTATTCAATAGTATTTAAATAATTCCACTATGTAATGTAAATGAATGCTGTCAAACCATACGCAGACGATGACGTCACTGCGATATCGTGAAGGCGGTCTCTGTAGAATTAAAAGATGGCCGCTACTATTTCTTGCGTAGTTACGGTGAACTCGGCATGTCCCAAAATCACGACAAAATTACCTTTGTGAATGTCTAAAATCTTCCCGCACTGGTGTAATATGTCTGTTAAGTTAGTTGGTGTATTCTGGTGAAGTGTTCCGTGTAAACTTGTGTTAATTTGGTTGTTTTTGTCTGTTTTCACTCCTGGGGTTAAGTTTTTCAAGTTACGGTTAGGTTTGTAAAGTGAATCAGTTGAAATATAATGTTTTACTGTTTACTGTCACTCGTATAGTGAAGTTAGAGGTTTGTTTTCACTATTGTCGTGAATGTTTTTATAGTATTAGTTTCAAAAAGTGTCTAATTTGTCTAACTCTCGTTCACTGATTTCAATGGCTAAACGCTAGCATTATGTTCGACTCGATTTAAAGAACGTTTTTGTCACACACCTATTCAGCTTGATATTCAACAAAAGACTAATTAACTTGGTCATAAATCTTGCCCAGTTAATCCTTGAAAAAGTATTGTTAACATTTTTCGACTTCCCATACATATGATAAAATATTACATTATGTATGGAATTTATCTATTTTATTACTCACTTTTATGAATTATTAACCTTATTATTGGTTTAATCATCTCATTCCCTTTAAATTGATGTATTATAGTCCATATCTGTAGATATTTTGTGGAAATTAACAAATTTCTTTACTTTATGGAAATATAGGCTCAAAATTGGATTTCCGTCTTTATACAAAATTCCTTCCATTTTAAATATTATTAATACTATTATAATAAATTTTAATTAGTCATATTCCTCTTCCTTTCCTTAAATACATATAAATTACACCTTTGAACTGGTTTTTTGTGTTAATCTGTAAATTTGACATTGCTCTTTAAAATTAATCAATTTATATATTTTGACAATTTATAAAATGTTAAGGTATATATCCTTATTATCATTTTAATTCATAGGATCATTCCTAGTAGTGGTTAATTGTGTTATCTTATATAAATCTTGGTAGTTTACAGGATTTATAAGTGAATTATACTATTTTATATTGTTTCTCTGATTTCACCAAATGGCCTAGATTTTAGAATTTTATATTTCTTTCTTTCTCAAATAATTTAAACTTAATTCCTCCTCTGACTTTACATAATTACAATTATATCCAAATAACATGATTTATAACTTATTGGGTTGTGTAGTAGTTAATTAACACTACATATTTAAAATAAATAATTATGAACATGGTTTAGCAATCTGCACAATTGAACATATTGCAGATATGGTTTGAACATATATCTTTCAACTATTTTTGAGCTAACATAGCATACCTTTTAGAACATTATTACTGGTATGTAGGTTATTATTTATCAAACATAATTCTTTTTAAAACACATAACATAAATCTTATTTTCTAATAAACCTTACAAATACATTTATTTAACACTTGATTTTAGGACTGTGAAATAACAGTCTATTTAAACATGTTACACTTATTCATAATATATTAGTACCAGCCCTTTCTGGTTTAAACCATTATTATTGTGATCCCCTACATCAGTAAACATTAACTCCCATACTCTATTTATTATTATTTTTTACAAATGTCTTGTAAATAAAGATTTACATTAAAATAATAAAATACTGGAAACCTTCCATTTTATTATTTTATTATTCTGTTTATTATTTAAATTTTAAAGTTGTGATATAGCATACTACTAAGTTATAGTATCACCAACTTTAAGTTTATTGCATTTTTTAAAAAACACTTACACAAATTCACTTTCACTGTTGGTTCTGATATTTTGAGTCTTATTATCTCAGACCAGACCTTTAGTAATCATGGACCGTTAAGACTAGTTTATTTCTTTATTACACAATAGCTTTAGCCGGTGCACTTCTTATAACGCTATACAGCACTTTAGTTTTCTCAATAATTACATTTTATAAGATTTTGGGTATGTTATACTTTCTTTTGCATAGTTTTTGTGGGTTTGGGATTGATAGTAGTTTAAATAATAATAGGTTTTACTACGGTGTTTCTTTCTTACTATTTCTTCCTCTCCTCCTGTCTTCCTTCTTGTCCTTCTTCATATCTTCCTTCTGGTATTCATTCTTGTCCCTCTTCTAGTCTTCATTCTTGTCCCTCGTCTAGTCTTCACTCTTCTGTTCTTCCTTCCTCATTCTTGGGTAAACCAAGGTACTTGGTGTTATCACGACTGAGGTTTAGTTTGGAGTATTTAATTTATTCACTGAACTGACTTTATTCTTCTATACAGGTTTCAGGGTATTGTTTTCTTCCTGTTCACAAACTTTATTCTTCCCTCTTCTTGTTTTTGGGGTATTTTGGTCTTCACCACCCTTTAATTGAGTCTCTTTTTTCTTTGATATGGTCTTATATAACTGGTTTACTGCTCTGAGCTTCCTGGGTAACTTACTGGTATTATACTATGAGTTGATGAGTTGCTTCAATACTTTCTTTGGTTTCTTTTAACAGTGGTTTTTATATATTATGTAGTGAGGATTTTTATCTTATTGTGGTTCATTCCCCTGATTTATTTAAATGTCATTCAATATTATTATAACATTTGTTGGTGTAATTAAACTTTATGATTTCACATGACTTAAAATGTAGTGGATTTTCTGTCACGCTACAATATGTATATTGTATTTTGTAAATAAGAAACCAGTACTTTGAAAAAAGTAGAACCAGTACTTTGCTAACAATGAACCAGTACGACTAAGAGGAAACGAATCAGTTGGGGATATGGAGTAATGGAAGGCCCGTTGTTGATATTTTAATTGAATGTTCCAGAGTCAGGTGATACTGTGGTGACTTGCCTGTCTGATTTTATGGTGTTGGGATCTCGAGAGGGAAGTCCAGTAAAGTCGGATAGGTGCAGCCACAGCCACCGGACTAGGGGGGTAAGTACCCATGATTTTAGTAAGGATTTAAGGGGGGTTGTGGCGCCATATCCTCATTGATCCTCTTAGGTTTTATGCAATGAGAGTTTTATGCTTCGGCATAAAACCTCACATTGGGGGGGGGTATTGTAACAGTACAGAATTGTGTGTTAGAGAATAATAATTTAAATCAGGCTGAATTCAAAGCAGTCAGTATTCACCTGTGGGGTACCTCATTGTAACCAGCCACACATGCAATGTTATTACAACACACGTTTATGTTGATGTCTGGAGCCTGCCCGGCTAGACGTATAATGTAACCGCTCGCAAGCCAGTCTCTGTGAAGTACAGAAAGAATGAATAATTGCCACCCCAGTTTGCATCAGACAGTAGCAGAGAGCAGTCATCGTTAGATTGAAAAAGTAGACAGCAGAGCCGCGCGGGCAGTATGGGAGCGCGCGGTTCTTAAAACTATTGATCTGTATAATTGTTTAATCTGTGTGAGCTATATACCGCAGTCGACGCAATTTCTTCAGACCGCGCGGTCTTAAATTAAACAGGGCTCGAGTAAAAATACAGTCGGCCGACTAAAAATATAACTATAGAACTCAGTTACAGTGAAAATCTAGTTCGATATGTGATCGGAACAATTACGCCAGCTTTTGAAAGCCGAAATTATTTCCGGAATGTGAAGTGCAAGACGTTGTTAACCTCCAATACTGGTGCAACAGCTCGGATACTATTACAGACTGGTTAAGTACAAACACAGACTGGTAAAGTACCTTTTGTCATCAAACTAAAAGTTTTTGAAAGAGCTCTATTAATAAGAAATGAGTATTGTAAAAGTATGATGGGCATAAGCGCGAGAGAGTGTGTGGGGAATAATACTAAAATATTAACAGTACTGGTTTGTTGTTATAAAATAACTCTATTTTAATTAATTTTGTCTAAAATAGATAGCGGTTAAGCGATTGCAAATGTATGTTGATGAATTTGATGTTGTAAAAGGGTTGGAGTAGCGTGTCAACATAAAGTAGAAGAGAATCTGGAGAATTGTCATACAAGTGTAGAAAATAACGTTAATTTCACATAATAAACCAAAAGTAAGTTGTTTTAGTCAGAATAAATGGTGTTAATATTATTTCGCAATCAAACCCAAATAATCCTTCTGCAACTTGTTCGTCTGTAGAACCCTGGATTGGAACCCGAAGGTAAGATAAAAACTCAGTTGTTATAAAGTTAATAAAGCTTATTATTTGGTATACAAAAACGAACGATTACAGTATGAATCAGCCAGTGTGACGTAGACGTTACCGTCACAAAATATATAAACCTAACCATATATGGGCACGAATTTTTAGCGATTCGATTGACGTCAGAAAAGTATCACAAAATGAACACGTGTTTTTAATACGGAAACGAAATCCTAGCTTCTACGATGTTCTAGAACGTTCGATATGGCCTGGTCAACAAGGAAGGGGTACCACGTGACCAGCTCAGAAAGTATACAGTAGTCTGTCGCCATCTTCCAGTCGACGAACAGCAGCCAAACTTTATGTTTTTACTTATAAAAACTTTGTGTTCCGAGTCGTTAATATAATAGTTGTATTTAGTTAAGTAACGGCACGTCATGGACAACGAAATCCATTAATTAACAGTTTTGTGAGTGTTGAAACCAAAATGCAATACAAAAACAATGACGCCACATGTGGAATAACGTATCCAGATAAGTACCTTCGAAACTAAGTCGACCAGACAGAGCTATCAACAACTATGTATCCAGCATTAAAACACTAAATTCAGATCGTAATGAGGGCTCAAATCTAAGGAGGGTTTTCAAAGAATGAGTGAGAGTGTGAAAGCGAAATGCTGGTTCGCCTTGATAGGTTAAGTAAAGTAATCTTGTGTAATTAATGAGTACCTATATAATATGTTCAATGTAGGCTGATTTACTAATCACTATATATATATTGTTACAACCTTAATGTTTTGTTTCAATTATAATTGAGGATGTTTAAAAGCCCCACTGTTGGGTTCGCCAATTTGTAACAAATTTAATGTTTTGTTACTTCGTTACTTGTTAATTAAACAATTAGTTGGTTGATAACCAACTAGTTAATGAGTACTGGGGTTTATTCAAGCTCCACGTTGGTATGCGCCAATTTGATACCCAACGTGCAAATAGGAAATAATAAAGTCACACTGTAGTGAGCGCCAATTTGAAATAAAATCCTTCTTGTCAATGTTACGTGTGTAGCGGGTGTAATACTGTTACGGGTTTCTTGCTAATGCGACCCTGTATGATGAACCAAGCTGTTATTAAAGAAAATGTTTATTATGTAGTCTTATAGGTGACCTCCTGTAACTCAATTTTAATAGACAAGTTTATTTATTATTTTGTTATTGCAACTTTTATGTAGACCATAACACGGTTTTACCTAATTACTCAATGTTTACTCAATGTTAATTCTATATTTCATGTATTTTAATTAATATATTGAGTATTATCTCCAACCCTAGTCAGTCCGTATTATTTAAATCAATTCAAAAATGTGCAGGAAACACGCTAGTTCGGTAATCTCACGTTCTACCAGCTGTTGACTATAAGCGCTGTTATTCGTAATTGACTTACGCTTCTAGGTTAGCTTGTTCACCAGATTTTAATCACCCTTTTTACCTGTAAATTACTCCACCCACAAAATACAATACCTATTCTACAATAATATAAAACATCATCATATACAAGAAGGATTCTTTATTTATATTACCTTTTAATTTAACTTCTAACAGTGCTCTTCATGGTTATAATATATTTAGATCGATTGTACAATGATGAATCGATTGGTTAGTTGACTATTCCTTTTTTTTAATACAAATTAAATATAATGTTAATTATCTCTTATCCCAGGGTACGTGTGATTCTTTTAACGATTAGTAAGGCCAGGTAATGCAAAATTAAGGTTACTAAGTATTACAAAATGTTATTAGTTCTTACTATATTAAAACTAAATATAAGCTGGTGTTACCGTACTGGACGATTCTCAAGGTAGCAGTGCTTGTTTGCAAACGGTTGAAGATTTACAGTTGAGGTTACGTTAATCCAGAAAAGGTGTTCAGATTATTAATAAAATTGAAGGGGTGATGTCCTGGTCCTGGAAGGCAACGGGAACTCTTCTAATCTTCGTTCTCCTTCACGATCCTTGTGGTTGTCGGTCCCACAATTAATTTAGATTCATATTTTTTTCAAATTTTATCATTCTTTTAAATGTGTCTGCCCATCTCAACTCATTAGCATGTAACAATCGACCCGAATGAATTTAAAATCAACAACTCTTGTACATTTCAGTTGCCTTAACAACCACTATTTTTTGTCATTGGATGAAATTAGATATCCTAGAGCCAGAATTATAGAATATTACTACTCTTTTTTAATAAAATACTCCATGCTTGGAATTATACCAAATTACCTAAAACTCTCACCCAATCTACCTTATTAAACCGTATATATTTTACTATAGTTTCATTAGACTGGACTTATTAAAAAGGTATTAATTTCCTTTTACAAATATTAAATTTAGGCCTATAGGATTTCTTACAACTGTTATAATATTGTTTTGTTTTTAACTTAATTTTCTTTACCTGACCTACTGTACAGATAGTCACTGGTTTATGGCTACTTACATTAATTTATATTTCCTGGGTTTAATTCATTATATTAACTAGTTCATCCTTGAACCTTTCATTATTTTATAACATAACTATAAGAACTACTTGCCAACTCTTTAACACTTATTGCCTTCCTGGCCAAGTTTACATTAATTCAAACATCTTCATTAATCAACTACAGTAAATACATTCAACATAATATAATACCTAACCCATGTACTTATACTTAATTATTCAAATACAATTTTAACATAAATAAAAGGAGTACCGCAGACTAAGTACTTCTTTAAAGCAACAACTCCACTCTTACTATCCATAAAACATAAGATAAATATTCTGTAAACACTACATCATGTTACAGCATAACACCAAGTACATTTCATAACATATTAAATATTAATTTGAATAGTATTTTATACTTCATTACCACACATTAAACTCCTCCCATTTGACACAATGTTTATGTTTTACATCCCATATTATTTATTACATTTTTTAGATTTAGGTACACTTTAGATGTTTCAATTACTTAGTAACCTTAACATGTACCTATAATGTATTCTTCAGGTGATAGGGGCCCTCTGGTATTCAATTATAACCGGCTTTGGGTATTGTTCTAAACCATATTTACTTTGTTTTCTATGTAACGTTGGGGACCTCAAATCTGTTACGTTACAGATATATATATATATATATATATTGTAACGAGTAGATTCGTACGTCTCTTGAAAACGTGTAAGTATCGTGTGTTCGCATCACACTGGTGTCGTTACTTATATGTTGTGCTGACGATGTTCGTAGCGATCCTTCAATTACCAGTACACGCGAGTGGGAACCTTACCTGTTCTCCTATAGGTGTTCATAAATCCCGGGTGGCACCAAATTGTTTAATTAAAACAATTAAATTAACAAATTGGATGATTGAGCATTCTTAGCTATGACGGTCTGGTGAATTCAATTATTCCCGCCTGTACAGGTTTATAAATCTCACTGTTCGCCGAGTTTCCGACGTGAGCGCTTACCGTCATCTTTGCTCTTTGGTAAATAATACACAATTTATATAATGCACTTCCCTATGAAATAAAAAACAGTGGTTACAACTCTGTACTAGTTTCTTTAATTGCAATTTGGATTTATTCAGTAAGATATAAAAGTATATTTTTGTTATTAAACAAATTTGCACCGGCAATTATTATAAGACAAAAATCTCAAGGTTGCGAAATGGCTTTGAACGAATTATTCAGTCAATCATGGCGACTGCAACCGTTTGTTTACAAATAGTTTCATTCAGATTCTGGATTCTTGTGATTACGAAAAAAATATTAATAATGATTACAATAAAGTACACTACCTTACATTAATTGTACTTAGATAATATAATGTGTAATTATAATTTGTTCCTGAAGTGTGGTAAAGTGTGTTTCAAAAGTTCGTAATTTTCATACAGGTTATTTTTCTTCTTCGTATTGTTTAAAGGGGAGGGGCCTAAAATGTAAAAGCCTACAATGTACAGTTGATAGACGTTGTTTAAGACCTGATGATGTCAGTGATGATGAAAAGCTTAGTCGAACAATAAAAATTATAGCAGTTAGCAAATTCATAAAAGAAATGGTTATTTTTCTAGTTGACATACGGTAAGCTTAGTGTTTTATTTTTTCTTAATCCTTGAAAGAAATGATATCATCAGTTTATAGTGAGAGTTCAGATTACTGTGAGAAAAATTTAAAGAGAATTTAATTCAGAAATTCGGGTAATTTAGCAATACTTATCAACTCAGTCGACTTGATGTGTACTGTCATTCAGTTGAAATGGTTTGGTGTCTTCAATAATCATCGATCTTCAATAATCTTGGGATTGAAGTACGTCTAGCATCTTTTTCATATTAGTTGTTTAAATTTATTAATTTAGAATTTGTTAAATTGGTCCTGGGCATCAGTTAAATGTTCTCGTCCTTCATCAGCTTCTTACGTCATCATCTTTTCGAATTTGGATTACTTTTTGAAGGTTTTATATTAAAATTTTGGTCATTCACGGCCTGGCGTCTATTCTTGATGAGCGTCACTTATGGAATAATAGGTTTTAACGGAAATTCATAACCAACGTTCTGTTGTCATGGGAACTGATAGCTTCTGATTGGCTTAGCTTGACTTAAGCCCATTGTTATCATATTTGAATTTTTATTCAAAATTACTGTACATCTTCTGATTGATATTATTCTTCCGTCTTCCTCTCTATGTATTAAATATTATCACTACTGTTCGTATTTTCTTTCAAAGATCATTTTGACATCCCACAAAGCTGGGTTTTCTTATGTATTATTGTTTGAACATTTATGTTGATATTATCTAATTACATTTCTTTCTTATTTTATGTCCTTAATTTAACATTTCTCTTTTAATACGATTCACTAATTATCCTTGACTAGTTGCTTGCCTTGGATTTGCTAATATTCTTGTTAGTTTTTTACAATTTGTAGTTATTTGTTTTTTACAGTTAGGCATTTCATAGGCCTAAGTAGTAATCGGCTATATTTATTTATTTTATATAAATTACCTATTAATTTACCCTCATACATATATTGTTTTGATAATGATTTGTTTATTTGTTGATGTGTTTTGGATCTGTTTTTATAATAATTGTATGTTCCCATTAGTTTCTGTATTACAGTTTGTTAATTATTTCCTAACTGCCCTTCCAGTGTTATTAGATTCGTATTAATTTATCTTTTTATTTATTTATTCTGCCAGTGTTTATAAATTTGCTATTATCTACTATTTCTCTATAACATGAAACATAATCAAACAATTCTTTAACAGCTATTATGCAACGTTTGCTTACAATTTGTTTTATTCTTAATTATTTTTTGGGTGATAAACATCATCACACCATTTAAATTTATGTAATTGACTATCCCTTAAAATATAGGGTGTTTATTGATTTTGCTCTTATTTTCTTTACTCTAGTTTTTCTTATATATACTTTACTCTCTAGCCATGGTAACACTAACTTTTGACCTTCCATGGGATCCTTCCCCTGAATACTATTGTATCCTTCATTTACAATTAATCTTAATACTATCATTAAATACTATCATGAACAAAATTCTTAATTAATATTACTGTTCACCATTAAACCATTAGTGTTCATCACAGATTTATTAAGTGTTTATACCTATCACTAGGGTTTCTAATTATTTTGGGGTTTTACACTTTCACTTTTCACTTCTTATCTTTTATTTAAGTGTTATTAGTGGGTAATCCCTAAACATTACATTCTCTTTGTCACTTATTTATGTTTACTATCTCACTATCTCTCTCTTTACAAAGGTTAGTTATACAGTTCCTTATAGAGTCCTTTATTACATTTCTATTTCTTTGGTTAGTGTACTTTTAGTTTTTCATTACGTTATCGGGTATTATCAATTATCATTTACAGTTATACTAATAACTATCTTTTACATTTGTTATTTATTTGTTTCTTTTTCATTATTATATTTGAGTGTAACATTTCTCCTTTTTTGTTCTATATAATTCGTTGGTGTTATATCCTTTGATTTCATTTTATTTCCTTTATACTTGGTTTGTTTCATTATCTTTTGCCTTCTTCTTCGATTTCATTTATTTCATTTTACTTTATTTTATTTCGGTTTCCCCTTCTAATTTGGTTTTATTTTATTTGGTCAATCACTTGGGTTGGGTCATGTAGTCGTTTGAAGCGTCATCGTCATTTTATTTTCTTTAGTTTAAACATTTTATATAGTTGATTCTCGTTTTTTCCCTGGTATTGGGGTGGCTTGTTTGTGTTGTAACAATATATATTGTTAATATCCTTTGCTCGTCGGTGTTAATTTGTGATAACTCTCGATCTGTCGGTGCGTTTATTAAGTCGCACGTCGAATGCGTCACTGTGTTACAAACGTTTCGTGTGATCTGTGTGTCCTTACCTGTCCTTACTCACTAGTTATTTCTTCCCGATAGGCGCCAAATTGTTTTTGGAAGAAAACAATTGTTTTCTATCTCAGTTGTTTATGGTACTGTAGTGTTTGATTCGAATTATTCGCCGACTGGCGGGAACTCGAATCTCACTTGAGTGGGGGGACGTGTTGCCAACATAAAATGTTGTTGGCTAATTCTATTCACTGCTACAGAACACAACATACATAATACACTTGAAATAATTACAGGACAGCTAGTAACGATTCACACTTATTTATTTGGCTTTATAGCTTATTAATTTTCAATAATGTTTGTACAAATGAGATTAACATAATAGTTTTTAGTCTTCGTATTGTTTAAATTAGCAGCCATCCTTACTATTTCTTTTATGAATTTGCTAACTGCTATAATTTTTATTGTTCGACTAAGCTTTTCGTCATCACTGACATCGTCAGGTCTTAAACAACATTAAATTTAATTTAAAAATTAAAGCAAAAGTGAAAAAAACGCTAGGGAAAATTTGGTTTAATAAACAGTGTTTAATTAAATAACTTCAAAATACGCAAAAAATAAAATTAATAACAAAAGCAAAGTAGCAGACCAAGTGAAAAATATGGCAGAAAAAATATGGATAAAACTTGAAATAAAGAACTTATACAGTAAAATAAATAAATATAACAAAGAAATGTATCAATTACATCAAAAATTATTTACAAGTTACAATTATATAGAAATAGAAGAAATGAGAAAAGAGTTTGGTGAAAAATACATAGAAAAGAAAATAAGAAAAATATAAGAGAGATTAAATAAGAAACTCAAGGAATTAATAGAAGGAACAAGAAATAAAAATAAAGAAAAAGATAAAGAAATAAAATTTGCTGAAAAAGTATTAAATTTAACAGAAACAAAGTTTACAGAAAATGAACATAAATTATTAGGGAAAAGTTTAAAATATGCAACAAAAACAAACATAGATAAAGAAAATACAATAATAGAATGTGAAGAAATAATCGATAAAATAAAAAATGAAGAAACTAAAAAACAATTAAGAAGTGAAGTAAAAGAAATAGTAGAAAAAATATGTAAGAAAAACAAAAATGTAAGAAATAAAAATGAAACACAAATAAAAAGAAATATAAGAGAATTAAAAAAGAAAATTACGGAGAATAATTTGATAGTTATAAAAGCCGATAAAGGTAACACAGCAGTGGTAATGAACAAAAGAGATTATATCGAAAAAGCAGAACAATTTATACAAAAAGAATCATATAAAGAAATAAAATATGATTACACAAGTAAATTTCAAGCACAAACAAAGAAATTGATAAAAAAGACAACATATTTAACAGAATGGCAAAATAAACAAAAAATAGAACATAATCCTGAAGCTCCAAAATTTAGATGTCAAATTAAGTTACATAAAAAAGAAATGCCATTAAGACCTATAGTATCATTTATAAATTCGCCAACATACAAAATATCAAAAGAAATAAGTAAAAGAATCAAAATGGCATATGAAAAAGAAGAAATCCACAGCATAGAAAATAGCAAAAAGGTAATAGAAAGATTAAAAGAAATAACCATAACAAATAAGACAAAATTAATGTCATTAGATATAAAAGATATGTACACCAACATACCAATAGCAAAAACAGTAGAAATAATAAAGAAAAACAAATTAAGTAATGTAGAATGGAAAAACGAAATAATAGAAGGATTAGAATTATGCCTAAGCCAGAACTACTCAGATTTAGTAACAAATTTTACATACAAGAAAATGTATTACCAATGGGATCACCGCTTTCACCATTAATGGCAGAGATATTCATGAATAGCTTTGAAATCAAAATTTTAAAAGATATAGATAAAGAAAGAAGAATTAAAAAATGGATCAGGTATGTAGATGACATACTAATAGTTTGGGAAGGTGAAGTAAATGAATTTAAAAAATTTATGGAAGAACTAAATAACATAGAAAAAACAATATAATTTCAAGAAGAAATTGGAGGATTAGAAATTAATTTCCTGGATATCAATATAAAAATTGAAGATAACAAACTCAAATTCGATTATATAGGAAAGAAACATACTCAGATTTAATAATTCCACAAGAATCATATCATCCAGTCAATTATAAAATGGCAGCATTAAATTCATTTTGCTATAGAGCTATAAATTATCTAGAAAATGAAGAACTCAAACAAAAAGAATTAAAGAAAATACAACAAATAGCAAAAAGTAATAATTACAACCCTAAAATAATTAATAGAATAGTTAAGAAAATAGAGGAAAATAAAGAAATAGAAAAGAACAAAAAAGAAAAAACAAATGAAGAAAAGAAATATAAAGGAGCAATAACATACATAGGATATCAAACAAAAATGTTACAAAAATGCTTTGAAAAATGTGAAATACAGATAGGAATAAAGAAAACGAAAAATGTATTCGAATATATAAAAAAATGCTAAAACAGAAGAAATTCCATTAACAGAAAAAAGAGGTTGTTTAAGACCTGATGATGTCAGTGATGACGAAAAGCTTAGTCGAACAATAAAAATTATAGCAGTTAGCAAATTCATAAAAGAAATAATAGTTTTTAGCCTCGGCAATAAATTATTAGTTTGCTTTGTATAGTATCCAAGTCACTTTTCAAAATAATTTAATTTCCTTGTATCCGTCAGTGACTTCGTTTTAGCGTTTTTTATATATAGACGCATTTCGTGACATGTGTCACATCATCTGTATTCCTCGTCAAATGTTCAAATTTACATAAAACACATAAAAACACATTTTGCACATATTTACTAAATCACAATAATGACACACACAAAATACGATGTAACTTCGGCTCCGTTGGACTGGTCCGACCGTGCATGTAGTTGCCGAGCCACTAATTTAACCAAGTTAGTCCTTATCACCAGTCATCTCCGTCATGCGCGATTATATTTAGGGCTGTATCATATAGTGAGTGAGATTTAAACTTTAATTGTTCATTTAATATACTGTCACTGTTGATATTCTTGTCTTTAAAAGCTTTATAAATTTCAAATTCCTCGAGAGCGTCCATTAACCTACCCTTACCGCATACATGGATTGCTTTGAAATTAGTATTGAAATCTGTGTAATTATGGTTATGCATCATTAGATGGCACGCATAATTAGATTTTGTCTTGTCTAAATCATTCCTTGGTAGATGTTCTTTGTATCTTTTCAAGAAAGACCTGCCAGTTTGACCCAGATAGAAACAATCACAATCATCACATGACATCCTGTAAACACCTGTTTTCTCTTCTAACGGGAATGGTTGTTTTATGCGTAACAAATTAGAAATATTATTATTTGTTTTAAGCGCGACTTTTATATTAAATTTAGAAAACACGTTGGATATAATGCTAGGGAGAAGGCTACCGTACACTGTCGTTATATACTTTTTATTATTATTTTTATTTTTGTTAACTTTATTATCATCGATGGTATTATGGTGGGATCTAGTTTTATATAGGTGTCGCTTAAGAAGTATATCTATCATCGAACTCTTGTACCCATTCGCTATTGCTATGTGCCTTATTATATCCAATTTGTCCTGAAAGTCCTTTTGGTTAAGTGGAATCGTTACCAACCTATGAACAAAACTGTTGTAGGCCGCCATTTTCTGACTATATGGGTGGTGAGAATCGGCGTGTATTGTAATATCTGTGGTGGTGGGTTTCCTATATATTTTATATTGGAATTTATTAAGATACTTGGTAACAGTCAGATCCAAAAAATTGAGTTTATTGTCAATCTCTGTTTCGAGGGTAAATTATATGTTTTGGCTAAGGCTGTTCAAATAATGTTTTAATTTCTCTATCTGTCGTAGCGTGCCATTAAAAACTATAAAGGTGTCGTCTACATATTGTGCATAGAATTTAATATTATTATAAAATTTGTTATTCTCTGAGAACATGTAAATATTTTCAAAATGATGCAAGTATAAATCCGCCAGCAGTCCTGAAAGTGGCGAACCCATTGCGAGATCAAACTCTTGTAGGTAAAAATTATTATTAAAAGTGAAGTAATTCTGCTTCAACAATTCAACAATAAAATTAACTCATCTATTTGTTTGTGATTCAGCTTCTCACCTTTAATGAGAAGATCTTTTACGATTGAAATTGTGTCATGAACCTGTATAAATTAACTATGTCAAATGAAGCGATTTTGTACGTAGGTGAGAGTTCGATATCCTGGACCCTTTTAATAAAGTCTATACAATAATCACAGCGTAAAAAATAGTATTGACTTTATTGCGGTTCGTATGGACTCCATTCGAATCTGACTGTCTTCTTCAAAGTTAGTCATTCGGTTGCCGAAGTCTTCCTTTGTTTGTCGTAATTCCTGACTCGTGTTTTCCCATTTTCCGTTTATTTTGGAAATCTCTTGTCGGATCCCCGTCATCTCCTCCTCAATCTTCTTATTTATCTGTTCGTTATTATTTTCGATAGTTTTGCTTAATTCTTCTTTCAACTCCTCCAGGTTTTTCTGTTTGTTCTGTTTCAATTCTTCTTTTAAATTTTCCATGTTTCCTTCCATTTTCTTATTATTTTCGTCCATTTTTTCGGCCATCTGCTTATTATTTTTGTCCATCTTCTTACTGTTGCAGTCTATTTTTTCATTAATTTCCTCCTTATTTTTGTTCGAGGTTTCTTCCATTTTCTTCCGGTTATCTTCCATCATTATTCTCATCATTTCCATGAAATCTGCGCCCCCTGGTTGTGTGGGTTTCTCCGGTTGCAAGGGTTTGACTGGCTCCCTGGGGGGTAACATTTGTTCAGCGTCCTCGACCGAAGTCACTTCCTTGTCGCACACTCTAACTTCTTTTTCGGCCTCCTTCGTCCATCTCAATGATGACGCCCTCTTATGCATCTTGTTCTTCTTTTTTCGTACTTGCCGCTAGATATTATTCTTCTTGTGAATCTAGCCTCACTAGTTGGTGCGCCACTTTGTTAATATCCTTTGCTCGTCGGTGTTAATTTGTGATAACTCTCGATCTGTCGGTGCGTTTATTAAGTCGCACGTCGAATGCATCACTGTGTTACAAACGCTTCGTGTGATCTGTGTGTCCTTACCTGTCCTTACTCACTAGTTATTTCTTCCCAATAGGTGCCAAATTGTTTTGCAAGAAAACAATTAAAAGATTCTATCTCAGTTGTTTACGGTACTGTAGTGTTTGATTCGAATTATTCACCGACTGGCGAGAACTCGAATCTCGCTTGAGTGGGGGGACGTGTTCCCAACATAAAATGTTGTTGGCTAATTCTATTCACTGATACAGAACACAATATACATAATACACTTGAAATAATTACAGGACAGCTAGTAACGATTCACACTTATTTATTTGGCTTTATAGCTTATTAATTTCCAATAATGTTTGTACAAATGAGATTAATATAATAGTTTTTAGCCTCGGCAATAAATTATTGTTCACTCAGCAGAAAGCAGGGCTGGCATTACAAGTTAATCAGACGCCATGATGGACGACGTTTTCCTATTTATACAAAATAAAATTGCCAATGAATTCTTTTTTAAGTACGATAAATTGACATAACAAACCTTTACACCAATGTTCCCACAAAAGAAACTATAACTACATTAGAACAGTTACTAAAAATAAATAACACACCTGAAACACACATAAAAGAGATCATCCATCTAACAAAAATTATCACTGATCAAAATTATTTCGCACACAAAAACATGTTTTACACTCAAACAGATGGACTACCCATGGGCTCCCCTATATCAGGTATACTAGCCGAAATATTTATACACACCATAGAACAGAAACACATACTCAACAATAACAAATACACCGATAAAATAATATATTGGCACAGGTATGTTGATGACATTTTACTCGTCTACAATGGCAACAAAAGACAAATAGAAAATTTCCACAAATACATTAACACTATACACCATAAATTAAAATTCACACTTGTAATAGAACTAAATAATAGCATAAACTTCTTAGACCTTACAATCACCAAAACAAACAACACACACACATACAAAATATACAGGAAACCCACCACATCAGACATGGTCATACATAACTCATCCAACCACCCAACTCAACACAAGCATGCAGCTTTCAACTACATGCTCCATAGGCTCACTTCAATACCCCTAAACACACATGACTACCAAGAAGAATTAAACACAATCAAGTATATAGCAGTCAAAAATGGATACAACCCCGATTTAATAAATAAACTACACAAACGCATCCTAAACACAAAAAGTAAAACACATCAGATCAACAGCACACAACCCAGCAAATACATAACACTTACATACTACAATTCCAATATGCACAAAATTGCAAACACATTTAGAAAACATAATTATAAAGTAGCCTACAGAACCAACAACACCATTAGGAAACACATAAATAACACTAACAAAGACACAGACACATACAGCAAAACAGGGGTATATAAATTAAATTGTAATGATTGTCACCAATTCTACATCGGCCAGACGGGAAGATCTTTTTCCTCCAGATTTTCAGAACATTTAAAAGCCCTCACCACAAACTACATACATTCCACATTTGCTACACATTTACAAAACGAAAACCACAGTTACAAAAACATAGAACACAACATGGAAATATTACACTACTTACCTAAAAGTAGAAAACTAAACACAGTTGAACAATTTGAAATATACAGATATCACACACTACAACCAAACAACATATTAAATGAACAATTACATTATAGATCCCATACATTATTCGATACACTGATCCATCCAAACACACAATTTGAACCTCAGCGCCAATTCCCTCCCACCATCAACCCCCACCACACACACCTGTAGTCCATAACCGTTATTCTGTACAATGACATTCAGTATTTACTCCCACTGAGGAAGAGGAACATCACCTCGAAACGTATGGGGAAGTGATAAAGAAAGTAAGTTCATATTATTCTTTGGTCTTCTTATTTAAGTATGAGATATTATCACTACTGTTTGTATTATCTTTCAAAGATCATTTTGACATCCCACAAAGCTGGGTTTGCTGATTTATTAGTGTTTGAACAATCATGTTGATATTATTTAAGTACATTTCTTTCTTATTTTATGTCCTTAATTTAACATTTATCTCTTAATATGATCCACTAATTACCATTGACCAGTTACTTGCCTTTGATTTGCTAATATCATAGTTAATTTCTTACAATTTGTTGTTATTTGTTTCTTACAGTTAGGCATTTCATAGGCCTAGGTAGTAATTGGCTATTTTTCTTAATTTATACAGATTACATATTATTTTACCCTTACACATGTTTTGTTTTGTGTTACACATGATTTGTTTACTTGTTGAATGGTTTTGTGTCTGTTTTATAATAATTGTATGTTTTTTATTAGTTTACTTATTATGGTTTGTCTATTGTTTTCTAACTGCCTTTTCAGTATTATTAGATTTGTATTAATTTATCTTTTTTCTTATTTATATTGCCATGGTTTATAATTGGTTTATTTCTTACTATTCTCTATAAAATATAATATAACATTTAGGTTTATGGTCTGTATAACTTTTCAGCCATATTCCTATACTTAAACTTAATCAAACAATTCTTTAACTGTTATTATACTACTCTTGTTTACATTTGTTACTTCTTATTTACTTCTTGGTGATAAACATCACACACCATTTAACTTTACTTAACTAACTCTCCCTTAAAACATAGGATGTTTATTGAATTTGTCTTTACATTCTTTATCATATTCTTTCTAAAATAAACTTTACCTTCTATCTATGGTAACACCAACATTTTGACTCTCCATGGGATTCCGTCCCTGAATACCATAGTATTCCTTATCTATAATTAATCTTGCTACTAATATTAACAAAAGTCTTATTTAATAACACATCTCACCAATAAATCTTTAGTGTTTGTCACTGATTATTAGGTATTCATACCTATCAATAGGGTTTCTATTTAATTTGAGGTTTTACACTATCACTTTGCACTTTTCATGTTTTATTTAAGTGTTACTAGTGGGTATTACCTAACATCAAATTCTCTTTCTCACACTAATGTTCACCATCTCTCTATCTCTCACTTTACATTGGTTAATTATACTGTTAACAAGTTCATGTCATATTAGAGTGATTTATAATAGTTACTTTCTATTTATTTGGTTAGTGTACTTTGTTTATCTTTAAGTTATTGAATTCTAACACTTATCATTTACATTGCTTATTTGGTTGATACTAATAATTATCATTTACATTTATCATTCATTGGTTTCTTTTTCACTACTTTATTTGAGTGTAACATTTCTCCTTTTTTGTTCTATATTATACGTTTGTGTCTTTTCATTTCATTTCATTTATATTTTGGTTTTCACCTTCTCATCTGGTTTCATTTTATTTGGTCAATCACTGGTGTTGGGACTGGTTCTAGCTATTCACTTATTTTATTTGTCTTATATATCCTTTCACTAGTATTGGCTGGTTCTACTTTCTCACTTATTTTGTTTGTTTTGGTATATCCTATCACTGGTATTGGGGCTGGTTCTACTTATTCGCTTATCAATCTATTGGGTTACTTTGGTTAAATCGCATTGTACTATTGTTTTCAACGTTTGCTTCGTTGCTTGCTGCATTTCTCTTCTCAGAGGTTACTTTTACTATTACTTCTATTTGTTTGATCGCATAATTATGTTAATTACTCATTCCTTCATCTCTGACTCACCCCTTTTTATTCATAGTGTTAATCATTTAGTGCATTATTCTTATCATGTTGCTTCATTAATGCATGTTGAAGATATGTACCCTTACAATATACTTATATATATAAGGATAAGGATATGTATATATATATATATATATATATATATATGTTTTATTAACATTTGTGCGTCCGTCTTAACAAATTTTATCATCGTCGTGGCGTCTATTAGATTTTGATGTCCGTATATCGGACGCCAAAATGTAATCCCTTATAGAAAATGTGTTCTGTAGAATAAAAGTTTATAAGTTCTACAAACACCCTTTATGGCCACATCGCTAATGAGAAATCTTAATTTTTTTAACTTTCAACTCATTATTTTGGCACCACGAGTTTTTTAGTTTTTACCTGCGGGTGCCAAATTGACAGACTTTTGAAAATTGATATTCAATATGTAGTTCATGGTTTGTCCACCACGTAGTACTACCATCGTCTGTATACACTCTGCGCGCCTTTTTTTCATTTAGTTTGTAATCATTGTGGAATCCGTGGATATGGCAACACTGTCATAGCATAAACGCACAGGGTCAAATAACAAACGCAATCCAAGTCTGATTCAGACTGTGCTAAGTGGGTCAAAGATTATGTCCTTTTTTAATTATTCGCTTGTGTTTCTCTCATATTCATATGTTCACTTATAAGTTCATTTTCCCACTTCCCTCATTTTTCTTTCTCTTACCTTCCCCACTTTTGATTTTATTCTCTTTATAAACCGTTTGATGTGTGCTTTACAATAGTGCATATTATGAATCAAAAGAAAAAGTGGTAGAGGGAGAGGAGAGAGATCGGGGCGAAAACGTTAAAAATTTGATTCTTCACAACAGTTTAATTTTTCTGTATTTTTCTGTGAAGAAAGAGAAAGTGTGTGTGTGTGTGTGTGTGTGTGTGTGTGTGTGTGTGTGTGTGTGTGTGAGAGAGAATAACACTTATATTAAAAAGTTATATCTTTCTGTCGAAGGGTTAGAGAGAGTTAAAACAAAAGGACACATGGTGTGGGAAAGAGTGAGCGTGAGCGAGCGACAGGGAAGGACAGAGATAAAGAGTAAGTGAGAGGGGTTAGTGACAGGGTAAAAATATTTAAAATTTGATTGTCATTTAAAATTTAATTTCTATTAGAGAATGACGGGGGGGGGAGAGAGAGAGAGAGAGAGAGAGAGAGAGAGAGAGAGAGAGAGAGAGAGAGAGAGAGAGAGAGAGAGAGAGAGAGAGAGAGAGAGAGAGAGAGAGGGGCAAGAAGGCAGAGAGATAGAGTAAAAATAACGAGTAGTACGTGCATTAGCGTTACTACCGAGACGTCTGAGGAGGGGGAGAGGCTAGGAATGAACATGCGACTGTTAAGCTACGTTTACACTGCGAGAAAATTTCGACAGGAAATATGCAAGCAGTGTCCAGTAGGTGTTTGCACTAAGACGCCGTTTTTACCGCGAGAGATTGTCCAAGTGTTCACTACGTGCTTGCACGAGCTAATGTCGTAATTTATTCCGACAGATGTATGAAACTCCGTTTACACTAGACAGTAAGTTTGGGCAAGTAGTCCTGTCGCAACTTTCCCCGCCGAGCACTCTTCAGAGAGGTGTCAGCCATGGCACGTTGTTTATTAAAACAGTAAATTAAAAATAAATAACTATTGTATGCATTTTTTTATTCCCCGGTTAAATGATTGTCGATTTAGATAAAGTATTGATTTAGTAAAATACAGTATGGTTTTAAGTGAAAAAATATATGATTTTCTTTTTGACAGTCTAGGTTGAATTTTGATATTGTTTTTTATGAAGCATCATGTCAAACATGTCAAGCATGTATAGGTGCTTGGTGACTGACAAACTAAACAAATGAAATATCTTGGCTTCATAATAGACAATAATCTCTCATGGAAAAGTTTTATTTGTAACCTGAAAAAATAGTTGTATACATTCTTACGAAAATTCTATTTGTTACGAGATTTTTGTCCTGAAAATAACTATTCCTCGATAACATCCAGATATGTCTTGTGATCAATTCACGGCCGGGTAATTGGTTAGTTCGAATTGCTTCCTATAATTGTCATGTGTAAAAGTTTTCGTACTGATGACTAACAAAATTGTTTCATGAAGGTATGCAGCAATTGTCAGATGTAGTACTATCAAGGAGAACTATTTATAACAGAAACCAGCTCTTGTGTATACAGTTGAAGACATAATATTCAGTCCACTCCAAGAGTGTTTAATAAACAAACTCGATTTCATTCAGCGTGTGGCCTTGCATAAATAGTCACAACTGTTATGTGATTATAAACACCAGACAGGTTTATGAACGAAAGAAGCCATGTTTTATATCCGCATAAAAACGAGTGATATTTTTAAATAATGTCCATTTTTGATAATTTATTTACATTTTCTGATATACCTAGTTATCATCAGTAAATTATACGTAACAGTCTAACAAGTATTTAGATTACTACTCCTACTTTATTACATATTTACACAAATATTCCAGAAATATTTCAATGTTCACGTAAGTTTTATAAGAACAGAAGTATTGATCACCTAATTTAGTGTTTATTAGTTTAAAATGCTTCAAGTTTAGCAAATATTCCGTTGCCAGTATTGTATTATTGGTATTAAGTTTATGACCTGGGATAAACGAGTGCGCACACCCATACACACATATAAACTCATGAGATTTCAACAATCTAATGTTGAAGACTCCAATCGTGGATATTTGATAGATACAACCTTTTTTAGACTTTGCTTATTGTGGGAAACATTGTATAGAATACCGTAACGTTAAACGAAATGTACCTATTTACTTTATTCTGCTGTTAAAATAAGATACTCAAATTCGATTGCGTTTTGTAATGTATTTGTATTTGTATTAAGTATGAACTACAAAGTTTTAATTTAAATTAAGATTTGGTGAAGATCGGTTAAGGGAAAGCGGTAGTTTACCCGCAACACTTTGTTTTAACAACGGTAATTTATTCTATGACGAACGATAACAGCCGCAAAATCAAACAGAATCGAATAAGTTTGTGCATACTGCCCTGATTTCTAGAGTACTCAAGACTTGTTGTTTTTGGTGAAGATCGGTTAAGGGAAAGGGGTAGTTTACCAGCAACATTTTATGTTTTATCAAGGGCCGTTTTTCTTATGACGAATTATAACTTCCGCACATTCAAACAGAATCAAATATTTTTTTGCATACGTTCCTGAAATGTTAAGTACTCAAGGTCTGTTCATTTTGGTGAAGATCGGTTAAGGGAAAGGGGTAGTTTACCTGCAACATTTTATGTTTTAACAATGGTTATTTTTTCTATGACGAACGATAACTGCCGCACATTCAAACAGAATCAAATATTTTTGTGTGTACGTTCCTGAATTGTAGAAAACTGAAGGCCTAATGATTTTGGTGAAGATCGGTTACGAGGAAAGGGTAGTTTACCTGCAACATTTTATGTTTTAGCAAGAGTAAAGTACTTAATTTTGACAAAATAAAGTATCCTGATAAGAAGATCATAATAATCCACTGTAGAAACGTAGATGAAATATCTATAAATGAAGAGGCTAGTTGAACGGAGTGGGGGTAATTTTTTATAAATGAAAATGATAGTTGAAGGGGGTGGGGATAATTTTTATTTATATGTCATGTGTACTACGTTATCGGCAACAAAGAAGTAGTTTGTTGTTAAAATTTCTTCCTGGGCTGTTTGGGCTTGATCCGATGTTTTCTACAAAACCAGACGTTTCGGCAGTGCTGTCGACTGCCACCATCAGTGAAAATTGAGTGCACTATCGTGAGGTGGTATACGTTAGTGATCACAGTACTGTGGTCAAGGCTGAAGAAAGAAGTAGTTTCTATGGAAATAGTTCATTTCGAAAAGTATTTTAAATATAAATCTTAGAACATGGAAGTCATGTATGGTTCTCCATACCGATATTTACTCTCTTGTTTTCTTATTATTTCCTGTAACACCACTCTTAAGCTTTAAAATTCTAACTTGAATGTGCCCATAAGATTTTTAAATTTCAAAAAGATTAACGCTAGTGATTAACCAAATTATCGTAATTATTAACAATTTATAATTCTCAAATAGATAAAAAATCCTGACTTATTCATTCAAACTGTAGTTTAACGTTGCATTAGCTACCTTTATTTTGAACTTTTGAAGACTCCATTTTATTAGAATTTTGAATTTTCAAAATTTTTGTTTATAATTCTTTTTAATCACAAAGTTATCATTGATTACTTTCTCAAAATAAATATTTTTGTTTAAAATTGATATAATTATGTACTCTGCTTGTAATAATCTAAATTGAAATGTTCTCTCTACACTTTATTTAGCTTTCTAATAATTCATCACATCAAGGACATTTCAGTAACTATTTTTTATTAATATATTAATAAGAACCATATTGGATATCTTCACTAAACTCATTTACCATTCCATAAATTAGAGGAAAAGCAAACGTCAAAAGTAATAACCATCATCATCATCAGCAAGGGTTATACAAAAGTAGTTTGTTCCGGGCCCAAGCAGATAGACTAGAGCTGGTTATTCAAATGCTTCTTGGGACGCCCCACACCTCTCCGTCGATTTCTGCTTACAATTTTCAATAGTTGTTTGAGAATGCTTCAGTCATCGCTTCGGTTAAAAGTTCCAACCATTTTAGCCTATAATGGGCAGTCCTATCAAATATACATATAATATTCAGTTCCTGCCGTAAATCGCGATTTCTTTTGCGATCAGCATTTGTGAAGAATATATAATATCACGCGTCTGAGACCGCCTGAAAACGACTGCTCTGGGAATTCGTTCTTATAAGTCGGAATTCTCAAACCCATAGACAAGGAAGAGTCACCTTGTAGAACTTCAAGCGTGTTTCTTTACTCGCTGATTAAAAAATTGGGTTGGGTACTCGTTGTACCGGATTAACTAGGTACTGGTCCTCAAATTCTTAGTGTTGGATGAAGTAATGTTAGCTCTCAAAGAAGCCTTCAGCCTCTCTCCAGCCAAGACGGTTCTCCGTGATGAAGTGACATATCTTACAAGAGGTTACCCGTTACCCTTCTGATGCTCAACCGTATGGATTTAGACCGGAAGGTCGATAAATATTCTTTGGAGATCAATAGTAGCCAACAGTACTAAGTTGAGGCGTAAGGGAAATGATTCTGGATTGTCTTATCTTTGGAATATTACAGGCGCGAATCAAGTTGGATTTAATGGGTTGTACTATTGTGTATAGGGAAATCTGGTCTCTTTAATATGGTAACATAGACAGTTTATGTGAGACAACCTACAGAAATCGGGTTGGACGTTAAGCCCGAAGGTGGCAACCCCACTATCGCATTGCCGTGCGATAAGCAAGTAACATATTCAGGAGACATATTAGTTACCAAACTGTCCCAAGCAAGATGTAACCGGAGAAACAACGTCAAAAGTGCCTTCCAAACAATTTTAATTTTGCTTATTTATACAGAATAAATTTGTAATGGAATGCTCTAACAGAAAACCTATATTTCGCTCACATTATTTATATTTTTTCTCTCATTGTGTTGCATACCGTAAGTGGTATTTAAAAAAATATCAATTAGCCTATAATGACATTGCACATTTAGTTGCCGTCGAAATTTGTAAACGAAGATATAATGAAAGAGAAACTTGTACTTTACTGTGTCTAAATAACACTGTTGTTTCTATGATATTTAAAAATTTTTGTTTCCCTATAAATAATAGTTTTATATAATTGAAAGTGTTTTATATAATAAAGCAGAATGGAAAATTCAAGACAATACAAAATTATGGGCGTGACGAGATATAAAACGAGCAGGCAAACGGCTAAAACAAATGTTGAAGGTAGAAGAGAAATAAAGCAAAGATAAATAAGGAAGACCGATTCAAAGATACAAACTTAGATGGGAAAAGGTAGTATATTATTTACCATCAGGGAATAACACACGAAACTGCATCAAACACAGTAAAACTAACAATTTTGTTTAATTATAAGTGAGGTCTTGTATTAGGCAACAACAAAAACGAAAGAGCGGACTCTTCAGTGCGCACAAAACGTTAATGTTTTAGCAAAAATAAACTGCTTGCCCAAGAGAGTCTTCTTTAGGTAGGAACTTTTAGACTAGTTACACTTTTTGTAGTTCAAACGCCTCTAATCGACACCATATCTAGATGATTCATATTCCCGTTTATTTAACACAATCCGCTACGTGAAGCTATTCAGTAATCTGTTCTTCAATTCAACGTTAATTATTAAATTTAATTTATAGTCATTATTAATGAAAATTTGATTTACTTTCACAAATTTACAAAATATTGTTAATGCCTTTATTTCAACAGCTATTTGCGAGCGGTTTGACAGATGCAGTTTGATACATGCAGTAGGCTCAGGTATTGGCCTGTGTTGAGTTGAAAACTAATTACTAGCTTTGGAGAGTGAGTTGGGAACTCGCTGTGGCCCGAACGGGGGATGTGGACCCGTACATAATACCTACCGCATTGACGGGACGGAGGCGCCGACCTCCACTCCCCGCCATTGTTGGACCGTTCGGTCGACTCCTGGGTCGCCCGGAGGAGAAGGCCGAGTACTTGGGCTTGTGTTTCGAGCGACAGTTCGCTCCCAACCCGCCCATGGACTGGGACTTCGACGAACAAGTCGAGATGGCTGTGGAAGGCTTTCTGTCTCTTCCGATCACGGCGGAGCCCGAACCCATCTCTTTGGAAGAGGTCTCAGATCGGCTCGCTGAACTTCAGCCAAGAAAAGCTCCAGGCCCGGACGGTGTTACGAAAACCGCTCTACGACTTCTTCCCGAGCCTGGAGTTCAATTCTTGACTGATTTGTTCAACGCGTGTCTTAGGCTGGCCTACTTTCCCAAGAAATGGCGAAAGGCGACGGTTATCGTGATCCCGAAGCAGGGAAAGGATACCACCCGCTCTGAAAACCTCCGGCCTATCAGCCTACTCTCCGCTACGTCCAAGGTTTTTGAGCGCCTCGTACAGCGTCGTGTACGAGAACATCTAACCAACTTTGACGTGCTGGTCCCCGAACAGTTCGGCTTTCGTGTGGGGCATTCGACCGCTCATCAACTGATGAGATTGGTGGAAAGCATCACGGAAACCGGGTGTCGGAGAGAACTTGGGATGTTGGCTGTTTCTTAGATGTTGAAAAAGCCTTCGACAGCGTATGGCATGATGGCTTATTATTCAAGCTTAGGGAAGTCCAGCTCCCGGACTGCTACCTCCATCTGGTTGTTAGCTTTCTGACGGAGAGGACCTTCTGCGTGAGAGTTGGCGATTCAGTCTCTTCCGAGAGACGAATCACAGCCGGCGTCCCTCAAGGTAGTGTTCTAGGCCCCCTTCTGTTCTCGATCTACATCAACGACGTGCCGAGACAGCCTGGAGTCCAGATGGCCCTCTTCGCTGACGACACGGCCGTATTTACGGCCGATCATCATGAGGAAAGGGCCGTCCTTCGACTGCAGCGCCAGCTCGACACGCTCGTGGACTGGACCGAGAATTGGAGAGTGCAACTCAACGCTACCAAGAGTGTAGCCGTCGAATTCTCCAAGCGACGGAAGAACCCTGTTAGGCAGCTACGTATCGGCAGAACGTACTTGCGCTGGTCCAACGAGGTCAAGTACCTCGGATTACACCTTGACCGTCGGCTCACCTGGCGTACCCACGCACAGGCAGTTCTCAAGCGACCATCCACTCGCCTGTGCACACTGTTTCCACTCCTGATCAGCTCAGCCATGACCAGGAAATTGGGCAGGATGATCGTCGGCGCGTATCTGCTGCCGGTCATTTCCTACGCCTGTCCGGTCCGGGGTTTCCTCGCCGCAATGCATAAAAAGAAGTTGCAGAGCGTCATCGACAGGGGTCTTCGGCTAGCGGCCAAAGTCCCCCGTCGCTTTTCATCTCGCCTTCTAAGGAGAGGACTTGGCGTCCGCTCCTTAGACGACACATTCAGGCGGCTTGCACGCAAATTTTATGCACGTACGGCGAGGTTCCCAGGCAATCCTCTTGTGACTGGGCTGGGAAGGTACCGTATACGTCCAGGCGATTCGTGGAAACGCCCTCGGTGTATACTGCGCTAGTGTAGGCTAGCACAACAGCCGAGAATCGGCCTGCTATAGAGCACACGCCCTACTTGGGCAGGGCCACGAGGCAGGAGCTCCAGAAGGTAGCTCGGAACTCAGATACCGAGCGGTTCGTCTCTGCGATGCACAACCGCAAAGCCCCGAGCGAAAAAAAAAACGTTTGTACAGTTCACATAAGTTTCTTTTTGGTAACTACTATATTACTTTTTATAATATTTACTTGAGTACTTTATAATTTATAACAAATGTGTTAGATTGCGTTATAATCGTTTATTTAAGTACTAAGTAGGCCTGTAATGAGAGCGCTGATGTTACTTGATATAGGCCTAAGTCTATGAATTCCTACCTGTGCTTCGGTATTAGGTTACTAATTAATGATGGTTGCATGTTCATAATAGTTATGTTATATCTTATAATGTGTATTTTATAATCATTTAAGGAATTTTGTATTCTGTTAAATAACCATATTTAATTACTTTTGTACAACAGTTTTGTTTGTTAGTTTGTAATGCTCGTTAGTTAGTTTGTTCCCTTGTAATACTAAAACGGCTGGACCAGTTTTGATGCACGAGGTATGAAGTCACTTGTCTTGATTTTAGAAGTGTCAACAAAGATATAAAATTTTGGAAAACGAAATGGCGGATGCTACAAACCATATTATGTAAAATTTAGGCAAACCTGTCAGGCTGGGAGTTATGTTTATTAATAAAGAGCGTATTAAAAGATGATTACAATAAATGCGTTGCGTTCATCAACATGAGTAAATGTGTGTTACACTGATTTTTGTAAGTATGTTACAATTGTTAGACTATATCTTCATGTCAATGACCTTCACGTTAGTAATTTATTGTTTAAATTGCACAAGAAAAATCTATACGCAAAAGGTTATACGAATAATTCTTGCCTACAGGTTGCATTACGGTACTCAGTACTAATTTATTCTATCCGGTTGACTTCACAGTGATATTGATGGAGTAACCCAGCGCACAAGACACTAATTTTCGTCAGTTAAATTATCAAACAGAATTATCACTGTTGCACACCATTACAGAAAAATTATTCCGATTTGCGCTTTCAAGCTTCTCAGCTCATCTGACGGATTTCCGATCTGACGATGAGCTGAGAAGCTTGAAAGCGCTAATCGGAACAATTTTTCTATAGTGGTGTGCAACAGTGATACGGATTTCCGATCTGACGATGAGCTGAGAAGCTTGAAAGCGCTAATCGGAATAATTTTTCTATAGTGGTGTGCAACAGTGATAATTCTGTTTCTGATTATAACCACTAACACAACTATCTTAAGTAAAGTTAAATTATCATCATACTCACTGAATATTGCCTTGTACGTCTCCTATAAATGCAATAATTGATTCTTCAGGCCGCCCTCTGGAAAATTTATCCCTTTTGCCTCAAACCAATTCATACTTTTTTTCCCTATAAGATGTCGTTGGTACTGCTTTACATTGAAGCAAGACATTGCCCATAACAAGAACAGAATTGTTTTTAAGATACGGTGTCTCTACATTATTGTTCAAATTCTGGATCTCCGTACCATCACTGTAATTCGCAAAATTTTTCTGGCGAAAAAGAAAATTGTTCGCCTGTACAAAAAAAAAAAAAAAAAAAAACCGAGCGTTCTTAAATTCATGTCCTTCAGGCCTATTAGGACTACCGGTCTAGCTTTTAATCCAGCTTGAGGAGTTTTGATAGTCGTGTCCCTCCACATAGTATTCTGAAAGACTCCCATTAACTGTAGTGTTACATTTATCATGCGGGCTATTAGGCCACCATTTATTGAATACTGAATTTCCAGATGTTTCTTCTATGCCCACTACGACCATCATTAGTAGTGCAAGAACAAAGATAAAATACACATTATTAGATATAACATAACTACTATGAACATGTAGCCATCATTAATTAGTAACCTAATACGAAACACAAGTAGGCCTACATAGACTTATACTAAGCAACATCAGCGCTCACATTACGGGCCTACTTAGTACTTAAATAAACGATTATAACACGATTAACACATTTTTTATAAATTATAAAGTATTATACAATATAAAGTGCCCTGAGATTGTGTGACAGTTGCGATGAAACAAGACCTTCGCTTTAAACTAAAAACAAAGGGAAACGAAAAAACATGAGATAATTGAGACTGACATACACTATCTATACTATTCTCTCTATCTACCCCGTCTCTCTTTTTCTCTTTTGCTCTCTTTCTACCTGTCTATTTACCTACCTATCACTTATATAACTACTTGTATAATTACTCGTATTATAAAGAAACATTTGTGTTGAAGGTACTAGAAGTCGCCGGATACCTGCACTGGTTGTAAATCCAGGAAAAGGTTATTTTATGATACTGTTCTCTCACATGTCTATTGTTATATAGCATGTGGTTTCTCCAAAGGTTATAAACGTATGTGGCTACCAAAAGTGGCTTGAGAGACATTTTTCATGCAGCCCGATATTTTCATGCAGAGAATGACGCAAATGATAAAAGATAAATGTTGTTACTTGTTTCAACTATTGCTTCACTTCCTAAAAGCGGCCAGTGAGACCTTGTCGTTTTTTTACATCTATGTTTATATCTGTAAATCTATTAAATTTTGTTTAACATTCATTCATCAGAGTTGTGCACATGCGTATCTTACTAAAATGGAATACAAAAGTGTTAATAATTTTCGGTGTTTCATTAAAAAAAAGGTTTCAGAAAATGTGTTTGTGATTGAAATCTTTTTCCGTTTTCAATAGAATGTGTAAAGTATGATGGTAATATGTTAAAAAATGTGAATGGACAAAAAAACGTCACCTTCAGATGTGGTAGACGGAATTGCTGAGCTACAAAAAACATACATGACACTTTTTTCGGAAAAGCGTGTGTTCCTGCATTATCTGTAGCCTATTCCGTGTGTTAGTCGCTTGGATTTTGAAATATCAAATTTCAGTTATTTCAAAAGAGCTTGACATAAACAGGAAAACTACGCGAAAATTAATAAACGAGTTCAGGGAGATCCTTACTGTCTGGGTGATGGATACCAGCTTAAAAATTGGCGGCCCGGGAGATACTGAAATTGATGAAAGTGCGTTCACTTGAAGGAAGTACAACAGGGACCGAATAACCAAAACTCGGTGGGTACTTGGGGGAATTTACAAGAGAATAAAGAAGTGGTTGCTAAAGGTGGTGGATAAACGCGATGCAAACACACTAAATCGTATAATTTTAAATAATATAGAACCAGGAACCACTATAGTTGCAGATATGTGGCGCGGCTACATCTCGCGAGTACCCATACATACCCAAATGCAGAGGGGCACCCAGGATTTTTTCGAGGGGGGGTTGAAAACTTGCGAACAAGGTGCACAATTTTGGTTTCCCTCATTATTTTCTCAACAAGCAGGGCTTGCTTTTTCCTAGAGGAACGACAACACGTAACTTATTGGGAGTCAATGCTGCAAGTGCAAGTAAAAATGATCCTTGCTTCATGGAATTTCACTCATGTATTTTCCATCTATAATGCCACCTATAATGCTGAAAAAGAGTCCTTCTTACACATAAATACTGCACAGGTAAGAATCAACACACAATGTTTGTAGGAATCACGAGTAAAAACCACGTAATCACAAGGCTTAGTAATTTGCATGTGCTGACTGAATAATATAAATTACTTAATGAGTAGACGGTGACTTTATTGAAATAATAATACAATAATATAGTAAAATAATCAGCGTGAAGCAGTCGCGCATATTGTAGAGGGGATAAGACAGGAACAATGTAATACACGTGAATAGAAATGCTACAGTTGAATATTAGACTGTTCCCTGAACGACAAGTCTACGTACAAGTACGTGACAATTACGTGACAAGTTTTGATTTTGATTTCTATTTCGACACGACAAACAATTCAAATGGACGTTTTGTAAGACGAAACAAACAATAGATACAACAGAGGGACCATACAAAGATTTCACCGAGTTATAAAATGTTTAATGTTTAGTACTGCAATTATTATGTAAACAGTGACTTGTCATGTTGTGTCTGTTACAGTGTTTCTCCTAATCTCCTAGTCGAGTCTAGACATTAACAAACATTGTATATTTTGGAGTATATAACACTTTGTTATCAGACATGTTACGATTTAGGAAAAACTTTAGTAATATATAGTCAATATTGCACTGGCATCTTAATTTGTTTGTACAAGTAACATCAATAACAGGCTCGAATGTGAAATGGCTGTGACTCTGGGTGTGTGTGTGTGTGTGTGTGTGTGTGTGTTTTAAAAACAAGCAGATGTAAATTAACCATGAATAACAGGGCAGACAACATTAATGAAAAAATTATACTAAAACTATTTAATTAATATAGCACATAATTACTTACAAACAATTACAAATATTACGTCAATTCTTCCACACCTTATTGCCGTAATAAGTACGTCAATCTCCTTCACTGTTATCACCACTCAAATTGTCTTAACTGCTGCTATCCCATCGCTTATTAATTTAGAAACGATCTGTTACATTATACACTTTTTGGTCCGATCTCACATGCTCTTTTAAATTTTCAAGACGTGGTCACATTTTGATGTCCAGCGTGTGAGATAAATACACTCAAATTCCTTTTTTGCTAAGTTTATAACACTGTCTACGAAAATTAACTTTTTTTTGTTTTAACATGCTTTTCCACAGTTGCCCAAATCAGTTCTAGGATTAAGAACCGGATGATAGGGTGGAAGTCGCAAAATGGAATGTCCATAGTTTGCTGAAATAGTGATTATTTTAAAAGTTTAGTATGTTGGGTTATTATTTCAGAAGATGGAACAACAAAGAATTACATAAAAAATAGGATACAACAGGGAAAAAAGGCTATTCGTTTGCTAAACTCGTTACTTTGGTCGAACAAAATGAAACTTCAACCTAAACTGACAATCTACACAACTATTTAGGAGCCCATTTTAACTTATGGCTGCGAATGCTGGCAACTTTCAGGTAAAGAGAAAAAGATGATAGAAACTGTGGAAATGGACTTGTTAAGAAATCGTGTAATATTTCTAGAATGCAACATGTTAGAAACGACGATATAAGAAGGAAAACAGGGCGCATATTTACAACAGCAGAAAGAATAGAATCCAGACAGTTGCTATGGTATGGTCACGTAATGAGGATGGAGGAGAAGCGATGGCCAAAGAAAGCATTGACTTACACTCCACAAAACAGGAGAAGAAAAGGAAAACTGACAACACAATGGAAAACAGGAATTAGGAAATGCATGAGAGGTCGAGCTATTCAAGACGATGACTGGAAAGATAGGGAGAAATGGCGATCGAAATGAGAGATGCGGCATAGACTGTAGGACACCCGCTAATAATAATAATGTTGGGTTATTTTGTTTAGCCTAACTATTAAACAGAGCTCAGGTTATAACATAAATGGACTAAAGGAATCCCATGATTGAATAACCAGTTAATCATGTCTACCTTTTTGTTAATGATGTTGCAGGCGAATTTATTTATTTATTGAAATTTTCAGGCACTTTCGTCATTGTCTGTCCAAATTTTTGTAACCGATTTTGAACGGTGAAAACCAAAATTTCATCTGTGTATACTATGGACTACCGTTCTTCTCTGAATTGCTGTAATTTTCTTATATATCAACTCTTAAGATTTCAATGTCACGTTTTTCTATTTAAAAGTTTCCTATTGCTTTTGGCACGTATCCGTCGAAATCCCATTTGACGAATAATGTGGTTCAGACTGGTAACGCTACCATTATAATTAATTTGTTCTTTAAAATTGTTTAAATTACTTTGGAATATTAATCTTTACCCTTCTATGGGTTGACTTTGGTGAATAATTCGTCGAGTGGTGCACTTGTCGAAATCGTTTAAATCAGTTTTTATTTCATTTGTTGAACATTTTTATGGAGAGTCCTGAAAGATTTTATATCACCCATATACCATGATGTTTCTTTAATAATTCTAGAAACACTATTTATAGACACGCCGCACGCCTGAGCTACCCGTTCCTGTAACTTTCTGATATATCCTTATCTTCCGATTTAATACACTTGTAGGCCTACACGTTATAAATTATTTTCCGACTCTGACTATGTAGGCCTATAACTTTCCTTTGCACTGAAGTCGACAGGCGACCCAGATTGACCCATTTCACTCTCCAAACCGGAAAATATAGCAATAAAGTAAACTCTATGCTTTTGATGAAAACCGGTGTTTTTGAAAAGTACGAACACAATTACATATCATGAGAACAGTTTATTCGTGTCTGGTAAGCTTACCTACGTTGTATTTTAGTTTATCTTATTACTACAGCCTTACTATTTGTACATTCGTTGATTACACAGTTTTTACCATATTTTCGGTAGGTTCTAACCTCCAAAACCCTCCTGGGTGCGCCACTGCCCAAATGTATGGGTTATACATTTCCTGTGAATCGTTCGCTTAATTTTGTATGTCCTCGCAATTTTGCCGTTCACACCCAAACGATCGAGAACTAATGGTCCAAAATTAAGCGTGATGTACGGAGAAGAGTCGGGAGAATGTCTGTTAGTACATTTCAGACGTATTTAATTGAATATATTTGAAGAGAAATGTTTTTCTGTAGGAGAATTGTTTAATGACTTTTTAGCGGCTATTCATTATTTTTACACGCAATTTTTAAATTGAATATACAGTAATTTGTAGTTAATAAATTTAGCTAACGTACAAGTGAGTTAGACAAAATCTAAAAAATAAATAAAATTAAAAGATATGTAAAGATATTAACATAGATGTGAAAAACGACAAGGCCTTACTGACCACTTTTAGTAACTGAAGAAATTGTTGAAATAAGTATCAGCATTTCTCGATTTATTAGCGGCCGTGAGCATTCTCTGTAAGAAAATGCCTCTCAACCCCCTGGATGTAGCCACTATTTTTATAATCCGTGGAGAAACCACAAGCCTATATAACAATAGACATGTCAATGAACAGTATCATAAAATAACCTTTTCCTGGTCTTACAAAAAGTGCAGGTATCCGATGACTTCTAGTACCCTCAACCCGAAACATTTTAATATCGTCTCTCTCTCTGTATGTCTCTCTCTCTCTCTCCCTGCCTGCTTCTCGCAACATCTTGCTATTATTTCTAATACAAATAGAACTAATATTATGGAAATGTTAATATAAAATTTTATGCTATCTCACAACCCTCTGTCTCCCATCTCTCCATCTATCTCTAACACAAGAAGTAATTATTATAATGTACATATATGCAGAGTTGTAATCGCTCTCCTTCCTTCTCCCCCCTCTCTCTCTCTCTCTCCCTCTCTCTCTATCTGTCTATATATTTATCAATCTCAATCCCAAACAGAACTATAGAAAATTAAGAACTACAGAACTATAAACTATAGTTATAAAATTTTGTTACCCACAAAATTGATACAAATAAATGTTTTATAGCATTACTTCAAAATACTGTATGCATAATAATGAACACTGACCAAAAATATAACTGATTATATTTTTTATATTATGAGTATAAGTTCATAACGTTTGGTATTACATTTATTATTTTTGACTGCCAATATGCATAAGAAATTTCCCTAGTAAATGAGATCAAAGTTACGTTATCACCCGGTATCAATGCATGTGAGAAAATATTAACATGCCCGTTAATTCCGTTAGTTAATCCGACGACAAGTGGTCAATCTTTACATAATTCGAAAGGCCAGTACGCTACTTTGGCATGCTTCGTAAAACACAATAATTATATTATCACGGTTAGTAGAATTGGATAGTGAAGTTTAAGAATTGTTAATAAATATTTGACAGTTTATAAATATTTAGTTAAAATTATGATGTAAAGTTGGCGCGTGAACAACGGAAAGAATAATGGTCATTCGCCTGTAGTTAGTCACTCTTTCATACAAACAAATAAGCGTCAACGTAAACTGAGCAATACCCGGGGTTGAAATCTGGCAACGTCGCTGGAAGCAAAAACCGCTACAATTCGAAAAAAGTATACATTTCAGACGCTTCATTGTCGGGAAACTGAAAAGACGCCCTACTGTCGTAATTATAAAAAGATGCCATAATGACAGCGTTTTGTACAACAAAAATTATTTTCTTGTATTAAGAGTATATTGAAATATAAAACGCAAAACACAAATAACATAATCACAAGAACATAATGTTATAATAAAATTTCAATATACTCTTCGTTTTCGAGTAGACGCAAAAACGTATACATTTTGAAAAGACGCTAAAATGTTAGAAAATGTATATATATATATATATATATATATATATTGCGACAACACAAATTACTAAACTATTGGCGCATAGGATATGGTAGTATGTGTATCTTAAATTAAAAGTCTATATTGGAGGGTTTAAGATTATTTATTGCACAAGACATATGTAATTGTTTATATGGTATATTTGATAAGTATAATAATGGTAGTGTTTGATATAGAGTCTTTTAAAATGTTAAATACTGTTCATACACGTGATGTGATACGTTACATAAGTGAAGATTCCCACGATGATGTTGCTGAAGAGAAAAGGGGGGGCTTTGCTGCGTTGTTGAGTCGTCAGGCGTGGCTTATAGATGATAGACGATTCACCCTGAAACGCTTTCAGCTGGGCTGGTGTCCTGTAACAGCTGGGCTGGTGTCTTGTAATTCCCACGATGAATCTGACGCTTCGCACACCACAACGGTTCTTACAATTCGTTAAATTAATATAGAGTTTATAACTAACAAGTATCTCAGGTGACAGTGAGTTTAATATAACAACGGTATATTGAACTTATACCACTCCGGACTCTTCAAGTGTTCACGCGAATCACAGGGTCTACCGCGATCAGCAGACCACCCTATGCGGAAATCTTCCACTAACACGGAAACTTCCTGATGATACAACTTACTATTGCGTAACTACTAAATTTTAGTGACACTGCAGAAAATCTCACACAGTGATACAGTTCACACTCACTTATTACACACGTAATACTTTAGTAATAAAGCCGTGTGTAAGGAGGTAATATTCAACTGTTCTGCGTCTACATACACGTTACTATCGCCGAATAGTCTTTACAGATTCTTGCAAGCGACAGAATCTTGAAAAAGAACTGCGCGACCCGATCGTGATAGCGGGTAGAGAAGAACTCTCGTAATTATGCACTCAATGCTGTAATAATAACACTGTGTGTAGTTGTAAAACACGAATAACTCTGAGTCTTCACACGCGTTACTATCGACGAATAGTCTTTACAAATTCTTGCAAGCGACAAAATCTTGAACAAGAATTGTACGTCCCGTTCGTGGTAGCTGGCTGAGAAGAACTACCCATGCAACAACAGGCTTAAGAAAATTTCCGACCACCTTCCAGCATTTTATTGGTGGAAGGAAGTCACATGGTTACATACACCATGACATGCAACGTTTCATGCTGTAAAGTGCATTTTCTTTGTAAGAGCATGCATAGCGGTAATTAGAATACCCTTATCTCATGCATAACTGCATACTTTAATAATATCATATATGAATGAAAATAATAGCCATAAATATACAGGGATTGTAGCGAATACATATGTCTATGTTCAGTTCAATGTCATAACACAACGATAATTTATTCACGCACAGCCATGGAAACGTTTACCACTCGCGCACGCGCGCACATTTCCACAAACACAGTACATGAATAAACAATAAATAAATGATACACAGTTTTACTAAACTTAAATCCTTATCCTTACTAAAATACAACTGATAACATAACCAAATCTAACAATCTACCAATTTAAACATGAATGTTCATAGTCTGTGTATTACATGAGCTTGCCCCGCTTATCAGGATCCTGTGATTCATTGCAGGATTAACCCCTTCCCGCATAAAAAAATTTTTTTTTTTTAGTTAACTAACAAAAAATAAAATTTTTTTTTCTTCTTGATATAACCAAAACAATTTCCTAATCCTGAAACAATAATACTAATACCCTCAAACCAAAAATCAAATAAACATCCTCATATCAATACTAACATTTCATAACTGTCACTTAGACAGAAACAACAAATCAAAGACACGTGGTAACCTTAAAACCAAAACAAATACACATGTTCTTGACAAGCAGATAACAAAATTACGCAGGGTCACAAAGTACAACAGACTGCATTCCTTATCTTAACTAGCTTATCGCTCATTCACAGAGTCATCTTACATATAACATTTAAACCTGAACTGACATATTTAAATAGCTACACATTCTTACCCCTATATCCTGACATTTATTTCTTAGAGTTTTTTGTATAAATTTTTCTCAGTTTTGAAACGCACACGTTTACTTGGAAATATAGATTTGAATTTGTCTAATATACGCCGTATTTGCTTTATCTTGCAACCCATTAACTGAACCTTGCGGGTCAGTGAGTTATTCGTTATCTTATCTTTCGAGCGTCCAAGTCTGATAACGTGCGGTACACTATCAACTTTACCTTGCAATGTTTCGTTCATAAATTCAAATGTAGCGTGCTGTTTATTCACTTTATCAACATCCAAAATAATATCATGTCCGAGTTTTCTAACTCCAAGTACAGCGATCTCTATTTCCATTCCCTGTACGTATTTTTTTTTAAGTGCCTGTTTTTCAACTATCTGCGACTCACACGTTGCTGATTTTATCCTTGTGTGACTTACCGGCAGAACCGGAGTTTGTATAAAGTGGTTTTTATGCCTCTTTAGTACCCGCTCGTCCATCAGCGATATTTCTGCGCCGCTGTCGAACAATATCTCGTCAACATAACCACTGATTTTTGCTTCGACACTAAGGTCGGTGCCATTTTCAATACTAATATTTCCCTCATATCTACTACTATTATCATTACTACACACTAAACTATCCCTAATTTCTGCAGGATATAGGCCAGACATAACAGTTTTATTCTTATAACTAACATTTTTCATACTTGATTGATTGAACTGCTTTTTAACTGAATCACTTTCAGTAACTGTTGCTAATAAGTTGGTATTAAATTGCTGAGTTGTATTTTTATGTTGTTGTGATTGTGGCTGATTTTGTGGTGTTTGAACATGAAACTGATTACGCGGTGGTTCATTATTATTTACCATAATTGTTGTCACCTTATTGTCATCAGTATCATTCACCTCTCCGTCCTCCATAAACACCTCAGTACCTGATATAGACTCATCAAGTACCTCATCATAACGACATGTGTCAGAAATACCTGCACCGTTATTATCCATACTAGTTCCAGGCCCTACTACTGGTTCGGAATTTTTATGTGTAGTGCATACACTGTCCGACTCCATAATAGCTTCAGATTCTATGATCCGTTCACAGCTCTCGCATGCTATATCTGTTACATTATAAACTATCACCTCATCACCGCACTTACCTGAAGTATGTTCTGGACTAATAGTGTTGTTACTAATAATTTCACTTCCGTTATCTTCACTACAATTTAATGCATAATCTAGATACTCGACTATATCGAAATATGAAATACTAGGCCCTAAGTGGGTTGTTTCAGTACAATAACTTTCAATTTCATCTACTATGCTACTGTTCTCCGTTAATCCTTCAGATGTAACATCTTGGTTAACTTCCATATTACTTTCGTTGAGAGTATGTTCAACCAGAATATTTGGTACTTCAAAATTATCACAAGGTACACTATTCTCAACAGTTAAATCTACTTCAATATCAGCTGACATTTCCCCAGAAGTGGTGAATAGTGGTTTCGCCATTTCTTCCCACAATTTCTGCCTAATGGCTCTCCTCTCCTCTTCCTCGGCTTTCATAGCTTCCACGGTCTCGCTAATTCGCTTTTCCGCCGCATCTAACATTTGTTTACTTCGTTTAGATTGTTCCTGCACGGCCGCGTATAATTTTTTGTTCTCGTCATGGAGTGATTTGTTTTGTTTCTCGGCTTCTACTTTACCGGATTTAATTTCTTCGGACATGGTTTCCATCTTCGCTAACATGGCCGCTAAAGCATTCTCTATCCCTTTTGACTCCGCCATAATGATCAAAATTCAGTTTAAAAATTTAATAAATTTAAATTTACTGATTTATACGCAAAGAAAGTTATTATTACTACAAGATTAGAACGTAGTGTAACCAGTTTATATGCACACAGAAAGCAGTTCAAAATATCAAAATGTAAATAAACTTTATCTAACACACAACAACTAATAATCTACCTCAATATACTGATAAAATTTGTTCATATATGACACACAAGAGAATATGCACAATTGATAAATTATATCCTCAGATTTTCATATGAACCATACACATACAAATATTACATTAATTATAATTATACGTCGGATTTTACCAAGAAATTTTATACTCATAGACCTATATAGAATAGCGTAAAATTATCGCTATTTTACGTGCCCTACGTTGCTAAGCGCCAAATATCACTATGCGACAACACAAATTACTAAACTATTGGCGCATAGGATATGGTAGTATGTGTATCTTAAATTAAAAGTCTATATTGGAGGGTTTAAGATTATTTATTGCACAAGACATATGTAATTGTTTATATGGTATATTTGATAAGTATAATAATGGTAGTGTTTGATATAGAGTCTTTTAAAATGTTAAATACTGTTCATACACGTGATGTGATACGTTACATAAGTGAAGATTCCCACGATGGTGTTGCTGAAGAGAAAAGGGGGGGCTTTGCTGCGTTGTTGAGTCGTCAGGCGTGGCTTATAGATGATAGACGATTCACCCTGAAACGCTTTCAGCTGGGCTGGTGTCCTGTAACAGCTGGGCTGGTGTCCTGTAACAGCTGGGCTGGTGTCCTGTAATTCCCACGATGAATCTGACGCTTCGCACACCACAACGGTTCTTACAATTCGTTAAATTAATATAGAGTTTATAACTAACAAGTATCTCAGGTGACAGTGAGTTTAATATAACAACGGTATATTGAACTTATACCACTCCGGACTCTTCAAGTGTTCACGCGAATCACAGGTCTACCGCGATCAGCAGACCACCCTATGCGGAAATCTTCCACTAACACGGAAACTTCCTGATGATACAACTTACTATTGCGTAACTACTAAATTTTAGTGACACTGCAGAAAATCTCACACAGTGATACAGTTCACACTCACTTATTACACACGTAATACTTTAGTAATAAAGCCGTGTGTAAGGAGGTAATATTCAACTGTTCTGCGTCTACATACGCATTACTATCGCCGAATAGTCTTTACAGATTCTTGCAAGCGACAGAATCTTGAACAAGAACTGCGCGACCCGATCGTGATAGCGGGTAGAGAAGAACTCTCGTAATTATGCACTCAATGCTGTAATAATAACACTGTGTGTAGTTGTAAAACACGAATAACTCTGAGTCTTCACACGCGTTACTATCGACGAATAGTCTTTACAAATTCTTGCAAGCGACAAAATCTTGAACAAGAATTGTACGTCCCGTTCGCGGTAGCTGGCTGAGAAGAACTACCCGTGCAACAACAGACTCAAGAAAATTTCCGACCACCTTCCAGCATTTTATTGGTGGAAGGAAGTCACATGGTTACATACACCATGACATGCAACGTTTCATGCTGTAAAGTGCATTTTCTTTGTAAGAGCATGCATAGCGGTAATTAGAATACCCTTATCTCATGCATAACTGCATACTTTAATAATATCATATATGAATGAAAATAATAGCCATAAATATACAGGGATTGTAGCGAATACATATGTCTATGTTCAGTTCAATGTCATAACACAACGATAATTTATTCACGCACAGCCATGGAAACGTTTACCACTCGCGCACGCGCGCACATTTCCACAAACACAGTACAAGAATAAACAATAAATAAATAATACACAGTTTTACTAAACTTAAATCCTTATCCTTACTAAAATACAACTGATAACATAACCAAATCTAACAATCTACCAATTTAAACATGAATGTTCATAGTCTGTGTATTATATGAGCTTGCCCCGCTTATCAGGATCCTGTTATTCATTGCAATATATATATATATATATATAGTGTAACGATACAACTGCATAAGTAAATATAACCTAAATTTGTGATGCCCCACGTTGGAAGCGATATTTCTTATGCAACGATACGATATACATAAAAATAGGCATGTCTGACCTCACGTTCAAGAGCGACAAATTATGTAACAATATAACATTTAATTTGGGTTTCAGGTGTATCTGTAATAAGAACTCTATGTAACTTGTAACGGTATTTCAAATTTATTTGATATTAATAAAATTGTGCACATGGCACTTACTTCGACTTAAAACATTCGTTATTATTTCGTTATTATGCCGTAAGGCTTATGCTATATACATCCTTACTGACTAAATATTCTATTCTACTAATTATTGTATTAAAGGAAAATCTCATTTCCAGACTACTCAGTCAATTAGTGTTTCAAAATATTAATATTTAAATATTTTCTTATATATTGCAATGTAACTCAAAAATATCAATAGTTACTGAATTTATCTTTTGTTTCTCAGTACTGATTTATATCAAACGCTAATTTTTACTTAAATGCTTTGTATTCTTTTCATTTCAATACTAATTTGAGCTCTTGTTTATGTTAATCTTATTTCAATACATCTATGATTTTAATTCAAATTTTACAATAAACATTGACTCTTACTTTTAAATAGAACAAGAAAGTCCTTAATTGTCTTTACGTTAATTGTTCGATTAAGAGATAAATAAGTTGTTTATCACCTTATCGTTGTCAATCATACTCAATCATTGGATCCCTCTGTAATTGTCCTCATCTCGAACTTCAGCATCACTCGCTCTTCTCCTCTTGTCCAGCGTTGCCTCTCTCTTCTCCTCTTGTCCAGCGTCGACTTCTCCTCTTGTCCAGCGTCGACTCTCTCTCTCTCTCTGTCTAGCGTCGTATCGCTCTCTGGAATTTCTCCTCGTGCTGTTTCGGACGTCAGTTGATCTTCTTATGTGGATCTTCTTATGTAATTTTGTTACTACTTAAAAATTGTTTGTTTTACAATCCAGTTACATAACTGTATGTAACTGGAAGGATGAAACTATTTACAAAAATTTAAATATTCTGTGCGGATGGGCAGAAGCTCCCGCTGCACCGTGGATGATTTAAGAAAGAGAACCACTGTAGCTTGTGTGTCCTATTTATACCCATGTCTTGATCAACACCTGCAGTGGTACGAAATCGACATGTCAGAAACTGTCTCTGGGTTCAGTTCCCCCACTCTTTGTCAATTTTGCTATTTCTTATATTTCTGCGAATTGCAGACTCCTGTAAGTATACTCTTATACTTATCTTATAACTATTTTTACATCACATGTTCACTGTAATTTTGGACATTGCAACTTAACCCTTTCGATTTGTACACAGTTATTTCACTATTACACTCGTACGGTGTGGCACTTTCACATGGTTTTCGTACACAGTATTTAGTAAATTTTCTAACATTTTATTGTGTTTTTGGATTTTACTTCTTAATTATAGTTTATGAATAATTACAGAAAAACTGTAATTATGCAATTATTCATCTTGGGGTGGTAAACTCGCCTGCATAGACCTGCGTTCACACACACTAGCAAAATACTGGTGTACACACTTTCAGTTACATTTGTGTGTGTGTGTGCACGTCGATTCAGGTCGAAACACCTGTTCATATTTTTGTCTGAGCCAAGCTTGCAATCCCTGACATGCTTATTTCTAATACATTATTAATTATTTACAGTTTATTAGGTATATTTAAATGTTTATATCCAATGCTCAGTACATCACTTATTTGTACTGTCGCAATATATATATATATATATATATATATATTGTAACGTCTCGCGGTCAAAGTCTCGGAGTCTTATAGACGTTTCCTAGAAAAGTCTCTTTTCGTCTATTTATTCTCCTCAAAAATCTCGCTTTATGAGAGTCACTGTTAATCCTTTATTGATTGTATTTGCAAATGTTCAGTGTCCGTTATAATTTATGTTTACAGAAAAAAACTGAAATCGAGAGTGTGTGATTTAGGAGAATTCAATGAAGTTGTTTGACCGTAGTTAGGAGAGAGAGGGCCAAATGTATTATCCCCGGAGTATAAAATTACTTAATTTAAATTTCGCCGCTCATGAGACCAGCTGATTTTGACGTCTGCAACCCAATTTGAGGTTAAATTAACACCAATTGTCGGTAATATTTTTCAGGCTGTTCGTCCTCTTCTTTGTCTCCTGAAACTCTGTAACAACTACCCTTTACGAGAAATAATACACATATTATTATTTATAACAAAATATTCAGGGTATTTATTTATTAAATACACTGATTTTTATCTTCTCCCAATACAAAAAGATATAATCGATTCTCCCTGTCAACACAACATTGGTTCGGTCTTATTTGGTAAACATAGAAATTATAACAAACTATTTTTTATCCTTGATAAAATATTAAAACAATAAAGAATTAATTTATTAATTTCCCAGGGTTAATGGTAAGTTCTTCGTGTTATGAGACGGTCAGAAATGAATAATAAAATACTAAGCTTTACAAAAAAAAATAGATTATATTTGTTTTTTCTTTAGTATGTAGTTCCGGGTTTATCCGCCAGAGTACAGGTTATGTTCTTTGCTACAAACACGAAATTATTTAATGGAGGCTGAAAACGCACAAAGATCCGTTATGATGGTTTTTTGGTTAACAAAAATTAATAAAGTTTGTTTCACCTCTTTTCTCTGAAGTGTTTACTTGTATGGTGCTGTTCCTAGTGTTGAAGTTATAGGGTAACTCTAATAGTTTTTAAGTTATCTGACGTAAACCACAAAAAATTGAACTCTAAAAATACACTTTGTTACGTTTGGAGTAAAATAACTTTATTAAATGGCTAATAAATGCATTACAGTTTCAAATAAAACTTATAGAGAATTTAATTTAATTCTTAATTAATTCTTTGATTTCATAAGTTGGCAATAACAATAATGAGCTAAATAACAACTGATTGCAATAAACTTTATTTAAACATATCCTCTAGCGGCCTAATCCTTTGTTGTTATTAATGACCAATAATAAAGTGCGCAGTTTACATACTCCCATTTGAAAGTCTTTGTGAAGTATCTCATTAGTTGTGTGTTGCTCACGAGTTTACAAGTTATCAACGTATTAATAACAGATCGCTATTTAGTTAAACTGTAAACATGGGTGACACTACAAATTTATTTACTTTCGAAGAATTTACAGATATGTTATTAATTTACGGAAAAGTAGATTGTAATAGCACAGCTGCTGTTCGAGAATACCGCGAGAAATATCCTCATAGAAGAATACCATGCTGTAAAACTTTTGAAGCAGTTGAAAGACGTCTCGGAGAAACAGGTAGGCCTACGCTAATAACAAGACATACAGATACTGGCCGACAACGATTTGTTAGAAACGTGAATGTAGAAGAAGAAATACTTGATGCAGTTCACACGTCTCCAACAACAAGTACTAGAAGACTGTCTTGTCGCTTTAATATTTCTCAAACATCCGTATGGCGAATTTTGCGAGAGCAACAATTGTACTCATTTCATGTCACACCAGTGCAAGATTTACTACCGCAAGATTACAATAATCGAAAAGAATTTTGCCAATGGTTAGTAAGACAAAAATCAGTTGATCGCAATTTCCTTAAACGGATTCTAGTTACAGATGAATCATGCTTTACTAGGAATGGAGCTGTAAATTTCCATAACACCCATATTTGGGCAGAGGAAAACCCACATGAAGTTGCCGTAACGCATTTCCAACACACATTTTTATTTAATGTGTGGTGTGGAATTCTTGCTGACAATGTCATTGGGCTGTGTTTCTTACCTCCACAGGTCAATGGAGAAGAGTACCTGAATTTTTTACAAACAAATCTGCAAGAACTTTTGGAAGATGTTCCTCTTCAATACAGAGCAGGGTTGTGGTTTATGCATGATGGATCGCCAGTTCACTTCAGTCGTTCTGTAACACGTTACTTAAATAATACCTATGGTAACCACTGGATTGGTCGAGCAGTACCCGTAAAATGGCCTGCACAATCTCCGGATCTCACGCCATTAGATTTTAACCTTTGGGGATCAATGAAGAGTTTGGTATATTCAACACACATTAACACTCAGGAGAGCTAAGGAATCGAATCATTGAAGCTGGAGCAACTCTAAAAAATAGTCCTGACACACTAAGCAAAGTTAGGAAAGCTTGGATTCGTCGTGCTAAATGCTGCATGTGGCCGATGGTGGCCACATCAAACAATTACTTTGAACGTAAGGTTACTTTCACATAATTTAATCATTTCTGTTTTGTTTTTCATTCAATAAAATTAAGATTTCTTGGACTTGTATTTATTTTTTATTGGCTTTAATCACACCAATTAACTCAGAATTAAATTTGAAACTGTAATGCATTTATTGGCCATTTAATAAAAGTTATTTTACTCCAAACGTAACAAAGTGTATTTTTAGAGTTCAATTTTTTGTGTTTTACGTCAGATAACTTAAAAACTATTAGAGTTACAGTTCTGCGACCTATTTTATTCAATTTTTCAGGTCAAAAAACGTATAGAACAAAGAAATTTGCATCGAACTTTCAGACCGGTAAAATTAAATATGGCTTGTCTTGTTTGTTCATCATCTTCTTTCACAGCACTACACTTAATATATTATTGAAACTTTCTCTTGCGAAAACTTACTTGTCTTTTTCGTCGAACGCGTTTCTCCAACAACAATATACATTCTGCGTTTGCCACACACATAACCATAGCTACACCAACATAGATACTAATCTTGAAATATTACACCTCTTACCCAAAGGTCGAAAACTCAACACAGCTGAACAGTATGAAATATACAAACACCACAAAACACAACCAAACAACATATTAAACGACCAGTTACAATATAAATCACATACACTTTTCGACACAATCATACAAAAAACAAACAATAATTTGTATCCCCGCGCCAATCACATTCCTCTACACACCGACCCACTATACCTTCCAAGCAACAACCGTTACTAAGTACTGGCAGTCTGTTTCTAAGCTGACGAAGGCGAATACGACGCCAAAATGCATTCGACGAAAAAGACAAGTAAGTTTTCACAAGAGAAAGTTTCAATAATATATTAAGTAAATATGGCTGCATATTAGCGAAATCTTTTGCTAGTCGTAACTCGCTAATGAAGCATTTTTGGACTTTTGTTTATACCAACTTTTTCCTTATTTTCAGCTATAGAGTAATTTACCGAGAGATTAGAGTGCAGTTCTGAATCACCCTATATATATATTCAATCACTTTCTGCTACAGTCCGTTTCTTGATGTATATAATACATTTAATATTTATAAATAAATTTACTTCAAGATATACAACAAAAAATGGGCAACATTCACATATATAAATAATAAAATGACAAAACTAACAAAACTATTTAAAAACACAGATATAAAAATAGCATACAAAACTAATAAAAATAAATTACAAAATCTAAATAGCTCACACAACAAAGATAATACTACAACTAACGGCATATACAAATTTGAATGCCAAGATTGCAATAAATGTTACATAGGACAAACAAAAAAACAGCTGAAAAAAACATTATTTTGAACATCTAAATGCATACAAAAAACCAGAAATATATAAATCCAATTTAGCCACACATGCAACAAACACAGGACATGAATTCCCAGACATAACCAATGTAACACTAATAAAACATATACCACACAAAGGCACCATAATGAACATTTGGGAAAATTTACAAATATACAAACATAAAACAGAAAACAAACTAATACCTGAACAAATAAAAAACCAATACAAAACATGACCAATATTCAAAGCACTCAACATTGAAAATACACAAAAAACTAACACATACACCACAATCACACACAATAAAACCAATTTGAAACACCAGAAGCCAACAGGAAGCCACAATAATAATAGTCAACCAACAACACATATGTACTTCACCAGACAAAAAAACCGGAAGGCTGAGGATGGATACAAGATAGTACCCGAAACATGTTCCTAATAAGGAAAAAAAAGGTATATCTTGAAGTAAATTTATTTATAAATATTAAATGTAATATATATATATATATATATATATATATAATTTTCTATATAAGTAACTCGATGTTTCTTGCAGTAATTATATAATTTGTGATGTTTTCAATTTGTTTCTTCTGCAAGTAGTATAATTTGTATATTCTTTTTAACACCTGACGCATGTTTCACTGAAAAATATCAGTATCATCAGAGGTTTCTAAGTAAATTAATAACAATCGAATTATTTCGATTAATATAAAATTAACGAATAATCGAATTTGTATCGATTTTAATGTAAAATAAAATAACTGATAATCGATTTAAGTCGATTAGTTAACGATTGTTTTAATGTTTATTTTCTTCAGCAGCTGTTTTCTCGTTATATTTGAAATTTTGTTGTTTATATTTTATTCATTTATATTTTTTAGTAAATTTATAATTTTAAGTAGATCGTCTTGTTTTGTTTTTATTTGGGTTTGTTCTTTAATTAATAAATTATTGTTATTGTGTTTGTAAATGTTAAGATTTTCCCAAATATTCATTTTTTGACCATTTTGTATGTTTTTAATTAATTTTATATTTTCAATGTTTGGAAACTGGTGGTTATTATATAGACAATGTGTGGCTAAATTAGATTTATAAATATTTGGTTTTAAATATGCATTGCGGTGTTGAACGAATCTATCTCGTAGTTTTTTCTTCGTCTGGCCCACGTAAAATTTATTGCAATCTGGACATTCTATTTTATATATTCCATTTTTATTGTGAGTATTGGATTTAGTTTTAGGTTTTATTTTATTAAAAATTATATTATCTGTATTATAAGATATTTTTAAATTAGTATCTTTAAATATTTTATTTAGTTTTTGAGTTATATTTCCGTAATAAGTGAAGGTTGTATATTTTGTATTATTATTAATAGGTGAATTTTTAAATGTAGTGTTTTTAGGAATTTTATTAGTGATTTTATGTTTAATGTTATTTTCTAATTTATTAATAGTTTCTATTTTGTATCCATTTTTAACTGCTATTTGTTGGATAATTTTTCTTTCTTTGTTTCTTTCTGTGTTATTTAATGGGATCCTAAGCATTCGGTAAATCATGGAATTAAATACTGCCATTTTGTGTTGGGGAGGATGATTAGAAGTATTTGGTATTACTAAGTCAGTTTGAGAAGGTTTCCTGTATATTGAGTATTCAAAATTTGTTTCATTTTTCTTTATTGTTAAGTCTAAATAATTTAATTTATTATTAGATTCTTCTTCTAACGTGAATTTTATTTTGGAATGTAAATTATTTATGGAGTTGAATATTTTATTTATATTTATACCATTGTTTTGGGAAATGTACAGAGTGTCATCAACGTATCTAAAATAACATCCTAATAGGTCGTTTAATTTTATTATATTTATTATTTGTTCGTCGAGTTTTTGTAGGAAGATTTCTGATATGATAGCGGAGGTTGGGGCTCCCATAGCAAGGCCATCTGTTTGATAGTACAATTTGTTGTTGTATTGAAAATAATTTTGATTGAAAATTATTTTTAAAGTATTAGTTAACTGTTTAACGTATGTGTTACTTTCGTTATTTGTTTTCAGATTATTTATTATAATATTTATAGTTTCTTCAATGGGAATGTTTTGTATACATGTTTGATATGTCGAATGAATATAATTTTGTATTTCTGTTTACTTCTACGTTTATTAGTTGTTCCATGAGTTCGATACTATTTTTTATATTGTGTTTTGCTGGAAGTTCAATTTTATGTTTTAAGATTTGAGTTAGTAATTTTGATATTTTATAATTTGGTGCAGTCCTAGCGTTTATTAAAGGTCTGACAGGTTTATTGATTTTGTGTAATTTTATTAAAGAATTTAATTTTGGTGCACAAGGATTATCCATTTTATATTTAAAGGAGTCTTTAGGATTTATGATTTGGTTACTATTTTTTAGTATATTTGTTATTTGTGTTTGATATTTATTTGTGGGATCTTTATTTAATGTTATGCAATTATTATTAACTATAAATTCTTCTGTTTTATCATCTAAATCTTTCTGAGAAATTATTATTGTACTATTACTCTTATCAGCTTTGGTTAAAGTGAGGTTATTAGTCATTAGTTTCTGTTTTATGTTATTAATGGTTTTATTTTGTTTATTTTTATTTTTAATATGATGATTTTGGTTATTATATTTTTTGATATATTTTATTATTTCCATTGAGGCTTCTGTTCTTATTTTATCTTGTTTTTCTTGTTCTACATTATTAATTGCGTTTTCAGTTTCGACTATGATATTATCTATTACATGTTTGTTTACATTTTTAAGATTTGTTTTGTTTGAAATTTCTAGGGTAGCTATTTCGTTTTCCGTGAATTTAATATTAGATAAATTTACGAATTTTGGGTAAAAAGTGTGGTTATTATTTAATGTGTGTAAATTTTGGTTATCTTCTTTAGGTGTACTATTTATTAGTAGATTTTTAAGTTTTTTATTGATTGTGTTAAATTTAATTGTTTTGTGTTTATTTAGTATTTTAAGCGTATTAATATATTTATTATTCCATGTATGATATTCAAGTGTGTTGGCTAAAAGAAGATGTAATTTAATTAATTGTTTATTAATGTAGTCGATTTTTCTGTAATTATTTGATATTTCGTCTTTAATCCATTTATATTGGGCTTGAGTAATATATTTATTTAATTTATTGTTATTGTTGTTTTTTACTATTATTTTTGTGTATTTTGGAAAAATATTAAGGTGTAGGCATTTTTTGTTAAAATATATGTTTCCAAAACAATTAATTAATTGTTTTTTACGTTTAATAAATTGGTTATAGGAATGAGATACATCACCTTGTATGGTGTTTTCATCCATCATTTTCTATATAAGTAACTCGATGTTTCTTGCAGTAATTATGTAATTTGTGATGTTTTCAATTTGTTTCTTCTGCAAGTAGTATAATTTGTATATTCTTTTTAAGACCTGATGCACGTTTCACTGAAAATATCAGTATCATCAGAGGTTTATAAGTAAATTAATAACAATCGAAATAATTCTATTCAATTTAATTTAAAAATATCTTATAATACAGATAATATAATTTTTAATAAAATAAAACCTAAAACTAAATCCAATACTCACAATAAAAATGGAATATATAAAATAGAATGTCCAGATTGCAATAAATTTTACGTGGGCCAGACGAAGAAAAGACTACGAGATAGATTCGTTCAACACCGCAATGCATATTTAAAACCAAATATTTATAAATCTAATTTAGCCACACATTGTCTAAAAATAACCACCAGTTTCCAAACATTGAAAATATAAAATTAATTAAAAACATACAAAAAGGTCAAAAAATGAATATTTGGGAAAATCTTAACATTTACAAACACAATAACAATAATTTATTAATTAAAGAACAAACCCAAATAAAAACAAAACAAGACAATCTATTTAAAATTATAAATTTACTAAAAAATATAAATGAATAAAATATAAACAACAAAATTTCAAATATAACGAGAAAACAGCTGCTGAAGAAAATAAACATTAAAACAATCGTTAACTAATCGACATAAATTGATTATCAGTTATTTTATTTTACATTAAAATCGATACAAATTCGATTATTCGTTAATTTTATATTAATCGAAATAATTCGATTGTTATTAATTTACTTAGAAACCTCTGATGATACTGATATTTTTCAGTGAAACATGCGTCAGGTGTTAAAAAGAATATACAAATTATACTACTTGCAGAAGAAACAAATTGAAAACATCACAACAACAAAAATATATATATATATAGTAACGATAAGACTGTCGTATTCTGTAAAAGTGTGTTTTTATCGTGCGTTAGCCCCACACGTTGTAGTCGTTACTTTATGTATAAAAATAACAGTCGTACTGTTTCTAACTTCTCATGCTGACGATGTCCGTCGCGAACGCACGAATTACCAGTACCGTTAGCTTCACGAGTGTAAACCTTACCTGTCCTTCAATGAGTAAATTTATTTCCCGGGTGGCGCCAAATTGTTTATGAAAACAATTAAAAATGTGAAACTGAGCGATCGTTCTATGCGGTGTTGACTAATTCAAATTACCCTCGCAACTGGCGGGCATTTGAATCTCGCTTGTAGTTCGTCGTGCTGCCGACGTCTAACGCTGGCAGACAATTTCGCTCGTCGCTAAAGTACACAAACTTTATAATACAATTTATAATGAAATAAAGGATGGTTATTACTACTCAGTACTAGTTTATTAACATGAAATAGTTAATAGTTATTCAGTTAAATACAAAATTATATACTGTTATTAAATAAAGTTGCTCCAGCAATAAATAGACAATTTTCTCAGGTTGGCTAAGTTGATTGAAACGATTCTAAATCGATATGGCTGGCGTCAATGTTTATTTTCTACTGTTCGTTTAATCTGAGTTCTTTTGATTACAAGAAAATATTAATAAGATGATAATAAAGTACACTACCTTACATCAATGGTACTTATATACTATTAGAGTTAATTACAATTCGTTTTTTAAGTGTTAAAAAAAGTGTGTGTTAATAATTCGTAATTGGTATACAGGTTATTTTCTGTTTACATACAAGTTTAGGTTTTATTCTCAATTAATCCTTGAAAGAAATTTAGTTTATCAGTTCGGAGTGAGAGTTATTTGCGTTGTGAGAAAAGTTAATTAGAATGTATTTTGTAAATTCGGGTAGTTCAGATATACTTAACAAATCTTGTTGAATTCGGGTGAAGAGTCACTTAGTTCTTAGTTAGGTTGGGTCCATACGATCATCAGTCTTCCATCATTTATAATTTGGATTACGTCTGGCTTCTTTTTCAATCAATTGGAAGTTTTAATTATTTTCAACTATTAATAATCTGGCTAATTGGCTCTCCTAGTTTAATTAAGTTTTCGTTCAACTTATTGAATCCACTTCTTATTAAATTTGGTCGAATTTCTTATTATTTTAATTAATAATTGTGTTAAATATGGCTTGGCTTCTGTATGTCTTGAGCGTCAATAATGGACTAATGTTTTATAACAGAATTATATTAAATAACGTTCCGTTGTTATGGCAACTGTCTGTACTCTCATTGGTTGATCATATTTATGTCTATGTTATAACATTTGAATTTTAATTCAAAATGATTAAATATCTTTTGATGGCTGTTATTCTTCTGTCTTCTTATCTATGTATTAGATATTATCACAACTGTTTATATTTTCTTTCAAAGATCATTTTGACATCCCACAAAGCTGGATTTGTTCCTGTATTAAAGTTTTGACAAAAATGTTAATATTATGTTATTACATTTCTTTCTTATTTTATGTTTTTAATCTAACTCTGACATCTTAACATGGTTCACTAATTGTACTTAATGAGTTACTTGCCCTGAATTTTCTAATACAATAGTTAATTTCTTACAATTTGTTTGTTTTGGATTTATACAGTTAGGCATTTTATATGCCAAAGTAGTAATTGGCTATATCTTCTTATTTTACACAAATTAAAGATTATTTTTCATTTACATATGTTTTGCTTGGTGTCTTTGATGACTTGTTAATATTTTGAATTAATTTGGTCTGTTTTACAATAATTGTATGTTCTTATTACTTTACCAGAATCATTACTTGTCTGTTATTCTCTTATTTCTTTTTCTGTCTTTACTCTAAAGATTATTATTATGCTTGTAAAATTTTATCTCCTTACTCATATCTATTGCCATTTCTTATAACTTGTTTATCATTTAACATTACTTATAAAACATAACACAAAAATTAGGTTTATGGTCTGTTTACTTTTTTTCAGCCATATTCCTTCTTATAAACTTAATTGAACAAATAACTATCTTGGTGAATAACATTATAACACCATTTATTTTATCTTGCTAATCACCACTTTGATCATTTTCATTAACATAGGATGTTTTATTTATTTTGCACTCATATTACCGTATTTAGTTTATTCTTATTTAGCACTATTAGATTGGTTGTCTATCCATCTTTTAACATTTACTATATATTTTTTACTACTTAACCATTGTAACAATAACATTCTTAATCATTATGGGATTTTTATCCTGAATACAACTGTATTACTATTCTACTATCACTTCTAACTATAATAACACTATTCTGGTTATTCTTATTTTTTGGTATCTTTCACCCTTAAACTATAGTGTTAATCACTGGTTTTGGTGTCTTTACCCAGGCCCGTATTTTGGATGTATAACGCCCCTGTTCAGTCATTAATTTTACGCCCCCTATTCCCTGAGCTAAACTTCAGTGTCGCTATTCGTTTACAGACTATGGACAATAAATTGTTTAATTACTTACTTCAATTTTAAACTGTATTATAGACAGTATTTAAACTTAACTGAATACACAATATATGAAACAAAGGTGCAAGTTAAACATTTATACATTATTCTGAAGATGATATATGGTAAACACATAGAAAATAATCACTACAGTTTAATAACCTCAGTTAAAAATATCACTGAAACATCGAATTTGGTCAGTCAAACGTATATGGTAGAAACACTGCAATTTGATACTAACCATTTTGTGAAACTTACCGAACTTAGAGAAATGACTTTCTTCTGACTTTTGCATTTGCAAATGCATTTATCACTTCCTCAAAATCCAGACTGACAGTGATGTCTGATTCTATGGCGAGCACTCCAAGACTGACCAGTCGTTCTTGATTCTGTGCTGTCCGTAGATAGTTCTTGATTCGTTTTTAAACTGAAAATGACCTTTTAGCAGAACAGTTTGTTGCTGGAGTACAGTTGTACATCTTGAGTGCAGTGTACACATTTGGGTAGACATCACTAATTTTCTTCGAAGCCAACATTCTGCAGAGAAATGGAAGAGACGATAATTTGTTACCATCTTCAGTCTTCATAGATAACAGATAGCTTTTAAAATGGATGCATTCTTCACCAAAGCTGCTTTCTATGTTGGAATCATAAATGGCTCGAAGTTTCTCTGCAGCATCATAAATTTGAGGAGCTTCTAGTTTGGTGATATTTGAGAGAAATGAAAATATTAAATTATATTCTTTGTAGACATTAACTCTCTTCTGTAACTCAGTCTGGAGAGTTTGTATGATCTTGGAATATGAAATTTCCATTCATCTCCAGATCTTGTCATGTTCCAAGTCATCTGATTCATCTGATCCTAGTTCTTCTTCAGGACTTTCTGGTTCCGCTTCTGATTCAGATGAGTCATCAAAAAATCGCCTACGTTTAATTTGACGTTTTGGTCTTGAAATCTCAACAGCTGAAGAAGAAGGAACTGATTCCAGACTCCTGATCTGATTAAGTTTCTTTTCAGTTGAATCTCTGTGATTGGGGAAACAGGTCTGAAGCTCAGTTAAATAGACTGTAAGAGAGTCGTACATTTCAATAACAGTGGAAATGTCCATTTCCTGAGCTTGCAATTTTTTCATGACTTTGCCAAATTGTTGAAGAATAGAACCCCACACTGATGTCATGAATGCTACCTCAATGCTATTTAATTTCCTAAGAAGACCCTCAGCTTGACATCTACCTTTACCTGTTTCATTTCCTGAAATAGTTCTTAATGCAGAAACCACTGCTTTCCAGTCTGCGTCCAAGCTCTTGCAAGCATCCTCACGTGCACACCATCGAGTTGTTGACAGTGATTTCAATGTCATGGTTACAGAATCAAAAAATGTTTCCAAGATATTCCATCTCCCTGTAGAATCTGCAAAGTAGTTATATAAACTTTGCAATAACTCAAAAAACCGTACTGCAGCAATACAGCATTTCACTGCTTGTGAACTAACTAGATTCAGTGAGTGAGCTGCACATGGAATGAAGAAAACAAGAGGATTTCTTTCCTTGAATCTTGCTTGCAAGCCAGAATATATTCCAGACATGTTGGCCGCATTGTCATATGATTGACCTCTACAGTTATCAACTTTCAGACCATGTTGTTCTAAAGAATTCATTAGTGCTTCAAAAAACTTTTCTCCAGTATGGCCTGTATTTTTCATAAAACACAGAAATCTTTCAACTGAGAGCCCAATATCAGTTACATATCTAACAACTACACTTAACTGGTCATTATGAGATAAATATGGCATAGAATCTACTATGACTGAAAAATATTTAGAAGAAATAACTTCATTGCCTATTTTTTCACTCACTGACTTTCCCATAAGATGTATTAATTCTTCATAAGTTGCTGGTGACAAATATGATGTAGATCCTTTTCCAGGATTACCGAACCGTGCAATATGGTCAGCCAGAAAAGAATTGTACTCTGCAATTAATTCCAAACACATCATGAAATTTCCATTTTTCACAGATCCAAACATCTCTTCGTCTCCACGAAATGCTAAACCCCTAGAAGCTAGTTTTTTAACTACAGAAACAACTCTTTTTAGTACATTTCTCCAATATGTAACTTCATGTTCATGCTGGCTGAGCAATCTTTTGTCAATTCTGTTCATCTCATTTCCTCTACTTTTCAATTTTAACAAGCAGTCTCTGTGAGAAGCAGAATTTTCATGTTCGGCTATTCTTATGCCAGCATGGCTCCAATCATTGAAACTAGATGTTGCAAACTGAGATGTACCATCGAATAATTTGCATGGGGCACAGAACAGTGATTCTTGGCTGGGAGAATAAACAAGATATTCACGGTTCTTAATTTCCCCATTTACTAAAATCCTATGGAATAGTTTCTTGCTGCAAAACCGTTGTGTTCCATCAGCATATCGCCGCGAGGACTGTGAAAAGTCAGCGTCTTTGTTTTGATTAATACCATTTTTTATCAAATAATCCCGAGTGTGGTCAGTGTTTTCCCAATAGAATGGATCATTACTAGGAATAGACACTGCAAAATCCACTTCTGTAGAGAGCGTAGCTTGTTCCTGTACTTTGAGATTTTCGACTTCCACATTGTCTTTACTGTTTTCCACTATAATTTCACCCGAATTTTCAGTCCTACACTGTTCACTTTTGTTTTCAACACTGAAATATGAGTCCAGTCGAGGTATTTTCTGCAAAATTTTACTCTCCCTCTGTCTTTTTTCCTCAGCTTTCTTGCGATATGCAGCACCACTTATGCAGCAACCTAGATCGCCCATCCATACCGTCCCTAAGCTATTATATCTTAACAGAAAAACCTATAGAAATACTGTTTTGTAGAATATTTAAAACTGAATAATTCACTGTCAACAGTTAAAATACTCGGCGTATCATATAAAATGCCTTGATTTTGAAAGTTAATAACAAGTTGGAACCGCGTGGAACGATCAAACGCCAACTTAACTCTGAACTAATAACAACATACACACCAAAGAATATGCACACTACTGCATCCGCGTAGGTGTATGAGCCACGAGCGTCTACCCAAAGTAATTTCAATATAGGTGCTGCCATCTCGAAGAGAAGTGGTGCACTAATAGTACCATACTACTTTAATGCCAGAGCCAGAATGCTAATATACTTCGGGCTTTATAATGATATGACGCGATGTTTTTTTTTTACCAGCTATATTTTACCGCCATCAAAATTTTGCTGCCCTGTGCACCTGCACATGCCTAAATACGGCCCATATATTGTGTTTTATATTTATTTTGGGTTACACTGGCACTTTGTAAATTTTTTACTGTACTTTAGTGTTAATAGTGGTTATTCCCTAATATTGATTTCTTTTACTCACTTAATCGCTTTCACTTCCTACCTATCTCTCATTTCTGGGGTTTTTATTGTTTTATTCACAATTGTTAGTTAGTATGTTAACAAATTTCATGTTCTGATTTACTTATCATCGTAGGGTTATTCCTAAATTTTGTTTGTGCCTTTTTCATCACTATATGAGTTTATTCCTTCTCATTTTCTTTTCTTTATTGGGTCAATCACTTGGGTTGGGTCATAGTCCTTTGTCTCATCATAGTCATTTTATTTTCATTAGTTTAATCTAGTTAATTCATTTTAGTTTTTTCCCTGGTATTGGGGCGGCTTTTTGTGTTGTAACATAATGCCTCTCCATCAAAATTGATCATTTTGGTAAAACAATCATTTTGGTAAGTTTTTTATGAAATTATCAGATATATATAATTTTTTTCTTTTTCGTCTTGTGTATTTCTTCCTTCTTGTTTCTCTTCTTACTTGTTCCACTCCTTTTTATTTAGTTATCTTTTAGATCTGTTTTTTCTTATTTCCATTAGTGCTGTTATATATAAATGCTCCCTGTTATATATTGTGAAATTACTTTTTCACAAGGGTCTAATAATTATATTTAGTGTTTAAAATTAAAGTTATAAATCGATTATAATGAATAATAAGTTACAACTCAAAGTAAACTCTCTTTTTAAAATAAAATATTTGCAGTAATAATCCTTAGTAATAATGGATAAATATTGTTTATTTAGTAAAGTTTGATAATTATAGTGAATATAAGTTAATCGCTGGTCGGTGGATGAATGTAGCCATAGCGTCGATCTTGCAGCGGAACTCCTCTTCTCGGTTAAGTGTCGTCAGTGTACGTAACGTTAAGTCTCGTCTGGACAAACAATTTATAATAATATACACTTTCACGTACCTGTTCGTGATACTGGAAGTTCTGAAGTTCACTTACCAAAAATATAAGCTGTCAAGATGCGCTTAATACCAGCTTGCTTTATCAACAAGGTTATAACACTCCTTGTTTACGATAAGGGCGCCACATGGGTTTATTTTAGGAAAATTCCCATGAAAAACCAATTAATCAAATTTAGAATTGATAAATTCACTTTAAATTTTGTTTATATGCTTTATGTTTCACTACAATTAAAATCGGATAAAGTAGAATCTCTACTCTGAGTTATCTCCTTGTACTCAACGTTAATTATCAATTAACTATATGAAATAATTATGATCCAGGTTTATGTTGAATAAAATCTGGGTTTATTTTACCCTTTGAAAATAAAATCAACAATTAAAGTACAATTGATACATTAATATAAATCTGAAATTACTTGGTCCGTTTACAATACGGTCTAGCTCAGTTAGAACAATAAACTCTTATACCTATTAACAATTTGATTTTTTAATTATATAATATACCTCACGGGTAGGCTCTTTGAAATACAAAAAAGAACTACCGGTATACTATGCCTTGACAGACGTTAATACTAATAATTAATTATTTGGCCTCTTTTTAAAACTCGTATCTACTTTTCAGGTGAGTGTTTGTTACGCTGACTTACTTACTAACATATATTTTAAACCCTTAGTGCTAATACAAAATCTTACATTGGATTGACAAATCCGCTAAGTAAATTGAAACTGTGTATACGATTGAAAGTTTAGTTGTTCTTGCGTCAGTACAGCTTTGTGGTAAATAATGATCAGTGCAAGCAGAGAAATAAAATAAATTGTCACAGTGTTACTTTTTTTATTTTAATCTAATAGATTAAAATTTATTAAAACACTCCAGTGATCGGATTATAATGACCACTGGTTAATTACACTTCACACGAACTACGAACGGAGAGTTGGCCCTCTTCTAACAAAATCTGGGCTATGTTAAATACTGATTAAAAAACTCTCTCTCTCTCTCTCGTTCTAAAATCACGCACAAATTAAAATATCACTTTACTTTCAAAGCACTTCCTTGTAGTAAATTGCAGTATCGTTGAATGTCTTGAAGAAAATTTTAAACGGTTTACTATTGTTGTACTAATTTCAGTTATTAAAAAACATTGCGGTGAAGAGCGACAACTGCCTCGCTCGATGTGATGACAAAAAGTATGTAACGAATTCTCTCCGTTTTTGATTATATACCCCCTCGCTTCATAGGGCCCTTCTAATATTTCTTGGTTTCTCTTCAAGGCTTCATGGTTACTTTCCATCTTACTATTCAGAGTTTCTATGTCCTCCTTGAGTTGTTTCTTTAATTCTTCACTATTTTGTCTTAAGAATTCCCTGTCTTCCTTTATTTGTTCTTTTAATTCTTCATTGTTTTGTCTTAAGAAATCCCTGTCTTCCTTTCTTTGTTCCTTAGTTTCTTCCTTATTTCTTTCGAATGTTTCGGCTATGAACTTCATCAGGTCTTGCATGCTCGGATCTGCTTTTGCTTTTTTCTGATCGCCCGCTTGTTGTTCCCTTTCACTACCTTGGATTGGTTTCTCTGGTTGGTTGCCGATTATTACCTCTGTTTCAGGTGCTGGTTGGGTTGGTTCCTCTTGGGTATCCTCTTCGATCAATTCCTCGATCATTTCCATTTCTTCAACCTGTGTTGTCTCCTTGTCTTCTTTGTTGGTGTCTTCAGCCCTCTTCTTTGGTCTTCCCCTGGAGATCATCTTGTTGTCTTTTTATTTTTCGTAACCGCCGCTAGTCTTTAATTCTTGCCACACTAGTTGGTTGCCAATTTGTAACAACGAAACTCTTATAGTCTTTATTAAAAGTGTGTTTGTATCGTGTGTTAGCCCCACACGTTGTAGTCGTTACTTTATGTTTAAAAATAACAGTTGTACTGTTTCTAACTTCTCACGCTGACGATGTCCGTCACGAACGCACGAATTACCAGTACCGTTAGCTTCACGAGTGTAAACCTTACCTGTCCTTCAATGAGTAAATTTATTTCTCGGGTGGTGCCAAATTGTTTATGAAAACAATTAAAAATATGAAACTGAGCGATCGTTCTATGCGGTGTTGACTAATTCAAATTACCCTCGCAACTGGCGGGAATTTGAATGTCGCTTGTAGTTCGTCGTGCTGCCGACGTCTAACGCTGGCACACAATTTCGCTCGTCACTAAAGTACACAAACTTTATAATACAATTTATAATGAAATAAAGGACGGTTATTACTACTCAGTACAAGTTTATTAACATGAAATAGTTAATAGTTATTCAGTTAAATACAAAATTATATACTGTGTAATGGTACATATCTTCACCTAACCGTAATGAAGAAGACATGACCAGATAAATTATTTAGTCATTAACACTAGAATAAAAAGGGATGAATTAAAATAATAAAACGATCAGACATATCAAGGTAGTCAGAACAGTAACTTATATTAATAAAGTAGTAACAAACAAACAAACCAAAATGGTAAATACAGAAACAAGACGATTTAACCCGAATAGCCCAATAGATGGTAAGTGAGAGAGTAGAACTAGCCCCAAAGGACCAAGAATAACCTAATAGTGACAACTGCAAATGGACTAGAAATAGCCACCGCACCAACATAAGTGTAAATAAGAAGAATAGTGACTAAAAGACAATTAACATATAAGTGTAATGATACAATCAACCACAACACTAAGGAAGTGACGGATAAAGTATGACAGAATAAAGTGAACTAAGAAGAAACACCAAACTTGTATTAAACCAAAGGAATAGAATCACTAATGAAAATTGTATATAATATTAATAATTGTAAGGACAGACAAGTTAGAGATACTAATCATTAAGTACTTAAGATATAGAGGGGCACAATAACCCCAAACAAATAGAGTAAACTAAGACAAATCACATTAGCACGATACTAACATATTAGTGATACAATAAAACGACATGAACTTGTTAATATTATAATTAAACCTTGTAAAGTGAGTGGTAGGGAGTTAGAGAAATAGTGAACATAGTAAAGTGAGAAAGAGAATTTAAAGTTAGGTAATACCCACTAGTAACACTTAAATTAAACATATAAAGTGGAAAGTGATAGTGTGAAAACCCCAAATTAAATAGAACCCTATTGATAGGGATAGACACCAAATAATCAGTGAAAAAACACTGAAGATTTAAGAGTGATCAAAAACCATCAGTAAGTGGTGAAAAATAAGTGAAATCTGATAATGGCTAATCACAGAAAGGACTGTGGCACTTAATAGCAATTATCCAGTGAACACAAGTGTATTAATAACAAAATGAAACAAAGTGTAACAGACTAGATAATAAGTAGGTTTTAGATAATAGTAGTACTTACTACTTGTCATATTTTAGTTTGCAAATCTTAATGTTAGGTAATAATTTGTTAATTAGTATTGTTGCTCATGTATTCAAGAACGAATGATTATCAGTGTGTTAATACACCAAAATATATGATTTTATTCACAGAAATAAGAATCCAATATCATTAATTTAAAATGATACAGTTTTAAATTCATCACAAACTGATAATAATAAAAAAAAGATATTAATATTAGATAGTAAACAGTTGTTGAAGATTCAGTTATGGCTTAATGTCATTTAGAGTTAGTCATAACAATATACCATTGTATTAATATAATTAATTCATGTTTATGTCTTTATTTTTTATGTCAAGTAATAATTACAATTCATCAAGGAGTATGGGGAGATGAAGAGTATGAGTGGATAATATGTTCCAATAATTATGTTTAAATGATAAGAATTATAGCTATGGGAATTGTTAAAACCATTAGATGTTATGTTATATGTTGTAAGAAATAAGATTTTAAAACCAACAGAAACCAGTAAACAAGAAACAAACCATACATTCAAAAACAATGACACTAAAAATGAGTTATCAAAGTAGACAAATTAATATAGGGAAACAATAAAATTACACACAATTACAAGAACCGACTTAAACATTGAACAAATGAACAGAATCTTGTATTCAAACAATCAGGACCCATTACAAGGAGAAAAACAAAATTATATCAGTAATTAAAGAAAAATAGTCAATTGCTGTTTAAGCCTATGCAAATTCCCAACTGTCAACTACAAAAAACTTCAATTTATAGAATTAAACACTGACATTAGGAAGACTAAACCACATAAACTATGAAATACAAATAGACAATCATGTTAAGGCAGAAATAATAATGTAAATTGAGAAAACAGTATAATTAAATAAAATTCACAAAACTGTCAAAATGTTGATACCTAAGTGAACACTATAATATTGGATGTCAAATTAATCCTTGAGCCAAAATATGAACAGTGGTGATAATATTTACTACTAAAAAGGGAGTACTGAAGATTAATTACATTTAGAAGATCTGTAACCAGTTTAAATAAAAAATTTCAAATACCCTAACAATACTCTTTAGCCAATTTCAGCCAATCATAAACCTTGAGTAACCATAACAACAACCGAATATTGACTAATTTCAGTTAGGAACAATAATTTATGTAGTGACGCTAAACTGGAGAGACGCCACGCCGTGAAGGGCCCAAATTTTCAATAGAAAAACAGTATAAGTGCCCACAATTTTGAGAAGGAGTAGCAGTACAACAGATGAGAGGCCATTACAACTAATTTACACCAAGGACCAGCTAGGAATTAATCCAGATGACCGGAAAATACCTGTAATTCAACTTGAAGAAGATGACAACCAATTTTTGAGCCCAAGATCAGAAGTAGGAAGAATCTACGTCGGCCCATTACGTTACATGGACGACTGACAATACCCATCATATCTACTAACGTTGAGTATTGCTGAATTTATTTGAATATTATAAAACAAATTCTCTTTCAAAAATTCTAACTATAAAATAAAAAGTCTCACTATCACTGAATATTTTAAGGATTAATAAAATAAAGAAATAACTTTGTAAACATTGAATGAACACATGATAACCTATGTTACACAACGACACTGTCACACTTCAACACCACAATATTTAATTTATAGCAAACCTTGTATAATTTTAATGATCACAAACTTTTAATGATATGTTCTAATTTTGTTATCTTGTTATGTAAACCTGTTTCGTACTTAAAAGAACCCAATTGGCATATTTATTTTGTAAAATAATAACCAGAGTCAATTGTAAACATTGCACTGCCAACCTAGCGCTCCGCAGAGCGAGAGATTATATTGCGGAGGCTAAAATTTTATTATAACAGTTATTATTTTTATGAAGCGTTAACGATAATTAACAAGCAAAAGCCAAATAAAAAAGTGCGTACTGATAACAAACTGTCCAGTATTTATTTGTAGAAAATATCATGTATGTTTTGTTTACTAGCAATGGGTCGACATAACCAACATTAATTCAAGTTGGCAACACGTGTTCCCCCACTCACACGAGAATCAGTTACAAGCCAGACGGCGAACTATTCAAATTTTCGATAACAAATCACCATACTATACAAATAAAAACTTTTGTTTTCAAGAAAAACAATTTGGCGCCTACCCGGAATTACTAACAGTGCGAGAAGGGACAGGTAAGGCACGCAGGCTACCAGACGCTTCCGAACGACACAATTTACGTTCAATAAAACTAACAACTACACAAACGTTAATAAATATTTGAATACAAATGAAATACACAGTTAGTATATAATATAACAACTGTTATTAAATAAAGTTGCTCCGGCAATAAATAAACAATTTTGTCAGGTTGGCTAAGTTGATTGAATCGATTCTAAATCGACATGGCTGTCGTCAATGTTTATTTTGTACTGTTCATTTAATCTGAGTTCTTTTGATTATGAAAAATATTAATAAGATGATAATAAAGTACACTACCTTACATCAATTGTACTTATATACTATTAGAGTTAATTACAATTCGTTTTTTAAGTGTTAAAAAGTGTGTGTTAATAATTCGTAATTGGTACACATTTTATTTTCTGTTTACATACAAGTTTAGGTTTTATTCTCAATTAATCCTTGAAAGAAATTTAGTTATCAGTTCGGAGTGAGAGTTATTTGTGTTGTGAGAAAAGTTAATTAGAATGTATTTCGTAAATTCGGGTAGTTCAGATATACTTAACAAATCTTGTTGAATTCAGGTGAAGGGTCACTTAGTTCTTAGTTAGGTTGGGTCCATACGATCATCAGTCTTCCATCATTTATAATTTGGATTACGTCTGGCTTCTTTTTCAGATTATTATCTGGCTAATTGGCTCTCCTAGTTTAATTAAGTCTTCGTTCAACTTATTGAATCCACTTCTTATTAAATTTGGTCGAATTTCTTATTATTTTAATTAATAATTGTGTTGAATATGGCTTGGCTTCTGTATGTCTTGAGCGTCAATAATGGACTAATATTTTATAACAGAATTATATTAAATAACGTTCCGTTGTTATGGCAACTGTCTGTACTCTCATTGGTTGATCATATTTATGTCTATTGTTATACTATTTGAATTTTAATTCAAAATGAATAAATATCTTCTGATATCTATTATTCTTCTGTCTTCTTATCTATGTATTAGATATTATCACAACTGTTTATATTTTCTTTCAAAGATCATTTTGACGTCCCACAAAGCTGGGTTTGTTCATGTATTAAATTTTTGACAAAAATGTTAATATTATGTTATTACATTTATTTCTTATTTTATGTTTTTAATCTAACTCTGACATCTTAACATGGTTCACTAATTGTACTTAATGAGTTACTTGCCCTGAATTTTCTAATACAATAGTTAATTTCTTACAATTTGTTTGTTTTGGATTTATACAGTTAGGCATTTTATATGCCAAAGTAGTAATTGGCTATATCTTCTTATTTTACACAAATTAAAGATTATTTTTCATTTACATATGTTTTGCTTGGTGTCTTTGATGACTTGGTTACATTTTGAATTAATTTGGGCTGTTTTACAATAATTGTATGTTCTTATTACTTTACCATAATCATTACTTGTCTGTTATTCTCTTATTTCTTTTTCTGTCTTTACTCTAAAGATTATTATTATGTTTGTAAAATTTTATCTCCTTACTCATATCTATTGCCATTTCTTATAACTTGTTTATCATTTAACATTACTTATAAAACATAACACAAAAATTAGGTTTATGGTCTGTTTACTTTTTTCAGCCATATTCCTTCTTATAAACTTAATTGAACAAATAACTATCTTGGTGAATAACATTATAACACCATTTATTTTATCTTGCTAATCATCCCTTTGAACATTTTCATTAACATAGGATGTTTTATTTATTTTGCACTCATATTATTTAGTTTATTCTTATTTAGCACTATTAGATTGGTTGTCTATCCATCTTTTAACATTTACTATATATTTTTTACTACTTAACCATTGTAACAATAACATTCTTAATCATTATGGGATTTTTATCCTGAATACAACTGTATTACTATTCTACTATCACTTCTAACTATAATAACACTATTCTGGTTATTCTTATTTTTTGGTATCTTTCACCCTTAAACTATAGTGTTAATCACTGGTTTTGGTGTCTTTACCTATATGTTGTGTTTTATATTGTAGCGTGACAGAAAATCCACTACTTATTAATTCATATAAGATAATAAACAATAATTACATTACATATACTAATATAATATCGAATGAAATTTAATGAATTCCAAGGAATAAACCACAATAAAATAAAAATCCTCATTGAATTATATAAAAACCACTGTTAAAAATCAAAGAAATAATTAAAAGCAACTCATATTATAAAATCAGGAATTTACCCAGGAAGTTAGGAGCAGTAAACAAATTAGATACCACAATATCAAGGAGAAAGAATCAGTTTAGGAGTGGTGAAACAACAAAATACCCCGAACACAAGAAGAAGGAAGAGTAGAGGTTATTATCAGGAAGTAAACCATACCCTGAACCCTTTAACGAAGAGCAAAGTCAGTATCAGAAAATAAATTAGATACTCCAAATCAAACATCAGTCAAGATAACACGAAGTACCTTGGTTTACCCAAGAGTGAAGACAAGAAGAAGGAAGACCAGAAGAAAGACAAGAATGAAGACCAGAAGAAAGACAAGAGTGAAGACAAAAGACAAGAAGAGAGGAAGAAATAGTATGAAAGAAACACCGTTATAAGACCTATTATTAACTACCATCAACCCCAAACCCATAAAGACAATTAAAGAAAGTATAACATCCCAAAACCCTATTAAATTGTAATTATTAATGAGCCAAAAGTGTTGTATAGTATTATAAGAAGTGAACCAACTAATGCTATTGTGTGATAACAAAAAAATAAACAAGTCTTAACAGTCCACGATTACTAAAGGTCTGGTCTGAGATAATAAGACTCAAAATATCAGAACCACCAGTGAAAGTGAACTAGTGCAAGTGTTTTTGGAAATACAATAAACTTAAAGTTGTAGTGATACTATGACTTACCAATATAACAACTTTTAGATTCAATAATACACATCATCATAAAATAATAAAATGGAAGAGTTCCAATATTTTATTATTTTAATGTCAATTTGTTATTACAAGACATTTGTAAAAATGCTAATAACTAAAGTAGAGGTGGACATGTTTACTGATGAAGGGGATAATAAAAATAATGGTTTAGACCAGAAAGGGCTGGAATTAATTTAAGTATTCATAGGTTTAAAAATGTTTAAAATGGCTATTTGTTCACAGCCATAAAATCCATATATTTGTAAGAGTTTTTAGTTAATAAGATTTATATGTGTTTAGAATAAATTATGTTTGCCCAAATAACAGCATACATACCATTAATAATGTTTCAGTAGGTTTGCTGTGTTAATTAAAAAAAGAGTTAAATGTATATTTTCAAACAATGTCAGCAATATGTCCAATTGTACAGAATGCTAAGTAATGTTCATTATTATTTTTATATAACAGTAGTATTAATCAGATACTACACATCACAATAAGTTTATAAAACATTTTATTTTTGTCATAATAACTATGTAAAGTCAGAGGAGGAGTAGGATTAAATTTATTTGAAAAAGACAGAAATGTAAAATTCTAAACCATAGGCCATTTAATGAATTCACAGAAACCATATAAACCAGTTAATTCACTTATAACGCCTGTAAACTGGCAAGATTTAGGTAAGGTAAATCAGTTAACAACTACTGTGAATGAATCTATGAGTTAAAATGATAAAATAGAAATATACCTTAAATTATGGTAAATTTTTGAAATATAAATTAATTATTTTTAAAGAGGAGTGTTAAATTCAGAGATTATCTGTAAAAACCAGTTCAAAGGTTCAATTTATATGTATTTAAGGAAAGGAAGAGAAATATGACTATTTGAAATTTATTATAATAGTATTAATAACAATTAAAATGGCAGAAAAATTATATGAAGGCGGAAACCAGTTTTTGAGCCTAGATTTCCAAAAAGAAAGAAATTTGGTAATATCCACAAAAATGTCAACAGATATGGACTATAATATATCAATTCAAATAGAATGAGATAATTAAACCAATGATAAGGTTCATAATTCATGAAAGTGATGAATAAACTAAATAAATTCCATATATAATGTATTTTTGTATCATGTGTATGGGAAATCGAAATATTTTAACAATACTTTTTCAAAGATTAACTGGGCCAGATTTTGACTAACGTGAAGGAAGTTAGTTAGTTCTTTGTTAATGATCAAACTGAACAGTTCATGTAATATAACGTTCCTTGAAACCGTGAAGAAAAGAGTAATAAGGTTGTCTAGTAAATTCAGTGGAACGGGAGTTACGTTAAACAAACACTTTTACAGTAAAAACAAATTAAACTTTAACGACAATAGTGAAACATAACACCAAACTACAAGATACAAGTGATTTAAAACAGTAAAACAATATATTTGTGATAATTCACGCTACAACTCATAACCGCTTTTTGAGTAGTTAACCAACAGAAGTGAAAAAACACAAATAAAATAACATAATTAACACCAGTATACACGGAACACTCTTCAAGAACACACCAAACAACATATTAGACAGATTACACAAGTTCGGGGACATTTAAAACATATATGAAGATAATTTTGCAGTGAGATTTTCTCGCGACAAGATCGGCGTTTAACCTCGACATATTTTTGAGCGGCCATCTTGAAAATGCGAATCAGTGCCTCCAACATCGCTTGACGTAATAGTCTACATATGGTTTGACAATTCAATTTTTTTTTAAACATTATATAAGGATTATTAAAATATTGTTAGATAATAATTATTGAAATCACTTTATTTGTAAATGTTATACTTTCTCGTTTACCCTTCTCTGACTATTAATAATATAATCGCTCCAAGAACCTTTTTTATAATTTACATTTTTCAACTGTATGAACAAATCGATTATTTCCTGAGACGGAGTCGACAATTGCTCACAATCGATTAAACATCGATAATTTCTTAAATTTGTTAATAAATCCATTTATTTCAATTGTTTGTATCTATAACTTTTTTCACATGCTAATTTAAGGTTTATTTATTAATGCAACGAGACTTCAAGAAGAAGAAAATATTTTTTTACAGTGAGATATTGGACCAGCACGAAAAATCATAAATCGATTGCTGACCGGAGTTAATCTGATTAACTCCGGACTTTGTTAAGATCTTCAAGAAGTGCTAAATAATTAATAAATACCTTATTAATTATTAAAATTTTTACCAAAACATTAAAACAGAATTATTTCTCAATAACAGACATCAATTAAAACATAAACAAAATTTTTTTTTTTTTTTAAATTTTTTTTAAATAAAATTTTTTCTTTATTATCTTTATTTGTAAAGACTGCATACAGGGTCTAGTTACAATATTTATTTTGTGTCTTTTTCATCATTATTTGAGTTTATTCCTTCTCATTTATTTTCTTTATTGTTTGTTTGTGCCTTTTTCATCATTATTTGAGTTTATTCCTTCTCATTTTCTTTTCTTTATTGGGTCAATCACTTGGGTTGTGTCATAGTCCTTTGTCTCGTCATAGTCATTTTATTTTCATTAGTTTAATCTAGTTAATTCATTTTAGTTTTTTCCCTGGTATTGGGGCGGCTTTTTGTGTTGTAACATAATGCCTCTCCATCAAAATGGATCATTTTGGTAAAACACTAGCGTAGTATTTTATGAAATTATCAGTTATATATCATTTTTTTCATTTTCTTCTTGTTTCTCTTCTTACTTGTTCCACTCCTTTTTATTTAGTTATCTTTTAGATCTGTTTCTTCTTATTTCCATTAGTGCGTTCTCCCTGTTATATATAATTTCCCTAACTTTTAGTAGCTGGTTTCATCCATTACTACCTTTTTTTCTGAGATCAGTGGAACATCATCTCTGCTCAGTTAATTGATTGCTGGACCTATTCTCAGTCAATCTTAAGTATCTTTTTGTCATCTTGTGACTTTCATTAATGATAATATTTTGGGGATTGTCAACTTCATGGTTCTTTAGATCATTTTAACTTTTTTCTTCTCTTTCTTCCTTCCGCTGTATCTTTGCTATATTCTGTTATATACTCACACAGTTGATTTTTTTTATTTATTTGTTAATTTCATTATTTCTAACTTTTAATTAGTTTGTTTTTCTTTTCTTCTTGTGATCATTTTAATTACTTTAGGCATTTTTTCTTTTCTTCTCCTTTGTTGATTACCCTTATTTTGCTTTAGCCACTTGCTGTATATTTGCTTTATATATGTTTTCTTGTAACAGTTTTTTTTTCTGAATATTCTATATTCTTTACAATTTTGTGTATTTGTCTTGGCAGTTCTTTCTTGGTTCTATATTTGTTTATTTTAATTGATCTCCTTTCTAATTCTCCTGTATTATTAAGTCCTGTTTTCACTTCATTTGTTTATTTTATTTTATCTCACATATTTTCTAAATCTTAGTGTAAGTTGATTGTACTTACTATTTTGTAATTTATTCCTTTATTTTATCTCTTATCTCATATGTTTCCTAAATGGTAGTGTAAGTTGATCTTACTTATTTTTTTTTTGAATTTTGTAATTTATTTTATTCCTCGATTTTTATGCATTCCACCTGTCGGCCGTGGTTTCTTCTTCATCAATTTCTTGTCTCTCTCCCTGAGGTGTGTTGGATTGGTTTCCATTATTTCTTGGGGGAATCCAGAGTTCTGGTGGGTTTCGTTGATTATATGGTATTCGGAAAAGCTCAGCAGGGTTGTTACTGAATGGTATCCAGTCATAATCTTCATTTTCTTGATTGTTTCCGTCACTCCTACTCCTTCTATTCTCATCTTGTTGGTTGTTTCCGGATGGTGCATCCCTTCTTTGGTTACCGTTTCCGGATCTGGATCCTTCGATGCTATGATTTTGTTGCACATTTCCATTATCCTCCTCCCTTGGGTGCTGGTTATCGCTCTGTGCGTTATTATTATTCCTGTCATTTGTTTGCGGTCTTGTGTAGCGCCTCCCCTGGTTGTTTTGGTTGCTCCCATGCATAAAGTGTACTTGGGGTTGATTACTTTGATTTTGGTTACCCCCGTTTCCTCTGTTATACTGGTAATTCGGGTTGTAGTTGTTCCCGTGGTAATTACTGTTGTTGGGGTGACCGTTCGGACGCTGGTTTTGTCCGTTTCCCCTGTAATTGTTGTTGTTGGGATTGTTATTCTGATTGTTCCCGTTATATGGTGGATTACCCTGATTGTATTTTGGGCGGTTACCCGTATATTGGTTGTTATTAAAATTCCGGTTTGGGTTATTTTGGTTGTTACTCTGGGGGTTGTTATTTGACGGATTGTAGTTCGGTGGGTTTTGGTTTTCATTCCCTCGGTTATATTTTAAATTGACCATCCTGTTGCGCTTGTATCGCCCGTCATTCTCATGATCTTCTAACAAGCTTGCCATTCCTTGTATCGTTTTGATTTGGCCTTGTCTTCTGGCTTTTTGAACGGCATCCCCCAATTGTATGACTAATGATTCTTCCGGGATTCTTGGTTCCAAATTTCGTGCTAGGCACACCTTGCCCAGAAAGTATGAAGTTAGGGTGTGTCCTGCTTGTGGTTCATACCTCCCATTACTTATATCGATCTGTACCACGTTCTGGGTCGTCTCCGACCAATACTTGTCGCTGAACTGCATTTTAAAATCCTGTGTGTTGGTTATTTCCGGTCTCGTTGCCATCCACCAATTGTCGTGGGTGTCTCGGAACATCTCATCAATCATGCTGCGCACCGTTGTCCATCGAGTTTCCCTATTTTTTTCTATCACCTCCTCCATTCTTTTTAGGAACTCAATCGGGTTGCGTTGGTAGCTCCGGAAGTTTATCAGCTACCGGTTCTCGCTGGTTATTATGTGTGTGTTGTTACAGGGTTTGTCTCTCAGTGCATCTAGTTCTTCCTGCATCTGTCTTTCTCGTTGGTTGAGTCCCTGGATCTTCTCTTTGTTTTCTCTTTGTTTTCGTCTACTTGGTTGAGGTTGCTACATACTCGTTCCACCCTTTCACTTACATCGCTTTGTATATCTTTGTGCTTTTCCTCCAGCTTTTTGAGCACTTCCTGTTTGTTTCTTGTGCATTCTATTGTTGTGATTTGTTGAAGTTCCTCGATTCTATTTTTTCCTTCCTCCTCGACGTCGCTTATTTTGTTTATTAACTCCTCCCGGACTTGTACTACTGCTTCGTTCGTCTCGGTGATGGTCTGTTTTATTTCTTCACGACATTCTACCAGCTGTTGTCTTAACTCATCTTTCGTCTTCTCACTATTTTCCTTCAATTGTCGTTGGAGTGTTTCACTATTATTCTCGATTTTGTTGTTCAGTGTTTCCAGATCTTTCTTGATCTGTCTCTTTAATTCTTCACTCTTCCCTTCTAATATTTCTTGGTTTCTCTTCAAGGCTTCATGGTTACTTTCCATCTTACTATTTTTGACATAGTTTCTATGTCCTCCTTGAGCTGTTTCTTTAATTCTTCACTATTATGTCTTAAGTATTCCCTGTCTTCCTTTATTTGTTCTTTTAATTCTTCATTGTTTTGTCTTAAGAAATCCCTGTCTTCCTTTCTTTGTTCCTTAGTTTCTTCCTTTTTTGTTTCGAATTTTTCGGCTATGAACTTCATCAGGTCTTGCATGCTCGGATCTGCTTTTGCTTTTTTCTGATCGCCCGCTTGTTGTTCCCTTTCACTATCTTGGATTGGTTTCTCTGGTTGGTTGACCTCTATTTCAGGTGCTGATTGGGTTGGTTCCTCTTGGGTATCCTCTTCGATCAATTCCTCGATCATTTCCATTTCTTCAACCTGTGTTGTCTCCTTGTCTTCTTTGTCGGTGTCTTCAGCCCTCTTCTTTGGTTTCCCCTGGTGATCATCTTGTTGTCTTTTTATTTTTCGTAACCGCCGCTAGTCTTTAATTTTTGCCACACTAGTTGGTCACCAATTTGTAATGACGAAACTCTTATAGTCTCTATTAAAAGTGTGTTTGTATCGTGTGTTAGCCCCACACGTTGTAGTCGTTACTTTATGTTTAAAAATAACAGTCGTACTGTTTCTAACTTCTCACGCTGACGATGTCCGTCACGAACGCACGAATGACCAGTACCGTTAGCTTCACGAGTGTAAACCTTACCTGTCCTTCAATGAGTAAATTTATTTCCTGGATGGCGCCAAATTGTTTATGAAAACAATTAAAAATGTGAAACTGAGCAATCGTTCTATGCGGTGTTGACTAATTCAAATTACCCTCGCAACTGGCAGGCATTTGAATCCCGCTTGTAGTTCGTCGTGCTGCCGACGTCTAACGCTGGCAGACAATTTCGCTCGTCACTAAAGTACACAAACATTATAATACAATTTATAATGAAATAAAGTATGGTTATTGCTACTCAGTACTAGTTTATTAACATGAAATAGTTAATAGTTATTCAGTTAAATACAAAATTATATACTGTTATTAAAGAAAGTTGCTCCGGCAATAAATAGACAATTTTCTCAGGTTGGCTAAGTTGATTGAAACGATTCTAAATCGACATGGCCGTCGTCAATGTTTATTTTCTACTGTTCGTTTAATCTGAGTTCTTTTGATTACGAAAAAATAATAAGATGATAATAAAGTACGCTACCTTACATCAATGGTACTTATATACTATTAGAGTTAATTACAATTAGTTTTTTAAGTGTTAAAAAGTGTGTGTTAATAATTCGTAATTGGTACACAGGTTATTTTCTGTTTACATACAAGTTTAGGTTTTATTCTCAATTAATCCTTGAAAGAAATTTAGTTATCAGCTCGGAGTGAGAGTTATTTGTGTAGTGAGAAAAGTTAATTAGAATGTATTTCGTAAATTCGGGTAGTTCAGATATACTTAACAAATCTTGTTGAATTCAGGTGAAGAGTCACTTAGTTCTTAGGTAGGTTGGGTCCATACGATCATCAGTCTTCCATAATTTATAATTTGGATTACGTCTGGCTTCTTTTTCAATCAATTGGAAATTTTAATTTTTTTCAACTATTAATAATCTGGCTAATTGGCTCTCCTAGTTTAATTAAGTCTTCGTTCAACTTATTGAATCCACTTCTTATTAAATTTGGTCGAATTTCTTATTATTTTAATTAACAATTGTGTTGAATATGGCTTGGCTTCTGTATGTCTTGAGCATCAATAATGGACTAATGTTTTATAACGGAATTATATTAAATAACGTTTCGTTGTTATGGCAACTGTCTGTACTCTCATTGGTTGATCATATTTATGTCTATTGTTATACTATTTGAATTTTAATTCAGAATGAATAAATATCTTCTGATGGCTATTATTCTTCTGTCTTCTTATCTATGCATTAGATATTATCACAACTGTTTATATTTTCTTTCAAAGATCATTTTGATATCCCACAAAGCTGGGTTTGTTCATGTATTAAAGTTTTGACAAAAATGTTAATATTATGTTATTAAATTTCTTTCTTATTTTATGTTTTTAACCTAACTCTGACATCTTAACATGGTTCACTAATTGTACTTAATGAGTTACTTGCCCTGAATTTTCTAATACAATAGTTAATTTCTTACAATTTGTTTGTTTTGGATTTATACAGTTAGGCATTTTATATGCCAAAGTAGTAATTGGCTATATCTTCTTATTTTACACAAATTAAAGATTATTTTTCATTTACATATGTTTTGCTTGGTGTCTTTGATGACTTGTTTACATTTTGAATTAATTTGGGCTGTTTTACAATAATTGTATGTTCTTATTACTTTACCATAATCATTACTTGTCTGTTATTCTCTTATTTCTTTTTCTGTCTTTACTCTAAAGATTATTATTATGTTTGTAAAATTTTATCTCCTTACTCATATCTATTGCCATTTCTTATAACTTGTTTATCATTTAACATTACTTATAAAACATAACACAAAAATTAGGTTTATGGTCTGTTTACTTTTTTCAGCCATATTCCTTCTTATAAACTTAATTGAACAAATAACTATCTTGGTGAATAACATTATAACACCATTTATTTTATCTTGCTAATCATCCCTTTGAACATTTTCATTAACATAGGATGTTTTATTTATTTTGCACTCATATTATTTAGTTTATTCTTATTTAGCACTATTAGATTGGTTGTCTATCCATCTTTTAACATTTACTATATATTTTTTACTACTTAACCATTGTAACAATAACATTCTTAATCATTATGGGATTTTTATCCTGAATACAACTATATTACTATTCTACTATCACTTCTAACTATAATAACTATTCTGGTTATTCTTATTTTTTGGTATCCTTCACCCTTAAACTATAGTGTTAATCACTGGTTTTGGTGTCTTTACCTATATGTTGTGTTTTATATTTATTTTGGGTTACACTGGCACTTTGTACCTTGTTTACTGTACTTTAGTGTTAATAGTGGTTATTCCCTAATATTGATTTCTTATATATATTGTAACGTAACAGAGTTGAGGTCCCCAACGTTACATAAAAAATTGAATGAAACATGGTCAAGGACCATACCCTGAATTAAGGTTGCTCAGTAGTTAATGCATCTGAGAAGTGCCTCAAGTCAAAGGAGGCAATAATTAATGTTGAATATAAAAAACCATACCAATTAATAGTTAAATATAATAAATTATGCTTGTTTTTATAATGTAACATCTTAATGTTTACAGAATATTTATGTTATATTTTGAGTATGGTAGGAATGAACTGATGTGGTTTAATAGAAATACTTCATCAATGATTACGTTTATATTTATGTTAAATTTGTCTTTAGACAATCAAGTATAGTTACCAGTGTTAGGCATTATACTAAGTTTTAAGTATTGTCTAAAATTGAATAATGCTGTTGTTTTAATTAACATTTGTAAACTTGGCCAGGAGGGCAATCAGTGTTTAAGGTTTGACAAGTAGTTCTGACAATTATATTGTAAAGTAATGAAGGGTTCCAGGACCAGTTAATTAATGTAATAAAGTAAACACCAGGAAATTAAAACTAATGTAATTAACCATTAACCAATAATTAATTGTACAGTAGGTCAGGTAAAAGAAAATTAAGTTAAAAAACCAAATAATGTTATAACGGTTGTAAGAAAACCTATAGGCCTAAATTCCATATTTGCGAAAGGAAATTAATACCTTTTTAAGAAGTCCAGTCCAACGAAACTATGGTAAAACATTTACTGTTTAAGAAGGAAGGTTAGGTGAGAATTTTAGGTAATTTAATATTAATCCAAGCATGGAGTATTTTATTGAAAAAGAGTAGTAATATTCTATAATTCTGGCTCTAGGATATCTAGTTTCACCCAATGACGAAAAAACGTGGTTGTTAAGGCAACTGAAATGGACATGAGTTGTTTATATTGAATCATTCGTTCTGATTGTTACAAGCTATTAGGTTGAGATGGGCCGATACATTTAAAAAAAAAAAATGAATAATAAATTCGGAAGAAAAATGAATCAAAATTAAAAACCCTCTTTGAAAGATAATTCTATCTTAATACTGATAAGTAATAAAACTAAATAGACTTCAAAATTGTAACTGAATACATTTAAAAAAGAATTGAAAACCCCTCACCTCATTCACCAAATAATTCCGCTGTAGTCGGTATCAAACCAATTCCTCCTATAACCAGAAGAACAGTTAAGAGAATTAAAGTCCGAACTAACGGAATTATTGAAAAAACAAGAAGACCTCATTTGGCAGAGTTAACCTTCATTTGAAGAAGAAGCCGGGATACTATTTTCATTCCACCGGGATCGACAATTATCAAGATCATAGGAGAAAAACAGAAGTCCGAAGAATTCCTGAGAGCTTCGCAGTACACTCCATAATCAATTTTATTAAAAGCCAGAACACTTTTACTGGATGAAGATGAGTTAAGCTGAGTCTTGTCAACTGTTTACAGACGTCCACGGCCAGTCGAAGTTTTCGTCGACTCGGTAAAAAACAACCTATTTTAATTTCACTATATTTAGAGTAAATAATTTTGTTTTGTAATACTTGAGTAACCTTAATTATGCATTTTACCTGGCCTTACTAATGGTTCCAAGAACTTTACGAACCCTGGGATAAGAACTATTTATTATTATTTTTCATTTGTATAAGTCTATAGAATTTGATTAATTGATAATCGATATATTTTTGTGTGATCGATTTGATTATATTATTATTTTTGAGATAACGTGGACTGTGAATTAATAGAGAAAATTAATAAAGGATCTTCATTGTATGAGATAATGTTTGAAGTTATTGCAGAATAAATACTATACGTAGTGGTTGGAATAATTTACAAAAAGGTTGATTCAAACCCGATGAACAACTAACCTATAAGTACGCTTATTACAAGTAACAGCGCTAAACGCTTGCAGCTGGTGGAACGGGAGATTGCTGAACTAGCTTGTGTTTAGTACAAAATTTGAATAGAATTCTCTAACATCGAGTGACTAGGGTTGACAAGAATACCCATTACATTCAGTCAATACTCTATACATATCGCTAATATTACCCAACCACTGAAAACTAAGTTAAATCTATATCGTAGTATGATTATAAATTAAAGAAACATAATTATAATTATGTTTGCCTAATAATATATTTTCAGGAGGTTTCATCGGTAACAACCGAATAGTTATATTTATTAATAACACATTAATTAAGACAGGTAACAACATTTTAATTGTTACAAATTGCCACCTTCAACGTGTTGATTGACATTGATACAAGAGAGTCTCACATAAGCAAATAAATCACAAGAAGAAGATATATATATATATATATATATATATATATTACAACGATACATAATTGCATAAATATAAATTTATTTGTTTTTGCGGAGCCCCACGATCTGGAACGCCATATTATGTAACGATATAACGTTGCAAATATAATATAATTTACATTTGTGATGCTCCACGTTGGAAGCGATATATCTTATGCAACAATACGATATACATAAAAATAGGCATGACTGGTCTCACGTTCAAGATTGACAAATTATGTAACTCTATATCATTTAATTTGGGTTTCAGGTGTATCTGCAATAAGAACTCTATGTAACTTGTAACGGTATTTCAAATTTATTTGATATTAATAAAATTGTGCACCTGGCACTTACTTCGACTTAAAAACATTCGTTATTATTGGTTATTATGCCGTAAGGCTTATGCTATATACATCCTTACTGACTAAATATTCTATTCTACTAATTATTGTATTAAAGGAAAATCTCATTTCCATACTACTCAGTCAATTAATGTGTTCCAAAATATCAATATCTCAATATCTTTTTATATATTGTAATGTACTCAAAATATTAATAGTTATAGAATTTATCTTTTGTTTCTCAGTACTGATTTATCTCAAACACTAATTGTTTTCATTTAAATGCTTTGTATTCATTTCATTTCAATACTAATTTGAGCTCTTGTTACGTTAATCGTATTTCTAAAACATCTATGATTTTAATTCTACTTTACAATAAACATTGGCTCTTACTTTTAAATAGAACAGAAATGTCTTTAACTGTCTTTGAGTTCATTGTACGATTAAGAGATAAATAAGTTGTTTATCACCTTATTGTCGTCAATCATACTCGATCATTTGATCCTTCTGTAGTCGTCCTCGTCTCGCACTCCAGCGTCCTCTTGTCCAGCGTCGACTCGCTTTTTGTCCAGCGTCGCCTCGCTCTTCTCCTCTTGTCAGCGTCGAATCGCTCCTCTTGTCCAGCGTCGGCTCGCTCCTCTTGTGCAGGGTTGACTCGCTCTTCTGTCCAGCGTTGACTCGCTCTTCTGTCCAGTGTCATATCACTCTCTGGAACTTCTCCTCGTGCTGTTTCTGACGTCAATGGATCTTCTTATGTAATTTTGTTATTATTTAAAAACATTTTGTTTTACAATCCAGTTACATAACTGTATGTAACTGGAAGGATGAAATTATTTACAAAATTTTAAATATTCTGTGCGGACGGGCAGAAGCTCCCGCTGCACTGTGGATGATTTAAGAAAGAGAACCACTGTAGCTTGTGTGTCCTATTTATACCCATGTCTTGGTCGACACCTCAGTGGTACGAATTCGACAAGTCAGAAACTGTCTCTGGATTCAGTTCCCCCACTCTTTGTCAATTTCGCTATTTCTTATATTTCTGCGAATTGCAGAGTCCTGTAAGTATACTCTTATACTTATCTTATAACTATTTTTTCAACACAGGTTCACTGTAATTTTGGACATTGCAACTTAACCCTTTCGATTTGTACACAGTTATTTCACTATTACACTTGTACGGTGTGGCACTTTCACATGGTTTTCGTACACAGTATTTAGTAAATTTTCTTACATTTTATTGTGTTTTTGGATTTTACTCTTTAATTATAGTTTATGAATAATTACGGAAAAACAGTAATTATGCAATTCTTCATCTTGGGGTGGTAAACTCGCCTCCATAGACCTGCGTTCACACACACTAGCAAAATACTGATGTACACACTTTCAGTTACATTTGTGTGTGTGTGTGCACGTCGATTCAGGTCGAAACACCTGTTCATATTTTTGTCTGAGCCAAGCTTGCAATCCCTGACATGCTTATTTCTAATACATTATTAATTATTTACAGTTTATTAGGTATATTTAAATTTTTATATTCAATGCTCAGTACATCACTTATTTGTACTGTCGCATTATCCCTCTGCTTGGTAACAAAAAAAAATGTAATAAATTTATTTATTATAATTTTTTATTATTATTATTATTACACTTGAAAAAATGTAACAAATAATAAAGAATAATATTTGTCATTTCCCCCTTAATTGGAGTGTATACAAATGTCTTACCTCCCCTCCTTATACGCTCACTGCTCATGACCTTGTAGTAGGGTGGCTTCAACAAACAGCTGATCTGACTGGTTTCATTGACCTCGTTGTTTTGATGTGTAAAACTTCCTAAATGACGTTGCGTGGAATTTACCAATTTCTTTCTTCTGTATCTCATCATATACGATGAACGTGTGTTGTCCTACTCGCTGTCTTAACGTATACGGTCCATTATAAAGTCTGAAGAATTTCTTCGCTGTATTATCACTCCGTTTTCCCACTGGATTAGCTTTGAGTAGTACACTTTCTCCCACGTTGAATTGTTGTAGCTTGTGAGTTAGATTAAATCTTTCTACTCTCTTGTTACCTCTTTCTCTTATCTGTTGCTTTGTGTATTCAATTTTCACACTTATTGGTACAGGTACATTTTGGTTATCAGGTTTGTTTATATACTTAGTCCAAAATCTGTTTGGCTTCTTATCTTCTTCTAATTCCATTGTAGTATATCCTGTTGCTTCATTATAATTTTCGTTAATGGCTTTTTCAAGAAATGGTAAATATTCTGCCCATTTATTGTGTTGATCATGGCAATATATTCGTAAATATTTACCTAATTCTTTGTTATCTCTCTCAGCAAGGTTTCCTTGAGGATGTCTTATGGATGTGAGTACAGGTTGTATTCCATTTTCCCTTAACGTCCTCTCCCATTTTTCACTTTGGAATTGTACACCTTGATCACTGAGTACCTTCTTCATTTTTCCATATGACGGAATATATTTCTGCAGTAGTATCTTTAGAACAACTTTGGTTGTGGGTCGCATAATTGGGTACAGTCGGACTGCCTTGGAAAACACATCGATACATACCAATATGTGCTTCACATCTCGACTTGATCGTGGTAGTGGTCCCAGAAAATCCACTGCAATTAGCTCTCCCTTGTTCTCCTTCTGTATGCTCTGCATTCCTACGTATGCGTGTAAATTCGGCCCTTTTGCCGTTTGACACTCATAACACTTCTTTACCTCCTTCTTTATCTTTTGATACATATTATTAATCGTAAAATCTTCTCGTAGACTCAGATAACATTTCAGAGCGGCAGCATGTGCTAAACTCTCATATGCTGGTTGAATTAATTTTTGTAGCATGTCATTCGTTAGTACTATCTTCCAGTCTTGTCTTACTAACCTGAAAAGAATTCCATTAAGTACCTTATAATGATTTGGTAGCTGTTCTTGGTCCTTCATCTCCCTTATCGTCACGTCCAAATCTTGTTGATGTGCTAAGTTTTTCAGCATTTGTTTTACTTCATCATTCTCTTTGAATTTAATTGATAACAATCGTACTTCTTTCTTTTCGCTCTCATAAACTTCTTCACATTCTTCTTTGATGTATCGGCTTAGTGTATCAGCTATAATATTGTCTTTATCTTTACAGTATTTAATGGTGAATGAGTATTTGCTAATGGCTAAAATCCATCTTAATAATCGGGCATTTGTTACTTTGCATTTCAATAGAAATGATAAGGCTTGGTGGTCAGTATGTATCTCAAAATGAGTACCATAAACATAATATCTGAATTGCTTAAGAGTGTACACTATAGCAAGTATTTCTTTTTCTGATGTGGAGTAGTGTTTTTCAGCTCCTTTGAAGACTCTATTGGCGTAGGCAATAACTCGGTGCTCTCCTGTATTATCTTGTTGATACAGTACACTTCCTACTGCGTAGTCACTAGCATCAGAGTATATTACGAATTTTCCTTCTCGTTGAGGATGATGTAACATAATATTTTCGATGAACAACTCTTTCACTTGGTTAAAGGCATCTTGATGTTTCTTCTCCCATTTCCATTTTTTTTCTTTCTTCGTCAGCTCTAGGAGCGGTTGCGTATACCTTGCATATAACGGTGAGAATCTTCTGTAGTATCCGGTTAGTCCTAAGAATGCTCTTAACTCTTCGAGATTTCCGGGTATCGGGAAATTAGTTATGCTGGAAATTTTGATAGGATCGGGTTGAATACCAGAGGATGAAATAATGTGACCTAGGAATTGGATACAGGATTTGATAAATTCACATTTGTCTAGGTTAAGGGATATGTTCGCTTGTTTAAACTTGTGGAATATCGTGCTTAGATGTTTTATATGTTCGTCTAATGTTTTAGATACAACTAAGATATCATCTACAAATATCATGGTGTAGGGTTCCACTTCAGGTCCTAGGGCTCTTTCTAGACACTTTACGATGGCTGCTAAACTCGTGCTTAATCCGAAGGGCACTACCCTGTGTTGGTAGCATTTATTTTTATACAGGAAAGCAGTGTACTTTCTATTCTCTTCACGAATTGGAATCTGCCAGAAACTTGAGCGTAAATCTAGCTTCGTCAGATACCTCGCTCCTTCACACTTAGTAAATAATTCGTCCGCAGTTGGCGCACAGTCATACTCCTTTAATACAATGCTGTTCAGCTCCCTCATGTCAAGGCATAGACGTATCTCACCATTTTTCTTCTTCACTACCACTAGAGGATTCAGGAAGTTGCTGTTCGATCGCTCTATGACTCCACTTTCGATCATACGCTGAATTTCCAGTTCAACCTCTTCCTCATATCGTATTGGTATAGGGTATGTCTTCCTAATGACTATCGTAGGGTCTGACACAACATAGAGTGTTCGTATACTGTCGTCTGCGTCAGTACTTCACTAAATACATCACTGCATTCTTCTATTAACTCATGCAGTTTCTCTTCTTCCTGTGTCGTCATCCCTTCATCTACCGCATTCACATGTCGAGTTGGACCATATTGTATTTGTGGCTTGTACAAAGTAATAGGTGTTTCACTTACCTTGCACTCTTCTTCCTCGCTGTTCATGTTTAATTCATATTGAACATTTTTATAGTTACACACAATTGTATTGTCATTAATATTAATCTTAGGATTTATTGTATTTAGTATATCGTTACCTAAAATTCCATCATAAATCAATTTATGCATAATTATCATGGGATGTTCTAATTCTAGATTTTTATATGTTAGAGTTACATATGCTTGTTGTTTAACTCTTCCTTTTTTATTGGTAGCTGTTGTAATATTTAAATTATTTACGGGCAAAATTGCAGTATTTTAAAAATATTTCTTGTTGCGTTGAACCCATGCAGCGTTAAGAACTGACAGCTGGCTGCCTGTGTCAACTAGCATCAGTATTTTACACCTGTTTATGCTCACAGTCACAATAGGGCATTGTGTTTGCTGCGCGTCTCGCTTTATATCCTGTTCAGTGCTTAATAAATCCTCCCTAATATCGCAGGGGTATATGTTGTTTATTTTATAATTTTGCTTCCGTTTATTCAGTCATTGTGACGCCTTTGATGTAGACGGCCGGCTGTGGAATGTTACTGTCTCCATCTCATTCATTTCTTGGCTTTCTCTCTTCAATTTTTTTTCGTCGTACCCTCGTACTGCGGCAATGCGTTTGTCAGCTGGTTTTGAAAAATGTTTACGATTGGACGACCATACAACGTCTCCTTGTCGTTTAGCTGTATTTATTCGTTCAGTCTCTCTAGCTGTGTGCGTTGTAGTGTTGTATATTGGTGGCGAATAATTTATTTTGTAATTATCACGGTGCGGTGTAGTGTTTTGTATTGCTTTCTTGTCATCTCTGTGATAATTATGATGGTGATTTGCGTGTCTTTGTTCCCAGTATTGTGTGTTCTTACCTTTATTGATATTCTCCGACTGTGTCACAAGGATTAAAAATTCTTCTGTTTTAATTCCCTGCGTATAAACTGCTAACTGGATATCTCGCTGAAAATGGTAAGATAATTTTGAAACAATTTCGTATTCTGAGAATTTAGGTTTAAGATGCTTTACACGTTCTATTTGTGTAATTGTGTATTGTTCAATACTCTGCTGTCCTTGTGCATTGAACTTTCCATATTCGAGTTGATCCCGTACTTGTCATTGGGTATGTAGATTCCAGTATCGGTTTTCGAATGCCTCACGAAACTGCTGATATGTACTGACGTTATCTCTAATAATAGAGTACCATTGGCTGGCTGAATCTCTAAGATATCGCGTGACGAAGTCTATCTTCTCGTCGTCATTTATTGCACTCCCAATTTTTTCTATTTCCTTCTCTACTCTAGCTAGGAATTCCATACTGTTCTCCCCTTTACCACCTGAGAACTTAAGTCTGCTCCTTTCTTCCGTTGGTGTAGGAAATATGGTCATTTGGTTCTGGCCAAACTCTTAACTCACTTCGTAGCTGGTTCATTTCCTCTTGAATTTCTTCTTTCATATGTGCTACGTCTCCCGAATGGTCCTTCGTAGTTTCTTCAATTTTATTCTCAATAACTACAGTACGTGTTTCTATTTCTCTAAGTTTACTGGTATTTGTTTGCGATACATTATTAATAGTTTGAATTTTATCATCATGTTCTCGTGTTATAGTAGTTAAAGTATCATTTATTTGTTTATGTGTTTCTTTTAAATCTTTTCTCCACTCGAGACGTAATTCTTTTTGTTTATTTTCAATCCGTACAACTTGTTCATGTAAGGCTTGTTTAAAATTATTCTCTAGAGTACCAATACGTATGTTGGTGTCACCAATTTTTTCGGTTAACTGCGCATTACTGTCAATTATACTTTGTTTTATTTCAAGATTATCAATTTTTAACTCTTCTAGACTCTCTGTAATTTTTATGGTGTCCTGTCTAAAATTTTCGGACTGTATCTCTAATTTATTTTCTAAACTTTCTGTTTGTTTTGTATTTATTTCTTTTAGTTCGTATATTCTAGCATTTAAATTTTCTGTCTGTTTATTTAAATTTTCTGTCTGTTTTGTGCTTAATTCATCAACCCAGGCACGTATCATCGTCTGGAATGCCTCTACGTCTAAATTTCCTGGAGTCGTCATGTTGAAGTATTATTAAAATATTTATTTAGTAGTAATTCTTTAACAATTATTATTGATAACCGTTCCCTACTTATTTATTTATTTCTGTATTTTATTAATAGTTATTATTAATACTCATTACAGTTACACCTGTTACATAGACAAACACTATTATTTGTGGGCGCCAGCTGTGTGATTACACAACAATTAACATTACATTCAGTTACTGTTTAATGTAAATAATAATTACATATTATACATTTTTCATTTAACACACTCTTTATATTTTAGAGCAACCATTTAGATACATAATAAATTTTAATAGTTAAATGATGGGGATCGGGCCATACGTTCATGGGCTACAATTTATGTAACAAATTTTTTTTGTACATAAATTTAGGCATGTCGTGCCCCACGTCCAGGGCGACATATTATACAACGATACATAATTGCATAAATATAAATTTATTTGTTTTTGCGGAGCCCCACAATCTGGAACGCCATATTATGTAACGATATAACGTTGCAAATATAATATAATTTACATTTGTGATGCTCCATGTTGGAAGCGATATTTCTTATGCAACAATACGATATACATAAAAATAGGCGTGACTGGTCTCACGTTCAAGATTGACAAATTATGTAACACTATATCATTTAATTTGGGTTTCAGGTGTATCTGCAATAAGAACTCTATGTAACTTGTAACGGTATTTCAAATTTATTTGATATTAATAAAATTGTGCACCTGGCACTTACTTCGACTTAAAAACATTCGTTATTACTGTATTGGTTATTATGCCGTAAGGCTTATGCTATAAACATCCTTACTGACTAAATATTCTATTCTACTAATTATTGTATTAAAGGAAAATCTCATTTCCATACTACTCGGTCAATTAATGTGTTTCAAAATATCAATATTTCAATATCTTTTTATATATTGTAATGTACTCAAAATATTAATAGTTATAGAATTTATCTTTTGTTTCTCAGTACTGATTTATCTCAAACACTAATTGTTTTCATTTAAATGCTTTGTATTCATTTTATTTCAGTACTAATTTGAGCTCTTGTTACGTTAATCGTATTTCTAAAACATCTATGATTTTAATTCTACTTTACAATAAACATTGGCTCTTACTTTTAAATAGAACAGAAATGTCTTTAACTGTCTTTGAGTTCATTGTACGATTAAGAGATAAATAAGTTGTTTATCACCTCATTGTCGTCAATCATACTCGATCATTTGATCCATCTGTAGTCGTCCTCGTCTCGCACTCCAGCGTCCTCTTGTCCAGCGTCGACTCGCTTTTTGTCCAGCGTCGAATCGCTCCTCTTGTCCAGCATCGACTCGCTCCTCTTGTCCAGCGTTGACTCGCTCTTCTGTCCAGCGTTGACTCGCTCTTCTGTCCAGTGTCATATCACTCTCTGGAACTTCTCCTCGTGCTGTTTCTGACGTCAATGGATCTTCTTATGTAATTTTGTTATTATTTAAAAACAGTTTGTTTACAATCCAATTACATAAGTGTATGTAACTGGAAGGATGAAATTATTTACAAAATTTTAAATATTCTGTTCAGACGGGCAGAAGCTCCCGCTGCACTGTGGATGATTTAAGAAAGAGAACCACTGTAGCTTGTGTGTCCTATTTATACCCATGTCTTGGTCGACACCTCAGTGGTACGAAATCGACATGTCAGAAACTGTCTCTGGATTCAGTTCCCCCACTCTTTGTCAATTTCGCTATTTCTTATATTTCTGCGAATTGCAGAGTCCTGTAAGTATACTCTTATACTTATCTTATAACTATTTTTTCAACACATGTTCACTGTAATTTTGGACATTGCAACTTAACCCTTTCGATTTGTACACAGTTATTTCAGTATTACACTCGTACGGTGTGGCACTTTCACATGGTTTTCGTACACAGTATTTAGTAAATTTTCTTACATTTTATTGTGTTTTTGGATTTTACTCTTTAATTATAGTTTATGAATAATTACGGAAAAACAGTAATTATGCAATTCAATATCACTATAATATTGACAACTCGGAACACTAAGTTTTTTTTTTATAAGTAAAAACGTAAAGTTTTACCTTACAGCCTAAACCGGCTTTCACCTATAGAAGGCTTCATCAGAGGCTGTCGTTAGTAGCGCTGTTCGTCTTGTTGTTGGCGACGAGATAGTGTTTTGAAAGATCGAAGCTGTGTGTGTGTGGTGAGATGTGTTCGAATAATGCGTGCGATTTGAATTGTGTCTGTTCGTTTAGGATGTCGTTTTTATTTGTTTTTGTGTGTTTGTATATTTCTAATTGTTCTAGAGTGTCTAGTTTTCGGCCTTTTGTGTGTACGTGTAGTATGTTCATGTTATTGTCGATGTTTTTATATGTGTGGTTTGCTTCAATGAGGTGGTTTGCGAAGGTAGATTCTGTAGTGGTGTGGAGTGCTTTTGTGTGTTCAATGTATCTCTGTTTGAAGCTACGTCCTGTCTGGCCTATGTAGAATTTATTGCAATTTAAACAATTTAGTTTATATACACCGGGTAGATCGAATTTGTTTTGTGCTTTGGGCATGCGTTTTGATAGTGTGTGTTCTGTTTTGTTAGTAGTTTTGTAAGCGATTCTGTATCCTGCTTTTTTGAATTTGTGGGCAATTTTTTCTGTTTGTTTGTTGATGTATGTTAGTGTTATGAATTTGTTGTTTTCTGTCTTTGTCTGTTGTTTGTTTTGTGTAGGAGTTTACTGACTATTGTTCTGTCATAACCGTTAGATTCTGCTAGATATTTTATCGTGTTTAGTTCGTCTTTGTAATCTATTTCATCTAAGGGGATGTTGTTAAGTCTATGTATCATGGTTCTAAAAGCAGCTAGTTTGTGTTGTATTGGGTGATTGGAGGTGTTGTGTATTAGTGTGTCAGTTGTAGTTGGTTTTCTGTATATACTGAATTTGTGCCTGTGTTCTATTTTTGTGATGGAGAGGTCTAAGAAGTTTATGGTATTGTTGTGTTCATATTCGGCAGTGAAGGTTATGTTTTTATGTATTTTGTTTATGTGCGTTAGTAACTGTTCACATTGTCTTTTGTTTCCCCTGTATAGTACTAGAATGTCATCAACGTATCTGTGCCAATATAGTATTTTATGTGAGTGTCTGTCATTGTTTGTGAGTATTTTTGTTTTTTCTAAGTGTTGGAGGAAGACTTCTGCTAGAATGCTGGATATGGGGGAGCCCATGGGTAGGCCATCGTTCTGTGTGTAGTATTTATTGTTATAAGTAAAGTAGTTTTGTTTTGTGATAATGTTCAGAGTTTCTGTTATTTCATTGATAAGTTCGTTTGGTGTGTTGTTCTGTTTGAGTTTGTTTTGTAGGATGGTGATTGTTTCAGAGATGGGGATGTTTGTGTACAGGTTTTTAATGTCAAAGGAGGCTAATGTGGGGCTAATGTGGCGTTATGGGGGATGTGTATGTCTTTTATTTTTGTTACTAGGTCAGTGTTGTTTTTTACTGCAATGTTGTTGTCTATTTGTGTGTGTTGTCTAATAATTTTGTCTAGATATTTTGCCAGTTTGTGTGCAGGGGCATTACGGTAGTTGATAATGGGGCGGATCGGAATGTCTTCTTTATGGATTTTGGGAAGCGCTTGGAGTGTAGGTGCTGATGGTCGGATTTGTTTCATGTAGGGCTTTTGTTTATGTGTCATAATGTGTTTGGCTTTGTTGACTATTTGTTTTACTGAGTTTTGGTATCTGTCGGTGGGGTCGTGTTTTAGTTCTGTGATGTTGTTCTGTTCTATGAAGTCTTGTACTTTTTTGTGTAGGTTGTCTGTGGGGATAATTACAGTCGTGTTGCCTTTGTCAGCTTTTACAAATGTGATGTTGTGTTTGTGTGCGTTTTCCCTCAGTTTGATGGCTGTGTGTATTTCTGAGTTGTGGTTGTTGTTGTCTGGTGTCTTATGTACTCCTATTGTGTTGTTTATATTATGTCTTAATGTGTCTTGATGTTCTGGTGCTGTGTTTTGTATATTTGTTTCTGTGTCAATTATGAGCTTTGTTAGTGTTTGGTTGTTATGTTTGTAATGTATGTTATGTTTTAGGCCTTTATCAAGGAGTGTTTGTTCGTTTTTTGTGAGTGTGACGTTCGTGAGGTTTACTGTACGTGGGTAGAATTTGTGCGAGGGAATTATATCTGTTTTGATTGGTGTCAGGTTTTTTATTTTTCTGTCGTGTTTTGTCTGTATGTTATGTATTTGTTTTTTTGTCCATTCATTTGTGTGATGTATTAGTTCAGTCATGTAATTGTGTCCGTATGTGTTGGCGATATGTAGGTGTAATGTTAGTGCTTTGCGATTAAGGGCGTCTTTTTTCTTATATAGCTGTTTAATTGATTCTTTTATGTATGTTCTTTGTGCGATGTTTTGTGTTATTCGGGCGGCCTGGTTGTTGTGTTTAATTTTGATTTGGGCATATTTAGGTGTTAGTGATTTGTTAATGCATGTTTTGTTGAAAGTTATGTGAGCTACAATCTTTCTAACCTACAAAGTTGTGAACTTGTACGCTTGGACTGTGGCTCGTCTTTCTGAGTTAAATTCTTGGATTTCGTTGTCCATGACGTGTCCGTTACTTAACTAAATATCACTATAGTATTGACAGAAAACAACAAATTCATAACACTAATATACATCAACAAACAAACAGAAAAAATTGCCCACAAATTCAAAAAAGCAGGATACAGAATCGCTTACAAAACTACTAACAAAACAGAACACACACTATCAAAACGCATGCCCAAAGCACAAAACAAATTCGATCTACCCGGTGTATATAAACTAAATTGTTCAAATTGCAATAAATTCTACATAGGCCAGACAGGACGTAGCTTCAAACAGAGATACATTGAACACACAAAAGCACTCCACACCACTACAGAATCTACCTTCGCAAACCACCTCATTGAAGCAAACCACACATATAAAAACATCGACAATAACATGAACATACTACACGTACACACAAAAGGCCGAAAACTAGACACTCTAGAACAATTAGAAATATACAAACACACAAAAACAAATAAAAACGACATCCTAAACGAACAGACACAATTCAAATCGCACGCATTATTCGAACTCATCTCACCACACACACACAGCTTCGATCTTTTGAAACACTATCTCGTCGCCAACAACAAGACGAACAGCACTACTAACGACAGCCTCTGATGAAGCCATCTATAGGTGAAAGCCGGTTTAGGCTGTAAGGTAAAACTTTACGTTTTTACTTATAAAAAAAAAAACTTAGTGTTCCGAGTCGTCAATATTATAGTGATATTTAGTTAAGTAACGGACACGTCATGGACAACGAAACCCAAGAAAATTATGCAATTCTTCATCTTGGGGTGGTAAACTCGCCTGCATAGACCTGCGTTCACACACACTAGCAAAATACTGATGTACACACTTTCAGTTACATTTGTGTGTGTGTGCACGTCGATTCAGGTCGAAACACCTGTTCATATTTTTGTCTGAGCCAAGCTTGCAATCCCTGACATGCTTATTTCTAATACATTATTAATTATTTACAGTTTATTAGGTATATTTAAATTTTTATATTCAATGCTCAGTACATCACTTATTTGTACTGTCGCAATCGCAATATATATATATATATATATATATATATATATATATATATAAAACTTTCACTGTGAACACTTACTTTTTGGTTTTGTTTCCCAGATGTTTCGACGTGGTGTTCGTCTTCCTCAGTGGGATTTAAAATATTTTTTAATATATATATATAATATTTAAAAAAATGAATGAAGAGGATGTACCAACAAGATAATTATTGATTTCTTTTACTCACTTAATCGCTTTCACTTCCTACCTGGGTTTTTTATTGTTTTATTCACAATTGTTAGTTAGTATGTTAACAAATTTCATGTTCTGATTTACTTATCATCATAGAGTTATTCATAACATATAATATCTATTACTCTGGTTAGTGTACTTTAATTGAGATTACTTTATTTGATTTTAATAATTTTTATTTACATTTGTTATTTGTTTGTGCCTTTTTTATCATTATTTGAGTTTATTCCTTCTCATTTTATTTTCTTTATTGTTTGTTTGTGCCTTTTTCATCATTATTTGAGTTTATTCCTTCTCATTTTCTTTTCTTTATTGGGTCAATCACTTGGGTTGGGACATAGTCCTTTGTCTCGTCATAGTCATTTTATTTTCATTAGTTTAATCTAGTTAATTCATTTTAGTTTTTTCCCTGGTATTGGGGCGGCTTTTTGTGTTGTAACATAATGCCTCTCCATCAAAATTGATCATTTTGGTAAAACACTAGCATAGTTTTTTATGAAATTATCATGTATATATAATTTTTTTCTTTTTCTTCTTGTTTATTTCTTCCTTCTTGTTTCTCTTCTTACTTGTTCCACTCCTTTTTATTTAGTTATCTTTTAGATCTTTCTTTCTTATTTCCATTAGTGTGTTCTCCCTGTTATATATAATTTCCCTAACTTTTAGTAGCTGGTTTCATCCATTACTACCTTTTTTTCTGAGATCAGAGGAACATCATCTCTGCTCAGTTAATTGATTGCTGGACCTATTCTCAGTCAATCTTAAACACCTTTTTGTCATCTTGTGACTTTCATTAATGATAATATTTTGGGGATTGGACAATTATTGGACATATTTTATCGTGGACACTTCATGGTTCTTTAGATCATTTTAACTTTTTTCTTCTCTTTCTTCCTTCCGCTGTACCTTTGCTATATTCTGTTATATACTCACACAGTTGATTTTTTTTATTTATTTATTTGTTAATTTCATTATTTCTAACTTTTAATTATTTTGTTTTTCTTTTCTTCTTGTGATCATTTTAATTATTTTAGGCATTTTTTCTTTTCATCTCCTTTGTTGATTACCCTTATTTTGCTTTAGCCACTTGCTGTATATTTGCTTTATATTTTTTCTTGTACCAGTTTTTTTTCTCTGAATATTCTATATTCTTTACAATTTTGTGTATTTGTCTTGGCAATTCTTGCTTGGTTCTATATTTGTTTATTTTAATTGATCTCCTTTCTAATTCTCTTGTATTATTAAGTCCTGTTTTCACTTCATTTGTTTATTTTATTTTATCTCACATATTTTCTAAATCTTAGTGTAAGTTGGTTGTACTTACTATTTTGGAATTTTGTAATTTATTCCTTTATTTTATCTCTTACCTCATATGTTTCCTAAATGGTAGTGTAAGTTGATCTTACTTTTTTTTTTTTTAAATTTTGTAATTTATTTTATTCCTTGATTTTTATGCATTCCACCTGTCAGCCGTGGTTTCTTCTTCACCGATTTCTTGTCTCTCTCCCTGAGGTGTGTTGGATTGGTTTACATTTTTTCTTGGGGGAATCCAGAGTTCTGGTGGGTTTCATTGATTATATGCTATTCGGAAATGCTCAGCAGGGTTGTTACTGAATGGTATCCAGTCATAATTTTCATTTTCTTGATTGTTTCCGTCACTTCTACTCCTTCTATTCTCATCTTGTTGGTTGTTTCCGGATGGTGCATCCCTTCTTTGGTTACCGTTTCCGGATCTATATCCTTCGATGCTATTCTTTCGTTGCACATTTCCATTATCCTCCTCCCTTGGGTGCTGGTTATCGCTCTGTGCATTATTATTATTCCTGTCATTTGTTTGCGGTCTTGGGTAGCGCCTCCCCTGGTTGTTTTGGTTGCTCCCTCGCATAAAGTGTACATGCTTTGCATCGTTGATTAATAATCTCATAAAGTTGAATACTTTGATTTCGGTTACCCCCGTTTCCTCTGTTATACTGGTAATTCGGGTTGTAGTTGTAGTGAAAAATGGTGTATAGGCGTACACCTTCTGGGACGTCTTCAAGTGTCCTCGCGTCACACAGATCTACCGCGGTCAGTAGATCTCCCTATGAGGATATCTTGACTAACACGGATACTTGTAAATCACAATATTATTTATTAAAACTGAAATACTTGTGTCTGTAGAATAACTCACACAGAGTTCCAAGTTTTCGTACACCTTTCGCACTGTTTACGTGTTCACGCAAGAGAAACTTCTTGAACGTGGACCGCACGTTTAGTAGACGAATGCTCAAGATGAACTAACTTGATCTGCTCATGGCAAAAGACAATTTTCAATGATTTTACTGCGTTCTAATTGGCCAATTATCGGTCACATGATAATTTATGCACACGGCACTAATAGTTCTTCATGCAACACTTTGCATGAAATTGGCAAAGCCTGCACAGAGAATTATCTGGGATTTTATTACTTCACGCCTGAGTTGAGTTTTAAATAGAGATTTCATATAACAAAAATTCACACTTAACAGTTATCTGAAGATCACAGAATATAGGGAAATTGTAGCTAATATTAAATTTTATGTCTTGTTCAAGTCTCAATGTAAATCGGATAATTATAACGGACACAATAGAGAAAAATGTTAATAACTTGCGCACCCGCGCACACTTTCACAAACACATTACATAGAAAAATGACGAATAAAATTTTTAAGAGTTTGACCTATTCTAAATTTTTATCGGTAATACAATATAAAAATTATAGCTAAAAAAAAACAATTTGAACAAGAAACAAATTTAAACATGAGAATGTTCGTCATCCATGCATAAGACATAGTTCATTTCTTATCATGATCCTGTGTTCTATCGCAATATATATATATATATATATATATATATATATATTGTATTAAGTAACCGCTTACGTACCTCTTTTAAATTATTTTATTATCACACGTCGCTTGTCTTTGATTTCAAAATCTGTCGTTAAATAATTTTTAACTTTTTTATTTAATTTAATCGATTCAATTAGGATATTTTGTTTAATTAAATTAATTTTATTTGATTAATTAATTGTTGTAATCCCAGTTAGTTGAATGTAGTTAGCTTTTGGAGACATCTCGAAGTTCATTAGCACTTCCGTTGAACTATATAGTCTGTGTACTGTAAGGTGTAGTTTTGACAAAGTTATTAAATAATTCAAACCTTCACGTACCTTTTGTGTCGTACTGGAAGTTCAGATGGTCTCAATTTGTCAGTAAACTGTTAAGTTTTCACAAAAAAACAGTATGACTGCATTGTTTGTTATTAAGTGAGCTAGTTTGCTTTTACTTGGGCGCCATATGGAATTTCTGGTTAATATTCCATAAAAGAATTTATTAGAATAATAAAATAAATAATTTTGATTGATGTTAACTTGTATGTTGATTGAGTAATTAAAATAATATCATTAATTAATTTCCTTCTGGTCTATTCATTTAAATTTAACTGTTAGCGCTTCATACGTTCAAATAGCCAACTTGACTGGTTGATTGCTTTGAATTCGCAACTTATTTACTTGAAAAAAAAGATTAATCACTGTTTCAATAAATACTGATAATGTTTGAAAAATAACAATTCTCTTATTTATTGCTCACTATTTGCTTATTTCAACTTAATACATTCAAATTAATAACACTAACGGATTACACACTATCCGGCTTTAAACTATACTAACCCAGTGGGCTGGCAATGATAACTCTGATAATAATTAGACGTTTGTTTACAAATATTTCATACCTCAAGGGTGGTTTCTTTTAAATTACAGGATAAAACGCCTATGCCTTGCATTACGATGCTATTAGTTTGAGGTTAACTACATTAATCTTATTACATGAATTAATATATTCGGAATAGTATAATTCCTCTAAATAAATAAAGACAGTGCTTAGTACTTATGGTATTATTGTTTTTGCGTTAGTATACAGGTGTATTATTTTTTATACTACTAACATCTTATACATACACAATGTAAATATATGGCACAGTACTCCCTGTATTATAATCACATGGATTATTTCTTAATACACTTAATGATTGGGTACACTGATCGTATTTCACTGCACTGTTTACGCGTACGAACGAATATGACTTCTTGAATAATTATTTACTTGGTAAGGTATTTCGCCTAACCTTGTTTTTTAATTCGCACCTCTAGTAAAGATAACACTACTGGTTTCGATGCACTTTAATAGATTTGTACTTCTTCATTTTGATTAAAAATTTCTGATGATAATTTTGGTCTGGAGTCTTGTAGTTGCTGATCGAATGGAATTTGACAAAATGTGTGTTGTTTACTCTCGCTTCTGTATATATAGTCTCTTGAGATCGACGCTAGGCTTCACTAACTAATTTCTAAGGTAATTCCTGATTGGTTGGAAATGATGTCATGATGAGGTCATTCTATTTTTAGCTATTACATAATTGTATTCAACGCGTGGTTTTCATTGTTCTTATTACTCCTTGTATTTATCCAAAATATACAAAAATTATTATGCTAACATTTATATCTCAGTTATTTTAATTACAAATTAGGTTTTATAAATAGCATCGTATTGCTTATTTCTTTCTTGTCATTTTGATATGAATTGATGCAAGTTTGGTTACATCTGTCATTCATAAATTCTATTTTAATAATAGCCTATTCTAAATAATGCATTGTTTTAAGCGTCTTCTGCTAAACGTTGCAGATCCGATTTTAACATTTTTAAATATTTATTTAACTCTCCTTAATTTCTATTCTGAACATAATTATTTTATTTAAATGAACATATTATTATTTATAATTGCTACATCCAGCTGAACATTATTAATCATTATTACACATTTGTTGATTATTATTTATAGACTGCTTTACTTCACTATTCTTTTTTCAACATTATTCTTATTTACTATACTTATAATATTACACATGGTATGGTGATTTGCACCTTTTTCAATATTCTTATTACTATATCTTCCTATGCTTTGTAAGGTCTCTACATGATTATGATATTCATGATTTGGTTGGGTCCTCATTGGTTTGTTGTTATTTCAATGTTCTCTTTAGTATAGACTTCACATAAGTTGTGTGTCTTTACTTTGAGTTTTTTATTAGATTAGTTATTGCTCATTGAGTAATCTCCACTCATCTTAAGCCATTCTTTTGGTTTACATATTTCATTATAAGGTTTTGTTCCTTGACTGACAATACATCCTTTTACATATTTTATATTCTTATAACATTATCTAAATACATTTAGTTGTTACCTTGATGTTATTTAGTTGTTATCATTATTATAATATATACAATTTGTTCTCTCATTATCTTTCATAGTTCATGATTAACAATAATATATTTCCTTATGTTTGTCATTCAAATTATTACTTTGCCATTATTCAGCTAGCGTGCTGTTTATAATAATAATACATGTTAAAAAATATCATTTCTGTCATCTTTTATTTTACTCACGCTATTTGACTTGGTTTATTAAAGGTTTGTTAGGCTCACTTAAACAGTCTATTTGGGAACTAGTTTTGTCAATTTGTCTTTGTCAAATTCTCTGTTTATGTTGTAGTGTCATATTATGCTGATAGCAGTTTTACTACTGTTCACTTGAAGGTCTTATCTCCTTTCAATCTTTGATGGTTTATGATTTTAATGCTATTATATTCTTCCTTGTTACCTATACTTGGTTCTTACTCATAATTATTTTGGTATTATTCACTCATCTGGTGGTTTTATGAGTATGGAACGTTTTGTGACGTTACATATGCTCCCCTCTCAAAATTGATAATTTGGGAAAAACAAGTTTCTTGGTTTGATGAAATTATCAGTTTAATTTTAGTTATTTATAACACTCCTGCTTTCTTCTTATATAACTCAATGGTTGGTTGTGTATTGGTTTTGACTTTGTTCTTCATTAGTCTCCTTTACTTAGCATACAAATAATTGTGGTCGGTTGTTTCATTTGATTGGTTATTTGTTGATTCATTCATTTGTTCGTATCATAATAATTTCCCTGTTCTCCTGTTGTAATACATTACTCCTTCTCATTAAACGCATTTGATTCATATAACAATTCTCCTTTTCCATTCCATTACCTCAATGTTGTTTATTTTATCCCTGAAATACAATAATTCCCTAACATTTTTTCCCTAACATTTATAGTTGGTTCGGAGTCAGAGGGGCTCTCTTGGCATCCATTCTCCGCCGTTCCTTAACTATATACTCACAGATCAGAGGAATCTTCATCTCTGTCTGAAACAATAAAAGCTGTACATAACAACAGTTGCACTATCACAACATATTAGACATAATATATAATTCATAATTCATTATAAAACATTACATTCATTTATTAGAATACGCAAGGGATTAGAGGTTCCATTACATATATTCCATTACTATTTCACTTCTGATGCTTTATCAATTCATTTAAAATATTATTCTTCACAGGTAATTGGTTAACATAACTCGACATATATGCTGTATTATCATAAGCTTGTTGTTGTTCATCAATACTATATTAGATGTTGGTTTCATTATTATATACCTTTTTTTCACATTTATTTTCATCACTATTTAATTATGCAGTTATATTTATAAATTCATCATCACATTATACTGTAGTATTCTATGCTTCCCCATTTTCATCATAATTCATTCATAATATAGATTATATAATAGTTTGTAACATTTCTAGGTTGGTTGGTTCTTTTAATTATTCATTTAAGTAATTGTGTCATTAGCATCATTCTTTTGTTAGTCATTTAATCATTATCTCATTCTATTTATTATACACTTTATATTAGTTGGATTGTTCATGGTATCGTCTAGTCTTCGTCTGTATCCGGTAATTAGTTTATTTCGATTTATCGTTAGTTTTATATATTTTAATTAGGTTCACATAATTCTTCTTCTCTGATTTGCTTTATTCGGTATCCATAAAATCCGTCCCTTTTCTCCAATGGTTGTTTGAACTTGGTTTATCCGTGGTCGATTATTCTCGTCGCTCTGGTTCGTTGGATTACCTTCGTTTCAGATTGATTTCTGTACTGGTGGTGTATCTCTCTATCATTCGGCTCTTCCACTTTGCTGCTACCAAATTTTCGTTTATTTTACGGTCTTCCGTCATGGTTCGAACTACTTCCGTGGTTGTTGATTCCTTTTGAATTAACTGACCTTGTAATTTTTCTGTTATCCGTGGTTGGTGGTTCTCATTCATTCTTTTATGGATTCCGTTTATTTTCCGGCAGAATTTTTCCCTGCGTTTTTCGTTGTCTTCTAAGAATATTTCCATTGTCTTCTTCACTGGTTCATCCATATTGTTTCTTAATCGTTTGAATTGTTCACTCATAATCTCCATTAATTCTCCATGCTCCTTGGTTAGTTTTGGTTTTTTCGCCTCTTCTAATCTCTCCGGGAAGTCACGTGAGGTTCGTTTAGATTTTGTAAATTGACTTACTTCTCTTGGTTCAGTAATTGGTATATTGTGCACCTTAACTAATCCACTTTTGATCATTTCCAGTCCTTCTCGTGTATTTATTATTTTCTTTGGATGTATTTTTTCTATTTTCTTTATTTTCTGAATTACTTGGTTCTTTACACCTTTAGTGTTGATTTCTATGTGCTTACTATTGTCTTTGTTTCTGTTACGTTTATTTTCAGATAACAATGTACTTGTGTCTTCTTCATTTTTTGTTTGTTTACCATTATCTTCAGAAGCACTCTCTAGCGTTGTATCCCATTGTTTGAATCCACTGTCCATCGTTTTCTTGAGTTGATCTAATTTTTCATGAGTTCCTTGGTATGCTTCCTTCACCATTTGGGGAAATTGTTCCCTCATAAACTTTATCATTAAGTCCAGGAATTTTTCATTTTCTGTTTGCGCGGTTCCATCAGGTGGGTTTTCTATGGTATTACCTCCTGTAACCTCCACTTCAGGCGTTTTCGTACCATTGGTTTCTTTTAATTTTTTCTTTAATGGTTCTGGATTTTTATCTGTATTTTCTATGATTGTTTATTTTCACTTATTATTTCTTCGGTGTCTTTATTATTCATTTTCGTTATATCATTATTATTATTTATCTTCTTATAGAGGGTTTCCATGTTTTTATTCACGGTTTCACTGTGTTCATTTAAAGGTTCGTATGCTTTATTATTATCATTTTCTTTTATCGGTTCGATCACTAGTTTAGTATTTATGATTTCTTCCTCTTTTTTATTATTATCATCTATAGTCTGTTCTTGAGTATTTTTATTTAACTCTTCTTTTAGTGATTCTGTGGATTTCTTACTATCGTCCATCTTCTTATTCATCTCCATTATTCTCTCTTCTCGCACCTCATTTAATTCTTTCCTCCATTCACAAATGTCTTCTCTGGATTGATCAAACATAACCCTTATCCATTCTCTTAACTCTGCATTTTCCGTTTGTATCGGTTTCTCTGGTTGTGTGATTAATTGTCTCCATTGTTCATACTCCTCCTGTGTATATTGCTGTCACATGTGCGTATATTCCCCTTTCTTTCGTTTTTCATTTGTGTTTCATTCTTGTATAATCTCTTCCAATCAGCCTTAGTCATTCCTTCCATCTTTTTATCGTTATTATTGTGGATTGTCCCGGTAGACTCTTCTTTATTACACTTTGCTTCTAGCTTCCACATTTCATCATAAATATCTTCAAATGACATTTTGTTGTTCGGTATCAACTTTATACTCGCACGACTCATCTGTGCTCGTTCGTGATCCGTGGTATTTTCAAAAATATAATCCATATCTCTGGTGATTTTTTTAAATAATACTGTCATCCATTCCGCGGAGCTTAATCGTCTCTATGGTTCGGGCATCTTCTTTTCTGGTTGTAACATCGCTCTTCTTGGTATGGTCGTTTTACTGTAACTGCCGGGCTAAAGTAGACTAATTGAAATAAAATATTCGTATCCTTTATTCTCCTGTCTACTCAAAGCCGCTCTAGTTGGTCGCCACTTTGTAATAAGTAACCGCTTACGTACCTCTTTTAAATTATTTTATTATCACACGTCGCTTGTCTTTTATTTCAAAATCTGTCGTTAAATAATTTTTAACTTTTTTATTTAATTTAATCAATTCAATTAGGATATTTTGTTTAATTAAATTAATTTTATTTGATTAATTAATTGTTGTAATCCCAGTTAGTTGAATGTAGTTAGCTTTTGGAGACATCTCGAAGTTCATTAGCACTTCCGTTGAACTATATAGTCTGTGTACTGTAAGGTGTAGTTTTGACAAAGTTATTAAATAATTCAAACCTTCACGTACCTTTTGTGTCGTACTGGAAGTTCAGATGGTCTCAATTTGTCAGTAAACTGTTAAGTTTTCACAAAAAAACAGTATGACTGCATTGTTTGTTATTAAGTGAGCTAGTTTGCTTTTACTTGGGCGCCATATGGAATTTCTGGTTAATATTCCATAAAAGAATTTATTAGAATAATAAAATAAATAATTTTGATTGATGTTAACTTGTATGTTGATTGAGTAATTAAAATAATATCATTAATTAATTTCCTTCTGGTCTATTCATTTAAATTTAACTGTTAGCGCTTCATACGTTCAAATAGCCAACTTGACTGGTTGATTGCTTTGAATTCGCAACTTATTTACTTGAAAAAAAAGATTAATCACTGTTTCAATAAATACTGATAATGTTTGAAAAATAACAATTCTCTTATTTATTGCTCACTATTTGCTTATTTCAACTTAATACATTCAAATTAATAACACTAACGGATTACACACTATCCGGCTTTAAACTATACTAACCCAGTGGGCTGGCAATGATAACTCTGATAATAATTAGACGTTTGTTTACAAATATTTCATACCTCAAGGGTGGTTTCTTTTAAATTACAGGATAAAACGCCTATGCCTTGCATTACGATGCTATTAGTTTGAGGTTAACTACATTAATCTTATTACATGAATTAATATATTCGGAATAGTATAATTCCTCTAAATAAATAAAGACAGTGCTTAGTACTTATGGTATTATTGTTTTTGCGTTAGTATACAGGTGTATTATTTTTTATACTACTAACATCTTATACATACACAATGTAAATATATGGCACAGTACTCCCTGTATTATAATCACATGGATTATTTCTTAATACACTTAATGATTGGGTACACTGATCGTATTTCACTGCACTGTTTACGCGTACGAACGAATATGACTTCTTGAATAATTATTTACTTGGTAAGGTATTTCGCCTAACCTTGTTTTTTAATTCGCACCTCTAGTAAAGATAACACTACTGGTTTCGATGCACTTTAATAGATTTGTACTTCTTCATTTTGATTAAAAATTTCTGATGATAATTTTGGTCTGGAGTCTTGTAGTTGCTGATCGAATGGAATTTGACAAAATGTGTGTTGTTTACTCTCGCTTCTGTATATATAGTCTCTTGAGATCGACGCTAGGCTTCACTAACTAATTTCTAAGGTAATTCCTGATTGGTTGGAAATGATGTCATGATGAGGTCATTCTATTTTTAGCTATTACATAATTGTATTCAACGCGTGGTTTTCATTGTTCTTATTACTCCTTGTATTTATCCAAAATATACAAAAATTATTATGCTAACATTTATATCTCAGTTATTTTAATTACAAATTAGGTTTTATAAATAGCATCGTATTGCTTATTTCTTTCTTGTCATTTTGATATGAATTGATGCAAGTTTGGTTACATCTGTCATTCATAAATTCTATTTTAATAATAGCCTATTCTAAATAATGCATTGTTTTAAGCGTCTTCTGCTAAACGTTGCAGATCCGATTTTAACATTTTTAAATATTTATTTAACTCTCCTTAATTTCTATTCTGAACATAATTATTTTATTTAAATGAACATATTATTATTTATAATTGCTACATCCAGCTGAACATTATTAATCATTATTACACATTTGTTGATTATTATTTATAGACTGCTTTACTTCACTATTCTTTTTTCAACATTATTCTTATTTACTATACTTATAATATTACACATGGTATGGTGATTTGCACCTTTTTCAATATTCTTATTACTATATCTTCCTATGCTTTGTAAGGTCTCTACATGATTATGATATTCATGATTTGGTTGGGTCCTCATTGGTTTGTTGTTATTTCAATGTTCTCTTTAGTATAGACTTCACATAAGTTGTGTGTCTTTACTTTGAGTTTTTTATTAGATTAGTTATTGCTCATTGAGTAATCTCCACTCATCTTAAGCCATTCTTTTGGTTTACATATTTCATTATAAGGTTTTGTTCCTTGACTGACAATACATCCTTTTACATATTTTATATTCTTATAACATTATCTAAATACATTTAGTTGTTACCTTGATGTTATTTAGTTGTTATCATTATTATAATATATACAATTTGTTCTCTCATTATCTTTCATAGTTCATGATTAACAATAATATATTTCCTTATGTTTGTCATTCAAATTATTACTTTGCCATTATTCAGCTAGCGTGCTGTTTATAATAATAATACATGTTAAAAAATATCATTTCTGTCATCTTTTATTTTACTCACGCTATTTGACTTGGTTTATTAAAGGTTTGTTAGGCTCACTTAAACAGTCTATTTGGGAACTAGTTTTGTCAATTTGTCTTTGTCAAATTCTCTGTTTATGTTGTAGTGTCATATTATGCTGATAGCAGTTTTACTACTGTTCACTTGAAGGTCTTATCTCCTTTCAATCTTTGATGGTTTATGATTTTAATGCTATTATATTCTTCCTTGTTACCTATACTTGGTTCTTACTCATAATTATTTTGGTATTATTCACTCATCTGGTGGTTTTATGAGTATGGAACGTTTTGTGACGTTACATATGCTCCCCTCTCAAAATTGATAATTTGGGAAAAACAAGTTTCTTGGTTTGATGAAATTATCAGTTTAATTTTAGTTATTTATAACACTCCTGCTTTCTTCTTATATAACTCAATGGTTGGTTGTGTATTGGTTTTGACTTTGTTCTTCATTAGTCTCCTTTACTTAGCATACAAATAATTGTGGTCGGTTGTTTCATTTGATTGGTTATTTGTTGATTCATTCATTTGTTCGTATCATAATAATTTCCCTGTTCTCCTGTTGTAATACATTACTCCTTCTCATTAAACGCATTTGATTCATATAACAATTCTCCTTTTCCATTCCATTACCTCAATGTTGTTTATTTTATCCCTGAAATACAATAATTCCCTAACATTTTTTCCCTAACATTTATAGTTGGTTCGGAGTCAGAGGGGCTCTCTTGGCATCCATTCTCCGCCGTTCCTTAACTATATACTCACAGATCAGAGGAATCTTCATCTCTGTCTGAAACAATAAAAGCTGTACATAACAACAGTTGCACTATCACAACATATTAGACATAATATATAATTCATAATTCATTATAAAACATTACATTCATTTATTAGAATACGCAAGGGATTAGAGGTTCCATTACATATATTCCATTACTATTTCACTTCTGATGCTTTATCAATTCATTTAAAATATTATTCTTCACAGGTAATTGGTTAACATAACTCGACATATATGCTGTATTATCATAAGCTTGTTGTTGTTCATCAATACTATATTAGATGTTGGTTTCATTATTATATACCTTTTTTTCACATTTATTTTCATCACTATTTAATTATGCAGTTATATTTATAAATTCATCATCACATTATACTGTAGTATTCTATGCTTCCCCATTTTCATCATAATTCATTCATAATATAGATTATATAATAGTTTGTAACATTTCTAGGTTGGTTGGTTCTTTTAATTATTCATTTAAGTAATTGTGTCATTAGCATCATTCTTTTGTTAGTCATTTAATCATTATCTCATTCTATTTATTATACACTTTATATTAGTTGGATTGTTCATGGTATCGTCTAGTCTTCGTCTGTATCCGGTAATTAGTTTATTTCGATTTATCGTTAGTTTTATATATTTTAATTAGGTTCACATAATTCTTCTTCTCTGATTTGCTTTATTCGGTATCCATAAAATCCGTCCCTTTTCTCCAATGGTTGTTTGAACTTGGTTTATCCGTGGTCGATTATTCTCGTCGCTCTGGTTCGTTGGATTACCTTCGTTTCAGATTGATTTCTGTACTGGTGGTGTATCTCTCTATCATTCGGCTCTTCCACTTTGCTGCTACCAAATTTTCGTTTATTTTACGGTCTTCCGTCATGGTTCGAACTACTTCCGTGGTTGTTGATTCCTTTTGAATTAACTGACCTTGTAATTTTTCTGTTATCCGTGGTTGGTGGTTCTCATTCATTCTTTTATGGATTCCGTTTATTTTCCGGCAGAATTTTTCCCTGCGTTTTTCGTTGTCTTCTAAGAATATTTCCATTGTCTTCTTCACTGGTTCATCCATATTGTTTCTTAATCGTTTGAATTGTTCACTCATAATCTCCATTAATTCTCCATGCTCCTTGGTTAGTTTTGGTTTTTTCGCCTCTTCTAATCTCTCCGGGAAGTCACGTGAGGTTCGTTTAGATTTTGTAAATTGACTTACTTCTCTTGGTTCAGTAATTGGTATATTGTGCACCTTAACTAATCCACTTTTGATCATTTCCAGTCCTTCTCGTGTATTTATTATTTTCTTTGGATGTATTTTTTCTATTTTCTTTATTTTCTGAATTACTTGGTTCTTTACACCTTTAGTGTTGATTTCTATGTGCTTACTATTGTCTTTGTTTCTGTTACGTTTATTTTCAGATAACAATGTACTTGTGTCTTCTTCATTTTTTGTTTGTTTACCATTATCTTCAGAAGCACTCTCTAGCGTTGTATCCCATTGTTTGAATCCACTGTCCATCGTTTTCTTGAGTTGATCTAATTTTTCATGAGTTCCTTGGTATGCTTCCTTCACCATTTGGGGAAATTGTTCCCTCATAAACTTTATCATTAAGTCCAGGAATTTTTCATTTTCTGTTTGCGCGGTTCCATCAGGTGGGTTTTCTATGGTATTACCTCCTGTAACCTCCACTTCAGGCGTTTTCGTACCATTGGTTTCTTTTAATTTTTTCTTTAATGGTTCTGGATTTTTATCTGTATTTTCTATGATTGTTTATTTTCACTTATTATTTCTTCGGTGTCTTTATTATTCATTTTCGTTATATCATTATTATTATTTATCTTCTTATAGAGGGTTTCCATGTTTTTATTCACGGTTTCACTGTGTTCATTTAAAGGTTCGTATGCTTTATTATTATCATTTTCTTTTATCGGTTCGATCACTAGTTTAGTATTTATGATTTCTTCCTCTTTTTTATTATTATCATCTATAGTCTGTTCTTGAGTATTTTTATTTAACTCTTCTTTTAGTGATTCTGTGGATTTCTTACTATCGTCCATCTTCTTATTCATCTCCATTATTCTCTCTTCTCGCACCTCATTTAATTCTTTCCTCCATTCACAAATGTCTTCTCTGGATTGATCAAACATAACCCTTATCCATTCTCTTAACTCTGCATTTTCCGTTTGTATCGGTTTCTCTGGTTGTGTGATTAATTGTCTCCATTGTTCATACTCCTCCTGTGTATATTGCTGTCACATGTGCGTATATTCCCCTTTCTTTCGTTTTTCATTTGTGTTTCATTCTTGTATAATCTCTTCCAATCAGCCTTAGTCATTCCTTCCATCTTTTTATCGTTATTATTGTGGATTGTCCCGGTAGACTCTTCTTTATTACACTTTGCTTCTAGCTTCCACATTTCATCATAAATATCTTCAAATGACATTTTGTTGTTCGGTATCAACTTTATACTCGCACGACTCATCTGTGCTCGTTCGTGATCCGTGGTATTTTCAAAAATATAATCCATATCTCTGGTGATTTTTTTAAATAATACTGTCATCCATTCCGCGGAGCTTAATCGTCTCTATGGTTCGGGCATCTTCTTTTCTGGTTGTAACATCGCTCTTCTTGGTATGGTCGTTTTACTGTAACTGCCGGGCTAAAGTAGACTAATTGAAATAAAATATTCGTATCCTTTATTCTCCTGTCTACTCAAAGCCGCTCTAGTTGGTCGCCACTTTGTAATAAGTAACCGCTTACGTACCTCTTTTAAATTATTTTATTATCACACGTCGCTTGTCTTTTATTTCAAAATCTGTCGTTAAATAATTTTTAACTTTTTTATTTAATTTAATCAATTCAATTAGGATATTTTGTTTAATTAAATTAATTTTATTTGATTAATTAATTGTTGTAATCCCAGTTAGTTGAATGTAGTTAGCTTTTGGAGACATCTCGAAGTTCATTAGCACTTCCGTTGAACTATATCCTCTGTGTACTGTAAGGTGTAGTTTTGACAAAGTTATTAAATAATTCAAACCTTCACGTACCTTTTGTGTCGTACTGGAAGTTCAGATGGTCTCAATTTGTCAGTAAACTGTAAAGTTTTCACAAAAAAACAGTATGACTGCATTGTTTGTTATTAAGTGAGCTAGTTTGCTTTTACTTGGGCGCCATCTGGAATTTCTGGTTAATATTCCATAAATGAATTTATTAGAATAATAAAATAAATAATTTTGATTGATGTTAACTTGTTTGTTGATTGAGTAATTAAAATAATATCATTAATTAATTTCCTTCTGGTCTATTTATTTAAATTTAACTGTTGGCGCTTCACACGTTCAAATAGCCAACTTGACTGGTTGATTGCTTTGAATTCGCAACTCATTTACTTGAAAAAAATAATTAATCACTGTTTCAATAAAAACTGATAATGTTTGAAAAATAACAATTCTCTTATTTATTGCTCACTATTTGCTTATTTCAACTTAATACATTCAAATTAATAACATTAACGGATTACACTGTATCCGGCTTTAAACTATACTAACCCAGTGGGTTGGCAATGATAACTCTGACAATAATTAGACGTTTGTTTACAAATATTTCATACCTCAAGGGTGGTTTCTTTTAAATTACAGGTTAAAACGCCTATGCCTTGCGTTACGATGCTATTATAAGAATTGAATTTATTATATTAGACACCTTTAATCGTTTAAATTGATTGACGAAAAGTTTGTCAAAACTCAGCAAGTTCGCACCTCTAGTAAAGACAACACTACTGGTTTCGATGCACTTTAATAATTTATACGTCATCACTGTTGATTACTCTGATGATAATTTTGGTCTGGAGTCTTGTAGTTCCTGATCGAATGCAATTTGACAAAATATGTGTTGTTTACTCTTGCTTCTGTATATATAGTCTCTTGAGATCGACGCTAGGCTTCACTAACTAATTTCTAAGGTAATTCCTGATTGGTTGGAAATGATGTCAAGATGAGGTCATTCTATTTTTAGCTATTACATAATTGTATTCAACGCGTGGTTTTCGTTGTTCTTATTATTCCTTGTATTTATCCAAAATTCACAAAATTTATTATGCTAACATTTATATCTCAGTTATTTTAATTACAAATTAGGTTTTATAAATAGCATCGTATTGCTTATTTCTTTCTTGTCATTTTGATATGAATTGATGCAAGTTTGGTTACATCTGTCATTCATAAATTCTATTTTAATAATAGCCTATTCTAAATAATGCATTGTTTTAAGCGTCTTCTGCTAAACGTTGCAGATCCGATTTTAACATTTTTTAATATTTATTTAACTCTCCTTAATTTCTATTCTGAACATAATTATTTTATTGAAATGAACATATTATTATTTATAATTGCTACATCCAGCTGAACATTATTAATCATTATTACACATTTGTTGATTATTATTTATAGACTGCTTTACTTCACTATTCTTTTTTCAACATTATTCTTATTTACTATACTTATAATATTACACATGGTATGGTGATTTGCACCTTTTTCAATATTCTTATTACTATATCTTCCTATGCTTTGTAAGGTCTCTACATGATTATGATATTCATGATTTGGTTGGGTCATCATTGGTTTGTTGTTATTTCAGTGTTCTCTTTAGTATAGACTTCACATAAGTTGTGTGTCTTTACTTTGAGTTTTTTATTAGATTAGTTATTGCTCATTGAGTAATCTCCACTCATCTTAAGCCATTCTTTTGGTTTACATATTTCATTATAAGGTTTTGTTCCTTGACTGACAATACATCCTTTTACATATTTTATATTCTTATAACATTATCTAAATACATTTAGTTGTTACCTTGATGTTATTTAGTTATTATCATTATTATAATATATACAATTTGTTCTCTCATTATCTTTCATAGTTCATGATTAACAATAATATATTTCCTTATGTTTGTCATTCAAATTATTACTTTGCCATTATTCAGCTAGCGTGCTGTTTATAATAATAATACATGTTAAAAAATATCATTTCTGTCATCTTTTATTTTACTCACGCTATTTGACTTGGTTTATTAAAGGTTTGTTAGGCTCACTTAAACAGTCTATTTGGGAACTAGTTTTGTCAATTTGTCTTTGTCAAATTCTCTGTTTATGTTGTAGTGTCATATTATGCTGATAGCAGTTTTACTACTGTTCACTTGAAGGTCTTATCTCCTTTCAATCTTTGATGGTTTATGATTTTAATGCTATTATATTCTTCCTTGTTACCTATACTTGGTTCTTACTCATAATTATTTTGGTATTATTCACTCATCTGGTGGTTTTATGAGTATGGAACGTTTTGTGACGTTACATATGCTCCCCTCTCAAAATTGATAATTTGGGAAAAACAAGTTTCTTGGTTTGATGAAATTATCAGTTTAATTTTAGTTATTTATAACACTCCTGCTTTCTTCTTATATAACTCAATGGTTGGTTGTGTATTGGTTTTGACTTTGTTCTTCATTAGTCTCCTTTACTTAGCATACAAATAATTGTGGTCGGTTGTTTCATTTGATTGGTTATTTGTTGATTCATTCATTTGTTCGTATCATAATAATTTCCCTGTTCTCCTGTTGTAATACATTACTCCTTCTCATTAAACGCACTTTGATTCATATAACAATTCTCCTTTTCCATTCCATTACCTCAATGTTGTTTATTTTATCCCTGAAATACAATAATTCCCTAACATTTTTTCCCTAACATTTATAGTTGGTTCGGAGTCAGAGGGGCTCTCTTGGCATCCATTCTCCGCCGTTCCTTAACTATATACTCACAGATCAGAGGAATCTTCATCTCTGTCTGAAACAATAAAAGCTGTACATAACAACAGTTGCACTATCACAACATATTAGACATAATATATAATTCATAATTCATTATAAAACATTACATTCATTTATTAGAATACGCAAGGGATTAGAGGTTCCATTACATATATTCCATTACTATTTCACTTCTGATGCTTTATCAATTCATTTAAAATATTATTCTTCACAGGTAATTGGTTAACATAACTCGACATATATGCTGTATTATCATAAGCTTGTTGTTGTTCATCAATACTATATTAGATGTTGGTTTCATTATTATATACCTTTTTTTCACATTTATTTTCATCACTATTTAATTATGCAGTTATATTTATAAATTCATCATCACATTATACTGTAGTATTCTATGCTTCCCCATTTTCATCATAATTCATTCATAATATAGATTATATAATAGTTTGTAACATTTCTAGGTTGGTTGGTTCTTTTAATTATTCATTTAAGTAATTGTGTCATTAGCATCATTCTTTTGTTAGTCATTTAATCATTATCTCATTCTATTTATTATACACTTTATATTAGTTGGATTGTTCATGGTATCGTCTAGTCTTCGTCTGTATCCGGTAATTAGTTTATTTCGATTTATCGTTAGTTTTATATATTTTAATTAGGTTCACATAATTCTTCTTCTCTGATTTGCTTTATTCGGTATCCATAAAATCCGTCCCTTTTCTCCAATGGTTGTTTGAACTTGGTTTATCCGTGGTCGATTATTCTCGTCGCTCTGGTTCGTTGGATTACCTTCGTTTCAGATTGATTTCTGTACTGGTGGTGTATCTCTCTATCATTCGGCTCTTCCACTTTGCTGCTACCAAATTTTCGTTTATTTTACGGTCTTCCGTCATGGTTCGAACTACTTCCGTGGTTGTTGATTCCTTTTGAATTAACTGACCTTGTAATTTTTCTGTTATCCGTGGTTGGTGGTTCTCATTCATTCTTTTATGGATTCCGTTTATTTTCCGGCAGAATTTTTCCCTGCGTTTTTCGTTGTCTTCTAAGAATATTTCCATTGTCTTCTTCACTGGTTCATCCATATTGTTTCTTAATCGTTTGAATTGTTCACTCATAATCTCCATTAATTCTCCATGCTCCTTGGTTAGTTTTGGTTTTTTCGCCTCTTCTAATCTCTCCGGGAAGTCACGTGAGGTTCGTTTAGATTTTGTAAATTGACTTACTTCTCTTGGTTCAGTAATTGGTATATTGTGCACCTTAACTAATCCACTTTTGATCATTTCCAGTCCTTCTCGTGTATTTATTATTTTCTTTGGATGTATTTTTTCTATTTTCTTTATTTTCTGAATTACTTGGTTCTTTACACCTTTAGTGTTGATTTCTATGTGCTTACTATTGTCTTTGTTTCTGTTACGTTTATTTTCAGATAACAATGTACTTGTGTCTTCTTCATTTTTTGTTTGTTTACCATTATCTTCAGAAGCACTCTCTAGCGTTGTATCCCATTGTTTGAATCCACTGTCCATCGTTTTCTTGAGTTGATCTAATTTTTCATGAGTTCCTTGGTATGCTTCCTTCACCATTTGGGGAAATTGTTCCCTCATAAACTTTATCATTAAGTCCAGGAATTTTTCATTTTCTGTTTGCGCGGTTCCATCAGGTGGGTTTTCTATGGTATTACCTCCTGTAACCTCCACTTCAGGCGTTTTCGTACCATTGGTTTCTTTTAATTTTTTCTTTAATGGTTCTGGATTTTTATCTGTATTTTCTATGATTGTTTTTATTGATTGTTTATTTTCACTTATTATTTCTTCGGTGTCTTTATTATTCATTTTCGTTATATCATTATTATTATTTATCTTCTTATAGAGGGTTTCCATGTTTTTATTCACGGTTTCACTGTGTTCATTTAAAGGTTCGTATGCTTTATTATTATCATTTTCTTTTATCGGTTCGATCACTAGTTTAGTATTTATGATTTCTTCCTCTTTTTTATTATTATCATCTATAGTCTGTTCTTGAGTATTTTTATTTAACTCTTCTTTTAGTGATTCTGTGGATTTCTTACTATCGTCCATCTTCTTATTCATCTCCATTATTCTCTCTTCTCGCACCTCATTTAATTCTTTCCTCCATTCACAAATGTCTTCTCTGGATTGATCAAACATAACCCTTATCCATTCTCTTAACTCTACATTTTCCGTTTGTATCGGTTTCTCTGGTTGTGTGATTAATTGTCTCCATTGTTCATACTCCTCCTGTGTATATTGCTGTCACATGTGCGTATATTCCCCTTTCTTTCGTTTTTCATTTGTGTTTCATTCTTGTATAATCTCTTCCAATCAGCCTTAGTCATTCCTTCCATCTTTTTATCGTTATTATTGTGGATTGTCCCGGTAGACTCTTCTTTATTACACTTTGCTTCTAGCTTCCACATTTCATCATAAATATCTTCAAATGACATTTTGTTGTTCGGTATCAACTTTATACTCGCACGACTCATCTGTGCTCGTTCGTGATCCGTGGTATTTTCAAAAATATAATCCATATCTCTGGTGATTTTTTTAAATAATACTGTCATCCATTCCGCGGAGCTTAATCGTCTCTATGGTTCGGGCATCTTCTTTTCTGGTTGTAACATCGCTCTTCTTGGTATGGTCGTTTTACTGTAACTGCCGGGCTAAAGTAGACTAATTGAAATAAAATATTCGTATCCTTTATTCTCCTGTCTACTCAAAGCCGCTCTAGTTGGTCGCCACTTTGTAATAAGTAACCGCTTACGTACCTCTTTTAAATTATTTTATTATCACACGTCGCTTGTCTTTTATTTCAAAATCTGTCGTTAAATAATTTTTAACTTTTTTATTTAATTTAATCAATTCAATTAGGATATTTTGTTTAATTAAATTAATTTTATTTGATTAATTAATTGTTGTAATCCCAGTTAGTTGAATGTAGTTAGCTTTTGGAGACATCTCGAAGTTCATTAGCACTTCCGTTGAACTATATCCTCTGTGTACTGTAAGGTGTAGTTTTGACAAAGTTATTAAATAATTCAAACCTTCACGTACCTTTTGTGTCGTACTGGAAGTTCAGATGGTCTCAATTTGTCAGTAAACTGTAAAGTTTTCACAAAAAAACAGTATGACTGCATTGTTTGTTATTAAGTGAGCTAGTTTGCTTTTACTTGGGCGCCATCTGGAATTTCTGGTTAATATTCCATAAATGAATTTATTAGAATAATAAAATAAATAATTTTGATTGATGTTAACTTGTTTGTTGATTGAGTAATTAAAATAATATCATTAATTAATTTCCTTCTGGTCTATTTATTTAAATTTAACTGTTGGCGCTTCACACGTTCAAATAGCCAACTTGACTGGTTGATTGCTTTGAATTCGCAACTCATTTACTTGAAAAAAATAATTAATCACTGTTTCAATAAAAACTGATAATGTTTGAAAAATAACAATTCTCTTATTTATTGCTCACTATTTGCTTATTTCAACTTAATACATTCAAATTAATAACATTAACGGATTACACTGTATCCGGCTTTAAACTATACTAACCCAGTGGGTTGGCAATGATAACTCTGACAATAATTAGACATTTGTTTACAAATATTTCATACCTCAAGGGTGGTTTCTTTTAAATTACAGGTTAAAACGCCTATGCCTTGCGTTACGATGCTATTATAAGAATTGAATTTATTATATTAGACACCTTTAATCGTTTAAATTGATTGACGAAAAGTTTGTCAAAACTCAGCAAGTTCGCACCTCTAGTAAAGACAACACTACTGGTTTCGATGCACTTTAATAATTTATACGTCATCACTGTTGATTACTCTGATGATAATTTTGGTCTGGAGTCTTGTAGTTCCTGATCGAATGCAATTTGACAAAATATGTGTTGTTTACTCTTGCTTCTGTATATATAGTCTCTTGAGATCGACGCTAGGCTTCACTAACTAATTTCTAAGGTAATTCCTGATTGGTTGGAAATGATGTCAAGATGAGGTCATTCTATTTTTAGCTATTACATAATTGTATTCAACGCGTGGTTTTCGTTGTTCTTATTATTCCTTGTATTTATCCAAAATTCACAAAATTTATTATGCTAACATTTATATCTCAGTTATTTTAATTACAAATTAGGTTTTATAAATAGCATCGTATTGCTTATTTCTTTCTTGTCATTTTGATATGAATTGATGCAAGTTTGGTTACATCTGTCATTCATAAATTCTATTTTAATAATAGCCTATTCTAAATAATGCATTGTTTTAAGCGTCTTCTGCTAAACGTTGCAGATCCGATTTTAACATTTTTTAATATTTATTTAACTCTCCTTAATTTCTATTCTGAACATAATTATTTTATTGAAATGAACATATTATTATTTATAATTGCTACATCCAGCTGAACATTATTAATCATTATTACACATTTGTTGATTATTATTTATAGACTGCTTTACTTCACTATTCTTTTTTCAACATTATTCTTATTTACTATACTTATAATATTACACATGGTATGGTGATTTGCACCTTTTTCAATATTCTTATTACTATATCTTCCTATGCTTTGTAAGGTCTCTACATGATTATGATATTCATGATTTGGTTGGGTCATCATTGGTTTGTTGTTATTTCAGTGTTCTCTTTAGTATAGACTTCACATAAGTTGTGTGTCTTTACTTTGAGTTTTTTATTAGATTAGTTATTGCTCATTGAGTAATCTCCACTCATCTTAAGCCATTCTTTTGGTTTACATATTTCATTATAAGGTTTTGTTCCTTGACTGACAATACATCCTTTTACATATTTTATATTCTTATAACATTATCTAAATACATTTAGTTGTTACCTTGATGTTATTTAGTTATTATCATTATTATAATATATACAATTTGTTCTCTCATTATCTTTCATAGTTCATGATTAACAATAATATATTTCCTTATGTTTGTCATTCAAATTATTACTTTGCCATTATTCAGCTAGCGTGCTGTTTATAATAATAATACATGTTAAAAAATATCATTTCTGTCATCTTTTATTTTACTCACGCTATTTGACTTGGTTTATTAAAGGTTTGTTAGGCTCACTTAAACAGTCTATTTGGGAACTAGTTTTGTCAATTTGTCTTTGTCAAATTCTCTGTTTATGTTGTAGTGTCATATTATGCTGATAGCAGTTTTACTACTGTTCACTTGAAGGTCTTATCTCCTTTCAATCTTTGATGGTTTATGATTTTAATGCTATTATATTCTTCCTTGTTACCTATACTTGGTTCTTACTCATAATTATTTTGGTATTATTCACTCATCTGGTGGTTTTATGAGTATGGAACGTTTTGTGACGTTACATATGCTCCCCTCTCAAAATTGATAATTTGGGAAAAACAAGTTTCTTGGTTTGATGAAATTATCAGTTTAATTTTAGTTATTTATAACACTCCTGCTTTCTTCTTATATAACTCAATGGTTGGTTGTGTATTGGTTTTGACTTTGTTCTTCATTAGTCTCCTTTACTTAGCATACAAATAATTGTGGTCGGTTGTTTCATTTGATTGGTTATTTGTTGATTCATTCATTTGTTCGTATCATAATAATTTCCCTGTTCTCCTGTTGTAATACATTACTCCTTCTCATTAAACGCACTTTGATTCATATAACAATTCTCCTTTTCCATTCCATTACCTCAATGTTGTTTATTTTATCCCTGAAATACAATAATTCCCTAACATTTTTTCCCTAACATTTATAGTTGGTTCGGAGTCAGAGGGGCTCTCTTGGCATCCATTCTCCGCCGTTCCTTAACTATATACTCACAGATCAGAGGAATCTTCATCTCTGTCTGAAACAATAAAAGCTGTACATAACAACAGTTGCACTATCACAACATATTAGACATAATATATAATTCATAATAAAACATTACATTCATTTATTAGAATACGCAAGGGATTAGAGGTTCCATTACATATATTCCATTACTATTTCACTTCTGATGCTTTATCAATTCATTTAAAATATTATTCTTCACAGGTAATTGGTTAACATAACTCGACATATATGCTGTATTATCATAAGCTTGTTGTTGTTCATCAATACTATATTAGATGTTGGTTTCGTTATTATATACCTTTTTTTTTCACATTTATTTTCATCACTATTTAATTATGCAGTTATATTTATAAATTCATCATCACATTATACTGTAGTATTCTATGCTTCCCATTTTCATCATAATTCATTCATAATATAGATTATATAATAGTTTGTAACATTTCTAGGTTGGTTGGTTCTTTTAATTATTCATTTAAGTAATTGTGTCATTAGCATCATTCTTTTGTTAGTCATTTAATCATTATCTCATTCTATTTATTATACACTTTATATTAGTTGGATTGTTCATGGTATCGTCTAGTCTTCGTCTGTATCCGGTAATTAGTTTATTTCGATTTATCGTTAGTTTTATATATTTTAATTAGGTTCACATAATTCTTCTTCTCTGATTTGCTTTATTCGGTATCCATAAAATCCGTCCCTTTTCTCCAATGGTTGTTTGAACTTGGTTTATCCGTGGTCGATTATTCTCGTCGCTCTGGTTCGTTGGATTACCTTCGTTTCAGATTGATTTCTGTACTGGTGGTGTATCTCTCTATCTTTTGGCTCTTCCACTTTGCTGCTACCAAATTTTCGTTTATTTTACGGTCTTCCATCATGGTTCGAACTACTTCCGTGGTTGTTGATTCCTTTTGAATTAACTGACCTTGTAATTTTTCTGTTATCCGTGGTTGGTGGTTCTCATTCATTCTTTTATGGATTCCGTTTATTTTCCGGCAGAATTTTTCCCTGCGTTTTTCGTTGTCTTCTAAGAATATTTCCATTGTCTTCTTCACTGGTTCATCCATATTGTTTCTTAATCGTTTGAATTGTTCACTCATAATCTCCATTAATTCTCCATGCTCCTTGGTTAGTTTTGGTTTTTTCGCCTCTTCTAATCTCTCCGGGAAGTCACGTGAGGTTCGTTTAGATTTTGTAAATTGACTTACTTCTCTTGGTTCAGTAATTGGTATATTGTGCACCTTAACTAATACACTTTTGATCATTTCCAGTCCTTCTCGTGTATTTATTATTTTCTTTGGATGTATTTTTTCTATTTTCTTTATTTTCTGAATTACTTGGTTCTTTACACCTTTAGTGTTGATTTCTATGTGCTTACTATTGTCTTTGTTTCTGTTACGTTTATTTTCAGATAACAATGTACTTGTGTCTTCTTCATTTTTTGTTTGTTTACCATTATCTTCAGAAGCACTCTCTAGCGTTGTATCCCATTGTTTGAATCCACTGTCCATCGTTTTCTTGAGTTGATCTAATTTTTCATGAGTTCCTTGGTATGCTTCCTTCACCATTTGGGGAAATTGTTCCCTCATAAACTTTATCATTAAGTCCAGGAATTTTTCATTTTCTGTTTGCGCGGTTCCATCAGGTGGGTTTTCTATGGTATTACCTCCTGTAACCTCCACTTCAGGCGTTTTCGTACCATTGGTTTCTTTTAATTTTTTCTTTAATGGTTCTGGATTTTTATCTGTATTTTCTATGATTGTTTTTATTGATTGTTTATTTTCACTTATTATTTCTTCGGTGTCTTTATTATTCATTTTCGTTATATCATTATTATTATTTATCTTCTTATAGAGGGTTTCCATGTTTTTATTCACGGTTTCACTGTGTTCATTTAAAGGTTCGTATGATTTATTATTATCATTTTCTTTTATCGGTTCGATCACTAGTTTAGTATTTATGATTTCTTCCTCTTTTTTATTATTATCATCTATAGTCTGTTCTTGAGTATTTTTATTTAACTCTTCTTTTAGTGATTCTGTGGATTTCTTACTATCGTCCATCTTCTTATTCATCTCCATTATTCTCTCTTCTCGCACCTCATTTAATTCTTTCCTCCATTCACAAATGTCTTCTCTGGATTGTTCAAACATAACCCTTATCCATTCTCTTAACTCTGCATTTTCCGTTTGTATCGGTTTCTCTGGTTGTGTGATTAATTGTCTCAATTGTTCATACTCCTCCTGTGTATATTGCTGTCACATGTGCGTATATTCCCGTTCTTTCGTTTTTCATTTGTGTTTCATTCTTGTATAATCTCTTCCAATCAGCCTTAGTCATTCCTTCCATCTTTTTATCGTTATTATTGTGGATTATCCCGGTAGACTCTTCTTTATTACACTTTGCTTCTAGCTTCCACATTTCATCATAAATATCTTCAAATGACATTTTGTTGTTCGGTGTCAACTTTATACTCGCACGACTCATCTGTGCTCGTTCGTGATCCGTGGTATTTTCAAAAATATAATCCATATCTCTGGTGATTTTTTTAAATAATACTGTCATCCATTCCGCGGAGCTTAATCGTCTCTATGGTTCGGGCATCTTCTTTTCTGGTTGTAACATCGCTCTTCTTGGTATGGTCGTTTTACTGTAACTGCCGGGCTAAAGTAGACTAATTGAAATAAAATATTCGTATCCTTTATTCTCCTGTCTACTCAAAGCCGCTCTAGTTGGTCGCCACTTTGTAATAAGTAACCGCTTACGTACCTCTTTTAAATTATTTTATTATCACACGTCGCTTGTCTTTGATTTCAAAATCTGTCGTTAAATAATTTTTAACTTTTTTATTTTATTTAATCAATTCAATTAGGATATTTTGTTTAATTAAATTAATTTTATTTGATTAATTAATTGTTGTAATCCCAGTTAGTTGAATGTAGTTAGCTTTTGGAGACATCTCGAAGTTCATTAGCACTTCCGTTGAACTATATCCTCTGTGTACTGTAAGGTGTAGTTTTGACAAAGTTATTAAATAATTCAAACCTTCACGTACCTTTTGTGTCGTACTGGAAGTTCAGATGGTCTCAATTTGTCAGTAAACTGTTAAGTTTTCACAAAAAAACAGTATGACTGCATTGTTTGTTATTAAGTGAGCTAGTTTGCTTTTACTTGGGCGCCATCTGGAATTTCTGGTTAATATTCCATAAATGAATTTATTAGAATAATAAAATAAATAATTTTGATTGATGTTAACTTGTTTGTTGATTGAGTAAATAAAATAATATCATTAATTAATTTCCTTCTGGTCTATTTATTTAAATTTAACTGTTGGCGCTTCACACGTTCAAATAGCCAACTTGACTGGTTGATTGCTTTGAATTCGCAACTCATTTACTTGAAAAAAATAATTAATCACTGTTTCAATAAAAACTGATAATGTTTGAAAAATAACAATTCTCTTATTTATTGCTCACTATTTGCTTATTTCAACTTAATACATTCAAATTAATAACATTAACGGATTACACTGTATCCGGCTTTAAACTATACTAACCCAGTGGGTTGGCAATGATAACTCTGACAATAATTAGACGTTTGTTTACAAATATTTCATACCTCAAGGGTGGTTTCTTTTAAATTACAGGTTAAAACGCCTATGCCTTGCGTTACGATGCTATTATAAGAATTGAATTTATTATATTAGACACCTTTAATCGTTTAAATTGATTGACGAAAAGTTTGTCAAAACTCAGCAAGTTCGCACCTCTAGTAAAGACAACACTACTGGTTTCGATGCACTTTAATAATTTGTACGTCATCACTGTTGATTACTCTGATGATAATTTTGGTCTGGAGTCTTGTAGTTCCTGATCGAATGCAATTTGACAAAATATGTGTTGTTTACTCTTGCTTCTGTATATATAGTCTCTTGAGATCGACGCTAGGCTTCGCTAACTAATTTCTAAGGTAATTCCTGATTGGTTGCAAATGATGTCAAGATGAGGTCATTCTATTTTTAGCTATTACATAATTGTATTCAACGCGTGGTTTTCGTTGTTCTTATTATTCCTTGTATTTATCCAAAATTCACAAAATTTATTATGCTAACATTTATATCTCAGTTATTTTAATTACAAATTAGGTTTTATAAATAGCATCGTATTGCTTATTTCTTTCTTGTCATTTTGATATGAATTGATGCAAGTTTGGTTACATCTGTCATTCATAAATTCTATTTTAATAATAGCCTATTCTAAATAATGCATTGTTTTAAGCGTCTTCTGCTAAACGTTGCAGATCCGATTTTAACATTTTTTAATATTTATTTAACTCTCCTTAATTTCTATTCTGAACATAATTATTTTATTGAAATGAACATATTATTATTTATAATTGCTACATCCAGCTGAACATTATTAATCATTATTACACATTTGTTGATTATTATTTATAGACTGCTTTACTTCACTATTCTTTTTTCAACATTATTCTTATTTACTATACTTATAATATTACACATGGTATGGTGATTTGCACCTTTTTCAATATTCTTATTACTATATCTTCCTATGCTTTGTAAGGTCTCTACATGATTATGATATTCATGATTTGGTTGGGTCATCATTGGTTTGTTGTTATTTCAGTGTTCTCTTTAGTATAGACTTCACATAAGTTGTGTGTCTTTACTTTGAGTTTTTTATTAGATTAGTTATTGCTCATTGAGTAATCTCCACTCATCTTAAGCCATTCTTTTGGTTTACATATTTCATTATAAGGTTTTGTTCCTTGACTGACAATACATCCTTTTACATATTTTATATTCTTATAACATTATCTAAATACATTTAGTTGTTACCTTGATGTTATTTAGTTGTTATCATTATTATAATATATACAATTTGTTCTCTCATTATCTTTCATAGTTCATGATTAACAATAATATATTTCCTTATGTTTGTCATTCAAATTATTACTTTGCCATTATTCAGCTAGCGTGCTGTTTATAATAATAATACATGTTAAAAAATATCATTTCTGTCATCTTTTATTTTACTCACGCTATTTGACTTGGTTTATTAAAGGTTTGTTAGGCTCACTTAAACAGTCTATTTGGGAACTAGTTTTGTCAATTTGTCTTTGTCAGATTCTCTGTTTATGTTGTAGTGTCATATTATGCTGATAGCAGTTTTACTACTGTTCACTTGAAAGTCTTATCTCCTTTCAATCTTTGATGGTTTATGATTTTAATGCTATTATATTCTTCCTTGTTACCTATACTTGGTTCTTACTCATAATTATTTTGGTATTATTCACTCATCTGGTGGTTTTATGAGTATGGAACGTTTTGTGACGTTACATATGCTCCCCTCTCAAAATTGATAATTTGGGAAAAACAAGTTTCTTGGTTTGATGAAATTATCAGTTTAATTTTAGTTATTTATAACACTCCTGCTTTCTTCTTATATAACTCAATGGTTGGTTGTGTATTGGTTTTGACTTTGTTCTTCATTAGTCTCCTTTACTTAGCATACAAATAATTGTGGTCGGTTGTTTCATTTGATTGGTTATTTGTTGATTCATTCATTTGTTCGTATCATAATAATTTCCCTGTTCTCCTGTTTTAATACATTACTCCTTCTCATTAAACGCACTTTGATTCATATAACAATTCTCCTTTTCCATTCCATTACCTCAATGTTGTTTATTTTATCCCTGAAATACAATAATTCCCTAACATTTTTTCCCTAACATTTATAGTTGGTTCGGAGTCAGAGGGGCTCTCTTGGCATCCATTCTCCGCCGTTCCTTAACTATATACTCACAGATCAGAGGAATCTTCATCTCTGTCTGAAACAATAAAAGCTGTACATAACAACAGTTGCACTATCACAACATATTAGACATAATATATAATTCATAATAAAACATTACATTCATTTATTAGAATACGCAAGGGATTAGAGGTTCCATTACATATATTCCATTACTATTTCACTTCTGATGCTTTATCAATTCATTTAAAATATTATTCTTCACAGGTAATTGGTTAACATAACTCGACATATATGCTGTATTATCATAAGCTTGTTGTTGTTCATCAATACTATATTAGATGTTGGTTTCGTTATTATATACCTTTTTTTTCACATTTATTTTCATCACTATTTAATTATGCAGTTATATTTATAAATTCATCATCACATTATACTGTAGTATTCTATGCTTCCCATTTTCATCATAATTCATTCATAATATAGATTATATAATAGTTTGTAACATTTCTAGGTTGGTTGGTTCTTTTAATTATTCATTTAAGTAATTGTGTCATTAGCATCATTCTTTTGTTAGTCATTTAATCATTATCTCATTCTATTTATTATACACTTTATATTAGTTGGATTGTTCATGGTATCGTCTAGTCTTCGTCTGTATCCGGTAATTAGTTTATTTCGATTTATCGTTAGTTTTATATATTTTAATTAGGTTCACATAATTCTTCTTCTCTGATTTGCTTTATTCGGTATCCATAAAATCCGTCCCTTTTCTCCAATGGTTGTTTGAACTTGGTTTATCCGTGGTCGATTATTCTCGTCGCTCTGGTTCGTTGGATTACCTTCGTTTCAGATTGATTTCTGTACTGGTGGTGTATCTCTCTATCTTTCGGCTCTTCCACTTTGCTGCTACCAAATTTTCGTTTATTTTACGGTCTTCCATCATGGTTCGAACTACTTCCGTGGTTGTTGATTCCTTTTGAATTAACTGACCTTGTAATTTTTCTGTTATCCGTGGTTGGTGGTTCTCATTCATTCTTTTATGGATTCCGTTTATTTTCCGGCAGAATTTTTCCCTGCGTTTTTCGTTGTCTTCTAAGAATATTTCCATTGTCTTCTTCACTGGTTCATCCATATTGTTTCTTAATCGTTTGAATTGTTCACTCATAATCTCCATTAATTCTCCATGCTCCTTTGTTAGTTTTGGTTTTTTCGCCTCTTCTAATCTCTCCGGGAAGTCACGTGAGGTTCGTTTAGATTTTGTAAATTGACTTACTTCTCTTGGTTCAGTAATTGGTATATTGTGCACCTTAACTAATCCACTTTTGATCATTTCCAGTCCTTCTCCTGTATTTATTATTTTCTTTGGATGTATTTTTTCTATTTTCTTTATTTTCTGAATTACTTGGTTCTTTACACCTTTAGTGTTGATTTCTATGTGCTTACTATTGTCTTTGTTTCTGTTACGTTTATTTTCAGATAACAATGTACTTGTGTCTTCTTCATTTTTTGTTTGTTTACCATTATCTTCAGAAGCACTCTCTAGCGTTGTATCCCATTGTTTGAATCCACTGTCCATCGTTTTCTTGAGTTGATCTAATTTTTCATGAGTTCCTTGGTATGCTTCCTTCACCATTTGGGGAAATTGTTCCCTCATAAACTTTATCATTAAGTCCAGGAATTTTTCATTTTCTGTTTGCGCGGTTCCATCAGGTGGGTTTTCTATGGTATTACCTCCTGTAACCTCCACTTCAGGCGTTTTCGTACCATTGGTTTCTTTTAATTTTTTCTTTAATGGTTCTGGATTTTTATCTGTATTTTCTATGATTGTTTTTATTGATTGTTTATTTTCACTTATTATTTCTTCGGTGTCTTTATTATTCATTTTCGTTATATCATTATTATTATTTATCTTCTTATAGAGGGTTTCCATGTTTTTATTCACGGTTTCACTGTGTTCATTTAAAGGTTCGTATGATTTATTATTATCATTTTCTTTTATCGGTTCGATCACTAGTTTAGTATTTATGATTTCTTCCTCTTTTTTATTATTATCATCTATAGTCTGTTCTTGAGTATTTTTATTTAACTCTTCTTTTAGTGATTCTGTGGATTTCTTACTATCGTCCATCTTCTTATTCATCTCCATTATTCTCTCTTCTCGCACCTCATTTAATTCTTTCCTCCATTCACAAATGTCTTCTCTGGATTGTTCAAACATAACCCTTATCCATTCTCTTAACTCTGCATTTTCCGTTTGTATCGGTTTCTCTGGTTGTGTGATTAATTGTCTCCATTGTTCATACTCCTCCTGTGTATATTGCTGTCACATGTGCGTATATTCCCGTTCTTTCGTTTTTCATTTGTGTTTCATTCGTGTATAATCTCTACCAATCAGCCTTAGTCATTCCTTCCATCTTTTTATCGTTATTATTGTGGATTGTCCCGGTAGACTCTTCTTTATTACACTTTGCTTCTAGCTTCCACATTTCATCATAAATATCTTCAAATGACATTTTGTTGTTCGGTGTCAACTTTATACTCGCACGACTCATCTGTGCTCGTTCGTGATCCGTGGTATTTTCAAAAATATAATCCATATCTCTGGTGATTTTTTTAAATAATACTGTCATCCATTCCGCGGAGCTTAATCGTCTCTATGGTTCGGGCATCTTCTTTTCTGGTTGTAACATCGCTCTTCTTGGTATGGTCGTTTTACTGTAACTGCCGGGCTAAAGTAGACTAATTGAAATAAAATATTCGTATCCTTTATTCTCCTGTCTACTCAAAGCCGCTCTAGTTGGTCGCCACTTTGTAATAAGTAACCGCTTACGTACTTCTTTTAAATTATTTTATTATCACACGTCGCTTGTCTTTGATTTCAAAATCTGTCGTTAAATAATTTTTAACTTTTTTATTTAATTTAATCAATTCAATTAGGATATTTTGTTTAATTAAATTAATTTTATTTGATTAATTAATTGTTGTAATCCCAGTTAGTTGAATGTAGTTAGCTTTTGGAGACATCTCGAAGTTCATTAGCACTTCCGTTGAACTATATCCTCTGTGTACTGTAAGGTGTAGTTTTGACAAAGTTATTAAATAATTCAAACCTTCACGTACCTTTTGTGTCGTACTGGAAGTTCAGATGGTCTCAATTTGTCAGTAAACTGTTAAGTTTTCACAAAAAAACAGTATGACTGCATTGTTTGTTATTAAGTGAGCTAGTTTGCTTTTACTTGGGCGCCATCTGGAATTTCTGGTTAATATTCCATAAATGAATTTATTAGAATAATAAAATAAATAATTTTGATTGATGTTAACTTGTTTGTTGATTGAGTAATTAAAATAATATCATTAATTAATTTCCTTCTGGTCTATTTATTTAAATTTAACTGTTGGCGCTTCACACGTTCAAATAGCCAACTTGACTGGTTGATTGCTTTGAATTCGCAACTCATTTACTTGAAAAAAATAATTAATCACTGTTTCAATAAAAACTGATAATGTTTGAAAAATAACAATTCTCTTATTTATTGCTCACTATTTGCTTATTTCAACTTAATACATTCAAATTAATAACATTAACGGATTACACTGTATCCGGCTTTAAACTATACTAACCCAGTGGGTTGGCAATGATAACTCTGACAATAATTAGACGTTTGTTTACAAATATTTCATACCTCAAGGGTGGTTTCTTTTAAATTACAGGTTAAAACGCCTATGCCTTGCGTTACGATGCTATTATAAGAATTGAATTTATTATATTAGACACCTTTAATCGTTTAAATTGATTGACGAAAAGTTTGTCAAAACTCAGCAAGTTCGCACCTCTAGTAAAGACAACACTACTGGTTTCGATGCACTTTAATAATTTGTACGTCATCACTGTTGATTACTCTGATGATAATTTTGGTCTGGAGTCTTGTAGTTCCTGATCGAATGCAATTTGACAAAATATGTGTTGTTTACTCTTGCTTCTGTATATATAGTCTCTTGAGATCGACGCTAGGCTTCGCTAACTAATTTCTAAGGTAATTCCTGATTGGTTGCAAATGATGTCAAGATGAGGTCATTCTATTTTTAGCTATTACATAATTGTATTCAACGCGTGGTTTTCGTTGTTCTTATTATTCCTTGTATTTATCCAAAATTCACAAAATTTATTATGCTAACATTTATATCTCAGTTATTTTAATTACAAATTAGGTTTTATAAATAGCATCGTATTGCTTATTTCTTTCTTGTCATTTTGATATGAATTGATGCAAGTTTGGTTACATCTGTCATTCATAAATTCTATTTTAATAATAGCCTATTCTAAATAATGCATTGTTTTAAGCGTCTTCTGCTAAACGTTGCAGATCCGATTTTAACATTTTTTAATATTTATTTAACTCTCCTTAATTTCTATTCTGAACATAATTATTTTATTGAAATGAACATATTATTATTTATAATTGCTACATCCAGCTGAACATTATTAATCATTATTACACATTTGTTGATTATTATTTATAGACTGCTTTACTTCACTATTCTTTTTTCAACATTATTCTTATTTACTATACTTATAATATTACACATGGTATGGTGATTTGCACCTTTTTCAATATTCTTATTACTATATCTTCCTATGCTTTGTAAGGTCTCTACATGATTATGATATTCATGATTTGGTTGGGTCATCATTGGTTTGTTGTTATTTCAGTGTTCTCTTTAGTATAGACTTCACATAAGTTGTGTGTCTTTACTTTGAGTTTTTTATTAGATTAGTTATTGCTCATTGAGTAATCTCCACTCATCTTAAGCCATTCTTTTGGTTTACATATTTCATTATAAGGTTTTGTTCCTTGACTGACAATACATCCTTTTACATATTTTATATTCTTATAACATTATCTAAATACATTTAGTTGTTACCTTGATGTTATTTAGTTGTTATCATTATTATAATATATACAATTTGTTCTCTCATTATCTTTCATAGTTCATGATTAACAATAATATATTTCCTTATGTTTGTCATTCAAATTATTACTTTGCCATTATTCAGCTAGCGTGCTGTTTATAATAATAATACATGTTAAAAAATATCATTTCTGTCATCTTTTATTTTACTCACGCTATTTGACTTGGTTTATTAAAGGTTTGTTAGGCTCACTTAAACAGTCTATTTGGGAACTAGTTTTGTCAATTTGTCTTTGTCAGATTCTCTGTTTATGTTGTAGTGTCATATTATGCTGATAGCAGTTTTACTACTGTTCACTTGAAGGTCTTATCTCCTTTCAATCTTTGATGGTTTATGATTTTAATGCTATTATATTCTTCCTTGTTACCTATACTTGGTTCTTACTCATAATTATTTTGGTATTATTCACTCATCTGGTGGTTTTATGAGTATGGAACGTTTTGTGACGTTACATATGCTCCCCTCTCAAAATTGATAATTTGGGAAAAACAAGTTTCTTGGTTTGATGAAATTATCAGTTTAATTTTAGTTATTTATAACACTCCTGCTTTCTTCTTATATAACTCAATGGTTGGTTGTGTATTGGTTTTGACTTTGTTCTTCATTAGTCTCCTTTACTTAGCATACAAATAATTGTGGTCGGTTGTTTCATTTGATTGGTTATTTGTTGATTCATTCATTTGTTCGTATCATAATAATTTCCCTGTTCTCCTGTTTTAATACATTACTCCTTCTCATTAAACGCACTTTGATTCATATAACAATTCTCCTTTTCCATTCCATTACCTCAATGTTGTTTATTTTATCCCTGAAATACAATAATTCCCTAACATTTTTTCCCTAACATTTATAGTTGGTTCGGAGTCAGAGGGGCTCTCTTGGCATCCATTCTCCGCCGTTCCTTAACTATATACTCACAGATCAGAGGAATCTTCATCTCTGTCTGAAACAATAAAAGCTGTACATAACAACAGTTGCACTATCACAACATATTAGACATAATATATAATTCATAATAAAACATTACATTCATTTATTAGAATACGCAAGGGATTAGAGGTTCCATTACATATATTCCATTACTATTTCACTTCTGATGCTTTATCAATTCATTTAAAATATTATTCTTCACAGGTAATTGGTTAACATAACTCGACATATATGCTGTATTATCATAAGCTTGTTGTTGTTCATCAATACTATATTAGATGTTGGTTTCGTTATTATATACCTTTTTTTTCACATTTATTTTCATCACTATTTAATTATGCAGTTATATTTATAAATTCATCATCACATTATACTGTAGTATTCTATGCTTCCCATTTTCATCATAATTCATTCATAATATAGATTATATAATAGTTTGTAACATTTCTAGGTTGGTTGGTTCTTTTAATTATTCATTTAAGTAATTGTGTCATTAGCATCATTCTTTTGTTAGTCATTTAATCATTATCTCATTCTATTTATTATACACTTTATATTAGTTGGATTGTTCATGGTATCGTCTAGTCTTCGTCTGTATCCGGTAATTAGTTTATTTCGATTTATCGTTAGTTTTATATATTTTAATTAGGTTCACATAATTCTTCTTCTCTGATTTGCTTTATTCGGTATCCATAAAATCCGTCCCTTTTCTCCAATGGTTGTTTGAACTTGGTTTATCCGTGGTCGATTATTCTCGTCGCTCTGGTTCGTTGGATTACCTTCGTTTCAGATTGATTTCTGTACTGGTGGTGTATCTCTCTATCTTTCGGCTCTTCCACTTTGCTGCTACCAAATTTTCGTTTATTTTACGGTCTTCCATCATGGTTCGAACTACTTCCGTGGTTGTTGATTCCTTTTGAATTAACTGACCTTGTAATTTTTCTGTTATCCGTGGTTGGTGGTTCTCATTCATTCTTTTATGGATTCCGTTTATTTTCCGGCAGAATTTTTCCCTGCGTTTTTCGTTGTCTTCTAAGAATATTTCCATTGTCTTCTTCACTGGTTCATCCATATTGTTTCTTAATCGTTTGAATTGTTCACTCATAATCTCCATTAATTCTCCATGCTCCTTTGTTAGTTTTGGTTTTTTCGCCTCTTCTAATCTCTCCGGGAAGTCACGTGAGGTTCGTTTAGATTTTGTAAATTGACTTACTTCTCTTGGTTCAGTAATTGGTATATTGTGCACCTTAACTAATCCACTTTTGATCATTTCCAGTCCTTCTCCTGTATTTATTATTTTCTTTGGATGTATTTTTTCTATTTTCTTTATTTTCTGAATTACTTGGTTCTTTACACCTTTAGTGTTGATTTCTATGTGCTTACTATTGTCTTTGTTTCTGTTACGTTTATTTTCAGATAACAATGTACTTGTGTCTTCTTCATTTTTTGTTTGTTTACCATTATCTTCAGAAGCACTCTCTAGCGTTGTATCCCATTGTTTGAATCCACTGTCCATCGTTTTCTTGAGTTGATCTAATTTTTCATGAGTTCCTTGGTATGCTTCCTTCACCATTTGGGGAAATTGTTCCCTCATAAACTTTATCATTAAGTCCAGGAATTTTTCATTTTCTGTTTGCGCGGTTCCATCAGGTGGGTTTTCTATGGTATTACCTCCTGTAACCTCCACTTCAGGCGTTTTCGTACCATTGGTTTCTTTTAATTTTTTCTTTAATGGTTCTGGATTTTTATCTGTATTTTCTATGATTGTTTTTATTGATTGTTTATTTTCACTTATTATTTCTTCGGTGTCTTTATTATTCATTTTCGTTATATCATTATTATTATTTATCTTCTTATAGAGGGTTTCCATGTTTTTATTCACGGTTTCACTGTGTTCATTTAAAGGTTCGTATGATTTATTATTATCATTTTCTTTTATCGGTTCGATCACTAGTTTAGTATTTATGATTTCTTCCTCTTTTTTATTATTATCATCTATAGTCTGTTCTTGAGTATTTTTATTTAACTCTTCTTTTAGTGATTCTGTGGATTTCTTACTATCGTCCATCTTCTTATTCATCTCCATTATTCTCTCTTCTCGCACCTCATTTAATTCTTTCCTCCATTCACAAATGTCTTCTCTGGATTGTTCAAACATAACCCTTATCCATTCTCTTAACTCTGCATTTTCCGTTTGTATCGGTTTCTCTGGTTGTGTGATTAATTGTCTCCATTGTTCATACTCCTCCTGTGTATATTGCTGTCACATGTGCATATATTCCCGTTCTTTCGTTTTTCATTTGTGTTTCATTCGTGTATAATCTCTACCAATCAGCCTTAGTCATTCCTTCCATCTTTTTATCGTTATTATTGTGGATTGTCCCGGTAGACTCTTCTTTATTACACTTTGCTTCTAGCTTCCACATTTCATCATAAATATCTTCAAATGACATTTTGTTGTTCGGTGTCAACTTTATACTCGCACGACTCATCTGTGCTCGTTCGTGATCCGTGGTATTTTCAAAAATATAATCCATATCTCTGGTGATTTTTTTAAATAATACTGTCATCCATTCCGCGGAGCTTAATCGTCTCTATGGTTCGGGCATCTTCTTTTCTGGTTGTAACATCGCTCTTCTTGGTATGGTCGTTTTACTGTAACTGCCGGGCTAAAGTAGACTAATTGAAATAAAATATTCGTATCCTTTATTCTCCTGTCTACTCAAAGCCGCTCTAGTTGGTCGCCACTTTGTAATAAGTAACCGCTTACGTACTTCTTTTAAATTATTTTATTATCACACGTCGCTTGTCTTTGATTTCAAAATCTGTCGTTAAATAATTTTTAACTTTTTTATTTAATTTAATCAATTCAATTAGGATATTTTGTTTAATTAAATTAATTTTATTTGATTAATTAATTGTTGTAATCCCAGTTAGTTGAATGTAGTTAGCTTTTGGAGACATCTCGAAGTTCATTAGCACTTCCGTTGAACTATATCCTCTGTGTACTGTAAGGTGTAGTTTTGACAAAGTTATTAAATAATTCAAACCTTCACGTACCTTTTGTGTCGTACTGGAAGTTCAGATGGTCTCAATTTGTCAGTAAACTGTTAAGTTTTCACAAAAAAACAGTATGACTGCATTGTTTGTTATTAAGTGAGCTAGTTTGCTTTTACTTGGGCGCCATCTGGAATTTCTGGTTAATATTCCATAAATGAATTTATTAGAATAATAAAATAAATAATTTTGATTGATGTTAACTTGTTTGTTGATTGAGTAATTAAAATAATATCATTAATTAATTTCCTTCTGGTCTATTTATTTAAATTTAACTGTTGGCGCTTCACACGTTCAAATAGCCAACTTGACTGGTTGATTGCTTTGAATTCGCAACTCATTTACTTGAAAAAAATAATTAATCACTGTTTCAATAAAAACTGATAATGTTTGAAAAATAACAATTCTCTTATTTATTGCTCACTATTTGCTTATTTCAACTTAATACATTCAAATTAATAACATTAACGGATTACACTTTATCCGGCTTTAAACTATACTAACCCAGTGGGTTGGCAATGATAACTCTGACAATAATTAGACGTTTGTTTACAAATATTTCATACCTCAAGGGTGGTTTCTTTTAAATTACAGGTTAAAACGCCTATGCCTTGCGTTACGATGCTATTATAAGAATTGAATTTATTATATTAGACACCTTTAATCATTTAAATTGATTGACGAAAAGTTTGTCAAAACTCAGCAAGTTCGCACCTCTAGTAAAGACAACACTACTGGTTTCGATGCACTTTAATAATTTATACGTCATCACTGTTGATTAATAACTCTGATGATAATTTTGGTCTGGAGTCTTGTAGTTGCTGATCGAATGGAATTTGACAAAATATGTGTTGTTTACTCTCGCTTCTGTATATAGAGTCTCTTGAGATCGACGCTAGGCTTCGCTAACTAATTTCTAAGGTAATTCCTGATTGGTTGGAAATGATGTCAAGATGAGGTCATTCTATTTTTAGCTATTACATAATTGTATTCAACGCGTGGTTTTCGTTGTTCTTATTATTCCTTGTATTTATCCAAAATTCACAAAATTTATTATGCTAACATTTATATCTCAGTTATTTTAATTACAAATTAGGTTTTATAAATAGCATCGTATTGCTTATTTCTTTCTTGTCATTTTGATATGAATTGATGCAAGTTTGGTTAGATCTGTCATTCATTAATTCTATTTTAATAATAGCCTATTCTAAATAATGCATTGTTTTAAGCGTCTTCTGCTAAACGTTGCAGATCCGATTTTAACATTTTTTAATATTTATTTAACTCTCCTTAATTTCTATTCTGAACAAAATTATTTTATTGAAATGAACATATTATTATTTATAATTGCTACATCCAGCTGAACATTATTAATCATTATTACACATTTGTTGATTATTATTTATAGACTGCTTTACTTCACTATTCTTTTTTCAACATTATTCTTATTTACTATACTTATAATATTACACATGGTATGGTGATTTGCACCTTTTTCAATATTCTTATTACTATATCTTCCTATGCTTTGTAAGGTCTCTACATGATTATGATATTCATGATTTGGTTGGGTCATCATTGGTTTGTTGTTATTTCAGTGTTCTCTTTAGTATAGACTTCACATAAGTTGTGTGTCTTTACTTTGAGTTTTTTATTAGATTAGTTATTGCTCATTGAGTAATCTCCACTCATCTTAAGCCATTCTTTTGGTTTACATATTTCATTATAAGGTTTTGTTCCTTGACTGACAATACATCCTTTTACATATTTTATATTCTTATAACATTATCTAAATACTTTTAGTTGTTACCTTGATGTTATTTAGTTGTTATCATTATTATAATATATACAATTTGTTCTCTCATTATCTTTCATAGTTCATGATTAACAATAATATATTTCCTTATGTTTGTCATTCAAATTATTACTTTGCCATTATTCAGCTAGCGTGCTGTTTATAATAATAATACATGTTAAAAAATATCATTTCTGTCATCTTTTATTTTACTCACGCTATTTGACTTGGTTTATTAAAGGTTTGTTAGGCTCACTTAAACAGTCTATTTGGGAACTAGTTTTGTCAATTTGTCTTTGTCAAATTCTCTGTTTATGTTGTAGTGTCATATTATGCTGATAGCAGTTTTACTACTGTTCACTTGAAGGTCTTATCTCCTTTCAATCTTTGATGGTTTATGATTTTAATGCTATTATATTCTTCCTTGTTACCTATACTTGGTTCTTACTCATAATTATTTTGGTATTATTCACTCATCTGGTGGTTTTATGAGTATGGAACGTTTTGTGACGTTACATATGCTCCCCTCTCAAAATTGATAATTTGGGAAAAACAAGTTTCTTGGTTTGATGAAATTATCAGTTTAATTTTAGTTATTTATAACACTCCTGCTTTCTTCTTATATAACTCAATGGTTGGTTGTGTATTGGTTTTGACTTTGTTCTTCATTAGTCTCCTTTACTTAGCATACAAATAATTGTGGTCGGTTGTTTCATTTGATTGGTTATTTGTTGATTCATTCATTTGTTCGTATCATAATAATTTCCCTGTTCTCCTGTTTTAATACATTACTCCTTCTCATTAAACGCACTTTGATTCATATAACAATTCTCCTTTTCCATTCCATTACCTCAATGTTGTTTATTTTATCCCTGAAATACAATAATTCCCTAACATTTTTTCCCTAACATTTATAGTTGGTTCGGAGTCAGAGGGGCTCTCTTGGCATCCATTCTCCGCCGTTCCTTAACTATATACTCACAGATCAGAGGAATCTTCATCTCTGTCTGAAACAATAAAAGCTGTACATAACAACAGTTGCACTATCACAACATATTAGACATAATATATAATTCATAATAAAACATTACATTCATTTATTAGAATACGCAAGGGATTAGAGGTTCCATTACATATATTCCATTACTATTTCACTTCTGATGCTTTATCAATTCATTTAAAATATTATTCTTCACAGGTAATTGGTTAACATAACTCGACATATATGCTGTATTATCATAAGCTTGTTGTTGTTCATCAATACTATATTAGATTTTGGTTTCGTTATTATATACCTTTTTTTTCACATTTATTTTCATCACTATTTAATTATGCAGTTATATTTATAAATTCATCATCACATTATACTGTAGTATTCTATGCTTCCCCATTTTCATCATAATTCATTCATAATATAGATTATATAATAGTTTGTAACATTTCTAGGTTGGTTGGTTCTTTTAATTATTCATTTAAGTAATTGTGTCATTAGCATCATTCTTTTGTTAGTCATTTAATCATTATCTCATTCTATTTATTATACACTTTATATTAGTTGGATTGTTCATGGTATCGTCTAGTCTTCGTCTGTATCCGGTAATTAGTTTATTTCGATTTATCGTTAGTTTTATATATTTTAATTAGGTTCACATAATTCTTCTTCTCTGATTTGCTTTATTCGGTATCCATAAAATCCGTCCCTTTTCTCCAATGGTTGTTTGAACTTGGTTTATCCGTGGTCGATTATTCTCGTCGCTCTGGTTCGTTGGATTACCTTCGTTTCAGATTGATTTCTGTACTGGTGGTGTATCTCTCTATCATTCGGCTCTTCCACTTTGCTGCTACCAAATTTTCGTTTATTTTACGGTCTTCCGTCATGGTTCGAACTACTTCCGTGGTTGTTGATTCCTTTTGAATTAACTGACCTTGTAATTTTTCTGTTATCCGTGGTTGGTGGTTCTCATTCATTCTTTTATGGATTCCGTTTATTTTCTGGCAGAATTTTTCCCTGCGTTTTTCGTTGTCTTCTAAGAATATTTCCATTGTCTTCTTCACTGGTTCATCCATATTGTTTCTTAATCGTTTGAATTGTTCACTCATAATCTCCATTAATTCTCCATGCTCCTTGGTTAGTTTTGGTTTTTTCGCCTCTTCTAATCTCTCCGGGAAGTCACGTGAGGTTCGTTTAGATTTTGTAAATTGACTTACTTCTCTTGGTTCAGTAATTGGTATATTGTGCACCTTAACTAATACACTTTTGATCATTTCCAGTCCTTCTCGTGTATTTATTATTTTCTTTGGATGTATTTTTTCTATTTTCTTTATTTTCTGAATTACTTGGTTCTTTACACCTTTAGTGTTGATTTCTATGTGCTTACTATTGTCTTTGTTTCTGTTACGTTTATTTTCAGATAACAATGTACTTGTGTCTTCTTCATTTTTTGTTTGTTTACCATTATCTTCAGAAGCACTCTCTAGCGTTGTATCCCATTGTTTGAATCCACTGTCCATCGTTTTCTTGAGTTGATCTAATTTTTCATGAGTTCCTTGGTATGCTTCCTTCACCATTTGGGGAAATTGTTCCCTCATAAACTTTATCATTAAGTCCAGGAATTTTTCATTTTCTGTTTGCGCGGTTCCATCAGGTGGGTTTTCTATGGTATTACCTCCTGTAACCTCCACTTCAGGCGTTTTCGTACCATTGGTTTCTTTTAATTTTTTCTTTAATGGTTCTGGATTTTTATCTGTATTTTCTATGATTGTTTTTATTGATTGTTTATTTTCACTTATTATTTCTTCGGTGTCTTTATTATTCATTTTCGTTATATCATTATTATTATTTATCTTCTTATAGAGGGTTTCCATGTTTTTATTCACGGTTTCACTGTGTTCATTTAAAGGTTCGTATGATTTATTATTATCATTTTCTTTTATCGGTTCGATCACTAGTTTAGTATTTATGATTTCTTCCTCTTTTTTATTATTATCATCTATAGTCTGTTCTTGAGTATTTTTATTTAACTCTTCTTTTAGTGATTCTGTGGATTTCTTACTATCGTCCATCTTCTTATTCATCTCCATTATTCTCTCTTCTCGCACCTCATTTAATTCTTTCCTCCATTCACAAATGTCTTCTCTGGATTGTTCAAACATAACCCTTATCCATTCTCTTAACTCTGCATTTTCCGTTTGTATCGGTTTCTCTGGTTGTGTGATTAATTGTCTCCATTGTTCATACTCCTCCTGTGTATATTGCTGTCACATGTGCATATATTCCCGTTCTTTCGTTTTTCATTTGTGTTTCATTCGTGTATAATCTCTACCAATCAGCCTTAGTCATTCCTTCCATCTTTTTATCGTTATTATTGTGGATTGTCCCGGTAGACTTTTCTTTATTACACTTTGCTTCTAGCTTCCACATTTCATCATAAATATCTTCAAATGACATTTTGTTGTTCGGTGTCAACTTTATACTCGCACGACTCATCTGTGCTCGTTCGTGATCCGTGGTATTTTCAAAAATATAATCCATATCTCTGGTGATTTTTTTAAATAATACTGTCATCCATTCCGCGGAGCTTAATCGTCTCTATGGTTCGGGCATCTTCTTTTCTGGTTGTAACATCGCTCTTCTTGGTATGGTCGTTTTACTGTAACTGCCGGGCTAAAGTAGACTAATTGAAATAAAATATTCGTATCCTTTATTCTCCTGTCTACTCAAAGCCGCTCTAGTTGGTCGCCACTTTGTAATAAGTAACCGCTTACGTACTTCTTTTAAATTATTTTATTATCACACGTCGCTTGTCTTTGATTTCAAAATCTGTCGTTAAATAATTTTTAACTTTTTTATTTAATTTAATCAATTCAATTAGGATATTTTGTTTAATTAAATTAATTTTATTTGATTAATTAATTGTTGTAATCCCAGTTAGTTGAATGTAGTTAGCTTTTGGAGACATCTCGAAGTTCATTAGCACTTCCGTTGAACTATATCCTCTGTGTACTGTAAGGTGTAGTTTTGACAAAGTTATTAAATAATTCAAACCTTCACGTACCTTTTGTGTCGTACTGGAAGTTCAGATGGTCTCAATTTGTCAGTAAACTGTTAAGTTTTCACAAAAAAACAGTATGACTGCATTGTTTGTTATTAAGTGAGCTAGTTTGCTTTTACTTGGGCGCCATCTGGAATTTCTGGTTAATATTCCATAAATGAATTTATTAGAATAATAAAATAAATAATTTTGATTGATGTTAACTTGTTTGTTGATTGAGTAATTAAAATAATATCATTAATTAATTTCCTTCTGGTCTATTTATTTAAATTTAACTGTTGGCGCTTCACACGTTCAAATAGCCAACTTGACTGGTTGATTGCTTTGAATTCGCAACTCATTTACTTGAAAAAAATAATTAATCACTGTTTCAATAAAAACTGATAATGTTTGAAAAATAACAATTCTCTTATTTATTGCTCACTATTTGCTTATTTCAACTTAATACATTCAAATTAATAACATTAACGGATTACACTTTATCCGGCTTTAAACTATACTAACCCAGTGGGTTGGCAATGATAACTCTGACAATAATTAGACGTTTGTTTACAAATATTTCATACCTCAAGGGTGGTTTCTTTTAAATTACAGGTTAAAACGCCTATGCCTTGCGTTACGATGCTATTATAAGAATTGAATTTATTATATTAGACACCTTTAATCATTTAAATTGATTGACGAAAAGTTTGTCAAAACTCAGCAAGTTCGCACCTCTAGTAAAGACAACACTACTGGTTTCGATGCACTTTAATAATTTATACGTCATCACTGTTGATTAATAACTCTGATGATAATTTTGGTCTGGAGTCTTGTAGTTGCTGATCGAATGGAATTTGACAAAATATGTGTTGTTTACTCTCGCTTCTGTATATAGAGTCTCTTGAGATCGACGCTAGGCTTCGCTAACTAATTTCTAAGGTAATTCCTGATTGGTTGGAAATGATGTCAAGATGAGGTCATTCTATTTTTAGCTATTACATAATTGTATTCAACGCGTGGTTTTCGTTGTTCTTATTATTCCTTGTATTTATCCAAAATTCACAAAATTTATTATGCTAACATTTATATCTCAGTTATTTTAATTACAAATTAGGTTTTATAAATAGCATCGTATTGCTTATTTCTTTCTTGTCATTTTGATATGAATTGATGCAAGTTTGGTTAGATCTGTCATTCATTAATTCTATTTTAATAATAGCCTATTCTAAATAATGCATTGTTTTAAGCGTCTTCTGCTAAACGTTGCAGATCCGATTTTAACATTTTTTAATATTTATTTAACTCTCCTTAATTTCTATTCTGAACAAAATTATTTTATTGAAATGAACATATTATTATTTATAATTGCTACATCCAGCTGAACATTATTAATCATTATTACACATTTGTTGATTATTATTTATAGACTGCTTTACTTCACTATTCTTTTTTCAACATTATTCTTATTTACTATACTTATAATATTACACATGGTATGGTGATTTGCACCTTTTTCAATATTCTTATTACTATATCTTCCTATGCTTTGTAAGGTCTCTACATGATTATGATATTCATGATTTGGTTGGGTCATCATTGGTTTGTTGTTATTTCAGTGTTCTCTTTAGTATAGACTTCACATAAGTTGTGTGTCTTTACTTTGAGTTTTTTATTAGATTAGTTATTGCTCATTGAGTAATCTCCACTCATCTTAAGCCATTCTTTTGGTTTACATATTTCATTATAAGGTTTTGTTCCTTGACTGACAATACATCCTTTTACATATTTTATATTCTTATAACATTATCTAAATACTTTTAGTTGTTACCTTGATGTTATTTAGTTGTTATCATTATTATAATATATACAATTTGTTCTCTCATTATCTTTCATAGTTCATGATTAACAATAATATATTTCCTTATGTTTGTCATTCAAATTATTACTTTGCCATTATTCAGCTAGCGTGCTGTTTATAATAATAATACATGTTAAAAAATATCATTTCTGTCATCTTTTATTTTACTCACGCTATTTGACTTGGTTTATTAAAGGTTTGTTAGGCTCACTTAAACAGTCTATTTGGGAACTAGTTTTGTCAATTTGTCTTTGTCAAATTCTCTGTTTATGTTGTAGTGTCATATTATGCTGATAGCAGTTTTACTACTGTTCACTTGAAGGTCTTATCTCCTTTCAATCTTTGATGGTTTATGATTTTAATGCTATTATATTCTTCCTTGTTACCTATACTTGGTTCTTACTCATAATTATTTTGGTATTATTCACTCATCTGGTGGTTTTATGAGTATGGAACGTTTTGTGACGTTACATATGCTCCCCTCTCAAAATTGATAATTTGGGAAAAACAAGTTTCTTGGTTTGATGAAATTATCAGTTTAATTTTAGTTATTTATAACACTCCTGCTTTCTTCTTATATAACTCAATGGTTGGTTGTGTATTGGTTTTGACTTTGTTCTTCATTAGTCTCCTTTACTTAGCATACAAATAATTGTGGTCGGTTGTTTCATTTGATTGGTTATTTGTTGATTCATTCATTTGTTCGTATCATAATAATTTCCCTGTTCTCCTGTTTTAATACATTACTCCTTCTCATTAAACGCACTTTGATTCATATAACAATTCTCCTTTTCCATTCCATTACCTCAATGTTGTTTATTTTATCCCTGAAATACAATAATTCCCTAACATTTTTTCCCTAACATTTATAGTTGGTTCGGAGTCAGAGGGGCTCTCTTGGCATCCATTCTCCGCCGTTCCTTAACTATATACTCACAGATCAGAGGAATCTTCATCTCTGTCTGAAACAATAAAAGCTGTACATAACAACAGTTGCACTATCACAACATATTAGACATAATATATAATTCATAATAAAACATTACATTCATTTATTAGAATACGCAAGGGATTAGAGGTTCCATTACATATATTCCATTACTATTTCACTTCTGATGCTTTATCAATTCATTTAAAATATTATTCTTCACAGGTAATTGGTTAACATAACTCGACATATATGCTGTATTATCATAAGCTTGTTGTTGTTCATCAATACTATATTAGATTTTGGTTTCGTTATTATATACCTTTTTTTTCACATTTATTTTCATCACTATTTAATTATGCAGTTATATTTATAAATTCATCATCACATTATACTGTAGTATTCTATGCTTCCCCATTTTCATCATAATTCATTCATAATATAGATTATATAATAGTTTGTAACATTTCTAGGTTGGTTGGTTCTTTTAATTATTCATTTAAGTAATTGTGTCATTAGCATCATTCTTTTGTTAGTCATTTAATCATTATCTCATTCTATTTATTATACACTTTATATTAGTTGGATTGTTCATGGTATCGTCTAGTCTTCGTCTGTATCCGGTAATTAGTTTATTTCGATTTATCGTTAGTTTTATATATTTTAATTAGGTTCACATAATTCTTCTTCTCTGATTTGCTTTATTCGGTATCCATAAAATCCGTCCCTTTTCTCCAATGGTTGTTTGAACTTGGTTTATCCGTGGTCGATTATTCTCGTCGCTCTGGTTCGTTGGATTACCTTCGTTTCAGATTGATTTCTGTACTGGTGGTGTATCTCTCTATCATTCGGCTCTTCCACTTTGCTGCTACCAAATTTTCGTTTATTTTACGGTCTTCCGTCATGGTTCGAACTACTTCCGTGGTTGTTGATTCCTTTTGAATTAACTGACCTTGTAATTTTTCTGTTATCCGTGGTTGGTGGTTCTCATTCATTCTTTTATGGATTCCGTTTATTTTCTGGCAGAATTTTTCCCTGCGTTTTTCGTTGTCTTCTAAGAATATTTCCATTGTCTTCTTCACTGGTTCATCCATATTGTTTCTTAATCGTTTGAATTGTTCACTCATAATCTCCATTAATTCTCCATGCTCCTTGGTTAGTTTTGGTTTTTTTCGCCTCTTCTAATCTCTCCGGGAAGTCACGTGAGGTTCGTTTAGATTTTGTAAATTGACTTACTTCTCTTGGTTCAGTAATTGGTATATTGTGCACCTTAACTAATACACTTTTGATCATTTCCAGTCCTTCTCGTGTATTTATTATTTTCTTTGGATGTATTTTTTCTATTTTCTTTATTTTCTGAATTACTTGGTTCTTTACACCTTTAGTGTTGATTTCTATGTGCTTACTATTGTCTTTGTTTCTGTTACGTTTATTTTCAGATAACAATGTACTTGTGTCTTCTTCATTTTTTGTTTGTTTACCATTATCTTCAGAAGCACTCTCTAGCGTTGTATCCCATTGTTTGAATCCACTGTCCATCGTTTTCTTGAGTTGATCTAATTTTTCATGAGTTCCTTGGTATGCTTCCTTCACCATTTGGGGAAATTGTTCCCTCATAAACTTTATCATTAAGTCCAGGAATTTTTCATTTTCTGTTTGCGCGGTTCCATCAGGTGGGTTTTCTATGGTATTACCTCCTGTAACCTCCACTTCAGGCGTTTTCGTACCATTGGTTTCTTTTAATTTTTTCTTTAATGGTTCTGGATTTTTATCTGTATTTTCTATGATTGTTTTTATTGATTGTTTATTTTCACTTATTATTTCTTCGGTGTCTTTATTATTCATTTTCGTTATATCATTATTATTATTTATCTTCTTATAGAGGGTTTCCATGTTTTTATTCACGGTTTCACTGTGTTCATTTAAAGGTTCGTATGATTTATTATTATCATTTTCTTTTATCGGTTCGATCACTAGTTTAGTATTTATGATTTCTTCCTCTTTTTTATTATTATCATCTATAGTCTGTTCTTGAGTATTTTTATTTAACTCTTCTTTTAGTGATTCTGTGGATTTCTTACTATCGTCCATCTTCTTATTCATCTCCATTATTCTCTCTTCTCGCACCTCATTTAATTCTTTCCTCCATTCACAAATGTCTTCTCTGGATTGTTCAAACATAACCCTTATCCATTCTCTTAACTCTGCATTTTCCGTTTGTATCGGTTTCTCTGGTTGTGTGATTAATTGTCTCCATTGTTCATACTCCTCCTGTGTATATTGCTGTCACATGTGCATATATTCCCGTTCTTTCGTTTTTCATTTGTGTTTCATTCGTGTATAATCTCTACCAATCAGCCTTAGTCATTCCTTCCATCTTTTTATCGTTATTATTGTGGATTGTCCCGGTAGACTTTTCTTTATTACACTTTGCTTCTAGCTTCCACATTTCATCATAAATATCTTCAAATGACATTTTGTTGTTCGGTGTCAACTTTATACTCGCACGACTCATCTGTGCTCGTTCGTGATCCGTGGTATTTTCAAAAATATAATCCATATCTCTGGTGATTTTTTTAAATAATACTGTCATCCATTCCGCGGAGCTTAATCGTCTCTATGGTTCGGGCATCTTCTTTTCTGGTTGTAACATCGCTCTTCTTGGTATGGTCGTTTTACTGTAACTGCCGGGCTAAAGTAGACTAATTGAAATAAAATATTCGTATCCTTTATTCTCCTGTCTACTCAAAGCCGCTCTAGTTGGTCGCCACTTTGTAATAAGTAACCGCTTACGTACTTCTTTAAATTATTTTATTATCACACGTCGCTTGTCTTTGATTTCAAAATCTGTCGTTAAATAATTTTTAACTTTTTTATTTAATTTAATCAATTCAATTAGGATATTTTGTTTAATTAAATTAATTTTATTTGATTAATTAATTGTTGTAATCCCAGTTAGTTGAATGTAGTTAGCTTTTGGAGACATCTCGAAGTTCATTAGCACTTCCGTTGAACTATATCCTCTGTGTACTGTAAGGTGTAGTTTTGACAAAGTTATTAAATAATTCAAACCTTCACGTACCTTTTGTGTCGTACTGGAAGTTCAGATGGTCTCAATTTGTCAGTAAACTGTTAAGTTTTCACAAAAAAACAGTATGACTGCATTGTTTGTTATTAAGTGAGCTAGTTTGCTTTTACTTGGGCGCCATCTGGAATTTCTGGTTAATATTCCATAAATGAATTTATTAGAATAATAAAATAAATAATTTTGATTGATGTTAACTTGTTTGTTGATTGAGTAATTAAAATAATATCATTAATTAATTTCCTTCTGGTCTATTTATTTAAATTTAACTGTTGGCGCTTCACACGTTCAAATAGCCAACTTGACTGGTTGATTGCTTTGAATTCGCAACTCATTTACTTGAAAAAAATAATTAATCACTGTTTCAATAAAAACTGATAATGTTTGAAAAATAACAATTCTCTTATTTATTGCTCACTATTTGCTTATTTCAACTTAATACATTCAAATTAATAACATTAACGGATTACACTTTATCCGGCTTTAAACTATACTAACCCAGTGGGTTGGCAATGATAACTCTGACAATAATTAGACGTTTGTTTACAAATATTTCATACCTCAAGGGTGGTTTCTTTTAAATTACAGGTTAAAACGCCTATGCCTTGCGTTACGATGCTATTATAAGAATTGAATTTATTATATTAGACACCTTTAATCATTTAAATTGATTGACGAAAAGTTTGTCAAAACTCAGCAAGTTCGCACCTCTAGTAAAGACAACACTACTGGTTTCGATGCACTTTAATAATTTATACGTCATCACTGTTGATTAATAACTCTGATGAAAATTTTGGTCTGGAGTCTTGTAGTTGCTGATCGAATGGAATTTGACAAAATATGTGTTGTTTACTCTCGCTTCTGTATATAGAGTCTCTTGAGATCGACGCTAGGCTTCGCTAACTAATTTCTAAGGTAATTCCTGATTGGTTGGAAATGATGTCAAGATGAGGTCATTCTATTTTTAGCTATTACATAATTGTATTCAACGCGTGGTTTTCGTTGTTCTTATTATTCCTTGTATTTATCCAAAATTCACAAAATTTATTATGCTAACATTTATATCTCAGTTATTTTAATTACAAATTAGGTTTTATAAATAGCATCGTATTGCTTATTTCTTTCTTGTCATTTTGATATGAATTGATGCAAGTTTGGTTAGATCTGTCATTCATTAATTCTATTTTAATAATAGCCTATTCTAAATAATGCATTGTTTTAAGCGTCTTCTGCTAAACGTTGCAGATCCGATTTTAACATTTTTTAATATTTATTTAACTCTCCTTAATTTCTATTCTGAACAAAATTATTTTATTGAAATGAACATATTATTATTTATAATTGCTACATCCAGCTGAACATTATTAATCATTATTACACATTTGTTGATTATTATTTATAGACTGCTTTACTTCACTATTCTTTTTTCAACATTATTCTTATTTACTATACTTATAATATTACACATGGTATGGTGATTTGCACCTTTTTCAATATTCTTATTACTATATCTTCCTATGCTTTGTAAGGTCTCTACATGATTATGATATTCATGATTTGGTTGGGTCATCATTGGTTTGTTGTTATTTCAGTGTTCTCTTTAGTATAGACTTCACATAAGTTGTGTGTCTTTACTTTGAGTTTTTTATTAGATTAGTTATTGCTCATTGAGTAATCTCCACTCATCTTAAGCCATTCTTTTGGTTTACATATTTCATTATAAGGTTTTGTTCCTTGACTGACAATACATCCTTTTACATATTTTATATTCTTATAACATTATCTAAATACTTTTAGTTGTTACCTTGATGTTATTTAGTTGTTATCATTATTATAATATATACAATTTGTTCTCTCATTATCTTTCATAGTTCATGATTAACAATAATATATTTCCTTATGTTTGTCATTCAAATTATTACTTTGCCATTATTCAGCTAGCGTGCTGTTTATAATAATAATACATGTTAAAAAATATCATTTCTGTCATCTTTTATTTTACTCACGCTATTTGACTTGGTTTATTAAAGGTTTGTTAGGCTCACTTAAACAGTCTATTTGGGAACTAGTTTTGTCAATTTGTCTTTGTCAAATTCTCTGTTTATGTTGTAGTGTCATATTATGCTGATAGCAGTTTTACTACTGTTCACTTGAAGGTCTTATCTCCTTTCAATCTTTGATGGTTTATGATTTTAATGCTATTATATTCTTCCTTGTTACCTATACTTGGTTCTTACTCATAATTATTTTGGTATTATTCACTCATCTGGTGGTTTTATGAGTATGGAACGTTTTGTGACGTTACATATGCTCCCCTCTCAAAATTGATAATTTGGGAAAAACAAGTTTCTTGGTTTGATGAAATTATCAGTTTAATTTTAGTTATTTATAACACTCCTGCTTTCTTCTTATATAACTCAATGGTTGGTTGTGTATTGGTTTTGACTTTGTTCTTCATTAGTCTCCTTTACTTAGCATACAAATAATTGTGGTCGGTTGTTTCATTTGATTGGTTATTTGTTGATTCATTCATTTGTTCGTATCATAATAATTTCCCTGTTCTCCTGTTTTAATACATTACTCCTTCTCATTAAACGCACTTTGATTCATATAACAATTCTCCTTTTCCATTCCATTACCTCAATGTTGTTTATTTTATCCCTGAAATACAATAATTCCCTAACATTTTTTCCCTAACATTTATAGTTGGTTCGGAGTCAGAGGGGCTCTCTTGGCATCCATTCTCCGCCGTTCCTTAACTATATACTCACAGATCAGAGGAATCTTCATCTCTGTCTGAAACAATAAAAGCTGTACATAACAACAGTTGCACTATCACAACATATTAGACATAATATATAATTCATAATAAAACATTACATTCATTTATTAGAATACGCAAGGGATTAGAGGTTCCATTACATATATTCCATTACTATTTCACTTCTGATGCTTTATCAATTCATTTAAAATATTATTCTTCACAGGTAATTGGTTAACATAACTCGACATATATGCTGTATTATCATAAGCTTGTTGTTGTTCATCAATACTATATTAGATTTTGGTTTCGTTATTATATACCTTTTTTTTCACATTTATTTTCATCACTATTTAATTATGCAGTTATATTTATAAATTCATCATCACATTATACTGTAGTATTCTATGCTTCCCCATTTTCATCATAATTCATTCATAATATAGATTATATAATAGTTTGTAACATTTCTAGGTTGGTTGGTTCTTTTAATTATTCATTTAAGTAATTGTGTCATTAGCATCATTCTTTTGTTAGTCATTTAATCATTATCTCATTCTATTTATTATACACTTTATATTAGTTGGATTGTTCATGGTATCGTCTAGTCTTCGTCTGTATCCGGTAATTAGTTTATTTCGATTTATCGTTAGTTTTATATATTTTAATTAGGTTCACATAATTCTTCTTCTCTGATTTGCTTTATTCGGTATCCATAAAATCCGTCCCTTTTCTCCAATGGTTGTTTGAACTTGGTTTATCCGTGGTCGATTATTCTCGTCGCTCTGGTTCGTTGGATTACCTTCGTTTCAGATTGATTTCTGTACTGGTGGTGTATCTCTCTATCATTCGGCTCTTCCACTTTGCTGCTACCAAATTTTCGTTTATTTTACGGTCTTCCGTCATGGTTCGAACTACTTCCGTGGTTGTTGATTCCTTTTGAATTAACTGACCTTGTAATTTTTCTGTTATCCGTGGTTGGTGGTTCTCATTCATTCTTTTATGGATTCCGTTTATTTTCTGGCAGAATTTTTCCCTGCGTTTTTCGTTGTCTTCTAAGAATATTTCCATTGTCTTCTTCACTGGTTCATCCATATTGTTTCTTAATCGTTTGAATTGTTCACTCATAATCTCCATTAATTCTCCATGCTCCTTGGTTAGTTTTGGTTTTTTCGCCTCTTCTAATCTCTCCGGGAAGTCACGTGAGGTTCGTTTAGATTTTGTAAATTGACTTACTTCTCTTGGTTCAGTAATTGGTATATTGTGCACCTTAACTAATACACTTTTGATCATTTCCAGTCCTTCTCGTGTATTTATTATTTTCTTTGGATGTATTTTTTCTATTTTCTTTATTTTCTGAATTACTTGGTTCTTTACACCTTTAGTGTTGATTTCTATGTGCTTACTATTGTCTTTGTTTCTGTTACGTTTATTTTCAGATAACAATGTACTTGTGTCTTCTTCATTTTTTGTTTGTTTACCATTATCTTCAGAAGCACTCTCTAGCGTTGTATCCCATTGTTTGAATCCACTGTCCATCGTTTTCTTGAGTTGATCTAATTTTTCATGAGTTCCTTGGTATGCTTCCTTCACCATTTGGGGAAATTGTTCCCTCATAAACTTTATCATTAAGTCCAGGAATTTTTCATTTTCTGTTTGCGCGGTTCCATCAGGTGGGTTTTCTATGGTATTACCTCCTGTAACCTCCACTTCAGGCGTTTTCGTACCATTGGTTTCTTTTAATTTTTTCTTTAATGGTTCTGGATTTTTATCTGTATTTTCTATGATTGTTTTTATTGATTGTTTATTTTCACTTATTATTTCTTCGGTGTCTTTATTATTCATTTTCGTTATATCATTATTATTATTTATCTTCTTATAGAGGGTTTCCATGTTTTTATTCACGGTTTCACTGTGTTCATTTAAAGGTTCGTATGATTTATTATTATCATTTTCTTTTATCGGTTCGATCACTAGTTTAGTATTTATGATTTCTTCCTCTTTTTTATTATTATCATCTATAGTCTGTTCTTGAGTATTTTTATTTAACTCTTCTTTTAGTGATTCTGTGGATTTCTTACTATCGTCCATCTTCTTATTCATCTCCATTATTCTCTCTTCTCGCACCTCATTTAATTCTTTCCTCCATTCACAAATGTCTTCTCTGGATTGTTCAAACATAACCCTTGTCCATTCTCTTAACTCTGCATTTTCCGTTTGTATCGGTTTCTCTGGTTGTGTGATTAATTGTCTCCATTGTTCATACTCCTCCTGTGTATATTGCTGTCACATGTGCGTATATTCCCGTTCTTTCGTTTTTCATTTGTGTTTCATTCTTGTATAATCTCTTCCAATCAGCCTTAGTCATTCCTTCCATCTTTTTATCGTTATTATTGTGGATTGTCCCGGTAGACTCTTCTTTATTACACTTTGCTTCTAGCTTCCACATTTCATCATAAATATCTTCAAATGACATTTTGTTGTTCGGTGTCAACTTTATACTCGCACGACTCATCTGTGCTCGTTCGTGATCCGTGGTATTTTCAAAAATATAATCCATATCTCTGGTGATTTTTTTAAATAATACTGTCATCCATTCCGCGGAGCTTAATCGTCTCTATGGTTCGGGCATCTTCTTTTCTGGTTGTAACATCGCTCTTCTTGGTACGGTCGTTTTACTGTAACTGCCGGGCTAAAGTAGACTAATTGAAATAAAATATTCGTATCCTTTATTCTCCTGTCTACTCAAAGCCGCTCTAGTTGGTCGCCACTTTGTAATAAGTAACCGCTTACGTACCTCTTTTAAATTATTTTATTATCACACGTCGCTTGTCTTTGATTTCAAAATCTGTCGTTAAATAATTTTTAACTTTTTTATTTAATTTATTCAATTCAATTAGGATATTTTGTTTAATTAAATTAATTTTATTTGATTAATTAATTGTTGTAATCCCAGTTAGTTGAATGTAGTTAGCTTTTGGAGACATCTCGAAGTTCATTAGCACTTCCGTTGAACTATATCCTCTGTGTACTGTAAGGTGTAGTTTTGACAAAGTTATTAAATAATTCAAACCTTCACGTACCTTTTGTGTCGTACTGGAAGTTCAGATGGTCTCAATTTGTCAGTAAACTGTTAAGTTTTCACAAAAAAACAGTATGACTGCATTGTTTGTTATTAAGTGAGCTAGTTTGCTTTTACTTGGGCGCCATCTGGAATTTCTGGTTAATATTCCATAAATGAATTTATTAGAATAATAAAATAAATAATTTTGATTGATGTTAACTTGTTTGTTGATTGAGTAATTAAAATAATATCATTAATTAATTTCCTTCTGGTCTATTTATTTAAATTTAACTGTTGGCGCTTCACACGTTCAAATAGCCAACTTGACTGGTTGATTGCTTTGAATTCGCAACTCATTTACTTGAAAAAAATAATTAATCACTGTTTCAATAAAAACTGATAATGTTTGAAAAATAACAATTCTCTTATTTATTGCTCACTATTTGCTTATTTCAACTTAATACATTCAAATTAATAACATTAACGGATTACACTTTATCCGGCTTTAAACTATACTAACCCAGTGGGTTGGCAATGATAACTCTGACAATAATTAGACGCTTGTTTACAAATATTTCATACCTCAAGGGTGGTTTCTTTTAAATTACAGGTTAAAACGCCTATGCCTTGCGTTACGATGCTATTATAAGAATTGAATTTATTATATTAGACACCTTTAATCATTTAAATTGATTGACGAAAAGTTTGTCAAAACTCAGCAAGTTCGCACCTCTAGTAAAGATAACACTACTGGTTTCGATGCACTTTAATAATTTATACTTCATCACTGTTGATTAATAACTCTGATGATAATTTTGGTCTGGAGTCTTGTAGTTCCTGATCGAATGGAATTTGACAAAATATGTGTTGTTTACTCTCGCTTCTGTATATATAGTCTCTTGAGATCGACGCTAGGCTTCGCTAACTAATTTCTAAGGTAATTCCTGATTGGTTGGAAATGATGTCAAGATGAGGTCATTCTATTTTTAGCTATTACATAATTGTATTCAACGCGTGGTTTTCGTTGTTCTTATTATTCCTTGTATTTATCCAAAATTCACAAAATTTATTATGCTAACATTTATATCTCAGTTATTTTAATTACAAATTAGGTTTTATAAATAGCATCGTATTGCTTATTTCTTTCTTGTCATTTTGATATGAATTGATGCAAGTTTGGTTACATCTGTCATTCATAAATTCTATTTTAATAATAGGCTATTCTAAATAATGCATTGTTTTAAGCGTCTTCTGGTAAACGTTGCAGATCCGATTTTAACATTTTTTAATATTTATTTAACTCTCCTTAATTTCTATTCTGAACATAATTATTTTATTGAAATGAACATATTATTATTTATAATTGCTACATCCAGCTGAACATTATTAATCATTATTACACATTTGTTGATTATTATTTATAGACTGCTTTACTTCACTATTCTTTTTTCAACATTATTCTTATTTACTATACTTATAATATTACACATGGTATGGTGATTTGCACCTTTTTCAATATTCTTATTACTATATCTTCCTATGCTTTGTAAGGTCTCTACATGATTATGATATTCATGATTTGGTTGGGTCATCATTGGTTTGTTGTTATTTCAATGTTCTCTTTAGTATAGACTTCACATAAGTTGTGTGTCTTTACTTTGAGTTTTTTATTAGATTAGTTATTGCTCATTGAGTAATCTCCACTCACCTTAAGCCATTCTTTTGGTTTACATATTTCATTATAAGGTTTTGTTCCTTGACTGACAATACATCCTTTTACATATTTTATATTCTTATAACATTATCTAAATACATTTAGTTGTTACCTTGATGTTATTTAGTTGTTATCATTACTATAATATATACAATTTGTTCTCTCATTATCTTTCATAGTTCATGATTAACAATAATATATTTCCTTATGTTTGTCATTCAAATTATTACTTTGCCATTATTCAGCTAGCTTGCTGTTTATAATAATAATACATGTTAAAAAATATCATTTCTGTCATCTTTTATTTTACTCACGCTATTTGACTTGGTTTATTAAAGGTTTGTTAGGCTCACTTAAACAGTCTATTTGGGAACTAGTTTTGTCAATTTGTCTTTGTCAAATTCTCTGTTTATGTTGTAGTGTCATATTATGCTGATAGCAGTTTTACTACTGTTCACTTGAAGGTCTTATCTCCTTTCAATCTTTGATGGTTTATGATTTTAATGCTATTATATTCTTCCTTGTTACCTATAATGAGGTCCTTACTCATAATTATTTTGGTATTATTCACTCATCTGGTGGTTTTATGAGTATGGAACGTTTTGTGACGTTACAATATATACAGTATATAGGGGTAACACCTGTTTTAACTTCAAAAAATGAAAATAAAAATTGTTATGTTCTATACTTTTTACTTACCTTAGACTTTCACGCCACTCTGACTTACCGCTCACAGATGATTCCAACTATTAATAGGTCGCCATGGTGTTTTCGGCTTTACATCGAAACCTTTAAAACCCTTTTATTTAATAATTGCCAGGTTCGTTAGGCGAAATTTTCTATACTGGATATGTGGCGTATTAATTAACTTAACACATGGTTACACTACTAATTCATTTTATTAAAATTCATTGCAAGTTTATGTTCTCCTCCACTTATAATTTTCACCAAACTCTTTACTTCAGGTTATACTTTAAAAACCTTGTGTTAAATTACATTGATTTTACTTGTTGTTTAATCATGAAACTGACAAATAATTTTATAGCATGTTACTCTTTCTCTTTCTAATTTCAAAAATATATACGTATAGATAAAAAAACTTTAACTAACTTATTCTAATTTTTTATGAGACGACCCAGCAATGCCCACACTCAACACACATACAATTTTAAAACCCCATTGAATTATTTAAAAGTCCTCATTAAGATAAGTTTGATGTGATAATAAATACTGTTACTTGTGGTGGTGTCATCTCCCCCGACCTCGTGGCGCGTCGCATGAAAGTTGCCTTTTTCAATTTACCACATTTTATTTTTTGTTCGCTCACTTCACTTCACTTCATATTCTGATTTACTGTTGCACTTTTTTAGATAACTGTTCCGGGTTCTTACTGGCGAGGTCGCCCGACCTTGAAAAAAACTTTTAGTAAAATTTAAACGGACCGCATGCGGCCTGTAGGTGAGATTAACTGGGCAGAACGCTACCATAATTTCTCCCACCAGAAATTATGCATGGCGGAAATTACAATGCCTTATATGTTAAATCGTTCATCACTGTTCATTTAACACGTGTTATTTACGTGTGTCAGGCGTTGACGAAATTACACTGCCACTGGTTACGTCACGCGAATGGGCGTGACTTATCCATACTTCCTCCAGCTCGGACTGCATGTCGAACAAAACCTTTGTCTTGGCGCCATTTTTGGCAGCGTCGGTTGAACTGCTTGGCGTCCCATCTGCACGCCTGGTTGTTGCTGCGCATTGGTGTGCGTAACACAGCCCTTAAGTTCTGCGAATTCAATTGCGTTGGCGAACACATGCTGCATTCCATTATCTCGGCTACGTTCAAAATTCTACATCACTGTTCTTTGTTTGACAAAGCTTTTATTTAACATGTGGCTGGCCACACAAATGGAAAACAAAATTATGATTTTTAATAAAATAAAACCCTCTCCTTTTAGCCCCGTTACAATACCCCCCCAATGAGAGATCTTCTGCAGGAATAGAAGAACTCTCATTGCTAAACCCCTAAGAGGATCAGAGAGGATATGGTGCCAACAACCCCCCATTAATCCTTAACGCATCATGGGTAAACTACCCCCCTAGCTCGGCGACTATGGCTGCACCTGAACGATATTACTGGACTTCTCTATACGAGATCCCAACACCATAAAATCGAAGACACTCACCACAGCGCACCTAACCATCTAACATGCCACCCCAAACTCCAAATCCCTGGCCTTATTCCATGCCAGATCGTCAACCGATATGTTCCCCCTTACATGCATACTGGGTTGCCTTTGGCAAATACTGGGCGCGTACACCTATTCATAATATCTTATAAACAAACTCCTTAAACATTTTAAAATCATTTTTCAAATTACGATATAGTAAACAGATTAAATTTCAATCATTAAATTTGGTTAAAAATTCATCTAAGTTCCAAATCAATCTGTTCTATTACCATTTCTTTCTTCAAAACCAAAAAAATACAAATTGTTTACCTGAATCTCTCAAATCTATCAATTTTCTTCATTACTACTAATAATCAGAAAAACAAATAAATTGAACATCTCATTAAAACATGAACTCATTTATCCTAACATTTGATTATACATACATACTAAACAATACAATTCAATAAAAACACTAGCAATATATGTAAACAATAACCTACTTGAAATTCAAAATATCCTATATGGCAGGTGTAAAAAATATATTTTTTTTTTTTCAAAAAAATAAATTTACAAAATATCTTTTTTCTCCATATTCAAAAAAACAAAAAATATTTAATGCAATCAAGAAACAAAACCTCAGAAAAATGGTTCTGGCTCCAACCTCAGTCATCAGCTGATCTCTCTAGGTCAAGTCAATGCCCTTGACCTACATATGTTATACACAGGGCTACTCATAAAGTACATAGAACATCTTTAAAATTCTTTACCTTTAAACACAATACAATATAATAAAATAAGACATAAAAATTAACATGGTTATTTTCATCTTACTATAAACAGTAAAATTTACATTTAAATTGACCAAAATTTACACATTTTAGCTTGAATGGTTTTCAACTTCTATTAAAATCTGTCACTTGTTTCAATTAATTTTTTCATTTTAACTATGATTTACTTTCTTTAACCTTTTTATTCTCGATTAGTTTGGGTGACTCTATTATTTATAACATTTCAACTTACAAATGGGTGATTAAAATATAATCTTACCCCCCTGCTGACTCTAACAATCACCAACGATTTTACCCAGTATGACACCCATCTCTCAAAACATCTATCTCCACCAACCATTCTCTATCCCCAACTTACTACTCAACTCATATTTACTCATTCTACCCCTACAACAAAATACTCTCTACCCCTTTTGTACTCAGGATGTGTTCCCTCAACTCACCACCGTGCTCCACCTCTTGCCCATCCTATTTACCCGGCAATCACTCCCTGAAAACCCACTGCTACCCGCCACAACGCCCGTCGTTGCGGACTCCTTACACACCACCCCCTTTACAAAATCACCATCAACTGATTACTCTCCCATTACATCACTTTCATCTACAAAATATCATCTGGTTTATTACCCCAATATATCAATCTCCTTACTTTACATATTTTCCCCATTTCTACTGTGTCACCATCACTACTCAAATTCTACATTACTTTTACTCCCCCAATAATAATATTCTCTCTAACACCCCTTCAAACTTAACTTGGACTGATCTAAATGTCCTAACAAAATAATAATCACCCAAATTCTACCTTTTACAAACCATTTAAAATTCTTAACTGTCTCACATTATTTAAACATCATTTAAATCAAAATCTTTTAACCACATTGAAATCCTTATATTCAAACATTAATGATATTCAATTTTCATTATATTCAAACATTTAACTACATTGAAAAATTTGCAAATCATTTATAAATGATATACTACAGCTGATCAGCTGATTTTCTTGGCAAGGTGAATGACCTTACTACGGGCATATTTCAAAATTATATAAAGTACACATGTTCATAATTCTTACCACTAACATATTAACAATAATGACACAATAAAACATACTAAACAGAATCTGATAAACATCTTATATATTTGAAAGTCTTTTGAGTGTTAGCAAAGTCTTTTCTGAAATCATTACACAAAGCACATCACATTTAAATCACTTACTCCTAAACATCCTATCTAGTACAATAGTATTTTTGAATCAAAATAAAACATTATAATTGACTCGATCACTTAGAATTGGTTGCCCTCGTAGGGACATACATCGCTACTCATTGAGACATAGTCATAGCAACAGTTACTGAACAGCTCTATGGATTGTCAACCCCCAACTCTGTCTATAGAGTCGTGTTATAAGTTGACCGCCTGCTGTTTACAGAGGTCGTCACCCTCTCGCTGTTTTTACAGCTACACTCCCACTACATCATTACTTAAAGTCCCCCTTTTACCCAGTTACAATTAGGTAACCACCCGCCGGATGAACCGGATCGAGCGTTTGCCTTATGCACAGATGCTATATCTGTGCCCCTGGCCTGTAACGGCCAGCTCCTTTTCCACACACACTATTGTTTTCTGATGGTGGACTGTTGCGTCCATTTGCATCCCCAAGAACTGAAGTTACATGTATAAGGTATAATCACTGACTATACCGTTCTTGGTTCAGCGTTATATAAAAATTCGGTATTACTGATGTCCGAGGACACCAGTAATCCTACTAAAATGATTCACACACCCTTAATCATGGCACTATCGCCACCTTCGACGATAGCCGCTGTTCCATAGTTATGTAGTTTCCCCTGTTACCCCCTGGTTCAATTTCAAAATTCACCAATTTTGTAACTACTTACATAATTCCATGGTCAAGGCCTGGTGAAACCGTGACCGCCCGAAATGTGGGGAAACTACCAAAAGACATATAAGGCCAACGCTGACACCGCTACTGCAATTCACGGAAGGTCAACTCTTATATGTTTGGGTATATTAATTACTTGATTGATTTTCATTTTCACATTTTTAGACACATGTATATTCTTAACCTTTACACAGCAAACCTTTCGCTTTTCTTAGCTTGTACTACAAATTTCATGATTATAATGGTCACTTATTTACTAAAATACCCTATAACTACTGACATAATTTTAAAATTATAAACATTCCAAATTATATATTGATACGTTGGAGGCTAATTGTATCCTTATAGCTAATACGGTAATAATCGCCCGAAAAGATGGGGTTTTTGCTGCGAGGCAGGCCTGGAGAAAAAACAGATCCACTACGTGAATTCATATTCTCCTCTTACACAAAATTTACTTCCCCTTCTTCCATTCATCCAAACCCGCCGTCTGTTCATCCTCCCAGCCTCCCTCCCAGCAAAACTCATCTTTTTAATTATTCTGTAATTGCTCTCATTGGTGACATTTATTTTTACCAATGAGACTAAAAATTTTGTTTGTGAATGCACAGCCTTTTTTGAAATTTAGCCTCCATAACTATTTACAATCACTTGAAAACAGTGCTGGTACGTGATATGGTACACCTAGCCACTGCACCTTGAGTGTTAAATAAAAAAATAATTCGTATCACGTACCTTTAGGGGTCCCCCTCCCCATTCAACATGTGGTGAAATTTCTAATCTTTACCAATTTTGGTGGAGCCGGACCATCGTTGTTTCACCACCCAAAGGAAGTTCTGCCAACCATGGTCCGCCTCCAATTGCCGAAAACCACGGCCAGGACTGGTAAGGTCGTGACCGCCCAAAAATGGGGGAGGATCCCTTCTGTAAACAAATTAACACATTATTAAAATTCAAAATTTTCACTCTGACCAAAATAACTTCAAATTTGTAGCATTCTGTGTACCCATTATTTCTCGTGTTTCCCGGTTCTGCAAAACATATGAATTATTCATTTTAATATCTATTATTTCGTAGGGGCCTTCGTATAGTAAAAAGAACTTTTTTATCTCCTTGTCTTGAGCATTTGACAAATCATGGCGTTTTACCAATACTAATTGTCGAATTTCATACTTCACACACTTACCTTTCATATCATGTCTCCGTTCCCGCCTTTCTCCTTTCGTCAATAACCTTTCGTTTGCCAGCCTCAATTTTATGTCCTGGTTTATTGTACTCGTCTCAGGTGGAAAATCGAATAACTGCTCTAAAATCCGTGGTGGACGCTTTCCTTTTACCAACTCGTAAGGCGTGAACCCCGTCGACTCATGTGTTATGCTGTTCAGCCAGTTCTCAATTCTCTGAACGTACAAGGCCCACTTGCTATGTTTGGCGTGACAATATGCTCAGAAAATTCTGCCCAATTCCCTCATGACCCTCTCCGCCTGGTTGGACTGCGGATGATATACTGCGGTGTGTTTTGGGATGATACCTTCCCATCCGAGAGTTTGTCACCATTTTCCACTGATGAACTGTGGTCCGTGGTCTGACAGGATTACTTTTGGCTTCCCAATGTTGAGCATGTAGTCTCGTGTGATCTTCTCACTCAGCACCTTACTCGTCGCTCTCTTCACACTACACAATCTGACATATTTGGAAAAAGTATCAAGCACAACGAAAATATACATAACACCACCCCTACCCTTTGGCAATGGGCCATACAAATACGCTGCTACTAAATCAAATGGTCTCTCCACCTTAATGTAATTTAATTCCCCTTCTACCCTATAATTCACAACTTTGGATTTCTGACATAGTTCACAAACTCTAAGTATTTTTCGAACGCGTCTTTCCATATTTCTAAATAGACAAGATTCCCTTAACACACTCACACACTTTTTTGCCCAAAATGTCCGTATCTATAGTGACAGTCCCACACTATTTTTTCTACCAGTCCCTCCGGTATTACTAACCTCCAATCTCTCTCTCTACCCTCTACTCTCTTAAATAAACTCCCATTAAACACCTGAAAATATTGTTTATACCCAAATTCATCTAATTCTGATTCTACACTGGTTATAATTTTATTTAGTTTACTATCGGCTCTCTGCATTATGTTTATATCTTTAAATTCTTCCCCAAAAAGTTTATCTTCCCTGGATAGTCTATAAATTTCTATTTCTTTAATATCTCTACCAGTTCTATTTCTATCTGTGTCTACCCGTGACAATGTTCTGGTATTCTGTTCTCTACCCCCTTAACTGTACAAGAAAAATTGTACTCTTGGAGCTCTAACACCCACCTGATTATCCGGCTGTGTGTGAGCTTGCAAGTGTTCAGAAATGACAGCGCTTTATGGTCCGTCACGATGATGGTGTTACTGCCCAGCAGATATGTCCGGAACTTCTTTACTGCAAACACTATGCTGAGGAGCTCCTTCTCTGTAGTTGTATAGTTGCATTCTGATGCTAGCAACGTCTGGCTGGCGAAAGCAATGGTATGGTGTTCTCTCGCCTCGTCCTCTTGATACAGTTCGGCTCCTAATGCTATATTACTAGCGTCTGTCTATAAATAAAAATTATTATTGAAATTTGGGTGGTTCATTAAAATTATATCGGCGAACTTATTCTTAATTTCGCAGAATGCTTCTATTTCATTTTCCCTCCATTTCCATGGTTTGTTCTTCTGCAACACAGTGCTGTCTCGCCGTCGTCTGAGCATAGTTTCGCTGGAACTTCCTGTAAAAATTACATAGACCAAGAAAACTTTGTAATTGCTTTATGTTTTTAGGCTCCGGAAACGTCATGATGGATTCTACTTTGTCCGGATTAGCCCGTATTCCTGTAGGTGTTATGATGAATCCTAGAAAATGTATTTCAGTCTGTAAAAATTTTGATTTATCCCAATTCACAGTCAAACCTCCCTGGTACAACTTTTCCAACACATACTCTAAATGTTCTACATGCTCCTCAAATGTTCTGGAAGCTATCAGAATGTCATCCACATATATAGTCAAAAAATCTAAATTCTGGGGCTGCAAAATTTCATCAAGACACTTAATAAAACTCGTTACACTGGTGTTCAATCCGAACGGTAAACGAGTAAACTGATAATTTTTTCCGTCAAATAAAAATGCAGTATACTTGCGACTATTTTGGGCTAGCGGTACCTGCCAGTAACCTGCTGTCAAGTCTAACAACGTCATATATTTCACCCCACTAAACTTCTGAAAAATTTCTTCAATTGCCTCAGGGGACTCTCTATCAGGAATAATAATTTGGTTTATTTTTCTTGCGTCTAGACACAATCTAACTCTCCCGTCCTTCTTTATAACTATCACTAAAGGGTTGGAATAGGTTGACACCGACATCTCTATAATACCACCCTCTAACATTCTATCCAATTATAATTGTACTGCCCCCCTTTTTGAATATGGTACCGGATAACTACGTTGTACATACGGCACATGCTCCCTCACCTTTAGTTCACACTCATAACCTTTTGCCCTTCCTGGTTCCCCGGCAAACACTCCCATAAAACCCTCGACTACCTGCCACAACGCTTCACGTTGAGAACTCCCCATTGCGCCACCTTCACCACAAAATTTAACCGCTCTATCCACCCATATTCTCTCCTCACTCTCATCACTCACTCTCTCTCTACACATATTCATACTAAATTCCGTGTCCCTATCTATGACCCTATTTGATATAACCCTTATACCCGAAATCTTTACTGTATCTAACACCCGTTCAAAATTAACTGTTATTTGTTTACCTTCATTGTTCAATTCTAAAATTCTCTTTCTAAAATTGATTACCACATTATTCCTGATCAGAAAATCATTACCCAATATTACTTCTAAGTTTAAGCCCCTTACAACTAAAAATGTATTTTCATAACTTTCCTCATTTATTACTATATTCAACTGTACTTGTGTTGTAACCCGTTTACTTCTAACACCCGTAATGCCTACAATGGTTACATTCATGTTTCGTATGGTATCCAAGTCACTTTTTATGTAATAATAAGTGATTACCTGTATGCGGTCCGCCGTGTGACTTCTCAAACTTATTACGTTACGCGTTTCAAGGCATATGCCTCATCATCAGACGTTTAAAAACCAAAAACACACATATCACACAAAATTGCGTTTGTCAAAAAATAAAATTGCAGAAACAAGCATATTATGTGCACGTGATGTAGGGTGCGCACCCGTTCAAGTGTTGTCTGCTATTGATTGGAATTCGTTGAGCAGTCTCAAAGCAGTATCATACAGGCGGTTGGATACAAAGTTCAATTGTTCATTCAGAACACTTTGTTCACAATTGAACTTTGTATCCAACCGCCTGTATGATACTGCTTTGAGACTGCTCAACGAATTCCAATCGGTAGCAGACAACACTTGAACGGGTGCGCACCCTACATCACGTGCACATAATATGCTTGTTTCTGCAATTTTATTTTTTGACAAACGCAATTTTGTGTGATATGTGTGTTTTTGGTTTTTAAACGTCTGATGATGAGGCATACGCCTTGAAACGCGTAACGTAATAAGTTTGAGAAGTCACACGGGGGACCGCATACAGGTAATCACTTATTATTACAATGGTTACCCCCGCAACTGGCAAAGATGGAATATTTTTGTTAGTCTCTCTTAATTTGTTTAGTACATGTTCCGCTATTACTGATACTTCACTACCTGTGTCTATAAGTGTCATGACTGGCTTACCTTCTATTTCCAGTTTTACCTCCGTCAACCATACGTCTCATCTCATCCCGCCTCCTCTTCTTCCATCAATTCAGTAGCCATGTCCGTGTGAATTGTGTGATTCCTGTATTTATTTCCATGGACCCCGCAGTTATCTATCAACAATGGCCGGGCCTCCTCATCCATTGTCCTTATTAGTTTTCCGTCCTCTCAGCCGTATTTCTGGGCGTGCACACTCTTCCCGTCTGCTGATTTCCTCCTTCGTTTCTTGTATTCTCGGCTCGTCCTTCGCTGTTTCTCTGCTGTGTGTTGTTGAATCTCTGCTGCATCCTCGGCTGATGACTGGGTCTCGCCTTCCTACATCTATAACAAAAATCACGGTCAGCATAATTTTCTCCGGGACACCCATCACATTTCCACCTCGGATATTGTCTGTTTGGCTCTCGACCATTATGTGTAGTTCCCACGTTTTGTCATCCTCTTGATGCATAACTCCCTCCACTGTTCACATTGGGTTGTTGTGGACGTCTGCTGTCTTCCTGGTCCCTAATATTCTGAAAAACATCCAATATTTTTTCTAATTCATTTATGGATTAATTAATGACCACCTCTCTCTGATCTGTACTTCTCTCGGTAAATGTTTGCTGACATGGCGTACAAACGACTGGAATGGCAATGGTGGTTCTAAGTATTTTGCTTCGTTAAACAGTCTCATTGTATATACTGTAATATTATTATTTCTCCCAAATTTCCCAGTTCCCATTATCTGGCTGCGCAGTATCTCCTGCTCCTCTTCTGACCAGTATTTATTGTGAAAGGCTGTTTCAAAATTTTCATACCTCTCCCATTCATTTCTATGTATCTCCGCCCATATCTCAGAATTACCCTTAAAGCATTTTAAAATTATTATAAGTTTAACCTCCCAACTACTACCGTTAAATCTGTTAAACTCCCGTACTCTATTTAAAAATTGCATTGGATGCACTCTACGATTCTCACTACAAAAGGTTTCAAGTTCAATTTCATTATTTACATCTCTTGTAATTAATACTCGTTCAATAACATTGCTTAACTTTTGGTTTATCACTAAACTCAACTCATCTTTCACACTACTAATGCTCTGTTCAATTGCATATAATTTTTTATCATTACTACATTCAGATTGCATGCTATTTTTTGTTATTACATTAATGGATTCATTTAATGCCAGTATTTCTGTTTTACAGGTATTTTCGATTTCATTGATCTTAAGGTCTGTATTATTTTTATGTTCATCAATATTTTGATTCATTTTTTCAATCTTAACTGCTACACTATTAAACTTATATCCGTTTTCAGTATTACATTTATTTATTTTAAATTCTGGGAAATTCTATTTCATTATTATATTCATTTACTGAACTTATTAATTTCTCATTATTCTCATTCATTTGTTTATCGATTCTTTCTGACATACGGCTATCTATCTCATTAATTTTACTGTCTATGTTTGTTATTGAACTATCTACTTTGTTATTCAATTCATTAAACTTGCTGGCAAATTCTTCATTATTGTTTTCAAAACACTTACTGATCTCATTAATATGGTTTTTTAACTCACTGAAATTGCTTTCACATTTTACTTTTTGTTCATTAATTTCACTTTTCAACTCATGGAATTTATCATTCTGTTCATCGAATTTAACACACAACATTGCATTCATGCCACACAAATATCTCATTACATCACTATTGTCAGATTGATTATTTTTGTTAGTCGATATTGGGGTTATTTGAATCCCCGAATCATCTGTAATATTTGTTTAACTTGTAACATTTATATTTATATTTTTATCGTCTTTACCTACATTGGGTGTTGAATGTACTTCGGGGCTATTTATAACAGCTGATTTGTCAAAATTAATTATTTGGCTTACAATACTTTCCTCATTTCCTGCCATTTTTATAAATTTACTTATTTAACTTTTACATAAAAACATCTACCACTTAACTCTTACCACTTGAACATTGATGTACCAATTTATGTATGCTACGTAATTTTTACGTATTGTTACTTAACCTCTAACTCACACATCTCGTACTTTTTTTTCTTTTACCAAAAACCGCCTACTATCACCACCTATTTTATACTTCAAATCAGGCCTAAGCCCATATGAATTAATTCATCTGAGTTATACTGGCAGCGTCGCCAATTGTTATGTTCTATACTTTTTACTTACCTTAGACTTTCACGCCACTCTGACTTACCGCTCACAGATGATTCCAACTATTAATAGGTCACCACGATGTTGTCGGCTTTACATCGAAACTTTTAAAACCCTTTTATTTAATAATTGCCAGGTTCGTTAGGCGAAATTTTCCATACTGGATAGATGATGGTAATGTGGCGTATTAATTAACTTAACACATGGTTACACTACTAATTTATTTTATTAAAATTCATTGCAAGTTTATATTCTCCTACACTTATAACTTTCACCAAACTCTTTACTTCAGGTTATACTTTAAAAACCTTCTGTTAAATTACATTGATTTTACTTCTTGTTTAATCATGAAACTGACAAATAATTTTATAGCATGTTACTCTTTCTCTTTCTAATTTCAAAAATATATACGTATAGATAAAAAAACTTTAACTAACTTATTCTAATTTTTTATGAGACGACCCAGCAATGCCCACACTCAACACACATACAATTTTAAAACCCCATTGAATTATTTAAAAGACCTCATTAAGATAAGTTTGATGTGATAATAAATACTGTTACTTGTGGTGGTGTCATCTCCCCCGACCTCGTGGCGCGTCGCATGCAAAGTTGCCTTTTTCAATTTACCACATTTTATTTTTTGTTCGCTCACTTCACTTCACTTCATATTCTGATTTACTGTTGCACTTTTTTAGATAACTGTTCCGGGTTCTTACTGGCGAGGTTGCCCGACCTTGAAAAAAACTTTTAGTAAAATTTAAACGGACTGCATGCGACCTGTAGGTGAGATTAACTGGGCAGAACGCTACCATAATTTCTCCCACCAGAAATTATGCATGGCAGAAATTACAATGCCTTATATGTTAAATCGTTCGTCACTGTTCATTTAACACGTGTTATTTACGTGTGTCAGGCGTTGACGAAATTACACTGCCACTGGTTACGTCACGCGAATGGGCGTGACTTATCCATACTTCCTCCAGCTCGGACTGCATGTTGAACAAAACCTTCGTCTTGGCGCCATTTTCGGCAGCGTCGGTTGAACTGCTTGGCGTCCCGTCTGCGCGCCTGGTTGTTGCTGCGCATTGGTGTGCGTAACACAGCCCTTAAGTTCTGCGAATTCAATTGCGTTGGCGAACACACGCTGCATTCCATTGTCTCGGCTATGTTCAAAATTCTACATCACTATTCTTTGTTTGACAAAGCTTTTATTTAACATGTGGCTGGCCACACAAATGGGAAACAAAATTATGATTTTTAATAAAACAAAACCCTCTCCTTTTAGCCCCGTTACAAAATCAATTTCTATATCACAAAGACCACGTGTTGAATGTAATTATTGCGCTGAAACCTCGTCTTTTTGCTGCATCCAAATCTCGCCTAAACAAATTCTAGAGTCTTCTGAGTCCAGGGAAATAAAGTGTAAATCATACAGGTATTGTTTAATGAAAAGAGTGGAATAGTTTGCATATTAACTCCAAATATGCTGGCGACTCTGTTATGTGCTGACGAAGAATAGATCGCCAAGGTAGGTGATATTTTGGGCGGGTAGATTTGAAAAAGGTAAGTTTACTTTACAATTGGCAAACCCCAGCCAGGATTTTATGTAAATTTTACGTAAAATAGGCCTGAAATTGGATGACAGGAAATAGGCTGGGGAGCGGCGGTGAATTTTGAAATTTTTAGGTTGAGACGTTCAAAATAGCACGTGGTCTGAAAAAAGTTTTTGTTTAGTATTTATAAACACTCATTTATTCATCTCAATATTAAATTGTAAACAGTATTTAACAAAAACGAGAGAACAGTCTAACCGAGTCAATTATAATTAGTAATGTAGGAGCAAAATCTACTCCCGTGGCAACCAAAATAAAGAAAAAGAATGGTCAATGATCGATATGATGAATTTTATGAAAACAATGTCTGATGATATTAAGCATAATATGAATGTTAAGTTAGAAAGTAGTTTTGATGAACAGAATGTAAAATTCAATGAACTAAGTAGCGATATCAATGAAGTAAATACTAAATTCGATGAACAGAATGTAAAACTTAATGACATAAATAATCGTTTTGATGTAAACGATAGTAAGTTTGATGAACAAAACATTAAATTTAATGAGTTAAGAAATGACATCAATGAACGAAACCTTAAAAGAGAAAGTAATTTTAATGATATGAAACGTCTAAATGAAATTGACGAACATTATAGTACCATCATTAAACAAATGCAAGATGACGTTAATGAAACAGAAAGGAGGGAGGGAGAATAGATACAGGTAAGTGTATTGAGAAAATAAATAATGAAGCAATAGAGAACAAGGTAATTGGATCTGATAGTGAAAATATAAGTGATAATCATAATGGTGAGATGATGACGAATAATAACAAGGTTATAGTTGACAAGGTAAGTGAAACTGAAAATAGTGATAACTATGATAGTGAAATTACAAGTAATAGTGGTAATATAGTTGAAAGTGGGGTATCTAAGAGTGATACAGTAATAGTAGTGATGATGAGCTAGAAAGAGAGTACAAAGAGAGTTTAAGTGAATATTGGGGGTGGAGGGCAAATTTTCCCTGTGTTGAATGTGAAGTAAAGGCTTCAAATTTGTTTAGTAAGGACAAAGGTTCCTTGAGCATTTATTTGGGATACAAATGGTCTGCAAATAAACCCTTTATGGATTATGATTTCCCTGGTAAAGCCAGGACGTGTTTTAATAATGTTATGTTGCCCTCTGCGTGGATTGAGAGCGTGAAATGGGGATGGAAGAGGTATTTAGAGAGAGAGAGAGAGAGAGAGAGAGAGAGAGAGAGAGAGAGAGGGAGATGTTCAAGTTAAATAGGGGTTATGAAGAATTAGTTAAGTATTGAGAGAGTAGATTATACGAAAAACTTACCTTGTGTAGTAAATGATGATAACAATGTTGATAATAAGCACTTACCTGGTGATAGAATCAGTGTACTAGTAGCAGATGATGACTATGATGATGAGATCATAACTTACCTCGTGATGACAAAAAATACTAAGGGCGACTTGACCATACCTGATGTCGACAAGTTTTATGATAGAATAATATGGAGTAATCCTGGGGATTATTATTCAGGTGTAATGGAACAATTTGAGATTGAATAGTTGTTATATTGATAATAATAATATAATGAATTCAATAAAAAATGAAATGTGTTATGGTAAGATCAGATTAATTTTGATGATGGAGGTTAGATATATAGTGAATGAACATGTAATTATTTTAGCTAATGGTGTAAATACTTGGCCAACTTATGTAATGCATTTTGGTAAACAGTGACATGATATGACGTAGATTGTATATAAATTTGTATTGATGTTAAATGTTTTGTGTTAGATTTTGTTGTTGTTACGATATGGTATCTGAAAATACAGTGTGTGTATGTTGTATTTTCTGTACCCAATGTTAATAATTCTGATGGAGTGGATTATGATAATGAGGATTGATTGTTAGTAATAATTGACATTTATGTAATTATGAATTATATAATGGAATTAAACTAATTTGAGAGGGTTTAATTAATTTACAAGATAGAAATCTTGGTAGTAAATTTGAGAAATTTGTGTAGATTGGAATTGTATAGTAAACTAGCTGAAGTACCCGTTCTACGCCCGGGTGGCGAGCATTTTTATTAGCACATATTTAATTATTTATTGGCATATATTAAATACATTTAATTACATATACATTTAATATATATTTAATTACATATTGGCTATGAAATTTAATTATTGGGCGAAAACGTCTTTGTAGACCACATTTTTGGTGAAAACTCTGTGGTCTTTCTTTAAGTTGCCTTGTTGGTCAGTTCCTAAGACTTTTACCTTGACTTTCTGAAAGGACTTTGTTCTTGAAAATGCAACATAAAGATGTCCATGACTGAATACTGGAGATGGCAAATAAATACCAACTGAATCCAGTGTTTGCCCTTGGCTTTTGTTGATGGTCATAGCAAAAGCAAGTCTGAATGGAAACTGTTTTCGTCTTAATGTAAAGGGAAGGTCAGGGTCACTGGGTGCAAGAATAACTCTTGGAATAAATACCCTGGTACCTTTAAAAGATCCGGTCAGGATTTCACAGTCAATGACTTTTGACATCATTTGCTTGACGACCATTCTGGTGCCATTGCAAAGACCTCTTGTTGAGTTAAGGTTTCGTAGCAACATTACTACTGCACCAACTTTCAAGTTAAGTCTATGAGGAGGCATACCTCTAGGTGATAAGCTGTTCAAAAACTCCATTGGATAGTTTGCTGCCTCCTCAGCATTTGCACTGTCTTGCTGAATAGAATCTATGCTGGTATAGCATTTCAATTCAGATTGAATTCGTCTAAGGACATTTTCATTAAGTTCCAGTGACTCGTGGTTTTTTGGAGTCAGGATTGCACAGTTAGCAATGCTGTCATCTCCTGATTGGATGACCTCAGGAAAGACAGCATCAACAATACATCCATTTTCAATGCAGATTGGAGGAATTTCGAAGATGCCTTCCTCTAATCCAGGCTCTTGGAGTTTTCCATTCCCAAGTTTTAAAAGCCAATCGGAAAAGCCTCGGTGTTCTGATGGGACATTGTCCTCATTGGCACGCATGTTTTGGTCTAACTTTAGGACCTGCATGCATGAAGAAAGTATTTCGGTTCTGCTGCCACGTGGAACAACAGGGAGAATTTGTCTAAAATTTCCACTGAAAAGAAAGACCGCACCTCCAAATGGTTTTTTAGAAGGAACTTTTGGATCTTCAGCTAAGAGTTCTTTATACAGTGTGTCAACTGCATTTACTCCATGTGCTGGGGCCATTGAAGCTTCATCCCAGATTATCACTTTGGCCTTTTCCAGTTCATTTGCCGTATTAGTCCCATGTCGAACATTACAGGTTGATGTTTCATTTATTGGAATAAGCAGCTTGAAACGACTGTGGGAAGTTCTGCCTCCCTCAAGAAAAGTTGCTGCTATGCCTGTAAATGCACATGGCAAGACTAATTCATTTTTGCTACGCACATAGTGCATGATTGTGTTGTAAAGGAAGGTTTTACCACTTCCGCCAGGTCCATCAATAAAGAATAGACGTTTGGGTAAGTTAGGGTTTTCAATTGCTTCCCAGATTTTGTCGAAAGCCATTCTTTGCCCTGGGTTGAGCATTTGAAACTTTTTTCGAACATGGTTTTTTCGGCAATTGGATCGTAATATTTTCCAGAATGTATTGGCTCGTCATAGCTGCCGACTGGAAGTTCTAGGCCAAAATCTACCAATGACTTTCCATGTGTTCGAAGGGCAGATTCAATTTCTTCAAGTGTCAAATAGAGAGCTTTTTCTCAATCAAAGCGTCTATTATAGTCTTCCATAAGATTGTCCTTATGTCTGTCGAATAATGCTGTTGTATCCGACGGCTCACACATGATACAAATAAATGCCAACAACTGCCTAAATTGTACTGGCATTTGATGGGCTGCAGCTTCTGTTAGGCAAGTATCCCATTCTGAGTCATCATCAGTTAATCCCCTTGCAATGCATGCTTCTTGGAAAGTTGCAAAGGGGATAGGATTTCCTTCGACCGTTCTTAGGTCCTCGAAAGATGCTGCTCCTCTAACATTGAGAAGGAGAATTCGGAGGAACCATTTTTCTCTATCCGTGGGACTTACGGCAAACATTCTGCCAATTGTAGTTTTATGTCCTCTAAGACGTGGTTTCTATTTAGAATTTTAGTCATCCCAGGTATACTGTTCGGGAATTTCAATATAGAAATACTCTCGGGCATTACGGTCTTCCTGATTAAGTTTAAACCAAGCCAGAAGTTTGGACTTTGTGGCTTTTTGCTGTACAGCTGCAGCTTCCTTGCCTCGTATAAAACATATTGTATGCTTGTCCTCAAGGTGGACATTTAATCTTTCCACATGATCAGTTTGGTGGTGCATTTTGTATTCCCTGAGCCTCCAGCATGCTTCAGGTGCACTTACATACCGGGTCTCCAAGTAATTTTTTACTTCGTCCCATTCAATAGTAGCTTCCTGTTCTGTGGGAACAGTAACGAATTGAATATTTGCACAGTCATGCCCCTTGTAAACGTATTTGAAGAGGTATTTAACGCTTTGAATTGAGCTAGAAATCTCTACGTTAATGTGGGCATTGTATTTCAGAGACAGGTATGGGTTGTATGGCACCACCCATCTGTTATCCACTTTGTTTCCCCCAAGTTCAACAAAGTTACCATCATCTCGGCGTTGATATTTTGGGTAACCATTGACATTGCTGTTGGTCTTGGCACAGAAATATTTTGGGAATTCTTTTGTGCATTTGCCGTTTTCTATACACGGTGCGTTTGGATTTAATGGACCACATGGGTCGTGTATCATACAGGATTTTACAATTTCATGTAGCCTCGGGTGGGCATCTTTATCAGGGAGTTCTGCACAGACAATTTTGTCAATTCTTTCATTCTCCCAGGCTTTGTCTTCCGGGGCCATGAATAGCAATACGTGCCCATGTGGTAGACCACGTTTTTGGAACTCTATCAAGTGAAGCATACCCCTAACACGTCCAAATCTATTGTGTTTGGTTAAGTCTTCAAGTAGCAATTTCAGTTTCAACTCAAACACTCTTGCTACTAAATCAGGCCGGTCGCATGGTTGCTGACCGGGAAGTAAGTTTTCCCTGATTTCCCTCCATTTAGGATTGCACGTGAATGTTACAAATAAGTCAGGTTTGCCATATTTCCTGACCATGGCCATAGCATCTTGGTAATTTTGAGCCATATTTCTTGGACTCCCTTGGAAGGTTGAAGGTAATATAACTTTCTTTTCAGGCAATATGTTAACGTCCTCAAAATTGTGGTTGTTCACAAATCGGTGAAGAACATCATAGTCTTCAGCTCTTACTGTGTTTTGATTTTTTCGAAACCAATTCAAACGGTTTGCCTCGGTCTTGCAATAGGCATCAACCATGAATTGGTGAGTCAGCTTTCCTGCGTTGAGGAACTTGTTAAAGTTTCCATCACGAATGGCAAAATGGTATGAATACCATTGAAGCTGGGACACATTTCCTTGACCAACAGCTTTCTTCAGATCTGTGGTCCGCCCTGAATCCCCATATGGGAAAACAAAGGGTAGCACATTGGGTCACAGAGTCTACTCAGGATGGATATATTTTGTAAAATTCCGCTTTTCGGATAAATTGTAATATCCCGATTTTCTGGGGGTGCACCATCTGCCCTGTGAAAAACGGAATTTCTCCTCTGGCAGTGGAAGCGTTGGTTCTGCCGGGGAGCACATTAGTTACTCTTTCTCTCAAGAAAGTCATGCTATATTCAATTGGTGTTCGGTTTTCCCGATTTACCTTTAGCATTTCGTCTTGTTCAAATTTGAGCATGTTCTTGTATTCTCTAGAGAACGGATTGATATCTCCAAGAAGTTTTTGGAGGTTCTCCATTACGACACGAATGCATCCATTGTTTGCTTGATTGTTCATTCTTTCTGTCAAGGTTTGGGCCGAATCCAAAATGTACAGTTGGGCATACTTTGGTAATTCACCTTGATTTGGGTGTAATGCAGATGTAGCGTGATAAATTTGCCCATGGATTCTGTAACAAAAAGGACCTGAAAGTCTGGTCACTGATTGCTCAACTTGTGCTCCCATTGAGGCAAAGGCCATTCCACTGTTGTAAGATCTTATGTTTTCCATGAAAATTTTTGGAATTTGGATCAGATCCATTCATGTAATTTGTAATGAAGAAATGAATTCGTATTTCTTCTAATGCAATGGTCCCTTTATGGCAGCAATTTGACATTAAATCATTTTTGAAATGCGTGGCATTGCAAAATGGACATTTAGCGTCCATTGGGCCAAGATAACTTTCTTCAATTTCGTCTTCATTGAAGTTTTCGGGAAGTAAAGCGGTGTTGCGGGATCGGACATATCTACTGACGTCCTCTTTGATGTTGGCGTGCAACCCTTTGTCTTTCAGCGTTTGCCTCGCGCTCTTGTTGAAGTTGATTTTGTGGCATGTTTTCTCTGTGTTGCCGGTGACTTACAGCATTAGCTTCACATTCTGCTTGAAGCTGCTCTTCTGACATGGCCGCTCTACGGCGTCTTTGAGCTTCAGCATTACGTGCTTTTTTTGCTGCAATTTCTTCAGCAGTTGGTGGTTGCTGGCGTTTAGGAGGCATATTTGATCGTATTTCATTACTTATTCATTGGATCATCAGAAATACGTATAAACATAAATATCACAATTAAAATATATACAGAAATATAGGACAATTACAAAATATATAGACGTACCTGTATACAAAATTACAAAACATATCAACACAATCGCATAGTAAAAACTTTAAAAACTATAGGAACGGATAAGTGTATACATTCGATGCCGGTAAATATCATTTGTTTATTTACTTGTTACTATGGTAACATACCGATGACTGACACACTACCTACCGCGTTATATTATACAGAAATATAGGACAATTACAAAATATATAGACGTACCTGTATACAAAATTACAAAGCATATCAACACAATCGCATAGTAAAAACATTAAAAACTGTAGGAACGGATTCGATGCCGGTAAATATCATTTGTTTATTTACTTGTTACTATGGTAACATACCGATGACTGACGCACTACCTACCGCGTTATATTATACAGAAATATAGGACAATTACAAAATATATAGACATACCTGTATACAAAATTACAAAACATATCAACACAATCGCATAGTAAAAACATTAAAAACTATAGGAACAGATTCGATGCCGGTAAATATCATTTGTTTATTTACTTGTTACTATGGTAACATACCGATGACGGACACACTACCTAGCGCGTTATATTATAGATGATTAAAATATGATGATTAAAGTGTTGAATAGAAGTGCAGAGTTGAAGTAATACTGAGATAATGGGAGTATTGAATAGAAAATGAATATAAAAGTTGTAATGTTAGTAATTTTTATTCAAATGCAGAGGTGAAATGTTTCATGTTAACATGATGATGGTGATGTTTACATTAAAGGGGTGATAGTAGAAAATGATGTGGAGGAGTTTAAATGAATGATAAAATAGATGAGAGTGATGATTAAATCACAAAACTATCAGTTGATGACAAGGCAGCAAAAGAGTTTTCTTTGAAATTAAAAAAAATTGTTGAAGAAAATGAATTAGCACCTGACCAAGTCTATAATATAGATGAAACTGGCCTAAACTATAGAATGTTACTGACAAAAACACTTGCTGCATCAAATGAGACTATGATACTAGGATCAAAACTTGCCAAAGACAGGCTAACCATTGCAACTTGCAGCAATGCTAACGGTATACACAAGCTTCCGCTTTTTGTCATTGGCAAGTCCAAAACGCCACGGGCGTTCAAGAACATTAATTTATCATCGCTACCAGTTTATTACCGCAACCGAAAATCAGCATGGATGGACTGTACACTTTTTAAGTCATGGTTTTTGACAAATTTGTGCCTAGTGTTGAAAAAAACTTAAAGGCCCAAAAACTTCCTGTTCGCGCTCTGTTGTTGTTAGATATCGCACCATCACACCCTTCTGAAGAAGAATTGCTAAAAGGAGAAATAAAAGCTGCATTCCTTCCACCCAATGTAACTTCCCTTATCCAACCAATGGATCAAGGAGTGATCGAGTGGCTGAAAAAGCGTTATCACCGAAAGTACATCAGCTCGATTTTGGAAAAGACAGGAGAAGGCTGTAACCTTTTTGATACTATGAAATCCCTTATTATCAAAGATACAAGTTACACAATAGCCGAGTCATGGGATGAAATGAAACCTGACACACTGCAAAAATCTTGGTGTAAACTTTGGCTGGAAGTGATGATCGAGAGTGAACAAACTGGAAATGAGCAAGACACACGCCGGAAATTGTCAGCGACTTACAAACTTTGCAACATGATATCCAAGCAAATGACGTTAATGAGTAGATTGTTAAATGTGATGAAGATTGTGAAACAAATAAAGAACTAAATGACAATCAGATCGTTGCCGCTGTTTCGCAAGTTGATGAAGAAACCGTAAATGAAGACCCTGATGATGATGACGAACCGCCTGCCCGTGTATCGCATATGGAAGCCAAGAAAGCTTTTGATGTTGCTCTTCAGTACATCGAACAGAACTCGTCCTCTACACCTATGGATATCTTGTGGATCAAGAAATGGAGGAACATTGCAGCTAAGTCGAGACAGTCGTCTGCCAAACAAAAGAACATTACTGATTTTTTCACCAATAAAATGTGTTTCTTGTTTTTTATTACACTATTGCTGGACCGTACATATTATCATTTATTGTACATAACCAATCATATAGCCTGGTAGCCTACTGTATAAGTTTTATTTTATTTTAGACTGTCTCATTTAATGAAATAATAAACATTTTGTATTTTTCTGATAAGCTGACCTTTTTTGCGTTCCGACCATACCCCTAGTCCCACAGGTGATGGATTAGCGAGGTTCTACTGTACTACCAATAATCATTATGACCTATTACCTAATATAACTACACATTCTAGAAAATAACATCTTACTGAACAAATTCTCAGTTAGTCTATTACAAATAATTATTATTACCTATTCCCTAATATAATAGTCAGTTCATGTTTCATATTCCTATTACTACTGTTATCTTCTATTACTTTTTACCAATTTCCCCCACGTGACTTCTACTTACCTCGAGCGATCTTTTTACGCACTCGCCATTATTACACTCTACCCTGACTTACCAAAACAGAAGACTCCAAATTACTTATAGGTTGCCACCAATATCTTTAAACGACAGATATGGAGACCTTAAAACACTTTTACTTCTTAGAATTCAATTACTTACCAGGTTCGTTAGGCGAAATTTTCCATATGGGATAGGTGATGTTAATTTCGCATAATAATTGACTTAACGCATGGTTGCGCTATTAATCCATTTTATTTATATTCATTTTAAAAGTTAGTTATTTTCTGTTTGTAACTCTTAACAGTTCATCAAATTCTTTACTTTATCAACTCTCTATAATATTATACAGTAAACATTTAAGAAAACAAAATTTACTAAATCAACTAATCGGTATACCTTTTATTTTATATTAGACAACCCAGTATTTGCTCACACTTTCATTCTTTATAGATCTTTTACCCACACCCCTAATTTAGAAATCTCTTTAGTACTGTTATATTTGAATGTATTATTGAAGTTGAGTCACTGAATTATAAATGGTACTTAGCCATTTTGTAGATGTCTCCCTGGTGTTGCACCATCAGTTGATTCACTATTTATTAAATGTTCCGAAATTCGGTTTTAACACGGTTTCAACTGCGATACTGCTACATATGACTCCAAATACATGTTTCACTGCTGTTTACATTAATTATGTCACAAGTTAGTCGGCCGACTGTATTTTACTCGCGAGCACTGTTTTATACGACCGCGCGCGGTCTGATGGTGTTAGTCGACTGCCTTTGTTATTTTCCCATTTTTATATGCGGGCGAGATAAAACTGTGCCCGGCCGGCGATGCATACCACTGCTCGCGTCCGTTACCTTCAGATGTTATTTGCCGACTGTCTTTGTTCTCCGCGCACACAGTGCTGAGGCATTTATTCATACGTGCCCAAAAGCCTGAGAACGTTGGCCGCCTGAGCGCGCACCCCTGTTGACAATTTTTACATTCCTGTGCCGGGCCGCGATGGTCTCGGCGCTGTACTTCATACACCATATATTCTTTGTCACAATTCCCAATGCGTACCTTGCACTGACGATTACCGAATAGTACAAAGACTGGTTTAAAATAATTAAAATTTGTTTTACCCATTTTGCCCCGTTACAATGAAAGGTTTTCTGCTAAAACAGAAAAAATTCTCATTGCTAACCCCTAAGAGGATCAGTGAGGATATGGTGCCAACAACCCCCCTTTACTTTCTAAACACATCATGGGTAAACTACCCCCCTAGCTCGGCGACTCTGGCTGCTCCTGCACGACATTAATGGACTTCTCTGTTCGAGATCCCAACACCGTAAAGTCGGACCGGTACTCACCATAGTACCACCTAACCTCGTATCATTCTGAATAAAATTCCAAAACTGACCTTATACCATACCAGATCCTCAACCGGTATATCTCCCCTTACATACATACTGGGTTGCCTTTAGCAAGTACTGGGTGTATACACATACTCATTATTATATTAAACACAACATCTACATCCTACTTCTCGATCTTAAATTCATAGAAATATTTTATATTTTAAATCCAATTCCATTTTGAACTTATACTTGTTTGACTTACGTTATTGTTTCAAATCAAATTAAAGTGTTTAAATTTCGTTCAAATAATGCAATAAACCCAAGTCCCTTATCAAAGATTCCCCTTTTAAGATAATTCATATTATTTACTTTAATTAATGAATTTAATCATAATTTTTAAAATTCCAAAATTCTTCAAATGAATTTATTTTATATCTACTCTTACCTAGACATTAACAATCATAATAAACAAAACAAAACCAACAACTTCTTTCTATTATAAATGCCCTTATCACTACATCTGTTTACAAACATATCATATGGATACTATGAATCACTTAATACATTATCAATATACACAATTAGCAATATATCTTGAACATGAAAACCCAACAGACTGTACCTCAAAACAAATAATTTTTTTTTTAAATAATAATGTAATAAAATGTAATAATATTGTATTAAACGTATATTCTGATAATTAATAGAAAGAAAAATTATAAAATAAAATTACATTGATTATTAACAGAACATATGACTTGACTACAGTGGCTAGTATACAGTTCACACCAGTCATCAGCTGATGTCTTACCAACAGGTGAATGACCTTTCTATAGGCACAGTACATACAAGTAATACAATGTAACATACATAATACATGTTTATATTTCCTACATATTAACATAGTACAACATAATAAAACATATTTAAACACCTTCTCTCCTAGAATTAATCCTTTCAACCAGTAAAGTTATTTATAAAATTATTATACAGAGCATAACATATTTAAATCAATTACTTCAGAACAAGTTATCTATTGGAAAACGTAATCATCTGCCTTTTGCATAGTATCTCTTGACTCAAAATAAAATCATTTAATTAGTTCATCAGCTCGTCAGCATCATTCAGTTTCAAATTTTAATTCGTTACTCCCCTGAGTAACCTCCTTCCCACACACACTATGCCCCCCTGGACTGTAGCGTCCAGTTGCTTCCACAAGAACGGAAGTTTTTTGGGGGTAGACGCTGCCTACCCATTATTGCTTTGGCCTTACAAAACATTCGGTCTTACTGATGTCCGAAGACACCAGTAATCCTACTAAACTTAGGTATATGCCCTTAAACGGTCTACCATCCCATTCGATGGATAGCCGCTGTTCCATAGTTCTGGTGTACCCCCCGGTTAATTTCTAAATTCACCTCTTACAACGATAACAACTATGGCCAGTTTAGGCAGAACGTGACACAATGAGCCCCGACCATAGCTATCAAAGCTGAGCCAATTCCACGGTCAGGGTTCGGTGAGGCCATGACCGCCCGAAAATGGGGAATCACTATAAAAAACAACATATAATTCATGTTTAAGATTCCTACACACTAACACAATAGATAATAATATACAATATAATTGACACTCAAAGTGACCTTTAAATTTGCATATAAAATTATAAACATTACAACTTGAACTTTCTATTTTATACCTTTAATTATTTATCATTTATTTTACCATTAAATTCTCCAAAATTCAAGTTTATTATCAACATTCATTTTACATCACATTTCATTTATTATTACATTTCAACTATGATTTTCTGTTTAACATTTTCATCATTAATTGGTTTGGGTGATTCTCAGTTATTCATAATAATTCGATTTCTTAAATGGGCACTAAAATATAAACTTACCCCCCTTCTTCCTTCTAACAATCACTAACAGACTTACATAGGGTGACACCAATCTCTCAAAAATATTTACCTCAATTAACTTACTACTCTAACTCACCTTAAATCATTCTCCTCTTATAACAAAGTACCTGCTACCCTCTTTGTCCTTAGGATGTGTATTCCCTTCCCGTATACTCATTCCCTTATTAGTTCCTGGCCCTTTCCCAGGTAACTACGCCAAACCACACTTAAAACTATTCACCTCCCGCCACAATGCCTTGCGTTGAGGACTCCTTACACCTCCACCCTCACTACAAAATTTCACCACCATCTATTTACTCCCCAATTACCTCACTCTCATTTCCTCTACATATATGTACTCCCTCTACTGTGTCCCTACTACTAACCTGTTTCTGTATTACTTTTACTCCCAAAATTCTTATTTTCTCTAACACCCATTTAAAATAAATTAACTCTGACTAACTCAAATGCCTTATTGAAATAATTATTATCACCCAACTCTATCTTTTACAACATTTTACCCTACGTTAACCATGAAAACTACACTAGAAAACTCATAACTACCTCAAATTAATTTCATCATTTAATTTAAACCTTTGAAACTCATTTAAAATTTATTATTCAAACATCAAACATTTTACTTTATTTAAATTGCATTATAAATTTAAATTTCATACTTACATTACATCACTCAATTGAATAAACACATGATTCCTGTCATAGGCACAAAATTATAAACCTTCATTACTACAAATATCACGTACAACCATATGTGCCTTCTGAAACATTATAACAATCATATGACTCCACACCCTAACACATTTTACATTTATTCATTTACTATTTATTCTCAAGTTCAAATCTCATAAAATCATTTAAATTCATTCGCAAAATTCAATTAAACAACATTAATTAATCTCAAATCCTTTAATTCAATCAGTTATTTAAAACACAATTTATTTTAACTACCTTATTCCAAAACAATTACAATTCATTTATTACAAACTCTCATTATTTATTTAGTTTAATAAAATATTATTATTATTATTATTAAATCCATTTCTACTACACATTGCTTACCTAAAATACATTTTACAACACAAACAATTAATTTCACTATAAGTTTATTGTAACAATACTCTTCCCCGTATCTGTATTAAGCCCCACTGTTGGGTTCGTCAATTTGTAACAATAACTACGAGCCGTATATTATATTAAATTCATTTGCGGTCGTTATTCACTATTCCCGCCGTTCGCTCTCGCCTCGGAATCCAACACCAGTGACGTAATGCGGAGCTGCCAACTGTTGCTCCGTACGCTTTGCTGTGCTGTCATAATTTTTATTAAAACTGTAATAATAATGCAATAATAAAACCCAAACAGATGTACAGTTTCAATCAATCTTTATTCAATTGAAGGATTGATCAATTACGTTTTCGTTTTTCTTTATTTTAAATACAAATTATGACAACTTATGTCGTTTGTTCATAAGTTGGTAGTAACTAGATTACTGTACGGGAATCAGCCAAAAGAATGATGCTTGTCGTTTTATTTCTATTAAATAAAATAATCTCAGGGCGTATTCGGTCCGTATATTATGGTTAAACAATTAGTACACTCTTAAAATCAAAATACAAACTTTACAATAGAAGGATATAAAAAGGTTTTGATGTTTATAGTGTAAACTAGTAGTCGTGTATGTGTCATTCACAGTTATAGGTTATGAACAGTTTTAGCTATTTATTAGTTGTCCTTCAGGTTGTATGGTATTCAAAAAGGTGTAATTATCAATTAGTGTTATTTTCAAGTGTTCTTTAGTGTTGGTGTATGCTATAGTGTACGTGATTTTTCTTATTTAGTTTTCTAATTGGTTCGTGTACTCATATGTGATTGTTGTGTTAAACAAGGTTATAAAATGATGCAGATTCACCAAAATCCTCTTCTTTATTCGTTCAGGACAAAAGTGGGGTCCAACTCTTCTTCAATTCGTCTTCCAGGATATGTACTCTTCCGAATTGGTTTCTGGTTGTCCTTGGGTTCCTATAATATTCTTCAATAATTGTCCTGTACTCGATTACTATGTTTGGTTTAGTTTTACTCTGTTTTAAATATAATTAGTTAATACGTTTTAATAACGCGTCTGTCTTCTATGATGGTTGTTAAAGAAGTCCTCTTTTATTTATCTGAATTTTCGGTTGCTAAGGTAAAACTTGAAATCTGGTTGGTTGATTCAGATATACATTGTCATACAAATTCATTGTTTTATTGCATGAACTTGGCCAAAACTTTTAAATTAGTATAACTCTGTTATACTAATTGGGAATTTAAAACTAATAGCATCATTATTTTGGTTTTAACATTTGTGACACATAGACACCAAACATGCCTATTTTTGCTTAAGAAATTCTGATGTTACATTTTTGCTATTTGAATTTTCTTAAATAATTTAAAACTGATTATTTCGATTCCAAATTTGCTGTGTATACTATTAATTATAAACCTATCTATATTACAACATTTGTTTTATAAAATTCTAAATGTATTTCCTAAAATTTACAAAATTCCAAAGTTTTTATAGGCCTATGCCTTGTCATGTTAACTTTCTATTTCTGTTATTGTAACACCTATTAACTATGCAACTACCATCAAAACTACTCCCTATAACTCTATTAGTGTTATTATTTAAATTTATATAACAATAATTATTACTGGAACATTATAAAAAAACATAATTCACATTTGTGATTAAACAATCAGTATATGCCTGGTTACATAAATCCTGCATAAGACATATTATCCACTCATTACTTAACAAAACTATAAATAATATAAACACATAAACACTTACTTTTGAACATTTAAATAAAAAATTTAATCATTTAATAATGATTTTCTATTTTTTCCATTTTTCTTAGGTAGTTCAGCCATTGCTGTACTAGGTACTTTTACTGTTTTCTCATCTGATATACATTTGATAATTATTATTTAATTGTACAGTTTTTATCTTATAACATTTTTTTTTTTTTTTTTTTTTTACGGGGGAGGAAAAATGCATTATGCACCATCAGGAGACACCCGACTGGTCTCCCGGTGTGTGGGACTCGCACCCACTAAAAAACCTCCACTTTACAGGCAGGGAACCCCCCCTGGAACAACTATTCGTATGGCTTCAGGGTGGCACCTCGTATTGCGCCTACAAGGCTTCTACAGCTTTATCTATATCATCGACCTGTGAGACGGTCCAGTTCAGGCTTCTTTTGCCGCAGGACCATCCTCACGAAGGTCACAACCATGTCCCAGTTCTCTTTGCTGTTGAGCATGACGTCTATGATGTTATCAGGCGTCATGGGGCCAATCTCCGATTCGAGCCCTCGCCTCTCCAGCACCCACCGTTGACACTCGAAAAAAGTATGATGAGCGTCATCAGAGTCTGAGTCGCCATACACGCACGACGGATCCTCCATCTTACCCATCCTTCGCAGGTATGCACAGAAATAACCATGCCCTGTCAGGAATTGAGTAAGGTAATAAAAAAACATAATTCACATTTGTGATTAAACAATCAGTATATGCCTGGTTACATAAATCCTGCATAAGACATATTATCCACTCATTACTTAACAAAACTATAAATAATATAAACACATAAACACTTACTTTTGAACATTTAAATAAAAAGTTTAATCATTTAATAATGATTTTCTATTTTTTCCATTTTTCTTAGGTAGTTCAGCCATTGCTGTACTAGGTACTTTTACTGTTTTCTCATCTGATATACATTTGATAATTATTATTTAATTGTACAGTTTTTATCTTATAACATTAGGTCCACCATTATTCACACTATTAATTGTATGTTTCCATGTATCTATAATGATTGTGTTCTTGTATTATTCAATTATATTGGTTAGTTAACATTTTGGTATTATATTATTTTACATTTTATTGTATTTGGGCCTATTATCCCTCAATTTGTATTTTGATTATTATTATATTATATGATACTTTTAACAAAACAATTTGTTTACTGATGGTAATGGTCCATAATGCTGTCTGGCTTTGTAAGTATTATTATTGTAATTATTTGGATTTTGTCACATCATCGGGGTATTTTACATCACTTTACCTAAACATTAATTTGGGTACGGTCAGTTATAGTCTAAGTCAGTTTAAATTTGTCATTTGTTCATCTTCACTATAATTTTTAAAAGATATGTTTCTTCTTGTTAAGTTTCTTATCCATGATCTTCATTAAATCTGGTACGATATCAAGCTATGCCAAAATGTAATGTTACATAATACCCTGCCACCAAATTTGATTATTTTAATAAAATAATATATTTTGTTGAAATTATCAATTATCTTATCTTCCATATTAGCACTTGTTATCCTTTTTATGATCTGGTATACTTGTCTTTAATTATAAGTGTTCCATCCCTAGAACATGTTACCTCCCTAACAAATTAATCATTATCACATATATCTTGGAATCAGTCAGGGGGCTCTCTTGACCTAATACCCCGCTGTCCTTATAATACATAATACATCAATAATATCGATTGCTGGAGCTATCTCATCAGTCAATCACATTTAATAATAACTAGTCTATTCACGACTAAATCAAATAAAAATAATATAATAATATATTCTTGGGATGGTTCACTCAGTTTAAATTCTCAGATCTAAATATTTCTTTCCATTGATTCCTTCAGATGTTCATTTTCTTGTAGCGATATTAATAACATTTTTATTTTTAATTGGTACTATCTTCTTTCCTTCTTTATCAGTACTGCTTAATCTTCATTTTTCATTCACTATCTTTATGCAATTAGCACGTAACAAGTATCTTTATCTATAGTTGTTGATTCTCTCACAATCATTATAGCTGTTAGTTATTCGTAGTAATTTCGTTTCTAGTATCGTCTTATTTTCATCGTCGATCGTCTACATTTGTCTTTTCTTATTCATTTTATAATACTTTGGTTTCTCCTGATTCATGGATGTCGTCTCTTTCTTTTATATTCAAATAATAAGTTCGTAATTGTCTTTAATAAGAGGTGCTTATTTCGTTTAGAATTTTGAAATTTATTCAAATTCGTTTATTCACTTGATCCAAAATAACATTATCAAAATGTACTGTAAGTTGTCCTTACTATTTGTTTGAATTTTGAGATTTATTCAAATTCATTTATTCACTTGATCCAAAATAACATTATCAAAATGTACTGTAAGTTGTCCTTACTATTTGTTTGAATTTTGAGATTTATTCAAATTCATTTATTCACTTGATCCAAAATAACATTATCAAAATGTACTGTAAGTTGTCCTTACTATTTGTTTGAATTTTCAGATTTTTTCAAATTCGTTTAATCACTTGATTCAAAATAGCATTATATTGACTTGTTTTGCCTTCCGGTGGCTCCAATTAAAATTATATTCTGGATTGGTAGAGTCGGTAAGATGATCTTACTTAATTTTTGAATTTTGTGGTATTCGTTGTTATCGATTAACGACACGTTTGCGCCCGTATCTATCATGAATTTTGTGTCTAGTCCATTTACTTGGGCGATAATATAAGCAATCTCATTATTCAAATTATTGTTCGTTATTGTATCTTCGTTTAGCAATTCTTCTCTCACATTTTTTAAAAAATGATTATGCACTATTGTAATGGTATTGTCAGTCGTTTTGTCTCGTCCTAGTAAGTACCCAAATTGTCGGTTCAGTGATGGGACCTGTTGGTTTCTCACTGCCGCGGTCCGTTTAAATCAGGGCTGATATCCTCGGTCCTGTTGTCTGGTTGACCGGGTCTGTCTCTATTCTGTAATTCTTGTATCTCAATGGCATTATTATTGAACGTCACTGAGTTTCTGTTATTCCTGTCATCGCCGCAGCTCCTACTACGCCTATGTTCATCCCGGTAGCGCTGGTTATTCTCCTCCTGAAAACTTCTCTCCCGGTTCCCATTATAATTCATTCGTCCCTGGTACGAACGTCTTCCCATATCTCTATCTTCGGTGTTCACATAATTCACATGCCTTCGATATGTTTGGTTTTGGTTGTTATAATTGCCATTATTATTCTGTCTGTATCGGTTATCGTAATTGTTTTGATGACCTCGGTTGTTCTGGTAGTGGTTGTCTCTATCATTGGCATGCTGGTATCCGTTATTATGATTCGTAGGAGAGCTACGGTAATAGTGGCTGTTGTTATTGTTATTCACCGCATTATTCATGAGTAGTTATTATTATTTTGGTAACTACGTTGATAGTGGTTACCATTGTTGTTGTAATTATTATTTGGTCTATGCCCGTTGTTTTCATATCGGGCGTCGCGGCGACCATTATTTCTATCCATCTCGTCGCTCCTTCGTCTGTATTGGAGGAAGCTCTTCTCTTGTTCCATTTCCGCTAACAATGCCGACATCTCCTCAATGGTTTGTATCCTTCCGTTTATTCGGCCTCTCGTAATTTCTCCACCATAGTGATAAGCCAATAGCCTCACTAAACATTCAGTAGGAATTGCAGGCTCTAAATGTCTGGCTATGTTAATCTTACCTAGAAAGTATGCGGTCGGAGTTTGTTTGCCGTGTAGATCATATCGGCCCAATCCTATGTCACTCCTTATCATATGTTGTGTGGCATCAGACCAGTACTTGGATTTAAATTGTTTTTTAAATTCTTGAAAATTTTGTATATTCGGCCGCATCGCCGTCCACCAATTGTCATAGACTTTTCTGAACATTTCGTCCAGCATACTTCTAATTACAACCCATCTGTCTTCTCTGGTTTTTGCTATTTTTTCTTCTACCCGTTCTAGGAATAGCATGGGGTTTCTTCTATAATTCTGGAAGTCGATAACTTCTCGGATTTCCTCACATGTGGTATGGGCACCGGTACATTGTCTGTTTCTTAGAGAGTTGATCTCATCTCTATGGGCAGTTGTTTGGTCTTGTACCCGATTAAGACTAGTACCTATGCTTTCTAATCTTTCTCCCATCACTGCTTGGTTGGTTTGTATATTTTCTATTCGTCCATTCGTTTCTTCCCGGACGCTCAGTATCTCTTGGCTCATCCGCTCACACATTTCCTTGGTCTTGGATTCTAGCCTTTTAATTTCGGTCACCGGTTCTTCTAGCTTCTTGTCCCATTCTTCCTGCAATTGCCGGTTATTAATTTCCATCTTGTTATTCCACTCTTCTTTTAATGACTCTTTGTGTACATCCAATTTTTTCATGGTTTCCTGGTAATTTCCCTTCAATTCTTCCCTCAATGCTCTGTTATTTTCGTCTATTTTCTCCTCCATTTTCCTGCTATTCTCTTTTTCTCATCTGATATACATTTGATAATTATTATTTAATTGTACAGTTTTTATCTTATAACATTTTTTTTTTTTTTTTTTTTTACGGGGGAGGAAAAATGCATTATGCACCATCAGGAGACACCCGACTGGTCTCCCGGTGTGTGGGACTCGCACCCACTAAAAAACCTCCACTTTACAGGCAGGGAACCCCCCCTGGAACAACTATTCGTATGGCTTCAGGGTGGCACCTCGTATTGCGCCTACAAGGCTTCTACAGCTTTATCTATATCATCGACCTGTGAGACGGTCCAGTTCAGGCTTCTTTTGCCGCAGGACCATCCTCACGAAGGTCACAACCATGTCCCAGTTCTCTTTGCTGTTGAGCATGACGTCTATGATGTTATCAGGCGTCATGGGGCCAATCTCCGATTCGAGCCCTCGCCTCTCCAGCACCCACCGTTGACACTCGAAAAAAGTATGATGAGCGTCATCAGAGTCTGAGTCGCCATACACGCACGACGGATCCTCCATCTTACCCATCCTTCGCAGGTATGCACAGAAATAACCATGCCCTGTCAGGAATTGAGTAAGGTAATAAAAAAACATAATTCACATTTGTGATTAAACAATCAGTATATGCCTGGTTACATAAATCCTGCATAAGACATATTATCCACTCATTACTTAACAAAACTATAAATAATATAAACACATAAACACTTACTTTTGAACATTTAAATAAAAAGTTTAATCATTTAATAATGATTTTCTATTTTTTCCATTTTTCTTAGGTAGTTCAGCCATTGCTGTACTAGGTACTTTTACTGTTTTCTCATCTGATATACATTTGATAATTATTATTTAATTGTACAGTTTTTATCTTATAACATTAGGTCCACCATTATTCACACTATTAATTGTATGTTTCCATGTATCTATAATGATTGTGTTCTTGTATTATTCAATTATATTGGTTAGTTAACATTTTGGTATTATATTATTTTACATTTTATTGTATTTGGGCCTATTATCCCTCAATTTGTATTTTGATTATTATTATATTATATGATACTTTTAACAAAACAATTTGTTTACTGATGGTAATGGTCCATAATGCTGTCTGGCTTTGTAAGTATTATTATTGTAATTATTTGGATTTTGTCACATCATCGGAGTATTTTACATCACTTTACCTAAACATTAATTTGGGTACGGTCAGTTATAGTCTAAGTCAGTTTAAATTTGTCATTTGTTCATCTTCACTATAATTTTTAAAAGATATGTTTCTTCTTGTCAAGTTTCTTATCCATGATCTTCATTAAATCTGGTACGATATCAAGCTATGCCAAAATGTAATGTTACATTATTTACAATTTTTTGTCATTATTTTTCTGTTTACCACACCTCATTTCATAAGCTAGCAAGGTCATTCCCATAAACTAAAATAATAAAATGTTCATTCACTATTTCTAACTCCCATCATCATATAATAGTCTTACTTTTATATTACAATTATCATCTTTTATTACGCTCCTATCATTATTACTATTTATATAATAACCCTTGCATATTAAATTTTTCCCTCTATCATAAGAATAATGCACCCGATTATTCTCCTCTATTACCTCATAAAACCCGTTTGCTCTGGCATTTGTGGTCCTGTCTCCGCCAGTATTTTTGGTCAACATAAGGTAAGTTATTTTATCATATTCTTCTACTATATCAATCATATTATAAGGTAAGTTTTTATCATTTACAACCGTGTCATCAAAATAATCATCCATCTCTATTTCACAAGGTAAGTATTTTATATCGTCTATTTCCTTCGATTCTAACCTCTCTTTCAACTCTTTATAACTCCTACTTAACGTAAATAACTCTATTTCCTCATCTACACACAACTCTCTCTATATATATCTCTCACCATAACGCCATATCACTTTGTCTCTCTCACTCCATGCAGAGGGTACTGCTATATTAAAACACCTCCTGGTTCCTCCAGGAACAACACAAAAATTCAAAGGACAATTATTGGTAGAACATTTATCTACCCAATACATTCGTGAAGACCTTTCTTCACCCCCCACAACACCACGGGAAAATTTTACCCTCTGCCACCCCTCTACCTGTAAACTCTCTTCATACTCTCTCTCTCTAACTGATAAACATTTGTTTCTACCCCTTTACAACCCATTACTCTCTCACTCTCACTAACTATCTCTACATCATCACTACCTATTTTCATTATATCACCTTTTAATAGCTCGTTTTCCACTATCTTATCACTATTACTTATTAATTCATTTTTACCTCTGTCACTTACCTTTGTATTAACTATCTTAGTTACTTTACTTTTAATCTGTTCCTCTACTGACTCTATCACTTGTGCCTTAAATGTCATTAACCGTTCGGTAATCTCGTTTAGCTGTTTATTCAAATTACTTTCGTTTTTTATATTTTGTTGCTCAATCTCACCCCTTAATTCATTAAATTTTTTATCATTGACATCGAAACGATTATTGATGTCGCTACTTATTTCATTAAATCTAGTGACAAAACGATTATTTAATGCATCAAATTTCTTATTATTATCACTAGACATTTGTTTAATCTCATCTTTTAAACTAATATTTTGATTAGACATCAGTTTAATCTCCCCCATTATCTCACAAAACCAATTTCTCATTTCGTCATCAGTTTTATTACTTTCCCTAGATGAGACGGGAGTTGAATGAACTCTCACCTCGTCCATAACAGCTGATTCTGTCCAGCTTTCTTTATCTACTATAGGAGTTTCTGACTGCATTTCTGATTCACTTATAACAGTTGAGTCAGACAAACTGACTCGTTTTCTGTATTTTCCATTTTTATAAATTTAATTATTCTTTAATCAAATAATTAATTACTTATTTATTATCTAAACAAAATCTCATAACTTTGACTCACAGTGTTTTACGTCTTAACCTCTAATCACAAATCTCATAATTTTTTACTATTACTAAAACCGCCTATTATCACCACCTATTTCGTATTTCAAATCAGGCCTACACCCATATGAATAAATTCATCTGAGTTATACTGGCAGGGAACGCCATTTGTTATCTTCTATTACTTTTTACCAATTTTCCCCACGTGACTTCTACTTACCTCGAGCGATCTTTTTACGCACTCGCCATTATTACACTCTACCCTGACTTACCAAAACAGAAGACTCCAAATTACTTATAGGTCGCCACCAATATCTTTAAAGGACAGATATGGAGACCTTAAAACACTTTTACTTCTTAGAATTCAATTACTTACCAGGTTCGTTAGGCGAAATTTTCTATACGGGATAGGTGATGTTAATTTGGCGTAATAATTGACTTAACGCATGGTTATGCTATTAATCCATTTTATTTATATTCATTTTAAAAGTTAGTTATTCTCTGTTTGTAACTCTTAACAGTTTATCAAATTCTTTACTTTATCAACTCTCTATAATATTATATGGTAAACATTTAAGAAAACAAAATTTACTAAATCAACTAATCGGTATACCTTTTATTTTATATTAGACAACCCAGTATTTGCTCATTTGCTCACACTTTCATTCTTTACAGATCTTTTAACCACACCCTTAATTTAGAAATCTCTTTAGTACTGTTATATTTGAATTTATTATTGAAGTTGAGTCATTGAATTATAAATGGTATGATGTCTCCCCGCTGTTGCACAATCACTTGATTCACTATTTATTAAACGTTCCGAAATTCGGTTTTAACACGGTTTCAACTGCGATACTGCTATATATGACTCCAAATACATGTTTCACTGCTGTTCACATTAATTATGTCACAAGTTAGTCGCCCGACTGTATTTTGCTCGCGAGCACTGTTTTATACGACCGCGCGCGGTCTGATGGTGTTAGTCGACTGCCTTTGTTATTTTCCCATTTTTATATGCGGGCGAGATAAAACTGTGCCCGGCCGGCGACGCACACCACTGCTCGCGTCCGGTACCTTCAGATGTTATTTGCCGACTGTCTTTGTTCTCCGCACACACAGTGCTGAGGCATTTATTCATACGTGCCCAAAAGCCTGAGAACGTTGGCCGCCTGAGCGCGCGTGTGTCTGGGAGCGCGCACCCCTATTGACAATTTGTACATTCCTGTGCCGGGCCGCGATGGTCTCAGCGCTGTACTTCATACACCATATATTCTTTGTCACAATTCCCAATGCATACCTTGCACTGACGATTACCGAATAGTACAAAGACTGGTTTAAAATAATTAAAATATGTTTTACCCCTTTTCCCCGTTACACTACAAATATTATATAACACTATTAATTACATCTTGGTACTTCTTGAACATATAATAATGGTCATTGTGACAAACTGGATTATAATAATTAGTTTAACAAATATTACAGAACATTATTAACTACATCTTGTTGGTCCTTTAAAACATAATAATTGTCATTTTGCCAACTCAATACTACAATAATTAGTCCAGCAAATATAACATAGCATAATTAACTATGCATTTTGGTAATTCTTTAAAACATAATCATTGTTCTTTTGCTAACTCTATATTATAATAGTTTTAATGTAATAAAACTTTATTTACACGTTTAGGTAATACCATTTTTCTCTCTAAATTGTCTACATGTTCATTTATCATAGGTAGATACAACTATCTAATACAGTCATACTGTTTTTATTACATTTTATACCTACTACTTAACAATCATTATTTAAGATAACTGATTGATGGATGTACACACCTTGTAACATTACGTTTGGAACCACTTAATATCGTACCCGATTTATTAAAGACAATGGATACGAAGCTAAACAAGAAGAAGTATATCTTTCAAGATGATAGTGAAGAGGAACGAATAAATATTTCAGACTGACTAGTAATACAACTGACCGTACCCAAATTAATGATTCAGGCAAAGTGATGCAAAATACATCCAACCCCGCGATTAAGACATGAACTTTAAATAAGGATAAAATAAGTATTATAAAGACTGACGGATTATGTATCAATGCTATAAGGAAACAAATGGTTCCATTCAATGTATCATAATATCAAGGTAATCAAAATACAAATTGAGGGATAATAGGCCCAAACATACAATACTATGTAAAGAGAAATAGTAGTAAGTGATTGATTTGAATGATGTAATGAAAATATAACAAACCTTATTATAGATACAATGAACCATACCACTAATTGTAATAAATAATGATCATAAGGTTGTCTAGAAAACAACACATAATAATTTATTCACAGTAACATTTTATAACAAGAGTGCATAATAGTAGTTAGTAAGTGATTTACCAAGTGACAATTTAATAAGGGTGGATACACCAAAGTGAAATGAGTAAAAGAAATAAATATTATGAAATAACCACTATTAACACCAAAGTACAGTGAAAAGGTACAAAGTGCAAGTTTAACCCAAAATAGAGATAAACCACAAGAATTATAGATCAGAACTCATAGGCCTATAAAAGTGAGAGTGGACAATAAAATGTAAAAACCCATAAGAACCAATAAGAATAAATATAAAAACAAAACCATTTTAAAATGATACTGAAGTACAGTTAATAAATAAACTAATGTACATTAATTTTAAGAAAATACTATATGTAAGATTACATGACAAAAGTGGAAATAATACTTACATGAGAAGGTAACAAATAATTAATCAAACAATCAAAACTAGATAGATTAATTATTTATAAGTGTGACAAATAGAATCCAAACAGTGCAATACTAACCAGTGATAAAATAATAAACCAAGTGTTTTTTGAACAAGTATCACCAGTCAAGTGCTAGTATTAAGGATATACCTAGATGACAATTGGGAGAATATTTGTTTATATTCCCAATTCCTTAAACCTATAGGAATATGACTTTGTTTAAGGGTGAAAAGTACCAAAAAATAGAATAAACAAATGAAGTAGTAGTAAAAAATGAGAGTAACCAAAATATTGTTATTATAGTAAAAATTGATAGTAGCTTAATAGTACAGTCGACTCCCTCTCGTTCGGACTCCGATGGTTCGGACGCCGGATGGTCCGGACTACTTCTTGGAAATGAGTCATCAGCGCGCGCCGGGTTTCTCACGGCCGAAAACGACAGGATTGAGCGTGTCTGTTTATTTCCGGCCTACATGTAAACAAAGATCCTCAGTTCGGCTTACGATTGCGTTTGCTCTGGATCGTCATACAGTGTACTGTAGCTGTTTTTACTAATTACTACTGATATTGTTGTGTGTTTTAATAATTTTCAATGTGAGTTACATATGTTATTATAAGTGAGTTTATTTGTTAGGTGAAATTGTAGTTTCAGTAACTCTGATTATTTGACAGTAAAATTCTCAAAAATGAGTGAAAAACGGAAGCATAATACGGTTAAAATGCAAGACAGACTTAATATTTTACAACGTTTAGATAAGGGTGAATCAGTGCAAAGTATTTGTATGGAGTTTAATGTAGGGAAAAGCACAGTTTATGATTGGCGGAAAAACAGAAAATCGATCGAGGATTTTTGTATGCAAATTGAAGTCGAATCCGTCCTTTCTACTCGATCTACCTTGAAAAAACCACACCATGAACTTGTTGATGACGCATTATGGTTGTGGTTCATGCAGGAACGTAGAAGAGGGACTCCTATAAATGGGCCGATTTTGAAAGAAAAAGCCGTCATTCTTCATTCAAAACTTGGGGAAAAAGGAAACTTCTCGGCAAGCGATGGGTGGCTAACGAGATGGAAAAAACGGCATGGAGTGCATTTCCTTGGAGTTTGCGGGGAGAAGCTTTCAGCAGACCAACCGGCAGCTAATGATTTTTCTGAAAAATTGAAGCATATCATTGAGCGTGAAAAACTAACCCCAGAACAAGTGTACAATATCGATGAGACCGGGCTTAACTATAAACTTTTGCCTAATAAAACCTTTGCCACTCCTCAAGAAAAGTCTGCTTCGGGCTTTAAAGTAAATAAAGAAAGGATCACTGTTGCACTATGCTCAAACGCAACTGGGACACACAAGATGCCGCTATTTGTGATTGGAAAGTCGGCCAAACCCAGAGTATTCAAAAACTTAAACATGTCTTCCCTTCCAGTGTATTACAGGTCACAAAAGTCTGCCTGGATGGATTCTTATTTGTTTAAGGAGTGGTTCGTGGCTCAATTTGTTCTGTCTGTAAAAGAACATTTGACATCCTTGAAATTGCCAGTAAAAGCAGTTCTTGTGCTTGATAATGCCCCTACGCATCCAGAGGAAGGTCTCGAATGTGATAGTTACAGTGACATCAAGCTTTTATATATGCCTCCAAATGTAACAAGTATCGCACAGCCCATGGACCAGGGTGTAATCGAATGCTTTAAGAGAAAATACCGGAGGAAGCTTCTTTCAGAAATTTTGGATAAGATGGATGGTAATGACAATGCAGGTCTCATCCAGACGCTCAAGACAATTAACATTAAGGACGTCATTTATATCGCTGCTAAATCGTATGATGAAATCCCATCATCTACGTTTACCAAATCCTGGAGAAAATTGTGGCCAGATGTTGAAACTCTCGTTGAGAAGAGACAAGAAGCCAACCCAAATACAATAGGGTTAAATATTCATGCAACTGAACCTGATGACAACCACTCAATTTTAAAGGATTTACAACGGCTGCCTGATTCTGCTAGTATTAATGAGAATGACGTTGTGGAATGGATTTCGCGAGCTGATGATGAACTGGCTAATGAAATCCTGAATGATGACGAAATCGTAGATGTAGTCCTTCGTCGAGAGGAAGAAAAAGAAGAAGACGACGACGAAGGTGATAGTGAAGCGGGAAATGGCGTGGGAATTTTGACTCATGCAGAGGGTAGGGCAGCACTGGAACTGGCAACTACGTACGTCGAACAACAGCCTGGCGCATCAGCTGTGGATGTTATGTTTCTAAGGAAGTGGCGTGATTATGCCTTCAAGAAAACAGTTGAAGTAAAGAAGCAGAAGAAAATAACAGATTTCTTTTAATATTGCAAAGCCAAGTTTTTCATTAGTTTTAGGTTTAAGTTTATTCGTTTGGGACAATTTTATGAACCTAAAATTGTGTTCCGTACACTTGAAAATTGTCTTAAAATGTGATTTATAAATATAGATACGCTATTACAGGTTGTAATTTACATAAGTAAAAAACCGCCGGATGGTCCGGAAATTTTTTAATCCGGACAGGGATCCGGTCCCGAGGTGTCCGGATTAGAGGGAGTCGACTGTATAGTTGTATTCAGGATAAAAATCCTCTAATGTTATTAAGGATGTTATTGTTATGAATGTTTAAATAGTATGTTTATATAGTAAATGTTTATAAGCAATGTTATGATAGCATAAAGAAAGCAGAGGAGATGGTAATGTTAATGTTATAGAACGGTGCAAAAGGTTATAATTGTTAAAATAAGCACTAAGAGTAAGTCATATTTTGTTGAGTGGTGATGAAGCCTATATTAAAGTTATATTAAAGCTATGTTAAAGTTATGTTAAGGTTATAAATTTAAGAGTTAAACAATTGTATGGATTAAGTAAAAAGCAGTTTATTTGTTCAAATGTTCAGTAGAATCATAGCCATGTGGGCATGAGATTAAACTAATAGGATAGTATATCCTTTTTGTTTTGTTAAGATAGTGTTATATGTTAAACAGTTTTTTATGGTTGTTAAAAGTTAATTTAACTGTTAAAGGTTTACCAAGATATCAGTCATGGAAAATGACATTAAGGTAAAATGTTTATAAACATGGTGATGAAGATAACACCAGTACATAGGCCAGGTAAAACCAACTTTTGTAAATTTTAAATAATACTGTTAGGAATTTTATGAAACAAATATTGAAGGATGAACCGATTTAGAGTTAATAGCATACACTACAAATCTAGAAACAAAATAATTCGTTTTAAGCTATCTATGAAAAATTCAAATAACAAAATTGTACCAGCTGTATTTCTCAAGTAAAGGTAGGCATGTTTAGTGTCTATGTGTGTCAAATGTAAAGACCAAAATAAGGTTGATAATAGTTTTAAATTCCCAATCAGTATAGAAAAGTTATACTAATTTAAAGGTTTTGAACAAATTCTGACATTGAAATAATGAAATTACATGACATTGTATATCCGAATCAACCAACCAGATTCCAAGTTTACCCATAGCAACCAGAAATTTCGGATAAATAAAATGGGACTTCTTTAACAACGGTCATAGCGTACAGACGCGTTTGCAAAACGTCTTACATAATTAACTATAAATTGTGAAAACACGTTCCAGACATATTAATACCGATAGATACACATAATACGAGTTATTACAACCAAGTGAGGAACAACTAGCATTGGAGATAGAAGAATCAAGAACCAGGGAGGAGGACCGAAGCAGACGTGGGCCCTATCTTCGACCAAGAACCATATAAAGAAGAGGATTTGGTGACTTTGACATTTTTATTATATTATGCATCAACACCAACTTTTGTATACACGACTTTTTAAAAAGTAAGCAACTAAACTACAGACACCATATCACACCAACACTAAGAACACTCACTAATAACACGAATTGAGATTGACACCTTTTTTAAACACCACAAGAACCTTGATTTTAATAATAATTAATAAACACATGAACTGGACATAACCTATAATAACTAGCAGCCACGATTCAACTGCATGTGTGCACATTACACTCTAAACTTTGTAATATCCTTGAACTGTAAAATTTGTACTTTGATTTGTAGAATAACGTTTTGTTTAATTGTAATCCCCGAACCATATACGCCCTGAGATGATCTGTTTTAATAGAAATAATAACCAACGCTTTATTTTGGTCTGAATGCAATAAGAATTGCAACTACAGTACCAACTGGTAAAGGAGACACATAATTTTTGCCACGACTGTGATTATCATAAAAGAAACGAGAAACAGTTAACCCATGTTTATTGAATAAATGATTTCTATAAGGATATATGTTTGTTGTTATATTTGCGTCGTTATTATTGCTGTTCCATTTAGAAAATAAGTTCACAGAGCACAGCGGACACCACAACGGTTGGCAACGGTGGGTGACGTCTTCGAAACGGTACGTATAGTGGGAGCGAGCGGCAGATTACAAAATCATTCGCCGTTCAACATATATTATTAACAGTAACATTATTACAACAACAACAGTGTGGTTGAAGGTAGTTAATACATATATATTTGTTACTAATTGACGTTTCCAACGGGTGGCGTATATAATTTAAGTGCCCGCAACACAAATAGAGTGTTACAAATTGACGAATCCAAAGTGAGACTTTAAGGAAATAAAGAAGTAACGAACACAACATTAGAATTAAAGTTCGTTACAAATTGGCGAACCAACGTGTGAGGCGTTTAATTTAATATAAATTAAATTATAATTTATAGACAAACAAACAAAAATAAACAAAATGAGGAAGCGGGAAACATCGCGAAAACGAGCGGCCATAACCAAGAAAGTAGACGAATTAAACATGGAAGACAAAGAAGCAACACCGGTCGAGGAAGTAGAAGTAATAATAAGAGAGGACCAAGGAGATAGACAAGAACCGGACAAAGTTACAGAGAGCGTTGACATGAAGAGCATTATGGAATATTTAAAACAGAGTCATGAAGATTTCAGTAAGAAAATGGAGGAATTAAAAACGGACAATAAACAGTCCATAGAGGAATTAAAAATGGACAATAAACAGTCTATGGAAGAATCGAAGGAAGAATTAAGTGAGAACAGTAATAAAAACTTAGAAAAATTGAAGGAAGAATTAAGTGAGAACAGTAATAAAAACTTAGAAAAATTGAAGGAAGAATTAAGTGAGAACAGTAATAAGAACTTAAAAAAATTGAAGGAAGATAATAAACAGACGAAGGAGGAATTGAGCCGAAAATTGGAAGAGACTAATAAGAAAATTGAAGAAAAAATGGGAGAATTGAAAGAGAATAGCAAGAAAATGGAGGAGAAAATAGACGCAAATAATAAAGCATTGAGGGAAGAATTGAAGGGAAATTACCAAGAGACCATGAAAAAATTGGATGAACACAAAGAGTCATTGAAGGAGGAGTGGAATAACAAGATGGAAATTAATAACCGGCAATTGCAGGAAGAATGGGACAAGAAACTGGAAGAACCGGTGACTGAAATGAAAAGGGTAGAATCCGAGACCAAGGAAAAGTGTGAGCGGATGAACCAAGAGATACTGAGCGTCCGGGAAGAAACGAATGGACGAATTGAAAACATACGAACCAATCAAGCAGTGATGGGAGAAAGATTAGAAGGTATGAGTACTAGCCTCAATCGAGTACAAGACCAAACAACTGCCCATAGAGATGAAATTAATTCCCTAAAAAACAGACAATGTACCGGTGCCCATACCATGTGTGAGGAAAATCGAGAAGTGATCGATTTCCAAAATTATAGAAGAAACCCCATGCTATTCTTAGAACGAGTAGAAGAAAAAATAGCCAAAACCGGAGAAGACAGATGGGTTGTGATTAGGAGTATGCTGGACGAAATGTTCCGAAAAGTATATGATAATTGGTGGACGGCGATGCGGCCGAGTATACAAAACTTCCAAGAATTTAAAAAACAATTCAAAGCTAAGTATTGGTCTGATGCCACGCAACATATGATAAGAAGTGACATAGGATTGGGCCGATATGACCTGCACGGCAAGCAAACTCCGACCGCATATTTTCTTGGAAAAATAAACATAGCCAGACATTTAGAGCCTGCTATTCCTACCGAATGTTTAGTGAGGCTATTAGCTTACCACTATGGTGGGGAAATTACAAGAGGCCGAATAAACGGACGTATACAAACCATCGAGGAGATGTCGACATTATTAGCGGAGATGGAACAGGAGAAGAACTTCCTCCAGTATAGACGAAGGAACGACGAAATAAATAGAAACAATGGTCGCCGCGATGCCCACTATGAAAACAACGGGCAAAGACCGAACAATAGTTACAACAACAATGGTAACCACTATCAACGCGGTTACCAAAACCACAATAACAATAACAACTATCCACGAAATAATGCGGCAAATAATAACAACAATAACAACAACTACTATTACCGTAGCTCTCCTACAAATAATAACAATGATGGATACCAGCGTGCCAATGACAGAGACCACCATTACCAGAACAACCGAGGTTATAACAACAACTCCGATAACCGATACAGACAGAATAATAACGGCAATAATAATAATCAAAACCAAACGTATCGAAGACATGTGAATTATGTAACCATTGACGATAGAGACGTGGGAAGGCGTTCGTACCAGGGATGAACGAATTATAATGGGAACCGTGGGAGAGGTTTTCAGGAGGAGAGCAACCAGCACTACCGTGATGAACATAGGCGAAGTAGGAGCTGCGACGACAACAGGAACAACAGAAACTCAGTGACGTTCGATAATAACGCCAGTGAGGTACAAGAGCTGCAAAATAGAGACAGACCCGGTCAATCAGACAACAGGACTGAGGAGATCAGCCCTGATTTAAACGGACCGCGGCAGTGAAAATCCATCAGGTCCCATCACTGAACCGACAATTTGGGTACTTACTAGGACGAGACAAAATGACTGACGATACAATGACGATAGTGCACAATCACTTCTTAAACAATGTGAGAGAAGAACTACCGAACGAAGACACGATCACACACAATAGTTCGAATAACGAGATCGCCTATATTATCGCCCAAGTGAATGGACTAGATGCAAGATTCATGATAGATATGGGCGCAAATGTGTCATTAATTGATAATAATGAATACATCAAAATTCAAAAATATAGTAAGGTCATCTTACCAACTTTACCAATTCAGAATATAATTTTAATCGGAGCCACCGGAAGGCAAAACAAGTCAATAAGAAAACAGGTATCATTAACAGTAACCAGCGGAAATGTAGCTATACCTATGATTTTTCTAATAGCTAGTAATCTACCATTTAATCTACTAATAGGCGGTGATATTTTGAGAAAATACTCAGCAATAATTGACATGAGACAGGCCATAGTGTCGTTAAAAATGGATAATATAGAATGAACAGGTGGAGAGAAGAAGGAAAAAGTACAAAACCAGTCAGCAGAAAATGATCCAGTACAAGATTGGAGACAAAGTATTGTTAAAAAACCGCGAATTGCCAAGTTCTAAGGAAGGAATAGCAAAAAAGCTATTGTTATTGTATAATGGACCATATATTATTGTAAAAAACAATAACAATACTTACGTAATTAGTGATGTGGAAACAAAAAAGATTAAGGGAACATACAACCAAGTTTCCTTAAAAATGTATTATGAACCCAATAAACGAAGTTGAATACCACAAAATTCTAAAGAAATAGTAAGATCAACTTACAACTAATTATTAATGAGAATTAACATGGAATTGAAGAATTTGTTATTATAATACCTCAAAATTCAAAAGAATATAGTAAGCTCATCTTACCAACTTTACTAATCCAGAATATAATTTTAAATGAAACCAAGATAAACAAATTTGAATATCAGAAAATTCAAATAAATAGTAAGGACAACTTACAGTACATTTTGACGATGTTATTATGACTCAAGTGAATAAACGAATGTAAATAAATTTCCAAATCCTAAACAAGATAAGCACCTTTTATTAAACACAGTTATGAACTTATTATTGGAATATAAAAGAAAGATGCAACATCCATGAATCAGAAGAAACCATAATGCTATAAAATGAATAAGAAAAGACAAATGTAGACAGTCGACGATGGAAATAAGACAAGACTAGAAACGAATTTATTACAAATAACCTATCATGATTGTGAGAGAATCAACAACAACTATAGATACAGATACTTGTTATGTTTTAACTGAATGAAGATAGTGAATGAAAAATGAAGATTAAGGAGTACTGATAAAAAAGGAAAGAAGATAGTACCAATTGAAAATAAGAAATGTTATTAATATCGCCACAAGAAAATAAACATCTGAAAGAATCAATGGAAAGAAATATTTAGATCTGAGAAGTTTAACTGAGTGAACCATCCCAAGAATATATTATTATATTATTTTATTTGATTTAGTCATGAATAGACTAGTGATTATTAAATGTGATTGACTGATGAGATAGCTCCAGCAATCGATATTATTTATGTATTATGTATTGTAAGGACAGCGGGGTATTAGGTCAAGAGAGCCCCCCGACTGATTCCAAAATATATGGTGATTAATTTGTTAGGGAAGTAACATGTTCCAGGGATAGAACACTTATATTTAAAGACGAGTATACCAGATCATAAAAAGAATAACAAATGATAATGTGAAGGACAAGATAATTGATAATTTCAACAAAAAACAATATTTTATTAAAATAATCAAATTTGATGGCAGGGTAATATGTAACATTACATTTGGAACCACTTAATATCGTACCCGATTTATTAAAGACAATGGATAAGAAGCTAAACAAGAAGAAGTATATCTTTCAAGATGATAGTGAAGAGGAACGAATAAATATTTCAGACTGACTAGTAATACAACTGACCGTACCCAAATTAATGATTCAGGCAAAGTGATGCAAAATACATCCAACCCCGATTAAGACATGAACTTTAAATAAGGATAAAATAAGTATTATAAAGACTGACGGATTATGTATCAATGCTATAAGGAAACAAATGGTTCCATTCAATGTATCATAATATCAAGGTAATCAAAATACAAATTGAGGGATAATAGGCCCAAACATACAATACTATGTAAAGAGAAATAGTAGTAAGTGATTGATTTGAATGATGTAATGAAAATATAACAAACCTTATTATAGATACAATGAACCATACCACTAATTGTAATAAATAATGATCATAAGGTTGTCTAGAAAACAACACATAATAATTTATTCACAGTAACATTTTATAACAAGAGTGCATAATAGTAGTTAGTAAGTGATTTACCAAGTGACAATTTAATAAGGGTGGGTACACCAAAGTGAAATGAGTAAAAGAAATAAATATTATGAAATAACCACTATTAACACCAAAGTACAGTGAAAAGGTACAAAGTGCAAGTTTAACCCAAAATAGAGATAAACCACAAGAATTATAGATCAGAACTCATAGGCCTATAAAAGTGAGAGTGGACAATAAAATGTAAAAACCCATAAGAACCAATAAGAATAAATATAAAAACAAAACCATTTTAAAATGATACTGAAGTACAGTTAATAAATAAACTAATGTACATTAATTTTAAGAAAATACTATATGTAAGATTACATGACAAAAGTGGAAATAATACTTACATGAGAAGGTAACAAATAATTAATCAAACAATCAAAACTAGATAGATTAATTATTTATAAGTGTGACAAATAGAATCCAAACAGTGCAATACTAACCAGTGATAAAATAATAAACCAAGTGTTTTTTGAACAAGTATCACCAGTCAAGTGCTAGTATTAAGGATATACCTAGATGACAATTGGGAGAATATTTGTTTATATTCCCAATTCCTTAAACCTATAGGAATATGACTTTGTTTAAGGGTGAAAAGTACAAAAAAAATAGAATAAACAAATGAAGTAGTAGTAAAAAATGAAGAGTAACCAAAATATTGTTATTATAGTAAAAATTGATAGTAGCTTAATAGTATAGTTGTATTCAGGATAAAAATCCTCTAATGTTATTAAGGATGTTATTGTTATGAATGTTTAAATAGTATGTTTATATAGTAAATGTTTATAAGCAATGTTATGATAGCATAAAGAAAGCAGAGGAGATGGTAATGTTAATGTTATAGAACGGTGCAAAAGGTTATAATTGTTAAAATAAGCACTAAGAGTAAGTCATATTTTGTTGAGTGGTGATGAAGCCTATATTAAAGTTATATTAAAGCTATGTTAAAGTTATGTTAAGGTTATAAATTTAAGAGTTAAACAATTGTATGGATTAAGTAAAAAGCAGTTTATTTGTTCAAATGTTCAGTAGAATCATAGCCATGTGGGTATGAGATTAAACTAATAGGATAGTATATCCTTTTTGTTTTGTTAAGATAGTGTTATATGTTAAACAGTTTTTATGGTTGTTAAAAGTTAATTTAACTGTTAAAGGTTTACCAAGATATCAGTCATGGAAAATGACATTAAGGTAAAATGTTTATAAACATGGTGATGAAGATAACACCAGTACATAGGCCAGGTAAAACCAACTTTTGTAAATTTTAAATAATACTGTTAGGAATTTTATGAAACAAATATTGAAGGATGAACCGATTAGAGTTAATAGCATACACTACAAATCTAGAAACAAAATAATTCGTTTTAAGCTATCTATGAAAAATTCAAATAACAAAATTGTACCAGCTGTATTTCTCAAGTAAAGGTAGGCATGTTTAGTGTCTATGTGTGTCAAATGTAAAGACCAAAATAAAGTTGATAATAGTTTTAAATTCCCAATCAGTATAGAAAAGTTATACTAATTTAAAGGTTTTGAACAAATTCTGACATTGAAATAATGAAATTACATGACAATGTATATCCGAATCAACCAACCAGATTCCAAGTTTACCCATAGCAACCAGAAATTTCGGATAAATAAAATTGGACTTCTTTAACAACGGTCATAGCGTACAGACGCGTTTGCAAAACGTCTTACATAATTAACTATAAATTGTGAAAACACGTTCCAGACATATTAATACCGATAGATACACATAATACGAGTTATTACAACCAAGTGAGGAACAACTAGCATTGGAGATAGAAGAATCAAGAACCAGGGAGGAGGACCGAAGCAGACGTGGGCCCTATCTTCGACCAAGAACCATATAAAGAAGAGGATTTGGTGACTGTGACATTTTTATTATATTATGCATCAACACCAACTTTTGTATACACGACTTTTTAAAAAGTAAGCAACTAAACTACAGACACCATATCACACCAACACTAAGAACACTCACTAATAACACAAATTGAGATGGACACCTTTTTTAAACACCACAAGAACCTTTGATTTCAATAATAATTAATAAACACATGAACTGGACATAACCTATAATAACTAGCAGCCACGATTCAACTGCATGTGTGCACATTACACTCTAAACTTTGTAATATCCTTGAACTGTAAAATTTGTACTTTGATTTGTAGAATAACATTTTGTTTAATTGTAATCCCCGAACCATATACGCCCTGAGATGATCTGTTTTAATAGAAATAATAACCAACGCTTTATTTTGGTCTGAATGCAATAAGAATTACAACTACAGTAGCAACTGGTAAAGGAGACACATAATTTTTGCCACGATTGTGATTATCATAAAAGAAACGAGAAACAGTTAACCCATGTTTATTGAATAAATGATTTCTATAAGGATATATGTTTGTTGTTATATTTGCGTCGTTATTATTGCTGTTCCATTTAGAAAATAAGTTCACAGAGCACAGCGGACACCACAACGGTTGGCAACGGTGGGTGACGTCATCGAAACGGTACGTATAGTGGGAGCGAGCGGCAGATTACAAAATCATTCGTCGTTCAACATATATTATTAACAGTAACATTATTACAGCAACAACAGTGTGGTTGAAGGTAGTTAATACATATATATTTGTTACTAATTGACGTTTCCAACGGGCGGCGTATATAATTTAAGTGCCCGCAACACAAATAGAGTGTTACAAATTGACGAATCCAAAGTGAGACTTTAAGGAAATAAAGAAGTAACGAACACAACATTAGAATTAAAGTTCGTTACAACCTTCACTTCACAGTCCATTGTTAATCAGCTATACTTGATATTGTTACGACGGTCTACTCGATCGTCGTAGGTACAGTGGAAAACAAATTACAAGACACCAATTTAGTCACTAATTACCAGCTTTAATTTCCACAGTTAACAGTTCGTAATTAACAACACAGTCTCTACAACAAACCAAATAAAAATTGTTCACACGTAATAAAATGTCCACTAAAATTAAACACAATTGTATTACAATTACCGTCCGATTGTAAAACACAACACTTAACTAATAACACTTGAACGCGCCCAGTAATTTCACCCGACAATAACTCTCGAACCGCGCTGTCAATATATCGCACTAATACTGACTTGAGCATCCCTGAGTAATTGTATTTATAGTCGCCGAAAATCTAGACGATTCCTAATTGTGTCTTAGCGTCCGTATGAACTGCGTAATTAACTGCGGCCTTGACACAGTCTGCATAGCTGGCGGCATCGAGAAGACTCTATCAAATGCATCTACAAGCACGTACGCCACACGGTTACGTTCTGGATCTCTCTGGAATGTTCGATAAACACGTAGATTGTTCTGTGACGTCGTCCCACTGCCTCCTCCTTAAGCTTGTTCATCCCGAACTGGCAAACCGTCTCTGAAGTAATACTCGACCAGGCAGTCTAGGTGGATGTCCTTGCCAAAGATAATTCTCTGGTTCTTCGAATGCAGTCTCGTGTGATCCGAACATCACGTTCCCAGGAATGCGAGTCTTCCGCTCAACCACTAGTTTCGCTGGAATCACTCCTGTTGTGTTATGTACTGATGACCTAACCACCACTGGCTGAACCAAGTTTGTTTGGTTCTCGTCAACAACCTCTTTTGTAACCTCACCTTCAGCCACTTTTCCCTCGGGCGCTTCTGTCAGCTCAGGAACAAGCAAGAGTTTTGTCTCGACACCCATAGTTGGCTTTCCAATCACTTCTTTTGTCATTACACTTATTTGTATTTCCTTGCTAGTTCTTCCTCCATTTCCGCTTGCAATAGGGAGGGTTCCTCTTGACCAGACCAGTTGACTTTTTCTTCAACTAATGCCACTCGCTTAATCGAATGGTTGGTAGACCCTATCATTTTAGCCATGCAAAGCTGTATTTTCTCTTGCCCAACCTTCAGGACATTCTCTCTTAAGTCTACAATGAATCCTAAGGCATTCATAATGTCCGTGCCAAGAATCACTTCATCGACAATGTCTGCAACGAGCATTTGGTGGCTAAACTCGAGAAGACCCAGGCGTACACGTACGTCTACCTTTCCTAGCACCTTGACGGGGCTTCCAGTCACAGTCTATATTGTACAAGAGCTAATTAGAGGCTGGCGGGTGCTGACTAAGTCAGGGCGCACAATGGACACTGTTGCGCCCGTGTCAACTGTAAATGATGTTGGTTTACCTTCCGCAAATCCATTAACAATCAAGTTTCCACTGGTCTTATGTAGCGTGGAAACTGTGTGCTGTTCTGGTGCTTTACTTCTCCAATTGGTGCGATCACTCTCTTCTCTCGGTATCTTCTTCTCCCAACAGTATACCTGTAGATGACCACGTTTTTCATAGTTGTAACATTTCGGTCTTCTGTCTTTTTCAAATCGTTGCGACTCGCTTGAACTTTTATACTGTTTGTCCGACAACATTGTTTTTCTGCACTCATCGTAACGACAATGTGATACAGGGATCTTCTGACTGCAACATGATGGCACAAACCCATTAATGTAGTGGGACACTGACTTGGCAGCTTCAAACTCTAGGGCGTGAACAAGAACTTCTGAGCTATTTCGGTGCCTTGCCATTCGTAACACTTGCTGGAGTTCACAATCTCCGATGCCATCAATAAATGTCTGCACCGCAAAACTTATTCGAAAATCTTCTGGTGCTTCCGGACAGGCCAATCTAATCAATCTGTCGATACTCGCTTCAAACTCTTGAAGACTCTCTCCGGAACGTTGTCGTCTTGTTCTCAACTGAGCGAAGTACACCTCTCGCAAATGTTTATCACCATACCGTAATTCTAGACCTTTTATCAACTCGGCATAGATGTTCTGGCTGTCAGGTGGCACTTTCTGTAGAAGTTCTGCCGCGGGTCCTTTTAATGCGAGACTGCCTTGTCTTTCTCCGTCTTTATCATTGGTACAGTCTGTTCACAAAGTTGTTTTGGTTGTAATTTCAGAAACTGCTCTCTTATGTTTGCCATTGAGATTTCTACTGCAGATATTTTATTTGACATGTTTTCTTCTATGTCAGATATTTTTGTGGACATCGATTCTTGAACACTCGAGACAGATTTTTCTACTTCAGCTATTTTTAATGTCATTGATTCTTGTACCTCCGATATTTTAGTAACTTGTTTATTAAGCTCACCTCGTAGGAGACCCAATTCTCCGGTACTATGTTCTTGCATCTTTTTCTGCTCCTGTATTAAGGCTTTGATGCATTCTGTTTCAGGCTTCCGTTCCTCTGCCTCCTGTCGCCGTCGTTCCTCTGTCTCTAGCAGGGGAGTTTTCTGTCTCGCTTCTGCTTTCTCGTCTTGTCGTTTTTCTGCCTCTTCTCTTTCTTGTCTTCGTTCTTCTTTTTGTCGTCTTTCTGCTTCTTCCTGTGTCTGCCGCAGCAGCGTTTGGAAAGCTTCATCACCTGACTGGCATCCATGTTTACCGATTAATTATGAATTACACTCGTCTTGTATAAAGTGTCCAGTGTTTCCACTGTTAACCGTTCTATCCAACTTCTGACACCACTGTTACGACGGTCTACTCAATCGTCGTAGGTACAGTGGAAAACAAATTACAAGACACCAATTAAGTCACTAATTACCAGCTTTAACTTCCACAGTTAACAGTTCGTAATTAACAACTGTAATGTTTCCTACGATTTTATTAATTACAAAATGATCTTAAACTCCCACTTACCTTCTATTTGTCACTCTCTGGTCAGATCGTCTAGTGGTGTAACCCTATTTCGTACAACGAATTTACCAGCACAGAAAATGAAATTAGGCACTTGAAATGATTAGTCTAACACACATATATCAAGTGAAATAAATTATTAATTTATTGTTTTAAGTTGTGACATTCTCTGTTCTCCTTTCTTTCTAATCAACTACAATTATGATTTCTCACTAGATTCTCCAACCTCTAAATTACCTGTATTCAATATTGAGGTGAAGCCCCTTTTTACCAACAACAAATTTTAACATATTTTATTTCTTATATCTAGATTATAATATTAATGAATTAATTAAAGACAACCCAGCGTTTTGCTCACACACACACACTCAATCCGTTACACCCCATTTATGTTAATGAGCTCAACAACAACAACAAATTTTATGATCAATTAAAATGGATTTACGTGTGGCAATTTCCTTAATGTGTATCTGGACGCCAAAGGTTGTAGTTCTGTGTTCTTGATGGCTTATGGTTTCGTCATAAAAAAATTTCGTAATTAAACTTTAGTCTCATCTCACTTTCACTATATTCGGTCCAAAATAAATCAGCGTTTCAAATTATTACTCCATTGCACTGCTTCTACTTTTATTTGTATCACTCTTTAGTCCATATTTTTGGAAGTTTTAATAAGTTTTGGCCTGCAGGCCTTTTACTGCGAACCGCGCGGTAAAATAGCTATGCTTGATTACAAAGATAACATAAGATATACATCGGGAATCAGCTGACCTCTCTTCCACTGATAGTGAACCTCAAAATCTAACAAAAACTTCTTTACTGCGTTTTTTTTTTTTTTTTTTAAAGAATTATCATGTTATTAAAATTTATTATTCCCTCCTTTACTTATATAAAAAAAACTACAAATCAATTATGAGGCATATATTACATATCTAACCCCAATCATCACTGATCTCTCTGGGTCAGGTTGATGACCTTACCCTAGATACTGAAACCCCCCTTTTATTTTTTAAGTTTTTGTAATTTTTTTTTTTGAATTTTTATTTTATTTAATTTTATTTTTATTAAGTTTTTTTGTAAAGGGGAGAGACATCATATTTAGAACTAGGTGGAAAACCTAGAGGAAGCAAAAGTGTGCAAGGCCCAATTACAATTACAGACATGTCCCCCCAGATGAATGACAGGACTTGCAAATAAAAAAGTCTTTTAACCAACAAGCGTATGCTTTATTAAACCTGCAAGATGTTACATAAACTGACAAGTTCTCGATTGTGTAAGCACACAATTAATGGCAGGATTATTTATATATATGTATATCAATTAATATTCAGAATGTCAAAAAAAATAAGTGAATTTGATATTAACATAATTGCAAAATTTCTGCCTGATTATGTATGAGTCAATGATAACAATAATCTCATTCATAAAAGCAATTCACCAATCCATAAGTGTTGTATAGTTTCAAATAGGCTAGCCTTTTGTCTTAGTAAGCACATTTATGGTTTTTTCTTTTTTAAATTCATTACATATTCCCCCAGCAAAATATAGTAAAATTACACACACAAACACATACACGACATAAATAACAAAACATCCCTCATTTCAGTACTAACTTCCTCATAAACCCATTCCAACTACAGTAAATGAATGCACCATAATATGTATAGATATGTACAAATATAAATGACAGCGTAAACTGATAATCACAGCTCCTAAGTATAGATTTGCCTTGGTAATTAACACCAGAGAATGTAAGTGACCGCCCCCAGACTCAACCGGCTAAACGACCCTGACTTTAATCATTAAAGCGCCAAGTATATGTGAGAAAGAAAATAGTTTCTCAACTAAAGCATCAGACAGCCCCCGTTACGTGATTAAAACTCGGCCATGACCAGATGACATGATAGCACAAGATAATTAACTCCCTAATGGTCTTAATTAGATGAAAAGTTAGATCTTACAGCAAACTGCGGATATGTGTGTATGTGTGTAATTTCTTACACATTATGAACAGTTATAAGATATTTCATTAGGTCTACTGCTGTAATGTTCACACATGCAATAACATAATTGAACATGAGAGTTTGTGCTAGAGTATAACGGTCAAAACTTCACGAGTGAGCTTCTGGCGGCTTCTGTGCATTCACCATGTTGTGGAGAGAGAAATAGATAATTAGAATGTTCCCACCTGGATTGTCCGGTGTACTTAGTCCATATTGGCGCTGATAAGTAATGTAACGGTCGTATCACAAGTCCTGGGGCAGCGTAGCTTTGGAGGAGTTTCCCAACAGTTGTCCTCGACTGACGGCAATCGTGGCTAGAAGATCATCTCTGCCAGTAGGGTGGACAGTTCTTCGTCACACCCGACACCCATCTCGCCTTTGTTCGAGCACCTGGAGCTATACTTTATTTAGCCAACCATAGCGATAGCCGAGGAAGTCCTGAACAAAAGGTAGCCGCCAGTCGAGAGCAGATGACCAGGTCGGAGGATCGAACAGAAATGAGACCGATTTACTGTGTCGGTCTACCCAGGTAAACTCTGGATGCAGGAATGTAAAGAAACAGCTGGACGCGCCAACCGAATTGCGTAGTTGTACTACAACTGTGTGTATAAACGGACGACAACAACAACAACCGTATGGCAGTGCATGACGTCACCGCCGCTCGTTTTAAAATACTTATAATACGCTGCCGAACCCAGTACGGCACACCCTCACCCCAAAAGGGCAACATGGTTGACCCAAAACAAACCAGTCCTCAAGCACGACGGCTGCGGGAAACCTGGGAAATCTCAGATTCTAAATCGCTCTTGGTGGGTTCAGTAACACAGGAAAACGAAAAGCAGAAGGAAGAGGTGTGAGTCAGTGAACGTGTGTCTGAAAGAGAAGATGTAAGTGTGAGTCCTGCATGCTCGCCGGGCCCTGGTCCGCATGCAGATATAAGAGACAGAAAAGAACAGGAGAAAGAGAAGAATCGCAGGCCTGCTCTGAGTACCGACCACCAAGGCCTCCCAAATCTAATAACTGAGATCCAGGAACCCAAATAGTATCCCCCCTTTTTTTTTATGGCACAAACTGTCACCACCAACTCATGCCCTATGGCAAAACTTTAGCTTGGAAATATGAGTGGTTACTCTTTCAACATCCCCACCGGGATCACCCAATTTCACTGTAACGGGCGACACAAACCGAAGAATGCGGTATGGTCCCGACCAACGATAACATAATTTAGCGGCCCTCCTATCTATGGCTGAGCTGATCGGATGGCTCTGGCAGTAGACCAAGTCGCCAATCTTAAATGGGTTCGGAGTTCGCCCCTGATTGTAGCGACTACGGACGCGTTCGTGCACACGAAGCAAATTCCTCCGGACCTCCCGCCATCTGTCCACAGTCGTGACATTCGGATCGTTAGGTAGAAGATCCTCAATGTGCCACAAATTGTCCAACGGCAAACTTGGCGAGAAACCAAACATGACTTCAAAGGGTACGGCCTTGTGACTCTCGTGTAGGGCCGTGTTAAATGCCAATTGCAACCACTTCAAATTTAGGTCCCAACAATCCTGTTGTTCAGCATGGTAGGCGATGAGAGCTGAACGGAGATTCCGGTTAAATCTCTCCGCGTGGGACGGTTGAGGGTAGTACGGGGAAGTGGTCACATGTTTGATGCCGTTAGCGAAACACATTTGCCGGAAATCTTTCGAAATGAACTGTGGTCCATTGTCAGAGACAATGGTGGACGGAAAACCGAAATGCTGAAAGACATGGGACTGTAGCATAAGGATGGTTGAGCGAGTGTTTGCCTGTCGTAAGGGCAGTAGCCAGACAAACTTGGAAAAAGCATCCACACAAACAAGTAGGTAAGCATTACCCGACTTGCTACGAGGGAAAGGTCCCACGTAGTCTATGAATAACTTCTCCATTGGTTTGCTCGCCACATCAGATGACAATAGACCCAATTTAGAGTTTTGAGCAGGCTTACTCAAGCCACAGAGATGACATGCTTTCACACGAGCCGCAATGTCCCTGTCCATGCCCTTCCAGATGAAATGCCTCCTAATACTGGAAATGGTCTTCGAAATTCCCTTATGGCCACCTATTGGGGAATCATGATAGTAGCTGAAGACCATTGGCACGAGTTTGCTAGGCAGCACAACCTTCGGGGCACGTCCTTTTCGTTCTCGGCAGCACAGGACGCCCTTGGACAGAAAATATGGAACCTGCACGTTACCCTCTTTTAGGTGTTGGATGATGGGACCCAACTCTTCATCATTTAACTGATGGGGTAACACATCAGTAAAAGCCAAAGGAAAATCCAGCAGAACGGAACAGGGTTGCTCAGAATTGGCTTCGCTGGGTTGTGAGAACATACGTGACAAGGCGTCTGCAACAACATTTTGTGTTCCCCGGATGTGTTGCACTTTGAACTTAAAGGATGAGATCTTGACCACCCAACGCCCTATTTTACCCAGCTGCCGGGGATGAGTGAGAAGCCAGGAGAGAGCCTGATTATCGGTCTCCAGGAGGAACTCAGCGTGTTCCAAGAAACGCCTGAACTTATCTAGAGCGTACACGACAGCAAGACACTCTAGTTCATACACTGAAGACTTCCTTTCTTGTTGGGTCAAGGTCCGGGATATAAATGCCACCGGCTGCCTAGCACCATCAACTTCCTGGGACAGAACCGCCCCGAGCGCAATAGAACTCGCGTCCGTTTGCAAAATAAATTTTTTTGAAAAGTCAGGCATCCTCAACACAAGGGGAGAGACGATCGCCTCCTTGAGGGTATCAAAGGCCCGTTGTTGCCTCTCTTCCCATACAAATTTGGTACCCTTCTTTCTGAGTTCGTTTAAAGGTACGGCAATCTCCGCGGCATTAAGGATAAATCTACGATAAAAATTGACCATGCCAACAAATCTGGCAACACCTTTCGCATCCCTAGGGGGAGGAAAATCTCGTATGCCTTGTGTCCTCTCCGGGTCGACCGTCACACCCCCATATGAGACGAGATGCCCCAAAAACGAAATACTCTTTTGTGCAAATTTGACCTTGTCTGGATTGATAGTGAGGCCAGCACTCCTCAATCGGCACAGCACCTCTCTCACGTGACACAGATGCTCCTCGAACGTTTTGCTGTAGACTAAGAGGTCATCAAGATAATTGAAGATGAATTTAAATTTCACATCATGGAATACAGTGTCGAGTAGTCGCGTGAGGGTTTGAGCCCCCACAGCCAGACCCATGGGTACTCTAGTATACTGATAAAGATTCCATGGCACACAGAAAGCCGTATAAGGGCGGCTTTCCTTAGACAGAGGAATCTGATGATAAGCGGCATTAAGGTCAAAGATGGTGAAGTACCTGGCCCCACTAAACCAATCGAAAGCAGAATGTAAATCGGGAAGAGGAACTGAATCCACCTCAATGTTAGCATTTAGTTTGCGGTAGTCTATGACCATGCGTTGTTTACCCCCAGGCTTGGGCACCAGAAATGCTGGACTTGCATAACTAGAATTGGAAGGTTCAATGACCCCTTGTTTAAGCAACTCTTGAACCTTCTCTCTAAGAACATCCATCTTTGGAGGAGCGAATTTGTATGGGTGTGAACGTACTACAGCGGAGTCCGTTAAACGGATCTTATACTCCAAAAGATGTGTGAGCCCCAAGTTGGGAGTTAAGACAGTGGGGAACTGCTCACACAAATGATCTAAGGCACACTTCTGGGACGGGGTGAGATGATCTCTTTCTGAATCGGGACACACAACCTCTTGGATACCTCCCTTAGCTCCCTGGTACCCAAGGAAAGGAATGACAATCTCCCGATTGAATTTAAAATAACAGTGGTGCCCTTGTATGTCTAAAACGAGACCACTCTTGGAGATGAAATCGGCACCCACAATGCAGTCGACTCCCAGAGCCGGAGAAACCAAAAATCGCCACACCTATGAAAAACACTCGATTTTAATCTTTAGGGAAACCACCCGGGAGATGGGCAGAATTTCCCGCGATGCAGTCCAGCATACCACGGAAGACCGATCCGACCCTATTAGTAAGCCCTGTTGTTCAAGGTCCTCACATACTCTAGAAGAAATAATGGATCGGGCTGATCCAGAGTCAACCAAGGCTCTGAGCTGACCCTTTTTCAACTCGATCGACAGGAAGGGGCATACTGAACTGTAGCTGGGGACAGTTCGCAGGACCTTGGAGCCAGATGATCCGGGATTTACTACCCGCCTGGGGTTAAGTGAAACTGGAACAGAACGGCCTAATGGGGAAGACCACTCCCGACTTATCTTCCCCGAGAGCTTACGTTTTTTGAAAAGTTTCCTTTTCGGGAAGTCCCCTGACGCTGTCTAGCATCAGAACAATAGCGCGCAACGTGACCAGATCTCTGACACCTGGAACAAAACAATTCTCGCACTTCACAGCTCTGAACCGGCGCAAACCGAGGACCCCAAGACCCGGGCTGCCTAACTCGTCGCTCTAAAATAGGGCGATCCAAACACCTCCTAGCCTCGTGGGCTCTAATATCGTCATTACCTCGTATAGTTGTTGACTCGGCGCACAGCCGGTCCAAATCAATAAAGCTTTGGGGACGGACAGCAAATGTCAAACGTGACCGTTCCTCCGGCATCACGCCCTCCAAAATAGTGTGAATAACATCAGAATCAGACAACCCCAGCCTCAGGATCCGGGCCGCGTCTTTAACACTCGAAATGAAATGAGCAAGGGACTCTCCGCTTGCTTGAACTCTGTAAAAATGTTTATGTCTTAACCGGTCGTGCAACCTTCCCGGTACGAAAGCGTCTAGGACTTCCCGATGGAAATGGTCAATGCCACCACCATCCCTAAGGGTGCTTGTCACACGCTCAGCCATAGATCCCCGACAATACGGGTAAATGAGCTCCAGCAAAGTCCGCTCCGACAGCCCAGGGAAATCAGCCAACTGAAAAAATATGCGCAAGAATTTCAAAAGCGCCTCAGGATCCAGACCATCGACAACTGGGAGACGCTGGATGACGTCCGACAGTGGGTTAGGGAGCTTGTGATAACTCGCGGCAGCCATATCTGAAAAGGCAGGAACATGCGCAGGGGGTTCCACCCTGGCTGCCGTCTCAACAGGGGAAGAAGAAGAACCTGAATTCGCATCTACGTGGCGACGCTGGCCGAGAGAAAACTCCCGCAATGCCATCGCCACTTGCTCCCTAAGAGTGACAACATTTTTCTCTAATTCCGAGGTGGTAGCTTGTGATTCGGCGTTCTGTAAACGACATAGAACATGTTGTAAACGTTGGCGCACCCTCTGTCTAACTGTAGAGGCGGGTGCAGCCGACTGCAGGCCTTCGGCCAAATCTCGAAGCTCAGAAAATTTTTCCGTACACAGCTCCACCTCGGCTGTGACATCCGTGAGTAATACTCTCCCACTCGGCGCCTCACCGGAGGCAAGAGCCTCACGGAGTTGCTTCCTTAATGAAACAACAGTCTCCTGCGGCTTCCGTCCCCGGAACCGGACCTCCCACTCGAGCTCATCCTTCACAAACAAGTCCACATTCACAGAAATGGACATGACCGCGCAATCCACACACACACCACGTAAAAGCAACAATTAAGAGAACGACAGGAAGAACTTGATCATACAAGTGGCTCCAGAATGCTCTAGCGATACGACGAGATGGGTGTCATAAAAGCAGAGAAACAGCCATGTAAAATGCCCAGAAGAGAACACGACACAAACAACCAAAACTAACTCACGAAATACAATCCACAAAGTACACATAAAATTCGATGTAATCGAAAATATAACTATCACATCCATGCCCCTGGTCGGACCATGACCGCATTCAAAACACCCGATAGCGCAACGCAACGCCCTCAATAAACCATATAACGGGGTGCAATAAAACACGTTGTCTAATCCAGGAGACAAATCACAATCAAGTCGACAAGTACTGACGGCCCTCATCACGTCCAGAATCTGTTTGAGCTCCAGGGTATGTGCAAGTGAAGTCAATCAGTACACATTCATTAAAAAAAATCAATCACATTCTTATAACCCCTCTGCAAAGTTCATCTTACACTCAACATCACAAAATAATCACTTAAAACACTAACACATATTAAATTATTTTAAACTTCATCAACCCCTTATTCATTTTATAAAATGTGCTATTTTTCTGGTTATTCTTTCTATTAATTCGTTACACTACCATTAAGTTTTCTTGCAACACTTGGATTCCAATTAAAAAATAATTTGAGATAACTTGCAAGTCCTAACACCAGCTGACATGTCTGTAGCCACACCAAGTTTCATTTAAGGAAATAAATGTAAGTCCCCAGATTCTAAAATTTCTCAAGTTCAAAAGAAAAAAATACGGCAGAAATAATACCTACTACCTACCTAGAATCATAACCACGCTCTGATCTAACATTTGAAAATCCCCCTTTTATTTTTTAAGTTTTTGTAATTTTTTTTTTTGAATTTTTATTTTATTTAATTTTATTTTTATTAAGTTTTTTTGTAAAGGGGAGAGACATCATATTTAGAACTAGGTGGAAAACCTAGAGGAAGCAAAAGTGTGCAAGGCCCAATTACAATTACAGACATGTCCCCCCAGGTGAATGACAGGACTTGCAAATGAAAAAGTCTTTTAACCAACAAGCGTATGCTTTATTAAACCTGCAAGATGTTACATAAACTGACAAGTTCTCGATTGTGTAAGCACACAATTAATGGCAGGATTATTTATATATATGTATATCAATTAATATTCAGAATGTCAAAAAAAATAAGTGAATTTGATATTAACATAATTGCAAAATTTCTGCCTGATTATGTATGAGTCAATGATAACAATAATCTCATTCATAAAAGCAATTCACCAATCCATAAGTGTTGTATAGTTTCAAATAGGCTAGCCTTTTGTCTTAGTAAGCACATTTATGGTTTTTTCTTTTTTAAATTCATTACATATTCCCCCAGCAAAATATAGTAAAATTACACACACAAACACATACACGACATAAATAACAAAACATCCCTCATTTCAGTACTAACTTCCTCATAAACCCATTCCAACTACAGTAAATGAATGCACCATAATATGTATAGATATGTACAAATATAAATGACAGCGTAAACTGATAATCACAGCTCCTAAGTATAGATTTGCCTTGGTAATTAACACCAGAGAATGTAAGTGACCGCCCCCAGACTCAACCGGCTAAACGACCCTGACTTTAATCATTAAAGCGCCAAGTATATGTGAGAAAGAAAATAGTTTCTCAACTAAAGCATCAGACAGCCCCCGTTACGTGATTAAAACTCGGCCATGACCAGATGACATGATAGCACAAGATAATTAACTCCCTAATGGTCTTAATTAGATGAAAAGTTAGATCTTACAGCAAACTGCGGATATGTGTGTATGTGTGTAATTTCTTACACATTATGAACAGTTATAAGATATTTCATTAGGTCTACTGCTGTAATGTTCACACATGCAATAACATAATTGAACATGAGAGTTTGTGCTAGAGTATAACGGTCAAAACTTCACGAGTGAGCTTCTGGCGGCTTCTGTGCATTCACCATGTTGTGGAGAGAGAAATAGATAATTAGAATGTTCCCACCTGGATTGTCCGGTGTACTTAGTCCATATTGGCGCTGATCAGTAATGTAACGGTCGTATCACAAGTCCTGGGGCAGCGTAGCTTTGGAGGAGTTTCCCAACAGTTGTCCTCGACTGACGGCAATCGTGGCTAGAAGATCATCTCTGCCAGTAGGGTGGACAGTTCTTCGTCACACCCGACACCCATCTCGCCTTTGTTCGAGCACCTGGAGCTATACTTTATTTAGCCAACCATAGCGATAGCCGAGGAAGTCCTGAACAAAAGGTAGCCGCCAGTCGAGAGCAGATGACCAGGTCGGAGGATCGAACAGAAATGAGACCGATTTACTGTGTCGGTCTACCCAGGTAAACTCTGGATGCAGGAATGTACAGAAACAGCTGGACGCGCCAACCGAATTGCGTAGTTGCACTACATCTGTGTGTATAAACGGACGACAACAACAACAACCGTATGGCAGTGCATGACGTCACCGCCGCTCGTTTTAAAATACTTATAATACGCTGCCGAACCCAGTACGGCACAATACACTTCAAAATTATACAATATAAAATATATGACATATGTTTATAATACTTGCACTCTAACATAGTAAAATAATAATACAATAAGCATGATAAATTACTTAGTATAAAATTATCATATGGAGCGAAACATGGTTGCATCAATTCCTTCTGAACAAACATAAAATCATTCATTTAGCTTATCAGCTATCGTTAAGTTTCAAAAAAAAAATTTTTTAATCGTTACTCCCCCTGAGTAACCCCCCTTCCACACACACTATGACCCCCCTGGACTGTGGCGTCCAGCTGCGTCCACAAGGACTGAAGTTTTGGAGGAATTTTGTCATCTCCTTGTCCTTGCTTCAGCCTTACATTATAAAAAGCATTTAGATATCATAATATCTATAAATTATATAGTTATACGCCCCTAATGCGGGTCTATCACATTTTTTTACTGCTCCTACGCGGATAGCCGCTGTTCCATAATTTGGTGATTCCCCTGAATTACCCCCCTGTCAATTTCTAAATTCACCTTTACAACGATAACAGCTATGGCCAGTTAAGGCAGAACGTGACGCAATGAGCCCCGACCATAGCTGTCAAAGCTAAACCAATTCCACGGTCAGGGTTCAGTGAGGCCGTGACCACCCGAAAAGTTGGGGAATCACAAGTAAAAGATATCTTAGTTTATGATATAGCTACATTTAAAATTTACAATTTACATTGCATGAAATTTCTAGTCTTGGTTGTGCGTTTTAACATTATACATTTCGTTCTTAACTTTGACCTTCACTAACATAATATAGTGAGTACAACAAAATGTTTACTTAGTCACTCAAATTAATCTATTCATACTTACATAGGCTATCAACAACTAACGATTGAATCTTTAATTACATTTAATAATATAATTGACCATTTAATAAAAAGGATTCACTCTCTCACTCCATTAAAATAAACATTTAATCGGCATCTGAATAAAATTACAAACATTTCAATTTTAGGTTTAGTTTCAAACTCCATAAACCTTTCATCCCGTTACATTTTATTATTACAAGCCAATTATGAACTTCTAATCATCATTTTCACAGACGGCACTAGTAAATTTTATTTGAACACACTGCCTCACTAAAATTATTTACGTACACTCTTAGGCAATGCTGGTACGTGGTATGGTGCACCTTATCTATGCACCTTGAGTGTAAAATATTTTGTATCACATACCTGATGGGTCCCCCTCCCCGTTCAATAATACAGTGAAATTTCTAATTTAGACCAATTTTGCGGAGCCGGACCATCGTCGTTTCACCACCCGAAGGGAGTTCTGCCAACCATGGTCCGCCTCCAATTGCCGAAACCCACAGTCAGGACTGGTAAGATCATGACCGCCCGAAAATGGGGGAGGATCCCTTCTGAAAACATAAAACATTCAATTAAAATTCATACCTACATTAATAAATTGTTAAAACTCCTGTGATGACCAATACAACTTCAAATTTGTAGCATTCTGTGTACTCACTATCTCCCTCATTTCTCTGTTCTGTAATACATATGAATTATTCATTTTAATTTCTATTATCTCGTAAGGCCCTTCGTAGAGTAAGAAGAACTTCTTGATCTCCTTATCCTGGTCACGGCACCATTGTAGTGTTTCCTACGATTTTATTAATTACAAAATGATCTTAAACTCCCACTTACCTTCTATTTGTCACTCTCTGGTCAGATCGTCTAGTGGTTAACCCTATTTCGTACAACGAATTTACCAGCACAGAAAATGAAATTAGGCACTTGAAATGATTAGTCTAACACACATATATCAAGTGAAATAAATTATTAATTTATTTTTTAAGTTGTGACATTCTCTGTTCTCCTTTCTTTCTAATCAACTACAATTATGATTTCTCACTCGATTCTCCAACCTCTAAATTACCTGTATTCAATATTGAGGTGAAGCCCCTTTTTACCAACAACAAATTTTAACATATTTTATTTCTTATATCTAGATTATAATATTAATGAATTAATTAAAGACAACCCAGCGTTTTGCTCACACACACACTCAATCCGTTACACCCCATTTATGTTAATGAGCTCAACAACAGCAAAAAATGTTATGATCAATTAAAATGGATTTACGTGTGGCTATTTCCTTAATGTGTATCTGGACGCCAAAGTTTGTAGTTCTGTGTTCTTGATGGCTTATGGTTTCGTCATAAAAAAATTTTGTAATTAAACTTTAGTCTTGTCTCACTTTCACTATATTCGGTCCAAAATAAATCAGCGTTTCAAATTATTACTCCATTGCACTGCTTCTACTTTTATTTGTATCACTCTTTAGTCCATATTTTTGGAAGTTTTAATAAGTTTTGGCCTGCAGGCCTTTTACTGCGAACCGCGCGGTTCACTTGCTGGGATGCAACAGACGTTGTTTTCTGCGCACACTGCGCGAAGGTATTTCTGAAACGTGCCATTAGCGTGAGAAACTTGGCCGACTGTGTGCGCGGTTGACAGCGCGGGCGCGCCCTCCTTGCAATCTAAGCATACCAACACCAATACACACCCGTCTCGATGCTACAGTCTATTCACCACACGTATTTGGTTGCAAATAATATTGAAAGGATTTAATTTCCAAAGCCCTATAGGTCTGTACCGTTACACAACCCAGTCTCTACAACAAATCAAATAAAAATTGTTCACACATAATAAAGGTTCACTAAAATTAAACACAATTGTATTACAATTACCGTCCGATTGTAAAACACAACACTTAACTAATAACCACTTGAACGCGCACAGTAATTTCGCCCGACAATAACTCTCGAACCGGGCTGTCAATATATCGCACTAATACTTACTTGAGCGTCCCTGAGTAATTGTATTTATAGTCGCCGAAAATCTAGACGATTCCTAATTGCGTCTTAACGTCCGTATGAACTACATAATTAACTGCGGCCTTGACACAGTCCGCATGGCTGGCGGCATCGAGAAGACTCTCGCAAATGCATCTACAAGCACGTACGCCACACGCTTACATTCTGGATCTCTCTGGAACGTTCGATAAACACGTAGAGTGTTCTGTGATGTCATAACAATATTATAGGGCTTTTACCTATTCTTAATATAATTTACTATGAAGTCTTTACTGGAACTAGTGGTTACAAGGTTTTAACTAGACATGTTTAGTATTCTTTTTATTATATTCTACCATTATTTAGTCTTGACTACACCTATTAGTACATATAATTTACTAGATAAGTTTATTACTTCTCTGTTGTTCTGTACTTCAATATAAATGGGTTTCAAATGTTTATTTTAAGGGAACCGTCACGTTACAATATACTGTCCTCTCTTTCAAGTGAATATGACAATGCAATATTCTTTATAAGGATTTTTTCTACTGTTCTGATTTGGAATAAACTTTTTGGTGACTCGATTTCTTAATGTATGTTCATGTGATAGTGTAGAATCAAATAACTTTTTATAATGGTAACAATTTCATGACGGGTTGAAATCTTATATTAATAATCCAATTGAGTATACAACTCAGTTGAATTAATAAATAACAATTATAGTTTATCTCATTAAATAAAAGTACACAACTATTAGTAACATTATCATTATATTTTTGAGAAATGCTTTTCATCTGCATAAACTATATGTATTTCTAGTCTCTTCTATAATACTATACATATTTTGTAAGATAAAATTCTTTTAATACATGTAAATAATGCATAATTTTAAGTACTGCCCTAGTGCTAGTTTTTATCAAAATTTGAAGCCCAATTTTCAAAGTCTTTTTCTTTAAGAGCTAAAAATAACTTGTTGCTGACAGATTCTGTATAAGCATCAACACAGTGAGTACTCTTTTGTAAAATCTTATGTAAATGTTATAAGGCCCCTACACACCTTTCAATCTAATCCGATCCGATCTCCAATTTAGGAAAGGAGATCGCTATCCATACTGTCCAATTTCTTTCTCCGATCTCGTCATTTTAGTCAGTACCATTGAGATTCCTGACCTGGTCACACCCTCGTAATGGCACCGTTTTTGTCGAAAAATAAAAAAATCGGGGTTGCTCTTACAACACTGTTGATCCTCCAAAAGCCCCCACCAGAAAGGAAATTTTGGGAAAAAAAGTGGTTAAAGGAAAGAAAGAAATTTAGCCATTCGATATTGTTGAAGGAATTGAACTCAGACAATTTCCGAATTTTTTTACGAATGAATGACAATGTTTTATGGAATTGCTGAGAATGGTAAAGCCGTTCATAGAAAAACGGAATAACATTTTGCGAGTTCAATAAAATATTTCTACATTCGTTTTCAGCCATTTTACTCACTATATACTCAAAACAAAATGAAAAACACGTTCAACAGCTTGCAGTCCGCTGAAAAGAAAATAAACAACTAATCAGAACCGAAGCACGACTGCGCTACACACTATATGATCTAGGATGGAAGGTGGATGGGATCTGTCCTAAGTCGGCTACTCGGATGGGGAGGACCGCCTTACCTTCTAAATCGGATTCCAACCTTTTTGTAAGGACAATCGTCCTACACACTATACAATTTGCTATTTTCATCCTTCATTTAGGACATCGGATCGGATTGGATTGGAAGGTGTGTAGGGGCCTATAAGAACGGCACAATCAAAAATTTTTATATCAAGTACAGTTCAACAATGTGTACAAAGGAATTCCTCCATTTCCTTACCCTGACAGTTATGCCACTGAAACCATGGCTGTATGAACACATCTGGCTCATTTATGAAGATTAAGAGTAAATGTATCAGGTTTGAATCTCACCGTCTTCCTGTATTTTTTTGTTTTTTTAAATTAAATTTTATTAATTAGGAGTAAACTTTTTCTATTTCATGTCATAATATAAATAGTCCATTTATGTATGATCTGAAACATTTAAAAGTAATGATTGAAATTTAATATCTTATGTTAGATACCTAAGCAACTGAAACATTTTCATATATATGTGTTTTTGTGTTTGTTGTTTATATATTCTTCCTGTGTGATGTATGATATGTGGAATATGGTTTTAAGTTTCTTAAATTTATATTGTTGCGAGAATTGTACAAAACAATCCAGAACTTTCTCCACTCCCCCCGTCCAGTGTGGCAGCTGTGCGTCATTCAAGTAGATGATTCTGGTGAGTTCCAGGAACTACGCATTAAGCAGCCAGTGTGCAGTTAAGGAGGGAAAGCTGTACTCGGCCTCAGCACAGCGTATATAAAGCCATAGCTGCCGGGCTGTCAGTTAGTTACGTTAGCGACTTCCGCTAGTGTGGATTGAGTGCTTGTCAAAGTGAAGAATTATTGTTATGTGTTTTATAATTGTGCAAGACTCTATTAGTACACATTGTTTATTGCATGTGAACAATTTTTATTTGATTTGTTATAAGAGACTGTGTTGTTAATTACGAACGGTTTCTGTGAAAATTAAAGCTGGTGATTAGCGACTTAATTGGTGTCTTGTACTGTATTTTGTTTCCACTGTACCTACGACGATCAAGTAGACCGTCGTAACAGTGGTGTCAGAACTGGGATAGAACGGTTAACAGTGGAAACATTGTACAAGATGAGTGTAATTCGTAATTAATCGGAAAAATAAAATGGATATCAGTCAGATAATAGAAGCATTCAGAGAAATGCTACAACAAAAAGAGGAATGACAAGAAGAGAAAGAGGAAGCGAGACAGAAAACCCTCCTGCTGGAAGTAGAAAAACGACTAAAAGAAAAACGTAAGCGTGAAAATGAAACACCAGAGGGACGAAAAAAGAAGAATTTAATCGTCAAGCAGACGACGTTAAGGCGTTCGTACAAGATGATAACACTGCAAAATTCATCCTTTCACGAGGTGAGCTAAACAAACAAGTTGACAGAATATCTGAAATAGAAAAATCTGTGTCAACTATAAAAACAAGTATGTCAAGTTTAGAAGATTCTATTACAAATTCAATAAAACAAATTAAAAAGGAAGTCGAACTTTAGTCAAAGAAATAGTTGATAAAAGAAAGACCATCAATAAATGGTGATGGAGATTCAAAATATCAGAGAAATCTAACTGTAGTAGGGCCAGTTTACGCAAAGGCCCCAACATTTGATGCAAGCACTCATTGGGCAACATATATTCGCCAATTTGAAGCTGGTGCTCGCTTAAATAAATGGACAGAAGAAGAGAAAGGCCTTTCAATAATTCTTGCTTTAAAAGGGCCTGCCGCAGAACTAATACAGAAAGTGCCATCTGACAGTCAGAACGTCTATGCTGAATTAACTAACGCTCTGGAATTACAGTACGGTGACCAGCATTTGTGCGAAGTGTATTGTGAACAACTTAAAGCGAGGTGACAGCATTCAGGGGGGAGCCTTCAAGAGTTTGAAGCGAATGTCGACCGACTGACGAGATTGGCTTATCCCGAAGAATCGGAGGACTTCCGGAAGTGGATTTCTCTCATTATGTTTATTGACGGTATCAGAGATAGTCAATTACAACAAGTGTTAAGACTGGCATGGCATGATAATAAATCAGACGCTCTTGTTCATGCTCTCATTTTGAAGCTGCCAAGTCGGCGACCTACATTATTCAAAATATGCCATCTCGTTGTAGCCAAACGGATCCAATACCACAGTATCGTCATGGCGGTCGGTACAAAGAGACGAGTCAAAAACAACAGTTTAAGAAGTCAGCAGCGCCACAACGATCTTTCGAACCAAAGGATAAAGACAGAAGACCGAAGTGTTACAACTGCGGGAAACATGGTCATCTACAGTTAGACTGTTGGGAGAAGAAAATACCGAGAGAAGAGAGTGATCGCACCAATTGGAGAAGTAAAGCCCCAGAACAGCACACAGTTTCCACGCTACATAAGACCAGTGGAAACTTGATTGTTAATGGATTTGCGGAAGGTAAACGAAGATCATTTACAGTTGACACGGGCGCAACAGTGTCCATTGTGCACCCTGACTTAGTCAGCAACTGCCAGCCTCTAATTCTCTTGTACAATACAGACTGTGACTGGAAGCCCCGTCAAGGTGCTAGGAAAGGTAGACGTACGTGTACGCCTGGGTCTTCTCGAGTTTAGCCACCAAATGCTTGTTGCAGACATTGTCGATGAAGTGATTCTTGGCACGGACATTATGAATGCCTACGGATTCGTTGTGGACTTAAGAGAGAATGTCCTGAAGGTTGCCCAAGAGAAGATACAGCTTTGCATGGCTAAAATGACAGGGTCTGGCAACCATTCAATCAAGCAAGTGGCATTGGCCGAAGAAGAAATTAACAGGTCTGGTCAAGAGTGTAATAAAACTAATTAAAAGGTGTTCGCGTGGGGTGTATTTCTGCCTCACGTTGTACGCGTCAATTTGTAATAAAATATTCGGGAGATAAATAAAATTATGTTTATGTTTAAAAAGCCACACTGTTGGGCTAGCCAATTTGTAACCAAACTCAAATATATATGAATCGAATAAAAATTGATTATGTTTGATGTATTAGTTTGACATGTATTAAGGTTTGTAGTTGTTTCTAATTGAAGGTTACTAATTTTGTAAAGCGATTTAAAATGTAACATTCGAGGTTACTCAAAGTGTGTTTACAATTGTGTAATTATAATTGTCTGAAAAGAATTCCCTTAAATCAAACAAATAAAATAGTCGTGTTGGTAATATTTAAATACTAGATTTGCTTAAGATTAACAGTAAAGTATTATAGTTGGTCGCTTGATGATGATGATCGTCTTGTTGATACTGGCTGTGAAACTTCTCCTCCAGGTCGATAATAGTCTAAGTACGTTATGTCTAGTAATGTCTGGACAATATAATAAACATAATATACTTTCACGTGCCTGGTCGTGTTTTCTAGAAGTTCAATAAGCTGTCAACTCAGTTTACAAAAACCAACTCACTTTAGTTGCAAGGTTAGATTGCCTTGTTTGTTAGTGGGCGCCACACGGATTTATTTTGGGAAAATCCCGTGTAAAACCCACAAATAGAATCACTGAATGATTTAAAAAATTTAAAATAATTGTTTATTACCTTTATGGCAATGCTATTCCAAGATATTTAATCACAACTGAAGGTTGTTTGAGTTTTCTAAAAAAAATATTTAACTATCTGTTAGAAATAAATTAAGTCGAGTTATGCTGTTAATAATGGGTTTTATTCATACCCTTGATAGAGAATTCAAAACAAATATAATTAAAACATACAATGATGTACAATTGTAAATAAGTTATTATATACCCTATAAGGCTTGCTCAGAACATGAGTGGTAAATCTGGCTAAGTCCAGATGTTAGTTATTTTAACAGTAATATTATTAAAATCTCAGATATGAGTTCTTTGAGACACAAAAAAGAAAGTCATGCCTACACAATCGCTAATGATTTTCTGATATGAAATTGATTAATAATGCCTTTGACATTACTTTTGTAAAGTAAACAAATAAAAATAACCTATTTGATAGGTTGTGCGTTCGTCACGCTTGATTTCTGAATTACAAAGTTTATAATTTGAGAACACTTATAACTAACATTCAGCTTAATTAATAATGACAAATTCATAAAATAAATTGAGACATGGTGTAATATTGAAATGTTTCGGTGGTTTGCATCAGTACAGATCAGTGTATAAAAACGTACAGGTTATGGCGCTCGGAGAAAAAAATGAATAATGGTTGCACTGTTACCTTTTGGTTTTAATTATTTAATTAAAACTCATTTAGCACCTTGATAATCGGATTATAGTGATTATCGTTTTTCACTGCACACGCACAAGAACAGAGTATTTCGATCCGCTTCTAACTTAATGGATCGTGAATAATATTATTTAATTACTTCTGTTCATTATTTTCCCGCACTAAATTGAAATAATACTGCACATAATCACTATGGTTCTCTGTAGAATAATTTGAAGTAGTTGTAGTTTGGTGTTGAGCTATTTCCTTCGATGTGTTATGTTGATGACGCTAACAGTTATTAAAAATATTGAGATGGCGAGCACACGTTCCGTGCTGTATGAAGTTGATAAGTGTCTGATGAGAATCGGTTACATTCTCTTATATACCCTCTTCTTCGATCGGCCTTAGGCAAAAATGTTAATTACTAACTAATTTTGTGATTGGTTCTTGCAGGTGTGATGAGTATGACGTATTGTCTTTATAGCCGTTAATAAAGGGTTTTTTAACTGCCAAACTCTGAGATGACAGATAGCTTTCAATGTTGTTGGTATTAGTAAACAAATTTCTGATGCATATTTTGTAAATGATGCTAACACCTTTCACGCACTTAATACAGTTGCGATTGGGTCGATATCATCATCAAATTAAAGATCATTTTGTCCCCTTTAATTTGACATAGTTTGATACCGAGTTAATTTCACTTTTACTGACATTGCTACATAAACAATGTTCAGGTACACTACTCCGCACTGTCGCCTGTTTACCTGAATCGACTATTATACACTTTGATTAATATTGTTTGTGTTCACATAGCATTTTATTACTCAAACGTTTATGTGGGAACACGATTAACTCTGTACTGACCTTCGATTACTGAACATTATGAATACACCTTAACTTTATACATTGTAATGAGCGATTCTTATTACTATGACATTTCGTTTTACACTAACTCGTTCTATTCTACTACTTAACAATTGAATTATGATTAAATATATCATTTTAATAATGTTTTTTGCTATGTTGGAGCATAACAATTGTTCTGTGTATTTAATTTACACTTACGTTACCTCCCAATAATAAACTTACTGATTATTGTTTGGTCTAGGCCTTGTTAAGACATACCGTTTATATTGGAATTTTGCCTTAACAACATTTACTGGTTCACAATTCGGTAATTTGTTGAGGTACCTTATTCGTATAAGATTCCCTCTTACAAATGGTTTTTCTTTCTCATAAGTATATTTGATATTGAAATATATCTTTGTTCTCACTTTGTAGCCATTGCTAATTTTAGTTTTTGGCATTCATAATTTACTAGTCATGGTTAAATTTATTATCAGCAAAATGCTAATTCTGATTTCACAGTATTCAGATCCTTATTGATTCACTTTTTATTTACATATCATATTCTGTTTACACTATCTACTGACTTGATTGACAGCTTAATGTAAATTTACTCTGTCCATCAGTTTGTGTTAGTCATTGTCTGGTTGTAGTGTCAAACAGTATTTGTGTTTACTGTTTCATGTGGCACTTCTGCTTCTTTCTTCTTTCTTGATTCCTCTCTTCTTGTTTATTCTTATCACTATATTCCCTATTTACATTATTGTTCTGTCCTTATAAAATCTGACAGTATACGTTTAGGTTAGGTAACATTTTGTTATGTTACATATACTCCCTCCTCAAAATTGATCATTTGAGAAAAAATTTATTTTTTATAAAATTATCATTTCATGTCAGTTTCTTAGTATATCTCTATTGTTTTTTTTTCTTGTACTCTTTGCATTGATTTTTTAACATACTATTAGTGTGTTACACTTGATCTTTTGTCCAGTGATATAATTCTTAATTTACTAGTATTATCATATTTTTTTTTTTCAAGTTGCTTACATTTTAAGTCATTTAACTACAATAGATCTTATTTCTTAAATTAACAATTTCCTGTTTTATACACATTCTTCTTTCTTATTACATATCTTTACTTTCATGATTATCTTAATGGTTATTATAATTTATACCTCACAGATTCTCTTATACTACTCCTTGATACATTAATACAATATAACTCCCTAACTTTTGTAGTGGGTTCGGAATCAGAGTGGCTCACTGTGGCTTACATTCTCTGCCGTTCCTCAATACACATACTCAGATTCAGAGGCATTACTCTTCTCTGTCTGAGAAAAAAAATAAACATTGCACCAGGCAATAGTTGCACTATCACAACTCATAAAATATCACATATCATTCATTTACAATAATATAATATATTCACTATAATATTCAAGGTTTCAGAGGTTTTCATTTATATCACATTTCCATCTTTATACTTGCTAACATACTTTCTTTTTACAGGTAATTATTTCTTTTCAGACTTGACATTCTCAGCTATGCTTTTTATCAGCTGTATAGTTACTTTTTGTACTAGTTGACAATTGGTTTTGGCTCACTTGAGTATTCTTAAGGTTACACACTTACTGTGATGCTTATAGTACTTATGCAGTTGGTTTTTTATATCTAGAGTTTACAATATTTTATTTTCACAATAGTTCATTAAGCTTTTCTTAATAATTTATATTTATCCTGAATTATCAGGGCGTACAATGTTCGTATACTAAATGGTTTTTTGTTAGATGTTCTCTGACATATTCTGTGATGTACAATATTTGATAATTAATAAACATTTTTCTTTCCTTTCATTCTACTATAATAATAGCTATCTTTACAATCAACACTCTTTGTTATTTTTCTTCTCTACTCCTTCAAGTGATGGTGGTTTTCACTTATTCTGGATGGTTTTAATTCTAAGTTATGAAGTATACAATAATCATTTGATAATTACACTTTAAGGTGATAATATAATAGCATACTAATATCTAATTTTATAGACATTCTTGGGGTTACATAGTTCATTTTATAAACATTTTTTCTCTTTCCTTACACTTTCCATAATAATATCCTTCTTTTATTTTACACACTTTGTTAATCTGCCTCTCTACTCCTTCAAAGGTTAGTTGGGTGAACCTTTATTCTGGATGACTTTAAATAATATTTTTAGTTTTACAAGAGGTACACAATAATCATTTGATACACATTTAGTTACATATGATATTCATTTTTCTCTAAGTATAGCATAGTAATGTTAGTTGTATGCCACTACTGGCTCTTTATGACATAATAGATGTCTTTTTTCTTATTAAATCATTTAGTTGGCAATACATAATTTTCTGTCCTTTGGTGTGATAGATCTGGTTCTTTTTTCACAAGTAACAAATAGTTTGGCCTATATCTTAATCCTACACACTTTTGTAACTCAATAGGGCAAATCGATTTGTTATAGTCAATTAGTTACCTTCAATAATTTGGGGCCTAATATGTGATTCTGTTAGACACTAAATGAGTCCGTTTATAGTGATTGTTTTTAAACATATTTTTTCCTTTTATACCCTAAACATTCGGGTGATAAATGTCGCCTACTACTACATATTATCTGCTCTTAATAGTAATTATTATTTTTTTTATGGTTTACATACATGGGGTTATTTTGTGCTTTTCCACTCTATTGGGTGCATTATTGGGGATGATTACGTTATACAGGTGTCCTTTCCCATATCAACTTCCAGTATTACATTTTTGGGATATTTGGCACTTTGTAATTACTTATCCTAATAAATTTCTTTAATTATAGTATCTTTTCAATGACGTTTGATTGTATGTCCCTTTAACCTTTTTATTTATCATGTCAGTGAGTTCATAGGTATTGTTTTCATGGTCTTTTGTGATAGTATATGGGCCGACGTATAATAACAGCAGTTTCTTTGTGATGCCCTCCATTGTGCTGGGCAGCTCCCTATTTCTTAATAGTACTTGGTCTCCTATTTTATACTTAATTATCCGGGTTGGTGCTTGCTGTTTATACTTTCTCCTACGTTGTTCTAACTTTTCTATGATCTTGTCGTGGTATTGGATTCTATTAAATTGATATTCGGGACTCTGGGGGAACTTAATCAGGTCACTGATCTCTCTGGGTGGAGGTTTTTCGAACATGGCATGTATGGGGTGGTGTCAATTGATTGGTGGTACGCTAAATTGATAAAATCTTCTGCAGCTGGGACATACCCACTCCACTGTCTTTGTTGATTTGCACAATAAGTCCTAAGAATCCGTCCCACCTCTCTTAAAACTCTTTCTGATGGATTACTACTGGGATGGTACACTGCAGTTTTGTATGTTTTTATTCCATGTTCCAGTAGAGTGTCCTTCCACCTTCGTCCTTTAAATTGTGTACCATGGTCGGTGATTATGGTTTTCGGACAGCCTACCTCAGGTATATAATTATGTATTATTAGGTCGAGTATCTTCTGGGTGGTTGCTCGATTCATAGGGTACAGTTTTATATATTTAGTATAATGGTCTAAGATAATTAGTAAATACTTGTACTGGTGACGACCTCCACTTCTAGGAAATGGGCCGCAGATGTCTACAAAAACTTTTTCTAGTTTCCCCGAAGACGTTATGGGAATCATCTGCCCCTCCTTTCTTTCATTTGTGCATTTCACCATCTGGCATATCTGACAGGTTCTAATGCATTGCCTCACCCTTCTATTCATGTCTTTTATATACATATGCTCTTCCAACGCCTTTATTACTTTAACAGCACCCATGTGCCCATAACGAACATGGTAATCTGTGATTATTTCCTTCTCTATGGTTTTAGGTATTACTAACTTCCAACCGTTATCGTGATACTTAGTTTTAACAAATAATATATTATTAACTACACAGTAATAAGGAGTTATTCTAACATCTTGATTATCCAACCTTTGGAAAATTTGTGCCAGTCTACTGTCTTGTCTTTGATGTAACTCTATTTCTTTGATAATGCCTTCTAATTCTGTGCGGCTTTTTAATATGTTATAAACTTTGGCTAGTGTTTCTTTTTCACCTTCATAAGTCTGATTTGTAATGTTTACTCGTGACAGTACGTCGGCGGCTATATTCTTTTTGCCAGGGACGTACTCCCAATTAATGTTGTACTCTTGTAGGACCAATGTCCACCTTGCTAACCGCCCATGGCTTAATTTGCAGTTCTTTAAAAAGGATATGGACTTGTGATCTGTCCTAACAGTAACAGAGTATCCTAATATGTATGTGCGGAATTTATTACATGCGAATACTACGCTTACGAGTTCTTTTTCAGTGACATTGTAGTTTCTTTCACACTTATTCAAAGTCCGGCTCGCGAAGCTTATTACAAGATGGTTTCCTTCGCCGTCTTCCTGGTATAAGGTGGAGCCTAAACTGATGTCACTGGCATCACAATTCAAGTAAAAAGGTTTATCAAAGTCTGGATGGTGTAACATTACCGTCTCTAAAAATTTTGTTTTGATCTTTTGAAATATACCTTCCTGTGTTGGACCCCATGTCCATTTATCCTTCGAGGACAATTGCGGAGACAATCTGGTGGTTAGTTCCGAATAATTGTTCTGAAATTTTCGATAGTAGTTGCACAACCCTAAAAAAGATTGCAACTGTTTCTTATTCCTGGGAGTGGGGAACTTTTGAATGGTTTCGATTTTTTCTGTGGATGGAGTTATTCCTAATTCGGTGAGTTGGAATCCTAAAAACTGTACCTCCTTCGCAATAAGTTGGGATTTTTCCAATTTTAGAGTAATATGATTTTCTGATAGCTTGTTTAGCACGTGGTCTACCCTCTGACAATGTGTGCTGAGTCACGAAGACTCAGCGAGTATTCAGTTATTTTACTAGCGGAAAGTCGGAGCGAAACAAGTGAATATACGACCCAGAGTTATTAGCAGTACAGAAATTAAGGCGGTAATTAGTGCTGCGCCCTACCCGTGGATAGGAAAAACTACTAGTTTAGACAACGGCGGTCGGGGGTCGGCACCTGCCGACTGTCAGCGGTATGAAAGCCTTCCGGTGCTGCGTCCTGGCGAGATTTTCCTTACACAAACGGAGACGATGCTGGAATACAAGTTGAAGTTTGTCTGACAAAATACCTAGAGGTAGGTGGTCGACGCCATATTTTCCTCCGGTAGAGAAGAAAATCTCAACACTTGCTGTTCTTCCAACTATGTCTAGATAAACTCTACAACGGCTGCGGTAAGTCTCTCAAATTACTTTATATTAATTAACAACAATATTTCGTTGGAGAAAACTGTTTTTTAGTAAGCCTGAGTAAGCACCTGTCCACCTGTTGCATCATGCGTTGTGCAATATACAGTTTGATGTAAAGTTTTTAAAATCTAATAAAACTATATTGATTCAAGTGTCAGAATCTCGGCACTAAAAAGTAAAGTACATTGACCACAAAATAATTAAGTTTAAAAGTGATTTAACACCGATGTAACGAGATTCGTGTACATCAGTCTAGTTATTGCCCAATGCGCAGTTAGTTTAAGTGGTATAAAGTTTTGCTACAATTAACAGTAAAGCTTTATATATATATCTGGCAACTTACTCAGGCACGTTTTGAAAGTAAATGATGACCAGTTCATATTATTTTCTGTAGTAAAAAACTATGTATTTGAATTAACCTCAACCACGTGGTAACTACATATTCACGCTAAGTATAAAGCTATGAGATGGTACAAAGCCATAATTAATTGTCATATTCCAAACAAGGTAACTCACATTAGGTGACGTTAATACTGGGAAGAATTATTGTTATAAAGTATTTTCAAATAAGGCATGTTGGCCATATAAATTTTATCAAGTTGAATTAAATAGCTCAATAACTATGTTGACTTTATATATGTATTTTGGAGGGTGTGCAAGCTTTTGTGGGACATTCGTGTTGTGGTCTCTGACTAAAAATATAATGTGTAATCAGGGTTCACCGATGAAGACGAGAACAACACCTGCTACATAGCTGAACGATGAACACCATAAGCTCCTCGCTACCGGAGGGAATTGGACCACCACCCTAACACCTAATAATGTCGGCCACAAGTTTGTCACTTCAAAAAACCCTTCATGGCTGAAATCAGGTGATAACTATCCAATTATTATTTACACATAGAGTCAACACTCAATCATACCCAGGGACCAGTTATATGCATCTGTCAACTATAACATTACAAGTTTTAAACATTTATTTAGATCCCCAATTGATGGGACAGTTTAGTGTGTGGACTGGGTGCTAAATTAATTGTAAATTCCAATGTATTTCTGCTAAAATTGTCAGCCAGAGACGGGCATGCATTATATAGTTCACATTCAGCATAGATTTTCCATTTATTTCATTATAGGGGTTTCTTTACAGATTTTAAGTCATTCTGGCTATTAGTAATTATCATGTTCAATTCAGTGATATACATATATATATTTTCTTAATTAAAAATCAGTTTAATTTATTTAGTATAAAAATTTACTGGTGAGGGAGGTGCATTTTCAACAAGTTTCAACCAAGCAGTGCCTGTCGATACAGTTTTGAACTTGTTTGTTGAGACAAGTTGAAGGCTGAATCATCAGGATGTTAATGTGTCCGTCTCTGAGCCAAGTGTATTTTTTCATAGGGTTATAATATTATGCAATAATTCTATTTTTATTAATTGGCCCTGTTTCCGTATATATAAATTCTTTATATTATTTATGATAACTGGGGGGCGTTCATTATTTTCAATATTTTTAATTTCTCACTGTAATTAGGCACTTAGCCACTTAGTTTTCAATTTTATTTTGTCCTGGGGACTACTGTATGCTTAAACATTATCTTATACACCTGATGTGTAATCAACCCACACCATGAGGGTAATATTATAATAAAAGTAAATTTCTAATCCTACCAGGGATAATTATAATGAAACAGTAAGAATTTATATACACCATGAGGGTGATATAAAAAGGGCGTGGCAAGACACCTTTATGTATATTTTATTGTATACTATTGTATAATGTATTTGTGTCGTGGAACATGTTATGTATGTATATTTGTGTGTACATTTTGGGGGTTATAAGTGTTATGCATTTAGTGTATTTTTGGTGGGGACTTTGGATATAGGATTTTTATTGGTACAATGTCTTTTATAAAAGAAAGTTAATACATGAAGTCATGTAGTTATATCCTTTTCATTTTTTCATAACAGGTATTCTATCTCAATTAATCATTGCTGATCATTTCTTTAAGGAAATAATTTATTTTATTTAACCTTATAACAAGTATATGAATTGTCACCTTTAAAATTTATTTAATTTGTTTGAGTAATCATTATTTTTATAATTAATATTAGCAAGGAATCTATACCATTTATCTTCATTAAGTTATATGAAGCATTCTAACAGGAACATATAAAATAAATTTTATATTTTATTAATATTTTATGGAAGCTTTATTTCAAGGTTAGTTATAGTTTCAATTTCCATTCATTGGTAGAGTGACATAGCAAATTATTTTCTTGGTTTCAATAATTATTTTCAGGTGGCCTTGTTGAGAAAGTATGCTTTATTTAATTAACTATTTAAGGGGAATTATAGATTACTGTTGGGGTTATTTATTTTATTATTAATTGTGCAATGAGATAGAATAATAAAAGGATTTGTTAATTGTTTAATTCTTGAGTTTTCATTGCAAGTCCCGTCTCACTGGATCCAGCGCATTTTTGGCTTCTCTAGGCCTAAGCCTAGTTATAATTAACTTGTGGCCCCTCTTTAAAAAAAAAAAAAAAAAATTCTCAAAAGGGTTTTCTCAAAAAAAAAATAATTTTTTTTAACCGCTTAAGTAAAGTGGGGTTACATTTGGTAGCAGAGCGTGGTTTCGATCCACGGACCTCTGGGTTATGGGCCCAGCACGTGGGGTGAGGGTGTGCTGAGTCACGAAGACTCAGCGAGTATTCAGTTATTTTACTAGCGGAAAGTCGGAGCGAAACAAGTGAATATACGACCCGGAGTTATTAGCAGTACAGAAATTAAGGCGGTAATTAGTGCTGCGCCCTACCCGTGGATAGGAAAAACTACTAGTTTAGACAACGGCGGTCGGGGGTCGGCACCTGCCGACTGTCAGCGGTATGAAAGCCTTCCGGTGCTGCGTCCTGGCGAGATTTTCCTTACACAAACGGAGACGATGCTGGAATACAAGTTGAAGTTTGTCTGACAAAATACCTAGAGGTAGGTGGTCGACGCCATATTTTCCTCCGGTAGAGAAGAAAATCTCAACACTTGCTGTTCTTCCAACTATGTCTAGATAAACTCTACAACGGCTGCGGTAAGTCTCTCAAATTACTTTATATTAATTAACAAAAATATTTCGTTGGAGAAAACTGTTTTTTAGTAAGCCTGAGTAAGCACCTGTCCACCTGTTGCATCATGCGTTGTGCAATATACAGTTTGATGTAAAGTTTTTAAAATCTAATAAAACTATATTGATTCAAGTGTCAGAATCTCGGCACTAAAAAGTAAAGTACATTGACCACAAAATAATTAAGTTTAAAAGTGATTTAACACCGATGTAACGAGATTCGTGTACATCAGTCTAGTTATTGCCCAATGCGCAGTTAGTTTAAGTGGTATAAAGTTTTGCTACAATTAACAGTAAAGCTTTATATATATATCTGGCAACTTACTCAGGCACGTTTTGAAAGTAAATGATGACCAGTTCATATTATTTTCTGTAGTAAAAAACTATGTATTTGAATTAACCTCAACCACGTGGTAACTACATATTCACGCTAAGTATAAAGCTATGAGATGGTACAAAGCCATAATTAATTGTCATATTCCAAACAAGGTAACTCACATTAGGTGACGTTAATACTGGGAAGAATTATTGTTATAAAGTATTTTCAAATAAGGCATGTTGGCCATATAAATTTTATCAAGTTGAATTAAATAGCTCAATAACTATGTTGACTTTATATATGTATTTTGGAGGGTGTGCAAGCTTTTGTGGGACATTCGTGTTGTGGTCTCTGACTAAAAATATAATGTGTAATCAGGGTTCACCGATGAAGACGAGAACAACACCTGCTACATAGCTGAACGATGAACACCATAAGCTCCTCGCTACCGGAGGGAATTGGACCACCACCCTAACACCTAATAATGTCGGCCACAAGTTTGTCACTTCAAAAAACCCTTCATGGCTGAAATCAGGTGATAACTATCCAATTATTATTTACACATAGAGTCAACACTCAATCATACCCAGGGACCAGTTATATGCATCTGTCAACTATAACATTACAAGTTTTAAACATTTATTTAGATCCCCAATTGATGGGACAGTTTAGCGTGTGGACTGGGTGCTAAATTAATTGTAAATTCCAATGTATTTCTGCTAAAATTGTCAGCCAGAGACGGGCATGCATTATATAGTTCACATTCAGCATAGATTTTCCATTTATTTCATTATAGGGGTTTCTTTACAGATTTTAAGTCATTCTGGCTATTAGTAATTATCATGTTCAATTCAGTGATATACATATATATATTTTCTTAATTAAAAATCAGTTTAATTTATTTAGTATAAAAATTTACTGGTGAGGGAGGTGCATTTTCAACAAGTTTCAACCAAGCAGTGCCTGTCGATACAGTTTTGAACTTGTTTGTTGAGACAAGTTGAAGGCTGAATCATCAGGATGTTAATGTGTCCGTCTCTGAGCCAAGTGTATTTTTTCATAGGGTTATAATATTATGCAATAATTCTATTTTTATTAATTGGCCCTGTTTCCGTATATATAAATTCTTTATATTATTTATGATAACTGGGGGGCGTTCATTATTTTCAATATTTTTAATTTCTCACTGTAATTAGGCACTTAGCCACTTAGTTTTCAATTTTATTTTGTCCTGGGGACTACTGTATGCTTAAACATTATCTTATACACCTGATGTGTAATCAACCCACACCATGAGGGTAATATTATAATAAAAGTAAATTTCTAATCCTACCAGGGATAATTATAATGAAACAGTAAGAATTTATATACACCATGAGGGTGATATAAAAAGGGCGTGGCAAGACACCTTTATGTATATTTTATTGTATACTATTGTATAATGTATTTGTGTCGTGGAACATGTTATGTATGTATATTTGTGTGTACATTTTGGGGGTTATAAGTGTTATGCATTTAGTGTATTTTTGGTGGGGACTTTGGATATAGGATTTTTATTGGTACAATGTCTTTTATAAAAGAAAGTTAATACATGAAGTCATGTAGTTATATCCTTTTCATTTTTTCATAACAGGTATTATATCTCAATTAATCATTGCTGATCATTTCTTTAAGGAAATAATTTATTTTATTTAACCTTATAACAAGTATATGAATTGTCACCTTTAAAATTTATTTAATTTGTTTGAGTAATCATTATTTTTATAATTAATATTAGCAAGGAATCTATACCATTTATCTTCATTAAGTTATATGAAGCATTCTAACAGGAACATATAAAATAAATTTTATATTTTATTAATATTTTATGGAAGCTTTATTTCAAGGTTAGTTATAGTTTCAATTTCCATTCATTGGTAGAGTGACATAGCAAATTATTTTCTTGGTTTCAATAATTATTTTCAGGTGGCCTTGTTGAGAAAGTATGCTTTATTTAATTAACTATTTAAGGGGAATTATAGATTACTGTTGGGGTTATTTATTTTATTATTAATTGTGCAATGAGATAGAATAATAAAAGGATTTGTTAATTGTTTAATTCTTGAGTTTTCATTGCAAGTCCCGTCTCACTGGATCCAGCGCATTTTTGGCTTCTCTAGGCCTAAGCCTAGTTATAATTAACTTGTGGCCCCTCTTTACAAAAAAAAAAAAAAATTCTCAAAAGGGTTTTCTCAAAAAAAAATAATTTTTTTTAACCGCTTAAGTAAAGTGGGGTTACATTTGGTAGCAGAGCGTGGTTTCGATCCACGGACCTCTGGGTTATGGGCCCAGCACGTGGGGTGAGGGTGTGCTGAGTCACGAAGACTCAGCGAGTATTCAGTTATTTTACTAGCGGAAAGTCGGAGCGAAACAAGTGAATATACGACCCGGAGTTATTAGCAGTACAGAAATTAAGGCGGTAATTAGTGCTGCGCCCTACCCGTGGATAGGAAAAACTACTAGTTTAGACAACGGCGGTCGGGGGTCGGCACCTGCCGACTGTCAGCGGTATGAAAGCCTTCCGGTGCTGCGTCCTGGCGAGATTTTCCTTACACAAACGGAGACGATGCTGGAATACAAGTTGAAGTTTGTCTGACAAAATACCTAGAGGTAGGTGGTCGACGCCATATTTTCCTCCGGTAGAGAAGAAAATCTCAACACTTGCTGTTCTTCCAACTATGTCTAGATAAACTCTACAACGGCTGCGGTAAGTCTCTCAAATTACTTTATATTAATTAACAACAATATTTCGTTGGAGAAAACTGTTTTTTAGTAAGCCTGAGTAAGCACCTGTCCACCTGTTGCATCATGCGTTGTGCAATATACAGTTTGATGTAAAGTTTTTAAAATCTAATAAAACTATATTGATTCAAGTGTCAGAATCTCGGCACTAAAAAGTAAAGTACATTGACCACAAAATAATTAAGTTTAAAAGTGATTTAACACCGATGTAACGAGATTCGTGTACATCAGTCTAGTTATTGCCCAATGCGCAGTTAGTTTAAGTGGTATAAAGTTTTGCTACAATTAACAGTAAAGCTTTATATATATATCTGGCAACTTACTCAGGCACGTTTTGAAAGTAAATGATGACCAGTTCATATTATTTTCTGTAGTAAAAAACTATGTATTTGAATTAACCTCAACCACGTGGTAACTACATATTCACGCTAAGTATAAAGCTATGAGATGGTACAAAGCCATAATTAATTGTCATATTCCAAACAAGGTAACTCACATTAGGTGACGTTAATACTGGGAAGAATTATTGTTATAAAGTATTTTCAAATAAGGCATGTTGGCCATATAAATTTTATCAAGTTGAATTAAATAGCTCAATAACTATGTTGACTTTATATATGTATTTTGGAGGGTGTGCAAGCTTTTGTGGGACATTCGTGTTGTGGTCTCTGACTAAAAATATAATGTGTAATCAGGGTTCACCGATGAAGACGAGAACAACACCTGCTACATAGCTGAACGATGAACACCATAAGCTCCTCGCTACCGGAGGGAATTGGACCACCACCCTAACACCTAATAATGTCGGCCACAAGTTTGTCACTTCAAAAAACCCTTCATGGCTGAAATCAGGTGATAACTATCCAATTATTATTTACACATAGAGTCAACACTCAATCATACCCAGGGACCAGTTATATGCATCTGTCAACTATAACATTACAAGTTTTAAACATTTATTTAGATCCCCAATTGATGGGACAGTTTAGCGTGTGGACTGGGTGCTAAATTAATTGTAAATTCCAATGTATTTCTGCTAAAATTGTCAGCCAGAGACGGGCATGCATTATATAGTTCACATTCAGCATAGATTTTCCATTTATTTCATTATAGGGGTTTCTTTACAGATTTTAAGTCATTCTGGCTATTAGTAATTATCATGTTCAATTCAGTGATATACATATATATATTTTCTTAATTAAAAATCAGTTTAATTTATTTAGTATAAAAAATTTACTGGTGAGGGAGATGCATTTTCAACAAGTTTCAACCAAGCAGTGCCTGTCGATACAGTTTTGAACTTGTTTGTTGAGACAAGTTGAAGGCTGAATCATCAGGATGTTAATGTGTCCGTCTCTGAGCCAAGTGTATTTTTTCATAGGGTTATAATATTATGCAATAATTCTATTTTTATTAATTGGCCCTGTTTCCGTATATATAAATTCTTTATATTATTTATGATAACTGGGGGGCGTTCATTATTTTCAATATTTTTAATTTCTCACTGTAATTAGGCACTTAGCCACTTAGTTTTCAATTTTATTTTGTCCTGGGGACTACTGTATGCTTAAACATTATCTTATACACCTGATGTGTAATCAACCCACACCATGAGGGTAATATTATAATAAAAGTAAATTTCTAATCCTACCAGGGATAATTATAATGAAACAGTAAGAATTTATATACACCATGAGGGTGATATAAAAAGGGCGTGGCAAGACACCTTTATTTTATTGTATACTATTGTATAATGTATTTGTGTCGTGGAACATGTTATGTATGTATATTTGTGTGTACATTTTGGGGGTTATAAGTGTTATGCATTTAGTGTATTTTTGGTGGGGACTTTGGATATAGGATTTTTATTGGTACAATGTCTTTTATAAAAGAAAGTTAATACATGAAGTCATGTAGTTATATCCTTTTCATTTTTTCATAACAGGTATTCTATCTCAATTAATCATTGCTGATCATTTCTTTAAGGAAATAATTTATTTTATTTAACCTTATAACAAGTATATGAATTGTCACCTTTAAAATTTATTTAATTTGTTTGAGTAATCATTATTTTTATAATTAATATTAGCAAGGAATCTATACCATTTATCTTCATTAAGTTATATGAAGCATTCTAACAGGAACATATAAAATAAATTTTATATTTTATTAATATTTTATGGAAGCTTTATTTCAAGGTTAGTTATAGTTTCAATTTCCATTCATTGGTAGAGTGACATAGCAAATTATTTTCTTGGTTTCAATAATTATTTTCAGGTGGCCTTGTTGAGAAAGTATGCTTTATTTAATTAACTATTTAAGGGGAATTATAGATTACTGTTGGGGTTATTTATTTTATTATTAATTGTGCAATGAGATAGAATAATAAAAGGATTTGTTAATTGTTTAATTCTTGAGTTTTCATTGCAAGTCCCGTCTCACTGGATCCAGCGCATTTTTGGCTTCTCTAGGCCTAAGCCTAGTTATAATTAACTTGTGGCCCCTCTTTACAAAAAAAAAAAAAAAAAAAAAAAAAATTCTCAAAAGGGTTTTCTCAAAAAAAAATAATTTTTTTTAACCGCTTAAGTAAAGTGGGGTTACATTTGGTAGCAGAGCGTGGTTTCGATCCACGGACCTCTGGGTTATGGGCCCAGCACGTGGGGTGAGGGTGTGCTGAGTCACGAAGACTCAGCGAGTATTCAGTTATTTTACTAGCGGAAAGTCGGAGCGAAACAAGTGAATATACGACCCGGAGTTATTAGCAGTACAGAAATTAAGGCGGTAATTAGTGCTGCGCCCTACCCGTGGATAGGAAAAACTACTAGTTTAGACAACGGCAGTCGGGGGTCGGCACCTGCCGACTGTCAGCGGTATGAAAGCCTTCCGGTGCTGCGTCCTGGCGAGATTTTCCTTACACAAACGGAGACGATGCTGGAATACAAGTTGAAGTTTGTCTGACAAAATACCTAGAGGTAGGTGGTCGACGCCATATTTTCCTCCGGTAGAGAAGAAAATCTCAACACTTGCTGTTCTTCCAACTATGTCTAGATAAACTCTACAACGGCTGCGGTAAGTCTCTCAAATTACTTTATATTAATTAACAACAATATTTCGTTGGAGAAAACTGTTTTTTAGTAAGCCTGAGTAAGCACCTGTCCACCTGTTGCATCATGCGTTGTGCAATATACAGTTTGATGTAAAGTTTTTAAAATCTAATAAAACTATATTGATTCAAGTGTCAGAATCTCGGCACTAAAAAGTAAAGTACATTGACCACAAAATAATTAAGTTTAAAAGTGATTTAACACCGATGTAACGAGATTCGTGTACATCAGTCTAGTTATTGCCCAATGCGCAGTTAGTTTAAGTGGTATAAAGTTTTGCTACAATTAACAGTAAAGCTTTATATATATATCTGGCAACTTACTCAGGCACGTTTTGAAAGTAAATGATGACCAGTTCATATTATTTTCTGTAGTAAAAAACTATGTATTTGAATTAACCTCAACCACGTGGTAACTACATATTCACGCTAAGTATAAAGCTATGAGATGGTACAAAGCCATAATTAATTGTCATATTCCAAACAAGGTAACTCACATTAGGTGACGTTAATACTGGGAAGAATTATTGTTATAAAGTATTTTCAAATAAGGCATGTTGGCCATATAAATTTTATCAAGTTGAATTAAATAGCTCAATAACTATGTTGACTTTATATATGTATTTTGGAGGGTGTGCAAGCTTTTGTGGGACATTCGCGTTGTGGTCTCTGACTAAAAATATAATGTGTAATCAGGGTTCACCGATGAAGACGAGAACAACACCTGCTACATAGCTGAACGATGAACACCATAAGCTCCTCGCTACCGGAGGGAATTGGACCACCACCCTAACACCTAATAATGTCGGCCACAAGTTTGTCACTTCAAAAAACCCTTCATGGCTGAAATCAGGTGATAACTATCCAATTATTATTTACACATAGAGTCAACACTCAATCATACCCAGGGACCAGTTATATGCATCTGTCAACTATAACATTACAAGTTTTAAACATTTATTTAGATCCCCAATTGATGGGACAGTTTAGTGTGTGGACTGGGTGCTAAATTAATTGTAAATTCCAATGTATTTCTGCTAAAATTGTCAGCCAGAGACGGGCATGCATTATATAGTTCACATTCAGCATAGATTTTCCATTTATTTCATTATAGGGGTTTCTTTACAGATTTTAAGTCATTCTGGCTATTAGTAATTATCATGTTCAATTCAGTGATATACATATATATATTTTCTTAATTAAAAATCAGTTTAATTTATTTAGTATAAAAAATTTACTGGTGAGGGAGATGCATTTTCAACAAGTTTCAACCAAGCAGTGCCTGTCGATACAGTTTTGAACTTGTTTGTTGAGACAAGTTGAAGGCTGAATCATCAGGATGTTAATGTGTCCGTCTCTGAGCCAAGTGTATTTTTTCATAGGGTTATAATATTATGCAATAATTCTATTTTTATTAATTGGCCCTGTTTCCGTATATATAAATTCTTTATATTATTTATGATAACTGGGGGGCGTTCATTATTTTCAATATTTTTAATTTCTCACTGTAATTAGGCACTTAGCCACTTAGTTTTCAATTTTATTTTGTCCTGGGGACTACTGTATGCTTAAACATTATCTTATACACCTGATGTGTAATCAACCCACACCATGAGGGTAATATTATAATAAAAGTAAATTTCTAATCCTACCAGGGATAATTATAATGAAACAGTAAGAATTTATATACACCATGAGGGTGATATAAAAAGGGCGTGGCAAGACACCTTTATGTATATTTTATTGTATACTATTGTATAATGTATTTGTGTCGTGGAACATGTTATGTATGTATATTTGTGTGTACATTTTGGGGGTTATAAGTGTTATGCATTTAGTGTATTTTTGGTGGGGACTTTGGATATAGGATTTTTATTGGTACAATGTCTTTTATAAAAGAAAGTTAATACATGAAGTCATGTAGTTATATCCTTTTCATTTTTTCATAACAGGTATTCTATCTCAATTAATCATTGCTGATCATTTCTTTAAGGAAATAATTTATTTTATTTAACCTTATAACAAGTATATGAATTGTCACCTTTAAAATTTATTTAATTTGTTTGAGTAATCATTATTTTTATAATTAATATTAGCAAGGAATCTATACCATTTATCTTCATTAAGTTATATGAAGCATTCTAACAGGAACATATAAAATAAATTTTATATTTTATTAATATTTTATGGAAGCTTTATTTCAAGGTTAGTTATAGTTTCAATTTCCATTCATTGGTAGAGTGACATAGCAAATTATTTTCTTGGTTTCAATAATTATTTTCAGGTGGCCTTGTTGAGAAAGTATGCTTTATTTAATTAACTATTTAAGGGGAATTATAGATTACTGTTGGGGTTATTTATTTTATTATTAATTGTGCAATGAGATAGAATAATAAAAGGATTTGTTAATTGTTTAATTCTTGAGTTTTCATTGCAAGTCCCGTCTCACTGGATCCAGCGCATTTTTGGCTTCTCTAGGCCTAAGCCTAGTTATAATTAACTTGTGGCCCCTCTTTACAAAAAAAAAAAAAAAAAAAAATTCTCAAAAGGGTTTTCTAAAAAAAAAATAATTTTTTTTAACCGCTTAAGTAAAGTGGGGTTACATTTGGTAGCAGAGCGTGGTTTCGATCCACGGACCTCTGGGTTATGGGCCCAGCACGTGGGGTGAGGGTGTGCTGAGTCACGAAGACTCAGCGAGTATTCAGTTATTTTACTAGCGGAAAGTCGGAGCGAAACAAGTGAATATACGACCCGGAGTTATTAGCAGTACAGAAATTAAGGCGGTAATTAGTGCTGCGCCCTACCCGTGGATAGGAAAAACTACTAGTTTAGACAACGGCGGTCGGGGGTCGGCACCTGCCGACTGTCAGCGGTATGAAAGCCTTCCGGTGCTGCGTCCTGGCGAGATTTTCCTTACACAAACGGAGACGATGCTGGAATACAAGTTGAAGTTTGTCTGACAAAATACCTAGAGGTAGGTGGTCGACGCCATATTTTCCTCCGGTAGAGAAGAAAATCTCAACACTTGCTGTTCTTCCAACTATGTCTAGATAAACTCTACAACGGCTGCGGTAAGTCTCTCAAATTACTTTATATTAATTAACAACAATATTTCGTTGGAGAAAACTGTTTTTTAGTAAGCCTGAGTAAGCACCTGTCCACCTGTTGCATCATGCGTTGTGCAATATACAGTTTGATGTAAAGTTTTTAAAATCTAATAAAACTATATTGATTCAAGTGTCAGAATCTCGGCACTAAAAAGTAAAGTACATTGACCACAAAATAATTAAGTTTAAAAGTGATTTAACACCGATGTAACGAGATTCGTGTACATCAGTCTAGTTATTGCCCAATGCGCAGTTAGTTTAAGTGGTATAAAGTTTTGCTACAATTAACAGTAAAGCTTTATATATATATCTGGCAACTTACTCAGGCACGTTTTGAAAGTAAATGATGACCAGTTCATATTATTTTCTGTAGTAAAAAACTATGTATTTGAATTAACCTCAACCACGTGGTAACTACATATTCACGCTAAGTATAAAGCTATGAGATGGTACAAAGCCATAATTAATTGTCATATTCCAAACAAGGTAACTCACATTAGGTGACGTTAATACTGGGAAGAATTATTGTTATAAAGTATTTTCAAATAAGGCATGTTGGCCATATAAATTTTATCAAGTTGAATTAAATAGCTCAATAACTATGTTGACTTTATATATGTATTTTGGAGGGTGTGCAAGCTTTTGTGGGACATTCGCGTTGTGGTCTCTGACTAAAAATATAATGTGTAATCAGGGTTCACCGATGAAGACGAGAACAACACCTGCTACATAGCTGAACGATGAACACCATAAGCTCCTCGCTACCGGAGGGAATTGGACCACCACCCTAACACCTAATAATGTCGGCCACAAGTTTGTCACTTCAAAAAACCCTTCATGGCTGAAATCAGGTGATAACTATCCAATTATTATTTACACATAGAGTCAACACTCAATCATACCCAGGGACCAGTTATATGCATCTGTCAACTATAACATTACAAGTTTTAAACATTTATTTAGATCCCCAATTGATGGGACAGTTTAGTGTGTGGACTGGGTGCTAAATTAATTGTAAATTCCAATGTATTTCTGCTAAAATTGTCAGCCAGAGACGGGCATGCATTATATAGTTCACATTCAGCATAGATTTTCCATTTATTTCATTATAGGGGTTTCTTTACAGATTTTAAGTCATTCTGGCTATTAGTAATTATCATGTTCAATTCAGTGATATACATATATATATTTTCTTAATTAAAAATCAGTTTAATTTATTTAGTATAAAAAATTTACTGGTGAGGGAGATGCATTTTCAACAAGTTTCAACCAAGCAGTGCCTGTCGATACAGTTTTGAACTTGTTTGTTGAGACAAGTTGAAGGCTGAATCATCAGGATGTTAATGTGTCCGTCTCTGAGCCAAGTGTATTTTTTCATAGGGTTATAATATTATGCAATAATTCTATTTTTATTAATTGGCCCTGTTTCCGTATATATAAATTCTTTATATTATTTATGATAACTGGGGGGCGTTCATTATTTTCAATATTTTTAATTTCTCACTGTAATTAGGCACTTAGCCACTTAGTTTTCAATTTTATTTTGTCCTGGGGACTACTGTATGCTTAAACATTATCTTATACACCTGATGTGTAATCAACCCACACCATGAGGGTAATATTATAATAAAAGTAAATTTCTAATCCTACCAGGGATAATTATAATGAAACAGTAAGAATTTATATACACCATGAGGGTGATATAAAAAGGGCGTGGCAAGACACCTTTATGTATATTTTATTGTATACTATTGTATAATGTATTTGTGTCGTGGAACATGTTATGTATGTATATTTGTGTGTACATTTTGGGGGTTATAAGTGTTATGCATTTAGTGTATTTTTGGTGGGGACTTTGGATATAGGATTTTTATTGGTACAATGTCTTTTATAAAAGAAAGTTAATACATGAAGTCATGTAGTTATATCCTTTTCATTTTTTCATAACAGGTATTCTATCTCAATTAATCATTGCTGATCATTTCTTTAAGGAAATAATTTATTTTATTTAACCTTATAACAAGTATATGAATTGTCACCTTTAAAATTTATTTAATTTGTTTGAGTAATCATTATTTTTATAATTAATATTAGCAAGGAATCTATACCATTTATCTTCATTAAGTTATATGAAGCATTCTAACAGGAACATATAAAATAAATTTTATATTTTATTAATATTTTATGGAAGCTTTATTTCAAGGTTAGTTATAGTTTCAATTTCCATTCATTGGTAGAGTGACATAGCAAATTATTTTCTTGGTTTCAATAATTATTTTCAGGTGGCCTTGTTGAGAAAGTATGCTTTATTTAATTAACTATTTAAGGGGAATTATAGATTACTGTTGGGGTTATTTATTTTATTATTAATTGTGCAATGAGATAGAATAATAAAAGGATTTGTTAATTGTTTAATTCTTGAGTTTTCATTGCAAGTCCCGTCTCACTGGATCCAGCGCATTTTTGGCTTCTCTAGGCCTAAGCCTAGTTATAATTAACTTGTGGCCCCTCTTTACAAAAAAAAAAAAAAAAAAAAAATTCTCAAAAGGGTTTTCTCAAAAAAAATAATTTTTTTTAACCGCTTAAGTAAAGTGGGGTTACATTTGGTAGCAGAGCGTGGTTTCGATCCACGGACCTCTGGGTTATGGGCCCAGCACGTGGGGTGAGGGTGTGCTGAGTCACGAAGACTCAGCGAGTATTCAGTTATTTTACTAGCGGAAAGTCGGAGCGAAACAAGTGAATATACGACCCGGAGTTATTAGCAGTACAGAAATTAAGGCGGTAATTAGTGCTGCGCCCTACCCGTGGATAGGAAAAACTACTAGTTTAGACAACGGCGGTCGGGGGTCGGCACCTGCCGACTGTCAGCGGTATGAAAGCCTTCCGGTGCTGCGTCCTGGCGAGATTTTCCTTACACAAACGGAGACGATGCTGGAATACAAGTTGAAGTTTGTCTGACAAAATACCTAGAGGTAGGTGGTCGACGCCATATTTTCCTCCGGTAGAGAAGAAAATCTCAACACTTGCTGTTCTTCCAACTATGTCTAGATAAACTCTACAACGGCTGCGGTAAGTCTCTCAAATTACTTTATATTAATTAACAACAATATTTCGTTGGAGAAAACTGTTTTTTAGTAAGCCTGAGTAAGCACCTGTCCACCTGTTGCATCATGCGTTGTGCAATATACAGTTTGATGTAAAGTTTTTAAAATCTAATAAAACTATATTGATTCAAGTGTCAGAATCTCGGCACTAAAAAGTAAAGTACATTGACCACAAAATAATTAAGTTTAAAAGTGATTTAACACCGATGTAACGAGATTCGTGTACATCAGTCTAGTTATTGCCCAATGCGCAGTTAGTTTAAGTGGTATAAACTTTTGCTACAATTAACAGTAAAGCTTTATATATATATCTGGCAACTTACTCAGGCACGTTTTGAAAGTAAATGATGACCAGTTCATATTATTTTCTGTAGTAAAAAACTATGTATTTGAATTAACCTCAACCACGTGGTAACTACATATTCACGCTAAGTATAAAGCTATGAGATGGTACAAAGCCATAATTAATTGTCATATTCCAAACAAGGTAACTCACATTAGGTGACGTTAATACTGGGAAGAATTATTGTTATAAAGTATTTTCAAATAAGGCATGTTGGCCATATAAATTTTATCAAGTTGAATTAAATAGCTCAATAACTATGTTGACTTTATATATGTATTTTGGAGGGTGTGCAAGCTTTTGTGGGACATTCGCGTTGTGGTCTCTGACTAAAAATATAATGTGTAATCAGGGTTCACCGATGAAGACGAGAACAACACCTGCTACATAGCTGAACGATGAACACCATAAGCTCCTCGCTACCGGAGGGAATTGGACCACCACCCTAACACCTAATAATGTCGGCCACAAGTTTGTCACTTCAAAAAACCCTTCATGGCTGAAATCAGGTGATAACTATCCAATTATTATTTACACATAGAGTCAACACTCAATCATACCCAGGGACCAGTTATATGCATCTGTCAACTATAACATTACAAGTTTTAAACATTTATTTAGATCCCCAATTGATGGGACAGTTTAGTGTGTGGACTGGGTGCTAAATTAATTGTAAATTCCAATGTATTTCTGCTAAAATTGTCAGCCAGAGACGGGCATGCATTATATAGTTCACATTCAGCATAGATTTTCCATTTATTTCATTATAGGGGTTTCTTTACAGATTTTAAGTCATTCTGGCTATTAGTAATTATCATGTTCAATTCAGTGATATACATATATATATTTTCTTAATTAAAAATCAGTTTAATTTATTTAGTATAAAAAATTTACTGGTGAGGGAGATGCATTTTCAACAAGTTTCAACCAAGCAGTGCCTGTCGATACAGTTTTGAACTTGTTTGTTGAGACAAGTTGAAGGCTGAATCATCAGGATGTTAATGTGTCCGTCTCTGAGCCAAGTGTATTTTTTCATAGGGTTATAATATTATGCAATAATTCTATTTTTATTAATTGGCCCTGTTTCCGTATATATAAATTCTTTATATTATTTATGATAACTGGGGGGCGTTCATTATTTTCAATATTTTTAATTTCTCACTGTAATTAGGCACTTAGCCACTTAGTTTTCAATTTTATTTTGTCCTGGGGACTACTGTATGCTTAAACATTATCTTATACACCTGATGTGTAATCAACCCACACCATGAGGGTAATATTATAATAAAAGTAAATTTCTAATCCTACCAGGGATAATTATAATGAAACAGTAAGAATTTATATACACCATGAGGGTGATATAAAAAGGGCGTGGCAAGACACCTTTATGTATATTTTATTGTATACTATTGTATAATGTATTTGTGTCGTGGAACATGTTATGTATGTATATTTGTGTGTACATTTTGGGGGTTATAAGTGTTATGCATTTAGTGTATTTTTGGTGGGGACTTTGGATATAGGATTTTTATTGGTACAATGTCTTTTATAAAAGAAAGTTAATACATGAAGTCATGTAGTTATATCCTTTTCATTTTTTCATAACAGGTATTCTATCTCAATTAATCATTGCTGATCATTTCTTTAAGGAAATAATTTATTTTATTTAACCTTATAACAAGTATATGAATTGTCACCTTTAAAATTTATTTAATTTGTTTGAGTAATCATTATTTTTATAATTAATATTAGCAAGGAATCTATACCATTTATCTTCATTAAGTTATATGAAGCATTCTAACAGGAACATATAAAATAAATTTTATATTTTATTAATATTTTATGGAAGCTTTATTTCAAGGTTAGTTATAGTTTCAATTTCCATTCATTGGTAGAGTGACATAGCAAATTATTTTCTTGGTTTCAATAATTATTTTCAGGTGGCCTTGTTGAGAAAGTATGCTTTATTTAATTAACTATTTAAGGGGAATTATAGATTACTGTTGGGGTTATTTATTTTATTATTAATTGTGCAATGAGATAGAATAATAAAAGGATTTGTTAATTGTTTAATTCTTGAGTTTTCATTGCAAGTCCCGTCTCACTGGATCCAGCGCATTTTTGGCTTCTCTAGGCCTAAGCCTAGTTATAATTAACTTGTGGCCCCTCTTTACAAAAAAAAAAAAAAAAAAAAATTCTCAAAAGGGTTTTCTCAAAAAAAAATAATTTTTTTTAACCGCTTAAGTAAAGTGGGGTTACATTTGGTAGCAGAGCGTGGTTTCGATCCACGGACCTCTGGGTTATGGGCCCAGCACGTGGGGTGAGGGTGTGCTGAGTCACGAAGACTCAGCGAGTATTCAGTTATTTTACTAGCGGAAAGTCGGAGCGAAACAAGTGAATATACGACCCGGAGTTATTAGCAGTACAGAAATTAAGGCGGTAATTAGTGCTGCGCCCTACCCGTGGATAGGAAAAACTACTAGTTTAGACAACGGCGGTCGGGGGTCGGCACCTGCCGACTGTCAGCGGTATGAAAGCCTTCCGGTGCTGCGTCCTGGCGAGATTTTCCTTACACAAACGGAGACGATGCTGGAATACAAGTTGAAGTTTGTCTGACAAAATACCTAGAGGTAGGTGGTCGACGCCATATTTTCCTCCGGTAGAGAAGAAAATCTCAACACTTGCTGTTCTTCCAACTATGTCTAGATAAACTCTACAACGGCTGCGGTAAGTCTCTCAAATTACTTTATATTAATTAACAACAATATTTCGTTGGAGAAAACTGTTTTTTAGTAAGCCTGAGTAAGCACCTGTCCACCTGTTGCATCATGCGTTGTGCAATATACAGTTTGATGTAAAGTTTTTAAAATCTAATAAAACTATATTGATTCAAGTGTCAGAATCTCGGCACTAAAAAGTAAAGTACATTGACCACAAAATAATTAAGTTTAAAAGTGATTTAACACCGATGTAACGAGATTCGTGTACATCAGTCTAGTTATTGCCCAATGCGCAGTTAGTTTAAGTGGTATAAAGTTTTGCTACAATTAACAGTAAAGCTTTATATATATATCTGGCAACTTACTCAGGCACGTTTTGAAAGTAAATGATGACCAGTTCATATTATTTTCTGTAGTAAAAAACTATGTATTTGAATTAACCTCAACCACGTGGTAACTACATATTCACGCTAAGTATAAAGCTATGAGATGGTACAAAGCCATAATTAATTGTCATATTCCAAACAAGGTAACTCACATTAGGTGACGTTAATACTGGGAAGAATTATTGTTATAAAGTATTTTCAAATAAGGCATGTTGGCCATATAAATTTTATCAAGTTGAATTAAATAGCTCAATAACTATGTTGACTTTATATATGTATTTTGGAGGGTGTGCAAGCTTTTGTGGGACATTCGCGTTGTGGTCTCTGACTAAAAATATAATATGTAATCAGGGTTCACCGATGAAGACGAGAACAACACCTGCTACATAGCTGAACGATGAACACCATAAGCTCCTCGCTACCGGAGGGAATTGGACCACCACCCTAACACCTAATAATGTCTCACCCTAACACCGCAAGTCCCGTCTCACTGGATCCAGCGCATTTTTGGCTTCTCTAGTCCTAAGCCTAGTTATAATTAACTTGTGGCCCCTCTTTACAAAAAAAAAAAAAAAAAAAAAAAAAAAAAATCTCAAAAGGGTTTTCTCAAAAAAAAAAAATTTTTTTTAACCGCTCAAGTAAAGTGGGGTTACAAATGTTCTTCCCAGTTGGTGGATGTTATTAATAAGTCGTCCACGTAGACGGTCGTGAATTTAAGTGCTTCCGGTCCTAACACCTGATCCATGCATTGTATGAATATGGCTACTGAATTTATTAGCCCGAAGGGCAACCTCTTAAAGTGATAGTTGCGTCCCTCAAATATAAAAGCAACATATTTTCGACTGTTGGGATGCAGCTCGACTTGCCAATATCCGCAGACCGTATCCCATGAGCTTATGTATTGTACACCATGGAACTTCTTTAGAATCTCCTCAATTTCACCCGGAGATGTCCGGTTATTAACTAGGTGTTTGTTTATTTCTCGTGCGTCTAAACAAAGCCTCACCTTACCGTTTTTCTTTTTAATTGCTACTATAGGGCTGGTATAAGGGGACTGGCTGGGTTCTATTATATCGTCCTTCATTAGCTGATTGATTTCGGTTCGAACCGCCTCTTTAAGGGAGTATGCGATGGGGTAAGATTTGCGGTTGAAGTTTACCGGTTCTTTGTAATTTAATATACATTGATAATTCCTAACCTTCCCTGGGAGATCTGAAAATACGTGTCTATACTTATTATATATTGTTATTAATCTTTCGAAACTGTCGTATCTCTCTAATCTTTGCCTCCCATAAATTCTCGTTATTGTCAGTGTATTCCAGCTCATGCCTGGATGTTTGGTATCTAGGGTTGGTTGTTATTTGGATGTGGTATATCGTTCTCTCTGGGGGAACTTCCCTGTTTCCTACAATGTCTGCAATCCAATCCGTGTCAGACGTTTTCAAAGTTAATTTGTCCAAACTTAAATCGATTATGGCTGAGTACCTACGTAGAATGTCGCAGCCGATCAAACTACGAAATGGCAGACCCGTTGCTATTAGAAATATCATCGGTATTTTCACACCTTGACTGGTTACTTCTAACCTAACCTGCTTTTTCACTGATTTATTTTGTCGTCCCGTAGCTCCTATCAGGATGATGTTAGTAACAGGTAACGTCGGTATGCTCACCCTGCTTTCCTCCTGAATACGATTGAGCTCGGTGCTATCCATGAGGGAAACGTTGGCTCCGGTGTCGATCATTAATGTGACAGTTATTTCATTAATTTTAGCCGTCACGTACACGATGTCGTGGGTGTGTTGATGATGATCGGTTACTTCTTCTTCTAACAATTCCTGCCTTATATTTTTAAAGTAATGGTTGTACAATATGGTGATTTTATTTGGACTGGTGCCGTAATCATACCCAATAGAGTGGTTCAGCGAAGGGTTTATGTTGTCATAATTTTTCACTGCCGCGAGGAGTTTAAAGAGCTAGTGCTCTCCTCGTGGCGTCGGTCTTGATTATCTACATTATTCCTATCGTCCGTTGTTGTACGTCCTCCCTGATGGGCTGGTTCCTAATTAGGAACAAAGTGTACTTGTGGTCGGTAGTCGCTGTTACGGTTGTCGCCCTCAATGCTGCTACTCCTCCATCGTCCTCCTCTTATACTTCCTCTGTCTCCACTGAAACTGTTTCGTCGTTGGTATCGCCGCCTTCTATCGGGGTCGTAATTGGCTTGCACATAATTGGCTCGGCGATATTGTGACGGTGGATTATTCCCGCCTTGGTTTGATGGTCGATTGGCATTATTATTATTATAATTGGGTCGCCGGTTGTTATTATTATTATTATTATTATGGCTACCGTTATTATTATTGTTATTATTACTACTCTGGTTATTCGGCCTACTATTATTGTTATTGTTGTTATAATTCTGGTTGTTCCATCTGGTCTCTCGGATCCGTGCCAAGCTTTCTTCGACACGTGCTAAGAATTCGATAGGGTTTCTTCGATAGTTTTTAAAATTAATCGCGTCGCGGTTGTCATTTGGTAGCAGATACTGACCTTGGACCGGACGGTTGCGGATAACTTCAATCTCCTCCCGCATTTGCACTATTTCCTGTTGTCTTAGTTCCTCAATTCTTTCTCGATTAGCGACAGTTAGATTTCTTACTGCGTGTACTGATGTACTTACCTTCACAGCGCTCACCTACGTCTATCCTTACCCGTTTAATCTCATCTTGATTCATTCTTTTCAAGGATTCTATTCGGGCTTCAGTCACCTCCTCCATAGTATCGAGCCTCCCGTCGACCTCTTCCCTAGTTCGCTTCAAATCCTGGTCGTGTTGTTCGCACCTTTTGTTTACTTCTATCATTTCTTCCCTCACAACAGCAATCTCCACGTCTATTCTCGTGTTAGTTTTCTCATTGCCTTCTTCCATCCTCCTGCTAATTTCAATCAAGGTGGTGTTCAATTCTTCTCTGATGGCTCTACTGTTATCATCTATTTTACTGTTCAGCGTGTCCATGGATTTATGGGTACTGTCAATCTTTTTATTCAGGTCTTCCCTCATTGACTCTATATTTTTATTTAAGTCACGATGATCCTCCTTCATCGACTCTATATTTTTATTTAATAACTCGATATTCTTCTGATTCTCTTCCCGGGATTTCCTACCATCTTCCCTTAAAGTTCGACTATCTTCCTTCAATGATCGACTATCTTCCTTCAATGATTCCATCATCCTCCTCATCCATTCTTGGAAGGCTATTTCTCCTGATTGCGTGACTCCCTCAGCTTGTCTGGGTTGGCTGTCGACCCTCACTTCTACTTCCGGTTCTACCTGGAGTGTTTCGTCAGGTTGATTTTCGATATTATTGATGGTAATAACTTCCATTTTGTGTACGGGCCGTGCTTCATAGGTCTCTGTATCCCGTTGTATTTCTCCTACCTGACTGTCCTTATATCTCGTATCATATTGATGGGTGTGCGGCATGTTTATTCTTTTGTGTCTACCGGGCTGTTTAAAATATAAAAATATTTTTATTTAATATTTTTAAGCCACACTAGTTGGTGCGCCAATTTGTAATAAAATAATTAAAAGGTGTTCGCGTGGGGTGTATTTCTGCCTCACGTTGTACGCGTCAATTTGTAATAAAATATTCGGGTGATAAATAAAATTATGTTTATGTTTAAAAAGCCACACTGTTGGGCTAGCCAATTTGTAACCAAACTCAAATATATATGAATCGAATAAAAATTGATTATGTTTGATGTATTAGTTTGACATGTATTAAGGTTTGTAGTTGTTTGTAATTGAAGGTTACTAATTTTGTAAAGCGATTTAAAATGTAACATTCGAGGTTACTCAAAGTGTGTTTACAATTGTGTAATTATAATTGTCTGAAAAGAATTCCCTTAAATCAAACAAATAAAATAGTCGTGTTGGTAATATTTAAATACTAGATTTGCTTAAGATTAACAGTAAAGTATTATAGTTGGTCGCTTGATGATGATGATCGTCTTGTTGATACTGGCTGTGAAACTTCTCCTCCAGGTCGATAATAGTCTAAGTACGTTATGTCTAGTAATGTCTGGACAATATAATAAACATAATATACTTTCACGTACCTGGTCGTGTTTTCTAGAAGTTCAATAAGCTGTCAACTCAGTTTACAAAAACCAACTCACTTTAGTTGCAAGGTTAGATTGCCTTGTTTGTTAGTGGGCGCCACACGGATTTATTTTGGGAAAATCCCATGTAAAACCCACAAATAGAATCACTGAATGATTTAAAAAATTTAAAATAATTGTTTATTACCTTTATGGCAATGCTATTCCAAGATATTTAATCACAACTGAAGGTTGTTTGAGTTTTCTAAATAAAATATTTAACTATCTGTTAGAAATAAATTAAGTCGAGTTATGCTGTTAATAATGGGTCTTATTCATACCCTTGATAGAGAATTCAAAACAAATATAATTAAAACATACAATGATGTACAATTGTAAATAAGTTATTATATACCCTATAAGGCTTGCTCAGAACATGAGTGGTAAATCTGGCTAAGTCCAGATGTTAGTTATTTTAACAGTAATATTATTAAAATCTCAGATATGAGTTCTTTGAGACACAAAAAAGAAAGTCATGCCTACACAATCGCTAATGATTTTCTGATATGAAATTGATTAATAATGCCTTTGACGTTACTTTTGTAAAGTAAACAAATAAAAATAACCTATTTGATAGGTTGTGCGTTCGTCACGCTTGATTTCTGAATTACAAAGTTTATAATTTGAGAACACTTATAACTAACATTCAGCTTAATTAATAATGACAAATTCATAAAATAAATTGAGACATGGTGTAATATTGAAATGTTTCGGTGGTTTGCGTCAGTACAGATCAGTGTATAAAAACGTACAGGTTATGGCGCTCGGAGAAAAAAATGAATAATGGTTGCACTGTTACCTTTTGGTTTTAATTATTTAATTAAAACTCATTTAGCACCTTGATAATCGGATTATAGTGATTATCGTTTTTCACTGCACACGCACAAGAACAGAGTATTTCGATCCGCTTCTAACTTAATGGATCGTGAATAATATTATTTAATCACTTCTGTTCATTATTTTCCCGCACTAAATTGAAATAATACTGCACATAATCACTATGGTTCTCTGTAGGATAATTTGAAGTAGTTGTAGTTTGGTGTTGAGCTATTTCCTTTGAAGTGTTATGTTGATGACGCTAACAGTTATTAAAAATATTGAGATGGCGAGCACACGTTCCGTGCTGTATGAAGTTGATAAGTGTCTGATGAGAATCGGTTACATTCTCTTATATACCCTCTTCTTCGATCGGCCTTAGGCAAAAATGTTAATTACTAACTAATTTTGTGATTGGTTCTTGCAGGTGTGATGAGTATGACGTATTGTCTTTATAGCCGTTAATAACGGTTTTTTAACTGCCAAACTCTGAGATGACAGATAGCTTTCAATGTTGTTGGTATTAGTAAACAAATTTCTGATGCATATTTTGTAAATGATGCTAACACCTTTCACGCACTTAATACAGTTGCGATTGGGTCGATATCATCATCAAATTAAAGATCATTTTGTCCCCTTTAATTTGACATAGTTTGATACCGAGTTAATTTCACTTTTACTGACATTGCTACATAAACAATGTTCAGGTACACTACTCCGCACTGTCGCCTGTTTACCTGAATCGACTATTATACACTTTGATTAATATTGTTTGTGTTCACATAGCATTTTATTACTCAAACGTTTATGTGGGAACACGATTAACTCTGTACTGACCTTCGATTACCTTAACTTTATACATTGTAATGAGCGATTCTTATTACTATGACATTTCGTTTTACACTAACTCGTTCTATTCTACTACTTAACAATTGAATTATGATTAAATATATCATTTTAATAATGTTTTTTGCTATGTTGGAGCATAACAATTGTTCTGTGTATTTAATTTACACTTACGTTACCTCCCAATAATAAACTTACTGATTATTGTTTGGTCTAGGCCTTGTTAAGACATACCGTTTATATTGGAATTTTGCCTTAACAACATTTACTGGTTCACAATTCGGTAATTTGTTGAGGTACCTTATTCGTATAAGATTCCCTCTTACAAATTTTTTTTCTTTCTCATAAGTATATTTGATATTGAAATATATCTTTGTTCTCACTTTGTAGCCATTGCTAATTTTAGTTTTTGGCATTCATAATTTACTAGTCATGGTTAAATTTATTATCAGAAAAATGCTAATTCTGATTTCACAGTATTCAGATCCTTATTGATTCACTTTTTATTTACATATCATATTCTGTTTACACTATCTACTGACTTGATTGACAGCTTAATGTAAATTTACTCTGTCCATCAGTTTGTGTTAGTCATTGTCTGGTTGTAGTGTCAAACAGTATTTGTGTTTACTGTTTCATGTGGCACTTCTGCTTCTTTCTTCTTTCTTGATTCCTCTCTTCTTGTTTATTCTTATCACTATATTCCCTATTTACATTATTGTTCTGTCCTTATAAAATCTGACAGTATACGTTTAGGTTAGGTAACATTTTGTTATGTTACAAGAGGAACCTTTCCTATTCCAGGCGGAAATGGAAGAACTAGCAGAGGAAGTACATATTGTAACGACTCGCTTGTTACTGTTTATAATATCAAAATATTATTTGAAATATTAAAGGTTGTAGTTGTTGAAAATTGAAAGTTACTAATTTTATAAAGTAGTTAAAATGTAGCATCAGATGTTATGAAAAGTGTGTTTACAATTGCAAAATTATAATTGTCTGAAAAGAATTCCCTTAGATAAAAAAATAAAATAGTTGTGTTAATATTATTTAAACACTAACGTTGCTTAAATTTAAAAATAAACTGTACTAGCTGGTCGCTTGATGTTGGTGACCGTCTTGATGATACTAGCAGCGAAACTCCTCCTCCAGGTTGATAGTCGTCTAAGTACGTTAAGTCTAGTAATGTCTGGACAATAGAATTAATAAAATACACTTCCACGTACCTGTTCGTGTTTTCTGGAAGTTCGGAAGTTCAATAAATCAGTAAGCTGCCAAGACAGTTTACAAAACCAACTCACTTTATCTACAAGGTTAGGTTACCTTGTTTAATAATGGGCGCCACACAGGTTTATTTCTGTAAAATCCCGTGGAAAACCCATTAATAGAATCAAATAATAATTTTAAAAAGTCAAAACCGTGTTTATTGCCCTTATGGCAATGCAATTCAACAATAGTTAATCACAACTGAAGGTTGTTTTGATTCTTCTGAATGAATTATTTATCTGTTTTTTAGAAATAAATTAAGTCAAGTTATGCTGCTAATAATGGGGTTTTATTTGTACCCTTGATAGTGAATTCAAACAAATATAATTAAAAGAATACATTGATGTACAATTGCAAATATTTTGTTACATACCCTATACAACTGGCTCAGAGCATAAACAATAATTCTGGTTAAGTCCAGATATCCTTTACTTTAAACATTAATATTATTTATATCTCAGGCGTAAGTTCTTTGAAACACAAAAAAGAATGCTCATGCCTACACAATAGCTAATTATTTTCTGATATAATATCGACTAGTAATGCCTTTTAGTTTACTATTATAAAAATAAAAATAAAACCTATTTTATAGGTTAGGCGTTCGTCACGCTTGATTCATGATTTACAAAGTTATATGGTGAGATCACTTATGACTAACATCCAACTTAAATAGGATTGACAAATCCATTAAATAAATTCAGACATGGTGTGATACAGAAAATGTTTCAGTGTTATGCGTCAGTACAGATTTGTTTATCAAAACATATAGGTTATTACACTTGGTGTAATGAATAAATTGTCACCCTGTTACCTTTGTGTTTTTAATCTTTCGATTAAAATTCAATTAAACACATCAATGATCGGATTATAATGATCATTGTTATTCACTACACACGCACATGAACAGAGAAAATTGGTCCGCTTCTGACTAAAAGGACCTTATATGATATTATTTAATTATTTCTTCTGTTCGTTATTTTCCCGCACTAAATAAAATAATACTGCACTTAAACGCACTGGTTCTTTGTAGAATATCTTGTAGTTACCTTTTGTTGTTGCCGAAAAGATTCCATCGATGCACTATTACAATGACGCTATCAGTTAGCAAAAATTTTGATGAGACGAGCGCACCTGCCGCTCCGAATGAAAGTAAAAAGTGTCTAACGGTAATAAGCCGCTGTTCCTTATATACCCTATGGTTTGATCAGCCTTAGGCGATTGTTTTACTTATTAAGCTATTTTCTGATTGGCTTAGCCAGGCGTTACAAAAGTGACGTATTGTCTTTTCAACTGTCACTAACGGTTTTTTAACCGACTCTCGCCAGAATGATTGACAGCCGTCGTTGTTGTTAGTGTTGATAAACAGTTTTCTTATTCATTTTGTGCAAATGATGCTAACGCCTGTCACGCATTTATTATAGTTGCGATCGGGGTCGTATCGCTATCAAATTAAAGGATATTTTTTCCTCTTCAATTTGATATAGTTTGACACTGGTTTATTTACACTTTCACTGATATTTTTTAATAAACAATGTTCAGGTACTTGGCTTCGTTCTGTCGTCTGCTAATCAAAGCCGGCGATTACACTCTCTTATTAATATTGTTTGTGTTCCACATCGCGTTTTTTCACTTAAACGTTTATGTTAGAACACCATTATATCCTTCCTGATATTTATTTGCTGAATATTATGATTAAACCTTAACTTATACATTGCTATTAACTATACTTACTCACTATGACATTTTGTTTCACATTATTTTGCTCCATTCTATTCATTAACAATTGAACTATTAATTATATAACATCTTAATAATGCTTATCGCTATGTTTGGGTATAAAGACTGTTCAGTGTATGTGATTTACACTTCTAGTACTTTCCACTAATCACCTTACTGATGATTGTTTGTTTTAGGCATTGCTGAGGCATACCGTTTGTATCGGATTTCTGCCTTAATAACATTTATTAGTTCACAATTCGGTACCTTGCTGAGGTAGCTTATTTGTATAAGGTTCTCTCTTACAAACATGTTTACTTGTCATAAGCATATTTGAGACTGTAATACAGCTTCAATCTCACATTGTGGCCATAGCTAATCTTAGTTCTTGGCATTAATAGTTACTAGTCATAGTTGATTAATTCTCAGCCAAATGCTGATGCGGATATCACATTATTCAGATTCTTATTTAATGATTTTTTATTAACATGTCAAATTTAATTTAATTTATTCACTGACTCGCTTGACAGCTTAAAGTGAATTTAATTTGTCCATTAGTTTGTGTCAGTTATAGTATGGTTGTAGTGTCAAGCAGTATTTGGGTTTACTGCTTCTTGTGGCACTTCTTCTTCTTTCTTCTTCAATGGTTCCTCTCTTCTTGGCTACTCTTATCATTATATTATCTATTTACATTACTGTTATGTATTTATCACATCTGATGGTATATGTCTAGGTTATGTAACATCTGGTCATGTTACATATACTCCCCCCTCAAAACTGATAATTTGAGAGAAAATTTGAATTTTTGATAAAATTATCATTTCCTTTCAGTTTTTTAGTATATTACTACTGTTTTTCGTCTTGTACTCTTTACATTGACCTTTAACATACTATTAGTGTGTTACACTAGGTTGAGTTCTTGGCTAGTGATATAAATCTTAGCTTACTAGTATTTTTTCAAGTTTCTCACATTTTTAGTCATTTAATTACAATAGGTTTCACTTCTTAAATTAACAATTTCCTGTCTTATATACACTTTTCTTTCTCATTACATATCTTTACTTTTGCGATTATCTCAATGGTTCTTTCATTTTTTACCTCACAGATTCTTTAATAATAGTCCTTGATACATTACTATATAATTCCCTAACGTTTGTAGTGGGTTCGGAATCAGAGTGGCTCACTGTGGCATACATTCTCTGCCGTTCCTCATTACACATACTCAGAATCAGAGGCATCCTCATCTCTGTCTGAGACAAAATAAAAATTGCACATAGCAATAGTTGCACTATCACAACACATAAAATATAACATATCATTCATTTTTCAATAATATAACATATTCAATATAATATTCAAGGTATTAGAGGTTTCATTTGTATCACATCTCCTTCTTTTATACTTTCTAACATACTTCCTTTTCACAGGTAATTATTTCTTTTCAGACTTGACATTCTCGGCCATGCTTTTTATTAGCCGTATTGTTACCTTTTTATACTAGTTGACAATTTGTTTTGGTTTACTTGAGTATTCTTAAAATTACACACCTACATTGATCCTTATATAATTATGCAGTTGTTTCTTACATATAGAGTTTACAATATTTCATTCTTACAATAGTTTACTAGCTTTTCTCTCGTCGATAAATTACACTTATCCTGAATTATCAGGGTTTACAGTATTCATATACTAAATGTTTGTGTTAGATGTTCTCTGACATATCTTGTCACATACAATATTTGGTAATTAAATAACATTTTTCTTTCTCTTCATTCCACAATAATAATAGCCATCTTTATAATCAACTCTTTTTGGTATTCTGCCTCTCTACTCCTTCAAGTGTCTGATAATTTACACTTATTCTGGATGATTTTATTTCTTGTTTATGGAGTATACAATATTTGATAATTACAACACAATGTGATAATATAATAACAACATATTAATATCTGATTTTATAGACATTCTTGGGGTTACATTGTTCATTTAATAAACATTTTTCTCTCTCTCTACTTTCCATAATAATATCCTTCTTTCATGTTACTCTCTTTGGTTTTCTTCTTCTCTACTCCTTCAAGTGATGGTGGTTTTCACTTATTCTGGATGATTTTATATAATATTTTAGTTTTGTGAGAGGTATACAATATTCATTTGATAAACATTTAAATTCTTGTTACATACAATATTCATTTGATAAACATATTTTTTTTTCTTCCTTAAATATAGCATGGTAATTTTAGTTATAAAATAGTAGTATCTCCTCTTTAAATTAATCTAACATAGGAGTATTAGAGTAATTTTATGTCATTATCCAAGGTATATTTTTGTTATATGCCACTTTTGGCTCTCTATGATATAATAGATATCTTTCTTCTCATTAAATTATTTGGTTTACAATACACATTTTTCTACCATTTAGTATGATAGATCTGGCTCTTATTTAATAGGTAACAAATAGTTTGGCCTATACCCTAATACTACACACTTTTTATAACACAATATGGCAAATAGGTTTGCTATAGGCAATTAGTCACTTTCAATACCTTGGGCATAATACATGATCCTTCTAATCACTAATTGAATCCGTTTATAGTAGTTATTTTTAAAAAATTTTTTATACACTAACTATTCCGGTGGTAAATGTTGCCTACCACTATACTTTATCTGTTTTTAACAATAATCACATTTATGGTCTACATATTTGGGGTTACATTGTGCTTTTCCACTCTATTGGGTTTATTGTTTGGGACAATTACGTTTCACAGGTATCCTTTTTCATATCTGTCTCTAGTACTACCTGTTTGTGGTATCTGGCACCCTATCCCTATCATGCGGTTCTTCCACTTGGCGGCTACCAGATAGTCATTGGCTCCCCGTTTTCTCGCCTTCTTCTTCTCATCATTTTTAGTATCCATGTGTCCAGTGTACTCCTGGTCTTTGTTATTATTGACGTCTAGTACCTCCTCTAACTCTGGTTGATCATCATTAGTTTCCTGGCTGGATTTTTCCATTGATTGGTCCCTCTTCTTCCGTAATTCCCTTATTTCTTGGGCATACCCTTCAATGATCCGGTCCAGCTGTTCTTGATACCCTTTCCTTTTCTTGGAATGCCTTATTCTCCCTTTGGAAATATTTGCTTTAAGTATTTTATTGGTTGTAGTCTTCTTTGTTGTAGCACATTTCTTCTCTTCATCCAGCTTCATGAAGCTCCTTCGGTACTCCTCCCTGTAGACTCCTTCTTTACGGTTGATGACTGGGAAATAACTCATATTAACTAGACCACTTCGAGTCATTTCGATTAATTCCTTTGTTACCCTAGTCTTCTTTGGGCGTATTATTCTTCTTATCTTCGCCTCCTTTTCTTAATTATTTCGTTCTTTTCTTCATGACTTTTAATTTTTAAATTCACTTGTTCGGTGTTTTTATTTCCGGGTAATTCTTTTGTCTCCACTTGATCATCACACATGGGCGGATTATTTTGTTCTAATTCTTCCTTCTCGGCTACTAACTCTTCCGCTTCCTTAATTACCTGAGTGTTCTCTATACTTCCGGTATCGATCTCCTTATATTGAACATCCTCCTGATTTCTGTCAAACTCATTTTCAGACGATGATGTATTTGAGTCCCCTTCATTCTCAGTTTGTTCGACCTCATCTTCAGGTTGCAATTCTTCTGTGGTTTCATCATTGGGTATCTCTTCAGTTTCTGAGTTGCTGTCGTTTCGTAATTCTCCTCTTATGGTCTGACCCACTTCTTCCGTATATTTCTTATTCATTTCATCCATTTTCTGGCTAATCTTATTTAATGTGGTGTTCAACTCTTCTCTTAACGATCTACTGCCGTCATCTATTTTGCGGTTCAACGCGTCCATGGATCTATTGGTATCGTCTAATTTTTTATGGAGATCTTCTCTTAATGATTCGATATTTTTCTGGCCGTCATCCATTTTCCTGTTGATCGATTCCATATTTTTATTTAACTCCCGATGATTCTCCTTCATTGACTCTATATTTTTATTTAATAACTCAACATTCTTTTGATTCTCCGCCCGGGATTTCTTACCATCTTCCTTCATTAATTCGAAGTTTTTATTATTTTCCACAATCGCCCTCATTATGTCTTGTAGGCTTATGTCCCCTGACGGCGCGGGTCTCTCAGGTTGCTTGGGTTGGTTGTTGACCCTCACTTCCATTTCCGGTTCTACATAGAGTGCTTCTTCAGGTCGAGTTTCTATGTTATTAATGGTAATGACTTCCATCTCGTGTGTGGGTTGTATCTCATATGTCTCTGTATCTGGTTGTACCTCTCCTGCTCGGCTGTCCTTGTATCTTGTGTCGTACTGATGTGTGTGTGGCATGTTTGTTCTTTTGTGTCTACCGGGCTGATTTAAAATATAAAAAATATTTTTATCTAATATTTTTTCCAGCCTCACGTTGCTGGTCGCCAATTTGTAACGACTAATCTGTTACTGTTTATAATATCAAAATATTATTTGAAATATTAAAGGTTGTAGTTGTTGAAAATTGAAAGTTACTAATTTTATAAAGTAGTTAAAATGTAGCATCAGATGTTATTAAAAGTGTGTTTACAATTGCAAAATTATAATTGTCTGAAAAGAATTCCCTTAGATAAAAAAATAAAATAGTTGTGTTAATATTATTTAAACACTATCGTTGCTTAAATTTAAAAATAAAGTGTACTAGCTGGTCACTTGATGTTGGTGACCGTCTTGATGATACTAGCAGCGAAACTCCTCCTCCAGGTTGATAGTCGTCTAAGTACGTAAAGTCTAGTAATGTCTGGACAATAGAATTAATAAAATACACTTCCACGTACCTGTTCGTGTTTTCTGGAAGTTCGGAAGTTCAATAAATCAGTAAGCTGCCAAGACGGTTTACAAAACCAACTCACTTTATCTACAAGGTTAGGTTACCTTGTTTAATAATGGGCGCCACGCAGGTTTATTTCGGGAAAATCCCGTGGAAAACCCATTAATAGAATCAAATAATAATTTTAAAAAGTCAAAACCGTGTTTATTGCCCTTATGGCAATGCAATTCAACAATAGTTAATCACAACTGAAGGTTGTTTTGATTCTTCTGAATGAATTATTTATCTGTTTTTTAGAATTAAATTAAGTCAAGTTATGCTGCTAATAATGGGGTTTTACTTGTACCCTTGATAGTGAATTCAAACAAATATAATTAAAAGAATACATTGATGTACAATTGCAAATATTTTCTTACATACCCTATACAACTGGCTCAGAGCATAAACAATAATTCTGGTTAAGTCCAGATACCCTTTACTTTAAACATTAATATTATTTATATCTCAGGCGTAAGTTCTTTGAAACACAAAAAAGAATGCTCATGCCTACGCAATAGCTAATTATTTTCTGATATAATATCGACTAGTAATGCCTTTTAGTTTACTAATATAAAAATAAAAATAAAACCTATTTTATAGGTTAGGCGTTCGTCACGCTTGATTCATGATTTACAAAGTTATATGGTGAGATCACTTATGACTAACATCCAACTTAAATAGGATTGACAAATCCATTAAATAAATTCAGACATGGTGTGATACAGAAAATGTTTCAGTGTTATGCGTCAGTACAGATTTGTTTATCAAAACATATAGGTTATTACACTTGGTGTAATGAATAAATTGTTACCCTGTTACCTTTGTGTTTTTAATCTTTCGATTAAAATTCAATTAAACACATCAATGATCGGATTATAATGATCATTGTTATTCACTACACACGCACATGAACAGAGAAAATTGGTCCGCTTCTGACTAAAAGGACCTTATATGATATTATTTAATTATTTCTTCTGTTCGTTATTTTCCCGTACTAAATAAAATAATACTGCACTTAAACGCACTGGTTCTTTGTAGAATATCTTGTAGTTACTTTTTGTTGTTGCCGAAAAGATTCCATCGATGCACTATTACAATGACGCTATCAGTTAGTAAAAATTTTGATGGGACGAGCGCACCTGCCGCTCCGAATGAAAGTAAAAAGTGTCTAACGGTAATAAGCCGCTGTTCCTTATATACCCTATGGTTTGATCACCCTTAGGCGATTGTTTTACTTATTAAGCTATTTTCTGATTGGCTTAGCCAGGCGTTACGAAAGTGACGTATTGTCTTTTCAACTGTCACTAACGGTTTTTTAACCGACTCTCGCCAGAATGATTGACAGCCGTCGTTGTTGTTAGTGTTGATAAACAGTTTTCTTATTCATTTTGTGCAAATGATGCTAACGCCTGTCACGCATTTATTATAGTTGCGATCGGGGTCGTATCGCTATCAAATTAAAGGATATTTTTTCCTCTTCAATTTGATATAGTTTGACACTGGTTTATTTACACTTTCACTGACATTTTTTAATAAACAATGTTCAGGTACTTGGCTTCGTTCTGTCGTCTGCTAATCAAAGCCGGCGATTACACTCTCTTATTAATATTGTTTGTGTTCCATATCGCGTTTTTTCACTTTAACGTTTATGGTAGAACACCATTATATCCGTCCTGATATTTATTTGCTGAATGTTATGATTAAACCTTAACTTATACATTGCTATTAACTATACTTACTCACAATGACATTTTGTTTCACATTATTTTGCTCCATTCTATTCATTAACAATTGAACTATTAATTATATAACATCTTAATAATGCTTATCGCTATGTTTGGGTATAAAGACTGTTCGGTGTATGTGATTTACACTTCTAGTACTTTCCACTAATCACCTTACTGATGATTGTTTGTTTTAGGCATTGCTGAGGCATACCGTTTGTATCGGATTTCTGCCTTAATAACATTTATTAGTTCACAATTCGGTACCTTGCTGAGGTAGCTTATTTGTATAAGGTTCCCTCTTACAAACATGTTTACTTGTCATAAGCATATTTGAGACTGTAATACAGCTTCAATCTCACATTGTGGCCATAGCTAATCTTAGTTCTTGGCATTAATAGTTACTAGTCATAGTTGATTAATTCTCAGCCAAATGCTGATGCGGATATCACATTATTCAGATTCTTATTTAATGATTTTTTATTAACATGTCAAATTTCATTTAATTTATTCACTGACTCGTTTGACAGCTTAAAGTGAATTTAATTTCTCCATTAGTTTGTGTCAGTTATAGTATGGTTGTAGTGTCAAGCAGTATTTGGGTTTACTGCTTCTTGTGGCACTTCTTCTTCTTTCTTCTTCAATGGTTCCTCTCTTCTTGGCTACTCTTATCATTATATTATCTATTTACATTACTGTTATGTATTTATCAAATCTGATGGTATATGTCTAGGTTATGTAACATCTGGTCATGTTACAATATACGTGAAACAGCAAAAGAAGTGACTGGAAAGCCAACTATGGGTGTCAAAGAAAACCCCTTGTTTGTTCCTGAGTTAATAGAAGCGCCCCGGGGAAAAGTTGCTAAAGATGAAGTTACGCAAGAGGTTGTTGACGAGATCCAATCCGACTTGGATCAGCCAGTGGTGTTTAGGTCAGCATTACATGACGCAACGGGAGTGATTCCAGCAGAACTAGCAGTTGAGCGCAAGACTCGTATTCCTGGGAACTTGATGTTCAGATCACACGAGACCGAATTCGAAGGACAGGAGAATTATCTTTCACAAGGACATCCACCTAGATCACCTGGCCAATATTACTTCAGAGACGGTTTGCCAGTTCGGGACGAACAGGCTTAAGGAGGGGGCAGTGTTGCGAAAAGCGTACCAAACAATCCAATCCAGAACTTTCTCCACTCCCCCCGTCCAGTGTGGCAGCTGTGCGTCATTCAAGTAGATGATTCTGTTGAGTACCAGGAAGTACGCATTAAGCAGCTGGCGTGCAGTTAAGGAGGGAAAGCTGTACTCGGCCTCAGCACAGCATATATAAAGCCATAGCTGCCGGGTTGTCAGTTAGTTACGTGAGCAACTTCCGCTAGTGTGGATTGAGTGCTTGTCAAAGTGAAGAATTATTGTGTTATGTGTTTTATAATTGTGCAAGACTCTATTTGTAGACATTGTTTATTGCATGTGAACAATTTTTATTTGATTTGTTATAAGAGACTGTGTTGTTAATTATGAACTGTTTAACTGTGAAAATTAAAGCTGGTGATTAGTGACTTAATTGGTGTCTTGTACTTATTTTGTTTCCACTGTACCTACGATGATCAAGTAGACCGTCATAACAATATTTTTTCTTTCAATATATATATATTTCTTTAAATAAGTGTAAGCAACGGTTTTCCCTTTGATATTTAATTAGTTATTTCAAGCCACTAAAATCTTACTCCTCTCTACACTAACAAAAAGATTTATTGTACAACAGTAATACTGAACGTGACAATGTAGTAGATGCTTATATTGCTTTAGACTTAACTCTGTCCCTGAGAAAATGTGAACTAGAGTGAGAGCATAGACACGCGCACACAATGGTATAAACAAACCAATGACTCCTGAGAAATACCAATTCACATTACATTATCTAAACTCACGCAATACTCCCTTTCCTCTCATCTAAAAAAAATATGTTTCTTACAAGGTACTTATTTTGCTTACTTACAAGACTTTTATTTTGCACAAGGTACTTGTAACTCATCACTACAATTTCTGTTTTTTAATTAACACTTTTATTTTAGTTGTCTTGATTATTCATCACTTCTTTCACAGCGCTAACACTTATCTAAAAATGAAACTTTTTCTTGTGAACTTACTGTTTATTCTCTTCTCGTCGAACGCGTTTCGGCGTACGTATTCGCCTTCTTCAGCTTAGAGACAGACTGCCATCATTTAGTAACGGTTGTTGTGTGGAATGTGTAGTGGGAGTGGTGCGTGGAGGAAGGGGATTGGCGCGGGGATTCAATTTAATAGTTGTCTTGATTGTTCATCTCTTCTTTCACAGCACTATCACTTTACTAAAAATTAACTTTATCTTGTGAAAAACTTACTTTTTTCGTCGGACGCGTTTCGGCTTAAGTATCCGCCTTCTTCAGCTTTTTGGTCAGACTGCCATCATTTCGTAACGGTTTTTGTGTGGAAGGTGTAGTGGGGGTGGTGTGTGGAGGAAGGGGATTGGTGCATTTATTCTGAACATTTAAAAGCTCTAACCAACAACAATATACACTCCGCATTTGCCACACACATACACACAGAAAACCACAATTACACCAACATAGACACCAATCTCGAAATTTTACATTACTTACCTAAAGGCCGAAAACTCAACACAACTGAACAATACAAAATATATAAACACCACACAACACAACCAAACAACATACTCAACGATCAATTACAATATAAATCACATACACTTTTTGACACAATTTTACAAAAAACAAACATCAAGTTGAATCCCTGCACCAATCCCCTTCCTCCACACACCACCCCCACTACACCTTCCACACAAAAACCGTTACGAAATGATGGCAGTCTGACCAAAAAGCTGAAGAAGGCGGATACTTAAGCCGAAACGCGTCCGACGAAAAAAGTAAGTTTTTCACAAGATAAAGTTAATTTTTAGTAAAGTTCAATTTAATGTTTGTTTTTTGTATAATTGTGTCAAAAAGTGTATGTGATTTATATTGTAATTGATCGTTAAGTATGTCGTTTGGTTGTGTTGTGTGGTGTTTATATATTTCGTATGTAACACAACTGAACAATACGAAATATATAAACACCACACAACACAACCAAACGACATACTTAAACGATCAATTACAATATAAATCACATACACTTTTTGACACAATTATACAAAAAACAAACATTAAATTGAATCCCTGCGCCAATCCCCTTCCTCCATGCACCACCCCCACTACACATTCCACACAAAAACCGTTACTAAATGATGGCAGTCTGTCTCTAAGCTGAAGAAGGCGAATACGTACGCCGAAACGCGTTCGACAAGAAGAGAATAAACAGTAAGTTCACAAGAAAAAGTTTCATTTTTAGATAATTTTATTTTACTTATACATTTGTTCCACTTGAATCCCACACTTTTAAATACTCACGTTAATTATTTAGCACCCATGGGAAATGGATTCTTTCTTTCATGACAGGCAGCAGTTTTTAACAGTGGGCACTGTTTCTTACAGCACACTTATACAAATCATCAAGAAAAAGTTTCCTTTTCTCACATGTTTTATGTTTTTCTTCGGTGTGGAGTTTTCTTTCTGAACTGCATTTCATTTAAAAAGTATTTAACAAAGTCTTCCGATTTATTATAGTAATACACAGCTTGTTTTGTTGCTTGATTCAGTAGGTATGTCAGTGAGTTTTGTTGTTTTTGTTCATCACATTTTTCAATTAAATTACTAATTATTTTGCGACCTTCACTGTGAACAACAAAACTTCATTTTCTTTCTTTCAATGGCCCTTGAAGGAACATTGTGAATAGACAGCTACAAATAAACACATAACAGGATAATTCAGTCACTAATTATTTTGTGACCTTCACTGTGAACAACAAAACTTCATTTTCTTTCTTTCGATGACCCCTGAAGGAACATTGTGAATAGACAGCTACAAATAAACACATAACAGGATAATTCAGTCACTAACTGAAAGTACACTAATCTTAAACAATGGTTCACAAATTCATGTTGCTAATATTACTATAACACACTACTTAAAAAGTACTAATTTTTAGGCACAAAACCAACCAATAAACGCACTTAATACTGCAACTGGGAAAACCAGATCATAGTAAAATTACAAAGTGTATATCCATTTCCTTTGTGAGTGGATGCCTGTGTAAACCATTGGCCTTGACAAACTAACAATACTAACACAAACACACTCGCTCATACTTTATCCCTTCCATCAGGGACACAGAGTTCAGTCTCATGCAGTACATTTCAGAGATGCCCTAATTAATGTAGTAATTTATGAATGATTTTACAGAAATGCAATAAATGACCATGACATCATGGCTACTTTATGTACAATTGAATTTAAATACTGTACCCATGATTACAGTGTGTTACTGGTGAAGTGTTATCAGGTACTATGTCATAAACAACCCCATTACAAACATACCTGTCAGAAAAACTTTATGGTTCAAAATGTTAGTGCATAGCAGTGTCCCTGCACCTGCAATTTAACAATGCCTTCGCTAAATTGTTGCCATCAAAATGCCAGCATATCGACAGATGGACCCTGACCAAGTTTGGTTTTTATTCACTCTTTAGTACTACCTTTGTTTATCTTTCATTCATTATTTATTGTGGTTTCTGTTTATGTATAGGAGCTCAAAGAATTAGATTAGCTTTTTTGTGTATTTCGTTTATATATTAATAATAACAACAGCAACAATAGTAATTACATATTATTTATCTGTACCATTGTGATTAATTTCCATTTTGTCTATCATTCTCAAGAATGTTGGAACATGTTTTCAATTGGAAAGGATGTCTTTTTATTTATGGTGGGTTTGTATATAAAAGGGACAAGGAAGAAACAGAACGGGAAGAATGTTTGGAAATAGGTAGGTAAAATTAAAAAAAAGATACTGGACATTTGATGAGGAAGTTATATGGAAGTCAAACAATCATAACTGCCCTTCTTGTCCTACAGTCTTTGAGAAGACTGTTTTAAAATGAAGGATCGAGTTAAAATATATTCATAAATTCCAGCCTAAACACTGGGAGAAGTATTAACAATGATTCATCATCTGTTCCTACCAAGCTTCCATCAAATCAAGAAACAAATATAACTATTGTTACAACACAAATAAGCCAACCCAATACCAGGGATGAACAAGATAATATTGAATTTAAAATAATACTTCATGTTAAATAAAAATGATTAATTTAAATAAAATATAAAAACCATGACTCGACAAACGACGACATGACCTAACCCAAGTGACTGACCCAACAAAAGGAACCAACAGAAGAAGGGAACCATGAAAAACGAACGAGAATAAAACCAAAGAAGAGAAGAAGGTGATTGATGAAACCAAAGGAAGAAGGGAAAAACCAAAACCCGAACAAAAATGAAACAAGTTCATGGAATTAAACGACTCAATGTAACACGTTGAAAGGAACCCAAAGGAGAAGGTGGAAAAACCAAGGTATTAACCAAATACAATGAAAATGAAGAAGGAGGGAACAGATAAAAATGAGAATCAATAATGATACACAAACAAGTAATAAAGCATAGGAGAAGGAGAAATAATGCACTCAAAAATAATATTGGAACCAAGACCAATAATTAACCTATGAGAAAGGAAAAAGTAAATGTCATTATCCTTTAATGGACAATCATAATTTAGGGAAGAAACCCTCGTAAACAATGTTAAAGATAAAAATGATAAAAAAGTAAACTAAACCCCAATTTAGAATTAGATGTAAGAATAGTATTGTAAGGACATAAAATTGTTAATAATATTAAGGATATATTGTAATGAAAGAGAAAAAACGAATAGTGAGATAGTAATTAGAGGGATTACCCATTCAGAAACACTTAAAATACAAAAACATTTGTGAAGTGCGAAATGAAAGTGTAAAACCCCAAAGTGTAGTGATAAAGAAGGTACACTAAATAAATTATAATTAACTATAAATAATTTAAGAGTGAAGGTAATGATTGAGTGAAAATATTGTAAAGTATAGAATGGAAATATAGTGAAAAATAGTGAGTGATAAAAACATTAACAATTAATAATTCCTAAAGAACACTAAAAGTTTAATAGTGAAAAATAATAGTGAGTAAGTATGTTGTGAAAAATAGTATAAAGTATAAACTATAAAGAGATATTGAACACTGGAAAGTGATAATTACCATAATAAACAAAACAAAGAATATTATTGATAAGTTTAAAAATATGTAATCATAGTTGAAAGGGAGAACCCCAGGAAAGAGTAATGTGAAAGTATTAACATGGAGGGAAAGTAAAGATTGTTTAAAAGTTAAGGAGTTAGAAACAAATAAAAAAAAAACACCCATGTTATAAGGGATCATGATAAGTTCATAAAAGTGATGTTGTTTGTCACACTAAAAAATAATATAAAATAAGATATATTGTGAACAAAGATTAGCACATAATAAGTTAGTTAAATAATTATTCAATCAAGTTTATGAATTGGATATGGCTGTAAGAATCATACAGAACATAGGCCTACATGTTATATTTAAATAAAATCAAAGAAGTAGTAAATAATGGCCACATTGTTATTATTGGCAAAGGAAATGAATAAAAATGTTAAGAAATGTATGACTAGAAAACATGGAAACCCAAAGAGTAAATAATTGTGTATAAAATAATAGTGACATAATAATAACACATAAACAGACTCAAAACACAACACAACCAATTATAATAACAAAGTAAAGCCCATTACGCTGAAATGAAATGTAATTTAAATGAAATAAGTCAAATACCATAATGGCTACTTATGCATAGGAAAGTGCCTAACTGTCAGAAACAAACAACTACAAATTATAACAAATTAACAAAGAAATTAGCAAATCTGAGGTGAAGGTTTCACCAAGAATAAATTGTAAATCATTTGTAAAACAAAATATTATAATAAGCATTTGTATACAAAAAGGAATGTAATTAACAAGTATTAACATAATTGTAAAAACATAAAATCTAAAATTACCCAAACTTGTGGGGTATCAAAATAATCTATGAAAGGAAATAAATACTATAGTGACAATATTTAATAACCAGGAAGGAAGATAGAGGAATAACAGCAATCAGAAGATATACGAAGAATTCGAATTTTGATAACAATACATCATCTCAAAATCAACCAATCAAAATCATGCAGTTGCCATGGAAACGGCAGTTGAAGAGAGGATTACCGTTGAATACCGTTACAGAAGTGAAGTGTCAGTCAGAGAATACAGAAGCCAATGTTGGAAAGAACGATTTTCTATTAAAATAATGTAAAAAAGTAATCAAGGTTAATAACCATGACGGTATAAGAAGCAGACGGCCATTTATAGCAGTCCACTCGAGATCCAGGCTAATTAAACGGAAAATTAACGGAAAAGAATGACCAGATGCATTATGAAAAGGACGCCCAACCCATTGGAGCCCAAAAATTAATGAAAACAGAACTTATTGCAGCCAAATCCTACCCGACCAAACGAATGAACACACCAAGTCATGCTGAGGTGTTAAGTACAATTAAATTACCTATTTCCAAAAAACCTAATCACTCTAAATTTTACTAAAGGTAAATTTATCTCACTATAAACAAATATTTCTCTTTCACAGATTATTTAAGTAAAATAAAACTCACTGAAAATTTGTTAAGATAAAACATAACCTATTATTAAAACACGAACTTTCAAAACACATTTAACGACACGACAGAACAGATTGTAACATCACACATTATTATTTATGTACCCGTAGAATAAGGTAAAATATTTTTATTGTAACCATAGGAATTCTTTAGCCCATAATCACAAGAAACCACGATTTTGGGAACGAAAATAATTGTAATAACTTCACGTACACAGCCATACTGAAGCTGATCGTTTCCTTAATCGATTCGTCTACCTGAGGAGTAGGAGTCTTATGTACAATGTCGGTGCAAAATTATTATTAAATAATTGTCAATTTGAACATTTTAATTATCACCTATTAAAAATAACTATTACAGGGAGTAACTGCTGTTATTATTTCATAGGGAGTGCTTTATATACTACTAGTGTTTATTTAAGAATAGATTTGATGAGAAGTGATCAAGTTGTCATTTGCACAACAGTATATACAATTCAGACGGCCGTGCGAGCGGGAAATATTTGAACGCCCCGACCGTCACCGCTGGAAACTCATCATACAATAATTTTAGTTGTTTTATATAACGACTTGGCGCCACCTGGGATTAACACACCCCTATAAGCAACAGGTAAGGTTACTGCCGTGTTATACAGGTGATTACCGCAATGCTACGGACATCGTTAGCCGCGAACATTGATGTAACGACCCCGGTGCGAGACGAACGCACTAACAATTATTACACATACAAAATTGGTGTACGTTTTACAGGTACGCACCAGACAATATTATATCTTTACACTATCCACATGTGAGACATAGTGTCAGTGAAGCACTAACATCACATATGTCTAAGCCTTAACTTTCCAGCCTGTTGAACGGACTGATCGAATGGATTTCTTTCTTTTCAGTGCTGGTTATTTAAATGATAGAATTTTGTATTCAAGACTCACAATAACTTACAATGTTTATCCTCTGGATCACAAATAAAACATTTAAAACTACATCCTCTTTATACCATGAAGTCTACATTATCCACAGTTTCATGCATGGGAATATGCGATTTTAATATAAGTACTACTATCAGGTAAAAGACAGCGTGTGTACGCTACACTACTGATGACACTGAAAAGATTAGAGCTTTTTTTTTCAGAAATTCTCACAAGAATAACCAGCTGACAAAAATACTGCCATGATCCTAACGTAGTCTGCAAGAAACCTACAATAAATCGAAGCATTAAAGAAATAATTGGGACTTGCTAAAAAGAGCCCTCAACAGAGAGCAGACTACAATGGTCTAACTGATCTTCGGGGTACAGTGGAAAACAAAATACAAGACACCAATTAAGTCACTAAAAACCAGCTTTAATTATCACAATTAACAGTTTGTAGTTAACACGCTATCAACAAGATTACACTCGTACAATAATTCAAGTTATTTGTTCACACCAATAATAATGTCAACTAATAGAGTTGCGCGCAATAATCACTTTTCACTAATAACCACTTGAACGCACAGAGTAATCGCCCGAAGTAAACTCGAACTTCATTGAATAAATTGCCACTTAAACTGAAACTAAGCATCGCTGAGTGCTTATATTTAGCCCCTCTGAGATTCCAGAATAATCCATACTACATCTCAACGCTACTAGAAAACACTAGAGCGTAATTGCTTGCCGCCCTGAACACAGTGCGCGCGAACCAATGAAGTTTGGCACAGTCTCAGCTACGGACGCGTGACAAGTGTCACATAATTGTCCTTCATCTCAAAGTAGCAGCAATACGTTACACACACACACACACACACACACACACACACACACACACACACACACACACACACACACACACACACACACACACACACACACACACACACACACACACACACACACACACACACACACACACACACACACACACACACACACACACACACACACACACACACACATTATTGCTGGGCTCCGCTGGAATTGCCGAGAAACACGTAGAATGTTGTGTAATGGTGTAACACTATTGGAGCATTGTTGTGCAGCTGATAGTACTCAAACCCACATTATAAAAAACATGTATGGTGGACCATTTGGAGGCATTCTTGGGGTCAATAAAACAATTGACAAAAAAACTGTTACAGATAATGCTGGTCCATTTGATATAAAAAGTAAATAAATTATGGTTGCAGTTCAGCCAGGTAAGTTCCATAAACTGATGTATCACTGTTTAATGTGCTTTATTTAACTTGGTGATTTTTATTATTGTGTAACTAACATTATGAATTTGATAACTGTATGGTTAGGAGAAATATTATAATATGGGCATGACAGTTTTATGTGTGTTAATGGAAACTTGGTGTTCAATAATTTATTCCACAGTTATTGTAATTTACTATACATGCGATGCTCATAACAATAGTTTAGTAAAATATACCAAAGTTTTTTTATTACAGTTCAAAATATTTCTTTAAACTTGCTCTCTTTTTATTTCTTTGCAACTTGGGCAGAATAAATGCATATAAGTTTAGTACAGCATGTCTGTGAATCAGGTGTACCTAAGCAGCTACTGCAAGCCAGTCAGAATACTAAAAAGAAAAATAATATGCTGAAAGATTTGTGTGTATGTGTGTGCACGCATACACACTCTCTAGTATTATGTGACTGCTAATTTTGATTTGTAACATGGTTTTAAAAACAATAATAAACTATTTTAAATCATTTTACTACCTTAATGTTTAAAATTTTATTAAGCAAAGATAAAATGCATGCTAAACTGCTCTGGCCACTCACAAACAAACAGTTTGTTTCGGCTATTCATCAACTTTGACATAATAATGCTTAGTAGTATAAGTTACAGCTGTTTCCTATCTGTATTAGGGAAGGCAGTCCATAAGTGTGTCACAACTACAGTTCCCAGTCAAATTAAAAAACATAAAAACAAAACAAGTGTTTACACAGAGACAACTTAATAAATATGCATCAACATCATTTATTAAAGAATATTTCTCTACATATATATAATATACAAAATTATCGGTACTGATAAACAAACACACAATAGTACATTCAGTCATTTCATAAACTTGCTATACAATACTATGATATATCTGGTCTATTTCTATTTGGCATTTCTATTAAATGTGGTTTACTTTTGTGCTTACCAACAATTTTTCTATTAACTGTTAAATTATCTAGTATATATTGTAAAGTCCAGTGTTTCATAAGCAACGCATCATGAACACTGAAGTATGCATGCCTAACACACTGAATCCCCGAACAAGTTGCAGCAGTGCGTAACTTGTATCCTATTTCATGCATAAGTACCATAAGGAATTCTTCATTCTCATTTATGCACTGAACCTCTAAAACAAAATAAATTCACCAGTAATTTCATATATAACAAAAATGAAAACATAATTACATGAGGTTTTTTTTCTAGTAATACCTGTTTACAATGTTTGCCTATTTATGCTAATAAAATAAAACAGTTACAACATTCATTAATTACGTTAAATCAGTGATTTACAATATTTTAACTGAAAAAAACTAAGGTTACATAATGTATGCCAGATGAAGATTGAAAACGCTAAGTGCTGTACACAAGCAGAAACATCTTGTTGCAGCCAAACGTTTTTGAAAGAGTATCGCAATGAACACTGGTGAACCATTCTGTCCTATAAAGGCAACACTGTGGTACACTGGTGTGCTGCACGGGCTGTTTATAAATGGTGGGAGAGGCGGCATACCTACGTTCCAATGTCTGTGTGGCACCAGTTGCTTTTCTGTATCAAACCTAACCGGATATGCGTGTGACTTTGTTTCACTTATGTTTGTTTTTCATTGTTTAGTTCCTGTTTTTCTAAATAAAAATGCCTAGACGTAAAATTATTGGTGCTGGTAGAAGTGCAGAAATGAAGCGACTTCAGGTCATGTGGACTCTATAAGTGTATCAAGTTGTAATACAAAAACTGATCTTTTAGATTCTGCTCAGCCTAGTTTATCAAGTGTTCAGCAGAGTACTAGGCTTACAACTCCTAACACAAGCAGTACAACTACTAAGCCCAGCACTTGTTGACCCACTTGTGACAATCCCTAAGAGTTGCGACATATCAACTGATGAAGATCCTGTTGATGATACTGATGAAGATCCCGATTAACAGGAAACTACGGATGTTGATTCATGTTCTTCAAGTAACACCTCAATGTCAGAAGAAACTGAAAATGAAGCTATAATAAATTGGACTCCTATTACAGGTTCAGATAGTGTCTCCTTCCAAGAGTAAACATACTCAGACCAATTTGTAAGTCCAGATATTTCAACTCCTTCCAAGAGTAAACATACTCAGACCAATTTGTAAGTCCAGATATTTCAACAAACATCGTAAATATTTCAAATAGTAAATTTGTTTACTACGTTTCTATCTCATGATATAGTAGAGTTTATGGTAACAATGGAAACTAACCGGTTTGCTCATCAAAGCTTGCATAAGAAGACCATACATAATGAAACATTATTTCCATGGGTTGACACTACCGCCATTGAAATAAGAAAATTTCTTGCTATTCTCATGTTGATGGGCATAGACCGCTTGCCAGATACCTGCTCTTATTGGTCGAATGACAGTATGTTTACAAATACATTCATAAAGACAACAATGCCCGGAGATAGATTTTTTACAAAATACAGCAGCTGTTGGATATGCTGTTAACTAATTTCAGAGCTGCTGTACTATCAGGGAAAGAATTAGTTGTTGATGAAAGTATGATACCTAGGCGAGGAAGACTTAGTTTTCGCCAATACATTCCACAGAAATCTCATAAACATGGAATAAAACTCTACAAACTATGTCTTCCAACTATATATACTTACAATTTAAAAATTTATTCCAGAAAAACAGAAGAATTAACTAAAACAATTGGCCATGCTCATAAAGTAATTATAGAGCCAATGGAGGATTTTTTAGGTGAAGGAAGATTATTCTATGGAGACAATTTTTACACAAGATTACCTCTGGTTGAAGAAATGTTGAAAAGAAAAACATTCTACTGCGGCACGCTTAGAGGAAATAGAAAAGCACTTCCTGCAGACTTTATTAAAAAGGAAGCAGAGAAAAGGTGATATCTATGGTGTTTACAATAATGAAGGAATAAAATTAATCAAATGGACTGATAAAAGACAAGTACTCATGATGACTTCGTATACTCACCATATGGGAAAGACGGTTGAGCTATACAAACGAAACAGGTTTGGGAACATAGTACGAAAACCAGATTCTGTCATAATCTACAATAGAGCTAAAAAGGAGTAGATCTTTCCAATCAGTTGGCATTGTACTATTCTAATTTAAGAAAAACAAGAAAATGGTACAGAAAAGTTGCGATAGAGCTTATCTTTGGTACCACCGTCGCCAATGTATGGACAATAAATAGAAACTATTCTGATGCAAAATTAGTGCCTCGTTTACAATTTAGAATTATTTTAATCAGAAAGCTAGCCTCTGATACAGAAACCGTATTGCAAAATCATGTACCCAAGAAGAAACTGAAGGTCCATCGTTTGGAAAAAACATCTGGTCAAGTTCGAGCAGTTTGTAAAAGATGCAGGAATTGTTAAAAAAAGCTGTATGAAGAACATGGGAAGAAATATGCTGATTCGAAAACTAAAAGAGTTAATACATTTTGCATCAGTGTCCTGATAAACCACATCTTTGTTTATCACGTTTTAATGAGGTACATGAAAATTCTTAGTTTTATTTTTTTAGTTTTAAATTCATTTATGTTGTAAATTCTGTAGTATTTTAAAAATAATTCCCTGAAAAATTCTTTTTTAGAGTGTTTTCAATCTGTAATCTTATATCATTTCATAAAGTTTTTAATACTGTAAGTATTAATTTAATTTACAAAATTTTATAATTTTACAACACAACTATTTCATTTATGTTCACATAAATGACAATTTTATAATTTAGAATTAAATTTATTACTGTATATTCAAGAAAATAAAATTTTGTCAATAAAAAACTGAAGAAAAATAATTATCATTAAAACAAAAATGATCTCCTTATAACACGAGATACAAAAGTTGTATTCAGTGCCTGTTACAGACGTAGACGAACAATCATTTATTAGAGTCGACTATGTAGAGTGTAGAGATCTTATCTTTTTCATGTGGCAGCTGGCAGTAAAAACTATTCAATTCTGTTGGTTCAATCGGCACACTGGTTGTAACGGGCCTAATTTTGGGGTAATAAAGCAGTTTGTATTTTTTCATAAAATAAATAACATTTTTTCGAATAATAGGGACAAACGCAAACAAAGGTAAATTCAGTGGCAAGAAAAAATAGCGACAGTGGCAGCACTGCGGGTGACATTTTTTATTCAGTAATGTTTTATAAAACGAGTTTTTATGAACTTAACAACCGACGGAACTGTGCCAAGGTCAGACAATGACATACAAAACCAGTCAACAAGTTATATAACAACATCGGACCATCTGACGTCAATATATACGTCAGAGCCTAGCCTAACAGTGGAATCCAGTTATATAACAAAAACAGGGGGGGTCATAGTGTGTGTGGCAGGGAGGTTATCCAGGGGGATAATGAATTAGAATTTTGTTGTATTTTAATAATGATGATTCACTACTAAATAATTTTGTTTTGATTTGAAAAATAGATGCACTACATACTTCCTATATTGTGTTTATTATATCTTATTGTGTTAATTGCATGTATTAGGTTAGGAATAAGGATTATAAAAATAATAATATGTTTTCAATGTGTTTATAGATTTTAAAATGAAATGAGATAAAGTTGTGATAGTTAAAATTTTCAGTGGGTTGCAAAAGATAGAAGTGGGTGATAGTAATTGTTTAAGTAAAACATTTGAGTCAGTCCAAGTTGAATATTTGTGGGACATATAGATCTGTCCAAGTTGAAGTCAAAGTTAAAGAAATAGTAGAGATGAAAATAATGTAAGGTTGTTTTGAGTTAATGTATGTTATAGAATTTTGAGAAGTATTGATGTTGACCCAGTAGAAATGGAGAATTCATGTAGAGTTTTGATTGATATATTATTGTTTATAATTGATGATGTTATTTTGTTGAAGTTGAAGTGAGGTAATGAGATTGAGATTTTTTGGGGATGGTAATTTTGTAGTAGGGGGTAGTGTAATGTGGGAGTCCGCAACATGATGATGAGTTGGGACGGGATTTGGTATAGATTTAGTGGGAAGGGGTTGCCTTAGGTAGAATCCAGGAACCAGAGAACGGGAATTGAGCTTCTGGGGGGGGGAACACGTATCCTATGTACAAAGGGTTAGAGAGTATTTTTTTTATATATTGAGAGAATGTGGCGAATTGAGTTAAAGTAGTAACTAGTTAAAGGTAGAGAAGGATTAGTAGATTTTTTGATAGAGGGGTGTCATACTAGTTAAAGATTTTGTAAGGGAACGTTAGAGTAATAAGAGGGGTAAGATTATGAGTAAATGCCAAGTTGATAAAGGGATTATAATGAATAACGTAGAATCACCCAAATTAATAAAAGGGAATAATAAATGAAATGATGTGTAAAACGAAAAAAAAAAAATTTATTTTTTGAGAAACGAATTGATAAAAGTTAAATTGAGATTAAAAGGTAATTTTCTGATTTTATATGCAAACTTAATGATGTAAAGTGTGTAAATTTTAAATACAAATTGTTTATTTTAAGATAATAATAATAATGTGAATTATGAGTGTACTATGTTTTCTTATGTTATATTGTGTTTGTTAGTGTAAGAGAATTTTATGAATTTAAATATTTTAAAGGTATTTTAAATTAGGGATGAGAGAAATGTAATATGGTAATGGGAAATGTTTATTTAAATTCTGATGGGAATCAGGGCAGTAATTTTGAATTTTGGGATAAAAGTTAACAAGAGAAAGTAGATAGAAGGAGATTATGGAATTTTAAAAGGGGTATCATGTTAAGTTGTTAGGTATTCTGATATATAGGTTAGCAGTTAGTGAGAAATAAAATAAATAAAATTTTTTCGAATAATAGGGACAAACGCAAACAAAGGTAAATTCAGTGGCAAGAAAAAATAGCGACAGTGGCAGCACTGCGGGTGACATTTTTTATTCAGTAATGTTTTATAAAACGAGTTTTTATGAACTTAACAACCGACGGAACTGTGCCAAGGTCAGACAATGACATACAAAACCAGTCAACAAGTTATATAACAACATCGGACCATCTGACGTCAATATATACGTCAGAGCCTAGCCTAACAGTGGAATCCAGTTATATAACAAAAACAGTCTGCTGGCGTAGTGATACAAACTGAATAAAACAAAGAATTGATCATCCAACCACGGCCGCTTCACAAAATAGCGCCGGTGGTCGATTGCCAGTCTAACTCCACCACCACTCGCGAGTGGTACATAAAAGTTTCGAAACGTAAATCGCGGGCGCCCGCAACATAAAAAAATGTAAAAAATTTTTGATATTTGATCATCTAAAACAGTATTTTTGAAACCGAGTAGATACAGTGAGAAAATAATAAATAAATCATCATATAACAGTTCGGCAATAAATCAGTGCGTGTATTCGAGAAGACATTGTAGGAGGGTACCTTCAACGTAATAACAGGAAAGTAAATTAACAAATTTTATTATTTTCATACAGTACAAGAACAGAGGGGGAAAATTAATTTAAAATATGAGCTCTAATGGGAATATAACTTGTCTAATGTGAAAGTGTGTGAGTGTGTATGGGTGAGTTTGAATTACGTAATTACAAAGGCGCTGGTTTAAGTTAAGAGAAGTTAGTTGAGTATTATTTCTTTACAGTATTTGTTTTAGTGTTCAACAGTTTAATTATCAATAATGTTTTGAAAGTTGTGGTCAGAATAAAGCATGTACACTGTCAATGTTAAAATAGTAAAAGTATAAAAGATGGGAGGAGTAATTTTGTCATGGTTGTTAATATGCAACAGTAAAACTAAATTATGAATAAACACAAGTTTGTTTGAGTATAGTAGATCGAAGTAGTCATTTCAAACAACCAATTCTGATCTCCTCTGTTCGCCGAAAAGGACCCTTAAAATGGTAAGGACATATATTTTTTCATACATAGTTAATAAATACAAGATGGCGCCCGACAAAGTTAGACAATAAAGTTTGAATAAAAATAATATCAACCATATTTTATTTATTTTATTAAATTATCAATTTATTGAAAAGTATCATGGTGAGCCACAGTGACACATATAAGCACACTCTTACGGCAACCGGTGTGCCGATGTGTGTTCAACGTGTTAACCACAATGTGTCAAGAAACTGAATTTCATTATTATTATTAATTCTGAATACAGTTGGTATAAGATTACCATGAAATTCTTACTGTGATAATTTCTTAACAGCCCCAGACAATTTAAGAGGGTCAAAATTGGAATTAAAGAGAGTTTGTTTTCTTGCAGAACGTGTTGGCTGGGTTCTATCTTAGAAACACGTTTTTGGTGGATACTGTAGAGAGGTGAAAGAAAGTTTGTAATGCTGGTTGCTAACAGAAGTATATAATTGTTGCTTCTAATTACTAATAAGATGAAACCGGGATTGACAAGGTAGCATTCAAGGACATATTGACAGAGATTGCCCACTAAGTGTAAGTTATTCTGAATTGTATGTTACACATGTAATTTACAATTTTGTTTCTTGATACATAACAGATAAGATTCCTATTTTCTAAGACTGTTGCATTCTGTCTTGACAGTCAACAAGTATTCGTAAAACAATAATTTGGCATTAAAAGTAATAAGAATTTTATAATTATTCTCTAGTGTCCTCAGACTTAAAAAAAGTTTCCTTTGAAATTAAAAGATTGTTTCAGTGCATTCAACTGACATTATATAATGCCTCATATAAGACACATAACAGGCATAATCATTCTAAAGGCTAGGTTTGGTCAGATTAAATTACTACACATAAATGTCAATAAATATCACAACTTACTACACAATAAACTGTCTTTTGTACAGGTTTTTAATGGAATAGAGCCCTACTAACTGTGCATAAAGGTGTAGAGCCTGTGAAACTGATAACTATGCTAATCGAACAAATTGTTTTAGATGTCATCGAACCAGGGAGTGCGCCAGGAACGAGAGAACGAACCCACCACCAAATCAACAGTCGAGAGGAGGAGAATTTTATAGAGGAGCGCCCCGAGGAGGAGGACATTATAATAGAGGTAGAGGAGGAAATCATCCAGCTGTAGCAGGTCCATCCACGGAAAACTAAGGAAGACAATGGAGAAGCGGGCCCAACCATTGTCAACGGAGAACCGGGTCCAAGTAATCAACGAATACACAAACAACGTTATCAAGATGGATATGGCAAAAGAATTGTTAGAAGAAGAGGAGAACAAGGTGATGGAACGCAGAGCAGGATTGACTGAGGTGACAATTAACATTGAAGGTAAGAATTATAAAACTTTATTTGATACCGGTAGCGAGATCTCAGTAATTTCTGAAAATGTCATGGGTGAATTAAAAGAGTTAAACAAGAATATACCGTCCTTACCAGTTGCCGGGGTTACAGTAGTGGGGGTAACTGGAGTGAGAAGTAAGAGAATAACCAGACAAGTACAATTAAATATTTTAATAAATGAAGTTGAATTTGAAAACACTTTCCTAGTAGTTAAAGGGTTGAGTCTAGATGTAATATTGGGAAATGATTTTTTGGAAAGAAACGGAGCCGTAATAGATTTCAATAAACAAATAGTAAAATTTGAAAAGGGGAATAAACCAGTCAGAATAGAGTTTAAGAAAGTAGTAAATGAAGCTAAAGTCACAGGAATAAAAATGTTACATAAGCAGATAAGCGATAGAGAGATAGAGAATAAAATAAATATATGTCTAGAGAGTGATAGCCTAGAGAATGAGGAGGGAGAAGTGCATGAGCGTAATGAGAGTGTGTGGGCAGATAGAGCCGACAAATTTTTCAATGAAAATACAGTTGTAGGAAATACTCAGCGAGAGGAGCTGTGGGCAGTTGTGGAGCGGTTCAGAGAGGTGTTTGATGAATCACCAGGGAAAGCGAAGGACTACATTTGCGAGCTGAAAGTTCGGGACCACGCACCATACATGCAGAGGAGCTACCCGGTGCCGTTTTCGAAGAGGAGGGCTGTACAGGAGGAACTAGACCGGATGATGCAGGGAGGCATAATTGAACGCTCAGTATCACCTTACTCAAACCCTTTGGTAGTAGTGATCAAAAAGGATGGCAAGGTAAGGTTATGTTTAGATGCTCGGAAAATTAATCAAATTATTATACCTGACAGGGAATCTCCGGAACCCATAAATGAGATTTTACAGAAGTTCAGCGGAGTCAAATACATGACGTCATTAGACCTCACCGCTGGATACTGGCAGGTGCCATTAGCAATAGAGAGCAGGAAATACACAGCTTTTCTTTTTAACGGTAAAAATTACCAGTTTAAACACTTACCTTTTGGATTAAACACCAGTGTTGCCAGTTTTATTAAATGTTTAGATAATATTTTACAACCTAAGGATTTAGACTTTTTAACTGTATATGTTGATGATATCTTGATAGCTTCTAGAACATTCACGGAACATTTAGAACACATAGAATATGTATTAGATAAGCTGCAAAGAGGGGGTTTAACAGTGAATTGGGACAAGTCTAAGTTTCTGCAGACAGAAATACATTTTTTAGGATTTATTATTACACAGGAGGGGATATTAGCCAACCCTGACAAAGTAGAAGCCATAATGCGATTCCCCGAACCTAAAAACATTAAGCAATTACAAAGTTTTTTAGGCCTATGCAATTTTTACAGGAAATTTCAGGAGAACTACGCACACACAACATCTAAACTGAGTGCTGTACTGCAGAAGAATAAACAGTGGAGATGGGGCGATACGGAACGAACTGCGTTTAATGAAATTAAGAGAAAGTTCAGTCACATGATCATGATGAATCATCCCGATTTTAATAAGACGTTTTATTTGCAGACCGACGCCAGCAATGTAGCGCTAGGGGCGGAGCTCTACCAGGAGGGTAGCGACAAGGAACACCTAACGATCGCCTTCGCCAGTAGATCGCTGCTGTCGGCTGAGAAAAATTATACTACAACTGAAAAAGAACTTCTAAGTATTATGTTCGCCGTGGGTAAATTCCGGACCTACATCTTAGGTAATACCACGATAATCCGGACGGACCACAAGGCATTGTCATTCCTTAATTCATGTAAGCTGACACATAGCAGATTAACCAGGTGGGTATTAGCCTTACAAGAATATAACTTTTCATGGGAGTACATAAAGGGGTCAGATAATAAGGTACCAGATACACTTTCTAGAGTAGATGTTATAAACAATAAAACTGGTAGGGACCTTAAAGAAATAGAAATCTTTAGACTAACTAGAGAAGATAGAATTTTTGGTGAGGAATTAAGTGATATTAAAAACATGCAAAGATCTGATAGCAAACTGGGTAAAATAATTGTTAGTTTAGAAAGAGATGTAGAGGGATCTGAATATAATGAGCGATTTCAGGTATATCAAGGTATTTTGTTTAAAAAAGTAGATGGTGGGGAGCGTGATTGGAGGTTAGTTATACCCGAGGGGTTGATAGATAAAATTGTTTGGGATTGTCATATAAGGTATGGTCATTTTGGGGTGAGAAAATGTGCTAATGTTTTGAAAGAGTCATGTATATTTAAGAATATGGAGAAGAGAGTTAGTAGAAAAGTGTTGAGAGTGTGTGATTTATGTCAAAAATCGAAAGTAGTGAATTATAAAGTAGAGGGGGAGATGAATTACATAAAAGTAGACAAACCTTTCGATCTAGTTGCGGTTGATTTATATGGACCATTACCCAGAGGCAGAGGGGGTGTGTTATATGTATTTGTAGTTGTAGACACCTTTTCAAAATTTGTGAAGTTATATAGCATTAAGAGAGCGACTAGTAAAGTACTCAGTGAGAAAATAGTAAAAGACTACATGGTCAATGTTGGAAAACCGAAAATTATATTATCTGACCATGGTCCACAGTTTATCAGCGGCAAGTGGCGGCAGACGCTTGGATGGGAAGGTATCATACCCAAGCATACGGCAGTATATCATCCTCAGTCGAACCAAGCAGAACGGGTGATGAGAGAGATTGGCAGGATATTTCGGGCGTACTGTCACGCCAAACACACAGAATGGCCATCCTACGTGAAAAAAGTAGAGGAGTGGCTGAATTGTACCACCCATGAGTCCACGGGATTTACGCCGCATGAGTTGATTAGGGGAACAAGGCCGCCCAGGATATTGGAACAACTTTTCGAATACCCACCAGCAGGTCAAGTTTTGGACAGGAACATGAAAATTAGATTGGCCAATGAGAACTTACTTACGAGAGGAGAGCGAAGAAAACAGAAACATGATGCCAAGGGTAAATGGACCAAGTACGAGGTAGGTCAGTTAGTGTTAGTAAAAAGACATGATTTGTCCAGTGCTCAAGATAGAGAAATAAAGAAGTTTTTCTTGTTGTATGAAGGACCTTATGAAGTTGTAGAAATAAAAATGCAGAATGCGTATGTGCTGAGGAACCCAGCGACGCAGGAAATAGTAGGTACTCAAAATGCGACGAATTTAAAATTATATCGGTCACTTTAATTATGTTTATAATAAGTTGTCTAATATTGTTGTATGTTTACAGAAGGGATCCTCTCCCCCTTTTTCGGGCGGTCACGATCTTACCAGTCCTGGCCGTGGAATTCGGAACTCGGAGGCGGGCCATGGTTGGCGGATCTTCCTTCGGGTGGTGAAAGCAACGATGGTCCGGCTCCACCAAAATTGGTATAAAGTAGAAAACTTAACTACATATTTGAACGGGGAGGGGGACCCCAACAGGTACGTGACACAAATTATTTTTTTTAATACACTCCAGGTGCAGCGGTTTCGGTGTACCTGTCACGTGCCTGCACTGCCTTAGAGTGTTGTATATAATGGAGGCTGCACCTAAATATAAGGCAGTGCGTACAAATTTAAAAGTTTCAGAACCAAGGGCAAAATTAAAATTAGCCATTGGTTATAGTTCTGTGTAGTCCGAAAGGACGAATTTTGGGGCAAGAGGGGTTGGCGCAAGGTAGAAAGCAGGTTTGAAGAAATGGTAGGAGAGTCGGAGTAGTGTGTTTCAGAGGGGGAACGTGAATTCACGTAGTGGATCTACCGGGTGCCAATCCTTTTTGCAGCAAGACCCGGCCTTTCAGGCGACTGCGACCTTCCTAGACGTGTTGAAAGTCACGATAGAGTCAGCCTTCAATGTAAATAGAATTTTAGAAAAAAAAAAAAAAAAACAATACCAAAACAATTATTGGAATTTTAAATATAAATAAAATTTTAGAATTAAGTGACCAAATATAATTGTCAAGTTTTAGTATCAGTGAGTATGGGAACGTTTAAAAGGTGTGTAATAAAATAAGAACTTGTTATCAATGCAAGATGTGGGGATAATTTTGGGGGGTAGATTGGTGCTCAAAGAAGTGATAGAACAGTGGAGTGTGGAACTGCAATGGTAGAAAGTTTAGTTTCAATTTTAATTAATTAGTTAGTAAGTTGCTATTGCTGGGGTGGCATGTGCCCCAGTAGATAGCGGGAAGTGTTGGGGGTAGCAGAGAGTGTTACCTCCATCGGAGGCCAACATGGCGAAAATGCACGGCACACCTTTTTGTATAATTTTATATTGTACCTTGATAAATTGCCGTGTCGTGCATATTAATGATGATGTGTACATGCCTGAAGGAAGAGATGATTTCCCCGACTTTTCGGGCGATTACTGCCTTACCAGCACTAATCGTGGTTTTGGCTAGCGGTTAGCTATGGTCATACCAAGTCCCTTGACCATAGCTGGCTTGAAATTGGTCTATATTAGAAATTAATGGGGGGCGAACTAGGGGGAATCCCGGAAACTATGGAACAGCGGCTGCCACTCTGTCCGAGGAGGGACAGCAAAGCCAGGTGGTAGACCCGCATTAAGGGCGCATAACTATAGACAGAGATATGTTGATATCTAGTATTTTAAAATGTAACGCAGAAGCAAGGACACGGAGATGTCACATTCCTCCAAAACCTCAGTCCTTGTGGACGCAACTGGACGCCACAGTCCAGGGGGGTCATAGTGTGTGTGGCAGGGAGGTTATCCAGGGGGATAACGAATTAGAATTTTGTTGTATTTTAATAATGATGATTCACTACTAAATAATTTTGTTTTGATTTGAAAAATAGATGCACTACATACTTCCTATATTGTGTTTATTATATCTTATTGTGTTAATTGCATGTATTAGGTTAGGAATAAGGATTATAAAAATAATAATATGTTTTCAATGTGTTTATAGATTTTAAAATGAAATGAGATAAAGTTTTGATAGTTAAAATTTTCAGTGGGTTGCAAAAGATAGAAGTGGGTGATAGTAATTGTTTAAGTAAAACATTTGAGTCAGTCCAAGTTGAATATTTGTGGGACATATAGATCTGTCCAAGTTGAAGTCAAAGTTAAAGAAATAGTAGAGATGAAAATAATGTAAGGTTGTTTTGAGTTAATGTATGTTACAGAATTTTGAGAAGTATTGATGTTGACCCAGTAGAAATGGAGAATTTATGTAGAGTTTTGATTGATATATTATTGTTTATAATTGATGATGTTATTTTGTTGAAGTTGAAGTGAGGTAATGAGATTGAGATTTTTTGGGGATGGTAATTTTGTAGTAGGGGGTAGTGTAATGTGGGAGTCCGCAACATGATGATGAGTTGGGACGGGATTTGGTATAGATTTAGTGGGAAGGGGTTGCCTTAGGTAGAATCCAGGAACCAGAGAACGGGAATTGAGCTTTTTTTGGGGGGGGGGAAACACGTATCCTATGTACAAAGGGTTAGAGTATTTTTTTTATATATTGAGAGAATGTGGCGAATTGAGTTAAAGTAGTAAGTAGTTAAAGGTAGAGAAGGATTAGTAGATTTTTTGATAGAGGGGTGTCATACTAGTTAAAGATTTTGTAAGGGAACGTTAGAGTAATAAAAGGGGTAAGATTATGAGTAAATGCCAAGTTGATAAAGGGATTATAATGAATAACATAGAATCACCCAAATTAATAAAAGGGAATAATAAATAAAATGATGTGTAAAACGAAAAAAAAAAAAAAAAAAATTTTTTTTTGAGAAACGAATTGATAAAAGTTAAATTGAGATTAAAAGGTAATTTTCTGATTTTATATGCAAACTTAATGATGTAAAGTGTGTAAATTTTAAATACAAATTGTTTATTTTAAGATAATAATAATAATGTGAATTATGAGTGTACTATGTTTTCTTATGTTATATTGTGTTTGTTAGTGTAAGAGAATTTTATGAATTTAAATATTTTAAAGGTATTTTAAATTAGGGATGAGAGAAATGTAATATGGTAATGGGAAATGTTTATTTAAATTCTGATGGGAATCAGGGCAGTAATTTTGAATTTTGGGATAAAAGTTAACAAGAGAAAGTAGATAGAAGGAGATTATGGAATTTTAAAAGGGGTATCATGTTAAGTTGTTAGGTATTCTGATATATAGGTTAGCAGTTAGTGAGAAATAAAATAAATAACATTTTTTCGAATAATAGGGACAAACGCAAACAAAGGTAAATTCAGTGGCAAGAAAAAATAGCGACAGTGGCAGCACTGCGGGTGACATTTTTTATTCAGTAATGTTTTATAAAACGAGTTTTTATGAACTTAACAACCGACGGAACTGTGCCAAGGTCAGACAATGACATACAAAACCAGTCAACAAGTTATATAACAACATCGGACCATCTGACGTCAATATATACGTCAGAGCCTAGCCTAACAGTGGAATCCAGTTATATAACAAAAACAGTCTGCTGGCGTAGTGATACAAACTGAATAAAACAAAGAATTGATCATCCAACCACGGCCGCTTCACAAAATAGCGCCGGTGGTCGATTGCCAGTCTAACTCCACCACCACTCGCGAGTGGTACATAAAAGTTTCGAAACGTAAATCGCGGGCGCCCGCAACATAAAAAATGTAAAAAATTTTTGATATTTGATCATCTAAAACAGTATTTTTGAAACCGAGTAGATACAGTGAGAAAATAATAAATAAATCATCATATAACAGTTCGGCAATAAATCAGTGCGTGTATTCGAGAAGACATTGTAGGAGGGTACCTTCAACGTAATAACAGGAAAGTAAATTAACAAATTTTATTATTTTCATACAGTACAAGAACAGAGGGGGAAAATTAATTTAAAATATGAGCTCTAATGGGAATATAACTTGTCTAATGTGAAAGTGTGTGAGTGTGTATGGGTGAGTTTGAATTATGTAATTACAAAGGCGCTGGTTTAAGTTAAGAGAAGTTAGTTGAGTATTATTTCTTTACAGTATTTGTTTTAGTGTTCAACAGTTTAATTATCAATAATGTTTTGAAAATTGTGGTCAGAATAAAGCATGTACACTGTCAATGTTAAAATAGTAAAAGTATAAAAGATGGGAGGAGTAATTTTGTCATGGTCGTTAATATGCAACAGTAAAACTAAATTATGAATAAACACAAGTTTGTTTGAGTATAGTAGATCGAAGTAGTCATTTCAAACAACCAATTCTGATCTCCTCTGTTCGCCGAAAAGGACCCTTAAAATGATAAGGACATATATTTTTTCATACGTAGTTAATAAATACAAGATGGCGCCCGACAAAGTTAGACAATAAAGTTTGAATAAAAATAATATCAACCATATTTTATTTATTTTATTAAATTATCAATTTATTGAAAAGTATCATGGTGAGCCACAGTGACACATATAAGCACACTCTTACGGCAACCGGTGTGCCGATGTGTGTTCAACGTGTTAACCACAATGTGTCAAGAAACTGAATTTCATTATTATTATTAATTCTGAATACAGTTGGTATAAGATTACCATGAAATTCTTACTGTGATAATTTCTTAACAGCCCCAGACAATTTAAGAGGGTCAAAATTGGAATTAAAGAGTTTGTTTTCTTGCAGAACGTGTTGGCTGGGTTCTATCTTAGAAACACGTTTTTGGTGGATACTGTAGAGAGGTGAAAGAAAGTTTGTAATGCTGGTTGCTAACAGAAGTATATAATTGTTGCTTCTAATTACTAATAAGATGAAACCGGGATTGACAAGGTAGCATTCAAGGACATATTGACAGAGATTGCCCACTAAGTGTAAGTTATTCTGAATTGTATGTTACACATGTAATTTACAATTTTGTTTCTTGATACATAACAGATAAGATTCCTATTTTCTAAGACTATTGCATTCTGTCTTGACAGTCAACAAGTATTCGTAAAACAATAATTTGGCATTAAAAGTAATAAGAATTTTATAATTATTCTCTAGTGTCCTCAGACTTAAAAAAAGTTTCCTTTGAAATTAAAAGATTGTTTCAGTGCATTCAACTGACATTATATAATGCCTCATATAAGACACATAACAGGCATAATCATTCTAAAGGCTAGGTTTGGTCAGATTAAATTACTACACATAAATGTCAATAAATATCACAACTTACTACACAATAAACTGTCTTTTGTACAGGTTTTTAATGGAATAGAGCCCTATTAACTGTGCATAAATGAACAGACTTCTGTGCCTAGCTATGTATAACATATATTGCCTTCATTTAATACATATAAAATCATATAAAATAAACGGAAATACTTACCAATCATTAAATCTGGAGGTTTAAATTCAACACACTTTAAGCCATAAATAATTGGTAATTCTGTTGTATCAGGCCGAATAGGGCCCTTAACTGCTAGATCATATGCTTCCTGGCTCTGAGGATCAACACCACTTAGTCTGCAAAAATTCAATCTTACAATGTTGCACACTATGAAAATTAATGTAGGTGACAACAAAAAACTGCCACCAATTAATAAAATGCAACATACAATAATGGACCATAATTATAATAGGGGTAAAGCCTCTCCTTCGGTAACAATAAATAATTTCAGAGACACATGATTTCAGAAACACGAGATTTTCACTAATATTGAAAGAAAAACTTAATAGTGGTGAGAAAGCGACTAAATGTGGCACCTGCCTGTTCAAGCTGTACAGTCGTTCTTGACTTCTATTACCTCCTTCTGTGTACGCGTGCAGAAATTGTAACTAATAGAGAGTCCACTAATTAGCAAAGCTTAGTCTTAAGTTGGGAAGTCAATACAGAGGTTCAGGTTGGTCAAATTAACGGTCTGATTTATCAGAGTCGTGTTCAAGAACTTGAAGAGAAGAGATTACTATATAGAAAACCTTATAGGAATACAGTAATACTACCTGTTACATTCCGTTATATAAAAATTACACACCATCAAAATAATACTGTAATACACTAATTTATAAGCTGTGGTTGTGTCTTTACAATACCAAATGGAAAAATGTAGTTTAATGTTAAAATGATCAAATACTGGGTGATTGAGCTGAGTCACAAGAGTGCTTGTGTCAAACACATGGAGAGAGAGAGAGAGAGAGAGAGAGAGAGAGAGAGAGTACATGGATATATGTGTGTGTGAACCAATCTTTTATAGAGAAAAGGAGTTCGTACAGCCTTTGAATGTTCGCCATAAAAAGTCAATAAGTAGACTATCCCAACAAGTCTGAATGTATGAGAGTATTCTCAGAGCCACAAAGACATTAAAATTTTGCCCATACCATACTTTCTACAAGACTTAATTCATAGACTTGGGAATTTGGTGTGTGATTTCACAAAAGAGAATAGTGGGTCCAATCTTTATCACAGAGACAGTAATAGCTGAACTTTACCAGCAGACATAACCTTACACACTCACCAATGCAAACAGAATTTTGAAGTTCAAATATCATCCAGCAGATATAACCTTACACACTCACCAATGCAAACACAATTTTGAAGTTCAAATATCATCCATCAGTGAAAGAATAATTAAAACGACCGTATATAACTCAAAGAAACATGTGGCTGCAGATGGAGGACATTTCAAATATTTATTGCATTAACGACTCGGAACACTAGGTTTTTTATAAGTAAAAGCATAAAGTTTTACCTAAGGTAAAACTTTATGCTTTTACTTATAAAAAAACCTAGTGTTCCGAGTCGTTAATGCAATAGTGGAAAATGGCCAAAAATGACAAAATTTTTGAAATTTTTTTTTTGCTAATTTTCTTCTACATGTCTTCCTGCACAAGAAAAATACAATATAAGTCATGTTTCACCGGTATTTTTACCAGAAAAAATTGTTTTTCTGAGAAAGCGCACTCTTTCGCGACTGGTAGTTTTCGTGCTGCAGCGGTTACTTTGAGGATCAGTAAATAAGTACACTACATCGTTGTTATTTCTGAATAGTTATTCATTTCAGAAAGAACAAATATATATATATATATATATATGTGTGTGTGTGTGACAGTGTTTTTTTGACAAAACAAAAACAGCTGATTTATTTTGTTGTTCTGCTCACTGCTGTCAGCTGTCATAGTGTAATTGTGGAAAGCTGCTTGTTGTTGTTCAGTGTTTCTTTTTCTAATACTTTTCAAAAATGGGAAGAGTGAAGAAAAGCAAGAAAAATATTGCTATGTGAAACAAAATTAACATTTCCAGAAGGTATGAAATACTTCCTACAGATTTTTTATCAGTTAAAATGGACATTGGTGATGGTGAAAATGAAAGTGAGGTTAGGCCTATGTTACAAGATACAGACATTCCTAGTACTTCTTTTAGCACTAACTTACCAGAAGTTACTAATGATGGTAATGAAGTAGGCACAAGTAGGCCTAGTGAAAAGTTTGAAAAGGCTACTGGCTTTGCCCTTTATGACAGTTATAGGTCTGTAGTGGACGTTGATGGCGATGCACCTAAGTATGTTTTTGTAGATGCAAATAGGCCTGTAAAGTTCTTAGAAGGTTTTTCATGTCCTGTGTGTGTTAGTACGTTACAGGTTAGTCAGATGCCACCTAAAGGCTATGCCAACTTCTTCGATGTTCAGTGTAAAGACTGTAATTTCCACAAATCGTTCGACACTTCTGACCAAGTTAGGCTAAGTGAAGATGACTCTACACGACCTTCGTATGATGTGAATCGTAGAATGGTTCAGAGCTTTTCTAGCATGGGAAAAGGACACAGAGGTATGGAGTCTTTCAGCATGAGCTTGAATATGAAGCCTATGAACACTACTAGTTATAGTCAGCATATGAATACTATGTATAAGCGATATGTCAAAACTGCAATGGAATCATTACAAAAAGCTAGAAAAGAATCACAAAAAATGCCCAACAGGAACAGAGTCGTGGTGTTTTTACAATAGAGCCATTGCTAAAAAAATTAGGCCTGAACCACACAGACAAAAATCAAAACACCCTTGACTGAAGAAGTTGTTGCAAATATACTGCCACTGTACCAGAGGTTGGCCAGCGACACTTTGCTTGATAGATGCGTGTCAGGAAAAACGCAAAACGCCAATGAGGCGCTCCATGGCATCATTTGGTCGAAGTGTCCAAAAACTTCTTTCTCTTAAAGACAAACACTAGAAATGGGAGTGTGTGAAGCAGTGTGCCAATACAATACTGGCTACAGGCAAACTCTTTCTGATCTACAAAAAGCACTGGGTGTGAGCCCCGGAAAACTTATGGCAAAGACTGCGAAGGCTTTTGATTCGAAGAGATTGAAACTTGCTCAGATCCATAAAAAGACGAAGTTTACAGAATATAGAAGAAAACTGAGGCAAGCACAACTTCTGGAAGAAGAAGAGAAGAAAGAAAAAGAAGGCCAAACTTACGGTGCTAGAGAATTTTAATGTTGTGAAGAACAGGACTTGAACTTTTTTATTTTGGCCAATTTTTTTTTTTTTGTAAATTTCACTGTGAAGTTTTTGCTGGTAAATGTAGGCCCTGAATTGTATTATATTTATAGAGGGAATTAAAGGACCTATGTGATATATAAGCATTTTAAACTTTAATTACCCAGTTATTTCTGTGTCAATGCAGTGTACTAGACAAGCGTTACTTCAATCGCAGTTTCCCGAAAGTTTGAATTTCCGTGTTTTTTTAGACAAAAATTGATATTTCTAAATAACCACTTGTACTACAAGACTGAAATTTTTACCACTTATTCTACAGATGTTTTTCTTCATATTTAGGTAGATTTATGTTTGTACGTACCCTAGAAGCCAAAAACAAAAATTGGTAAAAAATAGCAAAATTTTTGTTAAAAAAACACAAATTTTAAAGTTGACTCATACAAAACTACCCATTGTACCACCATAAATCTACCTAAATATCAAAAAGACATCATACTCTTTAAAATGACACAAACATGAAAAAATCCATCAAGTACTTTTTAAGGAATATCAATTTAAAAATACCTCTGCAAATTTGCCGAAAAACCGACGTTTTAATTTTTTTACCTATGATAAAATTTAAAAAAGTCAAGTTTTATATTTTTGTATTTTTTTGTACACTATTCCTTACATAAAAAAAAATTTAGTACAACCCTATATAATGCATATTTAAAAAAAACGACCCTTTTCACTATAACATCCCCTTAAGTAACGGGCACGTCATGGACAATGAAATCCAAATATTTATAATGGAAAACGTAGTGTAAGATGTGTTATTACTACCACTGTCACTTTATTAAAGTTGTTTGCGATATAGAGGGGCAGCGGAAAAAACAAGGAATGTCACAAATGTACCAAATCTGCGATTGTGGTGAAATCTGGTGGCTAAAGTAGTAACAGTTCCAATGGTATATGTAAAAGTTAAAAACAGTAGATGTGTCACTAGTTATAACCTATTTTGTAAATAGCCGTAAGCGCGAACAACAAGGAATGTACACGCGTAAGCCGTAAAAACAGGAAATGTCCTTATAGCAGTGAAGTATCCTTATAACAAGTGCTATTAGTATCGCTTTGTTTTGTCGTGCATGCGTTGTGAGGTTACAGTGCTTGTTTATAGGGTTTGTTAATTTAGTTTCTAACAATGTTTGAACATGATATTGATAATGACAGTGTAAGTGAAGTAGAGAGTGCTGATAAAAATACAGGTAAAAAAAAAAGATAACTGGTAGGATGTCCGATGTAATGAAGAAAGTAAGGTTACAATCACACGAAACGGGCTATGTCTGTCAATTTAAGTGTCTGAAATGTTTTGAGAATGTTATTTTTGAGGACAGTAAAATTTTGTTAAATAACTTAAATACAATGAACTCTAATGCTGAAAAAATTCTTACTTGGCTAGTATGGTTTATGTAGTACCTATACAACGAAGGAGATATCGTTTACCAGATAATTTGGCGAAATATAGAGATGTTACTTTTTCATACACAGAGTTTTACGAGAGAGTGAAGGTGTTTCTAAAGTTGTAGAAATCCCTGTTTGTTTTAAGGCCTTTCTATCAATTTTTGTTTGGGATCACTAAGGGAAAATTAGAATTCATACAAAAAAGTTTAAAGCGTACTGGTTTGGCTCCAAAGGATAAAAGGGGTAAAACTTCAGGCTCTCATAAAATCCTTAACATTGGAATTCAAAATGCCATAGTGAACCACATAAAATCTTTCAAAAGTTTAAATATACCAAGTCATTATGGTAGAAATCATTTGAGCAAAATTTATTTTCCCGAAGATCTGAATGTAAGAAAGATGTACAGTATGTTTAAATGTCATAATGATTACAAGAACTTTAATGTTTCGTATGACTCTTATATAAAGATTTTTAATGAGAAATTTAATATATCGTTTAAATATTCTCGTGTAGACTCTTATTCCACTTGTGATGAATTCCAAGCTACTTTAACGATTTTGAAGTCACAGAACAAAGAAGATGAAATAAAAAAATTCTCAATTGACCATAATTTACACGTAAAAGCAAAAGTATTTTACAGTCGCAAGAAAAAGTGTGCTAAATTAGCAAGAAAAGATAAAATGTTTTTGTCAATAGCAATGGACTATCAAAAAAATGTTAGTTTACCAAAGATATCTACTAACAATATTTATTATGTAACGTGTCTAAATTGGGTCATTTTATTTCTTACAGTTGTGGGATAATTGCATTTTTATTTATTTCATTTTTTGCGGGATTTTATAAAATTGTTGTGAAGGTTTTGTTTTTTCGACAAACGTTATTTCCATTGGAACAGAACACGTGGCAAGTAGAACAGTTGAAACAAAGGCAACACGCAATTTCTATGGTGTAACACGGCAAGGAATTCGTACCACCCTCCAATTCTCAGAAATGTGCATAAGTGTGACGACGCCAGCACTTAACATCTCAAGCCGGGGCGCTGCAGTGACGCCGTGAAACTCAACCGGCGCTGGAAAAAATGGCGCATGAACGAACAGTTTGTAATACCAGCAAGACGAACTACAGGAAATATCGTTAAGCCCCGCCCGCTGCTAGTGACATCAGTGTAGCAGCGACAAATATCGTCTACTCATTTGGCGAATATAACGACTATGTTCCATGCATATAGCTCATACGCCACAACAAATCCACCTAGAACGACGACGAAAATCAGGTGGCAGTGAACGGTAGTTTCCTCCCACCTCAAACACAGTCTACCTTAGGCAGAGACGCTAAGCGATCCACGAGAAGCCGACTCAAGTAACAGACGCCTATATTTTGTGTCGGGCCCGGTTGGTCGAGTTTTCTCAAAATGTAGTTAATTCAAGAAGACCGACCAGGACCCGAGAAATTAACGACGTAATAAATTGGTGTAGCGAAAGTGCGAAACGCAAACGGTGGAAATACGGACAGTGAAATCGGACATCAAAACACGTGTTCGGTCGGCATCGAGATAGTGATTAAATATAAACGAGACGGGAATATATAAAGGCCAACTATTTTCCAATTGTAACATAATATTTAAAGGGGTTTAATTGGTGTGATAGTGTGTGTGGGCAAAGCTGGGCTACTTTCTTTTTGTATACATAGTATGTAAGGTAAGGTCTCTTTAACCAGTACTAAATGTGTTATTATTTTGTGTTCTGTATGAGGAATTTACATCTTTATGTGAGTAAGTAAAGTATTCATTTAATAACCATGTGTTAGTCTAAGTTATTTCGTCATTACCACGTTCTCATTTCTGTGTTGCGAAATTCGTCTAACGTTCCGGAGTCTTTCTGAATTATTAATTGGGTGTGGTCAGATTGCTAAATTGTCCCGTTTTATTAAGGTAGAGTGTTCAAAGTTTACATGTATAACTAAAAACATGTTGGCGACTCTGGGCTTCTGGTAAAATTTCTGCAGCAGGTAAGCGAAACCATTGCCTGTAAGTTCTGGTAGTGTATTTTATGTATTAATATATTTTGGTCTCTTTTTTATTGTTACAAATGTCGACGCGCTGCCAGGATTTTCGTTTAATTGTAATTTTATACGAGATAGACCTATTTTAATGCACAGAAAATAGGATGTGGTAATGACGAATGTGTAAAAATTGTATTGCACATATTTACGTAGGTTATGTTTGTGTTGTGAGGCACAGTGGTGTTAGGCGTTTGATTATAGGAAAAAAGTGGTTTTGTTATATATAAAGTGTTGTATACATAAACTTTAAACATGTCTATAATACAAAGTAAGGATAGTGATTTTGCGTGGGATGAGTGGGAGAATGAATTTCGAGGTGTTGTGGGTGAGATGACAGACGAGGGATGGGGTAATTTAGACGATAGTTTAACACGAATGGAAGAACAAAAAGAGGGGATATTCGCAGAAATTAAGAAACATAGTGAGATGACAAATAATAAAGGTAAGACAGTTGAAGTAACAGTGGTAGAAAATAAGACAGTGAATAGGCCTAATGTTAAGGATGATAGTATAAGGGGAGTAGAAAACGGTGAAGAGACAAATCAATTTAACAAATTTAAAATTACAGTCGATCAGGTGGCAGAGAATAAGGTAAATAATGATGATATGAGTGAATCTGATTATAAGACGAATATGTTGCAAATTATTAAGAAAGGTTTGGAGGAATATATGGAAATAATGAATAAGGGTTTTGCTATGATGGATAAAAATTTTGATGAGTTGAACGCGAAGTTGGATAAACGCGACGAGAAGTGGAAACGAGAGGCAGAGAAATTAAAGGAGAGTACAGAAGTTGAACCAAAACAGGTAAGTGTTTGTGGTGGTAGTAATATAACGAAAAATAATGAAGAAATAGGAGACAAGGTAAGTGGGACTAATACAAGTAATTATAATGATGAAATAATGTTAAATAATAATAATGATATAGTTGAGAATAAAGTATTGGATAATGATGAGATAGAGATAGTGAGTGAGAGTGAGAGAGTAATAGGAGTAGTAATTAATGTTGATGAGTTAGATAATGAGTGGAAAGAGAGTTATATTGTGGGTATGAAACAGGGGGCAAATTTTTATGGGGTTAAATGTGAAGCAGAGAATTCACAAGTGTTGATGGAGGACAAGAGTTCCTCGATAATTTTTGTAGAAGACAAGAGTTCTTCAGAAGGTAAAAGAAGTTTTTTGTGTTTATCTGGTAGGGCCAGATGGTATTTAGATAATTTTATGGTATTGCCCTCTGCATGGAATGGGAGAGTTCAGTGTGGTTATGAGAGGTGTTGTAATGAAAGTGAGAGAGAAATAAAAATTTTTGAGACTAATAGAGGTTATGAGATGTTGATGCAGGTGTTAGATATTGAGAGAGATGAAGAAAGTGAATTGTATTATGAAACAGAGAGAGAGGAATATCTGAATAACACTGTTATAAATAATGACAAAACAATTGATTTGGTATTTAGAAAAACTACTGACGGAGACTGGATAAAATTAATTGATCGTGACAGGTTGTATGAAATAATAAATGGTAGGATGAATTTAGAAATATCTGTTCATGAAGATAATAACCATAAATTCAAGATAAATAAAAATCATTTAGTCTATAAATATGTGAGATATCTTTTTGACGATGGAGGATAAACCATAAAACAGTAAAGGACAGTTAAATATTTTTGTTTTATGGGGTTTTAACTTAGCTGACTTGGACATTGAAAGATGATAATTGAATAAGTAATGAATCAGATTTGTAAATAAATAGGTGTTGTGGTTAAGTGAACAGTGTATGTAGGTAGATAATTGTTGTAATAATAATTGCAATTTAAAGAAATAATAACAGTAATTTTGGAAACAGTAATTGGCTAATTTGTATAATGGCAAATAATAATAATGGAATTTATATTTTAATAATGAATTTAATTGAAACAATTTGAAATGTTTAAAATATTTTGATTGATTTAAAAGTTATATAATTAAATTTTTTTTTGAAGTCAAATGGTTTTATGAGGTGAATTTTGTAATTAAATGAACTGTTGGATTTAAACTAATTTTTGTGTAAAATGTTTCAGAGATGAGGTGAAAGTAATGTGGTATGGTGAATATGTTTTGTGTATATCATGTTAAATGGATTGTAAGTATAGAACTTTTACAGTATGAATCATGTATAATAAAAATGTTTACAGGTAACTAAGATTTTAATTCAGTAGTGAAATTATTGGAAATAATTGTGTTCAATAAAAATGATAAATAAAAAATTTAATAATAAATGAAAAATGATATATACTAATTATTAATAATAAATTTTGGAAAATTTTAAGAAAGTCCAATGGTAGAAAGTTATGAATGAGTTAAATGATTATTGATGAAAATATTATATTTATTTTAATGTATATAAAAATTTTATTAGGTTATTATTATAGTTATTAAGTTGCTATTGCGGGGGTGGCCTGTGCCCTCGTAGATAGCGAAATGGGTTGGGGGTAACAGAGAGTGTTACCTCCATCGGAGGCGAAAATGGCGAAAATGTGCGACACACCTTTTTAGTGCAAAATTAAATTTACACACTGATAGACGTTCGTGTCGCACATAATAATGATGAGTAGAGCAGGCACTGAAATAAAGTTAGATTTCCCCGACTTTTCGGGCGATTACTGCCTTACCAGCACTAATCGTGGATTTGGCTAGCGGTTAGCTATGGTCATATCAAGTCCCTTGACCATAGCTGACTTGAAATTGGTATATAGTAGAAATTAAATGGGGGTGACAATTAGGGGAAATCCAGGCACTATGGAACAGCGGCTACCACTCTGTTCGCGGAGGAACAGCATAGCCAGGTGGTAGACCCGTTTAAGGGCGTTTAATTATAGACACGAATATGTTGATATTCAATAATTTTAAAGTGTAACAGCCGAAGCAAAGACACGGAGAGGTCAAACTACTCCAAAATATGCCGTCTTTGTGAAAGCGAGGGGGCGCCACAGCCTTACATCACTTGCAATAGAGTGTGTGGATGGGAGGTGACTCAGATGAGCCACGAATTTAAATTTTATAACATAAAACATTGATAATTCAAATTTGATCTTATAAAAATGCTTGTGCTCTATTTAAATAACTAGCTGCTCATACATTCACTACAAGGTGTTCATTCCATAATTTTAAATGTATTATTTTATTGTTGTACGTTAGATATAGGTATTGATAAAAATATGTGTTTTCATTATATGTGTATTTTTGAACCTAAGTAAATAATTAAACTGACTGGCAGGCAGTTAACGTAATAGAAGTGAGTATTGATAAATATATATACTTCATGTAATTTGTTCAAGTATGAGATGTGTTTTCATTGTGTTAGGAGATCAGCTGATCAGCAATAACAGGTCACTGGTAAAATGGTTTACAAATATTCCAAGTAATTAATGTTTGATGTAATGTTTTAATGTATTACAGATGCTATTTTAAAGTAATGAGAAAAGTAACTTGAAAAAGTGACAAATAAAGTAATAATTTGTGAAAGCTAATAAAAAATAGTTTTGGGTGATAAATATTTTGTGGGACATGTAGATCTGTCCAAGTTGAAGTCAAAGTTAAAGTTGAAATAGTAGAGATGAAGATAATGTAATGTTGTTTTTGAATTAATATATGTTATAGAATTTTGAGAAGCATTGATGTTGACAGTAGTAGTGGAGAATTTATGTAGAGTTTTGAGTGATATATTGGTGTTTATAATTAATGATGTTATTTTGTTGTAGTTGTAGTAAGGTAATGAGATTGAGATTTTGGGGATGGCAATTTTGTAGTAGGGGGTAGTGTAATGTGGGAGTCCGCAACATAATGGTAAGTTGGGACGGGATAGGTACCGATTTTAGTGGGACGGGGCCGCCTTAGGTAGAATCCAGGGGCCAGATAAGGGAATTGAGTTTTGGGGGGGGAAACACGTATCCTATGTACAAAGGGTTAGAGAGTATTTTTTTTATATATAGAGAGAAGGTGGCGAATTGAGTTTAATGATAAGTTGGGGTTAGAGAGTGTTTTGGTAGATGTTTTAATAGAGATGGGTGTCATGTTAGTTACAGTTGTTAGAGGTTAGAGTCAAAGGGAGAAAGAGTATATATGTATACAGATCAAGTAGTACAATAAATGAAATAAATAATTTAAATCACCCACAGTAAAGTAGAGTGAGATTGTTAAATGAAGAGCAAGATTGTTAAGCAAAAAGAGAGATTTATAATAAAGATATAAAAGTTTCATTTTGAAACCAGTGACAAAAATTTGATAGAATTTGAAAATAATGTAAAATTAAGAATTGTTTATTTTGAATAATTTAAATGTCAATTTGACTATTTATAATAATATTTTGTTAATTTTAAATGTTTTATTTTATTATGTTTTGTGTTTCAAGTTAGGATATTACAGATGTTAAATGTATTTTCAGAAAAAAACTTATACATAACGTATGTGGGTCAAGGTTGTGGACTTGACATAGTTTTGATCAGCTGATGGTAAGGTCATATAATTTTATAGTATGGAAGTCAGTCCAACTGTTGTTTTGATCAATTTAAACCAATTTTTAAATAATCTTTATATGTAGAGGAAACATTTTAATAAATTTAAATTTTTTTTAACTTTAAAATTTTTTAGAAAATATTTAAAAAAAAAAAAAAATGTGATTTTGCGCCTGCCAGGTAATGAATATTTTTAAACTTTGATTATTTTATTATTTGTGTGCTAACCATGTTTATGATTATTGATTTATTTTGTATTGCATTGTATTGTTAGACTCTTAAGTACTCAGTATTCACATGTTAGGTTAAGGATATGTTTGATTAGGAGAAATGTTTAAATTAATTCATTTTAAATAAAACAGAAAATAAGGAAGAGAATTTTTTGATACAATATTTTATTTTGAATTCTGAATATTTTTGATGAAATAGTAAATTTTAAAGAACTTTTCAATGTATAATTTGTAATGTGAGTGTGTGTGAGCCCAGTATCTGCTAAAGGCAGCCCAGCTTGCATACAAGGGGAAACATATCGGCTGAGGATCTGGCATAATCTGAGCCAGGGATTGAGGATTTTTGGGGGAAGCATGTTAGACGGCGAGGTGTGCTGTGGTACTTGTCTGTTCGATTTCTCGGTGTTGGGATCTCTTACGGAGAAGTCCAGTGATCTCGTTCAGATGCGTCCATAGTCGCCAAGCCAGGGGGGTCTTGTACCCATGAAGATTAAGAACCAGGGGGTTGTTGGCACCAGTTCCTCACCGGTCCTCTTAGGGGTTTTATCAATGAGATTTCTTCTGTTTTGGACAGCAGAATTCTCACTGAGGGGTATTGTAACGTGTCTAAATTGGGTCATTTTATTTCTTACAGTTGTGGGATAATTGCATTTTTATTTATTTCATTTTTTGCGGGATTTTATAAAATTGTTGTGAAGGTTTTGTTTTTTCGACAAACGTTATTTCCATTGGAACAGAACACGTGGCAAGTAGAACAGTTGAAACAAAGGCAACACGCAATTTCTATGGTGTAACACGGCAAGGAATTCGTACCACCCTCCAATTCTCAGAAATGTGCATAAGTGTGACGACGCCCGCACTTAACATCTCAAGCCGGGGCGCTGCAGTGACGCCGTGAAACTCAACCGGCGCTGGAAAAAATGGCGCATGAATGAACAGTTTGTAATACCAGCAAGACGAACTACAGGAAATATCGTTAAGCCCCGCCCGCTGCTAATGACATCAGTGTAGCAGCGACAAATATCGTCTACTCATTTGGCGAATATAACGACTATGTTCCATGCATATAGCTCATATGCCACAACAAATCCACCTTGAACGACGACGAAAATCAGTTGGCAGTGAACGGCAGTTTCCTCCTGCCTCAAACACAGTCTACCTTAGGCAGAGACGCTAAGCGATCCACGAGAAGCCGACTCAAGTAACAGACGCCTATATTTTGTGTCGGGCCCGGTTGGTCGAGTTTTCTCAAAATGTAGTTAATTCAAGAAGACTGACCGGGACCCGAGAAATTAACGACGTAATAAATTGGTGTAGCGAAAGTGCGAAACGCCAACAGTGGAAATACGGACAGTGAAATCGGACATCAAAACACGTGTTCGGTTGGCATCGAGATAGTAATTAAATATAAACGAGACGGGAATATATAAAGGCCAACTATTTTCCAATTGTAACATAATATTTAAAGGGGTTTAATTGGTGTGATAGTGTGTGTGGGCAAAGCTGGGCTACTTTCTTTTTGTATACATAGTATGTAAGGTAAGGTCTCTTTAACCAGTACTAAATGTGTTATTATTTTGTGTTCTGTATGAGGAATTTACGTCTTTATGTGAGTAAGTAAAGTATTCATTTAATAACCATGTGTTAGTCTAAGTTATTTCGTCATTACCACGTTCTCATTTCTGTGTTGCGAAATTCGTCTAACGTTCCGGAATCTTTCTGAATTATTAATTGGGTGTGGTCAGATTGCTAAATTGTCCCGTTTTATTAAGGTAGAGTGTTCAAAGTTTACATGTATAACTAAAAACATGTTGGCGACTCTGGGCTTCTGGTAAAATTTCTGCAGCAGGTAAGCGAAACCATTGCCTGTAAGTTCTGGCAGTGTATTTTATGTATTAATATATTTCGGTCTCTTTTTTATTGTTACAATTATAAAAGGCAGCTATCAATGTATTCTTTTAATATTCATTCACTACATAAAAACAATGCTGTTTTTATTCTTACCCAGAAGTAAATGGGAGGAAAGGATCCAATGAAGGGGCACCATTTTTATTCCATTACATAATTAATTATGTTGATCGTACAGTAAAAGAGTTGCACATATTTTGCGACTCGGCGGGCGGTCAAAATAAAAATTTCATGATAATTAGATTTCTTCATTATGTGGTATATGAAATAAAATTATTTGACTATATAACTATAACGTTCCCAGTACATGGACATTCTTATTTAGAATGCGACAGAGATATGAGCATAATAAACTTAAAAACAAAAATGGAAACCCCGGATGATTTCTATGAATTAATAAAACAATCTCGTTGTAGACCAGCACCTTATAATGTAGTTCCAGTTGAAAGTGATGCTATAAAGGGATGGTCCAATTTCATTGGAAGATTTTATGTTAAACAATGTCCGTTCAAAACACAACCGATTAAAGAAATACAAATCAGGCAAGACAGTCGTCTTGTAAAATACCGATATACATACCATGGCTCCTGGGAAACAGCAGCAATCAGGCTTACAGATAAACAAAATTCTGAGAAATCCTCTACTTGGATGTGGAGACTTTGAATTGCCAGAACCAGCATAGGAAGGTAATAAAAGTTCATTCATTTCTATTTTCTTTCTTGCTGCTAATGTTAATAAAATATGTTCAGTTCCTACTTAGCTACATTGGTTTTCTTTTAATTAATGTTATCTTTATTTTCAGGTCTCTTACCTGTCAGTAACTTGAAGTATAAAGATTTGAAAAGCTTAATGAAATTTTGTCACCAAAAAGCAAGAGACTATTATATGGGCTTGCCACAAAGTTAACAAATATCAATAATTACATAATAATAAATAAAAGTAAATAAATAATAATGAATTCCTTGTTTTGTTAGCTGAAGATAACTGATGATGAAGTGGACATTCCTTGTTTTGTTCGCTTAATGTTCGACTTAAATTAGTTTTTAATTTTTTTTGGGGGGAGTATTAAGTTATAAGTGTATGTTAAATTACTTTATTATACTCACAAAAAACATTTTTTTTGTTAAAAAAAATATGTGTATTATGAGTTTAAGAGTAATCACTATAAACAAATAAAGTCTTTAAAATCAATTTCTGAAAAATTTGTTTATTGTGACATTGCTTGTTTTTCCCCCTGACCCCTCTATGTGTTGGATAAGGTTATGTTTTATTTCTGCATAATTTACAATTCATTCTGCACGAACCTCCTCTAATGCAACACAAAGCTATACTGTGGGTCTTGGCTTGTCAAATGGCTTTCTCACCGATACACACCAAACTTTTTTGTTAAAATTACTTAGAAGAAAAGTGTGTATAATGCACAAAAATTAAGTTACCATATTTTATAATATGCAATAATACACTAATTTATGAACAATAACTCATACAAACTGCTTATAATAATGTTCGATAATTGAAGGATGAAACTTACTCAAACATTTTAGACTGATGCGATGCTTGAATAGACGCAAGCAGGTTTTCCAGTCTGTCTTTCCTCACATGTTCATACTTTGATTTTTCTATTACTTTGCCATCAATGAAGAAATTGTCTGTTGCCTGTCCGAGTTTTCCTCTTAAATGGAACGTCCGTAAAGGAAAATCATTTCTAAGGGCAATGGCATCTTTTATTCCTTTATTCAATCCCAATACTGAAAAATTATTAAATTTTAATAATGTACCTTACACATGTAGATCTGATATTTTTAAACTATATAGAAAATAATGTACATTGAAATGTACATATAATGTGTATGTCTGCACATTGTGTGTATGTGTGTGTGTATCCCTCCATAATTTCATTTGAGAATGATAACAAATGGATCATTCCCCCCTCTCTTGGTCCCCAGATTTGCATCAAACAACTTAACTTCCTGTTACTGCTTACAAAAAGATCCTATGTCAGTCAGCATTACAACAGTGATGACAAGATCAAAAAAGAAGTTGAGCAGCCAGCTTCATTTTACAAGAAGCTGCATTTTATTTTTTGACTGCATAATTTACAATTCATTCTGTATGGACCTCCTCTAATGCAACACAAACCTATATTGTGGGTTTTGGCTTGTCAGATGGGTTTCTTACCAATACACACCAAACTTTTTTTTAAATTACTTATAAGAAAAATGTGTATAATGTACAAAAAATGAAGTTACAGAATTGTGAATTGATATGCCTTTCTCACGTCTGGTGAGCTAATTGTATGTTATTTCTTGCAACAATAAAATGAATCCAGAATCAGTTGTCTTCATTTTTACTTACTTTCTAAATTTACATTGAATATTTACTAGAATTGTGACAGCCAGATATGCCTTTTTCACTGTCCCCCCTGCACTCAATAAGAAAAAAGAAAACGATTAAGAGAAAGCGAGGTAACAAATTGCTTATTTCCAGTAATCTGGATTTTTATTTTTTAAGCTACTTCCTGTTAAATTTTTTAATGTTGTTTGCTGAATGTATATTTACTCAAATATCAGTGCAAAATGTAACACTATCATGAATGAAACCATGTGGATTTATGTAAATTACACAACAGGTAGCAATTACTGACATACTCATACAGTTGGTCCAGGTGACAGTGTGAGGTATGAAAAAGTGGTTTCACTGTGTTCAGCATTGGAAGGGAAAGGTAAGACTCTTGGGATTTTATTACTTTCCAAACATCATCAATAGTTTTGTTACTAACACCTATAATAATGACAACTGCAGTTATGAACAGGAAACGGTTATGGAAAGCACTGACATCCTATCTAGCAATGACAAATCTGGGACACAAAGAATACAAGTCAATATACAAACATTTGTACACTTTGAAGACAAAGTGAAAAATTACTATGTAGTTTTAATGCTTTGTGATAACAAAGTTATTTGCTATGTACAATGCAACAAGTGTTTTTCCGCGAACAGATTATATTTACATTGCATCTGCCACTGTGTCTGGATTAAACACTTCACATGAACTACCATATGACTATCAGCAATCATCTTATTAGACTTTATTTATTCGTATAGTGCCATTGTCTGGTAAGCTCGGTGTTGTAAACTGTGCTCTATAGACAGTTTGTGTGGTTACAATGTCTGTGTGACATTAGCAGTTCCTTAGAGATTGAGATAATTTTCATAAATATCAGTCTGTATTTAATAAAAAAAGTAAACATTTAAGCACATGGTTTCTGTGTCTTTTGTTCAACATACCTTGTGATAAGTAACACAAATAATAAAGAAACATCATCCTAATTATTTAATTGCACTTAACAAATACAATTACAAGCTTAACTTGTCGAATTTAATTTGAATTTACACTGATATTTTTAGAACTTAAAGATGTAGCAAGTGAGTAGTGAGCTGTTTTAAGTTTAAGGGTTTATGGAAGGGGTTACAAGGTACTGCAGCTAGGTTCACATCTGGGTTCCATGGCTGCTAGATCACATACATGGATAGGTGATCTGGTTGCAGATCACATACATAAGCTATTTAAGCTATATTTTGTTATAAACTAACCAAATAAAATGCTGTTCTAATTTTTTACCTCATATGTTCATGACAGATTTTACAGAATATAAAAATGTGCTATGAAAATGTATTCAGTTTCTAACATACACCTCTTCCGCCAATTTCTGGAATATTTGTGGTCTCCTACAACAGAAAACTGTACTCATTTAGATTTAAAGTTTAGTTTTGTGACATGTATGCATAAATTCATTCATACTACATCCACCCAGACTACTACACTATAAATTCATTGCAGACTGCTAGTACTATAGGTTAGTGGTCATACATTTACTACCAAATTATGTTTTAACATTATTTACCTTCAGGATTGATTATGCATTATAATTAAGAAGAAGCTTTGATACTGAAAAACATAGGTGAAAACTCAAAAATTAAAATTTCAATGGATCCAATTTTTTTCCTTTTAAACTGGATGTTGTTATTAAGGTTCTCACAAAATTTCAAGCTAATCAAAGTAACGGTATGGTAATTGGCCATAAAAAACTTGCCAAATGTTGTCATAACATTATAAAGAAAACATCATGTAGTTGGATTCAGAAAACTGTTTTCCAGCCCACTGAGAAATGTATGGAAAGTTAGCAGGAAATCTTTTATTTCCTATGTGTGTGTGTGTGTGTGTGTGTGTGTGTGTGTGTGTGCGCGTGTGTGTGTATTGCGACAGTACAATCATATGCTGTACTGTGCATTTAATAGATAAAATAAATATTTAAATTAAATTTATAAATATGTAATAAATAAGCAGGTATGAGATTGAAAGCTGAGTTTATGTTAAAAATACCGAATGTAGACAGACAGGAACTGACCTGAACACTCACAAGACTGTCGCTGTGAGTGTGTACAGTAGTAAGTGATGTGTGTGAGTGAGGCCAGTTCGAGCATGAACGTTTGCAATCTCACCCTGAATAATTGTCAAATTACAGTTTTTATTTAACTATAAGAAACCATAAATGGTAGAAAAAATTCAAGACTCCTAAATATGTATAAAATTAATACGCATGTGTAGTGAGAAAACGGCGTGAAAAGGACGCGCAGTGCGAATTCAGTGCGATTTTAAGTGCGTAGTAATTACACGGATTATTCTATTATGATGGTAATTACGTTGGACATGTGTAATTAAATCATCCATCGTTAGTGCACCTGTAGTTCACATTAGACTTTGCCATTGGCAGAAATGTGCGAAAATATGAAATTGGACGAGAGTGGGAGAACTGACGCCACTGAACAATTTCAAACAGGCAGAATTCTGTCTCAACAGGAGCTGTATGATGCTCGATTATAAATAGGGCACGAGAGAAACCAGCCTTTTTCTCGATCAGTCTTCAGTAGCGGCGGGACGCTATCAATTGGCGACGCGAATTTTTAAATTTTGTTAATTGAACAGTAGATGCGGACGGACGCTATGTTCGTCATAAGTGCAAAACAGTAACTCTTAATCTGTTTCCGAATACGAATATTGTCAGTCAAGACAAGCTACTATGTTACATCATGCAGAGGAATGCTATGCTGAACAATTGAGGCGTCTGGTAGAACTACAGCAGCAGGTGCAGAGCAACCTCTTAAACTATACTACATCAACCAGATGGGACCATGATAGACGAGTAACTGGAGGACGACAAGTGGAACCTGGGGATGTGCAGGGAACTCCATCAGAAGAGGACCTATGGATCAACGGAGGACATGAGTATGAGCTACAAAATCGAGGTGACAGATAATCCATTTATAAATTTTAAATGAGAGACTAAAGACATTTAAAAGACATTTTGAAATTTAAACATGAATCAGAGTTTATGTAAAATGTAGATAAAGAAGTTCAGAGAATCTGATTTAAATTTAATAAAATATTTTCTTTGATGTTTAACGATTAATTTAGTCAATTTCAATTTTATTTTAAAGTTGTACAGCAATCAATGATTACTATATATGCAATACATAAATTAACGTTGTTAAAAAAAAAATAAAAAAAAAAATAAATAAAAACTGCAGTAAAGCACACTGTCAGACTGAGCAAGTCGAATTTTAATATTAACATATTACTGTAGAATATAAGATTTATTTAATGATAAATGTACTGCAACATTTGAACGTTTCAAGCGAACAATAATGAATATTTATGGCGAAGTAAGTGAGATTTTTAAACACGCTTGTGGTTTATAAATAAAAATTATGAAAACTCGTTACAATTCAATCAATGACTACTCTTATGACCATTACACCCAAACTCCATTAATTGGTACACTTTACCAGTAATATTATATAAATTTTGGCACTCCACAAATTATATTACATTTAAATTTGTAAATCGTAGTGTTATAAATAATTGGTGCTCCAAATGCGTGGGGCTCCTCAAACACAAATAAATTTGCAACCTGTGTGTTGTTATATAAATAATTGTCGCCAAGAATGTGTGGCTACCCAAGACAATTTATATTAAATTTGTAATTTGTGGTGTTGTTATTATATATATATATATATATATATATTTATTGTAACGCAACAGAAATGCGGTCCCCGACGTTACATAAAGAAAAATATTAAAAATAGAATAGGGAAGTAAATATTTATATCCCACACTAATAAAAGGGTCAGATAAATAAATTAATCATTGTATAAAAGTAATAAGAATGCAAGGTAGTAATGATAATAAAAAATAAGAATGTAATAAAGATAATAGTGATAAGTCTCAATCACTATAGGAAATAAATAAAAAACATTGATAAAAATTGTAAGAAAGAAAACTAATATTGACTATTTTAAAGTAATTGATGATATGAAAATAGATAAGAATGAGTCAATAATGTACGTTATAAGTTACTCTAAAGTACTTATTATGAATTGTATAATGTTATGTTGTTATCATAAATATGTTGTTATAATTTGTGTTATCATATGAAAGCTTACTTGTTGATAGAATGTCAAATAATGAAGTAATATGTATTATTCGTTTACTGTTGTAGAACTGTGATTGAACTCAGTTATTGAGTATTAAGTAATTTCATTTTTCTTATGTGATCTATAGGTCAAGATAAAGTTATTGTTCGATATCATAAAGATAATTATTTGTGTACATGTACGTAGTTAAAAGTTGATTATGTTTGTAAACTTGTATAAAAAGGCTATAGTTGTTAACTAGTTAAATTCAAAAGTAGATCAAGGTATAATAAAAGGCCTAACAGCCAATAACACTGTATCATAAATCAGATCAGAAAGGTTAGGTAAAGAATTTAATAACAAATACTAAATATAATTCAATAAGTTAGTAGAAACCAATAATAATTAATAATAAATAATAAACAAACCCAAACTAAACAAATTATGATAATGCCATGGTGCAATGATATCGATAGATAATGTTTGATATCGGAAAAATAATATTTATTAAAAGAAACAGGCTAAGAGAGAAAAACCAGCAGAAAATATAGAAATTAGTAAACAAACAATAAATAAAATTATATTCTGATATAATGGAAGTTTAGTAAGGAATTATTTTGATGATTGGAAGAATATTATATGAAATTATTACTATATAACAAAATATTGAATAAGAATAAAAAAGTTTGTTGCTAGGGACGACAAAATGAATATAATTTGTTGATTTTGATTATTGAAATTTATGACATGAACGAGAAGAGATTAACCATGAGAGATGGTCAATAAAATACTAAATTATTAAATACATCAACATTCACAATAAATGAAGGACTAATTACCATAATTTGGGTCAAATAAACATTAACCAAATTGTCTAACTGGATAGTACAAAACGATAATAAGTAATTAAATTCAAAGGAATGACTTGGATTGACCAATATCAGATCATGAAACAAATGTTAATTTAATGAAGTAATAAAACCAGATAAAGAACTACCTGAGTAAGGATTTAATCCTCTAAACCAAACGAAATTAGAATAACCATCAAATTACATTGGACATCGCAGTTTACCACATACACGAGAAAAACGTATTTGGATTCAGAGTTTGTCGAAGCACGTAATCACAAGTTTGGCCGTTGGTGAACAAAAGGAGCGGTATTTCTGCATCAACCCAGGACCAAGGATTCCACTTTATTACAACTTTGAAGACAAGACTGAAGAAAATCATATCATCTGCGTTTGATACTGAATGACAACTAACAAGGTTAGATGCGAACAGCCTTCCCGAATCGCCTGTCCAGCGAACGGTAAACTTCAATTATTTAAATAATATTAAATTAAATAAACTTTAATCTTGTAATATATTGCATTCTTATTTATGTATTTTTTAATCTTCCCAGCAGTTGAAAGAACCTTCACGCCCTGTATCTAAAAATAATTATAAAAACAATCATAACTGAATTTAATATAAAACATTGTACCGATCGATAATCGATTAACTCAGACTTATAGCCTTTTCGTATCTCAAGTAAGAACAATCTTATTGGATGTTATATAATTGAACTAATAAAGAATCATTGCATAATTTCAAGATCTTATCATTTATGTATTTTTTAATGAAGTGTGAATAAGGAAACAAACCGATAGAGAGTTTAACCACTAATCACCGTACGCAGTGGGTTAACCTCTAAATTTCCTTTGTCTTGGAACTGCAGCGCTAGTTGTGGACTTCTCCGGTATTAAAGAGAGGAGAATTACATACGAAATTTCTCTTATTCTCTGCAAAGCAGAATAGGCTTGAGCGGAAATTTTGAATAATACCCAACATACATAAGTTTCATTCACACCAACACTTTTAGATTATATAGAGAGATAAGGTAGTCATAATTAACTATCCCACGACACTTACTAAGTTAAGATACTGAAGAAATTGACATATTAAATAATAAAAAGAGAGGAAGGAGTTAAGTAACAATATATATTGTAACGCATCAAAAATATCGTTACATAAATATCATAACAAATACCCAAATGGAGATCTACCGTGAACATATCTAAGCTAATATAGCCAAACACACCAACAAGAGGAAAGACAACACTAAAATGTCAAAGCCAAACTTGTATATCCAGGAAGAAATAATGTTAAAGAAAATAAGCATCCAAAGGAAGAAGTTGTAATTAAATGAATCATCAATGTTATAACAAAAGGAAAAGTGAACCAAGCAACTACGTTAGCAACCAGGACCCAATAGATCCAATAAGTGAGAGAAAAATATATAAGAAGAGGGAAAAATATATAAGAAGAGGGAAAATATATAATAACCAAATAAAATAATATTACCAGTGTGAAGAGTACACAACAAGTGAGAAAAATATATTATAAATGAAGAAAATATATGACAAATAAGGAAATAATATTACCAGTATGAAGAGTACCAAGTAAGTGAGGAATAATACCACAACAAGGAAGAACTTGAAAGAAAACAAAGTGACCACGAACAAAACTATGGACAGTACGATAATTCAATAAGCAACCACAGACAATAATAGTGTGCTACTTACAGTGAATTAATTAATACTAATATACCACGAGCTGAAACAAACTAACACAAACAATGAAAGTGTAGTATTTATAGAAAGTGAAAATATAGCCTAAGTGATAACAGTTGTATAAAACAATCTCAAATAAAACAACACAGACAATAAGTGTATTATCTATGAGACCAAAAGTATAATACAATAAAACATAATAAAGACTGCAAGTAAACTGAAATTAAGTAAAGAAATAATTGCTCAATTATGAAAGTAAATGGAACTGCTTACCAGTAACTACCATGACTGACATTGAATATAAAATCATTACAAAATATACGTTTAAATATCAGGAGAGTGGAAGGTAAAGTCAATACAGAATGTAATTATTAGTATATCAGAGATAAGATAACATGTATTAGATTAAAAACAGTCAACCCAAACCAAATGTAAACACATAATATGTATGTCAATAACCAATCAGAATTAGATAATAATATGTAAGCAAATAGTATATAATAGAAGTAAAATAAAGAAAACCATTGTACTAGATAATAGTAATAATAATCATGGTAAATATATAAGAAAATAGGCAGGAAACCAAGCTAATGCATATAGACATTGTTGTCATTCAGTAGTATACACAAAACCTCAACTGAACAGAATTTGCAACAAAGAATCATAACTAACAATTAGAAAAACATTGATAAAACTATTTACATGAGGCAACAACCAAACTAGAATAAATAATGAACAGAATAAACCCAGTATGAACTAAGAAACACAAATATATACTTTAAATTTTATAAACAAATAGTAGCCAAAATACCAAACCACAGAGTGAATGATAGAATTACATAAAAAACTCAATCAAACTTAATCAGAAAGAGGAAAATAGTATAACAGTAGTTTCAAGAATACTCAATACCTCTTTGAGAACCATTACCAAATAATAAATGCATAAATTTATGTAATAATTATGATAACCAATAATACATGTCACATGAAACTAGATGTAAGTAACAGCCCAACAGAAAATTGTGAGTAATTAGCACAGCAGGGAATACTAAATACCCAAGATAAGATGTAGACAACCACTAAAGACAAATTAATGGATGAAAATACATCCCTGATACAGAACTATTAATAAAATAAGAGTGTCAATATGTCAGGACACCTAACATGGTGGGATAAAACCATTCAATGTAAATAAACGAAGCTATGTTAATAAATACAAAGCTGCACAAAAGGTGTAGTATCATTTGATGTACAAACCAAACACAATAGAATTGTGTTAGAATAATATATTGTAGCATAACAAAATTATCACGCTAAACATTTAACTTAATGCAACATAAATAAGGAAGAAAAGTTCCATAGTGAGTGAGAAGAATGAATTGTTTTAAGAATTACACAAGAAACCGTATATTAAGTCAATAAAATGTTAATAAGAATGAAAAATAACAAAGAAAATCATTGATCAAAATAACTTACTATGTAAAAACCCAATAAACCAGCAGTATACCCAGTAGATTGGGGAAGCAGTAAAAAGGGAAATACAAGAAAAAGGAAATAAAAGGATGAAACCATATTAATAAGGGAAATGTATAAGGTCAAGATGCAGAGAAACCACAAGACCAGAAATTACTAATATAATAATGAAGAAGGGACAAAATATGTCAAGATTCCCACACAGAGACTAGAACCAAGAAGAGTTATTCCAAAAAAAATGGTAATCATGGAATACATACCATTAAACAAAATTAAAACTAATATATGTAGACCCAATAACAAGCTACAAGATACAATCCCAAAGAAAACCGAATTGTATACTAGTTGTAAGCATAATATGTGGAAAAAATTATTAAAAGGACTACCATTAGTGTAGCCAAAATAAATGACACATTATAATAAAGTGTAGTATAAAAAATCTATTAAAAAAGACTACCATCAGTGTAGGGAAATACTAAATAAAAACTAAAGAGACAGTCTAATGACTGAGTGCAATTTGGATAATAAAAGTGTTTTAGTGATTAGGCATAATAACAATATATTAGGAATAAGATGTTTTTATTTTATTGTATTAGCAAATTAGGTATAGGGAACACAAGAGACAGTTAATAACTGAAAGTGTCATTAGTTATAAGATGTTTTTATGTTAATGTGTTATCAAATTAGTTATAGTAATTAAAAGAGACAGTTAATAGCTGAAAGTGTCATTAGTTATAAGATGTTTTTATGTTAATGTGTTATCAAATTAGTTATAGTAATTAAAAGAGACAGTTAATAGCTGAAGGTGTTATTAGGAATAAGATGTTTTAATAGGATAAGGTTTGTGATAAAAGGAAACATAAAAACAAAGGACAGCCAACGACTGATAATAGTGCTGATAATAATATGTTCCCATTATAATACTAAATATGTAGAAAATAATAGGCATAAGATGTTTATGTTATGGTTAAATGATATTATAAAAAAAAAAAAGTTTAGTAGGTATAAGATATTCCATTGTATTTTAAAATCATGTTATTTAATTTTCCAGTGTGTAAGGCAGAGGCAAGTAGGGTATAGAAATGTAATAATTTTATTCAAAACAGTAAACCATATATAATGTACAAGCAGACTAGCTAAGACACCATTTTAGAAAACACAGACTAGTAATATTAAACCAAAACTATCTATCAGAGAATCAAGCTATATAATAGGAATAGAATTCAATACACACAATACAGAAATTGAAAATATAATTAATACAGATACAATTAATAGCGAATAGAATGACAAAGGAAAGAAAATTAACTTCTTTTGGAAACAAATAATACTAGGCCTATAATGGTAATCAAATCAGACTAAACAGTAAATTAATCAATATTGAAGTGTTTTAACAACAAAATTATTAACAACAAAGATAATCGCGGAGTTATTAAGTATATTCCATGGAAATATTATCAGAAATAACAATTAAAAACCATTTAAACAATAAATTTGTACAAAATATGAGGCACACAATCATTATAAAAAATTGTAATTTTTGGGCTTAAATGAGCTTGAAACAAACCCAGCTATATATCCAAAGATGTAAAATTAATTAATCAATATTACTGAGTAGTTAGATTTATGTAAAATTAAGAAATATTTGAATTACAGTAAAAAATAAGAAAACTTATTATGTATACAGTAGAAGCCCGATATAGCGCGGTCCGATATACCGCGGATTCGGATATAACGCGGTGAAGAGTATGTCGTCCGTTATTAGTGAAAATTCTTACTTGTAGAGAGTGAGTAAATTATGAATTGTTTATCGTGACTTCCGTAGCCACAACATTGGAATGCGTTGCGTTTATTGTAAACAAAGGCTTGTTGTTGGCAAACGGCGTTGTAAACAACAGCCAGAATTGCCAGTTCAAGTGTACCTGTAGACATAAACAATTGCCCGAGCTATTTACAGTCTCTACGTTTCTAAGAATTCATGCCAAGGCAAGCAGCCAACTAAATCCCTTCTCTCCCTCATAGTGTACTCTTATATTACAGTATAAGATCATACTCTGATATTATCTTATCAAAGTGTATAGTCTTTGTCATAAATTCGCATAGTGTAGAGTTTTGTGATGTCGCAGAAAAGAAAAGCATATTCTGTGAGTGATAAACTCAAAATAATTGATCGTATGAAGAACGGAGAGTCAAAGGCAAGTTTATCACGTGAGTGTGGCATCCCAGAAGGAACAGTTAGAGGGTGGATGAAGGAAGAAGATAAACTTAAAAGTTTTGTGAACACAGTTGAAAGTGAAGTGGGGTTGCAAAGAAAAAAGACTAAAGTAGGTAAGGATAGTGAACTAGATGAGTGTCTGTACAGGTGGTTTTTAATAAAACGAAGTGAAGGTGTGCCACTGTCAGGACCAGTTATTAGAGCTCAAGCTGTGAAATTCCATAGTGATTTACATGGCAACAGTGACTTTAATGCATCTGATGGGTGGTTTTCGCTATGGAAATCTCGTCATGGTATAAGCCAGATAAGCATTGAAGGGGAAGCACGATCATGTGACAGTGAAGCTGCAGCACTTTTTCCTCAGGCATTAAACAAAGTAATGATCGATAACAATTTAAATGACCATCAAGTGCATAACTGTGATGAAACTGTTCTGTATTTTCGAATGCTTCCTACCAGAACTCTGGATGTGAATAATTCAATAAATAAATCTGGATTAAAAATAAATAAGGATAGAGTTACCCTCCTGTTTGCCACAAATAAATCGGGCAGCCACAAAGTTAAACCTCTCTGTATAGGGAAAAGCCGAAATCCTAGATGCTTTCAACATGTTAACATGACGTCATTACCCATCACATATCGTAATACAAAAAATGCTTGGATGACAAGTGATATTTTCGGTAAATGGTTCCATGAAGAATTTGTTCCATCTGTGAGAAGCCACCTGCGGTCACTCAACCTTGAAGAAAAAGCTGTACTGACCCTTGACCACTGTCCAGCACATCCACCTGCTGATATGCTACAGTCAAGAGATGGGAAAATCGGAGTCATGTTCTTGCCGAAAAACACTACAGCACTGATCCAGCCATTAGATCAAGGCATCATAAAAGCATTTAAAGCGCATTACCGCCATGAACTTCTGAGTGCTATAGTGAATTCTGATGAGGAAATGGAAATTTACCTTAAGTCAATAAACCTGAAAACAGTTGCGTATTCAATAGGTCTTGCATGGGAAAGTATTAGTACGGCTACGATTCAGAATTGCTGGAAGAAATGTTCCTTTGAACAAAACATCGCCGATGGAAATTGCTCTGTTGCCGGATTCACTAATAGTGATGTACAGTCTGCGAGTAGTGCTCTGCATTGCAACTTCACTCTAGATGACTTGAATGACTGGGCAGACGTTGACAACGGTGAGCCTGTTACAGAATGTATAGGAGATGAAGATATCATCGATGCAGTCCGAAATGCAAATTGCGAAGAAAAAGAAGACGATGACGATGATGGAAATGAAAATGGGGTGGAAGTGAAAGAAGTTATTCCAAATGTTAGTGAAGTGATAATACACATAAACAAAGTAATTTCGTGGATGGAGAGGCAAAGTGAATCTAATAATGTTCATCTGCTGCACCTCGCGTTTATAAAACAATACGCGGAAAAGAAACGCTGTGCGTTATCCCGTCAAACAACAATTACGGACTTTTTTAAGACCAACAATTAGGCCTACAGTAGGTCGAGTGAGCAATGTATAAATAGTGTATTTTATATTCCATTGGATTAAAATAGATTACGTATTGGATTAAAATACAGTTTTCTTATTTTTTATTTCTACATTTGGTGACGTAATTTACGTACAGTATATAGTAGTGCATTATGCTGTAGCCTTTTTCCCGGTCCTCCCTCCCCATCATTTGTCACTGTACAGGTCACCTTCCGATATACCGCAGTTACGCCTATAACGCGGGGGAAAGTATGTCACCCGACAACCGCGCTATATCGGGCTTCTACTGTATTTAGATGGTGAACCAAGTCTTAGACAGATATTTTTATAGTTAAACAATATAAAGAGGAAAAAGACATAGCACAAATTACCCTAAAACGACGACGTTGAGTCTATTAGTCTATTGTTAATCGTGAAGACGACTAGTTGGAAATGTGTTAGCAGAATACCGAAAAAAGATTAATTTTGTGTAAAACCGAGTGTGGTTATGCGGCGTGTAACAGAGATGATCTAAAAGTGAAAATAACATTAACTATCAATTTATAACACTTCACAAGTTCCAAACAACAGTAATAACACCACCAAACTCAAACACAAGAAATCAACAGCCATTTTGAGACAATTTTGGACCATATTCGCAGAACACAATTACACATATTTGAACACCGGACACTTCACAAGAAACCCATCACGAAAACGACATCGCAGGAGACGAGAGGACACTCTACACTATATTCCTGGACCAACACTACTTCGCAGAGAAGGGAATATCATTTTATTTCTGCGGGAGAATCTCAGCCAGTTCCAGCCGTATAGCAGCTAAAATCGAGGAGACGTCGGCCATACTGGATTTACTCACCAGCACGAGTTGCACTGCCAGCTTGAAAGGAGTGACGTCATTTCGTCGACTTGGTTCGCTATTCAATTTAAATGACAATTTAAATAATAATCTTGTTTTATTTCAGCCAAAATAATTTAGTTTAAGAATACCTGTAAGAATGTATCTTGTTCCTTGCCCTCTGACCATTTCGACTCGTTAAAAGAACCATAATTTCTAACCTTGTAAAAAATATATTTTGTTGATTTTGTTCGCTACCGACTGGAGCACATATTAGCCAATGCCTTGATCATGCGCAGTTTGACTGGCGCATAATTTTGAATGTTAATAAATGAACATCATTACTCAGTTACAAGAGTTGTCTTTATTTATATAATTAATGTTAACTATTTTTTATTCTAAACAAAATTAATTTACAGTGATAGAAAAAATTTCGAAGAAAATTACACACTCAATTAATTAATTAATTATTAATTAATTAAATTAAATAATTAAACCAAAACTCAATATCAGTAAAAATTTCACAACCTACAAAATTTTATTTTTGTTTTATCAATCAATCATACTTAATTATAAAACATATTTATTTTTAATTTATTCTTTGTAATTGGTGAATCAAAAGTGGAGCTGTATCATCGGCGAGTTCAACACCGAGATCCAGACAACATACATAATTCTTGCTATCTACATATTATATTTATATTTGTAATTATATTACAAATTGGCTAGCCCAAACAGTGGGGCTTACAGGAGAGCACAATTCTTATTATCATACATCAATATAATATTTAATTTTATATTTGTAAATATATATTACAAATTGGCGTCCAACTAAAGGGCTTTAAATAGGAGGTAATAGTGTTATAAAATAAGGACAATTGTCCAATTTCCTATTTTTAGCTCGGCAGCGGTCAATAGGTCGGAAGAGGGAGCGAGATGCACAGGAGAGCTACATCAAGGAAAAGGGCTATGGAGGCCGAGCAGGAGGTAGACATGGAAGATAAAGAGCCGACACCAGTGGAAGATGTGGAGTCAATGTTACCGCCAGCAGAACCAAACAAGCCTGCACCACAGAAGGAACAGCCAGAGAAATCCACCACAAAGGAAGAGACAAAATTGGATAGAATGATGGAGATGTTACTCAGAGAATTTAAAACGACAAAGGAAGAGTTGGGTAATAAAATGGAAGAAAATAGTAAGAAGATGGAGGAGAAAGTGGACGAAATAAAAAACGAAAATAAATTATTAATGGAGGAAAATATTAAGAAGATCGAGGAGAAGATGGAGGAAAATATTCAGAAGATTGAGGAGAAAATGGAGGAAATAAAAACTGATAATAAACAATCGAAGGAGGAATTGACCCAGATAAGCCAAAAACTGGAAGAAACCAATAAAAAGATGGAGAATAATAGTCAACAATTAAGAGAAGAATTAAGAGAGACGAACCAAGAAAATATGAACCGATTAGACGGAAAGATGGAAGCATTGAAGGAAGAACTGGGGCAGAAGATAGCTGAAAATAATGTAACAATCAGCAAGAAGGTAGAAGAGGAATTAACGGTAATCGAACAAAAGGTTACAAGAGCTGACGAAAGATGGAGTCAAACCGAACGAGAAGTACAGAGTATCAAGACAGAAATAAACACGAAGGTTAACAACATTGAAGAAACGACTAGGAAGACGTTGGAGGAAAGACTAATAGAAACACGGGAAGACTGGGAGCGAGTGCAGGACCGATTCACAGAAAAATGCGATGGCATCGAAGCTACTGTGACCAGTATCAACAGTCAGGTGCGACAGAACCAAACAGATATAGACCTGTTCCACAGTCGACCGACAAACATTACCAGTTGTCCTAACAGCGAGAATCGTGAAGGAATTAACTTCAGGTTTTATAAAAACAAACCAATGGAGTTCCTAGCCAGAATCGAAGAGTACTTCACCAAACACAGAGGTAATCGCTGGAGGGAGAATAAAGAAGTGCTTGACGAATTGTTCACAAGGAGATAGCAGATAATTGGTGGATGGCGATAAGAGACGAAGTGACCGACTACCAACAATTCAAAAGGCTATTCAAAGCCAAATATTGGTCTGAATCAACACAAAATATCGCCAGAGACGGGATCTGTCATGGAAAATACAACCTGTATGGAAACCAGACTCTAACGGCGTACTTCTTGGGAAAGGTGTGCGTGGCCAAACATCTAGAGCCCAGAATACCGGAAGAATGCCTGGTCAGCAAGCTCTCATACCATTATGAGCAAGATATAATAAGAGCTAGGAGAAACAGTCAAATAAAGACTGTGCAAGCTATGACCGAGCTCTTAGAAATGTATGAGCACGAAGACTATTACCGCCAAAGTCGCAGGAGATATGACAAGCCGGAACCAAGAAGTAACACCAATAATTTGAATAATAATAATCGGCAGAATGTGGGCAACAACAATAATTATAATTCCGCAAATCGGAATAATGCCGAATACAATTATAACACCCGTAATAACAATAATTTACTTAGATTTAACAACAATAATAATAATAATGTTCCTCACATTAATAATAATGACAACAACAACAACAATAATAATAATAATAATAACCGTCCACAAAACAACAACGGTTATTATAATAATAATCGTAACTATGTTCCAAATGGTCAGAGGAACCCCAACCTTTCTAATAACAATTATCATGGTAACTATAACCGGAATTACCCGAATGGAGGTAATAACAATAATTACAGGACATATCGACCCCATATTAACTACATCAGAGCGGAAGGCGGTGGACAGAGGAGGTACCAGCCTCAACGAAGGAGCCGATACTACGAGTACGAGACCTTTCAACGAAGTCAGGGAAGTAATCGTTACAGAGAGTATGAGCCCAGACGTAGTTCCAGCCTGGACAATCAGCGAAGACTACCTGTAACAGAAGCCCAACAGGACGATCGTGCTGAACCAAACGAAGCAGTCTCAGGACTCCAAGCCGATGCTTCCAACGGCCTAATCCGTAATGATGCGGAACATTTAAACGAACGGAGGCAGTAATAAACTCCAATAACCCTTTACTGCTCCAATCTGCTGGGTTTAACCAAGAAAGAAATTCGAAGAAAAACAGAAAAAATTTTACTATAATATACAGTAATTATTTGAAAGATATCCGTAAGGACCTGCTAGAAGAAAGCGAAATTAATATTAATAATGATAACAGTGAAATAATATATATAATTGCAGAAATTGAGGGTATTTCTGTCCCTATAATGATAGACACTGGAGCCAATGTCTCTATAATAAATCGAAATGAGTTGGACCGGATACAGCAGGAATGCCACAAAAACTTACCGGTACTACCTATTAATAATATTGTACTTGTAGGAGCTACCGGCCGACAGAACAAGACCATAAGAAAACAGGTATCCCTAAGTGTCAACAGTCAGGGCATTAGTGTGGATATGATATTTCTTGTTGCAGCCGGATTACCTTTCAACATCATGATAGGATGTGACATATTGCGCAGAAACTCAGCAGTTATCGACCTGTGCCGAGGAAAGGTATCACTCTTTGCTGAAGGTTCGACCTGGGTAGCCAATTTAACTAACAACAAAATGTTAGACTCCAGACAACTTCTCGACCACCAAAATAAGGTGAATTACTTGTCCAACTACTCAACAAACAACAAGCCAGTACACCAGGATTCGGAGGATGACCTATGGCAACAAAAGATTCAGGAGATACGTAACTTCCAGTGCCACAATACTAACGAGCAATTAAAGGAAAACCAGCTGAATCAATTGGTCGAAATATATGAAAAATATTGAGCTGTATTTTCGGACGAACCTGGAAAGATCCGAAACTACCAATGTTCCATACGATTCAGAGAACCGGTAGAATTTAACCGAAAGTCGTATCCTATATCACAGTCTTTGAAGGAAGCCGTACGCACAGAGATCCAGAACATGATCAGTAGAGACATCATCGAGAGCAGTCAATCGCCATACACTAGCCCAATTGTGGCTATACAAAAGAAAAATGGAAAGGTAAGGCTTTGCCTTGACGCACGTGAGATAAATAAAATGATAATTAACGATCGTACCTCACCTGGCAAAATTGATGAGATTTTGAAGAGGTTCCACGGAACACGATTCATTACCACGTGGGATACCGTCTGCGGCTATTGGCAAGTGGAGTTGCACCCAGCAAGCCGGCAATACATGGCGTTCATCTTCGAAGGGCGCAATTATCAGTTTAAGAGGTTGCCCTTCGGGTTGGTGAACTCAGTAGCTGTTTTTGTCGCCTGTATGGATCATATACTAGGACCAGAAGCGCTCCAATTCACGACTGTCTATGTTGATGATCTGCTAATAACATCAACCAACTGGGAAGAACACTGTTACCGTGTGGAGCATGTCTTGAAGAAGTTTGCTGAAAATAATGTTACCCTTAAACTAGACAAGTCCAAGCTTATAGCTAAAGAAGTACAATTCTTGGGTTTCCAGCTAAACAGTCAAGGAATAACACCATCAACAGAAAAGGTAGACGCCATACAACGATTCCCTATACCAAAAAACAGAAGGCAACTACAATCATTTTTAGGCCTGTGTAACTATTATAGGAAGTTCCAAAATAATTATTCCGAACTGACGGCCCAGTTTCAGTACCAGTTATCGTCCAAGAATAAATGGCGATGGGATCAAGAACAAGACGAAACCTTCAAATCAATTAAGGAGAAGTTCTTAGAAGCAGTAATGCTCAACCATCCAGATTTTAACCGACCCTTCTTTCTAAACTGTGACGCTAGTAACATTAGCTTGGGGTCAACACTGTACCAAGAAGATGAAAGTGGAAACCATCTAGTAGTGAGCTTTGCTAGCAGAACCCTTAACCAGTGTGAAAAGAACTATAATGTGACGGAAAAAGAACTGCTAAGCGTAGTCTTTGCCTGCGGGAAGTTTCGGACGTATATCCTCGGATATCCAGTGACCGTTCGAACAGATCACAAATCAATATCATTTCTGAGAAGATGCAAATTAAGCCATGGTAGATTGACCAGATGGGTACTCGCCCTGCAGGAATACGATATACAGTGGGAGTATGTTCCTGGAAGTAAAAATGTAGTAGCCGACGTATTGTCGAGAGTGAATCTGGAAGAACAAACGTTCGAAGGCGAAAAGGAGAGCATCTTAAAAATTTATAATATTATTAAGGACAGATCCGATTTAGAAAAGATAGTGCAGGACATCAGCAAACACCAGCAGTCCGACCCGAAGTTAAACCACATTAAACTTCGTCTCTCCAACCTAGATGACACAATAAACAAATTTTATTGTATACATAATGGAATTTTATTCATCAAAACATCCCTTGATGAAGAGGTATGGAAGATCATGATCCCTACTACGATCGAAAAGGATATCATCCTGGACTATCATCTACGATACGGTCACATGGGAGCCATGAAGGTGATCAAGGCGATAGAAGAGAATTGTCATATAAAAAGTATCAATAGAAAGACGAGAAACTACCTCAAAACCTGTCTGATCTGTCAATTGGTGAAAACCAACAATGAGAGAAAGGAGGGTATGATGATACCAATTACCTCACAAGCCAAACTGGAAAAGGTCTTCCTGGACATATGTGGTCCATTTCCCCGCAGTGGCGGACGCCATCGATACAAATATATTATTATCATGATGGATCATTTCACCAAATTTACAAAACTGTACCCTGTGAATAGAGCCACCACTTTGAAGACTCTAGGAATAATAACTAATCATTACATTCCAGAGATAGGGAGCCCGGCATCCATAATCACAGACCATGGAACGCAATTTAAGTGTTGGAGGTGGAGAAACACTCTGAATACATTGGGCATTAAGACATACAAGACATCTGTCTACCACCCCAGCAGCAATCCAGCGGAGAGGGTACTGCGAGAAGTTGGAAGAATATTACAGACTTATTGCTATAATAAACAAAAGAAGTGGCAAGAATATTTATTAGCTACTGAAGAATTCCTTAATTTGTCATATCACCCCGCTATAGGTACCACGCCATACACGGCAATGTATGAAAAACCACCTCCAAGAGAAATACAAGTCATAATAGAGTTCCCCATGAGTCAAGAATACAAATTCAATCGAATCAGATTCTACAATAAATTGGCAGAAGACCAGGAAAGGCGCAAGAACAAATATCAAAAGGCGATTAAGAAAATAATAAGCTATGAAGTCGGAGAAAAGGTACTGCTAAAAAACAGGGAATTACCCAGTACTTTGGAAGGCTACCAAAAAGTTGTTACTGCTGTATACCGGCCCATACCTGATTATTAAAAACAATAATAACAATACGTATGTACTAAAGGATATCATTTCAAATAAAGTAAAAGGAACTTATAATCAGTTATCCATTAAAAAATATTTAGAGGAAAAATAAGAATAAATTTCAAAATTCCAAAAATTAGTAAGGACAACTTACACAAATCATTTGAAAGATTATTATGAATGAGAAAAGAATTTGGATGAATAATAATTTCAAAATTCAAAAATCAGTAAGTACAACTTACACAAATCATTTGAAAGATTATTATGAATGAAAAAAGAATTTTGATGAATAAATAAATTTTCAAAATTCAAAAATCAGTAAGGACAACTTACACCAAACATTCGAAGACTATTATGAATGAGAAAAGAATTTGAGGAATAATAAATTTCAAAATTCCAAAAATTAGTAAGGACAACTTACACAAATCATTTGAAAGATTATTATGAATGAGAAAAGAATTTGGATGAATAATAATGTCAAAATCCAAAAAATTAGTAAGGACAACTTACACAAATCATTTGAAAGATTATTATGAATGAAAAAAGAATTTTGATGGAATAATAAATTTTCAAAATTCAAAAAACTTAGTAAGTACAACTTACACAAAACATTCGAAGAATTATGAATAAATAAAAAGAATTTTGATGAATAAAAAATACTTCCAAAATTAAAACATTAGTAAGTACAACTTACACTGATCATTCGAAGACTATTATGAATGATGAAAAAAGAATTTTGATGAATAAATATGTTCAAAATTCAAAACCAATAATAAGTACAACTTACACCAAAATATTTGAAAAGCAACTATGAATAAGAAAGAATTTAGTTGAATAAAAATATCTAAAGTTAAAAAATAGTAAGCTCATATCATTACTCATACAAATGATGAGAAATAACTCTGAAATATGGAAAAAGATTTTGTAAGAAAGAGATACAATATTCTAAAGGAGAAAGGAAACCAGAATATCATATGACTTAATCGAAACAACTTGACCAAACTCACAAAGAAAATAATTTAATAAAAATGGAACAATGAAGAAGGACCAACTCAGTAAAGACCAAATAGTGAAACCAGAAACCAAAAAACTCTGATACTATTAATGATAATGTTGTTGCAATAACCACTGTTATAGTGAAAGTGATAAAGAATTAATTCATGTTATACCATGAGCAATAAAAATAACTCATTGGATACCAGATGGTAGAAAGAATAAATATAAATACTAATTACTATGTAAACATGATGAAATGATGAAATGTATATTATACCACATACCTAAACTACCTAATATGGAATAAGCTTTAAGAGAGAAGAAGAGTCAAGTGTATAAGAGTATTAATTAATATAAGTATTATGAAGTGAAGAATCTAAAGATGTTTATTTTAGTCAAAAATGACTACTTTTACTGTTTATTTATTTTTATGACTGGATGTAGAAAATGCCATCAGTCTTATATTTTGAGCAGAGATGATAATGCCTCTAGACTCAATTAATTGAAGTGTTGGACAGCAGGGGTTGAAGCCAAAAGTGCCACTCTGAACTGTTCCAATTAATTTGTTAGGGAATGTTAGGGAGTAAACATTGTAGCGGGTCAAATTTTGGGTGTTTTTATTTTCAATAGTATGGGATAATTATATTTTTATTCATTTCATTTTCGGTCGGGAGCCTTATAAAATATGACGAAATAACTGTATTATTGTGCAACGTATAATAGTCAGTGTAACAGAACAGTGAAACAAAGCAATAAGGCGCAGTTGTTGTTGAGGAATGCGGCAGAGCATTTGCACCTCCACCAAAATTCTAAGAACTCTGTACATGTGTGTCAACGCTCAAGCGCAACTACACCTGCACGCGCTCAAAGGACGCTCTCGACAAAAAACAAGATGGTCAGAGCGTAAAAAATATTCGTCGTCTTCTTCAAGATCTCCCGGAAACACTGCCAAGAGACCGGCCTTTCCAATGACGTCAGCGGAACCAAGTCCAATATCGGCCTCTGGACACACACACATACCAGCTTTAATCCATATATAAAGTGGTTACTTCCCAACAAATGAGGCCGGAGCGACGAAAGCATAGGGGCAGTGAAACACTGATTCCCGGCAGAAGGTAAAAAATACCTGTTACGTTCACCGTGACGGGACAGTCGACTTATAGCCGCGGCGTCGGCCAGACGCGCGCCAAGACTCGTGGGCCCCAAAAATCTTGTAAAGTTTATTTGAAAGTAATAGTTTTGCATCTCTAAGTAAACCAGTAGCTAAGAAGGGAATACGTGGAGTGATGGCAAAATGTAAAAGCAGTGAATTAACAAACGTTTGTGACCGAGTGCGGGAATATTACGGGGACGCGCCACGTGGTTGTCAGCGACGCTATGGAAACAAGTAACTGTATTCTAATCAATCAATTTTATTACCAAGGCCTAATTCAAGTAAATGTAGGGGTTTTATAAATTCGAATGAATGAGAGAGTGAGCACGCTGGGCTGTATAGGTTAAGATAAAGGTTATATTTAGAAATAAGACATACTTAGATGCATACATTTCAAAATTTGTTTTTTTTGTGTTCTGTTAATAATTGATGAATTTCCATAAGTAAAACATTATTTTCGTAACATAAAAATGTGTTAGACTAAGTTATTTCGTCATTACCACTGTCTTATTCCTGTGTTGAAAAAATTCGTCTAAACGTTCCGGAATTTTCTGAATTATTAATTGGGTGGGGTCAGATTGCTAAATTGTCCGTTTTATTAAGGTAAAGTGTAAAGGTTTTCGATATTTTATCCTATATAAAAAATAATCGTGGCGACCTTGGTCTTCTGGTAAAATTTCAATAACAGGTAAGTGTTGTAATTGCGTGCAGGTAAGTCCTGGTAGTGGTTTTATTTATTTTATATATTTCGGCCCCTTTTAAATTGTTACAAATGTCGACGCGCTGCCAGGATTTTCGTTTAATTATAATTTTATACGAGATAGACCTATTTTAATACACAGGAAATAGGATGTGGTAATGACGAATTTATAAATATGATTTATCGTGTATAATTACGCACGTAGGTTAGGTTTGTTTTATGAGCTACAGTTAAGTACAAGATAAAAAATGGCAAATAATACCGAAGTTAGTTTCACTGATGATAAAATAGAAAGTATAGTGACACCTGTTCGAAGTAAACAAGAGATAGATAAAGATGAGAAAATCATGAACATGTTGCAACGGCTTTTAGAGCAACAAAGTATTAAATTACTGAGTGATTCTGACGCTAAATTTAATGAACTAAAAAATCTGAATAATGAGTTAAAAAATGAAATACAAGAAATGAATAAATGTATAGAAAGCACTAACGAAACAATAAGAAACAGTTTAAATAAATTAGAACAGAAGTTTGAGAAATTAGGTGACAATGTTTTAAATATGACAAAATGTAAAAATGACGAAATAGTAGACAATTCCGAGAGTATAGTGGTGGTGAAGAATAATGTAGAAGCAAATGATGAGAGTATAATAACAAATAGTACTGATGAAGTTTTAGAAGGCGATAATGAAATGTTAATGAGTGTTTATGAAGTAGAGAGAGAGTGGAAGGATAATGTAGTAATTGAATGGGGACAGAGGGCAAATTTTCCCCTTATTGTTTATAATGATGATGATGATTTAATGTTGTTTTTTCAGGGCAAGAGACCCTTATTGTTAAATGAAGTAATGTTGTATAATATTGTACCCTCTGTCCGTAATAATTGTGAGAGTGTGATGTGGTGCTATGAAGAAAGAGGGTTATGTATTGAGAGTGAAATAGAACTATATAAGTTAGAAAGAAAGTATAATGAATTGAGAAAAATATTAGAAGGGGTGATGATGAATCATGTGAAATACGTACCTGTTGAAAGAGAGATAGAGAATAATTTTGATAATATCTTACCTGACTATAATGATTTACCTGACGTAGTAGTTGAGGAATACAAAAATGAGAAAACGATTTACCTGACGTTAACAAATAACACTGATATAGACGGGACAATCCTAACTGATGTTGACATGATGTATAATGGTATAACGGATAAATTGAAATTGTTTGGTTATGACACACAAGACAACAATATGTATGTCAATATAATTGAACAGTGCTATACAAAACCAAGATTAATCTTTGACGATGGAGGGTAGACTGTAAAACAATAAAAGACAATTAAACATTATGTTTTATGGTTTTTTGATATGGCAAATTTGGACAGAAGTGTGGAAAAAATGGAATAATAATTAACAAGAGTTGTAAATAAAATATAGTGAATTTATATGTGTGTAGATTGTTGTAATACTAATATTAATACTTGCAATTTAAATAAATAAACCAAATTAATTTTGAAAACAAGTAATCAGAGAATCATAATTGTTTGGATGGTAATGAATTCTATATTGTTAGTAATTAATTTAATTGAAACAATTTGATATATTTTAAATATTTTAATTGAGTATGTAAAGGTTGTATAATTAATTTTTTTTTGTAAATTTAATTTATTTTACGAGAGGCAAAGTTGGAAATGAATGATAAATTATTTAATTTAAACTAATTTTGTGTGAATGTTTCAGAGATGGTGGTGATTATGTTTTGTGGACATATCATGTTAAATGGATTGTAAGTAGAAAAATTTTATAATCATGTGTAATAAAAATATTTACAGGTGTAATTGAGATTCTAATTCAGTAATAAGATGTTATTTGGAAATAAGTTTGTTCAAGTAATATGATAATTAAAAAATTTTAATAATAAATGAAAAATGATAGATAATGATTATTAATAATAAATTTTGAAAATTTCAAGAAAGTTAAACGGTAAAAGGTTATGAATGGGTTAAATGAGTGTTGATGCAGATATTATATGATAATGTATATAAAAATTTTAATTAGTTGTCAATTGTAATTAGTTATTATGTGGCTATTGTGGGGGTGGCCTGTGCTCTCTTCGATAGCGAAATGGGTTGGGGGTAACAGTGAGTGTTACCTCCATCGGAGGCCAAACTGGCGATAAATGTGCGGCACACCTTATCCGTGTAAAGTCAAAAACTTTACACACATTACTAAATAACGTGTCGCACATAAAAATATTGATGTGAAACAGGCAGTGAAATGAAAGTTCAGATTTCCTCGACTTTTCGGGCGGTTACTGCCTTACCAGCACTAACCGTGGTTTTGGCTAGCGGCCAGCTATGGTCATACCAAGTCCCTTGACCATAGCTGACTTGAAATTGGTATATATTTGAAATTTAATGGGGGGACAATTAGAGGAAATCTCCGGAAACTATGGAACAGCGGCTGCCACTCTGTTCGATGAGGAACAGCAAGACAGGTGGCAGATCCGTTTTAAGGGTGCATGATTATTAACAAGAACATGTTGATGTTCACTAACTTTAAAACTTAACAGCGGAAGCAGAGACACGGAGAGGTAAAAAACCTGCTCCAAAATATACAGTCTCTGTGGAAGCGAATGGGCGAGACAGTCCAACATAATCTGAAATAGTGTGTGTGGCTGGGAGGTGACGCAAAGGAGTCACGAATTTAAATTTTATGACATAAAAGTTTTTGCTTATTCAAAGTTTAATCCAATCAAAAATGCTTGTGCTCTGTCCACATAATTATATGCTCAGACTCGTAAATTAAGGTGTTCATGCTATAATTTTAAGTGTATTATTTTATTGTTGTCTATTAGATAAGCATTGATAAGAATATGTAATTTTATTATGTGTGTATTTGTTTAAGCCAATAAGTAAATCGTCTGGCAGGTTAACATAAGCATCAGAATCAGAAAAAAGGGGAAACAATGAGGTGAGAAGTGAGAATAAATAAAAATAAATATGTATATTCCATGTAATTTGTTCAATTTTGAGATGTGTTTTTATTATGTTAGGATATCAGCTGATCAGCAATAACGTCACTGGTATATTGGTTTGTAAATGTTACAAGTAATTAATGTTTAGTGTACTACAGATATTTTGAAGTAAAGACAAAAAGAATATGAGAAATAAAATAACAATAATTTATGCAAATTAATAAGAGCTAATTTATGGGTGATAAACGTTTTATGGGACATGTAGACCTGTCCGAATTGAATTAAAAGTTGAATGTGAAATGATAGAGATGAGTATGATGTAATGTTGTTTTTGAGTTGATGTAATGTAACAGAGTTGGTGAAGTATTAATGTTGACACAGTGGTAATGGAGATTTTATGTAGATTTTGAGTGACATATTGTTGTTTTTATAGTTAATGAGGTTATTTTGTGTAATTGTAGTAATGAAATGAGATTGAGATTTTGGGGATGGCAATTTTGTATTAGAGGGTAGTGTAATGAAGGAGTCCGCAACAAGGGTTGGGACGGGATAGGGATAGATTTTAGTGGGGAAGGGGCCGCCTTAGGTAAAATCCGGGCCGCCAGATAAGGGAATTGAGTTTTTTGGGGGCGGGGAAACACGTATCCTATATACAAAGGGTTAGAGAGTATTTTATATGTAGAGAAGGTGACGTTTTGTGTTTAATGATAAGTTGGGGTTAGTGTGTTTTTGGGATAGATATTTTGGTAGAGATGGGTGTCATGGGAGTTGTAGTTGATGAATATTAGAGTCAGAGGGAGAAAGTTTATATATGTATAGAGATCTAATACAGTAAATGAGAATAAATGAGTTACAACACCCACAGTAATGTAGAATTAAACTGTTAACTAAAGAGAGGAATTTATAATAAAGAATATACAATTGTTTATTTTTTTTTCAGCCAGTGACAGAATTTTGGATAGAATTGAAAATAATGTAAAATTAAGAATTGTTTATTCTAAATAATTTAAATGTCAACTTGATTATTATATTAATATTTTGTTTATTTTAAATATTTTATGTTACTATGTTTTGTATTTCAAGTTAGGAATATTACAGATGTTCAATGTGTTTTCAGAAATCATATATAACATATGTAGGTCAAGGGTTTTGGACTTGACCTAGTTACGATCAGCTGATGAGGTCATACACCTACTAAGCTTGTATAGTAGGAATCCAATTTTAATTTGTTTGTTTGATTAATTCAAACCAATATTTGAATAATTTTAATAAATGTTGTTTAATAAACAAATTTAATAGTTTTTTAATGAATAAATTTTTTTTGAATTTTAAAATTTTGGAAAATTTTAAATTTTTTTTGAAAAAAAAAAAACTTGATTTTTCGCCTGCCAGCGAATGACTATTTTAGATAATGATTTTTTTTATTATGTGTGCATTAACCATGTTTCTTTTATTGTATTGCATTGTATTGGTAGACTATAAGTGGCTCTCATGTTAGAGTAAGGATGTGTTTAGCTTAGTAGAAATGTCTAGGTTAAGTCATGTGAAACAAAAATTTAGAAAAACCAGGAAGAGAATTTTTGATAAAAGATTATTTTTTTTGAATTTTGAATTTTTTTTTTTAATTTATAATAAATTTTAAAAGAAAATTTTTATTTTTAATGTGTTAGGGTATCATGTAACGTGAGTGTGTGTGAGCCCAGTGTCTGCTGAAGGCAGCCCAGCTTGCATACAAGAGGGAACACATCGGCTGAGGATCTGGGATAATTTTAGCCAGGGATTGAGGATTTTTTGGGGATAGCATGTTAAAAGGCGAGGTGCGCCGTGGTGCGAGTCTGTTCGATTTCTCGGTGTTGGGATCTCTTACGGAGAAGTCCAGTGATCTCGTTCAGATGAGTCCATGGTTGCTGAGCCAGGGGGGTCGTGTACCCATGCAGATTATGAACCAGGGGGTTGATGGCACCAGTTCCTCACCGGTCCTCTTTGGGGTTATCGATGAGATTTCTTCTGTCGTGAACAGCAGAATTCTCATCGAGGGGGTATTGTAGCGGGTCAAATTTTGGGTGTTTTTATTTTCAATAGTATGGGATAATTATATTTTTATTCATTTCATTTTCAGTCGGGAGCCTTATAAAATATGACGAAATAACTGTATTATTGTGCAACGTATAATAGTCAGTGTAACAGAACAGTGAAACAAAGCAATAAGGCGCAGTTGTTGTTGAGGAATGCGGCAGAGCATTTGCACCTCCACCAAAATTCTAAGAACTCTGTACATGTGTGTCAACGCTCAAGCGCAACTACACCTGCACGCGCTCAAAGGACGCTCTCGACAAAAAACAAGATGGTCAGAGCGTAAAAAATATTCGTCGTCTTCTTCAAGATCTCCCGGAAACACTGCCAAGAGACCGGCCTTTCCAATGACGTCAGCGGAACCAAGTCCAATATCGGCCTCTGGACACACACACATACCAGCTTTAATCCATATATAAAGTGGTTACTTCCCAACAAATGAGGCCGGAGCGACGAAAGCATAGGGGCAGTGAAACACTGATTCCCGGCAGAAGGTAAAAAATACCTGTTACGTTCACCGTGACGGGACAGTCGACTTATAGCCGCGGCGTCGGCCAGACGCGCGCCAAGACTCGTGGGCCCCAAAAATCTTGTAAAGTTTATTTGAAAGTAATAGTTTTGCATCTCTAAGTAAACCAGTAGCTAAGAAGGGAATACGTGGAGTGATGGCAAAATGTAAAAGCAGTGAATTAACAAACGTTTGTGACCGAGTGCGGGAATATTACGGGGACGCGCCACGTGGTTGTCAGCGACGCTATGGAAACAAGTAACTGTATTCTAATCAATCAATTTTATTACCAAGGCCTAATTCAAGTAAATGTAGGGGTTTTATAAATTCGAATGAATGAGAGAGTGAGCACGCTGGGCTGTATAGGTTAAGATAAAGGTTATATTTAGAAATAAGACATACTTAGATGCATACATTTCAAAATTTGTTTTTTTTGTGTTCTGTTAATAATTGATGAATTTCCATAAGTAAAACATTATTTTCGTAACATAAAAATGTGTTAGACTAAGTTATTTCGTCATTACCACTGTCTTATTCCTGTGTTGAAAAAATTCGTCTAAACGTTCCGGAATTTTCTGAATTATTAATTGGGTGGGGTCAGATTGCTAAATTGTCCGTTTTATTAAGGTAAAGTGTAAAGGTTTTCGATATTTTATCCTATATAAAAAATAATCGTGGCGACCTTGGTCTTCTGGTAAAATTTCAATAACAGGTAAGTGTTGTAATTGCGTGCAGGTAAGTCCTGGTAGTGGTTTTATTTATTTTATATATTTCGGCCCCTTTTAAATTGTTACAACATACTGGTGAGGAAGCACCAAATAAGAAAGAATATAAAATGATAATGTTATACACAAGATTGAAGATCACTTATTAATGAAGAAAGAAACTAATGAGTGAGAAGAATGAATTGTTTTAAGAATTACACAAGAAACCGTATATTAAGTCAATAAAATGTTAATAAGAATGAAAAATAACAAAGAAAATCATTGATCAAAATAACTTACTATGTAAAAACCCAATAAACCAGCAGTATACCCAGTAGATTGGGGAAGCAGTATAAAGGGAAATACAAGAAAAAGGAAATAAAAGGATGAAACCATATTAATAAGGGAAATGTATAAGGTCAAGATGCAGAGAAACCACAAGACCAGAAATTACTAATATAATAATGAAGAAGGGACAAAATATGTCAAGATTCCCACACAGAGACTAGAACCAAGAAGAGTTATTCCAAAAAAAATGGTAATCATGGAATACATACCATTAAACAAAATTAAAACTAATATATGTAGACCCAATAACAAGCTACAAGATACAATCCCAAAGAAAACCGAATTGTATACTAGTTGTAAGCATAATATGTGGAAAAAATTATTAAAAGGACTACCATTAGTGTAGCCAAAATAAATGACACATTATAATAAAGTGTAGTATAAAAAATCTATTAAAAAAGACTACCATCAGTGTAGGGAAATACTAAATAAAAACTAAAGAGACAGTCTAATGACTGAGTGCAATTTGGATAATAAAAGTGTTTTAGTGATTAGGCATAATAACAATATATTAGGAATAAGATGTTTTTATTTTATTGTATTAGCAAATTAGGTATAGGGAACACAAGAGACAGTTAATAACTGAAAGTGTCATTAGTTATAAGATGTTTTTATGTTAATGTGTTATCAAATTAGTTATAGTAATTAAAAGAGACAGTTAATAGCTGAAAGTGTCATTAGTTATAAGATGTTTTTATGTTAATGTGTTATCAAATTAGTTATAGTAATTAAAAGAGACAGTTAATAGCTGAAGGTGTTATTAGGAATAAGATGTTTTAATAGGATAAGGTTTGTGATAAAAGGAAACATAAAAACAAAGGACAGCCAACGACTGATAATAGTGCTGATAATAATATGTTCCCATTATAATACTAAATATGTAGAAAATAATAGGCATAAGATGTTTATGTTATGGTTAAATGATATTATAAAAAAAAAAGTTTAGTAGGTATAAGATATTCCATTGTATTTTAAAATCATGTTATTTAATTTTCCAGTGTGTAAGGCAGAGGCAAGTAGGGTATAGAAATGTAATAATTTTATTCAAAACAGTAAACCATATATAATGTACAAGCAGACTAGCTAAGACACCATTTTAGAAAACACAGACTAGTAATATTAAACCAAAACTATCTATCAGAGAATCAAGCTATATAATAGGAATAGAATTCAATACACACAATACAGAAATTGAAAATATAATTAATACAGATACAATTAATAGCGAATAGAATGACAAAGGAAAGAAAATTAACTTCTTTTGGAAACAAATAATACTAGGCCTATAATGGTAATCAAATCAGACTAAACAGTAAATTAATCAATATTGAAGTGTTTTAACAACAAAATTATTAACAACAAAGATAATCGCGGAGTTATTAAGTATATTCCATGGAAATATTATCAGAAATAACAATTAAAAACCATTTAAACAATAAATTTGTACAAAATATGAGGCACACAATCATTATAAAAAATTGTAATTTTTGGGCTTAAATGAGCTTGAAACAAACCCAGCTATATATCCAAAGATGTAAAATTAATTAATCAATATTACTGAGTAGTTAGATTTATATAAAATTAAGAAATATTTGAATTACAGTAAAAAATAAGAAAACTTATTATGTATATTTAGATGGTGAACCAAGTCTTAGACAGATATTTTTATAGTTAAACAATATAAAGAGGAAAAAGACATAGCACAAATTACCCTAAAACGACGACGTTGAGTCTATTAGTCTATTGTTAATCGTGAAGACGACTAGTTGGAAATGTGTTAGCAGAATACCGAAAAAAGATTAATTTTGTGTAAAACCGAGTGTGGTTATGCGGCATGTAACAGAGATGATCTAAAAGTGAAAATAACATTAACTATCAATTTATAACACTTCACAAGTTCCAAACAACAGTAATAACACCACCAAACTCAAACACAAGAAATCAACAGCCATTTTGAGACAATTTTGGACCATATTCGCAGAACACAATTACACATATTTGAACACCGGACACTTCACAAGAAACCCATCACGAAAACGACATCGCAGGAGACGAGAGGACACTCTACACTATATTCCTGGACCAACACTACTTCGCAGAGAAGGGAATATCATTTTATTTCTGCGGGAGAATCTCAGCCAGTTCCAGCCGTATAGCAGCTAAAATCGAGGAGACGTCGGCCATACTGGATTTACTCACCAGCACGAGTTGCACTGCCAGCTTGAAAGGAGTGACGTCATTTCGTCGACTTGGTTCGCTATTCAATTTTCTAAATGACAATTTAAATAATAATCTTGTTTTATTTCAGCCAAAATAATTTAGTTTAAGAATACCTGTAAGAATGTATCTTGTTCCTTGCCCTCTGACCATTTCGACTCGTTAAAAGAACCATAATTTCTAACCTTGTAAAAAATATATTTTGTTGATTTTGTTCGCTACCGACTGGAGCACATATTAGCCAATGCCTTGATCATGCGCAGTTTGACTGGCGCATAATTTTGAATGTTAATAAATGAACATCATTACTCAGTTACAAGAGTTGTCTTTATTTATATAATTAATGTTAACTATTTTTTATTTTAAACAAAATTAATTTACAGTGATAGAAAAAATTTTGAAGAAAATTACACACTCAATTAATTAATTAAATTAAATAATTAAACCAAAACTCAATATCAGTAAAAATTTCACAACCTACAAAATTTTATTTTTGTTTTATCAATCAATCACACTTAATTATAAAACATATTTATATTTAATTTATTCTTTGTAATTGGTGAATCAAAAGTGGAGCTGTATCATCGGCGAGTTCAACACCGAGATCCAGACAACATACATAATTCTTGCTATCTACATATTATATTTTTTTATTATATTTATATTTGTAATTATATTACAAATTGGCTAGCCCAAACAGTGGGGCTTACAGGAGAGCACAATTCTTATTATCATACATCAATATAATATTTAATTTTATATTTGTAAATATATATTACAATATATGTTAGAACTAATAAGAAATAATGCATGGACATTTAAGGCCTACTCGCCTGAAAATGCATTATGGAATATTGTAAATATTTAGTACTTAAGGAATAATTGATAAGAAATAATGACTTTAACCATTATCAGTGAGTGATATAAGTATCATGTGATACTATAAAGTGGAAAAAACTTATATTTAAATAAGAACCACTAAAAGTGCATCGACGAAAGGGTAAATAAGTTAATCATGGACGGAATTAGTGCATGTGTTGACTCAAAATAAAGAGCAGATCATCCGAAATAACGTGATACCTTTAGTTTCCACATCGGAGATGTATTAACAAAGTTATAAACAATCATAATTTTTCAATCAATTCCAAAAGAATTGATAGACTCTCCAACCCAAAGCCAAATGCTGAGAAATAAAATTTAATAATTTCTTGTGGCGTATGGGTACGAGATTAATCGATTTTCAGCCAATAAGAAACGCTGATTTCAGCAGACGCCAGTCGAAGTAGCTAAGGAGAGCGACATTAAGAAACTGATTGTCAACGCCGACAGAACGTCTCTTCGACGAGAGTATTTTTTTCAAAATGTGCGCGTTCCCCAGTTAGTAAACAATTGTATCTAACCTAACTTATGTGTATTAATAACCTTAAACGTGTGAAGTGTAAACAGTGATACGAAATAATGAAATATACCATTGCCAGTGTATAATATCGGCAATGATGAGTGAAATAATAAGGGAGTATTTAGAATTAATAACATTTGAATGAATTTTAAACAATTATCAAATAATAATTTTTGTGTTGATACCACGTTAGTCAAGTACATTCATACGTGACTAACCTCAATAATGATTACGAATTAACACATTATTGAACAAAAGTTCTCAGTTTTAATTTTTAAATAAAATACTATTAATTTTAAAGAAGAATTGTAAATCGAATTATTAATTAACCAATACTAATGTACTTGCACATAGATGCTGATTTGACTAAAACAATAACGAAAGACAATTCGACTATCAATAATAATTGAGAACTGTCAATAAGGTTAATGATTAATAAATGTGTCATTAGCTAATATTATGTGTAACTATAAGATTTTGTGAAGTTAATTTAAATATTTTTAACAATTCACTTAGAGGAATTTTCACTCTAACCTACCTGTTATTGAAAGGTACACAGATAATGCAGTGCTATGCTTTCAATTCAAGAAAGCCTAAATATTCTTAGTTACACTGAGAGTATAAATTAATCATTATATTTTAATTGTTAAAACCATTAAAGGAATTTTATTCCGATGTACAACAATATTAATCGTATTGCACATACTGTACCATAACCTGCAAAGTTGAAAGCAGGCGTGCCTGATACGATAGTTTCCAATATTATAATTAAACTTTTTTCTAATTTTGTAATCACTCTCCATAATACGTCATTATCGTATTTAAGCATTTTTTGTAGTATCTTGTATACTAAAAGAATTCACGATTTTTGTTAACTATAAATAAGAAAACTAACCAAATCAGGTTAGCGAAATACAATATAACAAACCAGTGTTACCAGCCCTGAGTTTTAAGAATCTCTGTAACGAGTCAAATTGTTTTATGAAATGTTTTAAAAGGTTTTAAATGAACTTTAATTATTGTTAATAAATTACCATTTCACATATAATCGAGTCAGTCCGTCATTTCAAGGTAGATTATAATAACAACAACAACAACAGAGCATTTATTTTACAAATTGGCAGTAAGGCAAATAAGCGGCCAAGATTTTGAATAATTTCAAAACAGTCTCATGTACAGAACAACTTTATTTACTTTATATCCACATACACACTAGTGGTAAATATTGTATGAACTGTGTTGTGTTATTTTCAGTATATTACAGGAAGAAAGGATCTACATTGGAAGGTTGACACCAGTAAGTAAGTGGTAAGTGACAGCTAAACTAACCAGTGCTTCGAAGAGAGAATTTGAACATTTTTCAGCTTTCTAAACCTTTTTGAAACAAACAAATCATAAATAATAATAATTTTAAACCTACATATTTGAATCAAAATACACCTAAACTCGTCTAGTCATTGAGTGACATCAACAACGTGTGAATTATTACACAACTGAATAGAGGACATCTATACACCTCTATCTATCATATTATAATATATATATATTGTAACAATAACTTATGATTGGCAGAATTTATTTATTATGCCGCAAGTTGGAAGCGTCAATTTGTATCAATTATTTTGTATATAGTATAATGAGAATTCGTTTATTCACTATTCCCGCCATTCGCTCTCACCTCGGCGTCCAAAACCAGTGACATAATGCGGAGCTGCCAACTGTCGCTCCGTCCGCTTTGCTGTGCTGTCGTATTTTTTAATTTTAACAGTAATAATAATGCAAAATAAAACCAAACAGATGTACTCTTTCTATCAATCTTTATTCAATTGAAGGATTGAGCAATTACATTTCTCTTTTTTCTTTATTTTAAATACAAATTGTGACAAAAGTATGTCGTCTTCATTCATAAGTTGGTAAGTTGGAATCCAACCAAAATAATGATTCTTGTTGTTTTTATTCTATTAAATAAAATAATCTCAGGGCGTATTCGGTCCGTATATTATGGTTAAACAATTAATACAACTCTTAAAATCAAAATACAAACTTTACAATAGAAGGATATAAAAAGGTTTTGATGTTTATAGTGCAAACTAGTAGTTGTGTGTGTGTTATCCACAGTTTTAGGTTATGAACAGTTTTAGATATTTGTTAGTTGTCGTTCAGTTTTTTGGTATTCAAAAGGTGTAATAATTAATTTGTGTTATCTTCAAGTGTTCTTTAGTGTTGGTGTATTATATTCTATGTGATTTTTATTATTTAGTTTTCTAAGTGGTTCGTGTGCTCGTATGTGGGTGTTGTTGTTGAATAAGGTTATAAAATTATTCAGATTCACCCAGATCCTCTTCTTTTCTTCGTTCAGGACGAAGGTGGTGTCCAAATCTTCCTCAATTCCTCTTCCAGGATTTGTATTCTTCCGAATTGGTGTCTGGTCGTTCTTCGTTCTTAGGTTCCTATAATGTTCTTCAATAACTGTCCTGATTCGTTTTACTATGTTTGGTTTAGGTTTACTCTGTTTAAACTATACTTAGTTAAGACGTTTTAAAAACGCGTCTGTCTTCAATGATGGTTGTTAAAGAAGTCCTATTTTATTTATCTGAATTTTTCGGTTGCTAAGGTAAAACTTGAAATCTGGTTGGTTGATTCAGATATACATTGTCATACAATTTCATTGTTTTATTGCATGAACTTGGCCAAAACTTTTAAATTAGTATAACTCTGTTATACTAATTGGGAATTTAAAACTAATAGCATCATTATTTTGGTTTTAACATTTGTGACACATAGACACCAAACATCCCTATTTTTGCTTAAGAAATTCTGATGTTACATTTTTGCTATTTGAATTTTCTTAAATAATTTAAAACTGATTATTTCGATTCCATATTTGCTGTGTATACTATTAATTATAAACCTATCCATATTACAACATTTGTTTTATACAATTCTAAATGTATTTCCTAAAATTTACAAAATTACAAAATTTTTATAGGCCTATGTCTTGACATGTTAAATTTCTATTTTCTGTTATTGTAACACCTATTAACTATGCAACTACCATCAAAACTACTCCCTATAACTCTATTAGTATTATTATTTAAAATTACAACAATAATTATTACTGGAACATTATAAAAAAAACATAATTCACATTTTGTGATCAAACAATCTGTATATGCCTGGTTACATAAATCCTGCATAAGACATATCATCCACTCATTACTTAACAAAACTATAAATAACATGATCACAACTTTATCCTTGCTTTTGAACATTTAAATAAAAAGTTTAATCATTGAATAATGATTTTCTATTTTTCTTAGGTGGTTCAGCCATTGCTGTACTAGGTACTTTTACTGTTTTTTCATCTTATATACATTTGATGATTATTATTTGATTGTACAGTTTTTATCTTATAACATTAGGTCCACCATTATTCACACTATTAATTGTATGTTTCCATGTATCTATAATGATTGTGTTCTTGTATTATTCAATTATATTGGTTAGTTAACATTTTGGTATTATATTATTTTACATTCTATAGTATTTGGGCCTATTATCCCTCAATTTGTATTTTGATTATTATTATATTATATGATACTTTTAACAAAACAATTTGTTTACTGATGGTAATGGTCCATAATGCTGTCTGGCTTTGTAAGCATTATTATTGTAATTATTTGGATTTTGTCACATCATCGGGGTATTTTACATCACTTTACCTAAACATTAATTTGGGTACGGTCAGTTATAGTCTAAGTCAGTTTAAATTTGTCATTTGTTCATCTTCACTATCAATTTTAAAAGATATGTTTCTTCTTGTTAAGTTTCTTATCCATGATCTTCATTAAATCTGGTACGATAACAAGCTGTGCAAAATGTAATGTTACATAATACCCTGCCACCAAATTTGATTATTTTAATAAAATAATATATTTTGTTGAAATTATCAATTATCTTATCTTCCACATTAGCACTTGTTATCCTTTTTATGATCTGGTATACTTGTCTTTAATTATAAGTGTTCCATCCCTGGAACATGTTACCTTCCTAACAAATTAATCATTATCACATATATCTTGGAATCAGTCGGGGGGCTCTCTTGACCTAATACCCCGCTGTCCTTATAATACATAATACATCAATAATATCGATTGCTGGAGCAATCTCATCAGTCAATCACATTTAATAATAACTAGTCTATTCACGACTAAATCAAATAAAAATAATATAATAATATATTCTTGGGATGGTTCACTCAGTTTAAATTCTCAGATCTAAATATTCCTTTCCATTGATTCCTTTTAGATGTTCATTTTCTTGTGGCGATATTAATAACATTTTTATTTTTAATTGGTACTATCTTCTTTCCTTCTTTATCAGAACTGCTTAATCTTCATTTTTCATTCACTATCTTTATTCAATTAACACGTAACAAGTATCTGTATCTATAGTTGTTGTTGATTCTCTCACAATCATGATAGGTTGTTCGTAGTAAATTCGTTTCTAGTCTTGTCTTATTTTCATCGTCGATCGTCTACATTTGTCTTTTCTTATTCATTTTATAATACTTTGGTTTCTCCTGATTCATGGATGTTGTCTCTTTCTTTTATATTCAAATAATAAGTCCGTAATTATATTTAATAAGAGGTGCTTATTTCGTTTTGAAATTTATTCATATTCGTTTGTTCACTTGATCCAAAATAATATTATCAAAATGTACTGTAAGTTGTCCTTACTATTTGTTTGAATTTTGAGATTTATTCAAATTCGTTTATTCACTTGATCCAAAATAACATTGTCAAAATGTACTGTAAGTTGTACTGTAAGTGATTATTAAATAAAATTACAGACTAGACTGACAGACAAATGACTTTGACCCAACTCCAGAGACTGGCCAGATAAAAACCAAAATAAAATGAAAGAAAATGGAAATGAAGGAGAAGAAAAATGAAAATAAAAATGGAACAAACCAAGTATAAAGGAAATAGAGTGAAACAAGATGGTAAAACACAGACAAATAGTATAAAATAGGGAAGGGAGAAATGATACAATCAAATATCATAAAGGAAACGAAACCAGTAAATAACCAATATAAAAAATAAATATTAGTATTGACTAAGTGACAAATGTAATTAATAATTAATAAAACCCGATAAATAAAAATACACTAACCCAAGAATTAGAAGTATATGTAAGTAAGAAATCTAGAAAGACATGAACTTATTAAAGTATAAATAATATTTGTAAAGAGAGAGAGAGATAGTGAGATAGTGAGAAATAAAAAATAACTAAGTGACAAAGAAACGTAATGATAGGGATTACCCACTAATAAACACTTAAAATAAAAAGTTTTAGAAGTGCCAATAGTGAAAGTGTAAAAACCCCAAAATAATGAATAAATCAGTGATAAACACTAGATAGTTTAAGAGTGAAGCTTATGAATAAAAAAGAATATTGTAAAGGATAGTATGATAAAAAATAGTGATAGATAAGAAAACACTTAGTAAATCAATGATAAAACACTATAAATGATTTAATAGTGGACATATAAGAATTGTATTGTTAATAGTAATTAAAAATAGTATTTAGATTAGATATAAATGAAGGATACGATGTTATTCAGGGGAGAAAGCCCAGGTAAGGTAAACAGTTAGTGTTGCCATGGATTGGAGGGAGAGATTAGTAAAGAAATAAGAAATTAAAAACGCAATCAATAAACACCCCATGTTATAAGGGATAATAGATTAAGTAAGTTTAAAAGGAGTGATGATGTTTCTCACCCAAAAAATAGTAAAAGAATGAAATGTATTGTACACCAACATTACCTAATTACTGGTAAAGATTGTTCATTTAAATTTATGAATAGGATATGGCTGAAGGAAGTATACAGTCCATAGGCCTAGTTATTATATTTTATGTAATAAAGAATAGTAAATAATAGCCATATTGTTGACGATGGCAAGTTAAATAAAGAAGAAGGTAAATCAATACAGAAAAAATAAACACTGGAAAATCAGTTAGGAAATAATCGACAAGCCATGATGTAGAAAATAATATTGACACTTAATCAGTACAAAAACAAATTCAAAACACAGTAACCTATAAACGAATCAATTATAATAACAAAATAAAACACTTTAGAGTAAAATGAGATATAATTGGTATAAAATAAATAAATATAATCAATGGCTACTTAGGCCTATGAAATGCCTAACTGTAAAAAACAAATAAATACAAATTGTATGAAATAAACAAAGAAATTTACAAATCCAAGGCGAATTACCAACCAAGGATAATTTGTAAATCATATTAAAATAAAAATGTTAGAATAAGGACTTAAATTAAAAGAGAAATATAGTTAACAAATATTAAAATAATTGTACAAACATTAATATTTTGAAGAACCCAACCTTATGGGATATCAAAATAATCTTTGAAAGGAAATAATAACAGTAGTGATAATATTTAATATGTAAGGAAGAAGACAGAAGAATAAAAGCAATCAGAAGATATACAGCTATTTTGAATAAAAATTCAAATTTGATAACAATGGTTATAAGACAAGATTAACCAATCAGAATTAATTTGTAACCATGACAACAGACGTTGGTTACGAATTTTCCGTTAGATTTTTTACTCGTAAAGTGACGCTCTTGCAGAATAGAAGCCAAATCTTGAACGACCAAAATTCTAATTTAAAAAGTCAAAATAGTAAACAAAATTACCACAAATGAACAAGAAGGAAGCAGACAATGACTGAAACCATTTAACTGATGTCGAAGACCAATTAAATAAAAAAGAAATGAATAAATTGCTACGATTAATTTGAAAAAGATGCCAGCCGCCCTAGACAATTGAAAATTGAATATGATTGAAGCCCAATTCCTTTTTACCAGACCAACTGAGTACAACCAGTCTACTGATGTGTTAAGTATCATTAAATTACCCAAATTTCAGAATTAAATTCACTTTAAATATTTCTGACAGTAATCTGAACTCTAACTGCCTATAATTTCTTTCAAAGATTAAATAAAAAACTAAGACACTGAAAATTTGTCAACTTGTAAAATTAACCTGTTGTTAGTTTACAAAATTTTGAAACACTTTTGCTACACTCCAAGAACAAGATATAGCTGCACGTTATATTATTTAAGTATAAATAATGTAAGGTAGTGTATTTTTATTGTTGTAATCAGTAATAATCCTTTTATCGTAATCACAAGAATCCAAGACGCTGAACGAAAATATTTGTATACAACTTCCACAGACACCATCATTGACTGTCTGATACGTTCAAAATTGATTTGTCAAACCCTAGAGAAATTGTCTTATATTAATTGAGTTATAAAACAAATAAAATTAGATAGATAATAACGTATAATGTGTATTGGAAAAAATTTTGTTGTTAGTTATAAATTTAATAAAATTTTTGTTTCGTTTTGTTTAATTAATTAATTGAATAATTAATTAATTGTAATTTTTTTAATTACTTTCAATTGAGTAAATGAGATATTGTTTTTTAAAATAATTGTTCTCTATAGATAATCTAGTTATGTAGTCCGATCAAATAGTCTCTTTTGTAACTTCGCTCCTCTTCTTCTTCTTCTTGGTATATTTCTTAATAATTCTAAATTATTTTTAGAAGAAAGAAAAAGCTACTATTTACCGTACAAATAATTATGAACACATGTAATTGAGTAATTACGATGTTTATTTCTTAAAATTTGAAATTGTGTGCCAATCTTACGCGCATGGACCAGGCATTGATTGAGATTCGCTCAGGTTGATTGTGAACAAAAATGACAAAATATAATGTTACAAAATTAATTATTTCGGGTTCTTTTAACTGTCGAAATGGTCAGAGAGGGCAAGGAACAAGATATAATGCTTACAATTATCTTAAAATAAATTATTATTTGCTGAAAAATAACAGGATTATGAAAATTGTCAATTATTAAGTAAAGATCGAACCATTTCGTAGAATGACGTCGTTGGCTCGTGGAGGCAGTGTCGATGTGCTGGTCGCTCTGCAATGAAAATGGCCGCCGTTCACCTCGTTGGTTTCTGCTACACAACGCTGACGCTATGCTTTTCTCCCTCAGAAATAAATGCGAATTCCTTCCTCTGCGAGGTTGTAGTATCCCTGGAAAATTGTGTGAAGTGTTCTTCCCTCCTCGGCGATGTCGTTCTGTGATATTTTATTGGTGCAGTGTTCTGTGTTCAAATCTGTTGAGTTCGTGTCCAAATAGTATTGGTTGAATTTTGCTCAAAATGGCGGTTAACTTCTCGTTCTAGTAATGGGTATTATTATTACTGTTGTTCTGTTCAGTTTTGGTGTTATTTATAAAGTAGTGGTGTTGTTTTCCATTTGGTAACCTCAGTAACACTTTTTGAGGTTGTACGTCATTGTTTTTACACTATTTCTATTTTTTAGATCTTCCGTCAGTAAATTCTGATCTGTACACTTTCACGATTAACAATAGACTGATGACTTAAAGTCGTCGTTTTGTGGTAATATGTCTTTTTCCTCTTCCCATTGTTTTTTACAAATTTACATGTCTTGGATTTGATTTCAACTCATAAACATACATGACAAGTTTCCTATTTATTGCTGTAACTTAATTATTTATTAATTTTACGAAAATCTAACTATTCAGCAATATTCTTAAGCTAATTTTACATAATTTGATATATAACTGGGTCTGTTTTAAGTTCAGATAAGCCTAAAATTTACAATTTTTGATATTTATTATAGGCCTTGTATTTTTTACAATTTTAGTATTTAAATGGTTTACAAGTGATTTTATGTTAATATTTCCCTTAAATAATCTTACTCACTCCATGATTATTGCTTGTTGTTAATAATTTGTTGTTATAATACTCCAATATTGATTAATTTACTTTTTATCTGAGTTGAGTACCTCTTAGGCCTAGTATTACTTATTTCCAAATACAGTTAATTTTATTCTTTTGTCATTACATTTGCTAATATTTTTGTCTGTACTGATTACATTTTCATATCTTTGTTTTGTATGGACTAGTTTCTATTCATTATATATTGTTGATTGAATTTATTTATTTGGGTTTGACCCTATGATACTTGATTTTGGTTTACAATGATGTTTTGTTTTTCTATTGTGGTGTGTTAGTTAATTTGCCTTATTACTCTTTATATGGTTTACAGTTTAATAAAAATACAATATTCCTATTACCTACTTGCCTTCTCTGCCTTAACAAACTTGGAAATTATTGAACATTATTTCAAATACAATTGAATCTCTTATATCTACTAATTTTTTTATATCACTTAAACATAACAAAAACATCTTATGCCTATTATCTTTTACATATATAGAATTATAATGGAAACATCTTATTATCAGCAATATTATCAGTCATTGGCTGTCCTTTGTTTTTATGTTCCTTTTATAACAAACCTTATCCTATTAAAACATCTTATTCCTAATAACACCTTCAGTTATCAACTGTCTCCTTTAATTACTATAACTATTTTGATAACACAATAAAATAAAAACATCTTATAATTAATGACACTTTCAGTTATTAACTGTCTCTTGTATCCGCTATACCTAATTTGCTAATACAATAAAATAAAAACATCTTATACCTATTAAATTCTTACATTACTTAATTTTTTAAAACACTTTTATCATTAAAACTATTCTTAGTCATTAGACTGTCTTTTATTTTTAGGTTTTTTTTTATAGGGTATTTCTCTACACTGATGGTAGTCTTTTTAATTGATTTCTATTTCTTACACTATTCTTTATTATAGTGTGTCACTTATTATTGTCTACACTAATGGTAGTCTTTTTAATTGTTTTCACTCTATTCTTAAACTAGGCTTACAATTTAGTTTACAATTTTATTTTAACTGTATTGTATCCTGTAACTTGTTATTTGGTCTGACATTTATCATTGGTTTCAATTGTGTAAAAATTGGGTATATTCATTCCTCATAATGTTTTAGTGGATATCCTTTCTTGTTGATATATTCCTTTTATGAACCTTGACATATTTTGTCTCTTCCTTCTCATTATATTAGTATTTTCTTATCTTGTGGTTTCATGTCCTTTTCTCATTTACAGCTCCTTATTAATTTGTTATTGGTTTTGTATCTTGGGGGTTTTCTGCTTCTTAATTTAATAAATTTCCCCTTATTAATATTTTGTTTACTTTTTTACCTTTGTCTTTTCTTTTACTGCTCCCCAACCTACTGGGTATTGTAACCATAAAAATAGGCCGAAATATATTAAAAATAAATAAAATACACTGCCAGAACTTACCTGTACGCAATCAACTATTTACCTGTTATTTGAATTTTATCAGAAGACCAAGGTCGCCACGATTATTTTTTCTATAGGTAAAATATCGAAAACCTTTACACTCCACCTTAAATAAAAAGGACAATTTTGCTATCTGACCACACCCAATTAATAATTCAGAAAGATTCCGGAACGTTAGACGAATTTCGCAACACAGAAATGAGAACGTGGTAATGACAAAATAACTTAGGCTAACACATGGTTATTAAATGAATACTTTACTTACTCTCATAAAGACGTAAATTCCTCATACACAACACAAAAGAATAACACATTAATTACTGGTTACATCGACCTTACCTTACATACTATGTATACAAAAGAAAGTAGCCCAGCTTTGCCCACACACACTATCACACCAATTAAACCCCTTTAAATATTATAGTGAATATAGAAAATAGTTAGCCTTTATACATTCCTGTTTCGTTACATTCAATAACTGTCCTGATGCCGACCGAACACGTGTTTTCGTTCCGGTTACATTTTATGTTATTAACTGCTCTCGAATTGTCACTGCACTGCACCATGTGTAACATCGTTCAATTCCTCGGGTCCCGGTCGGTCTTCTTGAATTAATTACATTTTCCGAAAACCCGACCAACCGGGCCCGAAACAAAAATATAAGCGTCTGTAGCGGTACTCTGTACCTCGTGGACTATATAGCGTCTCTACTTAAGGTAGACTGTGTTTGGGCGGTAGGAAACTGCCGTTCACTGCCCGTTTGATTTCGTCGTCGTTCCAGTTGGATTTGTTGTGGCTTATTAGCTCTATGCATGAAACATAGTGGTTATATCAGCCCAGTGTATAGACGATATTTACCGCTGCTAGACTGATGTCACTAGCAGTAGGCGGGGCTTAACTATGTTTCCTGTAGTTGGCTGGTTGAGGTCCCAAATCGTTCGCTCCAGCGCCATTTTTTACAGCGCCGGTTGAGTTTCTCGGCGTCACTAACAGCGCGCATGCTTGAGATGTTGAGTACGCGCATCGTCACACATATACCGAGTTCTGAGAAATTCGAAGGTGGTGCAAATTCCTTGCCTAGTTACTCAACAGCAACTGTGTCTTACTGCTTTGTTTCAACACGGTTTCTTGCCACGTGGTTTGTTATAATGGAATTAACGTTTGTCGAAAAAATAAAACTTTCACAATAATTTTATAAAATCCCGCAAAAAATGAAATTACCCAATTTAGACACGTTACAGTATACTGCTGTTGTACTGGGGTTTTATATAGTTGGTTATTTATATATGGACCAAGAGTTTTCTCTGTTATTCAGTTTAATTTTATTAACATTTTATCGACTTAATTAACAGTTTCTTTAGTTTATTTTTTAACCATTTACTTTTTCTCACTCACTATTGACCTTTTCTTCTTTATTCATGTTGTATCAAGTTAAATTTTAAGGTGATAATTCTGTTATGCTACATATGCTCTCCTGTAAAAGTGATTAGTTCAGATCATACTCTTAGTATGGATGAAATAATTACTACTAATTCTTTTTATTTACCATATCTTATTCGTGATTTCACTTTATATACCTTCTTTTTCCACCGTTGCTTTCTCTCAGATGATATGTATCTCCTTAATTAGCTTCTTTTTTCATTAATAAGTAATCATCAATCTTGTGTATAACATTATCATTTTATATCCTTTCGTATTTGGTGCTTCCTCACCTGTATGTTTACTCCCTAACATTCCCTAACATGTGAGTTGGAACAGTTCAGAGTGGCACCAATCTCTGCTGGCCAATACTTCACTTAGTTGGCCCAGAGGAATTATCATCTCTGCTCAAAATATAAGACTGATGGAATTTTTCTACATCCAGTCATAAAAATTAAAAATCATTAAAAGTAGTCTCTTTTGACTAATAATAAACATCCTTGGGTTCTTCACTTCATAATATTTTATATCAATTAATACTTTTATACACTTGACTCTTCTTCTCTATCAAAGCTCATTCCATATTATGTGGTTTAGGTATGTGGTATAATATACATTTCATCGTTTCATCATTTCATCTTTTTATCTTGTTTACATAGTAATTAGCATTTATATAGATTTTTTTTTTCATTTGGTATCCAATGAGTTATTTTATTGCTCATGGCATAACATTAATTCCTTCTTTATCGATTATCACTATAATAGTGGTTATTACAACAATATTATCATCATGGTACCAGGTTTTTTGGTTTCTGGTCTTAATACTTGGTTTTTACTTAGTTGGTCCTTCTTCATTGTTTCATCTTTATCAAGTTACTTTCTTTGTGAGTTTGGTTAAGTTATTTTGATTAAATTATATAATATTCTGGTTTCTTCTCTCTTTTTCATATAAAATTCTGTATCATTTTTGTCTTAAATTGTCTCATTTACATTGTTGATAATAGTGGTTATAGTTAGCATAGTCACTATTACAATACAAACTATAGTATATTTTTTATAGCTGCGATAGTTTATTGAGGGTTTTTTCTCTTTATTAACACAGGTTTTTTATGAAGATTTGCTAAGTTCCTTCTTATGACACTTTTAACATTTATTAATATATCTTTCTGGTAACATTAAATTATTCAATTGTTTAATATTGGTTGTTCTCTTTATTTACTGGAACATGTTCTTTTTGCTTTGTCTCTGGAGAGTTTGAGAAAGTTTACACATTTGTACTCCATTTACTCTCAAATTCTTTTATGTAAGAGTTCACTCAAATTATGAGTGCAATTTGTTCTTACTCTTTTAGAATTTTGTAGCTTTTTCTCACAAAATTTCTTTTTATATTTAATAGCTATATCTCCTCATTCGTGTGAGTTGTACTTACTATTTTTTGACTTTAGATATTTTCTCCAAAATTCTTTTTATATATAATTGTTTTCAATAGTCTCTCTCAAATAGTTCAAGTAAGTTGGTCTTACAACTTTTTGAATTTAGTTATTTTTCTTCATCCGACTTCTTTTTGTTACATTATAATTAATTCGAATAGTTCTTGTAAGTTGGCCTTACTATTTTTTGAATTTTGTTATTTTTCTTCAACTAAATTCGTTTATTTATCTCTCCTCTATATATTTTTTGATTGATAATTGATTATAGGTTCCTTTTACTTTATTTGAATTGATATCTTTTAATACATAAGTATTGTTGTTATTATTTTTAATAATCAGGTATGGGCCGGTATACAGCAGTAACAACTTTTTGGTAATGCCTTCCAAAGTACTGGGTAGTTCCCTGTTTTTTCAATAGTACCTTTTCTCCGACTTCGTAGTTTATTACCTTCTTAATCGCCTTTTGATACTTGTTCTGGCGCCATTCCTGGTCTTCTGCCAATTTATTGTAGAACCTTAGTCGATTAAATTTGTATTCTTGACTCATGGGAAATTCTATGATGTCTTGTATTTCTCTTGGAGGCGGTTTTTCATACATTGCCGTATATGGCGTGGTACCTATAGCGGGGTGATATGCCAAATTAAGGACTTCTTCGGTAGCTGATAAATATTCTTGCCACTTCCTTTGTTGACTATGGCAATAAGTCCGTAATATTCTTCCGACTTCTCGTAGCACCCTCTCCGCTGGATTACTACTGGGGTGGTAGACTGATGTCTTTTACGTCTTGATGCCCAATGTATTTAGTGTGTTTTTCCACCTCCTACCCTTAAATTGCGTTCCATGGTCTGTGATTATGGATGCTGGGCTCCCTATCTCTGGAATGTAATGATTTGTTATCACTCCTGAAGTCTTCAACGTGGTGGCTCTGTTCACCGGGTACAGTTTTATAAATTTCGTGAAGTGATCCATCATTATAATAATGTATTTGTAACTATGGCGTCCGCCACTGCGGGGAAATGGACCACAGATGTCCAGAAAGATCTTTTCCAGTTTTGCTTGTGATGTAATTGGTATCATCATACCCTCTTTTCTCTCATTGTTGGTTTTTACCAATTGACATATAAGACAGGTCTTGAGATAGTTTCTCGTCTTTCGATTTATATTTTTTATATGGCAATTCTCTTCTATCGCCTTGATCACCTTCATGGCTCCCATGTGACCGTATCGGAGATAATCAGGATGATATCCTTCTCGACTGTAGTAGGGATTACGATCTTCCATATCTCTTCATCAAGGGATGTTTTGATGAATAATATATCATTATGTATGCAATAAAACTTGGTTATTGTGTCATCTTGGTTGGAGAGACGAAGTTTAATATTGTTTAGCTTCGGGTCGGACTGCTGGTGTTTGCCGATGTCCTGCACTATTTTTTCTAAATCGGATCTGTCCTTAATAATATTATAATATTCAGGACGCTCTCCTTTTCGCCTTCGAACGTCTCTTCTTCCAAATTTCCTCTTGACAATACGTCGGCTACTACATTCTTACTTCCAGGAACATACTCCCACTGTATATCGTATTCCTGCAGGGCAAGTACCCACCTGGTCAATCTACCGTGGCTTAACTTGCATCTTCTAAGAAATGATATTGATTTGTGATCTGTGTGAACGGTCACTGGATATCCTAGAATATACGTTGGAAACTTCCCACAGGCAAAGACTACACTTAACAGTTCCTTTTCCGTCACGTTGTAGTTCTTTTCACACTGGTTAAGGGTTCTGCTAGCAAAGCTCACTACTAGGTGGTTTCCGCTTTCGTCTTCTTGGTACAACGTTGATCCCAAGCTAATATTACTAGCGTCACAGTTTAGGAAGAAAGGTCGGTTAAAATCTGGATGGTTAAGCATTACTGCTTCTAAGAACTTCTCCTTAATCGATTTGAATGTTTCATCTTGTTCTTGACCCCATCGCCATTTATTCTTGGACGATAACTGATACTGAAATCGGGCCGTCAGCTCGGAGTAATTATTTTGGAACTTCCTGTAGTAGCTACACAGGCCTAAAAATGATTGTAGTTGCCTTCTGTTTTTTGGTATAGGTATTTGGTATATACAGAAATCTACCTTTTCTGTTGACGGTGTTATTCCTTGACTGTTCAACTGGAAACCCAAAAATTGGACTTCTTTAGCTATTAGTTTGGACTTGTCTAGCTTAAGGGTAACGTTATTCTCAGCCAGCTTCTTCAAGACATGCTCCACACGGTAACAATGTTCTTCCCAATTTGTTGATGTTATTAAGAGATCATCAACATAGACAGTCGTGAATTGGAGCGCTTCTGGTCCGAGTATTTGGTCCACACAGGCGACAAAAACAGCTACTGAGTTCACTAACCCGAAGGGCAACCTCTTAAACTGATAGTTGCGCCCTTCGAAGATGAACGCCATGTATTGCCGGCTTGCTGGGTGCAACTCCACCTGCCAATACCCACACACGGTATCCCACGTAGTAATAAACTTGGTTCCATGGAATCTCTTCAATATTTCATCAATTTCGCCAGGTGAGGTACGATCGTTAATAATCATTTTATTTATCTCACGTGCGTCAAGGCAAAGTCTTACCTTCCCATTCTTCTTTTGTATAGCCACAATAGTGTATGGCGACTGACTGCTTTCGATAATATCCTTACTAATCATATTCTGGATCTCTGTGCGTATGGCTTCCTTCAAAGATTGTGCTATGGGATATGATTTTCGATTGAATTCTACCGGTTCTCTGAATCGTATTGAACATTGGTAGTTCCTGATTTTTCCAGGTTTGTCTGAAAATACAGCTCGATATTTTTCATATATGCTGACTAATTGATTCAGCTGGTTTTCATTTAATCGCTCGGTGGTATTGTGGCACTGGAAGTCACGTATCTCCTGAATCTTTTGTGGCCATAGGTCATCTTCCGTATTCTGACTTACTGGCTTGTCTGACGAGTAGTTTGACAAGTAATTCACTTTATTTTTGTGGTCGAGAAGTTGTATGGAGTCTAACATCTTGTTGTTAGTTAAATTGGCTACCCAGGTCGAACCTTCCGAAAAGAGTGATACCTTCCCTCGACACAAGTCGATAACTACCGAGTTCCTACGTAATATGTCACACCCTATCATGATGTTGAAGGGTAATCCGGCTGCAACAAGAAGTATCATATCCACACTTACGCCCTGACTGTTGACGCTTAGGGATACCTGTTTCCTTATTGTTTTGTTCTGTCGGCCGGTAGCTCCTACAAGCACAATATTATTAATAGGTAGTACTGGTAAGTTTTTGTGGCATTCCTGCTGTATACGGTCCAATTCATTATGGTTTATTATAGAGACATTTGCTCCAGTGTCTATCATTATGGGAACAGAAATACTCTCGATTTCTGCAATTATGTAAATGATCTCGTTGTCATTATTATTAATGTTTACCTCGTTCTCTTCTAACAAGTCCTTTCGGATATCTTTTAAGTAATTGTTATATATTATAGTAAAATTTTTCTTTTCTTCACGCGATTTTACCTCTTGTCCATACCCAGCAGATTGGAGCAGTAAAGGGTTATTGGGATTTATTACTGCCTCCGTTCGTTTAAATGCTCCGCATCATTGCGGATTAGGGTGTTAGCAGCATCAAATTGGAGTCCTGAAACTGCTTCGTTTGGTTCAGCACGATCGTCTTGTTGGGCCTCCGTTACAGGCGGTCTTCTTTGGTTGTCCAGGCTTGAACTGCGTCTGGGTTCATACTCTCTGTAACGATTACCCCCCTGATTCCCTTGAAAGGTTTCATACTCGTAGTATCGGCTCCTTCGTTGAGGCTGGTATCTCCTTGGTCCACTGCCTTCCGCTCTGATGTAGTTGATATGGGGTCGATATGTCCTGTAATTATTATTATTACCTCCATTCGGGTAATTTCTGTTATAGCTACCATAATAATTGTTATTGGGTGGGTTGGGGTTTCTCTGACCATTCGGAACATAATTACGGTTATTATAATAACCGTTGTTGTTGGGCGGACGGTTATTATTATTCTTATTATTATTGTTACCCTCACTATTATTATTTCTGGGAATATTATTATTATTATTATTGTTATTATATCTAGGAACATTATTGTTATTACGAGGGTTATTATTGTATTCGGCATTATTCTGGTTTACGGAACTATAATTATTGTTGTTGTTGCCATTCTGCCGATTATTATTATTTGTACTACTCGTGTTATTCCTCGTCTCCAGCCTTTCGTATCTCCTGCAACTCTGGCGGTAGTAATCCTCATGCTCATACATTTCTAAAAGTTCGGTCATTGCTTGTACAGTTTTTATTTGACTGTTTCTTCTAGCTCTGATGATATCTTCCTCATAGTGGTAGGAGAGCTTGCTGACCAAGCATTCTTCCGGTATTCGGGGCTCTAAATGTTTGGCCACACACACCTTTCCCAAGAAATACGCTGTTAGAGTCTGGTTTCCATATGGGTTATATTTTCCATGACAGATCCCATCTCTGGCGATATTTTGTGTCGATTCAGACCAATATTTGGCCTTCAATAGCCTTTTGAATTGTTGGTAGTCTGTCACTTCATCTCTGATCGCCATCCACCAATTATCAGCTATCTCCTTGAAGGATTCGTCCAGCACTTCTTTATTCTCTCTCCAGCGGTTGCCTCTGTGTTTGGTGAAGTACTCTTCGATTCTGGCCAGGAATTCCATGGGTTTATTTTTGTAAAACCTGAAGTTAATCCCTTCACGATTTTCGTTATTCGGACAACTGGTGATGCTGGTTGGTCGACTATGGAACAGATCTATATCTGTTTGATTCTGTCGCACCTGACTATTGATACTGGTCACAGCCACTTCAATGCCGTCACATTTTTCAGTGAAATGGTCCTGCACTCTTTCCCATTCTTCCCGTGTTTCCTTTATTTTCTCTTCTAAATTCCTCTTATTCGTTTCTTCGATGTTGGTAACCTTAGTATTTATTTCAGTCTTGATACTCTGTACTTCTCGTTCGATCTGACTCCAGCTTTCGTCACCCCTTGTAATCTTTTGTTCGATCACCGTTATTTCCTCTTCTACTTTCTTGCTGATTGTCTCATTGTTTTCAGCTATCTTCTGACTCAATTCTTCCATCTTTCCATCTAATCGGTTCATATTTTCTTCGTTAGTCCCCCTCAATTCTTCTCTTAATTGTTGATTATCGCTTTCCATCTTCTTATTGGTTTCTTCCAGTTTCTGGCTTATCTGGGTTAATTCCTCCTTCGACTGTTTATTGTCAGTTTTTATTTCCTCCATTTTCTCCTCCATCTTCTTACTATTCTCTCTTAATTCTTCCTTCAATCGTTGGTTATCACTTTTCATTTCCTTACTATTTTCTTCGATTTTCTTATTGGTATCTCCAATTTTATTACCCAATTCTTCCTTCATTTCCTTACTATTTTCTCTTAACTCTTCATTCAATTGCTGGGCTAATTCTTCCCTTGACTTCTTACTATTTTCTTCCGCCTTCTTATTATTTTCCCGTAATTCTTCCATCTTCTTACTGTTTTCTCTTAATTCTTCCTTCGTCGTTTTAAATTCTCTGAGTAACATCTCCATCATTTGATCCAATTTTGTATCTTCTTTTGTGGTGGATTTCTTTGACAGTTCCTCCTGTGGTGCAGGCTTGTTTGGTTCTGCTGGCGGTAACATCGACTCCACATCATCCACGGGCGTTGCTTCCTTATCCTCCATATCTATTTCCTGTTCGGCCTCCACCGCCCTTTTCTTTGATGTCGCCCTCCTGTGCATCTTGTTTCTTTTTCCGACCTGTTGACAGCTGCCGAGCTAAAATAGGAAATTGGACGAATTGTCCTTATTTTATTGATCTATCGATTCCTATTTTCAGCCCCTTAGTTGGACGCCAATTTGTTATAAAACAAATAAAATTAGATAGATAATAATGTATAATGCGGAGGAGGAGGCTGACATTTCTCGGACATCTATACAGAATGGACAAAAATCGATTAACCAAACAAACATTCGACTACCTCTGGAAGAAGAAGACCACTACAACGTGGATTAAGGAAGTTAGAAAAGATTTAGAAAAGTCGAATATCACAGAGTACCAAATGTTAGAAAGAAGTGAATTTAGGAGTACAGTGAAAAATCTGGAATTGTTTCAAGATGCAGGAAGACCTAATAGAAGTGGACGAATTTGGACAGAAGATCAAAGGAAACAAGCCAGTGAGCGTATGAAAGAGTATTGGAGACAGAGGAAATTCCAGGCAAAGAAAAATAAATAAAGTTGTAGCGTGATCCTAAGTGGTCAATTCGAAAAAAAAAAAAAAAAAAAAAAAAAAAAAATGTATAATGTGTATTGGACAAAATTTTGTTGTTAGTTATAAATTTAATAAATTTTTGTTGGTTTTGTTTAATTAATTGTAAATTTTTTAATTACTTTCAATTGAGTAAATGAGATATTGTGTTTTTTTAAATATTTGTTCTCTATAGATAATCTAGTTATGTAGTCCGATCAAATAGTCTCTTTTGTAACTTCGCTCCTCTTCTTCTTCTTCTTGGTATATTTCTCTAATAATTCTAAATTATTTTTAGAAGAAAGAAAAAGCTACTATTTACCGTACAAATAATTATGAACACATGTAATTGAGTAATTATGATGTTTATTTCTTAAAATTTGAAATTGTGCGCCAATCTTACGCGCATGAACCAGGCATTGATTGAGATTCGCTCAGGTCGATTGTGAACAAAAATGACAAAATATAATGTTACAAAATTAATTATTTCAGGTTCTTTTAACTGTCGAAATGGTCAGAGAGGGCAAGGAACAAGATACAATGCTTACAATTATCTTAAAATAAATTATTATTTGCTGAAAAATAACAGGATTATGAAAATTGTCAATTATTAAGTAAAGATCGAACCATTTCGTAGAATGATGTCATTGGCTCGTGGAGGCAGTGTCGATGTGCTGGTCGCTCTGCAATGAAAATGGCCGCCATTCACCTCGTTGATTTCTGCTACACAACGCTGACGCTATGCTCTTCTCCCTCAGAAATAAATGCGAATTCCTTCCTCTGCGAGGTTGTAGTATCCCTGGAAAATTGTGTGAAGTGTTCTTCCCTCCTCGGCGATGTCGTTCTGTGATATTTTATTGGTGCAGTGTTCTGTGTTCAAATCTGTTGAGTTCGTGTCCAAATAGTATTGGTTGAATTTTGCTCAAAATGGCGGTTAACTTCTCGTTTTAGTAATGGGTATTATTATTACTGTTGTTCTGTTCAGTTTTGGTGTTATTTATAAAGTAGTGGTGTTGTTTTCCATTTGGTAACCTCAGTAACACTTTTTGAGGTTGTACGTCATTGTTTTTACACTATTTCTATTTTTTAGATCTTCCGTCAGTAAATTCTGATCTGTACACTTTCACGATTAACAATAGACTGATGACTTAAAGTCGTCGTTTTGTGGTAATATGTCTTTTTCCTCTTCCCATTGTTTTTTACAAATTTACATGTCTTGGATTTGATTTCAACTCATAAACATACATGACAAGTTTCCTATTTATTGCTGTAACTTAATTATTTATTAATTTTACGAAAATCTAACTATTCAGCAATATTCTTAAGCTAACTTTACATAATTTGATATATAACTGGGTCTGTTTTAAGTTCAGATAAGCCTAAAATTTACAATTTTTGATATTTATTATAGGCCTTGTATTTTTTACAATTTTAGTATTTAAATGGTTTACAAGTGATTTTATGTTAATATTTCCCTTAAATAATCTTACTCACTCCATGATTATTGCTTGTTGTTAATAATTTGTTGTTATAATACTCCAATATTGATTAATTTACTTTTTATCTGAGTTGAGTACCTCTTAGGCCTAGTATTACTTATTTCCAAATACAGTTAATTTTATTCTTTTGTCATTACATTTGCTAATATTTTTGTCTGTACTGATTACATTTTCATATCTTTGTTTTGTATGGACTAGTTTCTATTCATTATATATTGTTGATTGAATTTATTTATTTGGGTTTGACCCTATGATACTTGATTTTGGTTTACAATGCTGTTTTGTTTTTCTATTGTGGTGTGTTAGTTAATTTGCCTTATTACTCTTTATATAGTTTACAGTTTAATAAAAATACAATATTCCTATTACCTACTTGCCTTCTCTGCCTTAACAAACTTGGAAATTATTGAACATTATTTCAAATACAATTGAATCTCTTATATCTACTAATTTTTTTATATCACTTAAACATAACAAAAACATCTTATGCCTATTATCTTTTACATATATAGAATTATAATGGAAACATCTTATTATCAGCAATATTATCAGTCATTGGCTGTCCTTTGTTTTTATGTTCCTTTTATAACAAACCTTATCCTATTAAAACATCTTATTCCTAATAACACCTTCAGTTATCAACTGTCTCCTTTAATTACTATAACTATTTTGATAACACAATAAAATAAAAACATCTTATAATTAATGACACTTTCAGTTATTAACTGTCTCTTGTATCCGCTATACCTAATTTGCTAATACAATAAAATAAAAACATCTTATACCTATTAAATTCTTACATTACTTAATTTTTTAAAACACTTTTATCATTAAAACTATTCTTAGTCATTAGACTGTCTTTTATTTTTAGGTTTTTTTTTTATAGGGTATTTCTCTACACTGATGGTAGTCTTTTTAATTGATTTCTATTTCTTACACTATTCTTCATTATAGTGTGTCACTTATTATTGTCTACACTAATGGTAGTCTTTTTAATTGTTTTCACTCTATTCTTAAACTAGGCTTACAATTTAGTTTACAATTTTATTTTAACTGTATTGTATCCTGTAACTTGTTATTTGGTCTGACATTTATCATTGGTTTCAATTGTGTAAAAATTGGGTATATTTATTCCTCATAATGTTTTAGTGGATATCCTTTCTTGTTGATATATTCCTTTTATGAACCTTGACATATTTTGTCTCTTCCTTCTCATTATATTAGTATTTTCTTATCTTGTGGTTTCATGTCCTTTTCTCATTTACAGCTCCTTATTAATTTGTTATTGGTTTTGTATCTTGGGGTTTTTCTGCTTCTTAATTTAATAAATTTCCCCTTATTAATATTTTGTTTACTTTTTTACCTTTGTATTTTCTTTTACTGCTCCCCAACCTACTGGGTGTACTGCTGTTGTACTGGGGTTTTATATAGTTGGTTATTTATATATGGACCAAGAGGTTTCTTTGTTATTCAGTTTAATTTTATTAACATTTTATCGACTTAATTAACAGTTTCTGTAGTTTGTTTTTTAACCATTTACTTTTTGTCACTCACTATTGACCTTTTCTTCTTTATTCATGTTGTATCAAGTTAAATTTTAAGATGATAATTCTGTTATGCTACAATTGCCAGTGCAAATGTATTACAAAACAAAATATAATTTGTGTTAAACTGAATAATTAGTAATCACCAAATAATAAACAAGTACTGAGTGTAACCACTGTGTTTTAATTTCATTAGGAAGGTGTATTATAATTTGTGTACATTTTAGCGAACAGCTAATATTGATGGCAAGCGCTCACGTAGCCAACTCAACGAACTACTGGCCCAATTAAGAAGGTCGAACCGAGGCGGGAATAAATTGAATTCTCCACACCGCCTGAGCTGAGCTTGCCATATCATCATAAAATTTTTTAATTGTTTTAAACAATTTGGCGCCACCCGGGATTTACACACCCCTAGTGAACAACAGGTAAGGACTTCGATATCTGGTTATTCGTACGTTCGCCACAGACACAATCAGCGTAAGTTACGTTCTAAAGCGACGACGGATTGATAAGACACGTTACACCCATTACTATTATACACGTTAACGATTAGATGGACATTCGTTTCATAACAAATTGGCGCCCAACGTGGGGCTAGAAGAAAGGGAAATACGAAATTCTAGCGGCGATTACGAAAGGATAACAAGATGCACAACACAAGATACCAAACTAAACAACGCGAGAAGGAGGCTGACCAGGAAGAAAACAGAGGGGAAGAAGAGGAAGGAACATCGGTTGAAGAGGTGGAAACAATAATAACCACGGAAGAACCAACCCAAAACAAAGAAATGGAACCACAGGCGGGTGACAAGGGAGAAGTTAGAGGAGACCCCAATATAATCAAATTAATAGAATTAATGAATAGTATGAAGGAAGATAATAAACTGACGAATGGAAAAATAGACAGTATGAAGAAAGAAACCAATGACAATTTTAAGAAACAGAAGGAAGAAACTAAAGAACAAAACGAGGTTTCAAGGGAAACCTTAAAGAAACAAATCAGTGAAAATATAGACACATTGAACGCTAGAATCGAAAGCAACAATGAAACATTAAGACAACAAATAGACAAAAAAATGGAGGAACATGGCGATAATGTGAGGAAGAACCAGGAGACGGAGGACATTCAAAGAAGAAATGAAGAGTTGAAGGAAGAATTGAAGGAATAATTGAAGGAGGACCATGAGAAAAACAAGGAAGAAATTAAGCAGCAAATGGTATACCAATTAATGGAGTACCGGGAAGAAGCAAAACAGCAGGTCACGGAAACCAATGGAAAATTAGAGGAGACGCTGGAGAGATTGGAGAAAACCAACGAAACTGTTGCAGAAGTCCGTAAGGAGGTAATCCATAAAATAAACAACCTCGAAGGAGAAAACAAAAGGAGAATTGAGGATGTCACGAAGAAACAACCAAAAGGTGTGAACAGGTAAACCAGTACATACATCAAGTCCAGGAAAAAAACCAGAAGGAGATAGCAGTCATACGAACGGACCTGGGAGAAAGAATGGAAGGAGTGTACAGCAATCTAAATAAAATTGATAGCAAGATGGACAAAAATAAACAAAGAATTGATGAGTTGCATAGACGAGAAGAATTATTACAGGAAGAAGTGGACGCCTGGCGTGACCGGCCATGTAATCATAATCATATAGTTAACAATGACAATCGAGATACAATCAACTTCCGCAACTATAAGCGCAATCCGATAGAATTTCTGAAAATGGTGGAAGAATTAATTATAAAGAATCGCGAAACCCGATGGACAACTGTAAGGGGAATGCTGGACGAAATGTTTAAGGAAACATATGACAACTGGTGGACCGCCACAAGACCAGACATCCAGAGCATCCAAGAGTTCAAAACACAATTCAAGGCAAAATACTGGTCAGAATCAACCCAGAACATGGTCCGCAACAACTTGAGTAACGGGAGGTATGAGAACCAGAACGGACAATCCCTCACGTCATACTTTCTGGGAAAAATCTGCATGGCCAGAAATTTGAACCACGCATTCCTGAAGAGTGTCTAGTCATACAACTATCATACCACTATGATGACGCGATACAGAAGGCCCGTATGTATAGTCAAGTCAAGACAATCCAGGACATGGCTAGTCTATTAGAGAGCCATGAACACGAATGGCAATACCGCAAGAACCGATTCACGAGTTTCCGAAATAGTAAGTTAAACGAAGGGCCATCCCCACCAAACCAACAGGGTGATAACAAGCCACCACCAAACAACACCAATAATTACCAAGGGAATCAACGCAGGAATAATGCGCCCAGGAACTATAACCAAAACGGTAACAACAGCGGTAATTTTAGAAACGATTACAGGGGTAACTACCAACGGAACGGTCCAAACAATTATTATCGTCCGGGAAACGGTAATAACAACAACCGAGGATACCGACCGCAAGTAAATTATGTGCGATGCCAAGCCCAGCGAAGTCCAGGAAGAAACTATTCTCAGGCAAATAACCGACGAACATACTATAACGAGGTACTAAACACACGAATCCACACAATCGAGGAAAACGCCGGGAATGATGGAGATAACACAAACAACCGACAGGAGCCACCAACGAGCCAACAAATAATCACAAATGAAGTCAGGAACAATGAGGCCATCCCTCATTTAAACGAATAAGGTCGGTGAGAACTGTGAACAGTCCATCACTGGACCAATCTCTTGGGGAATTTAAGACGACGACAGACAAGAAGATCACAATAATACAGACGAACTATTTAAAAAATATAAGGGACGAATTAATTGAAGAAAATAATAACCCAATGCCTAGCAGAAACAGTGAAATAGTGTACATAAGTGCCCAAATAAATGGAATCATCTCAACCATAATGATCGATACAGGATCCAACATCTCTTTGATCGACCAAGTGGAATTAAATAGACTACAGCAGGGAAGTAGAATACCAATACCAACTCTGCCAATAAACAATGTAACTATCATCGGTGCTACAGGCAGGCAAAGTAAGAGGCAATTTCTTAATCCACTCCGTGAGCGGCAAGTCGTCGTCTTCGTCATCATTGGGTAAATTTTCATGTACGAGTTGTGCTTTACTAAAGCATTTTGCTATTGTCTTCTGTGTTACACTCTTCCAAGAGTCGTCTAGGAATTGTATTGCATCTAAGAGTGAAATTGTGGCAGGTTGCGCCGTGTCCATACAGAAAATAATTTTTTTTTAAAGTTGCTTGCGGTAGTGACACTTTAGGCTTCTAATGACGCCTTGGTCCATAGGTTGCAGGACACTCGTACAGTTGGCCGGTAAGAAGACCAGGTTAATGTTTGTCAAATTTAACTTTGGATGGGCTGCACAGTTGTCAACTAGAAGTAGAATTTTTCTGTTTTTCGATGACAGTTCTTTATCCCACTTTCTTAGTTCATCTTCAAAAATACTAGAAGTCATCCATGCTTTTTTGTTGGCAGTGTAACTTACAGGAAGTTTTTTGATGTTTTTAAAACATCTAGAATGCAAACTTTTCCCGATAACTAAAAGTTTCCTTTTTTCGGTTCCCATCATGTTCGCACAAACAAAAACTGTAACTCTTTGTTTAGAGAGCTTCCCACCAACGCACTTTTCATCTGGACGTTTGGTATCTAGGGTTGGTTGTTCTTTGGATGTGGTAAACAGTTCTCTCTGGGGGAAATTCCCTGCTTCCAATAATATCGGTAGTCCACTCTGTGTCAGGCATTTTTAGAGTTAATTTGTCTATACTTAAATCAATTATGGCTGAGTACCTTCGTAAAATGTCGCAGCCGATTAAACTACGAAATGGCAAACCCGTTGCTATTAAAAATATCATTGGTATCTTAACACCTTGACTGGTTACTTCTAATCTAACCTGTTTCTTCACCGATTTATTTTGGCGTCCCGTAGCTCCTATCAGGATAATGTTAGTAACAGGCAAAGTTGGTATGATAGCTCTGCTTCCCTCCTGAATACGATTGAGCTCGGTGCTATCCATTAGGGAAACGTTAGCTCCGGTGTCGATCATTAAGGTGACAGTTACTTCATTAATTTTAGCCGTCACGTACACGATATCGTGGGTGCACTGATGGTGATCAGTTACTTCCTCTTCTAATAATTCCTGTCTTATATTTTTCAGGTAATGGTTGTATAATATGGTAATTTTATTTGGACTCGTGCCGCAATCATACCCAATAGAGTGGTTCAGCGAGGGGTCTATGTAGTTATAGTTTCTCACTGCCGCGAGGCGTTTAAAGAGCTGGTGCTCTCTTCGTGGCACCTGTCTTGATTATCTATATGATTTCTATCGTCCGTTGTCGGCCGTTCTCCATGATGGTTTGTTTCATGGTCAGGAACGAAGTGCACTTGTGGCCGGTAGTCGCTGTTGCGGCTGTCGCCCACGACGCTGTTACTCCTCCACCGTCCTCCTCTTATATTTCCTCTATCTCCACTAAAACTGTTTTGTCGCTAATAGTACCGCCTTCTACCGGGGTCGTAGTTAGCCTGCACATAATTAGCTCGGCGATATTGTTGCGGTGGATTATTCCCGCCTTGGTTGGGTGGTCAGTTTGTGTTATTATTGTAATTGGGCCGCCTATTGTTATTATTATTATTATGGCTACTATTATTATTATTATGGTTACTACCTTGGTTATTAGGCCTACTGTTGTCATTATTATTGTTGTTGTTATAATTTTGGTGTGGGTGGTTATTATTATTAAAATTACCTCTGTAATTTCTGAAATTGTTATTATTATTATTGTTTATATTACCGCCCCTATCATTGAAATGGTCATTCCTCCTGGGACTCCTTTGGTAGTACCCTTCATGTTCTTGACTTTCAAGCAATGCTGACATAGCTTGTATGGTTTTAATTTGTCCCCACTGCCGTGCCTTAGCGACACCCTCTTCAAAGTGGTACGACAGCTTAGTCACGAGACATTCTTCCGGTATTTTTGGTTCTAAATTGCGTGCTAAACACACCTGACCTAAGAAATAGGAAGTCATTGTACCTCCCCTGCCTGCATCATATTTACCGTGGCATATGTGGTCGCGTACTATGTTTTGTGTGGCCTCTGACCAATATTTCGCGTGGAATTGGATCTTGAATTCATCATAACTGTTGACTTCATGGCGCGTGGCCATCCACCAATTATCATATATTTCCTTGAAATACTCATCAATCAAGCTTCTTATTATGTTCCATCTGGTTTCTCGAATTCGTGCCAAGTTTTCATCGACGCGTGCTAAAAATTCAATAGGGTTTTTCCGATAGTTTTTGAAATTAATCGCGTCGCGGTTGTCATTCAGTTGTAGATACTGACCTTGGATAGGACGGTTGCGAATGACTTCAATTTCTTCCCGCATTTGCACGATTTCTCGTTGTCTTAATTCCTCAATTTTTTCCCGATTAGCAACGGTTAAAGTTCTTACCGCGTCTACTGATGCACTTACCTCCTCACAGCGCTCACCTACGTCGGTCCTCACCCGCTTAATTTCATCTTGACTCATTCTTTTCAAGGATTCTATTCGGGCTTCCGTCACCTCCTCTATGTTGTCGATCCTCCCGTCGACCTCTTCTCTTGTTCGCTTCAAATCCTGGTCGTGCTGTTCACATCTTTTGTTTACTTCTATTATTTCTTCCCTCACAACCGCTATCTCCACGTCTACCCTGGTGTTAATTTTCTCATTTCCTTCCTCCATCCTCCGGCTAATCTCGTTTAACGTGGTATTCAATTCTTCCTTCAACGCCCGGTTGCTGTCATCTATTTTACTGTTTAATGTGTCCATGGCTCTGTGGGTATTGTCAATCTTTTTATTCAAGTGTTCTTTCAGTGACTCCATACTTTTACTAATAGACTCCATATTTTTATTTAATAATTCGACATTCTTCTGATTCTCTGCCCGAGATTTCCGACCGTCTTCTTTTAATGACTCGTGATTTTTATTCGCGGTTTCTTCCATCTTCCTTTGGTTATCTTCCATCATTTTTCTTATCATCTCGAACATGCTCATATCGCCTGGTTGTGGGAGTCCTTCAGGTCGTCTGGGTCGGTTGTCGACCCTCACTTCTACTTCCGGTTCTACCTGGAGTACTTCTTCAGGTCGAGTCTCTATATTATTAATGGTAATGACTTCCATCTCGTGTGTGGGCTGTGTCTCATATGTCTCTGTACCTAGTTGTACTTCTCCTACCCTACTGTCCTTATATCTTGTATCATATTGATGTGTGTGTGGCATGTTTGTTCTTTTTGTGTCTACCGGGCTGGTTTAAAATATAAAAAATATTTTATTTAATATTTTTTCAAGCCACACTAGTTGGTGTGCCAATTTGTAACTAATACGAATTTATATATATATAACTGATTCATGTGTTGAAAAGCCCTACGTTGTTGGCGTCAATTTGTAACTAAACTCATAACGGGGGGTATTCTGCCACCCGTTGGATGCGTCAATTTGTAATCTACCCAACCGCTGTGGTTTATAATTATGTTTATGTTTGAAATATTATTTGAAAATATTGAACGTTGTTGAAAATTGAAAGTTACCAATTTGATAAAGTAGTTAAAATATGGCATTCGAGGTTACTAAAAGTGTGTTTACAATTGTAGCATTATCATTGTCTGAAAAGAATTCCCTTAGATAAAAAAATAATTGTGTTGATATTATTTAAATACTAGCATTGCTTAAGTTTAAAAATAAAGTATACTAGTTGGTCGCTTGATGGTGGTGACCGTCTGGTTGATACTAGCTGCGAAACTCCTCCTCCAGGTTGATAATCGTCTAAGTATGTAAAGTCTAGTAATGTCTGGACAATAGAATAAATGTAATACACTTTCACGTACCTGTTCGTGATTTCTGGAAGTTCAATAAGCTGCCAAGACGGTTTACAAAACCAACTCACTTTATTCACAAGGTTAGGTGACCTTGTTTAATAATGGGCGCCACACGGATTTATTTTGGGAAAATCCCGTGGAAAACCCCTTAATAAAATCAAATAATAATTTTAAAAAGTTATTATAATTGTTTATTGCCCTTATGGCAATGCAATTCAAAATATTTAATCACAACTGAAGGTTGTTTTGAGTTTTTCCTGAATGAAATATTTAACTATTTTTAGAAATAAATTAAGTCGAGTTATGCTGTTAATAATGGGGTTTTATTCATACTCTTGATAGAGAATTCAAACAAATATCATTAAAAGAATACAATGATGTACAATTGCAAATATGTTGTTACATGCCCTATAAAGCTGGCTCAGAGCATAACCAGTAAAAATGGCTAAGTCCAGATACTCTTGACTTTGAACATTAATATTATTTTAATCTCAGATGTGAATTCTTTGAGACACAAAAAAGAAAGCTCATGCCTGCACAATAGCTAATGATTTTCTGATTTAATATAGACTAATAATGCCTTGAGGTTACTATTATAAAATAAAAATAAAAATAACCTATTTTATAGGTTATGCGTTCGTCACGCTTGGTTCATGATTTACAAAGTTTATATTTTGAGAACACTTATAACTAACATTCAACTTAACTGGTATTGACAAATTCATTAAATAAATTTAGACATGGCGTAGTACAGAAAAATGTTTCAGTGTTATGCGTCAGTACAGATTTGTTTATCAAAATATACAGGTTATGGCGCTCGGAGTAAAATGAATAAATTGATACACTGTTACCTTGTGTTTTAATCTTTCGATTAAAATTTCAATTAACACTTCAATGATCGGATTATAATGATCATCGGTATTCACTACACATGCACAAGAACAGAGAATTTCGATCCACTTCTGACTTAAAGGATCATAAATAATACTATTTAATTATTTCTTCTGCTCATTATTTTTTTTCCGCACTAAATGAAATAATACTGCACATAAACACAATGGTTCTTTGTAGAATATCTTGAAGTTGTCGTTAGTTGTTGTCGAACTGTTTCCATTGAAGTCCTATTGTGATGACGCTATCAGTTATTAAAATGTTGATGAGACCAGCGTACCGGTCACGCCGAATGAAATTAAGAAGTGTCTGATGAAAATCTGCTGCCGCCCTTTATATACCCGGTCATTCGATCGGCTTTAGGCGATAGTGTTAATTACTAAGCTAATTTTTCATTGGCTTAGCCAGGTGTGATGAACGTGACGTATTGTCTTTCCAACCGTCAAAAACGGTTTTCTAACCGCCAGTCGCCGCGATGATTGACAGTTGCCGTTGTTATTGGTGTTGATGACCAGATTCCTTATACATTTTTGTAAATGATGCTAACGCCTCTCACGCACTTATTATAGTTGCGATTTGTGTGGTATCGCTATCAAATTAAAGAATATTTTGTCCTCTTTAATTTGATATAGCTTGACCCTGGTTTATATACACTTTTACTGACGTTGCTAAATAAACAATGTTCAGGCACACGGCTTCACTGTCGTCTGCTAATTGAAACCGACGATTGCACACTCTAACTAATATTGTTTGTGTTCCACACCGCGTTTTTTCGCTTAAACGTTTATGTCAGAACACTATTAAATCTGTACTGATCTTTAATTACTGAATATTATGAATAAACCTTAACTTAGACATTGTTATCGACAATACTTACTAACTATGACATTTCGTTTCACATTATTTTGCTCCGTTCTATTAACTAATAATTGAACTATTAATTCGATCATATTAATAATGCTTATTGCCATGTTTGGGCCTAAAAATTGTTCTGTGTATGTGATCTACCCTTATATTACCTCCAACTAAACACTTTACTGAGGATTGTTTGGTTTAGGCATTTTTGAGACATACCGTTTGTAGCGGATTTCTGCCTTAAAACATTCATTAGTTCACAATTCAGTACCTAGCTGAGGTAGCTTATTGGTATAAGGTTCCCTCTTACAAACATGTTTACTTGTTATAAGTATATTTGAGACTGAAATGTAGCTTCGTTCTCATGTTGTGGCTATTGCTAATTTTAGTTCTTGTCATTAATAATTACTAGTCATATTTAATTAATTCTCAGCCAAATGCTGACTCTCATCTCACATTATTCAGATTCTTATTCACTCATTTTTATTAACATATCATATTCCATTTAAGTTATTCACTGACTCGCTTGACAGCTTAAAGTGAATTTAATTTGTCCATTAGTTTGGGTCAGTTATAGTCTGGTTGTAGTGTCAAACAGTACTTGGGTTTACTGCTTCTTGTGGCCCTTCTGCTTCTTTCTTCTCCCATGGTTCCTCTCTTCTTGGTTACTCTTTTCATTACATTATCTATTTACATCACCGTTATGTACTTATTAAATCTAATAGTATATGTTTAGGTTATGTAACATCTGGTTATGTTACATATACTCCCCCCTCAAAATTGATAATTTGAGAGAAAATTTGATTTTTTATAAAATTATCATTTCATGTCAGTTCTTTGCATATTACTACTGCGTTTTGTTTTGTACTCTTTACATTGATCTTTAATATACTATTAGTGTGTTACACTAGCTCGAGTTCTTGTCATTAATATAATTTTTAACTTACTAGTATTTTTTCAAGTTTCTCACATTTTAAGTCATTTAATTACAATAGATTTCACTTCCTAAATTAACAATTTCCTGTCTTATCATATTACATTTTTCTTTCTTATTACATATCTTTACCTTTGTGATAATCTCAATGGTTCTTACATTTTATACCTCACAGATTTTTTCATAATAGTCCTTGATACATTACAATATAACTCCCTAACTTTTGTAGTGGGTTCGGAATCAGAGTGGCTCACTGTGGCATACATTCTCTGCCGTTCCTCAATACACATACTCAGATTCAGAGGCATACTCATCTCTGTCTGAGAAAAAATAAAAATTGCACCTGGCAATAGTTGCACTATCACAACACATAAAATATCATACATTATTCATTTTCAATAATACAATATATTCAATATAATATTCAAGGTATCAGAGGTTTTCATTTGTATCACATTTCCTTCTTTTATACTTCTTAACATACTTCCTTTTCACAGGTAATTATTTCTTTTCAGACTTGACATTCTCGGCTGTGCTTTTTATTAGCCGTATTGTTACTTTTTATACTAGTTGACAATTTGTTTTGGTTTACTTAAGTAGTCTTAACATTACACACTTACACTGATCATCATACAATTATGCAGTTGTCTCTTACATATAGAGTTTACAATATTTTATTCTCACAATAGTTTACAAGTTTTTCTCTCATTAATAATTTATACTTATCCTGAATTATCAGGGTTTATTGTATTCATATACTAAATGTTCTTTGTTAGATGTTCTCTGACATATCTTGTTACACACAATATTTGGTAATTAATTAACACATCTTTCTCTTCATCATTCCACAATAATAATAGCCATCTTTATAATTAACTCTCTTTGTTATTCTGCCTCTCTACTCCTTCAAGTGATGGTGGTTTTCACTTATTCTTGACTGTTTTATATCTAGTTTATGGAGTATATAATATTCGATAATTACAATACAATGTGATAATATAATAACAACACATTAATATCTGATTTTATAGACATTCTTGGGGTTACATTTTTCATTTAATAAACATTTTTCTCTCTCTCTACTTTCCATAATAATATCCTCCTTTCATGTTACTCTCTTTGGTTTTCTTCTTCTCTACTCCTTCAAGTGATGGTGGTTTTCACTTATTCTGGACTGTTTTATATCTAGTTTATGGAGTATATAATATTCGATAATTACAATACAATGTGATAATATAATAACAACACATTAATATCTGATTTTATAGACATTCTCATAATATTTTAGTTTTATGAGAGGTATACAATAATCATTTGATAAACTTTTTTTTTTTTTTTTTTTTTTTTTTTACTCATTTGGTAAACATTTTGTTATTATTATTTTTTTTTCTTTAAATATAGCATAGTCATTTTTTGTTGTAAGATATTGGTATTTCTTCTTTAAATTAACCTAACATAGGAGTATTAAAGTAATTTTATGTCATTATCCTAGGTATGTTTTTGTTAATGCCACTTTGGGCTCTCTATTACATGATAGGTATCTCTTTTCTCATCAAATTATTTGGTTTACTATACACATTTCTCTACCATCTAGTATGATAGATCTGGTTCTTATTTACCAGGTAACAAGTAGTTTGACTCATATCTTAATCCTACACACTTTTTGTAACACAATATGGCAAATAGGTTCGCTATAGGTAATTAGTCACTTTCAATACCTTGTGTATAATACGTGATCCTTCTAATCACTAAATGAATCCATTTATAGTAGTTATTTTTAAAACATCTTTATACACTAAATATTCCGGTGGTAAATGTCGTCTACCACTATAACTAATCTGCTCTTAACAATAATTACTTTTATGGTCTACATATTTGGGGTTACTTTGTGCTTTTCCACTCTATTGGGTTCATTATTTGGGACAATTACGTTTCACAGGTATCCTTTCCCATATTAGATTCTAGTGCTACATGTTTGTGGTATTTGGTACTCTGTAATTACCTATCCTAACAAATTTCTTTAATTAAAGTATTTCTTCAACGACGTTTGGTTGTAGGTACCTTTGACTTTTTTATTCATCATATCAGTAAGTTCATAGGTATTGTTTTCATGGTCCTTTGTGATAGTAAACACAGTACAAGTAGTTTCTTTGTGATGCCCTCCATTGTGCTGGGCAGTTCCCTATTTCTCAGTAACACCTGATCTCCTATTTTATACTTTATTACTCGGGTTGGCGCTTGCCGTTTATACTTTCTTTTGCGTTGTTCCAATTTCTCCATGATCTTGTCGTGGTATTGGATCCTATTAAATTGATACTCTGGACTCTGAGGAAACTTAATTATGTCACTGATCTCTCTGGGTGGAGGCTTCTCGAACATGGCATTGTACGGGGTGATGTCAATTGACTGGTGGTATGCTAAATTGATAAAATCTTCCGTAGCTGGGATGTACCCACTCCATTGTCTTTGTTGACTAGAACAATAAGTCCTAAGAATCCGTCCAACCTCTCTTAACACTCTTTCTGAGGGATTGCTACTGGGATGGTACACTGCAGTTTTATATGTTTTTATTCCATGTTCCAGCAGTGTGTCCTTCCATCTCCGTCCTTTGAATTGGGTACCATGGTCTGTTATCATGGTCTTCGGACAGCCTACCTCAGGTATATAATTCTGTGTTATTATGTTGAGTATCTTGTTGGTGGTTGCGCAATTCATTGGGTACAGTTTCACATACTTAGTATAATGGTCAAAGATGATTAACAAATATTTGTACTGTTGTCGACCTCCACTTCTGGGAAATGGACCACAGATGTCTACAAAAACTTTCTCTAGTTTTGCTGAAGATGTTATGGGAATCATTTGCCCCTCCTTCCTTTCATTTGTGCATTTCACCATCTGGCATATCTGACAAGTTTTAATATATCTCCTCACCCTTCTGTTTATGTCCTTTATGTACATGTGCTCCTCCAATGCCTTGATCACTTTAACAGCACCTATGTGCCCATAACGAACATGGTAATTTGTGATTATGTCCTTCTCTATTGTTTTAGGTATTACTAATTTCCAAACATTATAGTGACCTTTATTTTTAACAAATAATATATTGTTAACTACACAGTAATAAGGGGTTATTCTTTCATCTTGACTATCCAATCTTTGGAAAATTTGTGCTAATTTATCGTCTTTTTTTTGGTGTAACTCTACCTCTTTGATAATGCCTTCTAACTCTGTACGGCCTTTCAAGATGTTATAAACTTTGGCTATTGTTTCTTTTTCACCTTCATAAGTTTGATTGGTAATGTTTACTCGTGACAGAACGTCGGCTGCTATGTTCTTCCTGCCAGGGACGTACTCCCAATTAATGTTGTACTCCTGTAGGACCAAGGTCCACCTTGCTAATCGACCATGGCTCAATTTGCAGTTCTTTAAAAAGGATATGGACTTGTGATCTGTCCTAACAGTAACAGAATATCCCAATATGTAGGTGCGGAATTTTCCACATGCAAAAACTACGCTTAAGAGTTCTTTTTCCGTTACATTGTAATTTCTCTCGCATTTATTCAGAGTCCGGCTCGCGAAGCTTACCACAAGATGGTTTCCATCGTCGCCTTCCTGGTATAGGGTGGAGCCTAAACTGATGTCACTGGCGTCACAATTCAGCTAGAAAGGTTTATCGAAGTTTGGGTGGTGTAATATTACTGTCTCTAAAAATTTGGTTTTGATCTGTTGAAATATAACTTCCTGAGTTGGCCCCCATGTCCATTTATCCTTCGAGGACAATTGCGGAGACAATCTGGTTGTCAGTTCCGAATAATTGTTCTGAAACTTACGATAATAATTGCATAACCCTAAAAATGATTGTAATTGTTTCTTATTTCTGGGAATGGGGAACTTTTGTATGGCTTCGATTTTTTCTGTGGATGGAGTTATTCCTAATTCGGTTAGTTGGAATCCTAAAAATTGCACCTCCTTCGCTATAAGTTGGGATTTTTCCAGTTTTAATGTGATATGGTTTTCTGACAGTTTGTTTAATACATGGTCTATCCTCTGACAATGTTCCTCCCAGTTTGTAGATGTTATTAACAGGTCATCCACGTAGACGGTAGTGAATTTAAGTGCTTCCTGACCTAACACCTGGTCCATGCATTGTATGAATATTGCCACTGAATTTATTAACCCGAAGGGCAACCTCTTAAAGTGATAGTTGCGTCCCTCAAATATAAAAGCAACATATTTTCGACTGTTGGGATGCAGCTCGACTTGCCAATATCCGCAGACCGTATCCCATGAGCTTATGAATTGTACACCATGGAACTTTTTTAGAATCCCCTCCATTTCGCCCGGAGATGTCCGGTTATTACCTAAATGTTTGTTTATTTCTCTCGCATCCAAACAGTGCCTCACCTTACCATTTTTCTTTTTAATCGCTACAATAGGGCTGGTATAAGGGGATTGGCTGTGTTCTATTATATCGTCCTTTAACAGCTGGTTGATTTCGGAGCGAACCGCCTCTTTAAGGGAGTATGCGATGGGGTAAGACTTGCGGTTGAAATTAACCGGTTCCTTGAAATTTAATACACATTGGTAATTCTTAACCTTTCCCGGGAGATCTGAAAAAACGTGTCTATACTGGTCATATATGTTTATTAATCTTTCAAGTTGGTCTGGACTTGGTGAGTGTGTTCCGTTGGTAGACTGGAACTGTCTTATCTCTCTAATCTTTTCTTCCCATAAATGGTCGTGATTGTTAGTGTATTCCAGTTCATGCCTGGACGTTTGGTATCTAGGGTTGGTTGTTCTTTGGATGTGGTAAACAGTTCTCTCTGGGGGGAATTCCCTGCTTCCAATAATATCGGTAGTCCACTCTGTGTCAGGCATTTTTAGAGTTAATTTGTCTATACTTAAATCAATTATGGCTGAGTACCTTCGTAAAATGTCGCAGCCGATTAAACTACGAAATGGCAAACCCGTTGCTATTAAAAATATCATTGGTATCTTAACACCTTGACTGGTTACTTCTAATCTAACCTGTTTCTTCACCGATTTATTTTGGCGTCCCGTAGCTCCTATCAAGATAATGTTAGTAACAGGCAAAGTTGGTATGATAGCTCTGCTTCCCTCCTGAATACGATTGAGCTCGGTGCTATCCATTAGGGAAATGTTAGCTCCGGTGTCGATCATTAAGGTGACAGTTACTTCATTAATTTTAGCCGTCACGTACACGATATCGAGGGTGCACTGATGGTGATCAGTTACTTCCTCTTCTAATAATTCCTGTCTTATATTTTTCAGGTAATGGTTGTATAATATGGTAATTTTATTTGGACTCGTGCCGCAATCATACCCAATAGAGTGGTTCAGCGAGGGGTCTATGTAGTTATAGTTTCTCACTGCCGCGAGGCGTTTAAAGAGCTGGTGCTCTCTTCGTGGCGCCTGTCTTGATTATCTATATGATTTCTATCGTCCGTTGTCGGCCGTTCTCCATGATGGTTTGTTTCATGGTCAGGAACGAAGTGCACTTGTGGCCGGTAGTCGCTGTTGCGGCTGTCGCCCTCGACGCTGTTACTCCTCCACCGTCCTCCTCTTATATTTCCTCTATCTCCACTAAAACTGTTTCGTCGCTGGTAGTACCGCCTTCTACCCGGGTCGTAGTTAGCCTGCACATAATTAGCTCGGCGATATTGTTGCGGTGGATTATTCCCGCCTTGGTTGGGTGGTCGGTTTGTGTTATTATTGTAATTGGGCCGCCTATTGTTATTATTATTATTATTATGGCTACTATTATTATTATTATGGTTACTACCTTGGTTATTAGGCCTACTGTTGTCATTATTATTGTTGTTGTTATAATTTTGGTGTGGGTGGTTATTATTATTAAAATTACCTCTGTAATTTCTGAAATTGTTATTATTATTATTGTTTATATTACCGCCCCTATCATTGAAATGGTCATTCCTCCTGCGACTCCTTCGGTAGTACCCTTCATGTTCTTGACTTTCAAGCAATGCAGACATAGCTTGTATGGTTTTAATTTGTCCCCACTGCCGTGCCTTAGCGACACCCTCTTCAAAGTGGTACGACAGCTTAGTCACGAGACATTCTTCCGGCATTTTTGGTTCTAAATTGCGTGCTAAACACACCTGACCTAAGAAATAGGAAGTCATTGTACCTCCCCTGCCCGCATCATATTTACCGTGGCATATGTGGTCGCGTACTATGTTTTGTGTGGCTTCTGACCAATATTTCGCGCGGAATTGGATCTTGAATTCATCATAACTGTTGACTTCATGGCGCGTGGCCATCCACCAATTATCATATATTTCCTTGAAATACTCATCAATCAAGCTTCTTATTATGTTCCATCTGGTTTCTCGAATTCGTGCCAAGTTTTCATCGACGCGTGCTAAAAATTCAATAGGGTTTTTCCGATAGTTTTTGAAATTAATCGCGTCGCGGTTGTCATTCGGTTGTAGATACTGACCTTGGATAGGACGGTTGCGAATGACTTCAATTTCTTCCCGCATTTGCACGATTTCTCGTTGTCTTAATTCCTCAATTTTTTCCAGATTAGCGACGGTTAAAGTTCTTACCGCGTCTACTGATGCACTTACCTCCTCACAGCGCTCACCTACGTCGGTCCTCACCCGCTTAATTTCATCTTGACTCATTCTTTTCAAGGATTCTATTCGGGCTTCCGTCACCTCCTCTATGTTGTCGATCCTCCCGTCGACCTCTTCTCTTGTTCGCTTCAAATCCTGGTCGTGCTGTTCACATCTTTTGTTTACTTCTATTATTTCTTCCCTCACGACCGCTATCTCCATGTCTACCCTGGTGTTAATTTTCTCATTTCCTTCCTCCATCCTCCGGCTAATCTCGTTTAACGTGGTATTCAGTTCTTCCTTCAATGCCCGGTTGCTGTCATCTATTTTACTGTTTAACGTGTCCATGGCTCTGTGGGTATTGTCAATCTTTTTATTCAAGTGTTCTTTCAGTGACTCCATACTTTTACTAATAGACTCCATATTTTTATTTAATAATTCGACATTCTTCTGATTCTCCGCCCAAGATTTCCGACCGTCTTCTTTTAATGACTCGTGATTTTTATTCGCGGTTTCTTCCATCTTCCTTTGGTTATCTTCCATCATTTTTCTTATCATCTCGAACATGCTCATATCGCCTGGTTGTGGGAGTCCTTCAGGTCGTCTGGGTCGGTTGTCGACCCTCACTTCTACTTCCGGTTCTACCTGGAGTACTTCTTCAGGTCGAGTCTCTATATTATTAATGGTAATGACTTCCATCTCGTGTGTGGGCTGTGTCTCATATGTCTCTGTACCTAGTTGTACTTCTCCTACCCTACTGTCCTTATATCTTGTATCATATTGATGTGTGTGTGGCATGTTTGTTCTTTTTGTGTCTACCGGGCTGGTTTAAAATATAAAAAATATTTTATTTAATATTTTTTCAAGCCACACTAGTTGGTGCACCAATTTGTAACTAATACGAATTTATATATATATAACTGATTCATGTGTTGAAAAGCCCTACGTTGTTGGCGTCAATTTGTAACTAAACTCAATGCGGGGGGTATTCTGCCACCCGTTGGATGCGTCAATTTGTAATCTACCCAACCGCTGTGGTTTATAATTATGTTTATGTTTGAAATATTATTTGAAAATATTGAACGTTGTTGAAAATTGAAAGTTACCAATTTGATAAAGTAGTTAAAATATGGCATTCGAGGTTACTAAAAGTGTGTTTATAATTGTAGCATTATCATTGTCTGAAAAGAATTCCCTTAGATAAAAAAATAATTGTGTTAATATTATTTAAATACTAGCGTTGCTTAAGTTTAAAAATAAAGTATACTAGTTGGTCGCTTGATGGTGGTGACCGTCTGGTTGATACTAGCTGCGAAACTCCTCCTCCAGGTTGATAATCGTCTAAGTATGTAAAGTCTAGTAATGTCTGGACAATAGAATAAATGTAATACACTTTCACGTACCTGTTCGTGATTTCTGGAAGTTCAATAAGCTGCCAAGACGGTTTACAAAACCAACTCACTTTATTCACAAGGTTAGGTGACCTTGTTTAATAATGGGCGCCACACGGATTTATTTTGGGAAAATCCCGTGGAAAACCCCTTAATAAAATCAAATAATAATTTTAAAAAGTTATTATAATTGTTTATTGCCCTTATGGCAATGCAATTCAAAATATTTAATCACAACTGAAGGTTGTTTTGAGTTTTTCCTGAATGAAATATTTAACTATTTTTAGAAATAAATTAAGTCGAGTTATGCTGTTAATAATGGGGTTTTATTCATACCCTTGATAGAGAATTCAAACAAATATCATTAAAAGAATACAATGATGTACAATTGCAAATATGTTGTTACATGCCCTATAAAGCTGGCTCAGAGCATAAGCAGTAAATCTGGCTAAGTCCAGATACTCTTGACTTTGAACATTAATATTATTTTAATCTCAGATGTGAATTCTTTGAGACACAAAAAAGAAAGCTCATGCCTGCACAATAGCTAATGATTTTCTGATTTAATATAGACTAATAATGCCTTGAGGTTACTATTATAAAATAAAAATAACCTATTTTATAGGTTATGCGTTCGTCACGCTTGGTTCATGATTTACAAAGTTTATATTTTGAGAACACTTATAACTAACATTCAACTTAACTGGTATTGACAAATTCATTAAATAAATTTAGACATGGCGTAGTACAGAAAAATGTTTCAGTGTTATGCGTCAGTACAGATTTGTTTATCAAAATATACAGGTTATGGCGCTCGGAGTAAAATGAATAAATTGATACACTGTTACCTTGTGTTTTAATCTTTCGATTAAAATTTCAATTAACACTTCAATGATCGGATTATAATGATCATCGGTATTCACTACACACGCACAAGAACAGAGAATTTCGATCCACTTCTGACTTAAAGGATCATAAATAATACTATTTAATTATTTCTTCTGTTCATTATTTTTTTTCCGCACTAAATGAAATAATACTGCACATAAACACAATGGTTCTTTGTAGAATATCTTGAAGTTGTCGTTAGTTGTTGTCGAACTGTTTCCATTGAAGTCCTATTGTGATGACGCTATCAGTTATTAAAATGTTGATGAGACCAGCGTACCGGTCACGCCGAATGAAATTAAGAAGTGTCTGATGAAAATCTGCTGCCGCCCTTTATATACCCGGTCATTCGATCGGCTTTAGGCGATAGTGTTAATTACTAAGCTAATTTTTCATTGGCTTAGCCAGGTGTGATGAACGTGACGTATTGTCTTTCCAACCGTCAAAAACGGTTTTCTAACCGCCAGTCGCCGCGATGATTGACAGTTGCCGTTGTTATTGGTGTTGATGACCAGATTCCTTATACATTTTTGTAAATGATGCTAACGCCTCTCACGCACTTATTATAGTTGCGATTTGTGTGGTATCGCTATCAAATTAAAGAATATTTTGTCCTCTTTAATTTGATATAGCTTGACCCTGGTTTATATACACTTTTACTGACATTGCTAAATAAACAATGTTCAGGCACACGGCTTCACTGTCGTCTGCTAATTGAAACCGACGATTGCACACTCTAACTAATATTGTTTGTGTTCCACACCGCGTTTTTTCGCTTAAACGTTTATGTCAGAACACTATTAAATCTGTACTGATCTTTAATTACTGAATATTATGAATAAACCTTAACTTAGACATTGTTATCGACAATACTTACTCACTATGATATTTCGTTTCACATTATTTTGCTCCGTTCTATTAACTAATAATTGAACTATTAATTCGATCATATTAATAATGCTTATTGCCATGTTTGGGCCTAAAAATTGTTCTGTGTACGTGATCTACCCTTATATTACCTCCAACTAAACACTTTACTGAGGATTGTTTGGTTTAGGCATTTTTGAGACATACCGTTTATAGAGGATTTCTGCCTTAAAACATTCACTAGTTCACAATTCAGTACCTAGCCGAGGTAGCTTATTGGTATAAGGTTCCCTCTTACAAGCATGTTTACTTGTTATAAGTATATTTGAGACTGAAATGTAGCTTCGTTCTCATGTTGTGGCCATTGCTAATTTTAGTTCTTGTCATTAATAATTACTAGTCATATTTAATTAATTCTCAGCCAAATGCTGACTCTCATCTCACATTATTCAGATTCTTAGTCACTCATTTTTATTAACAGATCATATTCCATTTAAGTTATTCACTGACTCGCTTGACAGCTTAAAGTGAATTTAATTTGTCCATTAGTTTGGGTCAGTTATAGTCTGGTTGTAGTGTCAAACAGTACTTGGGTTTACTGCTTCTTGTGGCCCTTCTGCTTCTTTCTTCTCCCATGGTTCCTCTCTTCTTGGTTACTCTTATCATTACATTATCTATTTACATCACCGTTATGTACTTATTAAATCTAATAGTATATGTTTAGGTTATGTAACATCTGGTTATGTTACAATATATATATATATATATATATATTGTTACAACACAAATAAGCCACCCCAATACCAGGGATAAAAAAGATGAATCAACAATATAAAAAGTAATTCGTATAATATAAAATGTTTAAATTATTGAAAATAAAAATGACAATGACGCGACCAATGACGACATGACCTAACCCAAGTGATTGACCAAATAAAAGGAAACAAAAGGAGAAGGGGAAAAACAAAACCCAAATAAGAAAGTGATTGACCAAATAAAAGGAAACAAAAGAAGACGGGGGAAAACCAAAATAAAATGAAGATAAAACGAAATAAGATGAAGGAGAAGAAGAAGGAAAATGGAAATGAAACAAACCAAATATAAAGGGAAATAAAATGAAATCAAATGATAAGACACAAAACAAATAATATAGAATAAAATAAGGAGAAATGGTACACTCAAATATAATATTGGAAACGAAACCAATAACTAACAAATGTAAAAAATAAGTATTATTATCGATTAAATGATAGATATAAATGATAATTGATAAAACCCAATAAATAAAAGTACACTAACCCAAGAATTAGAGTTATATGTAATAAAGAACTCTACAAAGACATGAACTTATTAATAGTATAAATAATATTTGTAAAGAGAGAGATAGTGAGATGGTGAGAAAATAAAAATAACTAAGTGACAAAGAGAAAGTAATGGTAGGGATTACCCACTAATAAACACTTAAAATAAAAATTTAAGAAGTGCAAAAGTGAAAGTGTAAAACCCCCAAAATAATTAGAAAATCTAGTGATAGATAAAAAACGCTTAGTAAATCAGTGATAAACACTAAATGGTTTAAAAGTGAATATTATTAATAAATAAGAATACTGTGAATGATAGGATTAGAAAATCTAGTGATAGATAAAAACGCTTAATAAATCAGTGATAAACACTAAATGATTTAATGGTGAACAAATAAGAATTTTGTTAATGATAGTAATTAAAGATAGTATTAAGATTAAATATAAATGAAGGATACGATGTTATTCAGGGGAGGAAGCCCATAGAATGTCAACAGTTAGTGTTACCATGGATAGAAAGTAAAGATAGTAAAAGAAAAAACTATATAGTAAAGAAATTAAAAACAAAATCAATAAACACCCCATGTTATAAGGGATAATCAATTAAGTAAGTTTAAATGGTGTGATGATGTTTATCACCCAAAAAATAATAAAGAATGAAATGAATTGTAAACAAACATTACCTAGTAACTGTTAAAAAATTGTTCAATTAAATTTACGTTAATAGGATATGGCTGAAGGAATTATACAGACCATAGGCCTAGATGTTATGTGTTATGTAATAAAGAATCTTATATATTAATACGTGAAGAGAAAACTTTGTACCCCTTTTTAAGCATATTGCGCACACGGAGGAGTATGAGATTTGGCATAGTTAAAGTTTATATGGAGAAGGAGTGGAGAAAGCTAAAATTTATATATAATATGTGTTACAAATACATTAAATAAAATAAAATAAAACATTCATTTGCACTTGAAAATTCATTTAAACTTTTTCAAACAATGGTAATTGTTAAAAATAAAATAATTTTGTTGCCAGGCAACAATAGTCTGTGGAGTGTATGTCAAGGCAAAAAAGCGTTTATTTTATATTTTGTATATTAGATATGTGTGTTTTATATATTAATGTGCAGTTGAAAGTGAAATACAGCTTGCTTAATACTGACAGATTGACTGAATGAGCTGTGAATTTTGTGTGATTTCAAATGTTCCTTTTTCAATAGTCTGTGGAGTGTATGTCAAGGCAAAAAAGCGTTTATTTTATATTTTGTATATTAGATATCTGTGTTTTATATATTAATGTGCAGTTGAAAGTGAAATACAGGTTGCTTAATATACACCTGTTGCAAAAGGAAAATTTTGTAGCAGCAATTTGAATTGACTTACTCTCGCCTAATTATTATTGGTGGTTTCAAAAATGTGAGTACATTTTATTATTTTTAAATTAAACCCTGTCTAATCTTAGTTTCAGTAATTTCATTACATGTTTTTTTTTACATTCAGATATTCGCACCTACTTCCATTATGCCTCGACATAGAACATTGACGGGTCGGAGTGAGAGACAAAGAAGAAGGAATATATATTCGCGTGAAAGTCAAAATGATAATAGACCAAATGCAAATTTAAATAGTGTAAATAGTATACAAAATGATGAAATTATTTTGAGGGATACATTTAAATGCGCACTGAATGTCATTCCAAGAAATTTTAATACTTTTGATTGTGGATTAATGCATTTACAATGCAGGTTTTGCAATGCAAAACATTTCGAATCTGAGGTCACTTTAGGTGAAAGGACTGCATTCACTTCATGTTGTCATAAGGGTAAAGCAATATTACCGGCCTTAAGTCAAAATGAATACTTTAAATCATTGTATGATGGACTTACTTCAAATGAGCCTTCAATAAAAAGAAAGTCAAAAAATTATTTTGAAAACATTCGTAAATACAATTCATCATTTGCTATGGTTAGCTCAGAAGCTAAAATTTCGGATACAGTTACGCGTGGAGTGTATCATTTTAAAATACATGATGTTTTTTTATCACAGATCAGGTCCAATGACTGCTGGATATGGTCGCTCACCATGTTATGCGCAATTATATTTTTATGATGTTGACACTGCTGTCAATTATAGATTACGTGAACACTATAATCAAACATGCAATAACAATATAATGCGCGAAATCTCTCTTGAATTGGAACGCATTAATCCTTTCGTTTGGTCATTCATTGCAATGAAAGATCATTGTCAGAGAGTTGAAAACCAAAACAAAGAAATTTGTATGCTCATTAAAGTAAATCGTGATTTAGATCTACGCCGTTATAATGATGCAGTTCAAACTGATGTAGCAGTAATATTTAGTACAGTTGATGGTGAGCCACCCTTTGAACGAAATATGGTTTCGTTTTCAAAAGTTAATGGTACCATTAAAAATATCTCTGTTTTGGATTCATCATTGGACCCTTTAGCGTATCCATTACTTTTTCCAAATGGTGATACTGGGTGGCATATCAATATTTCTCATAATGTACCAACTACATCTAATTCAAGAGCGCCCAGAAATAAATTAACCATGCTTCAGTATGCAGCCTATCGACTTGCAATTAGAGAAGATTTTAGCATGTTGCACCATTCACAAAAATTATTTCTGCAGTGGATAGTTGATATGTATGTGAGAATAGAGGGCACAAGGTTACATTTCATTCGACAAAATCAAACAAGTCTTAGGTCTGAAGTTTACAACAATTTAACAGATTATTTAGAATTGAACCCCAATGCCAATAATGTTGGCCGTAGAGTAATTTTACCATCTTCATTCAATGAATCTCCAAGAAATATGTATCAGAATTATTTAGATGCAATGTCAATTGTACAACATTTCGGAAAGCCTTCTTTGTTTATTACAATGACTTGCAATCCAAGTTGGCCTGAAATAGTTAGCAATATTGGTGTAGGTGAGTCAGCTAATTTTCGACATGATATTGTTGTGCGTGTATTCAAGTCCAAACTGAAAGCATTAATTCAGGGCCTTACACTAAAAAAAATCTTCGGTAAAGTTGAAGCACTCATTTATACAATTGAGTTTCAAAAGAGAGGATTGCCTCATGCTCACATTTTACTATCTTTAAATAAGCAAGATAAAATTGTTAACGCTACCGATATTGATAAAGTTGTATCTGCGGAGATTCCTAACATTCAAACACATCCTACATTACATGAATATGTTGTAAAACACATGATGCATGGTCCATGCGGTGTACTTAATCCAAATTCTGTATGTATGAGAGATGGAAAATGCACAAAAGATTATCCAAAACGATTTAATGAATTTACATGTGAATCATTAAATGGATATCCATTATACAGAAGGCGTGATAATGGTATTAATGATGAAGTTCGCGGTAGTTACCTCGACAATCGTTATGTTGTACCATATAATCCGTATTTACTTGCCAAATTTAATTGCCATATAAATGTTGAAGTATGCACTACAGTTAAAAGTGTTAAATACATTTATAAATACGTGTATAAAGGCTATGACAGTGCATCTGTTGAATTAGGTTCAGAGAGAAATGAACCAGGTCAAGAAATACAAATTGATGAAGTTACAAATTTTTTAAATGGCCGTTATGTCGGATCAACTGAAGCTGTATGGCGCATCTATGAATTACCAATGCATTTTCAATCACATGTCATCGTTAGACTTGACATTCATTTACCGCGTAGACAGAATGTTTACTTTCGAGAAGGGCAAGAACGTCAAGCAATTGAAAATGCAAGACAAACAAAATTATTAGCATTTTTTGAATTGAATCGATCAGATCCATCAGTGCATGAATATAAGTATATTGAAATTCCTTTGCATTATGTGTGGGAAGATTCCCGAAAAAAATGGAAGAAGAGAAGGCGTGGAGGTGATAAAATCATTACACGCATATATGTAGTATCACCAAAAGACATCGAACTTTTCCATTTACGATTGCTTTTATTACATGTCTGTGGTCAAAAATCATTTGAGGATGTTAGAATATACAATAGAATTATACACACTTCTTTTGTTGAAGCGTGCCATGCTCGCGGCATTGCTTCAAATGATAATGAATGGCGCGAATGTTTAAATGAAGCAAAAGAACTACATTCACCAAAACAAATGTGAAATTTATTTGGTTACATTTGTGCATTAAATGTGCCAGCCAATGCATTGGCGTTATGGAATGAATTTAAATTATATCTTAGTGAAGATTTTTTGAGAGATTACAACGAAGAAGAATCCTTTAACACAGCTCTATTAGAAATTGACGATATTTTGAATGTTCATAATTTGTCATGTCAAGAACTTGGTTTACCAGCTCCCACGTATTCGCAGAGAACAGACGAAGCAAATGCTATTGATCCAATAGAACAAGAGTTTCTGTTTTGTGAGCATTATGAAACTGCAAATATTGAACAGCGTAATCTAATTGATCGTGTGATTCGTGAAGTTTTGCACCATGATACTGGATCTAATGTTTTTTGTTTAACCGCTCATGCAGGTTGTGGAAAAACATTCACACAAACAGCAATCATTCACAAATTAAATTCGCTTAATCTTAGTTGCATTGCAACAGCGTTCAGTGGCATAGCTTCAACTCTATTACTTGGAGGTAGAACTTTACACAATGTGTTTAAATTGCCTATACCCATTTTGGAAAATTCTGTAGCGAATATTACCGCAAATAGTAGCTATGGACGTTACATAAATTCATCATCATTGATAATTATTGATGAAATTTCTATGTGCCCACTGCAAGTGTTGAAAATCATAGATAGATTATTGCAGGTGATGAAAATGATAAACATAAACCATTTGGAGTGAAAACGATACTTCTGTGCGGTGATTTTCGGCAAATCTTACCAGTTGTCCCACATGGATCACGTGCAACTTTAATTGAAAATTGTGTCACGAGTTGGCATAAATTTGTTTATTTTCATAAAGTAACGTTTACTCAAAATATGAGAGCCTTACCAAGTAAAATAGAATTTGTCGAATTCTTGAAAAAAATTGGTAATGATGAAGCCCCACAATTCCCTCAGTTTGGTGAAAATATTATTGAAATACCTCAGCAATTAATAGGAGATGAAAATAATATTATTAATGAGGTGTATGGAAATATTTCCAAAAACATACTCTCAGATAACATATTGAAGTCAGTTATTTTAGCACCTAAAAATGATGATTGTACTTTTATTAATACTGATATACTTAATCGAATACCAGGTGAACAGAAAACATATCATAGCTACGATAAAATAATTTGTTATGATGACAATGAAATCAATAACTATCCAGTAGAGTTTTTGAATTCTTTGACTATTAGTGGTTTGCCACCACATAAGTTAGTATTGAAAGTTAATTGCATCATTTTACTGATCAGAAACTTAAATACAAAGGAAGCATTAGTCAATGGAACAAGAATGCGCATCAAGTGTATGCATCGTAATGCTATTGATTGCGAAGTTTTAACTGGAACCGCACGCAATAAGAGAATTTTGATTCCACGTATAAATTTAACATATTCCGGTACTGTTTTACCATTTAACTTTCAAAGAACTCAATTTCCAATTATACCTGCATTTGCGATGACAATAAATAAGTCTCAAAGACAAACATTCGAAAAAATTGGAATTTTATTGAGGCAGCCAGTTTTTACACATGGTCAATTGTACATCGCAGCAAGTACAGTTCGATCATTCGATGGTTTGAGATTTTATATTTCCGAATATAATGGCCAAGGGCATTTAGCAAATGATGAAAGAGTTTTTACAAAAAACATCGTTTACACAGAAGTTCTGAATCATTAAATTCACTTTCAAACTATTTTAAGTTCAATGGACAACATTTATTTTTTTAACCGCACGGTTTTTTTGATTTAATGAAAAATATATGAAAAAATAAGATGCACGTATTTTTTATTTCATTTTTTATTTTGTATTAATTTTTTATTTAAATTTTATATAATTCGAAAAAGATAGGCAAAATAACTGTGTAGCCTTGACGAAACCTGGTCAGTATGGCAATAAAAAAAACCGAAGGAAATGTCAAAAAACGCGTTATTGCTTTTTAAATATGGCTTAGCCAAGCTAAACCTCATTTTTCCTATCTTTCATATTTTTCAAATAACTCTAAAATTAATGCATAGAAAAAAAAATTAAAAAATTATATAAGCTTTGTAGCAGATAATCTTCAAACTGTTTTCAAATTTTGTACCTTACCAAAAATGAAATGTAATCCACTGGAATTGAAAACAATGTATCTTATACTTCTATGAATGTCAAGTCTCATTTTTATTAGCGTTTATTTGATTCAATAATAAGATGAAAAAATTGAAACTGCCAATGAATTATATCAAAAAATAAATACGAATACAATCTGTAATTGTGTTTTTTTTTCAACTGTTACTAACATTAAATTTTAAATTTCATAGGTATTGCAGGGAATTAAGGCAAACAACACACGCTAATGACGTATTTGTACACGCTCGCAGCTGACGTAATAGAACAAAATTCAAAAAAATTATACGCAATGATTATAGAGGTATACTCTTTGACAAAAGAACCTCAATAACGTTCAAACTTAAAAATTTAATGAATTACGGTCGAATTTTGACCACTGGGCGACCACTAGTAGTAAGTAATAGCCATATTGTTAACAAGGGAAAAATAGATAAATAAGAGGGTAAATCAATACAGATCTAATAACACTGGAAAATCAGTTAGGAAATAATTAACAAGCCATGATGGAGAAAATAATGGTAACACACAATTAGTATAAAAACAGATCCAAAACACATCAACAAATAAACAAATCAATTATAATCACAAAACAAAACACATTAGGGTAAAATAAGATGTAATTTGTATAAAATTAGTAAATATAATCAATTACTACTTAGGCCTATGAAATGCCTAACTGTCAAAAACAAATAACTACAAATTGTACAAAATTAACAAGGAAATTAGCAAATCCAAGGCGAGTAACTAGCCAAGGATAATTTGTGAATTATATTAAAAGAAAAATGTTAGAATAAGGACTTAAAATAAAAAAGAAATGTAATTAACAAATATTAACATAATTGTACAAACAATAATACATTAGAGAACCCATCCTTATGGGATGTCAAAATATTCTTTGAAAGGAAATACAAACAGTAGTGATAATATTTAATACATAGGAAGGAAGACGGAAGAATAAAAGCAATCAGAAGATATACAGTAATTTTGAATAAAAATTCAAAATTGATAACAATGGTTATAAAGTCATGATCAACCCATCAGAATTTATTAGTAACCATGACAACAGACCGTTGGTTACGATTTTTCCGTTAAATCATAGTATTCAATAAGTGACGCTCTTCCAGAATAGACGCCAGGGCGTGAATTACCTAAATTTTAATATAAAATGTATAAAAAGTAATCAAAATTCAAAAAGATGGAAACGTAAGCAGCAGACGAGGAATGAGAACATTTAACTGATGCCAAGGACCAATTTAAATGAAATTTAAATGAATAAATTGCTACAACTAACATGAAAAGGATGCCAGAAGCCCCAGATAATTGAAAATTGACCTCTATTGAAGTCCTATTCCATTTCACCTGAACGACTGTTTACATCAAGTCTACTGATTTGATAAGTATTATTAAATTACCCGAATTTCAGAAATAAACTCACTTTAAATATTTCTCACAGTCATCTGAACTCTCACTATAAACTGAATAATATTTCTTTCAAAGATTAAGTATAAAAAATAAAACACTGAAAATTTGTTAACTAATAAAATAACCTGTTGTTAGATTACGAACTTTTGAAACACACTTTACTACACTGCAGGAACAAATTATAGTTACACATTATATTATTTAAGTACAAACAATGTAAGGTAGTGTACTTTTTATTGTACTCATTATTAATATTTTTCTCATAATCACAAGAACCCAGATTCATTGAACGACAAATTGTAAAAAGTAAACATTGTTCTTCAGACACCATATTTGACTGGATAATTCGTTCAAAATCGATTTTCGCCTACCTTGGGTTATTTGTCTCATAATAATTGTCGGTGCAAATTTGTTGAATAACCAAGTATAATTTTAATGTCAAACTGAGTAATTACCAATCACAAATTAAAGAACTTAGTACAGAGTGTAACCACTGTTTTTATTTCATAGGAAGTGTATTGTATAAATTGTGTATTGTATAGCAGAGAGAGCGAGAATGACGTTAAGCGCTCACGTTGCAAATCCGGCGAACTAACTGCTCGATTAAGAAGGTCGAACGAAGGCGGGAGTAAAATTTGAATGCTCCAAGCCGTCATAGCTAAGAACACCTTTTAACACACTATTTATTAATTTGTTTTAAATAAACAATTTGGCGCCACCCGGGATTTATAAACCCCTAATGAATAACAGGTAAGGTTTCCACTCGCGTTGTACTGGTAATTGAAGCATCACTACGGGCATCGTTAGCGCAATATAGAAGTAACGACACCCGTGTGAGGCGAACACACAACTTATATATATACATTTTTACAGAGACGACCGAATCTCTTCGTTACAGATTGGCTTCCATCGCGGGGCTTAAACAAGATGGACGTCTTTTAAGTCGTTACAGATTGGCGACCAACTGGTGAGGCTAGAAAAGAAGACTAGCGGCGATTACGGGAAAATATGCAACATTCCATGATTACAAGGTATATAGCTAAAAAGGGAACTGAAGGTACCGACGAAGAAGAGATGGAAATGATGGAAGAAATAATCGAGGAAGCGATCGAAGAGGATACCCAAGGGGACCAACCGGAAAACCCAACCCCAGACAAAGAAATGGAACAACAGGCGGGTGACAAGGGAGAAGTTAGAGGAGACCCTAACATACTAAAATTAATGGAATTAATGAATTTTATGAACGAAACTTCAAAGAAAACAAATGAAAAATAGACCAAAACGGTGAAGAATTGAGAAAAATGGAGGAAAAAATTAATGAAAATTCAAAAAGACAAATTGAGATTTTAAGGGAAGATATTGAGACACTGAACAACAAAATTGAAGGAAATAATGAAACATTGAAGCAGCAGATAAATGAGAAAATGGAGGAGCACAGTAATACCTTAAGGAAGAACCAAGAAGCTCTACAACAGCAATTGACGGAGGACATCCAAAAAAGTAATGAAGAACTGAAGGAAGAATTAAGATACATACTAATAGGGCATCGTGAAGAAGTCAAGCAGACAAAAATGGGGATGAATAAGAAATGGGAAGAAACCAATTACAAAGCAGATCAACTTCATGAAACAGTAGATAGTGGTTTCACACAATTGGATGAAATGCTAGACAACACTTCTGATGGTATCAATGAAGAAATAAAGAATAAAGAAGACAAAGGTGTATTGTTTTCTGAAAATAAAAATAACAAAAACAAAGAGAAAATCAAACACATAGAAACCAACCGTAGAGGAGTAAAGAAGAATCGAATAATTAAGAAGATTAAGAAAACAAAGGAAATAGGAAAAATATATAAAAAGAAACTAATAAAACACGAGAAGAATTGGAGATGAGGAAGAGTGGACTAATTGATGTGTTTAATTTACCAATGACCGACCAAAGCAAAATAATGAAATATAAAGATTGTAGGAGGACTCTGAAGGAAATCATAGAGGGAATTCACAACAAACCAGCGGATGAAAACTTCAGCAAATCTATAATTAAATGGAAAATACCCAAAATTGAAAAGATTCACAACAAGATAGTGTGTTACAAATTAAGAAGGTCTCTAAAACACTTGAGTACACCAGAATTGGAAATGCAGAATAAAAAACCAATGATAACATTAATGAGGGAGGTACAATTAACTTCTTTGATTAATAAACAACATAATATAGTGAATGATGTAGTCATCGATACTAAGGAACACATGGTATTAGAAGAATTGTGGTACAAGATAGAAGATACCTATTCCACAAGGACAGAAATAGTTCTACACACCAAGGTTATCCGAACCACAAGTGCAGAGGAAATGATGGAGCACGGGTAAACTAACTGAAGATAAACACACAGAAAAGGGACTGATTTTCAGGAAACCAATGGAAAGGAAGGAACATTAAATTAATTAAACCAATTAATAATAATCAAAAGAAAAAAAAACAAATAATATTTAAAGAAAAAAAAACTTAAAAATAATTGACAAGAAATGACTAAACGACCAAGACAAATTGAATGAGAAGAGCTATCAAACCATAATAAATAAGTATAAGTACTGTCCAGAACAAATGTAGAAAACCAAACATTTGAAGGAGAAAAGGAGAAGATCGCCAAAGTGTATTACATATTAAAGGATAGGAAGGACCTGGAAGAAATCGTAAGTGAATTACAGCTACAGCAGAAGCAAGATGCAAAAATATTAAACATACAAAAGAGACTGTTGGAATCTGAGGAAATTATAAATAACTTTTATTTCCTACACAAAGATATACTATTCATTAACACAAAAAAGAATCAAGGAACATGGAAACTAGTAGTTCCAAATTCTCTAGAAAACAAAATAATTAAGACTACCATGTCAGATACGGACACATGGGAACATTAAAAATGGTAAAAGCATTAGAGGAAGAACTATTCATAAAGGTATAACTAGAAAGGTAAATAAAAACATTAAAACCTGCACAATATGTCAGACGGTCAAAACAAATAACGAGAGAAAAGATGGAACGATGATACCCATCACTTCAAACGCCAAACTGGAAAAAGTGTTTCTCGACAAATGTGGACCATTCCCACGTAGCGGAGGGAGACATAGATTCAAGTTCATAGTGATTCTATTGGACCATTACACCAAGTTATACACTATAAACAGAGCAACAACAAAGAAAATATTAGACATCATAAAAAACAAATACATCATAGAAATTGGAAAACCATACATAACAGACCACGGAACACAATTCAAAGGGAGAAAGTGGAGAGATGAATTATTAAAATTAAACATAAAAACATATAAAACATCCGTATACCACCCTAGCAGTAATCCCGCAGAAAGAGTGTTAAGAGAGGTGGGACGTATTTTAAGAATGTACTACTATGATAATCAACAAGAATGGCAGAAATATTTAACTTCAACCAAAGAATTTTTGAATATAAGTTACCACCATTTTATTGAGAACACCCCATATTTAATGATGTTTGGAAGAAAACCACATAGAGAGATACAGGAATTAATAGACTTCCCAACCAACCCAGAAGACCCGTATGATGAAAACAAAAGTTACAGCCGAATCATGGAGAAAATCGAGAAACGAAAAGCAAAGTATTCTCAAAACCAAACCAAAATAATTAAATATAATGAAGGAGAAAGGGTATTAATCAAAAACCGTGAGCTACCCAGTACACTTGAAGGTATAGCCAAGAAACTGTTATTATTATACATAGGACCCTATGTCATAACCAAGGAGAATGGTAACAATACATACGAAATAAGCAATATAACAACAAAAAAGATAAAAGGAGTGTATAATCAAGTTTCTATAAAAAAGTTTTACGAGGAAAAATAAAACATAATAAACAAACAAAGAATTACCAAATTCAAAAGATGTAAGATCAGCTTACAACAATATTTAGATGACATATGAGGTATAATATAAAATATAAAATAAAGGAATAAGTTACAAAAATTCCTACAAAGTAAGATCACCTTACAATAATATTTAAATAACATATAAAGTAAAATAAAAGAAAAAAATATATGTATAAAAATGAAGGAATCAGTTACAAAAAATTCTTATAAAGTAAGAACAACAAACTTACAAAAATTATTCAGAATAATATTTAAAACAAAACAAAATAAACAAAAATAAAATCAAGCAAGAACTGCTAAGACAAATACCTAAAATTATAATGAATTCAGAGTATTCAAAAGAAAAAAAAAAGGAAAATGAACTGGTATAAGAAAAAAAAATTGTATAAAGCAAATGTACAGCAAATGGCTAAAGCAAAATAATGGTAACCAACCAAGAAAAAGAAAAAGAAAGATGTCTAAGATAATTAAAATGATCACAAGAAGAAAAGAAAAACAAACTAATGAAAAGTTAGAAATAATGAAATTAACAACTAAATAAATAACAAACAATCAACTGATGAGTAGATAACAGTATATAGCAAAGGTACAGCGGAAGGAAGAATGAGTAAAAGGTTATGATCGAAAAAACCACGAAGTGGACAATCCCAAAAAATATTATTATTATTAATTTAAGTCACAAGATGACACAAAAGATATTTAAGATTGACTGAGAATAGGTCCAGCAATCAAAATAACTGAGCAGAGATGAGGTTCCTCCAGTCTCAGAAAAATGGGTAGTAATGGAAGAAACCAGCTACTAAAAAGTTAAGGAAAAAATTATATAAAAGGGAGAACGCACTAATGGAAATAAATAAAAACAGATCTAAATAAAAAGGAGTGGAACAAGTAAGAATAGAAATAAGAAGGAAGAAATAAACAAGAAAGAAAATGAAAAAATAATATATAACTGATAATTTCATAAAAAACTATGCTAGTGTTTTACCAAAATGATCGATTTTGAAGGAGAGGCATTATGTTACAACACAAATAAGCCACCCCAATACCAGGGATAAAAAAGATGAATCAACAATATAAAAAGTAATTCGTATAATATAAAATGTTTAAATTAATGAAAATAAAATGACAATGACGCGACCAACGACGACATGACCTAACCCAAGTGATTGACCAAATAAAAGGAAACAAAAAGAGAAGGGGGAAAACCAAAATAAAATGAAGATAAAACGAAATAAGATGAAGGAGAAGAAGAAGGAAAATGGAAATGAAACAAACCAAATATAAAGGGAAATAAAATGAAATCAAATGATAAGACACAAACAAATAATATAGAATAAAAGAAGGAGAAATGGTACACTCAAATATAATATTGGAAACGAAACCAATAACTAACCAATGTAAAAAGTAAGTATTATTATCAATTAAATGATAGATGTAAATGATAATTGATAAAACCCGATAAATAAAAGTACCCTTACCCAAGAATTAGAGTTATATGTAATAAAGAGCTCTATAAAGACATGAACTTATTAATAGTATAAATAATATTTGTAAAGAGAGAGATAGTGAGATGGTGACAAAATAAAAATAACTAAGTGACAAAGAGAAAGTAATGGTAGGGATTACCCACTAATAAACACTTAAAATAAAAATTTAAGAAGTGCAAAAGTGAAAGTGTAAAACCCCTAAAATAATTAGAAAATCTAGTGATACACAAAAAACGCTTAGTAAATCAGTGATAAACACTAAATGATTTAAAAGTGAATATTATAATAAATAAGAATATTGTGAATGATAGGATTAGAAAATCTAATGACAGATAAAAAACGCTTAGTAAATCAGTGATAAACACTAAATGGTTTAAAAGTGAATATTGTAACGTAATCTTGTGTTACAACGATAAAATAAATAAGAGTTAGAAATTTGAATTATTAGTAGTGTTTTGATTATTATTAGCGTTGTTGTGGGTATTCACGTTTAATTTTTTCAGTTTAAAAAAGTATTTAGCACTTCACTGTTCACCTCCCCACTTACCATATGTGGATGTTATCAATGTTCTGTCTGGTGACTTCTTCTGCTGCAACATACACTGTATACACATATGCGGATATTCTATTTGAATATCCTAAGTAATACACATGCACAATAAAGTAAATAATGACTTAACTGTAAATTGAATTGTACTGGACATTCAAATTCTGCCGCCACCTTCTGATAGAACTAGTTATGAAAATTAAATTATTTTTAAAGAAAATCAAAACTCTTTCCACTGGTAAATAAATTGAGATTTATTAACAGTTCTGAAATGCCATTAACTCTTTTAAATAAACAATCAATCACTAATGTTTTTACAAAATAATAATTATTAGAAACAATTCTTGAGCTCTTTTAACCTCAAGGCTGGTAACACTGGGGTCTGGTACAATAATTTTAGTTAATGAGGTTATGTCCTCTTTACACAGTTACATTACCAAATTCGTGTGTTCTTGGAAGTTGCATGATACCAGATACAAGATGTTATCTTTTCTAACAATATTTAAGAAAGAATTACTACAAAAAACAAACTAATATTAAAATTAAAAGTCGGTACCATAAAACCGATATATATCGTACTATCGTACGTTGAGTTTAGTGGATACAGCAGTCGTTTTGATAACACGTGCTTTATGCTGCACTGTTAAAAATTACTATTATTATTTATTTGTTAGTTATTAAAATCATTTATTGGCAAGAGAAAAACTTTATAATAAAAAAAACTCTTGTGATAGCTTTCATTGGATTGAAATTACTTGAGAACAGAATTATGAAAAGGTGACAAAGTTGTCGTTGTTATTTCTAGGTTAGTTAACAAAAGTAAGTATTTATTTTGAATAATTAAATTATTCATAGAACTCTTAATAACATAAACACATATATTTTATTCATATTGCATCTGATGTGTAATTATCAGTTGATTAGAATATTTTTCGCAATAAATTATTTATTCGTCAATTCAAACGAAATGAGTCAAATGAGCGACTATGCATTACACTCATATTTTCGATATTTAAATTAATATTGATTCCTTTAATTACGATAAAATCGTAAAACATTAATTTTTTAAATTAATAAATGCGAGATAATTCTTTTATTTAATTCTGATAATTTTCATCATGATTAATACACTTCGGTACTTCTGACTAGAGCGGTACCCAAACAATATTCTTCGTTCACTAACGAAAATTATTATTTCCATTCAATTTGTTAAATAATAAAAATATAGTACTCCCTGTTTTTTATAAAACACAAAACACAAAACACGACCTTTATTATACACTGGCCGGTTTTTTTATTTTAATTCACTTCGCACTGGACACTCTTTATTACTCTGTTGTGTACAGGTTATGTGTGTATAGCGTAACTTATGAACATGTCGCGCACAATTTAAATAAATCTTGCTACATTTCTTCATCAACCTTGCTTGTCGAATGATGCTGGTAGACTCCTTGACGACTGAAAGATGACTGCACGCTTCACCTAAGCGTCTCCTGCTTGTCTGGTTATTTTGATTCATTTGATTGGTTTAAATTGTCGAACTCTCTACCCCAAAACACCTCAGTTAAATAAAACTTTTAATTTTTTACCAATTTTTGTTTGGGTTAGAGATTAAATGTGACGTAAGCGTTGATACACAAAATGACTAAAAAGTTTATAATTGCTATAACTTTTTTATTAATTATCGTATCGTTGAATGGTTAGTGGCAATAGAGCGCAGACACTTGCGGCTTTAAATAAAGTCTAAACAAGGATAAAATCCGTCCATTATTAACTCACTACAACATTTCACAAAACCCATATGGTGAATTTTAATAATAATAAGTTTATTTCACCATATCTTGCTCTAATTACCCTATAACACTTATTATTAAACGTTTTGAGTCCATTTCTCATTTGTTTAATACAGAAAATAGTTGTAATTACTAATTCAACAATATTTGGTAATGGCGTCCTCAAACGACCATATTCGATTGTTTATAATCGCTTATGACACTATTATTTCTTACTTAATTACATTTGTTTGGCATCCTAACAATACTATATACATTTATTTACATCTGTTCACATTTTGTTTTATGAAAAATGTTGTTTTTCATACACTAATAGTCTTATCAGAAAACCTTCTGTTCAGGCTTTGCAATGACAGTCAGTTAGTTTCTATTAAATCAACTACTAAATTGCTATTATTACATTTGGTATGTGTTCTCATAGTGGTATCAGATATCTCTCTAACTACTGATAACATTTTTATTCACCTTTGAACAAGTTTGGATAGTGCATTTTGCTTAACTATCTTGGTACATAGTGTTTGTTTACACTTGGTTCCACAATCATAGTCAGTTAGTTTTCAATAATTTGACTATAAAACTACTATTATTATAATTGTGATCTGTTCTCGTAGTAGTACTAGATATTTTTCTAACTACTGGTAACATTTTCAGTAATCCTTTAATGAGTTTTAATACTGTATTTTGCTTAACTAAATTGTCACATAGTGTTTGTTTACATTTGGTTCTATAATCAGAGTCAGTTAGTTTTCAATAATTTGACTATAAAACTACTATTATTATAATTGTGATCTGTTCTCATAGTAGTACTAGATATTTTTCTAACTACTGGTAACATTTTCAGTAATCCTTTAATGAGTTTTAATAATGTATTTTGCTTAACTAACTTGTCACATAGTGTTTCTGTTCTTCTAGCTTTGTGCTATCATATTGAATCTGCTTTGTTGGCTGTGTATTTCAGTATAAACATTATCTATTAGTTTGCATTATTATTTATAATTAGTCTGTGATTGAAACAATTGTTGATAGTTGCTTGGTTTAATTAATATATATGACTTTATGTTATAGGTGCACCTTCTATGAGGTTATGTCTCATGTTATCTGGTCACAATTCTGCAACATATTCTTATGCAGTATTTGATTCTACTATTATGATTTCATTATGGTATTCTATTACAATGGTTTAATTGTTAAGTAATACACATGTTTACACTATTTTTCTAAACAATAACACAAGTATTCTTAATCTAATAGTATTACATTTCTTGTGGTGTTGTACCTTATTTTTGGTACATTGGTTGTTTGATACTTAACAAACTAGTTTATTTGTTATTATTTATTCTGGACTTTATTTATATCTTGTCCTGTCCAGCTGTGGCATTTAGTTATATCTCATTTTAAAGTTTACAAAGCTTTTATTATCAGTTTCTATGAACAATTATTTTACTGTTCTATCTCACATTTCTCTTGGTGGTCTTATGATTATCTATTTTGGGTTACAATCTTGATTAAATTGGTCACACTAATTGTCTGTGCATTTTAACCATTTAATCTTTGATTTTTTCCACTATAATGGTAACACATTTTCCTCTGTTATAAACCTTCTCACTTGTATTGTCTGTGGGGTTTATTTGGGTTAAAAAATGGTTAACTTGTTACAGGTTCTCACACTTACATTAAGTTTTCACTATTACTGTTTGTGGTTGCTTAATTATGCTAAACACTGGTTTAATCGTAGTTGATAATCGTTATTCTTCTTCCGGTCACTAGTATAGTTCCTTGTATACTTGGTGAATGGTGATTTCTTGTATTGTCCATATATTATCTTCATTCTTCATGTTTAATTGTTGTTCAATATCGGTGTTCTCCTGGGCTGTGCATTGCTTGTGATAGTCAATGTTCACTTATTCTCGTCATCTTCTTCAATATTTCCGTTGGTGGTATTCGTTGTTCCATAGTATTTATATTTATAAATCAATTGGTTGTTTTGCCATCATTGTGGTTGCTCTTGAGTTGTCTTCTCTTCATTTTACATAGTTATTATCTTTGTTGTTTCCCCTCACTGTTTGGAACTTCTGTTGTCTTCTCTTCATTTTACATAGTTATTATTTTTGTTGTTTCCCCCCACTGTTTGGAACCTATTGGGCCTGGTTTCTAACATTTCATATTGGCTCGTTGTCATTTTCTTTCTTCCTTGTACTCGATGATGCTATATTACTCTTCCTTCTTCTTTGTTGGAATTTTACAATAATATATCTCTGTAGATACACACTTTTTGTTTACATTATTTTATGTCCTTTGAAATATTTTCATGATTTCCCGTCACTTGACGTAATAATTGGTTACTCTATGTAACTACCAAATTTGGTACGTTACATATGCCTTCCTATAAGAATTGATTAATTCTGAATTAGTATATTTATATTTTATTGAAGAATTCATCAATTGTTGTACGTTTCCATATCGACTCATATGCTTTTTTATATATTCCTTCACTTTCTTCTATTTGAATCATAATTATTTCTTTTCTATGTAATTATCTCCCTTGTTTATTTAGTTCCCTATTTCCCTAACATAAGTTTAGCTGGGGCAGTTCAGAGCAGCTCACTTTGGCATACAACTCCACTGGCCATACTAACATCAATAAATACGGAGGCACATCATCTCCATCAATAATATAAATGATTGCTGGCATTATTCATCAGTCAATTCATCTCAAATAATCAAGAAATATAAAGTGGTCGTTCTTTCGACAAATAATAAATATCCTTGGGATTATCTCACGCATCTGCGGTTTATACATTGTTATACTCTCTTCTTCTTGATTCAACTTAACTAAATTCTTCACATTTTATAGGGATAGTTTGTTTTACATTTCATCCCTGGTATACTCTCATGATCATCTTCGTTAATATATTATTTCTTCATTCTTCTTTGTCATCAATTAATCTTTTCTCTTGGTACTGCATTAAACGTCATTTTATAATCTTCTTCATTTTCGGGGTTTACTTCTCTGGATACAATTCATGAATATATTCTCATGGTTTCAAATGAGATATAGCCCACTTGATATAGGCTCTCTTCTAGTAGAAAACACTATGGTTGTGTGTTATCTATTATCTACATTAATAATATTTATTCGTTTTCGTTCCTCCAACTTCTTATTTTCTTCTTCTTTTATATATCATCTAGTTCATTGTCTCCTCTTTCATCTGTACGGGTATGTTGTTACTTTACTGTTGACGTGGCTCTTGGAAATACTTTGTGCCAAGCATGGAAGGCGTCAGTCTCGTATAATATTAATTATAGTACGGGTAAGTTGTTGTTTTACTTGTTGACTTGGCTCTTGGAATTTGTTGTGCCGTAGATGGTATTTGTCTGTCTCGTATAATTAATTGTAGTACGGGTAAGTTGTTGTTTTACTTGTTGACGTGGCTCTCGGAAGTTATAATATGCTTTATATCATATATGCCATAGATCTTGGGTGTCAGTCTCGTATATATTCTTTCATGTAGTACGGGTAAGTTGGTGTTTTACTTGTTGACTGGGCTCTTGGAATTTGCTGTGCCTAAGATGTAGTTTGTCGGCCTCGTATATATTAATTGTAGTACGGGTAAGTTGTTGTTTTACTTGTTGACGTGGCTCTTGGAAATATATATTTTTATATAATTATGCCATTGATGTTGGGTGTCCGTCTCGTATAATTAAATTGTAGTACGGGTAAGTTGTTGTTTTACTTGTTGACTTGGCTCTTGGAATTAGTTTGTGCCAAAGTTGTTATTTGTCTTTCTCGTATATATTAATTGTAGTACGGGTAAGTTGTTGTTTTGCTTGTTGACGTGGCTCTCGGAAGTTATAATATGCTTCATATCATATATGCCATAGATCTTGGGTGTCAGTCTCATATATATTAATTGTAGTATGGGTAAGTTGTTGTTTTACTTGTTGACGTGGCTCTTGGAATTTGTTGTGCCTAAGATGTAGTTTGTCGGCCTCGTATTTATCTTCTTTCATGTAGTACAGGTATTATTTGTAAATACAATTTTCTTGATCCTTTACATAACTTCTTTAAAATATATTTTTACATTACAAAATTACAATATAGTCAACGTTCATCTTCATAGTTATTTATTCACTTCTTATTTAGTATAAACAACAAATAATCTTCATAGCAATATTTCACCCTTTCTTCATATGGTCAACATTTATTTTCACAATTACATTTTCATTTTTCATTTAGTATCAATAACAAATAATTTTCATCGCAATATTTCACTTTTACCTTATAATTTAATCTTCGATATACCGTTTCATTGAAGCTTGGTTGTATGTGCCCTTTATTTTCTTAGTTATTGGGTCTTGTAACTCATAAGTGTTATTCATGTTGCTTTTGGTAACAGTATATGGGCCTGTGAATAGCAGTAGCAGTTTTTTCGCAATACCTTCAATTGCACTTGGGAGTTCTCGGTTTTTTATGAGTACCTTGTCTCCCACTTCGTATTTTATGATTTTAGGTTGCGATTTCTGGTATTTGAGCCTAAGTTTGTCAGCTCGTTCAACTGCATTATTGTAAAATTTGGTTTTTTTCAAATCTGAATTCATTTTCTGATGGAAAGTTTATAATTTCTGTAATTTCCCTGGGTGGTCTTCGCTCATACATGGCCATATAGGGTGTCTCATCTGTTGATTGATGGTAAGCCAAGTTCAGGAAGTCTTCAGCCGGGGATAGATATTCCTCCCATCTCCTCTGCTGGCTGTGACAGTAGGTTCTTAAGATCCTTCCTACTTCTCTCAACACTCTCTCAGCAGGGTTGCTGTTGGGGTGATACACAGACGTTTTGTACGTTTTCACGCCTTGATGGATTAGAGTTTCCCGCCATTTCCGTCCTCGAAATTGCGTTCCGTGATCTGTAATTACTGATAGTGGTTTTCCTACTTCGGGTATGTATCTGGATATCACAATGTCTAGTATTTTGTTAGTTGTAGCTCTGTTTATTGGATAAAGTTTTGTGAACTTCGTGTAGTGGTCAAATATGATTACCACATATTTGTATTGGTGCCTTCCACCACTTCGTGGAAATGGTCCACAAATATCTAAAAATACTTTTTCTAATTTTGCTATTGATGTTATGGGTATCATTACCCCTTATCTTTTTTCATTGCTACACTTGACCAATTGGCATACATGACAATTTTGAATATATTTTCTCACCTTGCGGTTCATGTTCTTAAAGTACACATGTTCCTGTAGTGCCTTGACTACTTTGACTGCTCCCATGTGACCGTAACGCACATGGTAATCAATTGCTAGTTCTTTCTCAATATCTTTCGGTATAACAACCTTCCATTGTTCACTATATTTTTGAGTTTTAGTGAATAGTAATTGGTTGTGAGTACAGTAATATGGTATTATTTTTTCATCATCGTCTGCCAATCGCTGGATTATTTGTGAGATTTTAGGATCTTTATTTTGATGAATTTTTATGTCAGATAATATGTTGGTTAATTCGGACTTGTTCTTTAATATATGTTAGACCTTGGCGATGGTTTCTTTTTCTCCCTTGAATGTCTGGGCAATGATGTTCACTCAGGACAACACGTCGGCCGCTATGTTGCTTTTCCCTGGTATGTATTCCCATTGGATGTTATATTCTTGGAGCGTCAGTGTCCACCTTGTCAGTCTACCATGTTTTAACCTACAATTCTTTAGAAAAGATATAGACTTGTGGTCTGTTCGTACCGTAATAGGGTATCCTAAAATGAAGGTTCTAAATTTCTCACAGGCAAACACTATACTCAGGAGCTCTTTTTCTGTCGTATGATAGTTCCGTTCGCATTTGTTAAGTGTTCTACTTGCGAAACTAATCACTTGATGATTGCCTTCCTGGTCCTCCTGATATAATACTGAACCAAGGCTAACATCACTAGCATCGCAGTTCATAAAAAATTGTCTTTCAAAATTGGGATGGTGTAGCATTACTGTATCGAGAAATTTGTTCTTTATTAGCTCAAAGGTAGTGTCTTGGTCAGGCCCCCATCTCCACTTTTCCTTTGACGATAATTGTGATGAAAATCGAGCCGTTAATTCCGAATAATTGTGCTGGAATTTCCTGTAGTAATTACAGATACCGAGGAACGACTGTAATTGTTTTTTGTTCTTTGTTATCGGGAAACGCTGTATTGCTTCCATCTTCTCTTGGGCTGGGGTGATTCCAATTTCCGATAAGTTGAACCCCAAAAATTGTACTTCCTTGGCTATTAATTTTGACTTGTCTAGTTTGAGCGTTATATTATTTTCTTCTAATTTATTTAGCACTTGTGCCACCCGGTTACAGTGTTCTTCCCAATTATCTGATGCGATTAACAGATCATCGACATACACTGTAGTAAATTGCAAAGTGTTATGTCCTAATATTTCATCCATGCATTTAACAAAAATGGCCACAGGATTCACAAGGCCGAAGGGTAACCTTTTAAACTGATAGTTACGGCCTTCGAAAATAAATGCTGTGAATTTCCTGCTATTGGGGTGTAACTCCACCTGCCAATAACCACATACGGTGTCCCATATACTGTAATACCGCGTGCCATAAAATTTCTTTAATATCTCGTCGATTTCTCCAGGCGACGTCCTGTCATTAATTATGGACTTATTTATTTCCCTCGCATCCAGACAAATCCTCACTGCGCCGTTTTTCTTAGGTACAGCAACAATGGGATTAGTGTACGGGGAATTGCTAACTTCAATGATATCATTCTCAATTAATCTTTGTATTTCTTCACGAACGGCTTCTTTAAGTGAAAAAGCGATTGGATATGACTTTCTCTTGAACTCCGTTTGATCTTTAAATTTCAATTCACACCAAAAGTTTTTTATCTTACCCGGTGTATCAGAGAATACATGTCGGTATCGATTATAGATTTGTATCAGGTTTTCTCGTTGTTCATTAGTCAACACATGGTTAATGTTATCTGTTCGGAATGCTCTAATTTCATTAATCTTTTCTACCCATAATACATCTTCTGGATTGCTGCGGATTTCTTTGTTGATGGACATCTTCTTATTGTCATGGCCTTCCCAATAGATTACATACATATTCTATTATATATAATAGATTACATGCTCTGGGGGTGCCTTCCTATGTTCTATGAGATTTGCAGTCCATTCAACTTCATCTGTTTTCAGTAATACTGTATCTTTATCCATATTGATTATGGCTGTATACTTTCGTAGGATGTCGCATCCAATAAGTAGTGTAAATGGCAGTCCACTTGCTACGAGGAAAACCACTGGAATCGTCTCTCCATTGCTCGATACTTCCAACTGTACTTGGTGTCGAATGGTTTTATTCTGTCGCCCAGTGGCTCCAATGAGTATGATATTATTGATGGGTAGTGTTGGTATCGTTGTTTGGTTCTCCGATTGTATTCGGTTTAATTCTATTTTGTTGATTAAAGAGACATTCGCTCCGGTGTCTACCATAGCCGTTGTACTTATCCCGTTGACTTTTACTGAGATATACGCTATCTCGTTATTAGTTATATCACTGATACTGTCTTCTTTTTCTTCCATTAGATCCTGCCTAATGTTTTTGAGATAATTATTGCGATGTATTTTAATAGATGCCAATTCCGTTGCCAAAATGTTAGACCCAATAGTCCGGTTCAGTGAGGGGGTGGTTAGGCTTTTCACTGCCGGTTCCCATTTAAAGGCAGGTCACCGTTTGTGTGCCTGTCTGTCGAGGTTGATGCTATTGGTTCCTAGGCTCCTTGCCCATTTCCATTATTGTAAATTTCGGTGGTTCGATTGACTGGTCTGTTACCTTCACTACTGTCGCTTCTGTTCGACCTGTAACCAGACTCTCGATCCTCTCCGTCACTGTGGTTTGAATTATTATGGTGATTCGGGAAGCTCCTTCGTCCTTGGTAATAACGTCGCCTACCTCCCCCTCTGCTAGCATGCGCGTAATTCACTCTTCGGAACTGGTTGTTGTGGTGGTTCCCATTACCCTGTCGATGCTGGTTATTTGGGGACTGATTATTGTAGGGTCGATAATAATTATTACCTCGTTGGTAATGGCCGTCCCTCGGATATCCATTTGGTCGGGGGTTATTAATATTCCCTCGGTCCGCATGATCATTATGATTACCACCTCCATTCTGTCGTGGTCCTTGTTGGTTCTGAAAACGTGGAGGGTTGTTGAATGTCCTTCCATAATTGTTCCTGTCGCTGTTATTGGTGGGATTCACATTTCCTGGTCCGCCCCGATCATACGTCTGTCCAGGACCCTGGCGGTTCCTCTGGTAGTAGCGTTCTCGCTCGTGACTTTCCAACAGAGTGCACATTCCTTGGATGGTCTTTATTTGTGAATTGAGCCTACCCTGTGATATTCCCTGATTGAAATGGTACGCTAACTTTGTGACTAAACATTCCTCCGGGATGGCTGGCTCCAGGTTTCTGGCCAGGCAGATCTTACCTAGAAAAGTGGTCATGGATTGTCTGCCATTTGGGTCATATTTACCGTTGGTAATGTCGTCCCTAATAATGTTTTGGGTAGAATCAGACCAATATTTCAATTTGAATGCTGTCTTGAACGCAGCGTAGTTCTCCACTTCATGTCGGGTCACCGTCCACCAGTTGTCAAAGGTATTCCGGAATGATTCATCTAGCATTCCTTTTATAACGGACCATCTATTTTCTCTGTTTCTGCTTATAATTTCCTCCACCCTCTCTAGGAATTCCAGTGGATTCTTCACGTAAGCACGGAAATCTATCTGTTCTCTACCTTCCAGGTGCGTCAGTCCAGATAAGATATTTGGGAATGTTCGTAAGCGGTTCATTTCATCCCGAATATCGTTGAACTCCCTTTGCTGGCGCTCTGTCAATTGGTCTCTGTCACTAGTTACTTGGTGTTTAACTGCATCCACCTTTACTGAAATCTCCTCGCATTTCTCACCCAGTGTGGTCTGTGCTGTCATCTCTGCTTGCTTCCGTTCCACAATTCCTATCTGGGTGTTGTGGATTTTCTCAATATCGTCGATTCAACGGTTGACATCTGTTTCCATTTGTACCAATTTTTTCTTGTTATTTTCTCCTTCTCTCCGTATATCTGATATCTCTTCATGTATCTCAGATGTTAAAATGGCAACTCTCTCCTCCGTTGCTTCTAAATTCTCTTCTAATTTCTTTTCTACCATTTCAATGGTATTTTTGGCAATTTCTTCCACTCTGTCATTATTGTTGGCCATTTGTTGCCACATTCTCTCGTTATCGTTCTTCATTAACTCGATATCTCGATTAATTTTCTCATTGATTTTGTCAATCTTTTTGTTGGTTTCGTCAATTTTAATTCCCAACTCTGCGGACAAATTCTACTTCATTATTTCCATCTTCCTTTCCAATAGCTCTTCAGTCCTTTGGTTGATGGATTCTTCCGTCTTCTTAATGGTTTCGTTTATTTTGATATTCAGGTCCTCCTTCAGAGATTCTATGTTTTTCTGGCTCTCCTTCTGACCTTCTTCTATCTTCTTACTTAACTCCTCCTTTGTGGACTGGTTTTCCTCCTTCATGGATTGATAATTTTCGTCCATCTTCTTATTCATTATCTCTATCTTCTTGTCTGTGGATCGACTGGTTTCATTTATTTTTTTATTCAAGTCTTTCTTCAGTGACTCTATTGATTTGTTGGTACTTTCCTCCATCCTCTGACTCAACGTCTCCATTGTTTTATTAGTGCCTTCAAGAATCATCCGCATCATCTCCTGGTAATCCATGTTTACGGGTTTCGTTGGTCTCTCTGGTTGGCTACCCTCTGGTTGGGGTTCCTGCAGTACGATTTCCGGTTCATCTTCCGGTTGTTGAACCTCCTCCGCCGGTTCAAGTTGCTTATCTTCGATTTCTAACAAAATCCCCTCCACATCTTCTGCTGATGTTGCCTCTTTTTCTTCTAATCAGGCCTCCCTCTCTGCCTCTGCTGCTCACTTTTTTGAAGTCGACCTTCTGTACATCTTGTCACTCTGGTAATGCACTTGCTGTCTTTTCATCGAATTAGGTTAGGAAATTATTGGTTTAATTGCCTAAATTGCTACGCGTTTTCTTCCTAATTCGCGCTCAGACGTTGGGCGCCACGTTGTAACGTAATCTTGTATTACAACGATAAAATAAATAATATTTAGAAATTTGAATTATTAGTAGTGTTTTGATTATTATTAGCGTTGTTGTGGGTATTCACGTTTAATTTTTTCAGTTTAAAAAAGTATTTAGCACTTCACTGTTCACCTCCCCACTTACCATATGTGGATGTTATCAATGTTCTGTCTGGTGACTTCTTCTGCTGCAACATACACTGTATACACATATGCGGATATTCTATTTGAATATCCTAAGTAATACACATGCACAATAAAGTAAATAATGACTTAACTGTAAATTGAATTGTACTGGACATTCAAATTCTGCCGCCACCTTCTGATAGAACTAGTTATAAAAATTAAATTATTTTTAAAGAAAATCAAAACTCTTTCCACTGGTAAATAAACTGAGATTTATTAACAGTTCTGAAATGCCATTAACTCTTTTAAATAAACAATCAATCACTAATGTTTTTACAAAATAATAATTATTAGAAACAATTCTTGAGCTCTTTTAACCTCAAGGCTGGTAACACTGGGGTCTGGTACAATAATTTTAGTTAATGAAGTTATGTCCTCTTTACACAGTTACATTACCAAATTCGTGTGTTCTTGGAAGTTGCATGATACCAGATACAAGATGTTATCTTTTCTAACAATATTTAAGAAAGAATTACTACAAAAAACAAACTAATATTAAAATTAAAAGTCGGTACCATAAAACCGATATATATCGTACTATCGTACGTTGAGTTTAGTGGATACAGCAGTCGTTTTGATAACACGTGCTTTATGCTGCACTGTTAAAAATTACTATTATTATTTATTTGTTAGTTATTAAAATCATTTATTGGCAAGAGAAAAACTTTATAATAAAAAAACTCTTGTTATAGCTTTCATTGGATTGAAATTACTTGAGAACAGAATTATGAAAAGGTGACAAAGTTGTCGTTGTTATTTCTAGGTTAGTTAACAAAAGTAAGTATTTATTTTGAATAATTAAATTATTCATTGAACTCTTAATAATATAAACACATATATTTTATTCATATTGCATCTGATGTGTAATTATCAGTTGATTAGAATATTTTTCGCAATAAATAATTTATTCGTCAATTCAAACGAAATGAGTCAAATGAGCGACTATGCATTACACTCATATTTTCGATATTTAAATTAATATTGATTCCTTTAATTACGATAAAATCGTAAAACATTTATTTTTTAAATTAATAAATGCGAGATAATTCTTTTATTTAATTCTGATAATTTTCATCATGATTAATACACTTCGGTACTTCTGACTAGAGCGGTACCCAAACAATATTCTTCGTTCACTAACGAAAATTATTATTTCCATTCAATTTGTTAAATAATAAAATAGAGTACTCCCTGTTTTTTATAAAACACAAAACACGACCTTTATTATACACTGGCCGGTTTTTTTATTTTAATTCACTTCGCACTGGACACTCGTTATTACTCTGTTATGTACAGGTTATGTGTGTATAGCGTAACATATGAACATGTCGCGCACAATTTAAATAAATCTTGCTACATTTCTTCATCAACCTTGCTCGTCGAATGATGCTGGTAGACTCCTTGACGACTGAAAGATGACTGCACGCTTCACCTAAGCGTCTCCTGCTTGTCTGGTTATTTTGATTCATTTGATTGGTTTAAATTGTCGAACTCTCTACCCCAAAACACCTCAGTTAAATAAAACTTTTAATTTTTTACCAATTTTTGTTTGGGTTAGAGATTAAATGTGACGTAAGCGTTGATACACAAAATGACTAAAAAGTTTATAATTGCTATAACTTTTTTATTAATTATCGTATCGTTGAATGGTTAGTGGCAATAGATCGCAGACACTTGCGGCTTTAAATAAAGTCTAAACAAGGATAAAATCCGTCCATTATTAACTCACTACAACATTTCACAAAACCCATATGGTGAATTTTAATAATAATAAGTTTATTTCACCATATCTTGCTCTAATTACCCTATAACACTTATTATTAAACGTTTTGAGTCCATTTCTCATTTGTTTAATACAGAAAATAGTTGTAATTACTAATTCAACAATATTTGGTAATGGCGTCCTCAAACGACCATATTCGATTGTTTATAATCGCTTATGACACTATTATTTCTTACTTAATTACATTTGTTTGGCATCCTAACAATACTATATACATTTATTTACATCTGTTCACATTTTGTTTTATGAAAAATGTTGTTTTTCATACACTAATAGTCTTATCAGAAAACCTTCTGTTCTCTTTTCTTTAAATTGTCACTTTTTCAATTATTTTACCACATAAGGTATATTATGTTACAAATTAAAATAGTGTACAACTATAGTACATTGTTTATTTAATGTATTTATCAGTCTTTCTTTATCTGAAAGCTTTCCAATTCTTAATATTGGGTTTGTTTACATCAGGCTTTGCAATGACAGTCAGTTAGTTTCTATTAAATCAACTACTAAATTGCTATTATTACATTTGATATGTGTTCTCATAGTGGTATCAGATATCTCTCTAACTACTGATAACATTTTTATTCACCTTTGAACAAGTTTGGATAGTGCATTTTGCTTAACTATCTTGGTACATAGTGTTTGTTTACACTTGGTTCCACAATCATAGTCAGTTAGTTTTCAATAATTTGACTATAAAACTACTATTATTATAATTGTGATCTGTTCTCATAGTAGTACTAGATATTTTTCTAACTACTGGTAACATTTTCAGTAATCCTTTAATGAGTTTTAATACTGTATTTTGCTTAACTAACTTGTCACATAGTGTTTGTTTACATTTGGTTCTATAATCAGAGTCAGTTAGTTTTCAATAATTTGACTATAAAACTACTATTATTATAATTGTGATCTGTTCTCATAGTAGTACTAGATATTTTTCTAACTACTGGTAACATTTTCAGTAATCCTTTAATGAGTTTTAATAATGTATTTTGCTTAACTAACTTGTCACATAGTGTTTCTGTTCTTCTAGCTTTGTGCTATCATATTGAATCTGCTTTGTTGGCTGTGTATTTCAGTATAAACATTATCTATTAGTTTGCATTATTATTTATAATTAGTCTGTGATTGAAACAATTGTTGATAGTTGCTTGGTTTAATTAATATATATGACTTTATGTTTTAGGTGCACCTTCTATGAGGTTATGTCTCATGTTATCTGGTCACAATTCTGCAACATATTCTTATGCAGTATTTGATTCTACTATTATGATTTAATTATGGTATTCTATTACAATGGTTTAATTGTTAAGTAATACACATGTTTATACTATTTTTCTAAACAATAACACAAGTATTCTTAATCTAATAGTATTACATTTCTTGTGGTGTTGTACCTTATTTTTGGTACATTGGTTGTTTGATACTTAACAAACTAGTTTATTTGTTATTATTTATTCTGGACTTTATTTATATCTTGTCCTGTCCAGCTGTGGCATTTAGTTATATCTCATTTTAAAGTTTACAAAGCTTTTATTATCAGTTTCTATGAACAATTATTTTACTGTTCTATCTCACATTTCTCTTGGTGGTCTTATGATTATCTATTTTGGGTTACAATCTTGATTAAATTGGTCACACTAATTGTCTGTGCATTTTAACTATTTAATCTTTGATTTTTTCCACTATAATGGTAACACATTTTCCTCTGTTATAAACCTTCTCACTTGTATTGTCTGTGGGGTTTATTTGGGTTAAAAAATGGTTAACTTGTTACAGGTTCTCACACTTACATTAAGTTTTCACTATTACTGTTTGTGGTTGCTTAATTATGCTAAACACTGGTTTAATCATAGTTGATAATCGTTATTCTTCTTCCGGTCACTAGTATAGTTCCTTGTATACTTGGTGAATGGTGATTTCTTGTATTGTCCATATATTATCTTCATTCTTCATGTTTAATTGTTGTTCAATATCGGTGTTCTCCTGGGTTGTGCATTGCTTGTGATAGTCAATGTTCACTTATTCTCGTCATCTTCTTCAATATTTCCGTTGGTGGTATTCGTTGTTCCATAGTATTTATATTTATAAATCAATTGGTTGTTTTGCCATCATTGTGGTTGCTCTTGAGTTGTCTTCTCTTCATTTTACATAGTTATTATCTTTGTTGTTTCCCCCCACTGTTTGGAACCTATTGGGCCTGGTTTCTAACATTTCATATTGGCTCGTTGTCATTTTCTTTCTTCCTTGTACTCGATGATGCTATATTACTCTTCCTTCTTCTTTGTTGGAATTTTACAACAATATATCTCTGTAGATACACACTTTTTGTTTACATTATTTTATGTCCTTTGAAATATTTTCATGATTTCCCGTCACTTGACGTAATAATTGGTTACTCTATGTAACTACCAAATTTGGTACGTTACAATATTATTAATAAATAAGAATATTGTGAATGATAGGATTAGAAAATCTAGTGATAGATAAAAAACGCTTAATAAATCAGTGATAAACAGTAAACGATTTAATGATGAACAAATAAGAATTTTATTAATGATAGTAATTAAAGATAGTATTAAGATTAAATATAAATGAAGGATAAGATGTTATTCAGGGGAGGAAGCCCATAGAATGTCAACAGTTAGTGTTACCATGCATAGAAAGTAAAGATAGTAAAAGAAAAAACTATATAGTAAAGAAATTAAAAACAAAATCAATAAACACCCCATGTTATAAGGGATAATCAATTAAGTAAGTTTAAATGGTGTGATAATGCTTATCACCCAAAAAATAATACAGAATGAAATGAATGAATGAAACAAACATTACCTAATAACTGTTAAAAAAACTGTTCAATTAAATTTATGAATAGGATATGGCTGAAGGAATTATACAGACCATAGGCCTAGATGTTACGTGTTATGTAATAAAGAATAGTAAGTAATAGCCATATTGTTAACAAGGGCAAAATAGATAAATAAGAGGGTAAATCAATACAGATCTAATAACACTGGAAAATCAGTTAGGAAATAATTAACAAACCATGATGGAGAAAATAATGGTAACACACAATTAGTATAAAAACAGATCCAAAACACATCAACAAATAAACAAATCAATTATAATCACAAAACAAAACACATTAGGGTAAAATAAGATGTAATTTGTATAAAATCAGTAAATATAATCAATTACTACTTAGGCCTATGAAATGCCTAACTGTCAAAAACAAATAACTACAAATTGTACAAAATTAACAAGGAAATTAGCAAATCCAAGGCGAGTAACTAGCCAAGGATAATTTGTGAATTATATTAAAAGAAAAATGTTAGAATAAGGACTTAAAATAAAAAAGAAATGTAATTAACAAATATTAACATAATTGTACAAACAATAATACATTAGAGAACCCATCCTTATGGGATGTCAAAATAATCTTTGAAAGGAAATACAAACAGTAGTGATAATATTTAATACATAGGAAGGAAGACGGAAGAATAAAAGCAATCAGAAGATATACAGTAATTTTGAATAAAAATTCAAAATTGATAACAATGGTTATAAAGTCATGATCAACCCATCAGAATTTATTAGTAACCATGACAACAGACCGTTGGTTACGATTTTTCCATTAAATCATAGTATTCAATAAGTGACGCTCTTCCAGAATAGACGCCAGGCCGTGAATTACCTAAATTTTAATATAAAATGTATAAAAAGTAATCAAAATTCAAAAAGATGGAAACGTAAGCAGCAGACGAGGAACGAGAACATTTAACTGATGCCAAGGACCAATTTAAATGAAATTTAAATGAATAAATTGCTACAACTAACATGAAAAGGATGCCAGAAGCCCCAGATAATTGAAAATTGACCTCTATTGAAGTCCTATTCCATTTCACCTGAACGACTGTTTACATCAAGTCTACTGATTTGATAAGTATTATTAAATTACCCGAATTTCAGAAATAAACTCACTTTAAATATTTCTCATAGTCATCTGAACTCTCACTATAAACTGAATAATATTTCTTTCAAAGATTAAGTATAAAAAATAAAACACTGAAAATTTGTTAACTAATAAAATAACCTGTTGTTAGATTACGAACTTTTGAAACACACTTTACTACACTGCAGGAACAAATTATAGTTACACATTATATTATTTAAGTACAAACAATGTAAGGTAGTGTACTTTTTATTGTACTCATTATTAATATTTTTCTCATAATCACAAGAACCCAGATTCATTGAACGACAAATTGTAAAAAGTAAACATTGTTCTTCAGACACCATATTTGACTGGATAATTCGTTGAAAATCGATTTTCGCCTACCTTGGGATATTTGTCTCATAATAATTGTCGGTGCAAATTTGTTGAATAACCAAGTATAATTTTAATGTCAAACTGAGTAATTACCAATCACAAATTAAAGAACTTAGTACAGAGTGTAACCACTGTTTTTATTTCATAGGGAAGTGTATTGTATAAATTGTGTATTGTATAGCAGAGAGAGCGAGAATGACGTTAAGCGCTCACGTTGCAAATCCGGCGAACTAACTGCTCGATTAAGAAGGTCGAACGAAGGCGGGAGTAAAATTTGAATGCTCCAAGCCGTCATAGCTAAGAACACCTTTTAACACACTATTTATTAATTTGTTTTAAATAAACAATTTGGCGCCACCCGGGATTTATAAACCCCTATTGAACAACAGGTAAGGTTTCCACTTGCGTTGTACTGGTAATTGAAGGATCACTACGGGCATCGTTAGCACAATATAGAAGTAACGACACCCGTGTGAGGCGAACACACAACTTATATATATACATTTTTACAGAGACGACCGAATCTCTTCGTTACAGACTGGCTTCCATCGCGGGGCTTAAACAAGACGGACGTCTTTTAAGTCGTTACAGATTGGCGACCAACTGGTGAGGCTAGAAAAGAAGACTAGCGGCGATTACGGGAAAATATGCAACATTCCATGATTACAAGGTATATAGCTAAAAAGGGAACTGAAGGTACCGACGAAGAAGAGATGGAAATGATGGAAGAAATAATCGAGGAAACGATCGAAGAGGATACCCAAGGGGACCAACCGGAAAACCCAACCCCAGGCAACAGAATAAAAGCGCATTGTACAATAAACAGCTTTCTAAAGTCATAAAGAAGGAAATGCTTTGTTCGCGAAAAATCATAAAACTGTTGAGTCCTGTTAGATTTTGACGAACGACAACCTTGGGAAAACAATGGATCAGGCAATAAAAAAAGAGAAACTTTGGTGAAAGTCGCGTCGCTTGGTGTAGCAGTTGGACACGTGGCGAAACTCCCGCGTTCCCCAGACTAAACACCAATGAGAAGAAGCGTAACTTTAGAGCGCGAGTTTTTTATGGTTCCTGAATGGTCGAATTTAAAGTTCCCGGCAAGGAAATCAGTCACGAGCCTATCGGAATTATTTGAGTAGAACGGTTGGGAAAAGAGAAATAGTGAGCCCTATAAATAATACCCCGTGTACAGCTAAGTAAGTTTTTAGTCTTCTTTTTCTCTTAGTATGTGTTAAAGACGCTCTTAGTATATTTTAACTTCGCTTTTAATAAGTTTTTAAATATATAATACCACCCACACAGCGTATTACATCCACAAATACAGGAATGTCAGAACACAAATAACTAAAACTTCCTTGAACATCGCATACAACAAAACTTGCCGCAAACACAACATTATACCCACACATGCACAAATCACAATAAATAACAACACACACGCCGCAATACAAATCAAACGTAAAGCCGAAATAATGCACCTGGACAACATCATCAATGATTTATACCATAAAAAAGATACACTAAACAAAACGGCATACAACCTACACGTAAAACTCACACAAATATTACACCACATTGAATTTGAACACATAATACGACATACACGAAGTACCATAGAGAAACTCCAATTAAAAATACAGGAAAGACAACAGAAAAATCAATAACCTTTTAACACGCAGAAATGAAACCGTCCCTACACCGACACATAAATTTCACACACGTACAGTTAACACAACAACGACCAATTTCACTAATGATGAAATAAACCTATTAGATAAAGGTCTAAAACACAATTTAGGCATCATTCCAACCAATAACAACAACAATAGGCACACACACGACATAGTCCTAGACGCAGAAACAGCCATACAACACACGCTTAACAAAGATCATGATACCATACGCCATGATATAAAACGCAAATTACAGCACACACAACAATATGCATATAAACAACACAATAATGAATTCCACACACTAAAAAACATAAAACGTAAATTACAAGAACATAACCTAACCATACTCAAAGCAGACAAAGGTAATATAAATGTCATAATGGAAAAACAGGCTTTAAATAACAAAATCGAAATATTTTTTAATGAAAACAACATCACTATATTAAATAATGACTCCACCCCAAAATATCACAAACAAATAAACAAAACCCTAAATAACACAAAACACATAGTATCACCTGACAACATCAAATATCTAAAACAAATCAAACCAAACGCCCCTACATTAAATGCACTACCGAAATTACACAAACCAAATATTCCCATCAGGCCACTTATAAACAACACACAAGCACCTGCACACAAAATAGCTAGACACTTAGATAAATTAATCAGAAATAGCATAAATTTAACAAACAACACCTCCGTCAAAAATAATTTAGATCTAGTGATTAAAACTCAACATGTCCACATTCCACACAATTCCACACTAGCTTCATTCGACATAACAAACCTATACACCAATGTTCTCATAAAAGAAACCATAACTACACTAGAACAATTACTAAAAATAAATAACACACCTGAAACACACATAAAAGAGATCATCCATCTAACAAAAATTATCACTGATCAAAATTATTTCGCACACAATAACATGTTTTACACTCAAACAGATGGACTACCCATGGGCTCCCCTATCTCAGGTATACTAGCCGAAATATTTATACACACCATAGAACAGGAACACATACTGAACAATAACAAATACACCGATAAAATAATATATTGGCACAGATATGTTGATGACATTTTACTCCTCTACAACGGCAACAAAAGACAAATAGAAAATGTCCACAAATACATTAACACTATACACCATAAATTAAAATTCACTCTTGAAATAGAACTAAATAATAGCATCAACTTCTTAGACCTTACAATCACCAAAACAAACAACACACACACATACAAAATATACAGGAAACCCACCACATCAGACATGGTCATACATAACTCATCCAACCACCCAACTCAACACAAACATGCAGCTTTCAACTACATGCTCCATAGGCTCACTTCAATACCCCTAAACACACATGACTACCAAGAAGAATTAAACATAATCAAATACATAGCAGTCAAAAATGGATACACCCCCGAATTAATAAATAAACTACACAAACGCATCCTAAACACTAAAATTAAAACACATCAGACCAACAGCACACAACCCAGTAAATACATAACACTTACATACTACAATTCCAACACGCACAAAATTGCTAACACATTTAGGAAACATAATTATAAAGTAGCCTACAGAACCAACAACACCATCAGGAAACACATAAATAATACTAACAAAGACACAGACACATACAACAAAACAGGGGTATATAAATTAAATTGTAATGATTGTCACCAATTCTACATCGGCCAGACGGGAAGATCTTTTTCCTCCAGATTTTCAGAACATTTAAAAGCCCTCACCACAAACTACATACATTCCACATTTGCCACACATTTACAAAACGAAAACCACAGTTACACAAACATACAACACAACATGGAAATATTACACTACTTACCTAAAAGTAGAAAACTAAACACAGCTGAACAATTTGAAATATACAGATATCACACACTACAACCAAACAACATATTAAATGAACAATTACATTATAAATCACATACACTATTCGATACACTGATCCAAACACACAATTCGAACCTCAGCGCCAATTCCCTCCCACCATCAACCCCCACCATAGTTTAAAGAAACTATCAAAATACTTTAATAAGTCTTGAAGTATTTGAGTGCGTGTTGGTCGAGGAATGTGACGGTCATTGTTTGTACGGCAAACACAAGCATGAGAGGAGTCTTCATCGTGAGTGAATCATTTAAATATCACTATAATATTGACGACTCGGAACACAAAGGTTTTTATAAGTAAAAACGTAAAGTTTTACCTTACAGCCTAAACCGGCTTTCACCTATAGAAGGCTTCATCAGAGGCTGTCGTTAGTAGCGCTGCTCGTCTTCAGAAGACGAGCAGCGCTACTAACGACAGCCTCTGATGAAGCCTTCTATAGGTGAAAGCCGGTTTAGGCTGTAAGGTAAAACTTTACGTTTTTACTTATAAAAACCTTTGTGTTCCGAGTCGTCAATATTATAGTGATATTTAGTTTAGTAACGGACACGTCATGGACAACGAAATCCAAGAATTTGAATCATTTAATTAGTGCGTACAGCAAGTAAGAAGCAGTTTTATTTAAATCAGTGAACTCGAAGTAATTACTAACACAGTATATTTTGTCTTGTGCACGAAAGTCGAGTGGAGTATTTAATCAGAGTTCCGATGTGTGTAAAGAATCGATGAAAGTAACTGTGAATGGAATTAAAGCAAAGTATGGTGCGAAGTGAAATTGTGATATATGTTCACTCAAGGCATTGTCGGCAGATGGAATGGATAATCCTGAACACAAGTAACAGTTTCATTGGACTTATATATTAACTAATATTCTATGTAGTCGTATCGTCTATATCCCTAAACATCCCGTTTCATTCTAAAAGAACCGACGAGCAGTTGGATGTTAGTAATATTATTCTACCCTTTATGACTTTAGAAACGCTCAATATAATTAATGTAAATTAGGATTGACAAATTCAGAGTTGTATTAAATACATCTGACGGTTGTCAGAAGTCAATATCTTGTTAATATTAAGGCATTGAATATATATATATATATATATATATATATTGTAACATGACCAGATGTTACATAACCTAGACATATACTATCAGATTTAATAAATACATAACGATAATGTAAATAGATAATGTAATGATAAGAGTAACCAAGAAGAGAGGAACCATTGAAGAAGAAAGAAGAAGAAGTGCCACAAGAAGCAGTAAACCTAGATACTGCTTGACACTACAACCATACTATAACTGACACAAACTAATGGACAAATTAAATTCACTTTAAGCTGTCAAGCGAGTCAGTGAATAACTTAAATGGAATATGACATGTTAATAAAAATGATTAAATAAGAATCTGAATAATGTGATATCAGAATCAGCATTTGGCTGAGAATTGATCAACTGTGACTAGTAACTATTAATGCCAAGAACTAAGATTAGCTATGGCCACAATATGAGAATGAAGCTATATTTCAGTCTCAAATATACTTATGACAAGTGAAGATGTTTGTAAGAGGGAACCTTATACAAATAAGCTACCTCATCAAAGTACCGAATGGTAACCTAATAAATGATATTAAGGCAGAAACCCGATACAAACGGTATGCCTCAACAATGCCTAAATCAAACAATCATCAGTAAGGTGATTAGTAGAAGGTAATATGAGTGTAAATCACATACACAGAACAATTTTTATACTCAAACATAGCGATAAGCATTAGTAATATGTTATACGATTAACGGTTCAATCGTTACTTAATAGAAGGGAGCAAAATATTGCGAAACAGACTGTCATAGTGAGTAAGGATAGTTCATAGCAATGTATAAAGTTAAGGTTTAATTATAATATTCAGTAAATAAATATCAGTACAGATATAATAGTGTTCTAACATAAACGTTCATGTGAAAAAATGCGATGTGGAACACAAACAATATTAATAAGTGTGTGTAATCGCCAGTTTCGATTAGCAGACGACAGGGTGAAGCCGAGTGTCTGAACATTGTTTATTAAACAATGTCAGTAAAAGTGTAAATAAACCAGTGTCAAACTATATCAAATTAAAGAGGACAAAATATCCTTTAATTTGATAGCGATACAACCCCGATCGCAACTATAGTAAGTGCGGGAAAGGCGTTAGCATCATTTGCACAAAATGCATAAGAAATCTGTTTATCAACACTAACAACAACGGCAGCTGTCAATCAGTCCGGCGAATGTCGGTTAAAAAACCGTTAGTGACAGTTGACGAGACAATACGTCACTTTCATGACACCTGGCTAAGCCAATCAGATAATAGCTTAGTAATTAATACAATCACCTAAGGCCGATCAAACGGTAGTGTATATAAGGAAGAGCGGCTAATTGCCGTTAGACACTTTTGTACTTTCATCCGAGGCGGAAGGTGCGCTCGTCTCATCAAAATTTTTCTAACTGAAAGTTTCATTGTAATAGTGCATCGACGGCATCTTGTCAACAACAACAAAAAGTAACTACAAGATATTCTACAAGGAACCAGGGCGTCTCAGTGCAGTATTATTTTATTTAGTGCGGAAAAATAACGAACAGAAGAAATAATTAAATAGTATTATTTAAGATCCTTTTAGTCAGAAGTGGATCGAGATTCTCTGTTCATGTGCGAGTGTAGTGAATAACAATGATCATTATAATCCGATCAATGATGTGTAATTGAATTTTAATCGAAAGATTAAAACACAAAGGTAACAGTGTAACAATTTATTCATTACTCCGAGCGTCATAACCTGTATGTTTTGATCAACAAATCTGTACTGACGCATAACACTGAAACATTTTCTGTACTACACCATGTCTGAATTTATTTAATGAATTTGTAAAGCATAGTTAAGTTGGATGTTAGTCATAAGTGATCTCAAAATATAACTTTGTAAATCATGAATCAAGCACTACGAACGCATAACCTATAAACTAGGTTATTTTTATTTTTATTTTTATATTAGTAACCTCAAAGGCATTACTAGTCGATCTTATGTTATTAAATATTTAGCTTTTGTGTAGGCATGAGCATTCTTTTTTGTGTTTCAAAGAACTTACACCTGAGATTTTGTGACTTGCTAATCAATCACATTTATTATTATAATGAAATGTCAAATTAAATTGTTACTTACCGTTACGATAATTCTTACGGGGTCACAGGATTCGGTCACATGTACCTAGATACAAACATGGTCTATAGGTTACGCAAAGTACTGACACCACTCATTTTGGAAGAGACGTAATATTTATTATTATTTAATCTTGACTGCTTGTAAACTCATTAAAATTCATTGAGATACATTACTGCAAATTGATGCAACACCAACATAACACTTAGGAATTACAGCTTACCTTATTATTTCACAAGACACAAATGCAAATATCAAATAAAAACACAAATATACACAAAAAGCCGCCCAGCTTTGCCACACACTCTATCACACCAATTAAACCCCTTCACATTCTATACAAAATCAGAAACCCCCTTACACATCTTCATATGATAAAGCCCCCACATCGACCACGCGGTCATCGCGCCCGTACTAAGTCCTCGTTCAGGTGTCCGAAAGAGAAACGAAACTATTACTTCATTTATGCTCACTCATTACTGTTGTTATTTCACTTGTACACTGTTGATTAACGTTCCAAATTTTAACTGTGAGGTCGGCCGACCTAAAGAAAAAACTGTTAATGAAATTTTTGATGAACCGCATGCGGTCGGTTGGTAAGAGGAACTGGGTAGAAGTTTTTTCTCTGTCCACTCTCCACAGTTTTCAACACTGGAACTCACTGCCTTGGGCGTCGTCGCCGAAGCTTCAGCCCATGCCATGCATGTAGCTTCTTTAAGTCAATGCCGCATATGATCTTCTGTAGGCATTGGCTGACGTCATTTAAGTGGGCTTGGTCTAAACGACACTTCCGTAGTGAACCCAAATGAACAATGAAAATTTCACTCTCTGGCCATCTTACTTTTTTGCCAACGCTTGGGTAGGCGCCCATGCTTGGTGTGCGCATGGGAGCGCAATGCCACACTCTCGCATAGTTCTTGGAATTTTGGTGGAGGTGCAAATGCTCTGCCGCATTCCTCAACAACAACTGCGTCTTCTAGCGTTGTTTCACTGTTCTGTTATACTGACACATACGTTGCACAATGACAATCCGCCCAAAATGAAATAAATAAAAATATAAATATATGCCCCAAACGGTTAAAATAAAGACACACAAAATTTGACCCGCTACAATACCCCCTCGATGAGAATTCTGCTGTCCACGACAGAAGAAATCTCATCGATGACCCCAAAGAGGACCGGTGAGGAACTGGTGCCAACAACCCCCTGGTTCTTAATCTGCACGGGTACACGACCCCCCGGGCTCAGTGACCATGGACTCATCTGAACGAGATCACTGGACTTCTCCGTAAGAGATCCCAACACCGAGAAATCGATCAGACTCGCACCACAGCGCGCCTCGCCTTCTAACATACTATCCCCAAAAATCCTCAATCCCTGGCTAAAATCATTCCAGCTCCTCCGCCGATATGGATCCCCTTTTTGCAAGCTGGGCTGCCTTTGGCAAATACTGGGCTCACACACTCTAACATTACATATTACCATAACACATAAGAATAAAACTTTCTTTTAAAATTTATCAAAAATTTAAAAAATTCAAAATTCAAAAAATAATCGTTTATCAAAAAATTCTCTTCCTCTTTTTTCTAATTTTTGTTTCAATGACTTAACCTAAACATTCCTATTAATACAAATACATCCTTACTCTAGCATGAGAACAATTTATAGCCTACCAATATAAAGCAATACAATAAAAGAAACATCATTAATACATACACAATAAAATGATCATTACTCAAAATATTCACTCGCTGGCAGGCGAAACATCAAAAAAAAAAATTTTTTTTTTTTTTTTTTTCAAAAAAATTTAAAATTTTCAAACTTTTACAATTCAAAAAAAATTATTCATTAAATATTTATTAAATTTATTTATTAAATAACATTTATTAAAATTATTCAAATATTGGTTTGAATTAATTAAACAAACAAATCACAATCGGCTTCCTACTATACACAAGCTTAGTAGGTGTATGAACTCATCAGCTGATCATAACTAGGTCAAGTACAAAACCCTTGACCTACATATGTTATGTAGGATTTCTGAAAACACTTTAAACATCTGTAATATCCTAACTTGAAATACAAAACATAATAACATAAAATATTTAAAACAAACAAAATATTAATACAAATAATAAACAGATTGACATTTACATTATTTAAAACAAACAATTCTTGACTTTACATTATTTTCAAATTTTATCAAAATTCTGTCACTGGTGAAAAAAAAATAAACAATTGTATATTCTTTATCATGAATCTCTCTGGCTTTTCAACAATCTTACCTTAATATACTGTGGGTGATGTAAATTATTTACTCTCAATTACCGTATTAGATCTCTATACATATATAAACTTTCTCCCTCTGACTCTGATATTAATCAACTCAATTATCATGACACCCATCTCTATCAAAATATCTACTAATCAGGACATTCTAAACCCCAACTTACCATTTAACACAAAACGCCACCTTCTCTACATATATGAAAAAATACTCTCTAACCCTTTGTACATAGGATACGTGTTTCCTTCCCAAAACTCATTCCCTTATGTTGGTCCCTGGACTCCCCCTAGGTAACCCTTTCCGGCGCCAATCGGTCCCTATCCCGTCCCAACCCTTGTTGCGGACTCCCCAAATACACTACCCCCTAATACAAAATTGCCATCCCCAAAATTCTCAATCTCATTTCATTACTACAAATACACAAAATAACCTCATTAACTATAAAAACAACCATATATCATTCAAAATCTACATAAAGTCTCCATTACCACTGTGTCAACATCTATATTTCACAAAATCCTGTTATATCACATCAACTCAAAAACAGCATTACATTATATTCATCTCCATCATTTCACATTCAACTTTTAATTCAACTTGGACAGGTCTACGTGTCCCATAAAACATTTATCACCCATAAATTATCTTTTATTAATCTGCATATTCTTTTTATCTTTACTTCAAAATATCTGTAGCCCACTAAACATTAATTACTTGTAACGTTTATAAACCAATATACCAGTGACATGGTATTGTTGATCAGCTGATATCCTAACATAATTAAAACACCATGAATACCTTTCAAAATTGAACAATTACATGTAATACATTATCAACACTTACTTCTATTATGTTGATTGCCTGCCAGGCGTCTAATGATTGGCTTAGAAAAAAAATTACACACATAATGAAAATACATTTTATCAACAACTATATCTAACACACAACAATAAAATGATACCTTTAAAATTATAGTATGAACCTTATTTTACGAGTCTGAGCATATAATTATGTGGACAGAGCACAAGCATTTTTGATTGGATTAAACCTTGAATAAGCAAAAAACTTTTACATCATAGAATTTTAAATTCGTGACTCCTTTGCATCACCTCCCAGCCACACACACTATTTCAGATTATGTAGGACTGTCTCGCCCTTTCGCTTCCACAGAGACGGTATATTTTGGAGCAGGGTTTTACCTCTCCGTGTCTCTGCTTCCGCTGTTAAGTTTTAACATTGGTGAACATCATCATGTTCTCGTTAATAATCATGCACCCTTAAACGGATCTACCACCTGGCTCTGCTGTTCCTTCTCGAACAGAGTGGCAGCCGCGGTTCCATAGTTTGGTGATTCCCCTTTTTATTACCCCCCATCAATTTCAAAATACACCTTTACAACGATAACAGCTATGGCCAGTTATGGTCAGCGCGTAATCGTAATGTGCCCCAACCATAGCTGTTAAAGCTAAACCAATTCCACGGTCAGGGTTCGGTGAGGCCGTGACCGCCCGAAAATTTGGGGAATCACAAGTAAAATATCTTTCGTAACATTAAATTTACGAATTTATATTTAAATGACAATATTAATTTAGATGGGGTTTTAACCCACTTTATATGGAAGCTTAACCATTATTAACATAAAATAATTAATACAAAATCTACAACCTTCCCCCACAGCAGTTCCACACTACACTGTTATAATACATCACATAACACAATACACAAATAGCAGTAAACCTGGATTATTAGCATACATCAAACAAACAATTCTCTTTTAAATAATTTATATAAAAATTTATAAACATTATTATTTAAAATTTTTCATTAACTCTTTTTATTTATCATCATGATGAATTTATCCTGTGTTGTAATCAGATTTTCCAAAATTCTAAATTTATTATTAACATATTTTTAATCATTATGTTCCACAAAATAAACCATTTACCATTTATTTACTTATTAATTATTATTAAATCAAAATCTCACCAAACAATTTAATTACCTTATAAAATTCAAACACATAATATTCAATCACACTATCTACACATCTCCACTTATTTAATTCAATTTATTATTAAAATTAAATATTCATTTGATTATTAAAATAACATATCTCAATTATTATCAACATTCTACAAATCATTAACTATTGTCTTCGTAATTATTTTGTTATTTAATTAGAGTGCAAAAATATTAATAATATTATTATTATTAATACAACATTTTCTAAAACATATACACATTACATTTCACAATACACACAAATGAATTCAATATTATTTACAAAATATACGTCAAAATTGTTCAAGTGTATCTCACTTCAGATGTCCAAATCAGCAAGGTCATTACCAGAATTTACAGTATCTAACAAGGTCTATACACTGATATTCTAGTTCAGCCACCATCGTCAAAAATTAATCTTGGTTCTAAATAACACTTTTCAATTGTATTGACACACATATTGTTGTCTTGTGTGTCATAACCAAACAATTTCAATTTATCTGTTATACCATAATAATCATTCACCAAGTCTGCGTTAAGTATTTCTGTTAACTCTCCGTCAGTAAATATTTCCAATATCGGGTTAGTTACTTTTGTATTATCAATTACATCATTCGGGTTTAAATATACTTCTAATATCTCTTTCAACTCCTCATAATCTCTCTTTAATTCATATAACTCTATCTCTCTCTCAACACACAATTCTCTATTTAAATCACTCTCATCATAACACCATCTCATACTTATAAAATCATTCCGCACAGAGGGTATAAACTTATACAAATAAACTAAACTCAAATCTTCTACTAACACGGGACTCTTGCCCTTCAAAAACTCTTGTGACCACATTAAATCATCGTAAATAATAAAAGGAAAATTTCCCCTCTGTCCCCACTCTACTACAACATTATTTTTTCTCTCTCTCTCTAACTCACTGACACACATTAACATCTCATAATCACTGCATTCTATACTTTCATTAGTACTATTTGTTATTATATTTTCATCATTTGCTTCTACCTTATTCTTCACCCCCACTATACTCTCAAAATTGTCTACTATTTCGTCATTTTTACATTTTGTCATATTTAAAACATTGTCACCTAATTTCTCAGCCTTCTGTTCTAACTTATTTAAACTGTTTTTTATTGTTTCGTTAGTGCTTTCTATACATTTATTCATTTCTTGTATTTCATTTTTTAACTCATTATTCAGATTTTTTAATACATTGAATTTAGCGTCAGAGTCATTTTTTAATACATTGAATTTAGCGTCAGAATCACTCTTCTGTTCACTGAATTTTAACTCTAACATCGCCTGCTGCTTGTCTGAACTCTCTTTCATACTACATACCATGCTACATAAATATTTCATCATATTATTGTTATCTGAGTTTTTATTTTGAATTGGGGTTGAATGAATTCCTTCATCCATAATTCTTGATTCTGTTTCACTTATTTCTATTTCATTCTGACTCACACTTGGAGTCGAGCGTGCTTCAAAGTTACTAATGTTCGAGTCGTCGAACACTTCGACACTCATTTTATTTACGTTATTTTCGTTATTTGACATTTTGTATTATTGATATGCTTAAATTAAATAAATTGCTTAAATGGATTAATTAAATAAATGGTGTCATTACTTAAATTTTGTAATATAATGCTAGGTCGCTATGCTAACCTAGAACACGTTTGTATCTCTGTCGATGCGGAATTCAATTAATTAATTATAATTAATTCAATTCGTCCCTGTTCGGGCGCCAATTGTGACTTGCTAATCAATCACATTTATTATTATAATGAAATGTCAAATTAAATTGTTACTTACCGTTACGATAATTCTTACGGGGTCACAGGATTCGGTCACATGTACCTAGATACAAACATGGTCTATAGGTTACGCAAAGTACTGACACCACTCATTTTGGAAGAGACGTAATATTTATTATTATTTAATCTTGACTGCTTGTAAACTCATTAAAATTCATTGAGATACATTACTGCAAATTGATGCAACACCAACATAACACTTAGGAATTACAGCTTACCTTATTATTTCACAAGACACAAATGCAAATATCAAATAAAAACACAAATATACACAAAAAGCCGCCCAGCTTTGCCACACACTCTATCACACCAATTAAACCCCTTCACATTCTATACAAAATCAGAAACCCCCTTACACATCTTCATATGATAAAGCCCCCACATCGACCACGCGGTCATCGCGCCCGTACTAAGTCCTCGTTCAGGTGTCCGAAAGAGAAACGAAACTATTACTTCATTTATGCTCACTCATTACTGTTGTTATTTCACTTGTACACTGTTGATTAACGTTCCAAATTTTAACTGTGAGGTCGGCCGACCTAAAGAAAAAACTGTTAATGAAATTTTTGATGAACCGCATGCGGTCGGTTGGTAAGAGGAACTGGGTAGAAGTTTTTTCTCTGTCCACTCTCCACAGTTTTCAACACTGGAACTCACTGCCTTGGGCGTCGTCGCCGAAGCTTCAGCCCATGCCATGCATGTAGCTTCTTTAAGTCAATGCCGCATATGATCTTCTGTAGGCATTGGCTGACGTCATTTAAGTGGGCTTGGTCTAAACGACACTTCCGTAGTGAACCCAAATGAACAATGAAAATTTCACTCTCTGGCCATCTTACTTTTTTGCCAACGCTTGGGTAGGCGCCCATGCTTGGTGTGCGCATGGGAGCGCAATGCCACACTCTCGCATAGTTCTTGGAATTTTGGTGGAGGTGCAAATGCTCTGCCGCATTCCTCAACAACAACTGCGTCTTCTAGCGTTGTTTCACTGTTCTGTTATACTGACACATACGTTGCACAATGACAATCCGCCCAAAATGAAATAAATAAAAATATAAATATATGCCCCAAACGGTTAAAATAAAGACACACAAAATTTGACCCGCTACAATTTCAATAATATTAATGTTTAAAGTAAAGAGTATCTGGACTTAACCAGAATCATTGTTATGCTCTGAGCCAGTTATATAGGGTATGTAACAAACTATCTGCAATTGTACATCAATGTATTCTTTTAATTATATTTGTTTGAATTCACTATCAAGGTTACAAATAAAACCCCATTATTAGCAGAATAACTTGACTTAATTTATTTCTAAAAAATAGATAAATAATTCATTCAGAAAAACTAAAAACAACCTTCTGTTGTGATTAAATTTTGTTGAATAGCATTGCCATAAGGGCAATAAACACAATTTTAACTTTTTAAAAGAATTATTACTTGATTCTATTAATGGGTTTTCCACAGGATTTTCCCGAAATAAACCTGTGTGGCGCCCATTATTAAACAAGGTAACCTAACCTTGTAGATAAAGTGAGTTGGTTTTTGTAAACCGTCTTGGCAGCTTACTGATTTATTGAACTTCTGAACTTCCAGAAAACATGAACAGGTACGTGTAAGTGCATTTTATTAATTTTATTGTCCAGGCATTACTAGACTTTATGTACTTAGACAACTATCAACCTGGAGGAGGAGTTTCGCTGCTAGTATCATCAAGACGGTCATCAACATCAAGCGACCAGCTAGCACACTTTATTTTAAATTTTAGCAACATTAGTGTTTAAATAATATTAACACAACGATTTTGTTTTGTTTCTCTAAGGGAATTCTTTTCAGACAAATATAATTTTGCAATTGTGAACACACTTTTAATAACATCTGATGCTACAATTTAACTACTTTATAAAATTAGTAACTTTCAATTTTCAACAACTACGACCTTTAAGATTTCGAATAATAGTTTAAAATATAAACACGAAACATTTGTGAGTCGTGACAAATTGGCGGCCAGCAACGTGTGGCTGAAAAATATTAAACAAAAATATTTTTTATATTTTAAATCAGCCCGGCAGACACAAAAGAACAAAACATGCCACACACACATCAATACGACACAAGGTACAAGGACAGCCGAGTAGGAGAGGTACAACCAGATACAGAGACATATGAGACACAACCCACACACGAGATGGAGGCCATTACCATTAATAACATAGAAACTCGACCCGAAGAAACACCCCATGTAGAATCGGAAGTGGAAGTGAGGGTCAACCACCAACCCAGATTATCTGAAAAACCCGCACAAGCAGAGAATACGGACTTCCAGGAAGCAATGATGAGAGTGATGACGGAACTGAAAGAAGATGGTAAAAAATCCCGGGCGGAGAATCAGAAGAATATCGAGTTATTAAATAAAAATATGGAATCGATTAACCGGAAAATGGATGACGGCCAGAAAAATATCGAATTATTAAGAGAAGATCTCCATAAAAAATTATACGATACCAATAGATCCATGGACGCCCTGAACAATAAAATAGATGACAGCAATAGAGCCTTAAGAGAAGAGTTGAACACCACATTAAGCGAAATTAGCCGGAAAATGGAGGAAGGTAACGAGAAAATTAATACCAGGGTAGACGTGGAGATAGCGGTCGTGAGAGAAGAAATTATAGAAGTGAACAAAAGATGTGAACAGCATGATCAGAATTTAAAGCAATCGAGAGAAGAGGTCGACGGGAGGATCGACAACATAGAGGAGGTGACTGAAGTCCGGATAGAATCCTTGAAAAGAATGAGTCAAGATGAAATTAAGCGGGTGAGGACCGACGTAGGTGAGCGCTGTGAGGAAATAAGTGCATCAGTAGACACGGTAAGGGCTCTGGCAGTCGCAAATAGGGAGGAGTGCCGAAGGAGCTTCAGGGGAATGAACGAAGGGAAGAAATGTACTACCACGAGGGAGACTATGACCAGCAAAATACTTAAAGCAGATATTTCTAAAAGGAAAAGAAGATATTCCAAGAAAAGAAAAGGGTATCAGGAACAACTGGACCGGATCATTGAAGGGTATGCCCAAAGAATAAAGGATTTGCGGAAGGAGAGGGACCAATCAATGGAAAAATCCAACCGGGAAACTAATGACGGTCAACCCGAATTAGAAGAGGTACTGGACGCCAATAATAACAAAGACCAGGAGTACACGGGACACCTGGGTACCAAAGATGAGGAGGAGAAGAAGGCAAGAAAACGGGAAGCCGAGGACTATCTAGTAGCCGCGAAGTGGAAGAACCGACTGATAGGAAGGCATCACAAAGAAACTACTAGTACTATACATCGGCCCGTATACTATCACAAAGGACCATGAAAATAATACCTATGAACTTACTGATATAGTGAATAAAAAGGTCAAAGGTACCTACAACCAAACGTCGTTGAAGAAATACTATAATTAAGGAAATTTGTTAGGATAGGTAATTACAGAGTGCCAAATATCACAAACATGTAGTACTAGAGACAGATATGGAAAAGGATACCTGTGAAACGTAATTGTACCAAACAATAAACCCAATAGAGTGGAAAAGCACATTATAACCCCAAATATGTATATCATAAATGTGATTGTTGTTAAAAACAGATAAATTATAGTGGTAGGCAACATTTACCACCGGAATATTTAGTGTATACAAAATTTTTTTTTTGAAAAAAAAAAAATAACTACTATAAACGGATTCAATTAGTGATTAGAAGGATCATGTATTATGACCAAGATATTGAAAGTGACTAATTACCTATAGCAAACCTATTTACCATATTGTGTTATAAAAAGTGTGTAGTATTAGTGTATAGGCCAAACTATTTGTTACCTATTAAATAAGAGCCAGATCTATCATACTAGATGGTAGAAAAAGGTGTATTGTAAACCAAATAATTTAATGGGAAGAAAGATATCTATTATATCATAAAGAACCCAAAGTAGCATATAACAAAAAATGTACCTAGGATAATGACATACAATTATTCTAATACTCCTATGTTAGATTAATTTAAAGAGGAGATACTACTATTTTTAATAACTAAAATTACTACGCTATATTTAAGAAAAAAAAAAAAAAAAAAATGTTTATCAAATGAATATTATATATAACAAAAATCTTTATCAAATGAATATTATATACCTCTCATAAAACTAAAATATTATATAAAATCGTCCAGAATAAGTGAAAACCACCATCACTTGAAGGAGTAGAGAAGAAGAAAACCAAAGAGAGTAACATGAAAGAAGGATATTATTATGGAAAGTAGAGAGAGAGAGAAAAATGTTTCTTAAATGAACCATGTAACCCCAAGAATGTCTATAAAATCAGATATTAATATGTTGTTATTATATTATCACATTGTATTGTAATTATCAAATATTGTATAATCCATAAACAAGATATAAAATCATCCAGAATAAGTGTAAATTATCAGACACTTGAAGGAGTAGAGAGGCAGAATAACAAAGAGAGTTAATTGTAAAGATGGCTATTATTATTGTGGAATGAAGAGAAAGAAAAATGTTATTTAATTACCAAATATTGTATGTAACGAGATATGTCAGAGAACATCTAACAAACATTTAGTATATGAATACTGTAAACCCTGATAATTCAGGATAAGTATAAATTATTAACGAAAAAAAAAAACTTGTAAACTATTGTGAGAATGAAATACTGTAAACTCTATACGTAAGAAACAACTGCATAAGTATATGATGATCAATGTAAGTGTGTAATTTTAAGAATACTCAAGTAAACCAAAACTAATTGTCAACTGGTATAAAAAGGTAACAATACGGCTAATAAAAAGCATGGCCGAGAATGTCAAGTCTGAAAAGAAATAATTACCTGTGAAAAGGAAGTATGTTAGAAAGTATAAAAGAAGGAAATGTGATACAAATGAACCCTCTGATACCTTGAATATTATATTGAATATATTAGATTATTGAAAGATGATATGTTATATTTTATGTGTTGTGATAGTGCAACTATTGCCAGGTGCAATTTTTATTTTTTCTCAGACAGAGATGAGTATGCCTCTGAATCTGAGTATGTGTAATGAGGAACGGCAGAGAATGTATGCCACAGGGAGCCACTCTGATTCCGAACCCACTACAAAAGTTAGGGAGTTATATAGTAATGTATCAAGGACTATTATTAAAGAATCTGTGAGGTAAAAAATGAAAGAACCATTGAGATAATCACAAAAGTAAAGATATGTAATGCGAAAGAAAAATGTAATATGATAAGACAGGAAATTGTTAATTTAAGAAGTGAAATCTATTGCAATTAAATGACTTAAAATGTGAGAAACTTGAAAAAATACTAGTAAGCTAAGAATTATATCACTAGACAAGAACTCAAGCTAGTGTAACACACTAATAGTATGTTAAAGGTCAATGTAAAGAGTACAAGACAAAAAACAGTAGTAATATACTAAAAACTGAAATGAAATGATAATTTTATCAAAAATCAAATTTTTTCTCAAATTATCAATTTTGAGGGGGGAGTATATGTAACATGACCAGATGTTACATAACCTAGACATATACTATCAGATTTAATAAATACATAACGATAATGTAAATAGATAATGTAATGATAAGAGTAACCAAGAAGAGAGGAACCATTGAAGAAGAAAGAAGAAGAAGTGCCACAAGAAGCAGTAAACCTAGATACTGCTTGACACTACAACCATACTATAACTGACACAAACTAATGGACAAATTAAATTCACTTTAAGCTGTCAAGCGAGTCAGTGAATAACTTAAATGGAATATGACATGTTAATAAAAATGATTAAATAAGAATCTGAATAATGTGATATCAGAATCAGCATTTGGCTGAGAATTGATCAACTGTGACTAGTAACTATTAATGCCAAGAACTAAGATTAGCTATGGCCAAAATATGAGAATGAAGCTATATTTCAGTCTCAAATATACTTATGACAAGTGAAAATGTTTGTAAGAGGGAACCTTATACAAATAAGCTACCTCATCAAAGTACCGAATGGTAAACTAATGAATGATATTAAGGCAGAAACCCGATACAAACGGTATGCCTCAACAATGCCTAAATCAAACAATCATCAGTAAGGTGATTAGTAGAAGGTAATATGAGTGTAAATCACATACACAGAACAATTTTTATACTCAAACATAGCGATAAGCATTAGTAATATGTTATATGATTAACGGTTCAATCGTTAGTTAATAGAAGGGAGCAAAATATTGCGAAACAGACTGTCATAGTGAGTAAGGATAGTTCATAGCAATGTATAAAGTTAAGGTTTAATTATAATATTCAGTAAATAAATATCAGTACAGATATAATAGTGTTCTAACATAAACGTTCATGTGAAAAAACGCGATGTGGAACACAAACAATATTAATAAGTGTGTGTAATCGCCAGTTTCGATTAGCAGACGACAGGGTGAACCCGAGTGTCTGAACATTGTTTATTAAACAATGTCAGTAAAAGTGTAAATAAACCAGTGTCAAACTATATCAAATTAAAGAGGACAAAATATCCTTTAATTTGATAGCGATACAACCCCGATCGCAACTATAATAAGTGCGGGAAAGGCGTTAGCATCATTTGCACAAAATGCATAAGAAATCTGTTTATCAACACTAACAACAACGGCAGCTGTCAATCAGTCCGGCGAATGTCGGTTAAAAAACCGTTAGTGACAGTTGACGAGACAATACGTCACTTTCATGACACCTGGCTAAGCCAATCAGATAATAGCTTAGTAATTAATACAATCACCTAAGGCCGATCAAACGGTAGTGTATATAAGGAAGAGCGGCTAATTGCCGTTAGACACTTTTGTACTTTCATCCGAGGCGGAAGGTGCGCTCGTCTCATCAAAATTTTTCTAACTGAAAGTTTCATTGTAATAGTGCATCGACGGCATCTTGTCAACAACAACAACAAAAAGTAACTACAAGATATTCTACAAGGAACCAGGGCGTCTCAGTGCAGTATTATTTTATTTAGTGCGGAAAAATAACGAACAGAAGAAATAATTAAATAGTATTATTTAAGATCCTTTTAGTCAGAAGTGAATCGAGATTCTCTGTTCATGTGCGAGTGTAGTGAATAACAATGATCATTATAATCCGATCATTGATGTGTAATTGAATTTTAATCGAAAGATTAAAACACAAAGGTAACAGTGTAACAATTTATTCATTACTCCGAGCGCCATAACCTGTATGTTTTGATCAACAAATCTGTACTGACGCATAACACTGAAACATTTTCTGTACTACACCATGTCTGAATTTATTTAATGAATTTGTAAAGCATAGTTAAGTTGGATGTTAGTCATAAGTGATCTCAAAATATAACTTTGTAAATCATGAATCAAGCGCTACGAACGCATAACCTATAAACTAGGTTATTTTTATTTTTATTTTTATATTAGTAACCTCAAAGGCATTACTAGTCGATCTTATGTTATTAAATATTTAGCTTTTGTGTAGGCATGAGCATTCTTTTTTGTGTTTCAAAGAACTTACACCTGAGATTTCAATAATATTAATGTTTAAAGTAAAGAGTATCTGGACTTAACCAGAATCATTGTTATGCTCTGAGCCAGTTATATAGGGTATGTAACAAACTATCTGCAATTGTACATCAATGTATTCTTTTAATTATATTTGTTTGAATTCACTATCAAGGTTACAAATAAAACCCCATTATTAGCAGAATAACTTGACTTAATTTATTTCTAAAAAATAGATAAATAATTCATTCAGAAAAACTAAAAACAACCTTCTGTTGTGATTAAATTTTGTTGAATAGCATTGCCATAAGGGCAATAAACACAATTTTAACTTTTTAAAAGAATTATTACTTGATTCTATTAATGGGTTTTCCACGGGATTTTACAGAAATAAACCTGTGTGGCGCCCATTATTAAACAAGGTAACCTAACCTTGTAGATAAAGTGAGTTGGTTTTTGTAAACCGTCTTGGCAGCTTACTGATTTATTGAACTTCTGAACTTCCAGAAAACACGAACAGGTACGTGTAAGTGCATTTTATTAATTTTATTGTCCAGGCATTACTAGACTTTACGTACTTAGACAACTATCAACCTGGAGGAGGAGTTTCGCTGCTAGTATCATCAAGACGGTCATCAACATCAAGCGACCAGCTAGCACACTTTATTTTAAATTTTAGCAACATTAGTGTTTAAATAATATTAACACAACGATTTTGTTTTGTTTCTCTAAGGGAATTCTTTTCAGACAAATATAATTTTGCAATTGTGAACACACTTTTAATAACATCTGATGCTACAATTTAACTACTTTATAAAATTAGTAACTTTCAATTTTCAACAACTACGACCTTTAAGATTTCGAATAATAGTTTAAATATAAACACGAAACATTTGTGAGTCGTGACAAATTGGCGGCCAGCAACGTGTGGCTGAAAAATATTAAACGAAAATATTTTTTATATTTTAAATCAGCCCGGCAGACACAAAAGAACAAAACATGCCACACACACATCAATACGACACAAGGTACAAGGATAGCCGAGTAGGAGAGGTACAACCAGATACAGAGACATATGAGACACAACCCACACACGAGATGGAGGCCATTACCATTAATAACATAGAAACTCGACCCGAAGAAACACCCCATGTAGAATCGGAAGTGGAAGTGAGGGTCAACCACCAACCCAGATTATCTGAAAAACCCGCACAAGCAGAGAATACGGACTTCCAGGAAGCAATGATGAGAGTGATGATGGAAATGAAAGAAGATGGTAAAAAATCCCGGGCGGAGAATCAGAAGAATATCGAGTTATTAAATAAAAATATGGAATCGATTAACCGGAAAATGGATGACGGCCAGAAAAATATCGAATTATTAAGAGAAGATCTCCATAAAAAATTATACGATACCAATAGATCCATGGACGCCCTGAACAATAAAATAGATGACAGCAATAGAGCCTTAAGAGAAGAGTTGAACACCACATTAAGCGAAATTAGCCGGAAAATGGAGGAAGGTAACGAGAAAATTAATACCAGGGTAGACGTGGAGATAGCGGTCGTAAGAGAAGAAATTATAGAAGTGAACAAAAGATGTGAACAGCATGATCAGAATTTAAAGCAAACGAGAGAAGAGGTCGACGGGAGGATCGACAACATAGAGGAGGTGACTGAAGTCCGGATAGAATCCTTGAAAAGAATGAGTCAAGATGAAATTAAGCGGGTGAGGACCGACGTAGGTGAGCGCTGTGAGGAAATAAGTGCATCAGTAGACACGGTAAGGGCTCTGGCAGTCGCAAATAGGGAGGAGTGCCGAAGGAGCTTCAGGGGAATGAACGAAGGGAAGAAATGTACTACCACGAGGGAGACTATGACCAGCAAAATACTTAAAGCAGATATTTCTAAAAGGAAAAGAAGATATTCCAAGAAAAGAAAAGGGTATCAGGAACAACTGGACCGGATCATTGAAGGGTATGCCCAAAGAATAAAGGATTTGCGGAAGGAGAGGGACCAATCAATGGAAAAATCCAACCGGGAAACTAATGACGGTCAACCCGAATTAGAAGAGGTACTGGACGCCAATAATAACACAGACCAGGAGTACACTGGACACCTGGGTACCAAAGATGAGGAGGAGAAGAAGGCAAGAAAACGGGAAGCCGAGGACTATCTAGTAGCCGCGAAGTGGAAGAACCGACTGATAGGAAGGCATCACAAAGAAACTACTAGTACTATACATCGGCCCGTATACTATCACAAAGGACCATGAAAATAATACCTATGAACTTACTGATATAGTGAATAAAAAGGTCAAAGGTACCTACAACCAAACGTCGTTGAAGAAATACTATAATTAAGGAAATTTGTTAGGATAGGTAATTACAGAGTGCCAAATATCACAAACATGTAGTACTAGAGACAGATATGGAAAAGGATACCTGTGAAACGTAATTGTACCAAACAATAAACCCAATAGAGTGGAAAAGCACATTATAACCCCAAATATGTATATCATAAATGTGATTGTTGTTAAAAACAGATAAATTATAGTGGTAGGCAACATTTACCACCGGAATATTTAGTGTATAAAAAATTTTTTTTTTGAAAAAAAAAAATAACTACTATAAACGGATTCAATTAGTGATTAGAAGGATCATGTATTATGACCAAGATATTGAAAGTGACTAATTACCTATAGCAAACCTATTTACCATATTGTGTTATAAAAAGTGTGTAGTATTAGTGTATAGGCCAAACTATTTGTTACCTATTAAATAAGAGCCAGATCTATCATACTAGATGGTAGATAAAGGTGTATTGTAAACCAAATAATTTAATGGGAAGAAAGATATCTATTATATCATAAAGAACCCAAAGTAGCATATAACAAAAAATGTACCTAGGATAATGACATAAAATTATTCTAATACTCCTATGTTAGATTAATTTAAAGAGGAGATACTACTATTTTATAACTAAAATTACTATGCTATATTTAAGAAAAAAAAATAAAATAAAATGTTTATCAAATGAATCTTGAATCTATATCTATAAAAATGAATGTTTGTTTCTTTCTTTGTCCCGTATGCGTTCCTATACCATTCATCCGATTGCGATGAAACTTCGGTGAGTTGTTGTGCGCACGCCCGCGAAGGTTTATGAATTTTTTTCGATGGGGCCCTTTGGGGGGTTCTTGGGGTCTTCCACATCTCCTCCTAAACCACTGGACCGATTTCAACCAAACTTGGCACAAATATTTTATGCAACGGGAGAACCAAAATAGGATAGGTGTTTTTTTCGACGGGGTCCTTTGGGGGGTCCTTAGGGGACTTCCACATCTCCTCCTAAACCACTGGACCGATTTCAACCAAACTTGGCACAAATATTTTATGCAACGGGAGAACCAAAATAGGATAGGTGTTTTTTTCGACGGGGTCCTTTGGGGGGTCCTTAGGGGACTTCCACATCTCCTCCTAAACCACTGGACCGATTTCAACCAAACTTGGCACAAATATTTTACGCAAAGGGAGAACCAAGATAGGATAGGTGTTTTTTCAATGGGGTTCTTTTGGGGGTTCTTTGGGGTCTTCCACATCTCCTCCTAAACCACTGGACCGATTTCAACCAAACTTGGCACAAATATTTTACGCAACGGGAGAACCAACATAGGATATGTGTTTTTTCGATATGATACTTCGGGGGGTCCTTTGGGGTCTTCCACATCTCCTCCTAAACCACTGGACCGATTTCAACCAAACTTGGCACAAATATTTTACACAAAGGGAGAACCAACATAGGACAGGTGTTTTTTTTCGATACGATCCTCTGGGGGGTCCTTTGGAGTCTTAAAAAACTAACTTATTAGATCTGGTTACTATGGCAACCCAATGGAATACATTCTGTTCTAAATATATTATCGCATTAAATTGAAGACCACGCGAATGAAGTCTTTATATATTATATATATATACAAACACTTTCTTTCTTTGAGTGGCATTGCAACGCATGCCGGGTACTCGCTAGTATTATATATAACAAAAATCTTTATCAAATGAATATTATATACCTCTCATAAAACTAAAATATTATATAAAATCGTCCAGAATAAGTGAAAACCACCATCACTTGAAGGAGTAGAGAAGAAGAAAACCAAAGAGAGTAACATGAAAGAAGGATATTATTATGGAAAGTAGAGAGAGAGAAAAATGTTTCTTAAATGAACCATGTAACCCCAAGAATGTCTATAAAATCAGATATTAATATGTTGTTATTATATTATCACATTGTATTGTAATTATCAAATATTGTATAATCCATAAACAAGATATAAAATCATCCAGAATAAGTGTAAATTATCAGACACTTGAAGGAGTAGAGAGGCAGAATAACAAAGAGAGTTAATTGTAAAGATGGCTATTATTATTGTGGAATGAAGAGAAAGAAAAATGTTATTTAATTACCAAATATTGTATGTAACGAGATATGCCAGAGAACATCTAACAAACATTTAGTATATGAATACTGTAAACCCTGATAATTCAGGATAAGTATAAATTATTAACGAAAAAAAAAAAACTTGTAAACTATTGTGAGAATGAAATACTGTAAACTCTATACGTAAGAAACAACTGCATAAGTATATGATGATCAATGTAAGTGTGTAATTTTAAGAATACTCAAGTAAACCAAAACCAATTGTCAACTGGTATAAAAAGGTAACAATATGGCTAATAAAAAGCATGGCCGAGAATGTCAAGTCTGAAAAGAAATAATTACCTGTGAAAAGGAAGTATGTTAGAAAGTATAAAAGAAGGAAATGTGATACAAATGAACCCTCTGATACCTTGAATATTATATTGAATATATTAGATTATTGAAAGATGATATGTTATATTTTATGTGTTGTGATAGTGCAACTATTGCCAGGTGCAATTTTTATTTTTTCTCAGACAGAGATGAGTATGCCTCTGAATCTGAGTATGTGTAATGAGGAACGGCAGAGAATGTATGCCACAGTGAGCCACTCTGATTCCGAACCCACTACAAAAGTTAGGGAGTTATATAGTAATGTATCAAGGACTATTATTAAAGAATCTGTGAGGTAAAAAATGAAAGAACCATTGAGATAATCACAAAAGTAAAGATATGTAATGCGAAAGAAAAATGTAATATGATAAGACAGGAAATTGTTAATTTAAGAAGTGAAATCTATTGCAATTAAATGACTTAAAATGTGAGAAACTTGAAAAAATACTAGTAAGCTAAGAATTATATCACTAGACAAGAACTCAAGCTAGTGTAACACACTAATAGTATGTTAAAGGTCAATGTAAAGAGTACAAGACAAAAAACAGTAGTAATATACTAAAAACTGAAATGAAATGATAATTTTATCAAAAATCAAATTTTTTCTCAAATTATCAATTTTGAGGGGGGAGTATATGTAACATGACCAGATGTTACATAACCTAGACATATACTATCAGATTTAATAAATACATAACGATAATGTAAATAGATAATGTAATGATAAGAGTAACCAAGAAGAGAGGAACCATTGAAGAAGAAAGAAGAAGAAGTGCCACAAGAAGCAGTAAACCTAGATACTGCTTGACACTACAACCATACTATAACTGACACAAACTAATGGACAAATTAAATTCACTTTAAGCTGTCAAGCGAGTCAGTGAATAACTTAAATGGAATATGACATGTTAATAAAAATGATTAAATAAGAATCTGAATAATGTGATATCAGAATCAGCATTTGGCTGAGAATTGATCAACTGTGACTAGTAACTATTAATGCCAAGAACTAAGATTAGCTATGGCCACAATATGAGAATGAAGCTATATTTCAGTCTCAAATATACTTATGACAAGTGAAGATGTTTGTAAGAGGGAACCTTATACAAATAAGCTACCTCATCAAAGTACCGAATGGTAACCTAATAAATGATATTAAGGCAGAAACCCGATACAAACGGTATGCCTCAACAATGCCTAAATCAAACAATCATCAGTAAGGTGATTAGTAGAAGGTAATATGAGTGTAAATCACATACACAGAACAATTTTTATACTCAAACATAGCGATAAGCATTAGTAATATGTTATACGATTAACGGTTCAATCGTTACTTAATAGAAGGGAGCAAAATATTGCGAAACAGACTGTCATAGTGAGTAAGGATAGTTCATAGCAATGTATAAAGTTAAGGTTTAATTATAATATTCAGTAAATAAATATCAGTACAGATATAATAGTGTTCTAACATAAACGTTCATGTGAAAAAACGCGATGTGGAACACAAACAATATTAATAAGTGTGTGTAATCGCCAGTTTCGATTAGCAGACGACAGGGTGAAGCCGAGTGTCTGAACATTGTTTATTAAACAATGTCAGTAAAAGTGTAAATAAACCAGTGTCAAACTATATCAAATTAAAGAGGACAAAATATCCTTTAATTTGATAGCGATACAACCCCGATCGCAACTATAATAAGTGCGGGAAAGGCGTTAGCATCATTTGCACAAAATGCATAAGAAATCTGTTTATCAACACTAACAACAATGGCAGCTGTCAATCAGTCCGGCGAATGTCGGTTAAAAAACCGTTAGTGACAGTTGACGAGACAATACGTCACTTTCATGACACCTGGCTAAGCCAATCAGATAATAGCTTAGTAATTAATACAATCACCTAAGGCCGATCAAACGGTAGTGTATATAAGGAAGAGCGGCTAATTGCCGTTAGACACTTTTGTACTTTCATCCGAGGCGGAAGGTGCACTCGTCTCATCAAAATTTTTCTAACTGAAAGTTTCATTGTAATAGTGCATCGACGGCATCTTGTCAACAACAACAAAAAGTAACTACAAGATATTCTACAAGGAACCAGGGCGTCTCAGTGCAGTATTATTTTATTTAGTGCGGAAAAATAACGAACAGAAGAAATAATTAAATAGTATTATTTAAGATCCTTTTAGTCAGAAGTGGATCGAGATTCTCTGTTCATGTGCGAGTGTAGTGAATAACAATGATCATTATAATCCGATCATTGATGTGTAATTGAATTTTAATCGAAAGATTAAAACACAAAGGTAACAGTGTAACAATTTATTCATTACTCCGAGCGCCATAACCTGTATGTTTTGATCAACAAATCTGTACTGACGCATAACACTGAAACATTTTCTGTACTACACCATGTCTGAATTTATTTAATGAATTTGTAAAGCATAGTTAAGTTGGATGTTAGTCATAAGTGATCTCAAAATATAACTTTGTAAATCATGAATCAAGCGCTACGAACGCATAACGTATAAACTAGGTTATTTTTATTTTTATTTTTATATTAGTAACCTCAAAGGCATTACTAGTCGATCTTATGTTATTAAATATTTAGCTTTTGTGTAGGCATGAGCATTCTTTTTTGTGTTTCAAAGAACTTACACCTGAGATTTCAATAATATTAATGTTTAAAGTAAAGAGTATCTGGACTTAACCAGAATCATTGTTATGCTCTGAGCCAGTTATATAGGGTATGTAACAAACTATCTGCAATTGTACATCAATGTATTCTTTTAATTATATTTGTTTGAATTCACTATCAAGGTTACAAATAAAACCCCATTATTAGCAGAATAACTTGACTTAATTTATTTCTAAAAAATAGATAAATAATTCATTCAGAAAAACTAAAAACAACCTTCTGTTGTGATTAAATTTTGTTGAATAGCATTGCCATAAGGGCAATAAACACAATTTTAACTTTTTAAAAGAATTATTACTTGATTCTATTAATGGGTTTTCCACGGGATTTTACAGAAATAAACCTGTGTGGCGCCCATTATTAAACAAGGTAACCTAACCTTGTAGATAAAGTGAGTTGGTTTTTGTAAACCGTCTTGGCAGCTTACTGATTTATTGAACTTCTGAACTTCCAGAAAACACGAACAGGTACGTGTAAGTGCATTTTATTAATTTTATTGTCCAGGCATTACTAGACTTTACGTACTTAGACAACTATCAACCTGGAGGAGGAGTTTCGCTGCTAGTATCATCAAGACGGTCATCAACATCAAGCGACCAGCTAGCACACTTTATTTTAAATTTTAGCAACATTAGTGTTTAAATAATATTAACACAACGATTTTGTTTTGTTTCTCTAAGGGAATTCTTTTCAGACAAATATAATTTTGCAATTGTGAACACACTTTTAATAACATCTGATGCTACAATTTAACTACTTTATAAAATTAGTAACTTTCAATTTTCAACAACTACGACCTTTAAGATTTCGAATAATAGTTTAAAATATAAACACGAAACATTTGTGAGTCGTGACAATATATATATATATATATATTGTCTTACAAGAATTAGTAATAATTAAAAGTTATTAGTATCTTAACTGCAGAGTTTTTATTCAAAAAACCCCCTGAGATCACATAACATCTCTGGCGCCCAGCATCTAATACCTTTTAAACCAAATATTATTACATTAAATAATATAAACTTAATTACTTACAAATTATACACGTAAAAGTTATATTTGTCGCCACAAACGTGGAGCACTAATATTTTTAGTATTATTTGCCGCACCAATAAGTGGGGTAGTCACGAGAGTTAGTTAATATTTAATGCCCGAACACATGGGGTAACTCTTATAATCTTTATATTTAGCGCCTAGAACTGGAGCTATTTGGAGCTTTAAAAATCTTTATATTTGTCGCCATCAATGTGGTGCAGTTGTAGAGAATCTTTATACGACATCATACAATGATTCACATATCAGGCAGTAACACTTCAAACAGGGGCAACAATCAATTTTCCCTCAAATTACAAACAAATAAATCTATTCTGTTATCCACCGCTGTCTGCATGACAACGGACCAAGCCGGTAGGAAACATCCAGTAAGAATTCTATTAGATTCAGGATCTCAAGCAAACTTCTGTACCATGAGTTTCGCACGCCGCATTGGTCTAAAATTAACCAAGTCTAAACTACCCATCACTGGTATAAACAATTCCCTATATCAAGCTCACTTTAATACAAGGGTAAGGCTGAATTCTCGTTACAAGGATTTCAATCTGTACGTGCATTGCGCTGTGCTTCCCAGTATTACAAATAATCTCCCTGCAGAATCGTTTAATATTTCATCCCTAAATATACCAAAAAACATATTCTTAGCTGACCCGCAACTAAACTTTTCTTCACAAATCGACATATTACTTGGTGCCCAGTACTATTTACAATTGATTGAACCTATCAAATTCATCCGCAGCCCACACTTTCCCATAATTCAGGAGACAAAATTGGGATTCATCTTTGCTGGTAACCTGCCTTTTAATGTCGACATGACAAAACCTGTTTCATCATTTATAGCGTGCGAAGATAACAATGCCAATTCATCGCAATTAAAAGACTTCTGGCAATTGGAGGACGTTGCAGTCCGTACTCCCTCAGTTGAGGACTCAGAATGCGAAAGTCATTTTATAGCTAACACTTTCTGCAATAATAGTGGTAGATTTGTGGTGTCCCTACCTCGCAGGGGATACAACTCTCATTTGGGCGATTCTCTTCCTGGAGCTATTCGCAGATTTCAATCACTGGAACTTAAGTTCAAGCAGAATCCTGCTCTTCATAAAGACTATAGTAAATTCATGCAGGAATATTTAACTCTGGGTCACATGTCTTTGCTTGATTCTTACGATTTGTCAGTCAATAAGTCAGACACCTTCTACTTACCGCACCATTCGGTTTTTAAGGGCTCTCGTATAACCACCAAATTGCGAGTTGTTTTCGATGGCTCTGCCAAAACAACAAATAATTTGTCCTTAAACGACACATTGATGGTTAGTCCCACGGTCCAGCAGGATCTTTTTTCGATTATGTTCCGGTTTCGAACGCACCGATACGTCCTCATTTCGGACATTGAAAAAATGTACCGTCAAATTTTAGTTACTCCTAGAGACTCTAATTTGCAACGAATTGTTTGGCGCGACGCCCCCCATAGGGAACTTCAGCACTACGCCTTGAGGACAGTCACATATGGGACTGCAAGTGCTTCATTTCTGGCCACAAGATGTTTGTCACAAATAGCCCAGGAAAACAAAACTCAACACCCTATAGCCTGTTCTGCTATCACAAACGATTTCTATGTGGACGATCTCATGACCGGCTCAGATAACCCACACATTTTATCACAAATGAAGTCCGACATTACAAAGTTATTAAGTCAATACGGGTTTACTTTACACAAGTGGTTTTCCAATGATCAAACCTCAAACCATTATAACTTCACACGCCAACTCTTCCCTTGACTTTAACAAGAATCAAACTATACGTACTTTGGGTATTCAATGGGACATTAACGATGATAGTTTCATATATAGTATTCAAAGAAATTCTGAAGTGGAGGTATTTAACAAGAGAAGGGTATTATCCGTTATCGCCGGAATTTATGACCCATTAGGACTTATTGGCCAGGTTACATTTTGGTGCAAACATTTCATGCAGATACTGTGGTTTACGGGAACAAGTTGGGACTACCCCCTGTCAGACTCATTATCTAATCAATGGGTAGAACTTTATGCTCAGTTGATATCAGACACTTATTTTAAGATTCCAAGATCCGTATAGAATTTAAATAATTCCCAAATCATTTCATTTCAGCTCCATGGGTTTGCCGACGCTTCAGTAAAGGGTTACGCGTGCTGCATTTATGTGCGAACGGTGTATTCAAACCACAGCATTTCATCAAACTTATTATGCTCTAAATCTAGAGTCGCCCCCTTAAAGCAGGTAACATTACCCCGACTGGAACTTTGTGCCTGTCTCTTATTGGCTCAGTTGGTTTCCAAGGTTGTAAACGCTGTGAGTTATAAATTTGACGAATTGTATTTTTACTCCGACTCGATGATCGCCTTACACTGGATTCACCAGCAGTCTTCCAGATGGAAAGTACTTGTCTCCAACCGCGTTGTGGAGATACAGCGACTCACTGCAAAGGGTACCTGGCATCATGTCTCCTCACATGACAACCCTGCTGACATCCTATCGTGTGGTTGTCTACCCCGTTTTTTACACTGTCACCCACAATGGTGGTATGGTCCATCCTGGTTGTCCAATGAGTCATCATCATGGCCCACCAGTGCTTTCAATGCCCATCACCCTACACTCATCCCGATCTTGATCAAGAAAAACGTAAACAAGTCCAAACCACCCTGGTTGCCACTTCATCTACGCCTAATTACTTTGAAAACTACTCTTCGCTTTCAAAACTTCTTCGTGTATTTTCTTACTGCCTTCGATTCATTCGGAACTCTAGACTTCCCATGGCTGACAGAAACATTTCTTTTTTAACTTCCCATGAGCTACATGGTACACTTTTGATTTTTATTCGCCAGTCCCAGCGATCGCACTTTAATATCGAAATCAAGGAACTTGAGGCACAACGCTCTATCCCTAATAATAGCAAAATTCTTTCACTTAACCCCTTTCTGGACAATACGGGGATATTACGCGTGGGCCTTCAGCACTCCACTCCCAGCTCACCTATGATAGCAAACACCAAATGATACTCCACCAGCATTCTCATCTCAGTAAACTAATCATAGAAGGCGAGCATCTTCGTCTACTCCATGCAGGGGTACAATTGACGCAGTACTCTCTACGTCAGAAATACTGGATAATCAATGATAAATCGTACATACATTCAGTAATACACAAATGCATCACTTGTTTTCGATTCCGTGCAAGGGGCTCAAGCCAATTATTAGGACAATTGCCCTCTTCCCGAGTTACTCCTGCTAAGCCATTTTCTCAATGTGCAGTCGACTACGCCGGTCCTGTATTCATACGTCAGGGCGGGCAGCGTTCCAAATCGATTTCAAAGGCTTATATTCTCTATTTATATGCATGGCCACTAAGGCCATTCACCTTGAATTAGTTTCAGATCTCACCTCAGACGCTTTCCTAGCAGCCTTAAGACGGTTTATAGCTCGAAGAGGCATCCCTTCACAGATATTTTCTGACAATGGTACAAATTTTCGTCGTGCTAGCAGTACACTTCACGACTTATACAAACATCTCCAATCAAACGAATTTGAACAGACTACCCAGGACTTCACCAGTGCCCAAGGTATCAAATGGTCCTTTATTCCCCCGTCAGCACCTCATTTCGGTGGCCTGTGGGAGAGTGGAGTCAAGAGCGTCAAGTTTCATTTGCGGCGCATTGTCGGCAGAACCATTCTCATGTTTGAAGAGTATTACACCATTTTAACTCAAATAGAGTCCTGCCTCAACTCACGCCCCTTGTTCACTATCTCAAATGACTCTAGGGATCCCAAGCCTTTGACTCCAGCGCACTTCTTGGTTGGTTCTCCACTCACTTCACTCCCGGAACCTGACTATTCCAAAGTCAAAATTGGTCGTTTGGGTAGATGGCAGCTGCTGCAAAAATTCACCCACTCTATATGGAAGAGGTGGTCAAGGGATTATTTGCACCAGTCATCAATCAGTTCAAATCAACTCATCATAGTGAATAAACGTTATAACAGTGGCCTCGGAAATTTCGGTAGGTCGAAGCAGAAATGGTAGCCTAAACCTACCTAAACGTATTGAAACATCAACGAAGAATACGATAAAGAAACTGTGAGCGTGATATAAGATGAATTTTTAAATTAAAGTAATTAGAACAGGGTAAGTGTGTTTTAAGTGAAAGTGCACGGGAAGATGGCAGAACAAGTGGAATAGCGAGAAAAGTTAAGTACAGCATTGGCCAGCAAGTTTTTGAATTTTTAAACAGTAAAGCGCTTAGTAAAAGGGGGGTAAAAAGTATATATATAAATATGTAAAGAGTGAGAGAGTGTATGTGAGGAAAAAGGGGAAAATTATTAATCAAAGTACTGGTTTCTAGCAAAAAAAAGTAGTTGTTAAAAGAATTTTGGTTAAATAAGTTTGTTTCTAATTGTTAAGAAAGAGTAAAAGAGAAAGAAGGGAATATTGCGTTGTGAATAAAATAAGATTTGGTTTAATATAAAAAATGTGTTAGAGTAAGTTATTACGTCATAACCATTTCCTATTCTGTGCTGAAAACCTTGTCTAACGTTCCGGGGAATTTTCTGAGTTTAAGGGTGGTCAGATAGCGGGATTATCAAAGTTTTTATAAGGGAAAGAGTGTAAAGGTTTCGATATTGAACCATAAAATATCGTGGTGGCCCTGGAGTTTCTTTTTGGTGTTTAAAAGGTAAGTAGCGGTATTATGACGGTAAGTAATATTCTGGCAGCAGTGAGTTTTATTATTATTATATTATTTTATTTTATAAGGGAAAAAGGTTTATACCGCTACAAGTGGTGACTACTGCCAGGATATTCGTATATATTATATGAATTAGACTTGTTTTGAGGCACAGAAAGTAGGATTTGGGTAACGGCATAAGTTGTGAAATTAGCGTATATATTTATGTTGGTTAAGTTTTGGTAGCGTTATTGTGTGTTTACTTTTACGGATTGCTAACGATTTTATGTGTGGGGTATTTTGATTTAAATTGAATAATTAGTGTGTGTTAGAAGGGTTATAGTGGGCGTTATATAAAGGGTATATTATAAATAATTTTTTTTAAACATGGCCGAGGTACAGGAAAACGGGGTAGGCCCATCATTAGCCGATATAATGAATTATATGATAAGTCAATTTGATGAAATAAGGGGTACTATAAATAAACGTTTTGACAAGAATGACAAAAAATGGGATAAGTTGATAGATTCAACAAAACAAATGAACAATGGTTATAATACTGAGAGTGTAGTGGTGACAGAAAACGGTAATTATGATGATGGTAAGTTAAGCGCTAATGAGAATATAAACAAGGAAGCAACAGTTAACAAGGTAAGTGAAAATAACGGAAATATGAATGATATATGATATATGATAATGAGTTAATTTAAGCGTAAAACAAGTGACAGTAAACAAGGTGAGTAATGTGGTTAATACAGTGAATAATATTAGTGATAATGAGAGTGTAAAATCAGTTGAGGTTAGAGGAGTAGCATTTAGTGTTTATGAGTTAGAAAGGGAGTACGAAGATAGTTTAAAGGTAGAGTGTGAACAGAGGGCAAAATTTTCCCGTGATGTGGGTGAAGCAGAGACTTCACGAATGTTTTTGGAGGACGAGAGTTCCTCGATAGTGTTTGTAGAAGATAAAAGATCTTCAAAATGTCCCTTCGTTTTTAGTGTATCTGGTAAGGCCAGATGGTGTTATAATAATGTGATATTGCCCTCTGAGTGGAGTGAGAAAGTGAGATGTGGTTGTGGAAGCGATTTTAAGAGAGAGAAAGAGGTAGTGATATTTAAGTTAAACAGAAGTTATGAAGGATTAGTTAAGGAGTTAAATAATGAGAGAATTATTATAAATAATAAAGACTTACCTTGTGTAGTAGCAAACAATGATTATATGGAGGTTGATAATAATAAACACTTACCTGTTGTGAGAGTTAGCGTACTAGTAATAGCTGATGACTATAACGATGAAAATATAAACTATGTAAGTGTGACAGAAAATACTAATGGAGACTGGACCAAAAATACTGATGTAGACATGGCATATGTAAAATAATAATGGGGGATGACCCTGGGGATTATTATGGTAAAATACATAAAAAAGATTTAAATGGTTATTACATAAATGGTAATCATATAATGTGTATAAATAAAAAAGAATTGTGTGGTAAGAAAATCAGACTAATTTTCGATGATGGCGGTTAAACATTTATTGCTCATGAACATTTAATTATTTGAGTTAATGGTAATTACTTGGCTGACTTATGTAATGAAGTGTGGTAAATAATAAAATGATGACGAAAGTTGTAAATAAATTTGTGTTGGTGTTAAATGTATTGTGTTAAGGGTATGTTGATATTTTGGTAGTGCAGCAGCTGATATGTTGTTGACATGTACTTTGTATGTTGTATGACCAATGTTTACAGTTATGATGGAGTTGACAACAACAACGTTTTATTTTGATGAATAATTGCTATAAATAAATTTTGTTATGAAATAAAATAAATGCAAGAGGTAATTGAATGGAGTGAACTTTTTGTGAATAGTATAAGGAAGTAACTTAGTGTTTTGATTATAATGTAATTAAAATTTATGAGAGAGGATTTTATTAAGGTAGAATCATTTTTAATAAGGTAATTAAAGTAGCTTAAACTGTTTTGAACAAATGAGGTAATTAAATTAAATTTGAGTAGGAATTAAATTAATTTAAAATGTGAATTTTAGTAGTGAACTGAAATTTATTTTATTTTGAATTGTGTAATAGATTTGTTACGTCTTCGACGCTCTCGAAAAGTTCTTGAGTTGATCTTACAACGTGAGGCTGGTAAGATATGAAATAACGTAATGGACTGTATTTTTTTAATTAACTGTTTATTTAAATTTATATGAAAATGATTGCATGGCCCGTGCAGTGTAGCGTGGCATACATTGCCAAAGTAGGAATGAAATTAGTCAATATATTAGATTAAAACATTATATAATATGTTTGTGTGTAAGGTAGTATTAAGAATTATGCGTAATAAGCACATAAAAATTATGATAAGTTGGAATCGTAAGATAGGTAAGAGAAATATTTGTAATATAAAAGTGCAAATTGCACGTAATAAGCAAGTAAAAATAATAATGAGTTTAAAACTGAAAACCAAATAAGAAATTGTTAATAAAAATCGGTATGGAGAACCATACATGACTTCCATATTCTAAGATTTATTTTTAAAATCATTTTCGAAATGAAATATTACCATAGAAACTACTTCTTTCTACTTACTGCTTCAGCCTTAACCACAGTACTGTGGTCACTAACATATACCACCTCACGTTATCGCACTCGATTTTCACTGATGATGGAAGTCAATGGCATTGCCGAAACGTCTGGTTTTGTAGAAAACATTGGACTACGGCCAAATATCCCGGGAAGGAATTTTAACAAAAACTACTTCTTTGTTGCCGATAACGTTGTACACATATATATAAAAAATATGCATAAAATTAATGGCTTGTATAAGTTAATGATTGATCTCCATTAAGTAGTGCTCAAGTTTCCAAAGTTTTAATATTATGATGTCCGTAATTAAAACATCAGAGCAGGTTTAGTGTGTATGAGGGTTCACCGTGGACAAACATTTTCAACATTTCCTATTGAGCGTTGCTTAGAATAAATCTGCGAATCTACAGTGTACGTTTCACAGAACAAACACGCGGAAAAGAAGGAGCGCTCCGAAGTCACTCATGGACCCTCAGCATCTTGCAGAGGGTTCATTCCCTAAAGACGAAAAGTCTGTCTATGAATCGTTCCTCTGTAAACACGTGCAGTTACACTGCCCAGCGATCCACAGGAAGCAAATCGCTATCCACGCTGGACACTTTTTCGGCTTGCATGCGTTATGTTGGTATGGGTTTGGCACTTTCCATTTAAAAACCGTGCAAATGTAAGAAAATAAACATGAATGAGGCCAGAAATAACACGAATTGTGTGTGTGTGTGTGTGTGTGTGTGTTCCCTGCCTTTTTATTGCGGTAGTGATAATAATAAAATGGAAACGTAAACAGTACATAACTGAGATATGCTTGCCTGCCACGCATGAAATATTTTCTCTTATACATGACTAGCAGAATACCCGTGCTTCGCTACGGAGTTTCACGTTGTACGTAATGAAAATGTTAGTTTAATTAAAGTAGGCTTCTTAAAAATAAATAGCTGTTGCCCACAAATTCGTTCGCGTGGTCTTCAATTTAATGCGATAATATAATTAGAACAGAATCTATTCTATTGGGTTGCCATAGTAACCAGATCTAATAGTTTTTTAAGACCGCAAAGGACCCCCCAAAGGATCGTATCGTAAAAAACACTTGTCCTATGTTGGTTCTCCCTTTGCGTAAAATATTTGTGCCAAGTTTGGTTGAAATCGGTCCAGTGGTTTAGGAGGCGATGTGGAAGACCCCAAAGAACCCCCAAAAGGACCCCATCGAAAAAACACCTATCCTATGTTGGTTCTCCCATTGCGTAAAATATTTGTGCCAAGTTTGGTTGAAATCGGTACAGTGGTTTAGGAGGAGATGTGGAAGAAACCTTCGGGGACGTGCGCACAACAACTCACCGAAGTTTCATCACAATCGGATGAATGGTATAGGAACGCATACGGGACAAACAAAGAAACATTCATTTTTATATATAAGATGTAAACTATACCACTTACTTGACATAAACTGTGATAGCTAAGCTAATGTACAACATATATGTATTAATTATACACATAAATGTTCCTCGATAGACACTGTATCTATTGGCGAAAACTTGAATAAAATCCGTTCAGTACTTCCTGAGATTAGCGATTTCAAACACACAGAGAAAACGGACTGACTTTACTTTATACTATGTACAGATTTACATTAAAATGAAAAAATTATAATTTTATTGCCTGGAAACAAAATTATTTTATTTTTACTTCCATATTCCTTAAGGAATGGAAGTATGGTGATGGCAAAAAAAAATCGTGTTCGAGATTATTGCAGATTCTGATTGTACTACACTCAAAACATGAAAAAAACTCGTTTTCCGAAAAGTGTCTGTGTGTGTGTCTGTCTGTGTGTCTGTGGTCTGTCTGTGTGTCTGTCTGTGTGTAGATTTTTTTTCTATGGCAAACGAGAACTGCCGCAAATTCAAACAGAATCAAATAATTTTTTGCATACAGCCCTGATTTGTAGAGTACTTGGTGAAGATCGGTTGAGGGAAAGGGGTAGTTTACCTGCAACGGTTTTTTTTATCAAGGGAAATTTTTTTTTTTTGGCAAACGATAACAGCCGCAAATTCAAATAGAATCAAATAATGTTTCGCATACAGCCCTGAATTGTAGAGTTCTCAAGACCTATTGTTTTTGGTGAAGATCGGTTAAGGGAAAGGGGTAGTTTACCTGTAACGTTTTATGTTTTAACAAGGGTATTTCCTATGGCAAACGATAACAGCCGCAAATTGAAACAGAATCAAAAGATTATTTGCATACAGCCCTAAATTGCAGAGTTCTCAAGCCCTATTGTTTTTGGTGAAGATCGGTTAAGGGAAAGGGATAGTTTACCTGCAGCGTTTTTTTATCAAGGGTATTTTCTATGGCAAACGATAACAGCCGCAAATTCAAACAGAATCAAATAATTTTTTGCATACGGCCGTGATTTGTAGAGTACTCAAGACCTATTGTTTTTGGTGAAGATAGGTTGAGGGGAAGGGGTAGTTTACCTGCAACGTTTTTTATCAAGCGTATTTTCTATGGCAAACGATAACTGCCGCAAATTCAAACAGAATCAAATAATTTTTTGCACACGTCACTGAATTGTAGAGCACTCAAGGCCTTTTGATTTTGGTGAAGATCGGTTAAGGGGAAGGGGTAGTTTACCTGCAACCTTTTACGTTTTAACAAGAGTAAAGTACTTGAAAATTCATTTAAACTTTTTCAAACAATGGTAATTGTTAAAAATAAAATAATTGTGTTGCCAGGCAATAAAATTATAATTTTTTCATTTTAATGTAAATCTGTACATAGTATAAAGTAAAGTCGGTCCGTTTTCTCTCTGTGTTTGAAATCGCTAATCTCAGGAAGTACTGAACGGATTTTATTCAAGTTTTCGCCAATAGATAGAGTGTCTATCGAGGAACATTTATGTGTATAATTAATACATATATGTTGTACATTAGCTTAGCTATCACGGTTTATGTCAAGTAAGTGGTATAGTTTACATCTTATATATAAAAATGAATGTTTCTTTGTTTGTCCCGTATGCATTCCTATACCATTCATCCGATTGCGATGAAACTTCGGTGAGTTGTTGTGCGCACGTCCGCGAAGGTTTCTTCCACATCTCCTCCTAAACCACTGTACCGATTTCAACCAAACTTGGCACAAATATTTTACGCAACGGGAGAACCAACATAGGATAGGTGTTTTTTCGATGGGGTCCTTTTGGGGGTTCTTTGGGGTCTTCCACATCGCCTCCTAAACCACTGGACCAATTTCAACCAAACTTGGCACAAATATTTTACGCAAAGGGAGAACCAACATAGGACAAGTGTTTTTTTCGATAAGATCCTTTGGGGGGTCCTTTGGGGTCTTCCACGTCTCCACCTAAACCATTGGACCGATTTCAACCAAACTTGGCACAAATATTTTACGCAATGGGAGAACCAACATAGGACAGGTGTTTTTTTCGATACGATCCTATGGGGGGGTCCTTTGCGGTCTTAAAAAACTATTAGATCTGGTTACTATGGCAACCCAATAGAATAGATTCTGTTCTAAATATATTATCGCATTAAATTGAAGACCACGCGAACGAAGTTGTGGGCAACAGCTATTTATTTTTAAGAAGCCTACTTTAATTAAACTTTATTAATTAAACTAACATTTTCATTACGTACAACGTGAAACTCCGTAGCGAAGCACGGGTATTCTGCTAGTCATGTATAAGAGAAAATATATCGTGCATGGCAGGCAAGCATATCTCAGTTATGTACTGTTTACGTTTCCATTTTATTATTATCACTACCGCAATAAAAAGGCAGGGAAGACACACACACACACACACACACACACACACACACACACACACACACACACACACACACACACACACACACACACACACACACACACACACACACACACACACACACACACACATACACACACACACACACACACACACACACACAATTCGCGTTATTTCTGGCCTCATTCATGTTTATTTTCTTACATTTGCACGGTTTTTAAATGGAAAGTGCCAAACCCATACCAACATAACGCATGCAAGCCGAAAAAGTGTCCAGCGTGGATAGCGATTTGCTTCCTGTGGATCGCTGGGCAGTGTAACTGCACGTGTTTACAGAGGAACGATTCATAGACAGACTTTTCGTCTTTAGGGAATGAACCCTCTGCAAGATGCTGAGGGTCCATGAGTGACTTCGGAGCGCTCCTTCTTTTCCGCGTGTTTGTTCTGTGAAACGTACACTGTAGATTTGCAGATTTATTCTAAGCAACGCTCAATGGGAAATGTTGAAAATGTTTGTCCACGGTGAACCCTCATACACACTAAACCTGCTCTGATGTTTTAATTACGGACATCATAATATTAAAACTTTGGAAACTTGAGCACTACTTAATGGAGATCAATCATTAACTTATACAAACCATTAATTTTATGCATATTTTTTATATATATGTGTACAACGTTATCGGCAACAAAGAAGTAGTTTTTGTTAAAATTCCTTCCCGGGATATTTGGCCGTAGTCCAATGTTTTCTACAAAACCAGACGTTTCGGCAATGCCATTGACTTCCATCATCAGTGAAAATCGAGTGCGATAACGTGAGGTGGTATATTTAGTGACCACAGTACTGTGGTTAAGGCTGAAGCAGTAAGTAGAAAGAAGTAGTTTCTATGGTAATATTTCATTTCGAAAATGATTTTAAAAATAAATCTTAGAATATGGAAGTCATGTATGGTTCTCCATACCGATATTTAACAATTACCATTGTTTGAAAAAGTTTAAATGAATTTTCAAGTACTTTACTCTTGTTAAAACGTAAAAGGTTGCAGGTAAACTATACCTTCCCCTTAACCGATCTTCACAAAAATCGAAAGTCCTTGAGATCTCTACAATTCAGGGACGTATGCAAAAAAATTATCTGATTCTGTTTGAATTTGCGGCTGTTATCGTTTGCCATAGAAAATACGCTTGATAAAAAACGTTGCAGGTAAACTACCCCTTCCCCTCAACCGATCTTCACCAAAAACAATAGGTCTTGAGTACTCTACATATCACGGCTGTATGCAGAAAATTATTTGATTCTGTTTGAATTTGTGGCTGTTATCGTTTGCCATAGAAAATACCCTTGATAAAAAAACGCTGCAGGTAAACTACCCCTTTCCCTTAACCGATCTTCACCAAAAACAACAGGTCTTGAGAACTCTGCAATTTAGGGCTGTATGCAAATAATCTTTTGATTCTGTCTGAATTTGCGGCTGTTATCGTTTGCCATAGGAAATACCCTTGTTAAAACATAAAACGTTACAGGTAAACTACCCCTTTCCCTTAACCGATCTTCACCAAAAACAATAGGTCTTGAGAACTCTACAATTCAGGGCTGTATGCGAAATATTATTTGATTCTGTTTGAATTTGCGGCTGTTATCGTTTGCCAAAAAAAAAAAATTCCCTTGATAAAAAAAACCGTTGCAGGTAAACTACCCCTTTCCCTTAACCGATCTTCACCAAAAACAATAGGTCATGAGTACTCTACAAATCAGGGCTGTATGCAAAAAATTATTTGATTCTGTTTGAATTTACGGCAGTTATCGTTTGCCATAGAAAAAAAATCTACACAAGACAGAAATACACACACACACACACACACACACACACACACACACACACACACACACACACACACACACACACACACACACACACACACACACACACACACACACACACACACACACACACACACACACACACACACACACTTTTCGGAAAACGACTTTTTTTCATGTTTTGAGTGTAGTACAATCAGAATCTGCAATAATCTCGAACACGATTTTTTTTGCCATCACCATACTTCCATTTCCTTAAGGAATATGGAAGTAAAAAATTACATGAATTTTAATAAAACTTTCTAGTGTTATTTATTACGATTACACGCTCATTAAAGTATAACATTACAACATTAAGATAGGTTCATACCATTATATAAAATGTCACCCAAGAACGTGTGTCCTCGAACATAATCATTTAACGATTTAAAAAAAATAACTAGTAATATAGTAAATGTTATTTCGAATTGTTGTGTAGTATAAAAGCACAACTGGCGCTCAACAGGTAATAAATTTGTAAATGAAGTGTAATCGTAATATTAATATAATAATATATCAATAATAATAATTTAAGTAATAAATAAAGCGTAGCATAACTGGGTATCACCAATAATAGTTATTTTAGAATATAATATAATAAATACGAAATAATTTAACATGGCAGCACCAGGAGGTTTTGATATGGAAGCACTTCAAAATATGATGCGTGCCTGGGTAGACAAAGTAAGTATAAAACAAAAAGAAGATAATAGAAAACAAATGGAAGAATTAAATCAGAATATGAATAAACAAACAGAAAGTTAAATGATAAACTAAATAAACAAACGGAGGATTTAAAAGAAGATTTAAATAATACACTAAGCGAATTAAAACTAGAAATCACAGATAGTACGATGCAGTTAACTGATAAAATTAGCGACACAGATACCCGCATAAGTGAATTAGACAATAAGTTTAGGAAAGCCCTGCATGAACATTCTGTTAGGTTAGAGAATAAGCATAAAGAATTACGTATAGAATGGAGGAAAGATTTCACAGACATTCATAAACAAATAAATGACGGGGTAAATGAACAAATGAATGTGAGAAAGCATGAACAAGACAGTAAAATACAGGATGTTCATGATCTGCTACAAGTGACCACTAGTAAAACAAATGAAATCGAATCGCGCATACTTGTAATAGAGAACAAGATAGAAGAAACTTCCAAGACTGCGAAAGATTGTCCTGGAGAGGTGTCCAATATAAAAGATCACGTGAAGAGTGAAATGGCTCAACTTCGGGAGGAATTACGGAAACGTCCAGCACCGATGATGATGTATCCAGCACCCATAGAAGATAGAATCAAGCTGACTTTTGCAGGTAATAAATGGGAGAACAGTATGGAGTTTTTGGTCAACTGCGAGAAGGAAATGGAAAGATTGGTAGTGCCATTAGTGATAACGATAAAATAGCCTTTGTTACTCGACATTTTAAAGAGTCAGCAGCACAATGGTATACCATAATACGTGATAACGTTACAAATTATCAACAATTCCGAGATGCATTCGAAAATTGATATTGGAATATTCATACACAACGGCAAATACGTGATCAACTAGAATACCGGAGATATAATATTCACGGTCGTCAAAGTATGGAACAATATACAATCGCACAGACTAAATGAATGAAACATCTTAAACCTAAGTTTTCGGAGTATGAGATAATATCTAAACTATCTTACCATTTTCAGAAAAATATCCAACTTGCTGTATACACACAGGGTATTAAAACAATAGAAGAATTTTTAATACTTGTAACTCAATCCGAGAATATCACTCGCGGAGAAAACACTCAGCACAATTATCAACCACAAGGTAATTATAACCGTAATTACAGCCGTGATGACAATAAACCCACAACATCACATACAGTAAACAGATCACCAATACAGCACATGGTAAATTAGTCTACTGTAAATTACGCATGCCAGACAACGACACCACGAGCAGAATGCGATGAACAGGTGGAACGGCGAATGCAGCAAAATAACAGAAGCGAAAATGGAGGTTACCTTTGGCCCAATACAAACAAACGGTTTCCAAAGCCATATGAAAGGGGAGTAAACGTGGTAAAAATAAACAATGCATCAAAGAAACAATGTACAGAGGAAGAGGCGAGTTCACCCTAGACTTCAAAACAATTACTTAGAAAATACAAAAGGCGGTATACAATAAACAATATCTATCCAGTCGACCTAAGAGACGAATTGCTTAGTACAGACCAGGATATAAGCCTAGAGGAGCATGCTCACACAAAGTGCCCTATTGTTAATGTGTATATCCACAATTGTCTAATTAAAATGTTAGTAGACACCGGTAGCCAGCTATCAGTTCTAAACGCCACTTGGGTTCATCAAAAAATAAAAACATTTTAAAAAACACTCCGATGTTACCTGTAAATAACATGAATATTACAACTGCTACAAATAAACGAGAAAAAGTTAAACAACAAGCATATGTAACCACGACATATGCAAAATTAGCTGTAGAATGTCCAATGATTATCATGAATAAGTTGATATATGATGGTATTATAGGAATTGATTTATTGAATGTGCTAGATGCTAAGGTTGATATCAGTAATAATAAGATAATATGTAATTATAAGGGTGTTCAACATAATGTAAAAATGAAAGAAGAAGAAAGACAGTATAAGGTAAGTAAGACACCTATTGTCTTAACTAAACCAAAGGTTCAATATGCACTAACTCTCGTTTGTTAAGGTTGATTTTAGCCATCGGGGAGTACTCATTCATCATCAAATACTGCAAAGGGAAGGATAATAGCGTTGCAGATATTTTAAGTCGTTATATTCCAGAAGAATACGAAGAGAGATACGATAAGGAGGACAATGAAATATGTCTTTTTACCTATTAAATTCAAAGCTAGCAATGAAGTAAAAGGAATGCTACACAAATTTAGCAGACGAACAAAATCGGTATGTTACAGTGAGAAATTTAATAAATCATCTCAACTACCAGTTCAGTATAAAGTACATAACAACATTCTTTTCAAATTAATAAAGTATGATTGGAAAGTTGTGTTTTCTAATGAAATGTTACATAAGCTAATCAAACCAACTCGTGAGAGCTTAGCTCATGCATCAGCAATAAAGTGTTATTTATCCTTTAACGAAGATTTTACAATTAATAATATGTGGAGGAAAATTAAAATTGAATTAAGGAAATGATATGATTGCCAGACGGCTAAGCAACCAAATCTGCATACCTATGTGGAGATGCAGAGTATACAGAAAGAAGCGAAGGGAGAATTAATTGCAGTGGATTTTTTGGGTTGGGGCCCTTACCACGATCAAATCGGGGGGGGGGGGGTAAAACACATACTAGTCTGTATAGACGTGTTTTCCAAAGCAGTTCATCTGTATCCAATTATGCGACCCACAACTAAAGCTGTCTTAAAAATTCTATTACAAAAGTATATTCCAAAACATGGTAAAATGAAAAGGATTCTTAGTGGTCAAGGAGTGCAATTTCTGAGTGAGGTATGGAGAGTAGAATATTAAGAGAAAACGGAATACAACCCATACTCACGTCCATCAGACATCCACAGGGAAATTTAGCCGAAAGAGTGAACAAGGAGTTAGGTAAATATTTACGAATCTACGCCATAAACAACATAATAGATGGGCAGAATATTTATCGTTCTTTGAAAAAGCTATTAATGAAAATTACAGTGAAGCTATGAGTTATACACCGATAGAGATTGAAGATCGCCAACCCAATCGATTCTGGGGAAAGTATGTTCAGAAACCTGATAATCAGAACGTACCAGTCCCATTAAGCATTAAAATTGCAAATGCGAAACGGAGAATTATAAAAAAAGGTAATGAGAGAATAGAGAGATTTAACAGGATGCACAAGTTGCTGAAGTTTAATGTTGGAGAGAAGATATTGTTAAAGACAAATCCAGTAGGGAAGCGTAGTGATAATACTGCAAAAAAATTCTTCAGATTATACGATGGAACGTACACTTTGCAAAGACAGATCGGACAACAAACTTTCATCGTATATGACGACATAAGACTGAAAGAAGTAGGCAAATACCACGCCAGCTCTTTAAGAAAATTCTATGAATAAATAACTAGGTCGCTACGACAATTAAAGATGAACGCCACTTAAAGCGGATATAATGGAACAAGCCAACTCAACATGGATGGGGGGAGAGAATAATTGTTCAGCCCACCACACATAAGGGTAAATTGAATAATAAACTAGTCATTATTATTTGAACTAAATGTAAATAAATGTGCTTGATAACAAAACAAAACAAAAACAAAAAAATAGAAAAAAAAAGTTATAGACCATTATCTAATGTAGATGACAAAACAAATATTTAATAAACCAGTTATTAAATTTTTTTTATTAAGCAGGGGAATAATGCAACAGTACAATTATGTTGAGTACTGTGCATTGCATTGAGTATTTTAAATAAGCAATTAGAAGATATAAATAACGCATTTGAATAATAATAATCATTCAGCCTGCAATATAAATTGTAATGGAAACACCTGACTTCCGTGTTAGGACAGGGAGCAAAGCAGCTGCTCTCTGCATGTGTGTACACAAGTAAGTGTATGTGTGTGTGTGTGTGTGTATGTGACGACCGGTTCATTCATGAAAGGCGCCACCCTTTTGATAACGATATAAATTAATTGTATTTAATTAATTTACTATACTCCGGGCCACCTTTTGAACAGACTAAAGCGGAAGTGATGTCGTCGCCTCGTCACACTCGCCTTGGTTGCCAAATGAACCAGCGCACGATTCAAAGTTGTGCTCTATCACTACAATACAGCACACTGTAACCCATGTGGTCAAGATATTCACAGGGTAAGTAAGTGCGGCAGCTCCGCCTTGGCGACAGCATTGCCATATCTCGTGCTGACAGGTGTGCGCCCCCCTGGCCTCTCCTACCATCTGACAACACTGCACTGTAGGCGCTGCCCCTTTCACCCGCACCTTCCCCTGGCCTACTCCCTCACTTCCGCTTTAGTCTGCTCAAAAGGTGGCCCGGAGTATAGGCTTGTGTGTAGTGAAAAACTGAAGACACCAAAATGTGTGTTAAAATAACACAAACACACAGATAAAAAATAGTGCGAAACGAACAAAAAGTGAAATGATAAGTTAAAATTTAATAGTAATTAGAGTAATTAAGGCAAAGAGAAACGGTTTTGTGCATGATGATTAAAAATTACCGATCGAAGGAATATCGTATAATGTGTCAAAGACTTCGCAATTCACGAAGACGAGCAAATGAAGTGTCATTAGAAAGTGGGATTAAAAGTGACGCGCTCGACAACTGTGAACAGGCAGAATATTGTCGAGACATGATTTCGGTGTCTTGGGTATAAATACGAGGACGTACAATCATTGCTCTCTTACTCGTCAGACCATCATAGCAGCCGGAGGCGCTGTCCAAGGACTACAACTTTTTTTGGTTCAATCATCAGGACTGCCGGAGGCTATGTCCAACTACTAGAGCAGCCACTGCAGCAGAGTACGAGCAGCTAATGCAGCAGGGTACGAGCAGCTAATGCAGCAGAGTACGAGCAGCTAATGCAGCAGAGCCAGAGCAGCTAATGCAGCAGGGTACGAGCAGCTAATGCAGCAGAGTACGAGCAGCTAATGCAGCAGAGTACAAGAATCCACTGATCCAGAGTACGAGCAGCCAATGCAGCAGAGTACGAGCATCCAATGAAGCAGAATACGAGAATCCAGTGACGAGGGACTACAAGACTCCACGACTACCCGACTCCAGGACTTCCACGACAATAAGGGTCATTCGTATCCAGGATGAAGAGGACATGCTTCAGATGCACCACACAAATAACAAGGTGACAAATAACCATGTATTCATAAGAAACTAAGACTAAATCAAAAGACTTTAAATATCAAAAAAAAAGAGAAAAAGAATAGACAATTAGATTCTAAGATGATTCAAATAACTGTATAATTGTAAATGTGTTGTGGTTGTACATTAAGTACCATAATATGAGAAGACTGTTAAACAATAAAAGTTAGCAGTAACTGTAAATTCAAAATCTATAATTATTAATAATAAATGACAACCTCATTAGAGGAAGTAACAGTAAATAACGCAGATGCAGTTATGAAGAGAATTTAGTAGTTATAAAGAAAACAAGAATAAATTAGATAATTAAAAGATTAAATAAAATAATAATTGAGCTAGCTGAGAGCAGTAGAAAAATACGTTTGTGTGTAAGGTAGTATTAAGAATTATGCGTAATAAGCACATAAAAATTATGATAAGTTGGAATCGTAAGATAGATAAGAGAAATATTTGTAATATAAAAGTGCAAATTGCACGTAATAAGCAAGTAAAAATGATAATGAGTTTAAAACCGAAAACCAAATAAGAAATTGTTAATAAAAAAATTACATGAATTTTAATAAAACTTTCTATTGTTATTTATTACGATTACACGCTCATTAAAATATAACATTAGAACATTAAGAGAGGTTCTTACCGTTATAATACATAATGCATAATAAAAATTATGTAAAGGGTAATCGGTCACATTCTTAACATCCAGTGGTTAACTATTCTAAAAGGATTGCACAGAAACATAAAATTCATATAGGATAACTTGATCACCAACGATTAAATACATTTTGTGACGGAAATACAAGGCGTACTTGAAGTACATAATTGATTACATACAAATAATCTTCCTGAAAACAATACACCAGATTTTCTCATAACCATAAAGCACCCATACACATAAATGATTACTACTTACAGAAAACTCCAGATGTTTTCATGCCAAGTAGTCTGACTGGTAGAGCACGGATATCCTGACTCTGATACCTTGGGCCTACCACTAAAGGATGATCTGCATAACTTGGTATTACTGTCACATTCATACCTTTTGTAGTATCACCTTCAATCTGAACGTGCTGATACTGATGTCTGCATTCCATTTCGCATAATTCTATAAAAAAGAGTTAAATATAGGATCCACTACATACAATTTTGTAGTTTGGAGGCTAAAGTAAACAATTACTGAAGTATAATTAAATAAAATAACTTTTGGCCTCATGTTACATCACTTCAGTGATTTGGAAGTTATTATTTTTGGATGTTAATAACTTTGCTAAACAAGTCTATTACATGATTAAACCTAGTTTTACAAAGGATGGGCCAATAATGCAAGTGGAACTCTAGAATAGGCCTAATTTATTCTTGTGTGAAGCTAAATGACACAATTTTAGTTTTATTTACTTTAATTAAAAGATTATTAATTGCATTTATGAACCTTGGTTTTTCTTAATAATAAGACAGTTTCTTTTAATAGATTCTTATAGCTAATCACCAGAGTCTGAGTCCCTATACCGTTAAAACCAGTAAATATCCAACTACTGGTTTGTAAATAGAGTCCCGCTAATCTGAAATAATTGGGACCGCAGCCTTTTCGGATTAGCAAATTTTCGGAGTAACCGGAATCGCTTTTACAATATGTACAAAATGCAAATCAAACACACAAGCATGTCAGTTATTTGTGCAGCAGTGTAGGCCTAAGTAAGATTACGCAGTAATATGTAAGTTACGCAGAGATAACTTCGGTTGGTGACTATGGACGGGTGAGGATTCTGGTAGACAACAGAGCTGGCACTAGCAGTTTAAAAGTGCTCGCAATCATTGTTCACTACTCCAGAGAGCGTTCTGCAGTTTTTAGTGCGTGCTAGTGCTGTTTTCGTTAGCTTAATGTTGGACAATTTTGAGACATAAAAAATGTACTTCGTGTTCGTTAAAAGACAAATTCCAAGTTTTAAGACATTTGGATAATGGGTAAAGTGCATCAAAATTAGCTGCGCAATTCGGCATTGGGGTGACATAAAGGCAATTTTCCTACCAGCAAATGTCACTCCTTTACTGCAGACTATGAACCAAAATTTAACAAATTTGACTCTAATTAAATTTGTTATGCCCCACGTTCTTTGGGAGCCATTTATATTTAATGCAATTATGCTAATTTAAGCGGATTATTAAATTATTCAATTAATTTGAATATTTATCAGATCAATACAATTTACACAAGTATGCTATTCTGACACTTCAATGGGTGATTTGAGTGTATGCACTGTTAATTAGCATAATTATTGAGACTCTTTGTAAGCAATAAGATAATTTCTTTAAACATGACAAATTAATTATTCGAGGTTAATTGCAATAATGAACGCAAGATATATATATATTGTAACATTGCCAAACCCTGATCACATTTGATATAAATAAGTATGTAAAAAATGCCAAGAAACCATATATTTTGATAGATAAATGATAACGAGAATGAAAGTAGTAAATATAATCAATAGTGAAGGAGGAAGAATACAACCAAAGGTGGTTACAAAACAAGAAAATACGAACTAGACTGACAGACAACTGACATTGACCCAACCCCAGAGATTGGCCAGATATTAACCAAAGTAAAGCGAGATAAGAAGACAGTGAAGAAAAAAGAAAATAAAAAATTACATGGCCATAACAATTAACTCACAAGATTGTTTTAAAAGAGCATAATTTTTTATTATTGTTAATAATTTATGTTTAAATTTTTATTAGTGGTAACTTGTAAATGACAGTATCTCAGCAATTGTTATACATAAAAAAAAACGTGTAGATATGATTGTATGTATATCCTTATCTATAGGTGATGTGTCAGCTGTTATGTTTAAAATTACACTCATACAGACAGGGAATAGAAATGTGTGCGTGATTCAATCAGAGAACAAATTGTATATCCTACTATATACTTTGGAACTTTTACTAAGATTATTTCAGCAGTATGTATATTATTTCAGCATTATGTGTTTGAAAGTATAAGGTTTTGGAGAGTTTATTTATTCGCTAATATTATTGCTGTTGCTACAGATGTAGTATGTTTCAATTAACACAATATATTTTAACATTATTAAATTGTTGTTATTATTACTAATTATGACATTTCAGACCAATTTTTATCACTTTAATGACAATATATACAAAGTTATGTTTTATTTGAAGGATGTATTTACAATACCATGTTGTTTGCATATTATAAAATGATATGTGACAGTCTGAAGTTAACAAAAGAGACATGAACTCATTAGATACAAAAACTTTGTAATAATAGTGAGATCGTGAGAAATATAAGGGTAATTAGAGATAGGTAGGGAGTGACAAAGATGAACAGTGAAGTGATAAGTGTAATAAAATAAACAGCATATAATCTTAAGAAAAAAGAGTTAAACAAGTGTGACAAACCCAAAATATAAGCACATGTTAAATGAGCAATTAAGTCAAGTATATTAGACTGAAAGACACAGAATAATTGTGAATGTAAAAAACAGAAAAAATATTATCTCAGTATAAAAATCACCAGGGTGATTACTGTTATAAAAGAGATGGTGTAGATATAACACTCACCAAATTTGTTCATTTGTTAATTTAAAGAAAGAAGTTACTGGCTTAATGTTTAAGGCAATAAATACCAGAAGAAATAGTTTTACAGTAATATGTTAGTAGGTTTTAAGTAAGTAAGGAATTTATAAAGAAAATAATAGCAATACCTTTATAAGAAATAATAGGCAAAATATATTAATTATGTGTAACGAAAGGGAACATGGCAGAATTATATTAAAACTTAGAAATAAGTAAATTATGTATTAACATAGTATTATCAATTTTGGACTAAAACATTAATACATGACTTAGACCAATCTTGTAAGATATCAAACTAATCTTTGAAAGAAAATAGGAACATCTATGTAAAGATTACAACCATTGAAATTATCCCCAAGTAAATATAGCCATTATAAAATATTTATTCAAATTAAACAAAAAATTCAAAGTTTGATAACAATGTGTTTATTTTGAGATCGACCAGGTAGAATAATTACGTTACCATGGAAACTGTGGAGTAACAAGCAAAAAATACCGTTAGATTTTTTACTGAATGTATGACGCTTTAATGGTATAGACGCTAATTTTCGAGTGACCAAAATTGTCAATTAAAACATAGCAAATATCAGAAAAAGTTACTACTAAGTGTATACCAAGACATAAGACAAGGACTGGAATCATATTATTGAAGTTGAGACCAAATTAACGAAAAAAGAAAATAAATTACTACCAATTAAACTGGAAAAGATGCCTGATGTCCTGAACCCAGCAAATTAAAGAAGATTATAGTATAACCCATGAATAACAGATCGTATGAATTCGCCATAACTACGGAAGTGATAAGTACCTCTAAAATTACCCAAAATATATAAATAAACTCACGTTAATTATCTCACTAAAGGTCGAAATCTCACTGAACTGAAATTAATTACTTTCAGAGATTAAAAAGAATACTAAGTCACTGACAATTTATAAACTAACCAATATAAACTGTTGTTAATGATCCATAACTTGTAAACACTTTTACTACACTGCGCTAAACAAATTATACCTACACAATATGTTAGTTAAGTTTACTTGATGTAAGGGTGTGTATTTTTATTGTTTTAACATTTGTAATCCTTTGAACGTAACCTCAAGAACCTATGACAAACCAACATTAATAACTTGTATACAATTTTCAACAGACGCCATCATTAAACGTCTGATTATCAATTCAAATATCGATTGTCAAACCCTGTAATTGTCTCATATAAACAACCGGAGCATTTGTATTAGAATAATTTGTATTAAATGAATAACAATCACTAATAAAAAATGTGTAAGTATTGAGTGTAACCACGGTGTTATAATTTCATTAGGAGGTGCACAATATCTTATGTACATTTCAGCAGACGACTAACGATTTACACAGCACACACAACGAATTGCTGAATGCTACAGTTGGCCTAGGCGGGCGGAAATATTTGAATTATTCAAACCGCCTGAGCTGCGCTGGTCATACACCTTTGAATTTTATTTTAATTGTTTTAAGAAAACAATTTGGCGCCACCGGGATTTTCTCACCCCTAGTGAACATCAAGACCTGGTTATTCGTACGTTCGCAACGGACGAAATCTGCGGAAGTTGCACGCAGTTGAACTACGGATCGAGAAGACACGTTACACCCATTACACACAAATTGAACATTATCCACATTTTACAGAGTAAAACGGTAGCCGTTCACACGTCTACATTACAGAGTGGCGCGCCAACTAGTAGGGCTAGAATAATAAAGAAATTACACAATTAAACCCTATAAATTCTAGCGGCGATTACGAAAGGTTACAATATGCACACCAGAGGAGTGTCGAAAAAATTGGCAAAGGAGAAGGAGATGGAAGAAAACAGAGGGGAAGAAGAGGAAGGAACACCGACTGAAGAAGTGGAGACAATAATAACCACAACAGAACCAAGCCAAGACGAAGAAACGGAATTACAGGCAGGCGACAAGGGAGAATTTAGAGGAGACCCGAACATACTAAAATTAATGGAAATGATGAATAATAATTTGAAGGAGATGAACAATAAATTCAACAAGAATGAAGAGAGTTTGAAGGAGATGAACAATAAATTCGACAAGAATGAAGAGAGTTTGAAGGAGATGACCAATAAATTTGACGGAATGAAGAAAGAAACAAACGAAAATTTTAAAAAACAGGAGGACAATTTTCAGAAACAGAAGGAAGAATTGAGACAAACCATTAACAAGAATAATGAAATATTACAACAACGATTGATGGAGGAAATTCAGCAAAGAAATGAAGATTTGAAGGAAGAATTGAAGGAACAGCTGAAGGAGGACCACGAGAAAAATAAAGAAGAAATGAAGCTGCAGATGGCACACCAATTAATGGAGTACCGAGAAGAAGCAAAACAGCAGGTTACGGAAATCAATGACAAATTAGAGGAAACGTTGGAGAAGCTAGAGAAGACCAACGAAAATGTTTCTGGAGTCCGCAAGGAAGTACTCGATAAAATGAACCGTCTCGAAGGAGAAAATAAGAGAAGAATTGAGGAAGGTCATGAGGAAACAGTCAGAAAATGTACCCAGATAGACCAGGACATACACCAAGTCCGGGAAGAAAACCAGAAAGAGGTAGCGGCTGTACGAACAGACTTGGGAGAACGAATGGAAGGAGTTTACAGTAACTTAAATAAAGTAGATAGCAAAGTAGACAAAAACCAACAGAGGATTGACGAAATGCGCAGAATAGAAGAGTCATTACGGGAAGAAGTGGATGCCTGGCGTGACCGACCATGTAATAATAATCATGTCATGAACACAGACAACAGAGATACTATTAATTTCCGTAATTATAAAAGAAACCCTATTGAATTCTTGAAGAGGGTAGAAGAGTTAATCATCAAGAATCGAGAGACTCGATGGACTACAATAAGAGGGATGTTGGACGAAATGTTCAAGGAGACATACGACAACTGGTGGACTGCCACTCGACCAGACATCCAAAACCTTCAAGACTTTAAGACTCAGTTCAAGGCTAAATACTGGTCTGAGTCAACTCAGAATATGGTCCGCAATAACCTGAGCAATGGAAGGTATGAAAACCAGAATGGACAATCCCTTACCTCCTACTTCTTGGGAAAAATCTGCATGGCCAGGAATTTGGAGCCACGTATACCTGAAGAGTGTCTGGTAATACAGTTATCTTACCACTACGACGACGCCATCCAAAAGGCACGGATGTACAGCCAGGTAAAGACCATCCAAGATATGGCTAGCTTACTGGAAAGCCATGAACATGAGTGGCAGTACAGGAAAAATAGAGGGTACAGTTTCAGAAATAATAGAACCAATGAGGGACAATTGTCACAGAATCAACAGGGAGATAATAAGCCACCGGTAAATAACCCTAACAATTACCAAGGGAACACACGGGGCAATAACGCGCCCAGAAATTTTAACAGAAGTGGAAACCATAATAATAACAACTTCAGGAACAACCACAGGGGTAATTTCCCGTCGAATGGTTACAACAACAATTATCGCCCTGGAAACAACAGTAATCAGAACAATAATCCAGGATACCGGCCACAGGTAAATTACATAAGGGGGCAAAGACAAAGGAGCCCAAGAAGAAACTATCCCTCATCTAACTATCGGCGAACGTACTATAACCAGGTACCCGATACGAGAAGTCACCCATTCGAAGAAGATCACAGGCACAGCGTGGATAACCGGAATAATCAACAGGAGCCGAACGCTAACCAACCATCAAACACTACTGATGTTGGGGGCAATGAGGTCAACCCTCATTTAAACGCTTAAGGCCAGTGAAAACTGCGGACAGCCCATCACTGGACCAATCTCTGGGTGAATATAAGACAACACATGACAAGAAGATCACAATAATATGTACTAATTATTTGAAAAATATAAGGGACGATTTGATCGAAGAATAATCAAAACTAAAGAAGAAAGAAGAATAATCAAGTCCACTGAAGAATTTATAAACTTAGCTTACCACGACTTTATGGAAGCTACCCCATACACAATGATGTTTGAGCGGCCACCGCCTAGAGAGATAACCGATATGATCCAATTCCCCACCAACACCGAATATCAATTCGAGAAAAAAAGATTCTATAACCGAATAGCCGAAAAGGTAGAGCAACAAAAGAATAAATACGCTAAGAACCAGAAAAAGACTATTAAGTACGAGGTAGGAGAAAGGGTACTGTTAAAAAACAGAGAATTACCCAGCTCCATAGAAGGCATCACTAGAAAGTTACTATTATTATACGTGGGACCATACACTATAACAAAAGACAAGGGCAATAACACTTACGAGATCACTCACCCCGTCACCAAGAAAATAAAGGGGGTATACAATCAAGCCTCAATTAAGAAATATTATGACAATCAACAATAACTGCAAAAAAACAATTTAAAGCAAAAAACCAACAAAAATACTTTAAATAAAGAAAAAAATAACGTGACAAACAAACAAGTCTGCCAATGTCATAAAGAAAAGATCTCTAAAGAATGTCAAAATTCCAAAACATTCGTAAGTACAGCTTACACTAAGCATTAGAGAAACCATTATGATGAATAAAAAATTGTAAAAAATCAAAAAAGATATGTAAGAAAAGCTTACCCAAATATCTCAATAATATTTTAGAACAAGTAAAAATGGAGAGATAAAAGTCACAAGGCATTCAGATAAAGTAAGAGCAACCAACTTACTACAATATTTAAATAAAAATTAACAATAGAGGAGTGTAGTTACAAAACATTCCTACAAAATAAGGTTAAATTACCATAATATTTAGCCAAAAAATGAGGCATAAAAAGCATAACATACTGTAAAGGAATAAGCTACAAAAAAATTCCTAACTAGTAAGAAGCCATAACTTACTATGATATTTAAAAATTATGAAAAAAAAAAAAAATCGATCAAAATGATCAGCTTCCACAACTATTTAGAAAGAGGGGAAGCAAAATTACCCAAACCAATGATCACAAAACAATATAAATGAAATAAACGTTCTAAGAGTTATAATGTGAAATGAGATGAAACAAAGAGTAATTAAAAATGAATAAAAATGTGAATTGTATCAATAAAAAACAATGCTTCAAATAGTATCTATAAAGAAAGATGAAACAATATATGACTCGAACTGAGCTATAATGAAGTATAAAAGTAAAAGATTCCCAACAAATATTATGATTATGATTATTATTATTATTATTTTGAGTCACGAGTTGACTATATTTAAGAATTATTAATTGAGATTGTCTGTTGAATGAACCAGCAATCATTTTACTGAGCAGGGATGATGTTCCCCTGATATCAGTATAAGAGTAGTTTTGATGAAAAATAAGATTTATAGGGAATAAGTTATAATAAAAAATCAATAAGCCAGTTCGCAATGTGAGAAAATAATGAAGAAAAGACTAAGAAGAATAGAAATAAAAGATACCGAATTAATTATAAAAAATGAATGAGAAGCAGAAGAATTAAAAAAAAAAAAAAAAAATTTGATACGATACAATTGATAATTTCATCAAACTTAAATTCACGTTTTATAAAATGATCAATTTTGGTGGAAGGGCATTATATAACATTGCCAAACCCTGATCACATTTGATATAAATAAGTATGTAAAAAATGCCAAGAAACCATATATTTTGATAGATAAATGATAACGAGAATGAAAGTAGTAAATATAATCAATAGTGAAGGAGGAAGAATACAACCAAAGGTGGTTACAAAACAAGAAAATACGAACTAGACTGACAGACAACTGACATTGACCCAACCCCAGAGATTGGCCAGATATTAACCAAAGTAAAGCGAGACAAGAAGACAGTGAAGAAAAAAGAAAATAAAAAATTACATGGCCATAACAATTAACTCACAAGATTGTTTTAAAAGAGCATAATTTTTTATTATTGTTAATAATTTATGTTTAAATTTTTATTAGTGGTAACTTGTAAATGACAGTATCTCAGCAATTGTTATACATAAAAAAACCATGTGTAGATATGATTGTATGTATATCCTTATCTATAGGTGATGTGTCAGCTGTTATGTTTAAAATTACACTCATACAGACAGGGAATAGAAATGTGTGCGTGATTCAATCAGAGAACAAATTGTATATCCTACTATATACTTTGGAACTTTTACTAAGATTATTTCAGCAGTATGTATATTATTTCAGCATTATGTGTTTGAAAGTATAAGGTTTTGGAGAGTTTATTTATTCGCTAATATTATTGCTGTTGCTACAGATGTAGTATGTTTCAATTAACACAATATATTTTAACATTATTAAATTGTTGTTATTATTACTAATTATGACATTTCAGACCAATTTTTATCACTTTAATGACAATATATACAAAGTTATGTTTTATTTGAAGGATGTATTTACAATACCATGTTGTTTGCATATTATAAAATGATATGCGACAGTCTGAAGTTAACAAAAGAGACATGAACTCATTAGATACAAAAACTTTGTAATAATAGTGAGATCGTGAGAAATATAAGGGTAATTAGAGATAGGTAGGGAGTGACAAAGATGAACAGTGAAGTGATAAGTGTAATAAAATAAACAGCATATAATCTTAAGAAAAAAGAGTTAAACAAGTGTGACAAACCCAAAATATAAGCACATGTTAAATGAGCAATTAAGTCAAGTATATTAGACTGAAAGACACAGAATAATTGTGAATGTAAAAAACAGAAAAAATATTATCTCAGTATAAAAATCACCAGGGTGATTACTGTTATAAAAGAGATGGTGTAGATATAACACTCACCAAATTTGTTCATTTGTTAATTTAAAGAAAGAAGTTATTGGCTTAATGTTTAAGGCAATAAATACCAGAAGAAATAGTTTTACAGTAATATGTTAGTAGGTTTTAAGTAAGTAAGGAATTTATAAAGAAAATAATAGCAATACCTTTATAAGAAATAATAGGCAAAATATATTAATTATGTGTAACGAAAGGGAACATGGCAGAATTATATTAAAACTTAGAAATAAGTAAATTATGTATTAACATAGTATTATCAATTTTGGACTAAAACATTAATACATGACTTAGACCAATCTTGTAAGATATCAAACTAATCTTTGAAAGAAAATAGGAACATCTATGTAAAGATTACAACCATTGAAATTATCCCCAAGTAAATATAGCCATTATAAAATATTTATTCAAATTAAACAAAAAATTCAAAGTTTGATAACAATGTGTTTATTTTGAGATCGACCAGGTAGAATAATTACGTTACCATGGAAACTGTGGAGTAACAAGCAAAAAATACCGTTAGATTTTTTACTGAATGTATGACGCTTTAATGGTATAGACGCTAATTTTCGAGTGACCAAAATTGTCAATTAAAACATAGCAAATATCAGAAAAAGTTACTACTAAGTGTATACCAAGACATAAGACAAGGACTGGAATCATATTATTGAAGTTGAGACCAAATTAACGAAAAAAGAAAATAAATTACTACCAATTAAACTGGAAAAGATGCCTGATGTCCTGAACCCAGCAAATTAAAGAAGATTATAGTATAACCCATGAATAACAGATCGTATGAATTCGCCATAACTACGGAAGTGATAAGTACCTCTAAAATTACCCAAAATATATAAATAAACTCACGTTAATTATCTCACTAAAGGTCGAAATCTCACTGAACTGAAATTAATTACTTTCAGAGATTAAAAAGAATACTAAGTCACTGACAATTTATAAACTAACCAATATAAACTGTTGTTAATGATCCATAACTTGTAAACACTTTTACTACACTGCGCTAAACAAATTATACCTACACAATATGTTAGTTAAGTTTACTTGATGTAAGGGTGTGTATTTTTATTGTTTTAACATTTGTAATCCTTTGAACGTAACCTCAAGAACCTATGACAAACCAACATTAATAACTTGTATACAATTTTCAACAGACGCCATCATTAAACGTCTGATTATCAATTCAAATATCGATTGTCAAACCCTGTAATTGTCTCATATAAACAACCGGAGCATTTGTATTAGAATAATTTGTATTAAATGAATAACAATCACTAATAAAAAATGTGTAAGTATTGAGTGTAACCACGGTGTTATAATTTCATTAGGAGGTGCACAATATCTTATGTACATTTCAGCAGACGACTAACGATTTACACAGCACACACAACGAATTGCTGAATGCTACAGTTGGCCTAGGCGGGCGGAAATATTTGAATTATTCAAACCGCCTGAGCTGCGCTGGTCATACACCTTTGAATTTTATTTTAATTGTTTTAAGAAAACAATTTGGCGCCACCGGGATTTTCTCACCCCTAGTGAACATCAAGACCTGGTTATTCGTACGTTCGCAACGGACGAAATCTGCGGAAGTTGCACGCAGTTGAACTACGGATCGAGAAGACACGTTACACCCATTACACACAAATTGAACATTATCCACATTTTACAGAGTAAAACGGTAGCCGTTCACACGTCTACATTACAATATACGCAATAAATACTTATTTATTACACATTATTGGTTAAGCAAATTTTGACCTACAAATGAAATCATGTCCTGTAAATACATTCAGCAAAACACATATCAACAAAATCATAATAATATTCGTTTCGTTGTTCCCTGAAAAACAAGACATACAATGCTATCAAATACAACACAATAATATATATATGCACAAACAATAAACAATCAAATATACTTCATTCTAAGCTAAATGTGTTCATTAATGCCCTCAGATGGATGACTTTAATATTTAACATTATTAATTTTATGATTTATATCGATCTCTCGGGAGTAGCTCTTTGAAAAGAGACAGTGCAGTAGTGAGTATCAACTAGTATTTAAAAACATAAGGACTTAACTTGTAAAAGGCATATCCACAAATTCCATCGGCGTGAGATTCTATCCGTTGATGGGTTCCCTGTACATGGTTATCGCTGTTGATCGATGCGCACTTACACTTTCCCTTGTGATGATTCCACTCGCGTTATGTGTAGTGTGGTGTCGGAATTTATCCGCTTGGAATAAGTGCCTTTACAGTTTTATGTGTTAAAGATGCAGTCATCAGCATTGGTGTGGTTTGATTTAGGGTTTGCTGTAAGTGTGTTTCAGGTAGCTAATTACTGTGTCTACCTTGAACGTGATGTGTGCTATGTGTGCACTAGTGTTCGTGTTAATCCACTTAGTTCATATGCCCAAAACTTATAATCATTATGGTTGGATAGTGTTTTATAATGTCTGAAATTGTCGCACAATGTTTTACTATCGAAATGTTAATTCACTCGTACTGCATTATATTGCGTGTCGGACGTATTCTAAAGTCTCGTATACACTGGCATTTAACGATATTTATGTATATTCGCACTGCTTGTTAATGCGGTAAGTTCGGTAACTCGGATAATCTATCGAACACACGTTTTGTAGAACTAAGATTGAGTTGAAATGTCTAAGTTCGACTAAGACCGAGACTTGGTTATAACTATATCACTGACTGATTAACTGACTTGGAAGTTGAGTAAGTCGGAGTAAGTACCGAGTAACTATTACGACTGTTAATCATATTACTACTATCACTACTACTGAGCAATTACTACTATATTACTGCCGTTACTACTATATTACTGCCGCTCCGCATCTTCGTAAACAGTTTTTATCAATCACCATATGCCAGGATGCAAGTTTCTCACCTCCACGCCTACGGCCGTTGTTGATAGGTTCATAATTTCCTTCCACCTTGTAGATTTTAGTCATCGGTTTCCTGATTCGTCGTCCAAGTCGTCACTACTCTCTCCACCAGTTCCTTTGGAAGATGCCAAACTCTGGTTGGTCGTCGGGCATCCCCCGAAGTACCCCAGCGACGAACGTTGCGTTGTTTCTTGGGAAATGGAGCAATTGCCCGCCTGTCTATCAACCTTTTGTTTCCATGTTGTCGAGGCACTCTGATACAGCTTTTGTTAAGAGTATGCAGTGTTTTGGTTCTTTGTTCGTTCACCCTTCGTTTTTTTCCATCAATTACCAACTCTTCATTGGGCGTCATCCCTGGACGGCTCCCACGCTTTCTAGTTGTAAATCTGACTGGACACAGGGTTTGTTTTCATGCTGGGCTGAGTACGTATCTCGTATTCATTGAATACTCGTCCCATTGTCTACATATTCGTCAAGATTTCTCTGCACCCTTTGTATTTGAGTACTTCATTCATACGTACGCGCGTTACAACTTAACCCCCACAGCATGTGTTCCATCTCACTTCTGCGTAACCAGGCTACTGGACTCGGCCTTTTGTCTGGTTTGTTTTGGTGTTATAAATCGTAGCTAAGTTCGTTCTGTCAACGATGTTCCCAGTTTTCTATTGTTGCGTGTACTCGGACGTTTCTTCATTGTTCTTCCACTGGCGTCGGGTCTGACGTGCGTCTAATCGTTCTTATTTACGGCTCGGGCCTGGGTTGTTAACTCGAGTGTGTGCGAACGTACCTCTTGATCAGAAAATTATAAATTTTTTAAAATTTTTGAGCACTATATTGTCCCCAAATTGGGTCAACAGGAGACATCTGATCCAATTTCTGCGCTCTGTCCCAGTCGTGGACGCCTGCCTTGGAAGGGTCATGGTTGGATGACCTAACTTCTCTCATATGGTGCAATTGATAGTTATTCCCTATCTTTGGGTCTCATATGATTACATGAATTTATTGCCGCCCATCTGAGTGAAATGAACGCATTTTTACATACTATCCGTCTATATGTGAATTATACAATATTATTTTCATGTTAATAATTGAAATAAAATATTTACATCTACTCATTAGACAGTTTGTTTCGTTTCTTATGCTACATTCTTACGTTACACATATATAACATGATAAATTATCTGATGATTCGCTAGCAATAAAATCAATTAATCGTACATTGATGAATCACATAATAACAAACAATACTTTTAATTCACTTCTAGTGTCCCACAACTGTAGTCACTAAATAAACAAATACATACATAAGATTAACTTGTGACACATATTATAATTGATTACATTAATTAATGAAATATGCATAATTAATAAACAACTAAGGATTCATCCTACCTCATGATATGTACCTTGATACTTATTCCTAAGGTTACAAAATGATTGTCTCATATTTAAATTATTAATTATACACTATCTACTCAATTCACTATACCTTTATTAATTTATTGCTTCACAATTATCTAATGTCCTGTATCATAAATGTCCCTTTGATACACGGTACACGTTATCAAGTCATTTTATGTACATCAATGATTGGATATCTAATTGGCATTGTAAATGAAAGAATACATCGTGATTACAAACAAAATTGACATTAAAGCTTAAATTATACATAGTATAGCAAAATTTACATTATTCGTTGGCTAGCTGGACTGGCCCCGCGGGACAATTACCTGATTCGTGTGTTCCACCTTTTAGCCATCTAGCAGCCGGTGTTATTCTTATCTTCTTGCATAACTCGTACCTCTTTCACCGGCTCATGATACGCCTTAATCTGTCGCATTCCACGAGCTCGTACGTGGCCTCATTTTAATTTCATTCATTAATCTTCATTCATTAATATTGTAACGCAACAGAAATGCGGTCCTTGATGTTACATAAATAGAAATATTAGAAATATAATAGGTAAATAAATATTTAAATCCCATACTAATACAAGGGTCAAATAAATACCTTTATCATTGTGTAAAAATGAATAAGGATGCAAGGTAGTAATAGCAATAAAAAATAAACCTGTAATATAGACAATAGTAAGAAATCAATGTTCAGTGAAAAGTAAATAAATCAAAAATACTGATAAGAATTATAAGAAAGAAACCAATATCGAAAATGTTAAAGTAAATGACGGTGAAAATAGATAAAAATGAGTCAATAATATACATTACTAGTTAATCGAAAGTAATGATTCTGAATTGAATAATGTTATGTTGTTACCATAAATGTTATGTTAAAGTTTGTGTTAATTTATGAAGCTTACTTGTTGATTTAATATCAAATAATGAAGCAATATGTATTATTTGTTTACTGTTGTAGAGAGGTGAAGGAAATCGATTAATTAGTATTAATTAATTTCAATTTTTCTTATGTGTGATCCATAGGTCAAGATAAAGTTGTTGTTAGATATAATAAGAATAATTATTTGTGTACATGTACATAGTTAAGGTTTGATTATGTTTGTAAACTTATATAAAAAGGCTATAGTTGTTAACCAGTTATAATCAAAAGTAGATCCAAATATAATAAAAGGCCTAACAGCCAATAACACTATATAACAACTCAGAATATAAAGGTTAGGTAAAGAAGTTAATAATAATTAATGAGTATAGTTCAAGGAGTTAGAAAAAACCTATGATAATTAACAATAAATAATAAACCAACTCAATATAAACAAATTATGATAATAATTTGCATATAGTGCAATATATTGCCATAGTGCAATGATATCGATTGATAACGTTTGATATCGGAAAAATAATAATTATGAAAAGAAACAGACTAAGATTGAAAAACCAGCAGAATATATATAGAAATTAGTAAACAAGCTATAAATAATGTTATATTCCGATATAATGGAAGTTTAATAAGGAATTATTGTGATGAGTGGAAGAATAATATATGAAATTATCACTATATAACAAAACATTGAAAAAGAATAAAAAAAATTTGTTGCTAGGGACAACAAAAATTAATATAATTTGTTGATTTGTATTATTGCAATTTATGATCTGAACGTGATGAGATTAAAACCCAGAGAAATGGTTAATAAAACTAACATATTCTAAATTATTTGAATACAGTAACAAGTCACCATATATGAATAATTAATTGTCATAATTAGGCCAGCAACCATTAAACAAATTATATAATGGTATCAGACAATCGATAATAAGTAATTGAATTCCAAAAAGGAATGACCTGGATTGTCCAACATCAGATCAAGAACCAATGATAATTTAATGAAATAATAATACTGTGTAAAGAACTACCTGTGAAAAGAGTTAATCCTACAAACCAAACGAAAAATAATAACCTTAACATCACATTGGACATCGCAGTTTACATCATACGATAGAAAACGTATTTGGATCCAGAGTTTGCCGAAGAACGTAATCACTAGTTTGGCCGTTGATGAACAAAGGGAGCGGTATTTCTAGATCAACCAGGACCAAGGAATCCACTTTATTACCACTTGAAGACAAGAATAAAGAAAATCATCTCCTTTCTGACTGACACGGGGCATCAACTCATGAGGTTAAAAACAACCGCCTTCCAGAGTCGCTTAGCTCTCTGTATGGTAATTTTCAATTGTATAAATAATATTAAACACAACAACACTTTAAATTTGTAATATCTTGCATTCTTATCTATGTATTTTTAATCTTCCCCGCAGTTGAAAGAACCTTCACACCCTGAACTAAATTAATTATAAAAAATATATATATATATATAACTGAATTTAAAATAAAATATTGGACCGAACAATAATCGATTAACGCAACGTATAGCCTTTCGTATATCAAGTAAAACCAATCTTATTGAATGTTAACAAGTTGAATTAATAAAGAAACCTTGTATAATTTCAGGATCTTATTATTTGGGTATTATTTAATGAATTGGGAGTAAGAATTAAACAGACTAAGTGTATAATAACTAATCACCGTACACGGTGGTTTAACCTATAAATTTCGTTTGTTTCGGAACTGCAGCGCTTGTTGCAGAATTCTCCGATACCAAAGAGAAGAGAGTTACACACGAAATTTCGATAATTCTCTGCAAGGCAGCCTAGGTCTGAGCGGAATTTTAGAATAACACCCTACATACATAAGTTACATTCACACTAACACTTGTATATTAAATAGAGAGATAAGATAATCATAATTAACGATATTACTATATCTAGCAAACCCAGATATATAAGAAATTGAAAAATATTAAAATAATCAAAGAGAGGATAGATAGAGAGGTATGTACCAAGAGAAATATTACAAATTGACGAAATCAACAGTTTGGCTTAAATCATACACACAGGTCGCAATTCAAATTGGCTTCCATCGCGGGGCTCGAACGAGACACACGTACTTGACTTGTATCAATATTCATATCTATTTATTTTCTTTGGTTTATGTATTCTCACACAACCAATCATATTTAATGTATTTACTCAATACTATCTAACTTAATTATTAAATTTTCAGACATTCTTAAAATCGTCTTCTTAACACGTTTCATTTATTTATTCTTAAATTTCTATTTGTGGAGACATTGTTGTATGTCCTGTTAATTTAGTGCCGTTACTTACGCACGCATTTTTGTTTGTAAATAGTAAGGGTGCTGACCTAGAGAAAGTCGTTACACACTTTCCTCTCAGTCGGTCGCTCGTACCCGTTACACTGGTACAATGTGCGCTGCACTTAACACCTCCAAGATTTATGACGTGTCTCTTTCTCTCTCTCTGAGGGTGGGTAAAAGATATGTCACACCGTCTTTTCCGACAACTTTCCCTATGCATGCACGTGCTTAATTGCTTTTGTCGCCTCTTCCAAACCTGTTTACAACTTCGTTCCTTGACATTCACTTTTCTACCCGTGTGTTCACGTAATAATATCTTGTTTTCTAGATTCCTAAGAAATCTTACCTCGAGCGCTTGGACTCTTCTTTCAGTACTGGTAGCACTTAAATATTCTTAAGTCGTCCAGTAAATTTCATTCTTCTCCTCTTTCTCATAACATTCCTTGCCCAGGATGAATATGCATACGGATCTGGTAGGTCTTTCCGCTTCACATCATCCATGGCTTGCTTAAATTTGCATTCAGCTCCATAACATGCAGTGTTCATCCTAATATCGAACTTTCTTTTCATGTTTCTTACTGATGCAGCTCGACTGCTTAGTCGATGTATGTCTATTCCACAAGCTGGATACTTCATCGTTGGTTTCACTGATGCAGCACCTATCCTCATGTTAATTTGTGCTTTTTGCACATTCTACTTGATGGTATTAAACCTCTATTATCTCTATCCATGTCTGGATAATCATCTTCCGACAATGTCAGATACCAAGAAACAAAGTCATTTCTCTTCTTAATCCACTTGTTTCTCGGGTTGCTACTGACACGTTAGATCCCTCAGTTGCTAATTTCTTAGTAGGTGACACGTCTGTGAAATCAACAGCGTTATCAGTATCTTGTACTTTCTGTACATTTTCGTAAATTTTACTCACATCTTCTTCCTGCTTCTTCTGGACTTCGCTTCTGTCCTCGTTTCAGGCACTCGTACATTCACGTATTTCCGTGAGCAACAGTGTGAACTGCTCGTTCATATGTTGCATAATTTCTTCCTGATTACTATCTAGTTTTTCGTTTAGTTTGTCAAACTTCTCATTAATTACTTCTGTCTGTTTCCCGAATATCTCACTAATTACTCTGAGATTCTCATTAATTACTTTGAAATTTTCGTTCTGTTCTCTTTTGTTTTCTTCAAATTTCTTACTCATGAAGTCCATCAACGACTGTAATGTGACTTCTCCTTGTTGTTGGGACTCCGGTCCCCGCGCTCTGTCATCTGAACTACTGGCAATTTTAGCTTTACTCAGTGTTAACGTCCAGTCAAGCTAACCTTACACTATAGATCTTATTGTAATATATTATTTTACTTAGTCTAACTACTGCCTGCTCTCTTTTGCCATGTGATGGGCGCCATTTATATTTAACAAAGTTGACTCTAATTAAATTTGTTATGCCCCACGTTCTTTGGGATCCATTTATATTTAATGCAATTATGTTAATTTATGCGGATTATTAAATTATTCAATTAATTTGAATATTTATCAGATCAATATAATTTACACAAGTATGCTATTCTGACACTTCAATGGGTGATTTGAGTGTATGCACTGTTAATTAGCATAATTATTGAGACTCTTTGTAAGCAATAAGATAAATTACTTGAAACATGACAAATTAATTATTCGAGGTTAATTGCAATAATGAACGCAAGATATATATATATATATACGCAATAAATACTTATTTATTACACATTATTGGTTAAGCAAATTTTGACCTACAAATGAAATCATGTCCTGTAAATACATTCAGCAAAACACATATCAACAAAATCATAATAATATTCATTTCGTTGTTCCCTGAAAAACAAGACATACAATGCTATCAAATACAACACAATAATATATATATATATATGCACAAACAATAAACAATCAAATATACTTCATTCTAAGCTAAATGCGTTCATTAATGCCCTCAGATGGATGACTTTAATATTTAACATTATTAATTTTACGATTTATATCGATCTCTTGGGAGTAGCTCTTTGAAAAGAGACAGTGCAGTAGTGAGTATCAACTAGTATTTAAAAACATAAGGACTTAACTTGTAAAAGGCATATCCACAAATTCCATCGGCATGAGATTCTATCCGTTGATGGGTTCCCTGTACATGGTTAGCACTGTTGATCGATGCGCACTTACACTTTCACTCGCATTATGTGTAATGTGGTGTCGGAATTTATCCGCTTGGAATAAGTGCCTTTACAGTTTTATGTGTTAAAGATGCAGTCATCAGCATTGGTGTGGTTTGATTTAGGGTTTGCTGTAAGCGTGTTTCAGGTAGCTAATTACTGTGTCTACCTTGGACGTGATGTGTGCTATGTGTGCACTAGTGTTCGTGTTAATCCACTTAGTTCATATGCCCAAAACTTATAATCATTATGGTTGGATAGTGTTTTATAATGTCTGAAATTGTCGCACAATGTTTTACTATCGAAATGTTAATTCACTCGTACTGCATTATATTGCGTGTCGGACGTATTCTAAAGTCTCGTATACACTGGCATTTAACGATATTTATGTATATTCACACTGCTTGTTAATGCGGTAAGTTCGGTAACTCGGATAATCTATCGAACACACGTTTTGTAGAACTAAGATTGAGTTGAAATGTCTAAGTTCGACTAAGACCGAGACTTGGTTATAACTATATCACTGACTGATTAACTGACTTGGAAGTTGAGTAAGTCGGAGTAAGTACCGAGTAACTATTACGACTGTTAATCATATTACTACTATCACTACTACTGAGCAATTACTACTATATTACTGCCGCTCCGCGTCTTCGTAAACAGTTTTTATCAATCACCATATGCCAGGATGCAAGTTTCTCACCTCCACGCCTACGGCCGTTGTTGATAGGTTCATAATTTCCTTCCACCTTGTAGATTTTGGTCATCGGTTTCCTGATTCGTCGTCCAAGTTGTCACTACTCTCTCCACCAGTTCCTTTGGAAGATGCCAAACTCTGGTTGGTCGTCGGGCATCCCCCGAAGTACCCCAGCGACGAACGTTGCGTTGTTTCTCGGGAAATGGAGCAATTGCCCGCCTGTCTATCAACCTTTTGTTTCCATGTTGTCGAGGCACTCTGATATAGCTTTTGTTAAGAGTCTGCAGTGTTTTGGTTCTTTGTTTGTTCACCCTTCGTTTTTTCCGTCAATTACCAATCTTCGTTGGGCGTCATCCCTGGATGGCTCCCACGCTTTCTAGTTGTAAATCTGACTGGACACAGAGTTTGTTTTCATGCTGGGCTGAGTACGTATCTCGTATTCATTGAATACCCGTCCCATTGTCTACATATTCGTCAAGATTTCTCTGCACCCTTTGTATTTGAGTACTTCATTCATACGTACGCGCGTTACAACTTAACCCCCACAGCATGTGTTCCATCTCACTTCTGCGTAACCAGGCTACTGGACTCGGCCTTTTGTCTGGTTTGTTTTGGTGTTATAAATCGTAGCTAAGTTCGTTCTGTCAATGATGTTCCCAGTTTTCTATTGTTGCGTGTACTCTGACGTTTCTTCATTGTTCTTCCACTGGCGTCGGGTCTGACGTGCGTCTAATCATTCTTATTTACGACTCGGGCCTGGGTTGTTAACTCGAGTGTGTGCAAACGTACCTCTTGATCAGAAAATTATAAATTTTTTAAAATTTTTGAGCACTATAAAAATGTGTTGAAAAACGTTAAACTCTCTTACAAGAAAATGCTCTTTAGAACACTTACTGAAGACGAAGTAAATTCTATTCTTCTAAAACTGAAGAAAGTGACCATTAAGGATATTATTTACTGGGTTGTGGAGTCATGGAATCATTTGAATCAACAATTTTTAAGAAACTCCTGGCAACAACTTTGGCTTAGTCTCACCTATGTTAACAGGCCAGATCAGAAAAATCAAAGAAACAATGTCATTGAGCTCATAACGTATTCCTGGTTGTGAAGAAGCAAATGATAATGATGTTGATGAGTGTATGTTAAAGGGCAACGAAGTGTTCACAGACCAAGAAATCATAAAACAGTGATGCAAGAGTCTGGCAATAACTCTGAAGGGATCGACAATGAAGCAGATGCCACTACTGAGCAGTCAGTATCTCATGCGGACGCCACCGCCACCTTTGATCTGGTCTACACTACATAAAACAGCACGCTACCACTACTCCAGGAGGCATCATGTTTTTAGGATGTTGGTACAATGTCGCATCAACTTGCAGGTATATGTTACTTTGCCAGACAATATACCAGTCTTTTTCAAAAATTAAAAGTTGAAATATTAATACAGTAATTGTGACGAAAGTGTAGAACTGCATATACTAATTTACACAATGATGTTCCACTGTTTTATTATTAGTCAGTAAAAAATACAGTCAGGTTTTTGTTATAAAGTTGTTTTTCCTTTTCTGAACCTTTTTTGTATCACCGAATATGGGTTTCGGATTAACCGGACTTTCAGATTACTGGGTTTCGGATTAGCGGGACTCTACTGTAATATATAACTAAAAATGGCAAGGCATTGTATACCTCAGAATATACCTACGTGCATGGACGGTACAATAATTTAAGAGAATATAATGCGCTTAATAATATCCAAATTTATGTTAGTATTTAGAGAAATGAGAAACAACAATTATTCTTATTTTACAGTTTTATAGCTGGAGTTTAATCTTCATTCCATGATGGGAATCGTTCATAATACACAATCTTTGTATTAATGAGCATTAGTGTGTCAAACAATTTATAGTTCTTTTACATTTTGTATATTTTTGTTTAATTTCAATGCTGATGTCTAAATATTATTGTGTAATTTTTTAGTAACTGGTCACACCCAGAATGAGGGGAACTATTTACATTAATTAATAGAAAAAAAGAAAGCTTGTCCTGAAAAATGCAAAAAAGCAATCCATTTAAAGTGACTGAATGGATACACCAGACTTTATGGATTTCAAAAATCTTTCAAAATTTTATAGGGAAATGTTCCAATAAATGAAAATAATGATAAAAGTTTCTTCGCTGGACATAAGATAAATCAGAATAGAGAAAGGAAAGCCTTTTCAGTTTTTCTACAAAACACATTTTGAAGGAAATTATAAAACAATACACACACACAAAACTACAAGAAGCACACCTTGATTACCAAAATTGAATTGTGTAGACCTATTTATAGTTCCACCGGGCATAACCGATACCAAGAAATGAGTCATAATATCTCTCTCAGCAAATGGATTTATAATGAGCAATCATCACTCACTCTATCAAAGTCTAGTCGTTCACCAGCAAATGAAAAAAGGTAGACTCAGATGAAGGTGACTTGTGTATTTATTCAACCGTGTGTAAGATTTAAATAATTTAGATATCAGTTTGAACTATTTTGTACATTGTTACTAATATTACAATTATTAAAAGAAAATATTAGTAATAAAATTTAAACTGTTTTGTGTTTTAGATTATAATACCATATTTTACAGTGTATTCTTTAAGGCAATTTTTTTTAATTTTATTAACAAATAACTAAATTTTCTTAAATAAGATCAGTTAAAGCATTTTGTGTATTGTACTATTTAATTATTTTATTCTTGGCACTTCTAATAAATTATGTTTATTAGATTCAATTATTACAAGTATATAAAAAGAAGTAAAAATAATAACACAAAAAATTAATTTAAATAGCTACAAATATCAAACTAGTGAAGAAAAACAATAATATGTAATACACCAACATCAATAATGGCTATTTTTATTGAGGACAAAATTGAATTTTTGAATATGTTTTTGCTGTAAATGACCATATGTGCAAAACAAATTACATGTAATACGTAATAATAAAATTTGTTGAAACAGTATGTAAAGTATTAAATTTTTAAAAAATAAATTGTAAATGTATGAATATTCCATATGAATTTTTTACAACCATTTGAAACTTAAAACTCCATTTCCCACAAGCGTCTTTTACCACTTGTGGCCCACAGCTTTTCAATGTGTATAATTTTAAGTGTATAAGTGACTTAAAATAATATATATTGGGTCATTCCAAGTCAAATCATCCAGGGGTGTTCACGCCAACCTTCTCAGATTTTCATGAAATTTTTTTTACCTGTATTTTTCATTTTTGCCAAATTCGCTTTAGCTTTTTTTAAATGATTTTTTGAAAAAAAAGTCCATTTTTAGCCGATTTGTTAGTCGCGGCACGAGATCTAAAGAGCACTTTTCAATAAAAACTCTACTTGTATGGTTATTATTTAATAATAAGTTATGAAACTCACAATACTTACTTGAAATTTCACAAGGATTCCAAATATAAAGTCAAAAATAACATTTAGACTCATATAAAACTTGTTTTCCACTTCAAAGTTGGCAGTTGTGAATTTTTCCTCTCCGTGCAGGCTTTTATGTAAATTAACAGTTATTTTCTCTATGTTAGCAGTCTTCATCACAACATCTGTTGTTGTAGGAAGAACTTGATAATGGTTGAGAAACCAAAAAGCCTCGTTCAAGAAAAAAGTGTATATAGCAGGGAAGCAACAAAATTTGACAAAGTTTTTATGTTTATAACTTTTTTCTGTCTGGTCCTATGAGGCTGAAATGTAATATAATAGCATAAAGTAAAAGTCATGGGTATTTAATGACATCGTTTTATAATTTATGTACAATGTTTATATTTGATATTTCATTGAAATATTTTACATAGTACCCTATCTTGTGTGGCCAATGAGGATTTTTTTTTACTTAAGGTATGCTTATATTTTTCTGTACTAAAACCTTCAGTTAAAATTAGGCTTATCAGTGTAACAAGGCCTAACTACCTGTCAAAACTAAAAAAATATAGATTTTAAAGAAGATTTGTCTGTATTTTAAAAATAATATCTTGCTTAGGTATTTACTTGTTGAGTTAGCTTACCTTTTCAGTCTTAAATGATATTACAGGATATTTATAATATATAAAGGTGCTTCTTGATTGATATGAAACTTAATAATTCCTTGCCCAGGCAGCATTAATATTTTGAATACTTTTTTTGGATAGTCTGAAAAACATTCGGCCCACCTAAGCACTTAATTCAGGTACATCTATGTAGCAAATTATGTTTGTAAAAGGGACCCACCACTTATCCTCTCTCCTAACATTTCTGTGTTCTGGCCAAAAAAAAGTTTTTGATGGGCAGTGAGGATGCATAAAATTGATGTAAGCATCATCTAGCTCCAAAATTAGTCCGATATAACATTTTCTTCATAGACACAGCCTACATAGGTATTTGGTTGGAGATTTGGAATTTTCAGTTCTTGCGAAAAGCTATATCTGAAGGAAAAATCTTTGCCACTGCTGATACGTTTTGCTGCTATTTCGGTTTTGGGTAGTGGTTGTAAATAATGGAAGGACCTTGTGCCAATAACAGTTTTATGATCACTAAAACACAAAGTTAACATAGGTTCTACATTTTTTACATTGTCTGCATTGATGAATTGAAATGTTATTTTTGAAAAATGCTGGTCACAAATCTTGAACATTTCTTCTGGTGTACAAATCTGATCTTTATATGGCAATTTGTTTCTACAGTTGTCACAAATCTTTTTTCCAGGAATTAATATTATTCCTTTTTTTTTCTTTTTACTTCTTTAGCATATTTAAGAGATATTGGTCTTAAACCTGCTTTGATGATCTTTTTGTGGACATTCTTGGGTCGCAAACACTTTTTTGGTTTTCATAATATTCAGTATAGTAGAGATAATGATGTAAACATAAATTGTAACTAGGTGTCAATGTTTTTCCTAACCTCCATAAGAATTGCTTTAACTTCATCTGGTAAATGTGAAACCAACAGCATTTCTTTCTCATCTATAAAATTTGTGTTGTGACAAACAGAATGAGTGATCAGCACCACATTACACTGTTCTTTAGGTACTAACAACTCTTCACCTGAACTCATGATTATACATACATAGTACAGTAATAAAGAAATAAATCTTTGTTTTAAACTGCACATTAATGGTTCTCAATGAAACTTAATAGTACTAAATCAGACAAAATGACTGTTGAACCAGAATCACATGAATCAGACTACTCACTGTAGTTTGTATGTTTGTTCCAAACCCTACTGTCCCCTATTACACTGTATAAATTTATAGATTATAAAAAACTATTTTATGCAAAACCACTTCAAACAATGTATACACTTTCTTACAATGAACTAATTATGCACTGTTTGTATGCTACTGCAACTGTCACAACCAGTGTCAGAGCAAACTGAGGCTTAAAGGCGGGTTTACATGCTACATCTTATCGTATGTTTTATCGGTCATATAAAAGGTACGACAAAACGTACGTTTTGTGAAGTGTTCACAAGGTAACGTCTTTTCTTCTGTTATGACGTCAGTTTCAATAGAGTGTCCAACATGGAGGAAGCACTGTTGCTGTTTTTTACAATTGTTTCCCTCATACGGGTGCAACAACTTGTGAGAAGGGGAAAGCTAAATAGGAAAAAGACAAGCTGGTCAAGGGCGTGGCTTTTAAAAAGAACCCTTGACCACTATTCTCACATTAAACTACTGAGAGTTGAGAGGCAAACCTGACGACTGGCGCAATTATATGCGAATGGACGCTAGATCGTATTGTCAATTGCTGGAGTTGATAACGCTATACATAAAGAAAGAGGACACCTGCATGAGAAAAGCCAGTTCACCCCATGAAAGGCTCACAGCCACTCTGAGATTCCTCGCTACAGGAAGAAGCTATAAGGACTTGGAGTTTACAACCATTAGGCTATATCCAAACCAGCGTTGAGCAAAATAATTCCTGAAACCTGTAACGCAATCTACTTGGCTTTAAAGAACTACTTAAAGGTGAGTAATTGTTAAATTTCTATGGGTATTAGGTATAGGTTTCTAGTATAATAGACTTTAAAAACGTACCTTATTTTATTGGTTGATTTAAAAAAAAACAGTGAAGTAAATTTTACAAAAAGTACAAACAAATTTTAAATTTTACAAGTTTTTTCGAAATCTTAAATTTTTTTTATAAATTCGAGAAAATTGAAAAAGCAGTATAATTTACAAGCATTCAGTTTTAAGACTTCCGTATCTCTTTTAATAACAATAAAAAAATATATATATATCGAAGTGAAGTGATATGACGTATTCATTTCTTGAAATTCGTAGTCAAACAACAGGAAGCTCAGGCATTTGAGTCTGAAAAACTTGTAATGTAATCTGCCAACGAAGAAGTGGTAACTGGTGGTCCCATTTCAGCAAGTCTTGTTTCGGGCTGGTTTGTAGCATGGACTCCAGGTTGATTCGCAAGTTGAAATTGTCGATGTATATATTGTAACGTAACAAAGTTAAGGTCCCAAACGTTACATAAAAACTCTGTCCATAGAAACTCAAACAATACCCAAGGTATGCCATAATTAAGGTCAGGAGGGCCGACCTCACCCAAAAAATGTATTGATGATACCTAGTAGGGTTACTAGGTAATAAAATAGTAAAAATGTATCTAAATATAAAATATGGAGTGATCAGTGGAAGATGTAAACTATAAACACAGTGTCTAATGAGATGAATTTACTGTAGACGAGTTTGAAAATAATAGACTGTTTAATTGATATTTAATGTTTTATAAAGATGTACATGTTGTTGTGCTTTATCATGATATTGTGTTTACATGAAGATGTCTTAAAATAATATTTGTAAACTTGGCCAGGAAGACAATAATTGTAAATAAATTGTCAAGTGGTCATTATAATTATGTTATAAACCAATGAAGGGTTCAATGATAAAATAAATAATAATAATCATAAATTGAAATCAGGATAAATTAAAATTAGAATAATTGACCATAAGCCAGTGACTCTTTGTACAGTAGGTCAGGTCAGAAAATTAAATTAAAAACAACAAAATTATAACACATGTAATAAAACAAATAGGCCTAAAGTTAGTATTTTGTAAAAAGAAAATAATACCTGTTAAAATAAGTTGATCAAGCAGAAAATGTAGTAAAATGTATATGGTTTAATAATGCATGTTAGGTGAAAGTTTTATGTGATTTAATGTAATTATAATAAGGGAGTATTTTATTAAATAAGTGTAAGAATATTTCCTAATTACGGCTCTAGGATAACAAATATTATCCAATAACATAAGAGGAAGATGGTTGTTAGGGACAACAAAATGCAAGATATCTTGTTGATTTCAACATTCAATTGTTATATGTGAATGGGTAAAGTTCAGCATACAAATTTAAAAAAGAGAAAACCAAATTATATGAATTAAATTAAATAAATTAAATGTCATAAAAGAAATACATTTAAAAGGACTGAGTAGTAACTCCTGAAACTACATCTCAGCAAATATAATTCTGCATACCGTTAAAGTTAACTGAATTAAAAAATACTCATTCAACCTACTTACAGTAAAAGTGTAATGATGAAAATGAACTATAATTAAACAAAGATGATCCATAGCGGAGGAATGCAAAATTAATTAAAATATATATTAAAAAACAAACGAAGAACTTTTGTATTGAAGTACCAAACCTCACTTTCAACAAACAAACGAAGTCTTAATACTACACAAATTCCATTGGGACCGGCAACTACCAGAACCGTGAAGAATAACGAAGAACAGAACTGAAACTTCTACTACATTCTGGGACATCGAATCCAACTTTTATTGAGAAGCTGAATGTTGTTTTTATTCAAGAGCTGCATCGCCATTCTGTTCTCGTCTCGTCATAACAAGACACTGCCACATTAAGTATCTGATCCAGTTTGGTAACAAACCTGCTTATGCTTAATTGTATATAATAAGAGTTTATAACAATATTGTAATACTTAGTAACCTTAAATTTGCATTACCTGACCTTACTAATAGTTAAAAGAACTACATGTACCCTGAGATAAAAGACAAACGGAAAATTATAATTAAATTGTAACATCTAAAACACGAGTTCAATAACAAATCGATTCTGTATTGTGTGATCGATATGATGTATTAGTAGCAGGAGGAAGCAGCTGTTGGAATTTAAACATATATAAAATAAAGAACCCTTCTTGAATTTGACGATTTTGTGTTATTTGTAGAATAATTAGTGTATTGCGAATAGGGTGTATTTTACAGAGAAAGGAACGTGAGAAACGCATCAAGTGGAATGACTTAACCTATAATAACGGGTCAATCGCCACTCACAGCGCTCGCTTGTTGGCAGCTGGTGAATACGGGAGAATAGAGAACTAACTTACGCTCTTCGCTCTCTTCTCTTTCAAATTTAGATAATACATACCGACTAGGGTTGGAGACAAATACTGAATTATTCACTATAATAACTGGAATATAGCGTTTTTCTCTGGTAAAACACTTGATAACTATTTAACACAGGTCTATGATTAAGAACTGAATAATATCAACCTTATAATATATAATTTTCTTTATAAATAAGTTAACATTGATTTGCAGGAGATCTCATCTGCAGTAAAATTTTACAAATCGACGCATTCAACACTGGAGCTTTGATCTTCATCTAATTAAATAAGTAACAATATATAATTTATTATAAATTGATGCTCATAATGTAGGGCTGAAATAACGATAAACCCGTAACGGTGTTGCACTAGTTACATACTCATTTGATTCATAACAATATTGATATGCCCGAGGAGGTTCGTACTGTGAAATGTTATATCGTTCAAAATGAGGTGGGTAGGTTTCCTGCTGAGATGGCCTTGATTGAACTTCTTTCAGCCCTAAATCCATTAATTTCCAGTTCTTATTAAGAGACTCCATTTCACCCTCAAATAATACGTCACTAATAAGTTTTTGAACGAATGTGATTTGGTTCTGTTTGATGTGCCGAAGTCGATCTGCGATGTGTTTTCCATATCTGTCGAATGAATCATCAGCGGTGGCAGATTCCAATCGTTTCTCAGCCTCTGACAAAACATTCAATATTTGCTCATCGGTGGAACGTGCCTGTCTCTTCCGAAATGAGCCCCGTGAACAATTTGCTGAGCCTGATGAAGAACTCTGGTTACCTGAATCTCGTTCTGGAATAGATGGAGTATTACCAAGTTCTTTATTGCTTGGATCCTCATTATCAGCACTCTAGAAAAAAAAGGGAAAGTTATTAAAAATTCTAGTTACAATTTGTTAGAATTATTGTGTACCAACTTAAAAGAATTCATGCTAACCACTTTTTTGGTAGATGCTTACTTAATTATTACGGTTTGGTATTCGTTAAATTTTTCTCTTCTTTTTCAGTTTCCCAAAAATTCCAAGGAGTGGACGGACATCGCATCTGGCTTTGAAAACAAATAGCACTTTCCCCATTGCTTAGGCGCTATAGATGGAAAACATATTCAGATTGTTCCTCCTAAGGACAGTATATCTTACTATTTTAATTACAAAAAAACTCATAGTATTGTTCTGATGGCCATAGCAAATGCAAACTGTGAGTTTATTTACTGCAGTGTAGGTACTAATGGCAGTGTTTCCGATGGTGGTGTGATAAATCACACCAGATTTTATGAGAAGCAAATCAACAATGAATTAAAAATTCCAGAACCTTCTCAACTTTCGAATTCGAGTCGGGTTCTTGAGTATGTGTTTGTGGGTGATGATGCTTTTGCAATGTGTCCCGATCTCATCAAACCTTACAATCGAGACTCGCTAAATAAGGATAGGAGGATTTTCAACTACCAAATCAAGAGCATGTCGTGTAGTTGAGAACACGTTTGGAATTTTAGCTTCTAGATTTCGCATTTTTCACATGCCTATTAATTTAATGGTCAAAAACGTAGAGACAATGGTTTTGGCTTGTTGCGTTCTGCACAACTTCTTGCGCAGAAATTCACCCGATAATTATACCCCTCCAGGAAGCCTTGGCAGTGAGAATATTGTCGACAACGTCGTACAGTTAGGTGAAGGAAGTGACCCTGCAATGCTCCATAACCTACAGGCCGGTATAAGGGGTCAATTATTAACCAGCGCTAAGACTGTTAAGGGATAAGTTTAATCAGTATTTTAATCAAGAAGGAGCGGTACCTTGGCAGGATAACATGATTTCTTTACCACCAGTCAACTGTCAATTAGTAGGAGTTTTCAAATATGAAGTAGCGTTAATACAAGAAAGTGATGATGTAGTGCATTAATTGTTACACAATAACTTGAATCATGAATGTTTTTATGATGTTATTAATAAATTTATTATTATTATTATTATTATATTAACAAATATAATTCCTTACTCATTTTGAAAACGTTCGTTCACCTACCTCTTGTTCCATTACAACAGAAGCAGACTCGTCGTCATCGTCAATCATTTCTCGAGGCGTTCTTGGTACGTCTTGATCGTTTAAAACATGCAACAAATCAAAGTACCAAAATGAAGGTTTGTATACCTCCTCCTCTCCAGTTCCAGAGGTTTCCGATTTTTTTACTTTAATAAGCTCGTTCTTGAAAACTGATCTCAAGGAATTTATTTTCTTCGTCACCGTCTCCTTGCTAACCACAGCATCTACTTCTTTATATTTCTTGACCAGCTCTTCGTACGCAAGATTTTTTTATTGAGATCACTATATTCCTTGTTTTTAATCTGCCATAAACACGGAAAACTCTTATATAGTTCAATGAACTCTGCGAGGAATTCTCGTGAGCATTGCCTTAAGTCTGATGACATGTCGGAAAGCCAAGAAGACAAGAAAAAAGAACCCGAACGAGTTTGAAGCGAACTGAGAGAAAAACGGAAGTGAAGTTGCAGATGTGTTTACACGCTCCGTTTTGTCACATCAGTTCTCGGAAAATGATGCTCCTGCCATCAGTTCTCTGATCTGACCTTGGATTTCATTCCGTTTCGACAAGACGGACGTTTTGCCGTTTACATGCTACCTTTTACTTGATACGATTTGTCCTATCAGACAAAATGTATGATAAGACGTAGCGTGTAAACCCGCCTTAATGTACCTCTGGCTGGCTGCCTGTACAGTCATGTGGTATTCATGTTGTAACTTGTAGTCCTGCCCTGTTGTAAGTCAGTCATGCAAAATATTTCAATGAAATATCAAATGTAAACTTTGTACTTAAATTTAAATGATGACATTAAATACCCATGACTTTTATTTTATGCTATTATAGTACATTTCATCCTATGCCCATAAAGAAAAGTGTTATATTGAACTAATTTTGGAGCTAGATGACAACCAAGATGCTTACCGGTACATCAATTTTATGCATCCTCACTGGCCATCAAAAACATTTTTTTAGCCAGAACACAGAAATGTTGGGAGAGAGGATAAGTGCTGGGTCCCTTTTACAAACATAATTTGCTGAATTGATGTACCTGAATTAAGTGCTTAGGTGGGCCGAATGCTTTTCAGACTATCCAAAAAAAGTATTCAAAATATTAATGCTGCCTGGGCAAGGAAAACTTAAGTTTCATATCAATCAAGAAGCACCTTTATATATTATAAATATCATGTCATACTATTTAAGACTGAAAAGGTAAGCTAACTCAACAAGTAAATACCTAAGCAAGTTATTATTTTTAAAATACAGACAAATCTTCTTTAAAATCTATATTTTTTTAGTTTTGACAGGTAGATATAGGCCTTGTTACACTGATACGCCTAATTTTAAGTGAAGGTTTTAGTACAGAAAAATATAAACATACCTTAAGTAAAAAAAAATCCTCATTGGCCACATAAGGTACTATGCAAAATATTTCAATGAAATATCAAATGTAAACATTGTAGCCTACTTAAATTATAAAATGATGTCATGATATCCCCATGACTTTTATTTTATGCTATTATATTACATTTCATCCTCTTTCAAATGAGACCTTTTTAGCCTCATAGGACCAGACAGAAAAAAGTTATAAACATTTACATAAAAGCCTGCACGGAGAAGAAAAATTCACAATTGCCAACTTTGAAGTGGAAAAACAGGTTTTATATGAGTCTAAATGTTATTTTTGACTTTATATTTGGAATCCTTGTGAAATTTCAAGTACGTATTGTGAGTTTCATACTTAATATTAAATAATAACCATACAAGTAGTTTTTATTGAAAAGTGCTCTTTAGATCTCGCGCCGCGACGAACAAATCGGCTAAAAATGGACTTTTTTCAAAAAATCATTAAAAAAACTAAAGCGAATTTGCCAAAAATGAAAAATACGGGTTCTTATATTTGTCCATAGATGCTGTAAAAAAAATTTCATGAAAATCTGAGAGGGTGGGGTGAAAACTTTTGTTCTGGCTGGATGATTTGATTTGGAATTACCCTATTTCAACTTATACATCTGTTACTATATATGTAGTTTCGGAGGGATCAGGAATTATAACTGGGTATTCAGGGGTATGGTATGTATACCAATCAACCAAATATGCATGAGAGGATGGGAGGAAGGCAGAGGAAGCACTAGAGCGATGAAGTTGCCTATTTGTATTAGAATAACATAGGTATATCTAGCACAAAACTGATATGAATATAAAAGTGGATATTGTCTTTATACAGTGGTATAATATTTGATAGTAATTGCTGTATGGTAATGTTGGTGTCGTGTTGTCTGGTGAAATGAGTACAAGTGTACAAATATGGTGAAATTGAATTACTGTTGAAAAGAAGAGGACTACAACTGTAAATTCTTCATAGTTGTTAGTTACTATGGGGACAGAAATTCCTCTTAATTCTCCTCATCTGTGAGAAGCTATAGTTCTCAGACCTGGAGAACCCTTTGCTCCTTGTAATAGTAAAATATTTTTGATCATTAAAAGAATTAAATCAGAACTGACAATGACAGTGCTAATCATCACGTTTTAATAGGCCTCTATTAGTCTACTACTCAAAACAATGTATTATCTCTTGCAACTATTGCATTTATTTTAGATATGAACTATATGCCAGACATTTAGGTAGTGTTGTCTGTCTGGACTGGAAGAGAACACAGACACAGGACCAAGTACAGTTGGGCTTAATTTCTAATAATCACACACCAGAACACTGTATATTTTGGTCGTTAGTCGTTACTACAATTTTATCATCCTAGGAAAGAAGAGTGCAGAAGACGGTAAATAGTGTACTTTTGGTGTAACCTACTACAGTTACAATTAAATAAAATATGATTAACACGACGAATTTACGTGATAATCATTTACAATAATTTACCATTTGCAATCTTTGTTTTCAACAATGTTTGTGTAGCAATATGATGAACACCCGTGGGTTTATAAAGGCAAAGAATACCATTCAACAGTTTCCATGCTACAGGTGATTCTGTAACGATCTGTCTTACACTCATTGTTCGTAAATGTCAACACTTGACAACTAGGTAAGAGAAACCATAGACACACTGTTACTCAATCCAAAGCAAATATTTAATTCATACACGAACCTAACCACAGATTTTGCGTAACACGACATGCTCATCGTACAGAATGTAACTAAGCAGCATTGATAAAAGAGTTCAATAATATCACTTTCCAAGGAGATCTGTCCTTATATCACTTTAAATTGAAGGCAGTCACCGTACTGACAATACGTACTTTTACCACGATCAACGAAAATGAAACGAACCGCTCGTACAAAACTATTTTCTTTTTCATAATTTGTAATGTCCACCAACTAATGGTGTATTGATAGTAGCAATTTCTCCAAGACTCAAAACTTTTGATAAAAATAGAAATACTCAAATTAATATATTTTGCGTATATCAGTATATATAGATGTATTTTATTAATTTTTTGCTGTTAATTTAAAAATTTGACCTATATATTTAGATTTAGGCGTAAGTATGTAATGACATTTTGCCTGAAAACTGCATTTAAACATATTGCTTAATTTGTTAGTTATCACTTGATAAGTATTTAGATATAAGTATTTTGGTATGAATTACATTTTAGACTTGTGAATTAATAGTTACAGAAGTTGGAAGTACTGTATGACGTTCACAAATTCTATGATCACATATTTATAAATTTTAGTTTTTCTTTTTATAAGTTTCTGCAACTGTTTGGAAACATATTTTGTGTTTGTGTATATTCTGTGTGGCGGTTTTCAAATTTAGCTTGACGTATATTGTATACAGTTATACTGAAATCTGGTATTCTTATTTACATACCGCGAGGAAAGTGTGGAGCTGACAGCTTATAAATTCGCAGGTGTGGGAATTAGATACGTTTTGTATACACATTATGTTAAAGTAACTTTGAGGTTAAAATGTAGTGTCATCCGGCACAACGTATGTACACTTGTCCGTCATTGTAAATAATGATAGTTTAATGTATATTAAAAATCTGGGTATACCAAAATCTGTTAATCACGTTTTATAACTTATGTGAGGGGTGGACAGATGATCTAATTACTAGAGGTTAGGGAATTAGATATATTCCGTAAGGCGTTTTGGAGGTTAGATAATAATAATGACATCCGGCACATTTTTATATTATTACGTATTCTTGTTGGTCGCTGTAAAGATTACCGACAGATGAAGTATATAAGCCATCAATAGTTATAGAGTAGAAAGCATATATTGGAATGTGAAGATAATGACTATTAGCGTAGCTAAAGTTTTTAGAATTCCTTCCCGAAGCCCGACGTAAAGAGTTACCAATTGCTAAATGTGTTATATGAATAACACAAAATAGAATTTAAAACATATTTTTACTCCCTATGCAAGTGATTCATTTAGTCACAATAAACGTAGTTCACAGTATGTAGAGATGCCATGTTTCTCAAGTAGAATACCACTTAAACATGGGAATAGAAATAGTGAAGTGGAACTAAGCAACCATATTCACTTAGAAATGGCAGTAACATTTCAAAGTCGTTACCTGCACCCAGGTAGCTGTGGAATGTACAAAAACTTTCTTTTAATTTTGTTGCTGCTGTAGACCAGATAGTGACTACAGCTATTATCGAATTAACTATTTTCCACACTTAAATCAAATTTAATAAAGAAAAGTACATATTCTCACCTAGGTAAATTAAAAAAAAACTTTTTAACAATAATTTATTAATATTAACTATAAACAGTAGCCACATTGCTCTAGAAGTACTGTTAATAGTGGCACTGTTTTATTCCTTTTTTTAATATACCTTGGTTGGCGAAGTGACTCTATCATTGTTTCACGGTTTATAGGCAACTGTTTTGTGTTTGAGTTTTGTTTAGCTTTTGTAAACTTTTCTTTTTTTATTATGAATGATGTGAAGTGTTTGTCAGAAATATGTTTATAGTTTACTCTTGCTATGTGCTGTTATAAATGCTTGTGTGTGTGAGGGAGCAGGGAGAGTTGTTAATATTGTTTCATTGTACAGAGAATGACATTGACTGCCATAGTAGCTGTTGCTTACTTTTCTCCAGCTGTAGTGATACAAAATATACACAGATTTATACTGTATTTTGTGACATTAATCTTTGTGTTCCATAAGCTATTTGATTAAAAAGTATATATTATAATCTGAGAAATCAGGATCACTTAATGTTCCAAGTGGGTTCATTTAAGTTACCTGGTCCTGGCAATATACATGACATTGCAGTAATCATACATTTTGTTGCCAGTTATAAGGCTAGTCAAAGTATGTTAATGAAAAAGTTGTAACTTCTATTTATATATTGTGAAAAGAATAACACACAAGCTTTTCAAACCTTATGAAGTAGATTTTATTTGTTTTCACGTATGCTTTTTTTTGAAAATTTAGTTTTTGTAAATTACGGATACTGAATAACTAACCATATCAGCCTTAACTCACCATTTATAGATTTTTGACCAACTATTAAAAAAAAAATGAAATTTTCATAATTAGTCACCTAATTATGGTGATTTATCATATATCATTATATTATATATTTATTTATCATATTATTATATTTTCATCATAGCTTACCTTTTTCCTACACACATTCATTTTTTTCGCTTGTGTCTGTATTCATTTTTTTTCTATCAAAAAATTATCGTAGTCAGTGTACTATGTATTCTGGTAACTTAATATTGTCTAATGTAGTTTTGGTATAATTTAATGGTGTATTGAAAGTGTGAAAGTGAATATTTTTTCAGAATTGAAATTAAGTCAGAATTCTGCAAGTAAATCTTGTTTTGACAGAAGTGCAAAAAATGTTGTTATTGCAAATTTTGTGACTGATATATACTAGACCACTTAAGTGAACTATTATCAAAACTGATTGTGAGTATTCTAAAATGTTAGTAGATTATTTGCTGTAGGCCTACTTGTACCGTATCTGATTGTATCTAGTATGTCTGACCTATTGTGATTTTTTTATACAAGGCCGATGGTAGTACTGCCATAGTTATGTCAGTTGTGTAATCACAAGCTGATTGGTAGTACTTATAGGATAATTAATACAGGTACAGTAATTATAGTAATGATTTTTATAGCAATATATGTAGTTGTACTTATGACATAAATAAAGTAGATGTAATGGTAAAATAATACATACCAATCAGCCTGCAGTTATACAATCGACAAGACTATAGAAAGGTTATCATTGGCCGTGTGTCAAAAAATCACAACATACCAGTTATGCAATACACCCTCAACGTAAATAGCATACAGCAAACAATGTACTTACATTTCACCATGCCCACAACCAGCACTCGAAGATATCTTTATGGATATTTTTAAGACCTGGTAGGATAGCTAATTATATAAATATTTGAAGATGATAAATCATAAACTGCTTTTTAGTTATCTAAAATTCCGGGGATGTGATATGAAATAAAATGTGTCCAGTCCAAACTGGCCTGCATCCTTCATTAGCTGTACAAACAAGCTCAGAGTAAAATATATAATGCTCAAGCAGTGTGCTACAAAAATGGTGTTTTGTTTTCATTGTTTTATAATACATGTAGAAGGATAAGTTGCATGTATCGTATATGAATTTAAAGAGAAAATTGTAACAAACACAGTATATCAACACTGTTAACAACTTTAGTACAAAAGTCACCCAGTTTCCCTGTAAGTTGATTTTCTTGGATATGCAATACAGTAAGTTAGGCATGTGACCTCAATATTATGCCTGTTTCCTCGAAATTATGAGATATACAAAGTAGAAGTATTTTGAGAACAGTACTCAGAGTCTTACTGTTTCTCAGTATTCATGTTAAAAAAGACTTATTAAAATCACATTTTACACTTGCATTTGCTCCATTTGTGTACGGATTTTTGTAGTAATAATAATAATATATGCAGAATGTTTAATAACTGTACTGTATTAAATGAAAGTAAACTACACATTTGTACAATAACAGACAGAATTCTTGCATGATAAGGCTCAAAGACTGGTGCAGACTTAGAACATTTAAGCGGTGTTCACACGGTGCGAGTTCTGTTAGGAAAATTGACTTATGCGTGTAACCATGTGTGAGTCTTGACCCGTGTGAACACTTGATGTGCGTGCTCGCCCTCGCCATTATCTTGTCTCGCATGGACTCAAATGAATTCAAACATGCTTGAAATTTTCTAGTGCGAGTCGAGAACTCGAATGGGCAACTTTGTATTTGTTTGCAACTTTGTAGAATGCTGCTGAGTTGTTACTATAGCTATATTAATTCGTGTGTTTGGTGTCATAGTCTTTCGTTGTTTATAGTGTATATAGTTCATTTATAGTTAGCATATACAATTAGTGTTTATAGTTTATAGTGGTAAGTTAGTGTATATGATTAGTGTAGTGTGATCATCAAAATGACATGTAAAATGACGGACACCCAAAATGTGATGTTTGTCAGTCTGTATCAATCTCATCCCATTTGAAGAGATACAGCATCTATAGATAATAAAAACAAAAATTGCAGGCAAGAAGCGCTGGAAGATATAGTTAAGTAGATGGACATACCTGGATTTTGTGTCCCACAATGAAAACTGAAAATAAAAAATATGAGATCACATTACTGCCAGGAAATAAAAAAAAAATTAAGGAGTCGATGAGCACCACTGGAACAGTAGTGGACAAGCGGACAACATCTGCATTCCAAGCTTTCCATGGTTTGAAACACTAGATATTTTTTTAAGGAAGTACGTACAGCAGAATACGACATTAAATTTATTCTGTTCATAAAATACAAAGATGCAAGGTAGAAACAGGTAATAAAAATATTGTTTTTTTTTTGCTCGGGAGGTGAAGTGGATTTACTGACTGACAAAGGTAAAAAAAGACTGAAAGCACAGTCAGAATACTGGTTTGTTAAAAGGCAACAAAATTAAATGAATCAAACTTCTCTCTTCAGTATAAAACTATTGCCTGTTTCTTCTATGCACTCTAATAATTTTTTTAATTTTCACCTTGCTTACCTGTATATAAGACTCCAAGGCCTTACATACAGCATCACAAATGTCTGGAATAAACTGCGAAATTGTATTTTGGTACACAAAAGAGGTACATGAGACTCGGATAAGAATTTCCTGATGTCAGGTATCTCAGTGTAATTTCTAGTTTTATTTTTGGTGGTGTGGCCTCTCTCATGTTCATATTTTGCTTTCTTAATGAGGGATCTACTGCTCTAAGCAAAAAATCAAGTTCTCTAACCTAAACAAGTTTTAAAAGTCATTGGGTTTTCTGATCTCAGTTCTTGGCACAGACTGCTAGACGCACCTTTCCCATTATGTCTGCCAATCCATGGTCTAATCCATAACTTTTTCATAGAATTTCCTACCTGTTCTTCGTTTTCATCTTCTGTATTTGTTTTTCAGCTATTAACCCACACACAACACCGAACCTTCGCTAACAGGATCCATTTTCATACTGACTCATTAAGTCTACTGCATGTGTGAACATTGCACGCACAAGGCATTTTGAGAGGCTTCTCGTCTAGCTCGGAATGCGTGAACTCGTGCCATTAAACTTGTACAAAAACGTGCGGTGTGGGAATGCCACTTTACTTCACATGCCAGTTTCATACCTTCAAGTTTTGTGTATACATAAAACATGGTAGATAAAGTTCTTTACTGATCCACAATGATGTACAAAAAATGTCAAATTTTTCTATGCACATGAATAACTAAGGCAACTTCAGTTACTTACTTATGTTAAAAAAAAAACTAATAAATGTTTGCTATTACTTTACATTTGTGAGGCACTCTTTAAGTAAACCAAAAGTAATAGCCAATATTATTTTCACAAGACTAGGTAAGGTAGATATGGTTTTATTTACTTTATTCAAATTTAAGGAATATTTCAGTGCCTAGTGTGTATAGAACAAAATTATGTAGTTTTGTTGGTTTTTATTTACAGACGTTAGTTTGGGTTATGTCTGCTATTACAGATATGTTTATTAGATGTATAATATGTGTATCATTCTGTAAAGTGCACAAATTATCACACACTCATTAACCATTGGCATCTGGTTCCATTGTTAAGTATAGTATGTGAGATCTATGAAATGTCATTTTTGACCAATTATAGGGACTGTGACGTTATAGTAATTATAAGTATAATACTACTGACTCGAAACACTATGTTTTTTATAGGTAAAAATTTTACATTTACTTGTTTCATTTTACATTTACTTGTAGCCTGAACCAGTTTTTGCTTATTACAAGCTTCGTCAGAGGCTGCCACTAGGAGCGCTGTCCGTTCATCAGCCCACTCATGGGCTTCAATTCCACAATGAGCTGGAACCCACTAAAAAGCTATATTCTTCGCCTTCCTTCTGAGTTGAATGAGAAAATTTCTTATTTCTGTTATGCAGAATGCATAGTCATTTGGATGAGGTCTTTTCAGTCTTTTTATAGCACACTTTGAGTTCAATAGTATGCAGATGTTCTCAGCCTCTACCTGCAAGAATGCATTAGAGGAGCATTTTTTGCAAGTAGTTCAGCATCCAGGCTTGAAATAGAACAAAATAGTCCTCACCTGTCTGTGTATAATAATCAGCAGTGGATTTTGATTGTTCAAGGTTTACTGATCTGTCTGTGTAGATTTAGGTATATGCTAGTACAAGTCATTTCACATTTCAAGAAATTCATGTCCTGGCACTTCTGCCAGCTCCTCTTTTGTGAGTTTTGATGGAATGTCTACTTGCATTTTGTTGTCAACTATTTCCCACAGTGGTTCTGAGTAACTGAGTAACATGTGAGTATTCACCTGGTGAGCCTTCTGGCAACATGAGTCTCAGTGGTCTAATTCTACTTGCAAACGACTAGAATTAGACTAATTTTATTGAAATATAAGTATTTTAAATTTAGAACATTTTAAAACACTACTACCTAATAGTGTATTATTTTAAGGTATTAGCTGTCTAATAACAAACACATTTTATTATATATAAAAAAGGATTTGAGAAGAATACTTCCCAAATTATACAAACAAGGAAAGTTAAAAGTAAATGCAGAAATATACACTTGAATGTGAAAAGTATTAAATACAAAAACATATCATAACTTTTTAACGGAATGACAGTCTACAAAATCCAATTAGCTGTGGCATGTTATTGACTGGATAATGAGATTTGTGAGTGAATATTTAGGATCCTGCAGCCTTTCAACAATGTCAAAGTGGTCAGAGTCCTGCACAACATGGTATTCAGATTGTATACCATTCTTAACCAGCATCTGAAACAAATGATGTTTTCATAGAATATGGTCTCATTTTCAGACATTTTCATAGAATTTTTTAATAGCCATAGAATAATCAGATTTCCTTCTGAAATATTGAAATTTCTGCACAGATGCTGATATTATTCATTTGTATTGTTTTTAAAAAAGCTTTTTAAAAATGTAATGTAAGATATCAATATACCTGTTTTAAAAATTGTTATGTTTTTATATGAAAATGTGTATATAGCAGTGGCAGCTTGTGGTTCCAAATTTTGGTGGTTGCAGTAGTTGGTTGAGCTGATAGAAGAAGGGTTAAAAGACATTGACCTATCAGAATCACAGTTTGATAATAGTAAATTATTACAGTAAAACCTGCCTAAAACGGTACGCGATTGTTCCAGTATTTTTTCCGTTTTTCACAGGTTTCCGTCTTACAAAGGGTTGTGTTTTAATAAAACAAAGTACAAAAAATATGATCGCATAGGATTACAATGAAGGAATAATTTAAAATAAAAGTCTGTAAATAAAAAATAGGTTCATATGTATTGTATTACTGTATTTTCAACTTACGTACAATAATTACAGTTTCTCTCGTAGTTTCTCTGTCCCCACATGTCTTTCAAAGTGCATTGTCGTGACTTCTTCACAAGAGAACGTTGTATGATCTCCTTTGCATCCTGCATCAACTCCAGGAGTTCTGGAACATTCTTGGAAGCTGCAAATTCCTGAAGGTCACTCACAACAGATAGTGCTTCTCCAAAAGTGCGTATTTTTAGCTCCTTTTCGTTGCCTTTGTCGTCGTCGTCCTTTTCTTCCATGACTTCACACCTGCTGTTTTCGGCTGCAATATCAGCTGCACTTTGAATGTCTTCAGTCGTGGAAAGTTCATTATCAAAATTTACTACATCTTCAGCTTCATCTGGCAGATTTCCTTGCTTACAGAGAACAGAAATTTCCTGTAAATTTTCCATTGTAACATCTTGTGTATCCGCTGATGCTTGTGCAGAAAAACCAGCTTTAAGGAAACACTTCTTCACTGTTTCAGGGAGAATTTTCTTCTTGGCCTGATGGATCCAATTAACAGCATCAAGGACATTAATCTGTTTAACAAACTGAGAAACATTGGTACAGGTGTTGATTTTAGCAACAAGTGACTGCAGTACAAACTTCCTATAAAAGGATTTAAGTGTATAAATTACACCCTGATCCATAGGTTGTGTAATTGAAGTTGTATAGGGGGGGGGATAGGCTAGCTTCACATTAGACAAATCAATCCTTGGATGACAGGTTGCATTGTCCAAGAACAAAATGACCTTACGACCTTGACTTTTCATTCTTCCATTAAAAGAAAGAAGCCACTCTTCCATTATAGCACTGGTCATCCAGGCTTTTTTATTAGATCGCCAATTGACTGGGAGGGAATTACGATCCATGTGTTGAAAGGGCCTGGGACATGCTGATTTTCCAATCACTATAGGTTTTTCAATTTCACCAGTCATGTTAGCACAAATAAATAACGTCTTTCTTTAGACCGCTTGCCACATGTGCATTTATCACCACGTACAATCAGTGTCTTTGAAGGCAACACTCTAAAAAACAAACCTGTTTCATCACCATTATACACATTTCTAGGTTCATATCCCGCAACTAGATCTCCAATTTTCCCTTTCCAGTCCGCTACTGTCTGCATATCAACATCTTTTGCTTCACCATACACAGCATTAAAAACAATGTTATGGCGATGTTTGAAACTTTCGAGCCACCCATTGGACGCTTTGAAATTGTGCTTGCCTAATTTTTTTGCTGTCTCTAAAGCATCAGTCTGTATCAATGGTCCAGAAATAGGAATTCCTTTAGCGCGCGCACTAACGAACCACTCGAACATAGCACGATTTATTCCATCATGGTCCGTAGATTTTGTGATGCGTTTCACATGTCCTGCTGTTCCCTTTACCCACTCGTCTTTAATTTTTATTTTGTTTTTCAAAATGTCATAAATTTGAGTTTTTCCCACTTTAAACAACACAGTTAATTCTTTAGCTGGATGTTTGTTTTTTCGTGTTCTTCAATAACTTTAATTTTCTCCTCCAGTGTAAGTGTCTTATGTTTAGAAGTCATTGTTACTGAATTACGTACACAAATACAGTAAAAAGTAAATTTAAATATCACTCAAGTTCGCAGTTTTCTTCCACTCGTACTTAATCACTTGTCTGAACGAAACTGAGAATGAATACACTATACAGTACCAAACACTTGTACCCTACCGTGTGTATTACAAGAGGGTTGGAAGAAGTAACGGTACATTGCTTTCACTTACAGATGTTGCCCCATGTAGCGTACCTGCTGCGTCCTTGAAGAAAGATTAGAGTTAATGGTTCCTAGAACTTCGGTGCAAGTACAGTCGCGCTCAAAATTAATGCCTATCACTTTTTACAAATTTAAAATGATCAAAAAAATTTAGTACGTAGCTGTGTATTATGCATAAAATAATCCGTCTTAGTCAGGTTATTTACGCAAACAGTTCCTGAAAATTATTCCGTTTCCGCGTTAGGCAGTTTTCCGGTTTAGAGTATTATTTTACATAGGAAATAACTCCGTTCCGAAATTTATTTTCCAATTGTCCAGGTTTCCGGTATATAGGGCGTCCGGCTTAGGCAGGTTTCACTGTACTATAATTTTATAACCTCAAACAACGGGTAACGTTTACCTTGAATCAACGTAAACATTAAACCTGACACAACTTATAAATCAAGAAGGCTGTGCTTATTTCATACATGAAGTTGCGCTACAGCGCTATTAGTGGAGCATTGCAGAAACTTTGCAATCACCAACCTTTCATGGGGAACATAGGACAATCATGAAGAGTAGCGAACGTTTTCCCATATGTTTGTGTAGTCAGCTCTGCCACTTACTACTGAAGTTGCAAGCGGGCTACAACCACCAGCCTGCGTGCCACATTTGAATTGTACGTGAACATTGCCGCGTAGAATCTGATATACTCTCCATTGAAATTTATGACACTTTTAGCTACTTAATGTTTTCGTATATTATATTATAGTTTAGTTATTCTGTATTGGTGGTTGTGCACTGCTGCAACCATAACACCAGCCGCCACTAGTATATAGTTGATGATTACAGGCATTTGTACATTCCTGGAAATAGCTCTTTTTTCTCAGAATCTTAGTAAACACTCTGTACATGTATTACAGTAAATGTTGTGACGGTACGTTTCATCACCATAGACCTATAATCTGTATAATAGTAAAACACCAGTCATGAGTACTAGTAACCATGGATGATAAGGAAACTAAAAAAAAAATATAAGTGTATAATAAACATAGTATGTCAATCCCAAATTAAAACAAAAGCAGTTGATGAAGAATTAAATATTGAAAATAGTGCAACACAGTAGTTATAATGAAAAATTAGAAGAGAAACACAAAGAAAACTATAATAACGTGATAAACCCAATAGATATGGTAAGTGAGCGGGTAGAACCAGCACCAATACCAGTGAAATGATATATACGAACAATATAAATAAGTGAGCGGGTAGAACCAGCAACAATACCAGTGAAATGATATATACGAACAATATAAATAAGTGAGCCGGTAGAACCAGCACCAATACCAGTAAGATGATATATAAACAATATATAAAGTGAGATAAAATGAAACCAAAGGAGAGGGTGACTGCCAAAATATAAATGAAACAAAGTGAAATAAACTGATAAGATATAGAAAGACACATACGAATAATATAGAACAGAAAAGGAGAAATATCACACTCGAATAAGGTGATGAAGGAGAAACCAATAAATGATAAGTGTAAATGATAATTATGAGTATCATATAAATAATAAATTTAAACATTATTTTATACGGTCCAAGTCACTTTATATAGTAATGATTTACCTTATTGAAACAGTCCAGTGACTTCAAGTTGTATATTTATGATGCGTTTCGAGTCATATGACCCTTCATCAGATAGTTATCACTCACAAGGAGATCATCAAATATTAAAATTCACAAAAACACAAAAAACACATATGTACAATTGTAAAACCTATACAAACGTCCGACACAGTGCACTGCGTAAGGTCCACTGGACTCTGAGCAAACGCGTGTGATAACACACGGCATGACACGCTTTTTCTCAGAGTCCAGTGGACCTTACGCAGTGCACTGTGTCGGACGTTTGTATAGGTTTTACAATTGTACATATGTGTGTTTTTTGTGTTTTTGTGAATTTTAATATTTGATGATCTCCTTGTGAGTGATAACTATCTGATGAAGGGTCATATGACACGAAACGCGTCATAAATATACAACTTGAAGTCACTGGACTGTTTCAATAAGGTAAATCATAATAAATAATAAATGCCAATGATAATTATTAGTATCATATAAATAATCAATGTAAATAAAGAATAGTAAAATCCGATAAAGTAATAATTAACTAAAAGTACACCAACCAATTAAATAGAGAGTAAATGTTACAAATAACTATCATGATATATACTTGTTAACAGAATCAATAACCAATATAAAGGGAGAGATAATTAGATAATGAACATGATATTAGTGAGAAAGAAAAAATGTTAGGGAATACCCACCAATAACACTTAAATAAAACTATAAAAAAGTGCAAAAGTGATAGTGTAAACCCTACAGAATAAATAGAAACACTTTTGATAGGAGTAAACACCAAAAAATCAGTGAGAAACACTAAAGATTAAAGGTGCAGTGTTAGTAATTAAGGATATCATTAATATTAGGATTAAGATTGACTGTAGCCAAGGAATATAAGGATATTCAGGGAAAAATCCCAGGAAGAGTTAAATGTTAGTGTTACCATGGATGAAGAATAAAGTTTATATTAGAATAAAGAAATAGAGTAAATAATAGTAATGCAACATCAATAAATACCCTATGTTCAAGGGGATAGAATTAGGTAAATAAAGTAAATGATGTGAAGATGTTTAACACATAAAAAATAAATAAGAAGTAATAAATGGTAAACCAGAGTAGCATAAGAACTGTTACAGAATTGTTCGATTAAGTTTATAAGTAGGAATATGGCTGAAGAGTTATGCAGTCCATAGACCTAATTGTTATGTTATATTTTTATAGAGAATAGTGAATCATAGACCAATTATAAACCATAGCAATATTAATAAGAGAAAAAAGGTAAATTCACATCAATCTAGTAATACTAAGAAAGCAATTAGAACATAATAGACAACCATGATATGTAAACTAAAGAAAACATGCAAATATTATAAAACAGATCCAAAACAATTCAGCAAGCAAACAAATCGTATGTAATACAAACGAAAGATGTATGAAAGTAAAATAATGTGTAATTAGTATAATATATGGAAAAATAGACAATTGATACTTAGGCCTATGCAATGCCTAACTGTATAGCACCAATAACAACAAATTGTAAGAATTGTACTATGATATTAGCAAATTCAAGGCAAGCAAATAGTAAATAATAATTAGTGAACCATATTAAGTGGACATAAAATAAAAAAGAAATGTAATTAAATAATATCAACATAACTGTCAAAACATAATACATGGGCCAACCCAACCTTATGGGATGTTAAATTAATCTTTGAAACAAAATACAAACAGTGGTGATAATATCTCATACTTAAATAGGAATACCGACGATTAATAGCAATCAAAAGATATTTAATTATTTTGAATAAAAATTCAAATATCCTAACAATGGTCTTAAGTCATGATCAGCCAATCAAGAGCAATAAGTAACCATGACAACAGACGTTATTGACGAATTTTTCCATTAAAACCTATTATTCCATAAGTGACGCTTGAGACGAAGAGACGCCAAGCCATAGCTGGCTAAAATTTTAACTTAAAACACCCAAAAGTTACTAAATGTACTAAAATAAGGAACTACACCATCTGATGAAGGACTAACACACTCAATTGAAGCAACTGACCAGATTAATTCATTCAAAATTAAGGAACTTCAGTCAAATAAGACGAAGAAGACACCAGACATGACCAAATCGCAGGACGAGTGAAGATTGATGAACGAAACGATGACACAACCCAGCCCAACTGTATAACACCACACCATAGGTCTACTGATTGTTAAGTATTGTGGAATTACCTAAAATTAATAAATAAAATCCTTTCTAAATCATTTCTCACAATAGAAAAACTCTCACTATAACTGATATTATTTCTTTTAAAGGTTAATAAAGAAAATATTTATGAATACTAATATTAACTATAAGCTAACCTCTGTATAACACGACAGCACAGACACATACACTTTTAAACATCACAGAGTTGAATTCAATGTAAAACTTCTTTCATAATTAATAACCACAATTGTAAGGTGGTGTACTTTATTTAAATATCTTGTTCTAACTTTTTGTCATACTCAAAAGGATCCAGTGGCAATTTAAATTGTGTAAATAAAGTAAACACGGTGACATTTTGCGTCGTCAAATAACTATCGTTGCCACACTGCTCCCCGCTGAGTAAAGAATTAAATATTTGCCGAGGCTAAAAAATTATTATATTAAGCTCAATTGTATAACGATTATTGAAATTTGATGAGCTATCAAGCATTAATAAACAAGTACAAACCTTTATCGACTGTCCTGTAATTATTTCACATGTATTATGAATGTTGTGTTTTGTAGTAGTGAATAGAAATTGCGACCAAAGTTTATGTTGGCAACACGTTCTCCCCAGAGTTCTCGCCAGCCGGCGAACAATTCGAATCACACACCGCAGTAACGTAAACAAACTAACTGAGATTAAATCTTTTAATTGTTTTGTTTGAAAAACGATTTGGCGCCTATCCGGAAGAAAATACAAGTGAGTAAGGACAGATAAGGTGGTACAGACAGCAACAAGATCCGGTACGAGTTATTAGAGCGTACACGATCAACATAATCAGCGGCAGTTTCATAAGAAATTAATACATATTACACAAAATATAAATAACCGATTGAAGTATTCAACATAAAAATTAACACCGACGAGCGAGATATCTTACAATGTGTATAATTTAAGAAAAGAATGTTTCATTAAAATATTGCCTTGTTAGTTAAACTAGATTGCAGAATTATTTATTTTGTATAAAGCTAAGATTTTATAAACCATGAAATTATTTATATTCTAGCAGTGCATCATTAATAATTAAAATACAGTTCTTCAACCACTAATAAGCTAAAGGCATCAAAATAATAAATCAAACAGTAGACCAAACTATTTATTAAAAAAAAAGATAAATTGTTAACCTAAAATTACTAAATACTAACCTTGAATTAGATTAGAGTAAAGTAATTAATTTGCCATTAAGGTAACTGCAGTACAGTCTTTCTGCATAAGTAAATGAAATTAATTAAAATTATATTAAACTACGTATTAAAAGCTGTATACCTTCCAAGAAATCAGCCTAGCTGAGGAATTCCACACACACATCACTATAAATGATTGATTGTTGTATTTTTAAATATACTGTGCAGTATTAAATATATACTGAGATACAAAAAGTCTGTCTTTTATACATATTACCTTCGGGCAAAATGCATCATTGGTGTTTACGTATTTGTACAGTGGCTCACATTATATAAGGATCTGTGCACATCTACATACCTTATTGTAATCACGAGACTGTTCTTTAAAAGCAGGTGAATCATTTTCTGCCGCAATAACTAAGATTTTGAAATCTTCAGACTGCTTAGTGGTACTATGAAACATTGGACTGTATTTAATGCAGTCATCCCTGTAACATAAATATTGTACTGCGCAGTAATGGCAAGTTTATACAGATTACTTTAATTACCTATACATCTACATACATGTGTGTCCATTATCTATCTACAATTACTGCTTATGTTATTTAATTCCTACAATGTAATTGAAAATTAAACTTGCTCTCACCTCTTATATGATTCAGCAGTTTTTTAAAAGTAAGATGGGCTTGATTTCTTTATATGTGCATTAGTACAAGAGTGCTGACTCATATATTGTACTTCAAGTTTTTACAGAGCTGCTGGCATCGGTTACTGTTATTGCTCAAAAATTTACATGTTGAAAACGTTGCAGCTTTTTGTAACCCGTACATACAAATATCTTAAGGAACATTTATTGTTATTATGTAATGTACTTAATAAAGGCATACAGTGAACTGTCTTGCATAGATAATAGAGAGAGAGAGAGAGAGAGAGATCAGATGTAAAGAACTGAATTATTGTCTTAATATACTTTTATGTTCTTTATATCATTTTCAGTAAATCCAATTCAAGATGTGGCGACCTGCAGGTATGTCCAGTGAAGAAGATGATGACGATGGTTACTTTGGATTTTCATCACATGAACCAGAGCCTCGGATAATTCAGAAATCTCCTGTAGTGACACGAGAAGACACATTTTTTACTTTACTGAAGAACGATAACATAAATGAAATGAAAATAATGATTGAAAATGGATTTAATGTGGAGACACCTTTAGAATCTGGGTGGTCAGCATTGTTACATAGCTGTTTTCTGGGGAAACCTGATGTTGTAAAATTTTTGTTAGAATCAGGTGCTGATCCAAACTTTAAGAAAGAATTCTACACACCATTAATGGCAGTCTGTTCATCAAGAGCAAATGAAGATGACCTAGCCAGATGTATGGAATATTTGTTAGAATACAAAGCGGACATAAATGAAACAGATAAATACAGGACTACTGCTCTTATGTTTGCTGTCAAAGAAGAACACTTGGAACTGATGTCAAAATTAATTAAAGCAAAATGTAATATTGACAAACAAGACCGTGAAGGATGGACTGCTCTGTTCCATGCCATTTTAAAAAACAATTTAGCAGCTGTGAAACTTTTAGTAGATGCAGGTTGTAAATTAAATCTACAAGACTTAAAAAACAGATCTGCTTACCAGTTGGCATCATATTTTGGGTACAAGGATATTGCTAACATTGTTTGTACAGATCAAGATGTAATACATGATTCTGAAGAAAATACAAATGGATCAGAACTAACAATTTTGGATCCTGTTCAACGACTGATTCAACAACTTCCATGTACAAATGGGCAAAATGACATGTGTGGCTTTCCATCAGAAGTGATTTCTCTACTTTATGGAATGGGAATGGAAAGATATATCCAGCGTTTTATAGAACATAATGTCCAGTTAGGAGAATTTTTGATAATATCAGACAAACATTTAAAGGAAATTGGAGTTAGATTTTCAAGCCACAGGCAACATATTTTATTATGTATAAAGAAGTTTCATTTAAGACAGTGGAATCAGTCATCATTGGGTCTTAAAGATTTGAAGTTTCGAGTAGAATTAGAAGATGCAGACAGATTAGTGGCTATAATAACAAAGCATCTTCATGTATTAAAGACTACTGTTCATTACACACGAAAACATATGCCAGTAGAAACAAATCCTGAACTATTTGAGACTACAGAAAAAGCATTACACCAGTTGCGTCTTATTGTAAATGAATTAAACATAATAAATTCATTTGCTAAACGTACTGAGAAAAATGATAAAATTATCCATGTTGATCTTATAAAACAAAAGGAACCACCCAGTCTATTTAATGAAATTGTGAAGATAGCTAGTATAGGTTTTATTGTTGGTATTGCATTATGGAAAAATAGAATGATTATAGGACCAAAGCTCAAGGCTTCTTGAATTTACTGTTATACACCAGTGTACAGTGATACAAAAGTAAGAATTCTTTGTGTATATATATTTGTTCTTTAATGATCAATATATTCTTTCACTCCTACATTATTATATTTTTGATCCAGTGATTGTGTATTATTTTATTTGAAACTAATGGTGACCAGTTTTGCTATATGCTTAAATAGTGAAAATAAGACTCATGTATTGGTTTACATTATACATATTTTTCCTCTGCACGTGCATGCGCGCAAGTGTGTGTATTGATATAACCGTATATCATCTTATTGCAAATCATTATTGTGTATCAGCATGATTTTATTCACACATGTAATATTACTTATGGCTAGTAGTCAAGCTACCTGCAAATTATGTTTAAAACAAGTAATATAATTTTTCATTTTTATACAACCAATTTTTTTTTAATAAAGAAGTCTTTAAAAATCTTTCAGTTGAACGTTATTAAAAGTAGTAATAAAATGTATATGATTATATAAGACTGTGTAAATTTTACAAGTTTTCAAGAAGTTAAAAATTCTAATTATATAATGCCATTTATATAACAAAGCATTTGCATAATATATAACATGCAAGTTGTAATAGTATAATTTTGTTAATCAAAATGATAAATTTATTTATTATTACTTACCTATAATATAGTTATTACACACTATGTCTTATGGCCAGAATTAAAGTAAAAAGATAAGACAGATTTTTAAAAATGGATTCAAGAGTCCAACTCAGAGTTTTATTCTTAGTTTAACCTACATGATAATAAACACAGTTTTTTACTATTTGAATTGTGTTAAACTCAGAAATAAAGAGAAAATCAAAGCCACAGTTTTAACAGATATTGCTTCTGTACAGCTACAATATATTGGAATATTAATGTTTTGTAATTGGATAGGAAAAAAATGTGAAATTCAGAACAATTGTTCTTTTTATTTTTTAGTTGTCAATAATTCATATTGGGTTCAGTTACCCTTTGCGTAGGGTGAATGGTACATTTACAATCAGTCATAACACATTATGTAATAGGAAAGTTCATGGCATACGCTTACAAATCTATTGTGAAAATACCTCCCTTTATCTTACAAACATACAAACTTAAAAAAAAGCTGGTAATTTTAGAGTATACTTGTTAGATGTCAGTGTAATTAAAGTACCGCTAACCTATAAAAAATGTTCATAAAAAGTAAATTACTATACCAAAAGTAATGTTAATTTAAATGATAAAGGATCTTTTTTGTTAAAAGTTAAGAATTTTTGTAAAAAACTTCACAGATAACTTATTTATCAAGTTTTAAAGAATGAGTGAATATACATGGATTTTAAAGTCAGCATAAACACATCTTGTGAAACATAAATGGTGCTGCTGTGTCCAAGCAGAGGCACACCGAGTTTTAGGGGGGGGGGGTTCAAAAACTTTGGAATAAGGTGCACTGTTTTGGTTTTGCACATTTTTTCTGTTGAAACATATCTTCACAGTTGCCCAAATTATTATAGTTCTATAGAATTAAGATCCAGATGATATAAATGTCCAAAATAGCATCTATTTTAAAAGTTTTCTATGTTCGTTTATTTTGTTTAAATAGGGCATAGGGCTCAGGTTTTTTTAACACAGATGACCTAAAGGAATCCCATGAGTCACTAACCAGTTAATCATGTCTGCCATTTTTGTTAATGGTGATGTTGGAGGTGGTTTTATTTATAAGCCTACACTATCGTGGGATGCATTATCTATTACTATTACACTGTTCTAATTCAAGTTTGGAATAAACATTTCAGTCATCCACTTTTCATAATTTTCGTGCCGTGATAATTGCCTTTTTTAGAACCTGATTTAAACATTAAGAGCCCATTAGGTACAAACCAATTTTCACTACTAGTATTAGTAGTTATTACATAAAAATTAGAGTTTCAACTCAAGTATGACTAACAAAAATCTTTGAACTACCTTCTCTGTAATAAATTCCACATTTACCTTGAGACTAACAACATTTAAAGCCCTAATTATCAGCTAAAATGTGTTATTACCAATACAATCACCCACTGTCCTTTGTTTACTGGAATTTTCAGCCACTTTTGTCATTGTCTGTTCACGTTTTTGTAACTGACATTGAAATGCGAAAACAAGTTTCTCTGTGTATACTATGGGCCACCGTTCTTCTCTGTATTGCCATAATTTTCTTATATAGGCCTATGAACTCTTAAGTTTCTAATGTCGTATTTTTCTGTGTAATGTTTTCTATTGCTTTTGGCACATTTCCATCGAAATCCCATTTGAGGAATAATGTGTCTCAGACTAGGGCACTACCATTATAATCAATTTGTGTTTCAAATGGTTTTAAATAACTCTGAATCAAAAAGGGACCCTGACTCTGAGTCAGGTTTGGGGGGGGGGTCTTTCCCCTTCTATGGATTGAAATTCATGAATAATTAATAGATTAGTACACTTGTCAAAATCATCTAAATCTGTTTTTATTTCCCTTGTAAAATGGTCTTTATGGGGAGTGCTGAAAGATTTTATATCACCCATATACGCTGACGCTTCTTTAATAATTCAACAAACACTACTTAGAGATACACTGCATGCCTGAGCTACCTTGCTGTAACTTTCTTTTTGACATTTCTTGAACTTCCAATTAAATAACTTGTACATGTTATAAATTATTTTCTGACTCTATGTATGACTTTACTTTGCACTAAAGTCAGTGGCGATCCAGACTAATCCATTTCACTCTCCATATTGGTAAATATAGCAATAAACTAAATGCTCCAGACTGATTCATTTCACTCTCCACACCAGTAAATATAGCAATAAACTAAACGCTGTGAAAACTGGTGTTTTTTGAAAAGTACAAACACAATTACATATCATGCACTATTGGTATGAAAACAGTGTTCGTGTCTGGTAAACTTACCTACGCTGATCTTTAGTTTATCATTTAGTAATAGTAAAAATGTTAATTTGTTATAAGAATATAGTAATTACTATGGTCTTACTATTTGTACATACATTGATTACAAAATTTTTTCCATATTTTTGTGGGAGGTTCTAATCCTCAAACCCCCTCCCTCTGGGTGCACCACTGTGTCTAAGTGATGTATAGAATACAAGTAAACTAAAATAATAAAATTAATATTAAAAATAGAATTATCAGATGAATTACAAATATTTTACAAAAACTTGGATTATCTAAAGCAGGGGTTCTGTTAGAGCATTGAATTGTGTAGGATTCATTCTTTGATTAATGGGAGTTTTTCAAGGATTAAATAAAGGGACAGTTGAAGAAGAGTGGTCAAATGTTTCTGTATACTTACAAAACTTCTGTATTATAATACTTACAAGGTTTCCGAATACAAAACAGGACTATTAGTTATCACTTGCGTTGTTTAATTTTTACAAGGATAGAATGGTTACTAAGTAAGAAGGAAGAGAGAAACATTGACAAACAAGACCATGAAGGATGGACTGTTCTGTTCCATGCCATTAAAAAAAAACAATTTAGCAGCTGTGAAACTTTTAGTCTGTTCAGTTTTTAAAGAGACATTGCTAGGTTCATTGTTTTAGATGAAAAGAGAAAATAATGAAAAGTCAAACAATAAGATGGTGGTTTGTATAGCTAAATATATGACCATTTCTGTAATTCTAGTGAGATGTAATGGTGGTGAAATTGTGGAGCAGGAAATAGAAGTAGTTTATGTAGAGGTAATTATAAAAGCTTATGGGTTGATAGGATAAGAAGTGAACTCCCAAAACATAAAAGCATACAGGATGTGAGGATAAGCTTAGAAATGAAAACAAGAATGTATATAAGTACACTGAGACATTAATTACTTGTGGAGCTGTGCTGGACAAGACACCGTAACAACTGAAGATAAACACAAACTGCTGAAACAAGGATATTAAGAAGAATATTAATTTCAACAAAATGAGACCTTAATAAACTTTAACACTCGAAAGCCATGCAAGGTGACAGGCATAGAGGACTGGATAAAGGAAAGGCAGCACTATGGAATTATCCCCATCAATAGAACCGGTTAGGGCAGACTCATTAAAAAGGTATGAGATAACCATCTGAAAGGCAGAAAAATAATCAAATTACCAAAAATGAGACAGAGGGACTACACAGAATAGTGAAGTTGAATATAGACAGAAGTAGCTCCTAAAGAGTAGAAAAATAATTGATCCTAGGATTCAGATTTGGATGTAAGTGGAAGTAGTGTACTCAGATTCATGGAATTCACTATATTTGATAAGAGTAGATTTGAGGATTTTGATGAACCCATCAACAGTTTGTTTCTTCAAAATGTATAAATATGGTAGGGTGTCATTACTGCTCACACAGTCACACAAACTCTTTTAGTAACTTTCTCCATTTGGTCATTCCATATCGTATTAGCTTGTTACACATTGTATTATCTGTCTTTATATATCCTCCATAGGGATAAAGAAAAAAGGAATTATAAAGAAACATTTTAAACATGCCAGTACAAAAGTAACTTACTCTTCGACATAAGTCGAAGTAAATAATTAGACAATTTAGTCATGTGATTACAAACATTCTTAATTCTTCATGTAAACATTGATATATCTGATGTTTGAAGGATGGTTCAAATGTTTACTCAGCCCACAGTGTTTCCAACTCAGTTTATGATAATTATAGTGCAGTAATTTATTCCACAGCAACACAGAAAAATTTGTTTTTTATTTAAAGAGTTTTTACTTTCTAACTTATTTGAATTTTATGTGCCTATTATTGTATGCAGTTTTTTGATCTCCATTGAGGCATTACGTAAGTTTGGATGGTAATTACTAGATTTCCAGCCTTGTGAGGGAAGAGTGGTCTTGTTCCCCAGGTACAGGGTGGCGACCGACTGGGAAAATCAGGAAAACTGGGAATATGCGTGAATTTCATTGACCGGGAAAACTACGTGAATTATGCGTGAATTTTCAGGAATCCTGGAATTTTAAAAAAAGAAATAAAGTTAAGAGTACGACATTATTAATATCGAACAGCGCCAACAGCAACATAGAGCTATCCGACTCGTGGATCCAGTAAATGTCTTTACGGCACAAAATTATCGTACAAAATATTGTGTTCAATCCCTACTCTAACAGAGTCAGTGAATGGAGCGGTGTTTTTCTCACGTAAAACTATGGTACTGGTATCTAACCTGCGTAGTCAGAGTAGCGTCTATGCTCAAGTGCGTCTACGCAAAGACAGCGCGTCGGCAGCCGCAAATCTGGCATGATGAGGAGCTTAGCTGATTATGGTACAAATTAGATTTCTACTTAATGAACAAGTAACAAAAGCAGAAATAATTTGGTGTAAGCAGTAAAACCAATCAAGGCAATGTTCACAGACTGACAATGTACAAAAAATGGAGTTACAAATAATGAAAGTCGGCTATTTAATTGGATTTGGCCTAGCCCCCTACTTCAAAAATGAATTAGTAAATACAATTTCACAGACCAATTGTTTTGTCATTTGTTTTGATGAATCTCTTAATAAAGTGTCACAGTGCCAACAAGTGAACATTTTTCTGAAGTTCTGAGATCATGCGAAAATTAAATCCTCCACTCAACAGTCCGTTGAGGACCAAGGCGTACTGCGCAGCTTTTTGTGTTAGTGTGATGGTGTATGGCTAGTACTACGCGCCACCAGCCGCTAGTTGCGGTATTCACAGCCAGGAGGCGGCGCTGTTATATCTCAGCGCCCACTCAGTTCTGCCTCACGACGGACGCTGAGTGCACGCCGTTCGGAGCCTCCACCGGGAATTGTACCCAGGACCATGAGCGCATCAATTGCCTGCGTTAGCCACTAGACCACCTGGATGGAGGTTCTATGGGATCATGCGAAAGAAGAAGTAAGTACCAGATACCTTACTTCGGCATTTTTACAGTCCTCTACTGCTGCCAACCTTCAGGCAGCCTTTATTGAGTCACTTTCATCTTTAGATTTTAAGAAAATATTGCAGGTGTCAATGGACAGCCCATTACTCTTAGTTTTTTTAAGAAAACTTAGAGTATAAGACAAATTTCTACATGTAAATTTCTGCATATATTATTTCATAAGTTTTAGTCACTTTTTCCAGCCTTTTTAATCATTGAAAGTAACCTTTTTTTTAATTAGTCATGTTTATCACTTTTTTATACTTCAAAACCTGCTTCAAGACCTGGAATTGTGAAATGTAATAGGCCTACTAAGATTATTTAACAACTGTGGGAAGAACCAATAATTCTTTTTTTTTTTGACATGATAATGTCTTTTAGCTTGACATCGTTTGAAACTTTCTGTAACATGTAATGCTGTATGATGTCATCATTGCGTGACGCTTCCACACTTTCGATTCCCCACAGTCTAGAAATTTGATATGTAAACGCATCAAGACAGAAATAATCGCTGCTGACATTGAGTTTAGCAAACGTTTTAGTGAGAATAAATTTGGTTTTACATGCTCTTTTGTCTGTACTGCATTGTTTGAAACTTTCTGTAACATGTAACGCTGTATGACGTCATCATTGCGTGACATCATCATTGCATGACGTCATTGGTATTGTTGTAAATAAAGGTTTGTTTTGATACGTCGCAATATGTAAATAAAGGTTTGTTTTGTGTTGTGGTGAAATACACTGCTGCTGATATATAGTAACCTAACGTGGCGACTGACTAAAACAGCGTTCGACAATGGATAGCAGCGACAAGAAGGCTCAGATCAAGAAACGACAAAATGCCGAGCGCGTAAGAAAGTGTCGGGAATGAAAGAAGCTTGAGAAGGAACAGCAACGAGCAGCTGCTGTCGGCGGTGAAGCTTTGGTACCAGCGGCCCCATCGCAACAAACACGAAAGCAAGATGACTTACTGCGTGAAGAATTGAACGAGTACTTAATAAATACACCGTTCGCGTCGACGATGACTGAGCAGGAGAAAATCGATGCATTCTACAACATGAAACTGGCAGAGAAGTGAAGGGAAACCAACAAACGAGTAAAACGTTGTAGATTGAATAAGAAAATTGAGATGGCAACTAAACGAGCGAACGAAGCAGCTGAATTCGAACAGGCAATCGCTGCGGTATCGCCAAAACACTTGAAAACTGAAGAGATAGCAGTAGATGCGGAATTCACGAAACAATTCGACGACAACGAGTTCGGTTACACCTGCTCCGTGTGCGATCGCTTATGGTTCGAGAGAGATTTGCGACCACCACCGCAAAAGAGAACACATACTGGCTGCTGAGTTCCCCGACGACGATGTAGCTACCTTCAAAGTGTGCGAAACGTGTTACATATCCCTAGCACTTGAGAATATACCCAACTTGTCAAGATCCAATGGCTTCGTGTACCCTGAGTATCCCGATCATTTGCCACCGCTTGATTGTATAAGTGAACGTCTGGTTTCACCGCGTCTACCGTTCATGCAGATGCGACGCCTGCGGTTTGTCCACGGCAGTCAAAGTATTATAGGACAAAAAACATTTGCGCAAAAGAAACAATCAGTCAGTTAGTAACCATAATAATGTTGTGTTTAGCTGGCGGCTGAAAGACATTATCATGCTCTTAAGCTTTTACCATTTGGTAAACGGTACTGTATCTTTTTGTAGTTAGCATTAAATTTAAAATAACATTTTTCAGTACTGGTTATACTAATCACAACTTAATTATTTCGATAAGTGTGTTATGAGCATACATAGTCCAAGCGCTGCTCAGTTTGTAGAGTGACAGTTCTTTTGCGTGGAGTAATTTTTTAACCTGTATTAATAGCATAAATATTTAATTTGATAACCTGTATGTGCTGATTATTTAGAATTAACAGTAAGTGAAAGAGCAAGACATATCGTAAGTATGAATATGGTGTTAATTTTTTTTTAACGTTTTGTGTTATAATTTGATTTACGTCGAATGTGTAATCAGTAACCTGGAATTTTTTTGAAAATGTCCTGGAATTATGCATGAATTTTCTGGCCTTAGTTTAGTGGCCACCCTGCAGGTAGTTTTCCATAGTGAGAATCAAACTCAAGCCACATGAAGTGAAACAACACACTATAACTACATCACAGTGACACTATAATATATCACAGTGATACTAAGCCAGATGTATAAAGATAAAATAGTATCTGATTTGAATATTACTGAGGTGTATCGTAACATAGTGGGTTGCAACAAATAGTATTTTACTGTAAAATATGCCAACATACATATCCATTAATTCAAAATTAACTAGCCTGGTCTCCTGGCTAAGTCTCCCACCAGTTCAGATTCACATATGCTTATATTCAACGCACTGGTTTTGTTTCTTCCATACACTGAAGGCATCTCCACCAATATAAATCTCATCCTTTTATAACTGCCAATATAGTTGTACCTCTTTAAGTCTCTTTTAATATCCATATTTCTCATTCTGTATTGTTTTGTAACTTCTGTGACTCTTCAAAAATTCTTTTCTCTATATCCTCAGGCTCAGACGTACATGAGGTTACAATGTACTTTGTAAAAGACATTACCTCATTATACCTGTTAAATGCTTGATATTATCTTTATGTCAAATACGATGTACCCAATTAATATCATTTTTATGCAGTTTATTATTTATTAATGACTTGTTGTAATTCAAAAATTTTAATATGTTTCTTTAAACATTAGTATGGTGCATAATTTCTAGAGTAATTTCATTAACAGTATTCAAGTCTTGATGTGGAAATAATGGTGTTAAAATCACAAATAACATGTATATTTTAGTAAAGTTGTTTAATGCAGTTATTTAGTGAAGTTGTGTAGCAACATAATTATTGAAGTACTGTTTCACAGTTCTTTTCCACTTTTAAGTTTTCCTCCATCGTAACACCATTACTTTAGTTTTTGCTTATTAATCTTCATTTTATATGCCAGTCCCATGATTCTCTTCACCATTTCCAGGATGTCCTTAACTCACTTCCAGTTATCACCTCAGTGCCATTAATGAATTGAATTATATTTAAATATAAGTATATCACTACCGACTAGGAACACAAAGTTTTTTATTGGTAAAAAGGTAAAAATTTTACCTTATAGCCTGAATATTATCTTTAGCTTTATCAATTATATTTATCTTTTCTCCATATATCTTTACTCTAATGTCTCCCCTAACTTGACTGCATATAGGTATTACAAATTATAGATAACAAAGCACAAACCTGTCTCACTCCCTTCCTTATAACATTATAACTGCTTCTTCTTGTTCATTACCTACTAGAGTTTTGTTTTATATAAATTGCATATCAGTCATCTCTCTCTACATTGAATTTTAATTTTCCTTAGGATTTGAAACATTTGTACCCATCTGACATTTTGAGTGATTTTTTGACTCTAAGTAAGATGAAGGTGAGAAAGTTCACACCTCTCCAACACTTTCTATAATATTAGCTCTGGTGGCTTCACTCATTCCTATGTCCTTCCCAAAACCAAATTGGTCATTGGTTAACATCTTCTTCTACTTCAAGCTTTATCTGCCTGAGTATTATGTTAATAACAGTTTCTCATCAGACTAAATGTACAAAACTGTAATTAGAAGCAAGCTACTCAAGAGAGAAATATTCAGGACACTAAAACATCACAAAATAGTAAAATATGGAAAAAGAAATTAGCTTAATTCTTCAGACTTACATGTAGTCTTATATCTCACAATATAAATACTTATACTCTAGTAAGTGAATACAAGAAATCATGTGCAGTATAAAAATGTGGACTATCCAAAAGACATCAGCACTGTTCAAAAGTCCAGTCTAACTGTTTTATGAATAAAGTCATCGTTCTTGCGCTATAAGAAATGAAGCATTTGTTTAAAAATAAGAGCTAAAATGAAAAAGTCATAAAATATTTAATAAACACTCTTTTTGCTGTAGAAACGTGCCTATTGTGGGAACATAATTAATATGTTTCACATGAATTTTGTTGGATGCGATAAATTGACTACAATTCACTACCCTCATGAAGAAGTTCTTATTCTTCTGGGGACAGTAGAGTGCCCTACACCCATCATAGCTGACCCTCCCTCCATTAAACTTTTAGTAGGGGGACAGACTCCATATACTAGGAGATAAATATGACTTTTAAAATTGTGGGTTTGATGATTAAAGTAATATGATTCTTTATTCTTGATCAATGGGCTGCAGATATATTATACGATTAAAACAACACCCATCGGTGATTATAGTTTGTAAACAGGGGATATGTAATAAAGAAACACCAAGCTGTTATAGAAAATATTTGGTTTGTTACCTTCAAATTTATCTATGATTACTCATTTTTGTATCTTGTGTGTGTGTGTGTGTGTCTGATTTAATGAGTGTTACCTTGTCAAGAGAACAGTGTTGTTCACAGATGTATTCAGAAGAGGCAATAAGTTAAATACACCACTGATAAGTACTAGTCCTTTGAAAACATAGCTAAACTTTGTATCCGCATCTTTTAAAAAATTACTCTTTATCAACTGTGCAGCTAAATGTGCTCCAGCAGAATGTCCTCCAAACCAGACTGACCTGAAAATAATATTAAGTCGTGAGATTCAAAAACCATTGAAAATAATGTTTTCAAGTCTGCTATTTACCTGAAAATTTGATCAGAAACTAGAGAAAACAGAATCAACGAAACTATCTACAAAGAGATATTGGTGATGTATAGAAATAAAACAGAAAAAAATTATGAATTAATAATTGGAATAATCTGTCAAAAATAATGTGAAGTATAAATAACTATATAAATAAGACAAAACAAAAAATTACTTTCCTAGCTGTAAAAGTGACAGTGAAATAGATTTTGTAACAGAAACTTGTAAGTCAAATTTTCTGCAATCTTTTCCAAAAGATGAACATAATGAGAATTTTTTTAAAGGTTTCCTTATCATATTGAAATAGGAAAATAGGATTGCATAAAACTTCTTTACAAACTTTAATACAGCCGACAATGACCAACAAAACATACACATCATGTTTTTATGTATACAGGACGATAAAAATTTGATGATTTTTGGAAAGAAATTATCGCGAGATCAGGTTGGCATATGTACTGTTAGTTGGTTAGAAAAGTAATTGAGAACATTTTCTAAATATGATATATAAATTGTATTAATTGGTTCTCAAAAATTATTCCAAAGATGATGAAGTGAGATTGATGGTAACTCAGTGAACAATCTAGCCTCTAAAGCTCAAAGGTGGTGTGTAAAAACTCCATAAAGACTCTATAGCATTATGTTTACATCTAAAAACTCCAGAAGTATTTTTCGATCTGAATACTCAAAAAGAGGTTTGACAAATATTCCTATCGTGTATCTGTTGTAACTTGGGGGCAGATGTTTACAACACAGTACTAACCAGTATACAAGGTACAGAATGGAACAATCGTTGGTGATTATTTTAATTATTGAGCACTTCACTTATAGTAGTTTAAAATTTTATAATAAAAGGGAAAGTAAAAAGGAAATATAATGTAAAAATAACACAAAACAGATGTTATCTTAATTACAAAGAAGCCAGACTCAGATGTTAAATCTTCATGTGTATATAAGATCAGTAGCAGAAAAATTATAGTTGTTATATTTGTTTATGGCCATACAAGATTTAGGAAGAGGAAACTTGTACAAAATGAAACTTAATATTATATAAGTAAATCTACAATGAGCATAATTTGACACACAGTATTTCTAGCAGTTGTCCGAATAGTCTACATCTGTTAGGATTCACATTCAAAGGTAGGTGGATTCGCATTCACATTCACAACTAAAATTAATCACATCAACAGCAACCCCGTGGAATTACAGTTTCTTGGAACATTAGTCAAATTAACTGATCTCCCTCAACTACCTGACGATCAGCTGTTGCAATAAACCTTATGTGTATCGTATAACAGCTAATCCAAAATGTTTATCTGAGGTATTTTATAAGATGTACAAAAACTGTATAAAAGGTTTAAACCTGACACTTGTAGCTTAGTACTTACTGGCTTATCATTTTCTGCTTATTAAATACAGTACTATGGGTACTACTAGCAATGTGTGTGTGTGATTATACCCATGCAGATTATATTTTTATTTAGTAAACTACTAACTTTAAAAGTAAACCCAAACATAGTCTCAAATCCTTACAGCAAGAATATATGTAAAGTTTGTACTGTATTTATTGACTTACTGACAACCATTTTCTGCTGCAGTTTTAAAGACATGAAGAGCTAACTCCTCAATCTCTTGAATTATAACCTCCATTGTCACTAGAAAGCAGAAAAGAACTGGACAAATAATAGTGTATTGGCTTACTGGAATGTACTAGTATACCAGGGGCGGATCCAGCAAAGTTTTGGTGGAGGAAAGTGTTGACTTTGGGGAGTATTTTGAAAAGTTAGACCATTCTTTAAAGATCTAAAGTATAAATGATAGCAACGAGTGAAGATAAAATACAGTTTCTTACTATCAACGTAATAGATTTATTACTGTATAAGAATTAATTCACATTTGTGTTTGTTAGTACAGTGTTCTTTTAATAACATTTACATACAGTTTAAAATAAACGCTACTCATTTAGGTTATCTATTAAACAAAAATTAAGCACACTGGTAAGGTGCAGTTACTATTTGAAGTAATTTTAGTGTATAACCATGAACTTACATACTATGATATGATTTGTAAATCATATTCACAATCATAAAACAACAAAAACTTTTCTGTGAAGTGACTATTTGGGGAGGGAAATTTCCCCCTCCGTGGATCCGCGCCTGCTAATACAGTTGAATTCGACCATGTTTATTAAAGCTTTATACTATACTGTTATGACATTACAGAACAGTATACGTGTTTGTCGAATGTACCAGAAGAATCTCGCTCTAATATATGTGGCATACGTGACTGTCAACGCATCCGCGAGAGTTTATTCGAAACCGCCAGCCGTGCGTCGGCCGGTAACACAGCGGCCGCAGTTAATTACGTAGTTCACCGGGCGCTAAGACGCAATTTCGAACGTTCTGGTCTGTGAGCGCAGGTATAAATACATGGCGGCAGTGGCTTTAGTTTTCAGTATAGTAGCGACATATTTTCAGTGCGGGTTCGAGTTATTACTGTGCGCGTTCAAGTGGTTATTAGTGAAGTACTGCGTTTTATAATCGGACGGTATGTTGTAATACAATTGTGTTTTAATATTAGTTGACATTATTTGCGTGTGAACAATTTTTATTTGATTTGTTGTAGGAGACTGTGTTGTTAATTACGAACTGTTTAACTGTAAAAATTAAAGCTGGTGATACTGACTTAATTGGTGTCTTGTACTTAATTTGTTTTCCACTGTACCTACGGTGATCAAGTAGACCGTCGTAACAGTGGTGTCAGAACTGGGATAGAACGGTTAACAGTGGACACTTTGTACAAGACGAGTGTAGTTCGTAATTAATTAATAAAATGGATACCAGTCAGATGATAGAAGCATTCCGAGCAATGCTACAGCAAAGTCAGGAACAAGAAAAAGAAAAACGAAGACAGGAAAGAGAAGAGGCAGAAAAACGACAAGACGAAAAACGTAAACGTGAAAATGAAACACCAGAGAGACGACAAAAAGAAGAATTTAGTCGTCAATCAGAGGCGTTCGTACAAGAGGATACCACTGCAAAATTCGTCCTGTTACGAGGTGAGCTGAAGAAACAAGTTGACAGAATATCTGAAGTAGAAAAATCTGTGTCAACTATGAAAACAAATATTTCAAGTTCAGAAGTTTCTATTGCAAATTCAATGAAACAAATTAAAAAGGAATTCGAACATTTAGCAAACGAAATAGTTGATAAAGTAAGACTATTAATAAATGCTGATGAAGATTCAAAATATCAGAGAAATCAAACTGTAGTAGGGCCAGTTTTCGCAAAGGCCCCAATGTTTGATGGAAGTACTCATTGGGCAACTTATATTCACCAATTTGAAGCTGCCGCTCGCTTAAATAAATGGACGGAAGAAGAGAAAGGACTTTCACCAATTCTTGCTTTAAAAGGGCCTGCCGCAGAACTAATACAGAAAGTGCCATTTGACAGTCAGAACGTTTATGCCGAATTAACAAAAGCTCTGGAATTACGGTATGGTGACAAGCATTTGTGCGAAGTGTACCGTGAACAACTTAAAGCGAGGCGTCAGCGTTCCGCGGAAACCCTCCAGGAGTTTGAAACAAATGTCGACCGACTGACGAGATTGGCTTATCCTGAACAATCGGAGGACTTCTGGAAGTGGATTTCTCTCATTATGTTTATTGACGGTATCAGAGATAGTCAATTACAACAAGTGTTAAGAATGGCACGGCATGATAATAAATCAGACGCTCTTGTTCATGCTCTCCGTTTTGAAGCTGCCAAGTCGGCGACCTACATTAATCAAAGTATGCCATCACGTTGTAGCCAAACGGATCCAATACCACAATATCGTCATAGCGGACGGAATAAAGGGACGATTCAAGATCAACAGTTTAAGACGTCAGCAGCGCCACAACGATCTTTCGAACCAAAGGATAAAGACAGAAGACCGAAGTGTTACAACTGTGGGAAACGTGGTCATCTACAGGTAGACTGCTGAAAGAATAAAATACCGAGAGAAGAGAGCGATCGCACCGATTGGAGAAGTAAAGCCCCAGAACAGCACACAGTTCCCACGATACATAAGATTAGTGGAAACCTGATCGTTAATGGATTTGCGGAAGGTAAACGAAGAGCATTTACAGTTGACACGGGCGCTACAGTGTCTATTGTGCGCCCTGACTTAATTAGCAACCGACGGCCTCAAATTAGCTCTTGTACAATACAGACTGTGACTGGAAGCCCCGTCAGTGTGTTAGGAAAGATAGACGTACGTGTACGCCTGGGTCTTCTCGAGTTTAGCCACCAAATGCTTGTTGCAGACATTGTTGATGAAGTGATTCTTGGCACGGACATTATGAATGCCTACGGATTCGTTGTGGACTTGAGGGAGAATGTCCTGAAGGTTGGCCAAGAGAAGATACAGCTTTGCATGGCTAAACTAAAATGATAGGGTCTACCAACCATTCGATTAAGCGAGTGGCATTAGTCGAAGAAAAAGTCAACAGGTCTGGTCAAGAGGAACCCTCCCTATTGCAAGCGGAAATGGAGGAAGAACTAGCAAGGAAGTACAAATAAGTGTAACGACAAAAAAAGTGATTGGAAAGCCAACTACGCGTGTCGAGACAAAACTCTTGCTTGTCCTGAGCTGATAGAAGCGGCCGAGGACAAAGTGGCTGAAGATGAGGTTACACAAGAGGTTGTTGACGAGAACCAAACAAACTTGGATCAGCCAGTGGTGTTTAGGTCATCAGTACATGACGCAACGGGAGTGATTCCAGCAAAACTAGTGGTTGAGCGGAAGACTCGCATTCCTGGGAACGTGATGTTCGGATCACACGAGACTGAATTCGAAGAACCGGAGAATTATCTTTCGCAAGGACGTCCACCTAGATCGCCTGGTCGAGTATTACTTCAGAGACGGTTTGCCAGTTCGGGACGAACAGGCTTAAGGAGGAGGCAGTGTTACGACATTACAGAACAGTCTACGTGTTTGTCGAATGTGCCATACGAATCTTGCTCTAATGTATGTGGCATACGTGACTGTCAACGTATCCGCGAGAGTTTTCTCGAAACCGCCAGCCGTGCGGACTGTGTCAAGGCCGCAGTTAATTACGTAATTTCGAACGTTCTGGTCTGTGAGTGCAGGTATAAATACATGGCGGCAGCGGCTTTAGTTTTCAGTATAGTAGCGATATATTTTCAGTGCGGTTCGAGTTATTACTGTGCGCGTTCAACTGGTTATTAGTGAAGTGTTGCGTTTAAAATCGGACGATATATTGTAATACAAGTGTGTTTTAATATTAGTTAACGTTATTTGCGTGTGAACAATTTTTTGATTTGTTGTAGAAGACTGTGTTGTTAATTATGAACTGTTTAACTGTAAAAATTAAAGCTGGTGATACTGACTTAATTGGTGTCTTGTACTTATTTTGTTTTCCACTGTACCTACGACGATCAAGTAGACCGTACGTTTCGCGTACACTGTAACAATTAAGTTTGATTCTTGGACTTTGTTGTCCATGACGTGTCCTTTGATTAACTAATTACTGTATAAGTATAACACTACTGACTCGGAACACAACGTTTTTTATAGGTAAAAACGTATAAGTTTTACCTTATAGCCTGAACCGGTTTTCGTTTTTAAAAAGCTTCTTCAGAGGTTGCCGTTGGGAGCACTGTCCATCTTGTTGTTGGCGACAGTATTGACTTTTGAAAGATCGATGTTGTGTGTGTGTGGGGTGTGATATGTTCGAATAATGCTTGTGATTTGAATTGTGTCTGTTCGTTTAGGATGTCATTTGTATGTGTTTTCATGTGTTTGTATTGTTCTAGAGTTTCTCCAATTGTTCTAGAGTGTCTAGTTTTCGGCCTTTTGTGTGTACGTGTAGAATGTTCATGTTATTTTCGATGTTTTTGTATGTGTGGTTTGCTTCAATGAGGTGGTTTGCAAAGGTTGATTCTGTAGTGGAGTGGAGTGCCTTTGTGTGTTCAATGTATCTCTGTTTGAAGCTACGTCCTGTCTGGCCTATGTAGAATTTGTTGCAATTTGAGCAATTTAGCTTGTAAACACCGGGTAGATCGAATTTGTTTTGTGCTTTGTGTGTGTGTTTTGATAGTGTGTGTTCTGTTTTGTTAGTAGTTTTGTATACGATTCTGTATCCTGCTTTTTTGAATTTGTGGGCTATTTTTTTTCAGTTTGTTTGTTGATGTATGTTAGTGTTATGAATTTGTTGTTTTCTGTCTTTGTCTGTTGTTTATTTTGTGTAAAAGCTTATTGACTATTGTTCTGTTGTATCCGTTGGATTCTGCTAGATGTTTTATCGTGTTTAGTTCGTCTTTGTAGTCTTTTTCATCTTGTGGGATGTTGTTAAGTCTATGTATCATAATTCTGAAGACAGCTAGTTTGTGTTGTATTGGGTAATTGGAGGAGTTGTGTATTAGTGTGTCATAAAATTAGGACATAAAATTATGGGTATTTTGACATAACTCATTTTTTACCCATATCTTAATTCAAAACTTATACCTAATTTACAAAAAAGGAATAAAATCAATTTACAACTTGTCTATGTTCGTCAGATAATGTGTTATAGCACTAATATCCTGTATTGATGACTTTCGTTGCACAGGTTCCATTGCAATATATATATATATATATATATATATATATATATATATTATAATGAGAAAAGGTATAATAGGTGTGTTTAAAATAATAATAACACTTCTTAAATCATATCGACTTTGTAAAAATCATTCCAAATTTTATTAAGTAAAATTTTCAAAAATTACGAATTAAAATTTTGTCATTATTATTCACATAATATTATTCTTTTGTGTGTGTTCATCGTACACACAATTATTGCCGCTATACTAATAACATTACACACACATTCATAAATATAATACACAAGGTATAAATTTACATGTGTAAATAACAATTTTTATAATATATCATGTGCTCTCGACTTGCTTAGATTGTCTATTTCTTTTTAAATTCCATACTTTTTTAATATTATTACGTATGAATATCTTATTCATGAATTATCAATCAATTTTAGAATTACTAAAACATTTCTGCTACGTTATAATTTCAAAAAAATAATTTCATAAACTTTAAATATCATTTTAAATTACTACAAATTAACTAACTAAATTTTACAATTATTATTGACACTATTAAAGTTATCATTGTCTCTTTTCTTTTTAATGTCTTTTTATGAATCGTTGGTTGACGAGTAAAAATGGTTTTATGTCACCTTATTGCTGTGCGGTGATACTCAGTGATTCCTCGTCATGATCCTGAGGCCTGTGTTCTGTGTCGATCCTCCGTTGTCGTCTGATCCTGCTGGAGTCCATTGTCCGGTCCTCCTGGTCCACTCAGCATTCAGATGACTCGTACAGTGCTGGGATATCGACCATTCGGCTGCCGCTGTGTTACAACGAAAAAGAGATCAAGCTGGGTGCTGCTCGCGTATTTATACTGTCGGGCGCAAAAATCATGTTTCAACCATTCTGTGCACGATTTCTATTGTTGTAGTTTGTCAAACGTCCCTTTACAGATTCGATTATTTTTCGTACTTATTTTAGTTTTAATCGCAACATGCGAAGTCTTTTGTTTATTACTCGCTGTTCATATGATCGGTAATTTTTTTTATGTATAATTGTATGTTAACAGTTTTTCTATACTTTAATTGTTCTTGGTTCTATTCACTTTTATTTACACTGCATTAATATTGTAATATTACCATCTTACCCGCTTTTAATCGCTGTATTTACTATTAAATTATTATTATTTATTTATAATTAAATTCAGCCTAACTCGACCCTCTACTGTTGGTGTGCCAAATTGTAGACGCTCCGTCCGATTGGTTCTAGATGTAGATTATTGAATTGTTATTAAATTATTATGAAAGTATGATTTGTAGATTGAGTGAATTCGATTTCCTTTAGTTGAGACGAATCAGCTAAGTTGACTCCACCATCGGCGCTTATCAATTGTGTCGGACGTTGTTAGTTTGTTTGAAGGTTTATAAATTTAATTTTTCTTTGCTGAAAATAATTTCATTCATTAGTGCCGTACTTACTTGTAGTGAAGATCTCACTTGTTAATCGTCCTGTCAACAAGGCATGGTTGCGGTGATACTTAAAATATTTAAATTATCTCGTGCCGCTTGCAAGTGGTGCCAACTGCTGTCAGCTGTTCAACTAACCTGTATTCGTATCGTCTAAGAAATAAGTTTCGTCAACTCGTTTATCTGGTTAAAAATGTGGTTTATTCATCAATAATGTTCATTTAATAAAGTTAAAGTTATATAATAATCAAATTGATTATCGTTCATTGTACAATAATAATTATCTTTATAAAATCTCTATCTCAGGGTGGTTATTCTTGTTATAGAATTAGTAACATTGAAAATCTTGGTTAAGTTGTTTTATCAAAACGATATAGGTTCTTTTAGACTGCAAAATACACAACTAGAAGATTCATACTACTATAATAATTGAGTAGTAGGAGAGTGATTACATTAACAAAATAAAATCTTAACTAATAACATGAAATTCAAAATATGATTATCGTCAACATTTTAGGTTAAGCCTGGCGTATCTGAATTAATAGTACCCAGTTAATTTTGGTTTCAGAACAAATCTTTGGAATAATACATAACTACACAAATGTAATAAAGTTATAAACCCCTTTAGTGTTCATACTAATTCATCCCATTCATCATGGTTGATAAATTTTATCGGGTAAGTTGATAACTCTTATAATTATAGTTGGTTGTCATGAAATCTTCTTAACTTTAAACAAATTAACTGATATAATAAGGTTCAATGCACTCTTAGTGTCCATATTAAAACGTCGGATTCATTATATTGAGAAATTTAATCAAATAAGTTGACAACTCTTATCGGTATAGTTAACTATCGTTAAATTTTTTAATAATAAACAAATTAACTAGTGTAATAAGGTTCAACGCCTCTTTAATGTTCATATTGAATCATCTTATCCACTTATCCATTATACTCGATAAGTTTTATCGTATAAATTTGTAATTTCTCTGAGTATGATTAATTGTCACTATACTCCCTTTTATTCGTGCGATTGCAACTTATTGTACACTTTGCAATCGTTGTTGCATTATTACTCTTTCATTAATCTTCATTAATTAAAATTTTAATAACACTTTATAAAAGTGAGGTTATATTGACCATTGTTTACTTTTTGATGCCCGCACTGGTTATAGGTTAACTGCGACTTTCTGGTGTACGGAGCGGTCATCTGTCTTGCTTCGTCGACAATGTAAAAGTGTGTTCAAATCTGGCTTCAGTTTTCTGACCAAATCTGGATTTACCTCTTCTGATTGGTGGAAAGATTGATGACATTCCTTCCAGCGTGCATACTCCCCCTTTTATAAATTATTTAATTGTACATAACGCTTGGGTCTTTGGGGTGAAGATTAAAAAAGTGACGCCAAACATTTTGTCTAAAATGATGCAAATACATTCCAACTGATATAAAACTCTCACGTTACTTGTGATTGCTAATCTAGCCTTACCATGATATGGCAATTGTCTGGCTCATTATTTAGAGTCCTCACATGAAATACTTTCGTCCATTATTAACGAATATAGTTTTTTGAACTTACCATTAACACAATTGTTTACTAAATTTATACATTATTTAACTTAATTAACACATGGCTATCATATCTCATAGACATGATGCTTTCCAAGTCCTTTTTATGTACTCTTTACACAGTATTTACTTATAATTATTCACAAAACATATAGTTTATGCCTGGGCTTCAATAGCCCTATGACACTACTAATTAGATTCACTTATCTTATCTCAACAGTTGACTTGGAACAAATTCTATTATGTCACAATTACTCTCGGATGACCATTACAACTTCTAGTCACCTTAGTTTTTGTCATTGCACTGTTATTTCATTGATTTTAGTCTTTATAATCACCTATAGTTCTGTACTACTAGGTGTTACAATAATTATCTTTATTATAAATTACATAGTCGTTTTTTAAGTCATTATCATTGACATAAATGATCATTGTAGTTACTCTAAAGTTTTACAAAGTTTTGGTTTACATCAGGATATTCACATTTGCTGGTAATTCAGTAATACATCTTCTGTCTGACAAGTATATTTTATTTACATTATTATGACTTAATTCGATGATAATTATCATTGGTTTATACCACATTGGTTATACTGCATATTATTTTTTATACTCAGATTAATTTTCTTCTCTTTTTATTAATATTTGCAAGGTTTTTGAGTGTGCTTATTGGGTAACATCTATGCTGTTCATTTCAGTGTGTTAGTTTATGTTAAACACAATACCTATCACCTTTTGGTACCTAATCTTGGTCATAGTATGGCCCTTATGTTATCTAGTTTCATTATAGTCTAAGATTATAGTATACTATGGTCTTATAACATTTTTAACAATGATTCTAGTCATAATAGGTGAAAATGCTCATTGAGCTAGGTTATATGGTTCCCCTACTCTGATTTACAACAATGGGATTACTTTGTGTTTTGTTCTATAACTTTCACTCAATTATTCTACTGTACTAATAGTGTGTTCTTGGATTTCGTTGTCCATGACGTGTCCGTTACTTAACTAAATATCACTATAGTATTGACGACTCGGAACACTAAGTTTTTTGTAAGTAAAAACGTAAAGTTTTACCTTACAGCCTAAACCGGCTTTCACCTTTAGAAGGCTTCATCAGAGGCTGCCATAGGTAGCATTGTCCGTCTTGTTGTTGGCGACGGGATAGTTTTTCAAAAGATTGAAGCTGTGTGTGTGTGTGTGTGTGTGTGGTGAGATGTGTTCGAATAATGCGTGCGATTTGAATTGTGTCTGTTCGTTTAGGATGTCGTTTTTATTTGTTTTTGTGTGTTTGTATATTTCTAATTGTTCTAGAGTGTCTAGTTTTCAGCCTTTTGTGTGTACGTGTAGAATGTTCATGTTATTGTTGATGTTTTTATATGTGTGGTTTGCTTCAATGAGGTGGTTTGCAAAGGTAGATTCTGTAGTGGTGTGGAGTGCTTTTGTGTGTTCAATGTATCTCTGTTTGAAGCTACGTCCTGTCTGGCCTATGTAGAATTTATTGCAATTTGAGCAATTTAGGTTGTATACACCGGGTAGATCAAATTTGTTTTTTGCTTTGGGCATGCGTTTTTATAGTGTGTGTTCTGTTTTGTTAGTAGTTTTGTAAGCGATTCTGTATCCTGCTTTTTTGCATTTGTGGGCAATTTTTTCAGTTTGTTTGTTGATGTATGTTAGTGTTATGAATTTGTTGTTTTCTGTCTTTGTCTGTTGTTTGTTTTGTGTTTTGTGTACGAGTTTACTGACTATTGTTCTGTCATAACCGTTAGATTCTGCTAGATCTTTTATTGTGTTTAGTTCGTCTTTGTAGTCTATTTCATCTAAGGGGATGTTGTTAAGTCTATGTATCATGGTTCTAAAAGCAGCTAGTTTGTGTTGTATTGGGTGATTGGCGGTGTTGTGTATTAGTGTGTCAGTTGTAGTTGGTTTTCTGTATATACTGAATTTGTGCCTGTGTTCTAGTTTTGTGATGGAGAGGTCTAAGAAGTTTATGGTATTGTTGTGTTCGTATTCGGCAGTGAAGGTTATGTTTTTATGTATTTTGTTTATGTGCGTTAGTAACTGTTCACATTGTCTTTTGTTTCCCCTGTATAGTATTAGAATGTCATCAACGTATCTGTGCCAATATAGTATTTTATGTGAGTGTCTGTCATTGTTTGTGAGTATTTTTGTTTTTTCTAAGTGTTGGAGGAAGACTTCTGCTAGAATGCTGGATATGGGGGAGCCCATGGGTAGGCCACGTTCTGTGTGTAGTATTTATTGTTATAAGTAAAGTAGTTTTGTTTTGTGATAATGTTCAGAGTTTCTGTTATTTCATTGATAAGTTCGTCTGGTGTGTTGTTCTGTTTGAGTTTGTTTTGTAGGATGGTGATTGTTTCAGAGATTGGGATGTTTGTATACAGGTTTTTAATGTCAAAGGAGGCTAATGTGGCATTATGGGGGATGTGTATGTCTTTTATTTTTGTTACTAGGTCTGTGTTGTTTTTTACTGCAATGTTGTTGTCTATTTGTGTGTGTTGTCTAATAATTTTGTCTAGATATTTTGCGAGTTTGTGTGCAGGGGCATTACGGTAGTTGATAATGGGGCAGATCGGAATGTCTTCTTTATGAATTTTGGGAAGCGCTTGGAGTGTAGGTGCTGATGGTCGGATTTGTTTCATGTAGGGCTTTTGTTTATGTGTCATAATGTGTTTGGCTTTGTTGACTATTTGTTTTACTGAGTTTTGGTATCTGTCGGTGGGGTCGTTTTAGTTCTGTGATGTTGTTCTGTTCCATGAAGTTTTGTACTTTTTTGTGTAGGTTGTCTGTGGGGATAATTACAGTCGTGTTGCCTTTGTCAGCTTTTACAAATGTGATGTTGTGTTTGTGTGCCTTTTCCCTCAGTTTGATGGCTGTGTGTATTTCTGAGTTGTGGCTGTTGTTGTCTGGTGTCTTATGTACTCCTATTGTGTTGTTTATATTATGTCTTAATGTGTCTTGATGTTCTGGTGCTGTGTTTTGTATATTTGTTTCTGTGTCAATTATGAGCTTTGTTAGTGTTTGGTTGTTATGTTTGTAATGTATGTTATGTTTTAGGCCTTTATCAAGGAGTGTTTGTTCGTTTTTTGTGAGTGTGACGTTCGTGAGGTTTACTGTACGTCGGTAGAATTTGTGCGAGGGAATTATATCTGTTTTGCTTGGTGTCAGGTTTTTTATTTTTCTGTCGTGTTTTGTCTGTATGTTATGTATTTGTTTTTTTGTCCATTCATTTGTGTGATGTATTAGTTCAGTCATGTAATTGTGTCCGTATGTGTTGGCGATTTGTAGGTGTAGTGTTAGTGCTTTGCGGTTGAGGGAGTCTTTTTTCTTATATAGTTGTTTAATTGATTCTTTTATGTATGTTCTTTGTGCGATGTTTTGTGTTATTCGGGCGGCCTGGTTGTTGTGTTTAATTTTGATTTGGGCATATTTAGGTGTTAGTGATTTGTTTATGCATGTTTTGTTGAAAGTTATGTGAGCTACAATCTTTCTAACCTACAAAGTTGTGAACTTGTACGCTTGGACTGTGGCTCGTCTTGCTGAGTTAAATTCTTGGATTTCGTTGTCCATGACGTGTCCGTTACTTAACTAAATATCACTATAGTATTGACAGAAAACAACAAATTCATAACACTAATATACATCAACAAACAAACTGAAAAAATTGCCCACAAATTCAAAAAAGCAGGATACAGAATCGCTTACAAAACTACTAACAAAACAGAACACACACTATCAAGACGCATGCCCAAAGCACAAAACAAATTCGATCGACCCGGTGTATACAAGCTAAATTGCTCAAAATGCAATAAATTCTACATAGGCCAGACAGGACGTAGCTTCAAACAGAGATACATTGAACACACAAAAGCACTCCACACCACTACAGAATCTACCTTTGCAAACCACCTCATTGAAGCAAACCACACATATAAAAACATCGACAATAACATGAACATTCTACACGTACACACAAAAGGCCGAAAACTAGACACTCTAGAACAATTAGAAATATACAAACACACAAAAACAAATAAAAACGACATCCTAAACGAACAGACACAATTCAAATCACACGCATTATTCGAACACATCTCACCACGCACACACAGCTTCGATCTTTCGAAAAACTATCCCGTCGCCAACAACAAGACGGACAACGCTACCTATGGCAGCCTCTGATGAAGCCTTCTAAAGGTGAAAGCCGGTTTAGGCTGTAAGGTAAAACTTTACGTTTTTACTTATAAAAAACTTAGTGTTCCGAGTCGTCAATACTATAGTGATATTTAGTAGTAATAGTGTTAATGACCATTTATTATTTTGGTATTTATAGTTTAGTTTCTTTTATATTCTGTTTACAATTTTCCTGGTGATTATAAGTTTTCCTGATATCCCTGGATTTATATCACTTACATTAATATCAGATAAGATACAATCTTATTGTTATCTCTTATCAAGGGGGGCCATTCCGGCTTCCCGCGCTAACCTAGCGATCAGCTGTTGTTGACGCGTGATGTCGCCGTGTGGAAGGAATTCGCGCGAGCATTGATTTACCAATGCAATCTTACCTGAAACACTGGACTATTTAGCATGTCCCTGCTGTTCACACGGAGTATTAACAATAATTGTAAAGAGCTATCCATATAGAAAAAGGATTAAACAATAAGATTAAATGGTTTGTGACAAAATATAACGGTAAAATCTATATTTCCACATTTAATAGAAAAGTAAGCAAGTCTGTGTACATATAATATTGACAGAATGCCACAATATGTAAAAAATAAGTCGGAAAAGAGGCGATATTGCAGGCCTGTGGTGTGTGTGTGTACGTGCATACGTGTGTGTATATGCGCGAGTTGTGCGTGCGCGTGGGGATGCATAAACATTTCTATGTATTCTACTGTCTTTGAAAAAAGCTTCCAATTATTGTAATTATAATCAATATCACAATAATTTTCTTTATCAACATTTTCACATGTTATAACGTTAAAAACTGAAGCTTATACTTTTAGTTGTAAAAATAACATGGCGTAATTTGTTTTGCCATATCGTATGCGCACTTACCAAAATTTAAATAAATTACTCATTTAATTCACAGTTATTCAGGGGTGACCTAAACCGGTTTCAACTGGCTTACACTCACGCACATAAAATACACTTGTACACAAACTTAGCTGTGTGTGGCGTGATCTGCATGTACCGACCTGCGTTCGGTGTTCCCCTTCCATAGTTAATTACAGCTTTCAATACGCATTTTTTAAATACTGACAATATTAGTTATTTATTATAATTTCGCAGTTATTTTTATCTATAAACCGTCTATAAATCTAAGTCATAAACCAAGAATTGCTTCATCCACAATGTCTGCAACCAGTACTTGATGATTAAACTCAAGTCAACCGAGGCGTAGGTGTATCTCCACTTTTACAGGTTGTCCAGTAGCTGTTCGCAAGCTGCAAGAGCACCAGATTAGCTTAAGATCTTTCACCACGTCGGGCCGCACAATGGAAACTGTTGCACCTGTGTCAACTGTAATCGAGGTTGGCCTTTCTTGAACGAATCCGGTAACCACCAAGCTCCCGCTGTTTTTCTGAAGTGTAGAAATTGCGTATTGTCTAGGGGCTTCGTTCCTCCAGTTAGTCAGCACACGCCCCGTTGTACCAACTACTGCTAGTTTCCCTGCTGCTGAACTTTAACCCGACAATCCCGTTGTAGATGTCCAGGTTTTCCACATCGATAACACTTCGGTCTTCCATCCTTTCTTACTTTATTCTGTGGCGCCGACTGTCGAGTCTCTGTTCCTTGTTCTTCTTCCTCATCGTCTGTGCCGTCGCGATCTTTTAGCGCGCGCACTTTATGACTTGTCCAACCAGACGCTGATTTGGCGGCCTCAAACTGCAAAGCATGTACCAGGGCGTCCGCACTATTCTGGTGTCTTGCCATTCGTAACACTTGCTGTAGTTCGTTATCTCGGACACCGGCAGTAAATGTCTGCATCGCAAAACTCGTTCGAAAATCTTCTGGCACTTCAGGATAGGCCAGTCTAATTAGTCTGTCGATACTTGCTTCAAACTCTTGAAGGCTCTCCCCGGCATGTTGTCTCCTTGCTCTCAACTGGGTGCGGTACACATCTCGCAAATGTTTATCACCCTACCGTAATTCCAGAGCTTTTATCAACTCGGCATAGGTGTTTTGGCTGTCAGGTGGCACTTTCTGTAGTAATTCTGCCGCAGGTCTTTTTAATGCAAGAACTAGTGAAACAGCCTTGTCTATCTCTGTCCAATTATTTGCGCATGCAGCAGCTTTGAATTGGCGTAAATATGTCGCCCAGTGTTTGCTTCCATCAAAGGTTGGGGCCTTGACGTGAACTGTTTCAACAGCAGGCGAGGTGACCTTCTCTATTGACTTATTTTCTGTGTCTTTCTCTGTCTTTATCATTGGTAGACTACAGTCTGTTCAGAAATTTGTTTTGGTTGTATTTTCATGAACTTCTCAACTTCACTTTTAATTTGTTCTCTTATGTTTGCCATTGAGTTTTCTACAGCAGATATTTTTGTTGACATAGCTTCTTCCACAGTCAAGACAGATGTTTCTACTTCAGCAATTTTATTTGACATAGATTCTCCTACGTCAGACATTTTTGTAGACATCGATTCTTCAACACTCGAAACAGATTTTTGTACTTCAGCTATTTTTAATGTCATTGATTCTTGTACTTCCGATATTTTAGTAACTTGTTTATTAAGCTCACCTCGTAGGAGACCCAATTCTGCGGTACTATGTTCTTGCTTCTGTTTCTGTTCCTGTATTAATGCCTTGTTGTCTTCTGTCTCCTGCTTACGTTTTTCATCCTGTCATCTTTCAGCTTCTTCCGCCTCCTGTCTGCGTTCTTCTTTTGTCTCTTCCCGTGTCTGCCGCAGCAGCGCTTGGAAAGCTTCAATCATCTGACTGGCATCCATTGTTTACCGATTAATTACGAATTACCTCGTCTTGTACAAAGTGTCCACTGTTAATCATTCTATCCCACTTCTGACACCACTGTTACGACGGTCTACTTGATCGTCGTAGGAACAGTGGAAAACAAAATACAAGATACCAATTAAGTCACTAATCACCAGCTTTAATTTTCACAGTTAAACAGTTCGTAATTAACAACACAGTCTCTTGCAACAAATTAAATAAAAATTGTTCACACGCAATAAAATGTCACTAATATTAAACACAATTGTATTACAATTATACCGCCCGATTATACAACACTTCACTAATAACCACTTGACCGCACACAGTAATATCGCCTGTACTCGCCCGACAATAAAACTCGAACCGCACTGTAAATATTCGCAACTATACTGAACTGAACGTCGTTGAGTATTGGTATTTATACCGCCCCAAATTACTAGATTATTCCATAATGCGTGTTAGTGCCAGGGTGTGCGACGTAATTAATTGCGGCCTTGACACAGTCCGCGCGGCTGGCAGCTTCGAGAAAACTCTTCGCGAATGCGTCTACAGTCACGTATGCCACATACATTAGAGAGAGATTCTTCTGGCACATTCGACAAACACGTAGATTGTTCTGTGATGTCGTAACAATATGGTCACTCATGTCTTTTCTCATCATGGATATTAGTTAGTACACGCCAAAAAATGTGGCACCTTGTCTAACAGCACTACCACTCATAATGTTCTTGCCATAAACTGCACAAATTCTGTGATGAATGTCTGCAAACTTTAAGTTTCTGCACCACAGAAAACGAATAACAGCATGGACTTTCCAATAGGCAGGATTTTTAACTAAATCAACTGTTTTGAACATCATTGTGGTACTGAGAAACATCTGAGTGATCTTTCCACTCGCATTATCATATGTGTACTGACCCAAGCTACACTATACTGTAAGGTAGGCATTGCTACCCCACTCCTTTATGCACCAGATGAAGATGGATATTACTTTCTGAACAACCTTTGTATACTGTTTACTTTTGTACTTAGATATAGGTAGAGGGGGGGGGTTGAAACCTCCCAAATTTTTCACTTGCTAAAATGAATAGTATTATATTGTTATGATATTACAGAACATGCTACGTATTTCTTGGCTATTCCAGCAGAGCCCGGCTATAATGTTGTGTGCGTACATGATCTCAACACGCGTTAGCCAGACTGTTCCAGACTTTGCTGGCCATGCGCACTGTGTCAAGGCCGCAAGCAATTACACTCTAGTGTAGCGCTGACGCATAGTATGGACTATTCTGGAATTTCAGCGGGGTATAAATATAGGCATTCAGCAGCGCTTAGTTTTAGTTTTAGTGGCGATTAATTCCAGTGCATCAATCTCACCTACCAGCTCAATATAAGCTATATAACAACATTCTTTTCAAATTAATAAGACATGATTGGAAAATTGTGTTGACTAACGAGATGTTATTTAAACTGATAACACCAACTCATGAGAGCTTAGATCATGCCTCGGCATTAAAATGTTATTTATCCCTTAGAGAAGATTTTACAATCAACAACATGTTTAGAAAAATTAAAAATGAATTGAAGAAATGTTATGATTGCCAGACTGCTAAGCAACCTAATATTCACACATATGTGGAAATGCAAAGTATACAGAAGGAGGCGAAAGGGAGTTAGTTGCAGTGGACTTCTTAGGGCCATTACCACGATCAAGTCGGGGGGTTAAACACATACTAGTATGTATAGACGTGTTTACTAAGGCAGTTCATCTGTATCATATTATGCGACCCACAACGAAAGCTGTCCTAAAAAATTCTGTTACAAAAATATATTCCAAATATGGTAAAATGAAGAGGATTCTTAGTGATCAAGGAGTGCAATTTCAAAGTGATGTATGGAATAGAGTATTAAGGGAAAATGGAATCCAACGCATACTCACATCCATCAGACATCTACAGGGAAATTTAGCCGAGAGAGTGAATAAAGAATTGGGTAAGAACCTACGTATTTACTGCCATAACCAACAATAAATGGACAGAATATTTACCATTCTTTGAAAAAGCCATTAATGATAATTATAGTGAAGCAACGAGCTACACACTGACAGAGATTGAACAAGATCGTCAACCCGACATATTTTGGAAGCGGTATGTTCACAAACCTGCTAATCAGAACTTACCGGTGCCTTTAAGCATTAAGATTGAACATGCTAAAAGAAGAAGAATTGAAAAAGGTAATAAGAGAATAGAAAGATTCAACAGAACTCACAAGTAGCAGAAATTTAATGGTGGAGAGAGAATATTATTAAAAACAAATCCAGTTAGAAAACGTATTGACAATACTGCTAAAAAATTCTTCAGATTGTATGATGGACCTTACACTTTGCAAAGACAAGTTGGCAAACAAACTTTCATTGTATATGATGACACAAGACAGAGAGAAATAGGCAAGTACCATGCGAGCTCTGTAAGGAAATTCTACGAATGAATAAATAGATCACTGTGACAGTTAACGGTGAACCCACTTTAAAGTGGATACTACGAAACCGTGCACCAAGTTAACATGTAGGGGAGGGGAATCTTTTGTTCAGCTCACCTCACATAAGGATAAGGGTAAAGTTATTATTCGCATTGAAAAGCATTATTCATAATTATGAGCATAATTAATGTAAATAAATATTGTATTAGTAAAATGTACTATACAATTTTGTCTAATGTAAAAGGTAAAAATTTAATAAACAAGTTTATTACATTTTTTTATTAAGCAGGGAAATAATGCAACAGTATGAATGTATATGGCACTGTGCATTGCACAATTAGTTAAGATAATTTGTGTAAATTAAATAAATAATCAATATTGTCAGGATTATAATAATTCAGATAGAAAGCTGTAAGGGGTACAATGAATTTGCATGCTTGAACAGGTAGGTCACGCCACGCACAGCTGCGTCTGTGTACACGTGTATCTTACGTGTGTGAGTGCAGCCAGTTAATTCCTGCAAAGCATCACCCCTAAATAAACGTTAATAAATATATAAATTATTTAAATTGTGATAAGTGTTGCTGAGTTAAATTCTTGGATTTCGTTGTCCATGACGTGTCCGTTACTTAACTAAATACAACTATTATATTAACGACTCAGAACACAAAGTTTTTTATAAGTAAAAACAAAGTTTTACCTTAAAACCTGAACCGGTTTTCACCTTTAAAAGGCTTCTTCAGAGGCTGCCGCTGGTAGCGCTGTCCGTCCTGTTGTGGGCGACGGAATCAAATTTCGAAACATTGATGTTGTGTATGTGGGGTGAGATATGTTCGAATAATGCGTGCGATTTGAATTGTGTCTGTTCGTTTAGGATGTCGTTTTTATTTGTTTTCGTGTGTTTGTATATTTCCAAGTGTTCTAGAGTGTCTAGTTTTCGGCCTTTTGTGTGTACGTGTAGAATGTTCATGTTATTGTCAATGTTTTTGTATGTGTGGTTTGCTTCAATGAGGTGGTTTGCAAAGGTTGATTCTGTAGTGGAGTGGAGTGCCTTTGTGTGTTCAATGTATCTCTGTTTGAAGCTACGTCCTGTCTGGCCTATGTAGAATTTGTTGCAATTTGAGCAATTTAGCTTGTAAACACCGGGTAGATCGAATTTTTTTTGTGCTTTGTGTGTGTGTTTTGATAGTGTGTGTGTTCTGTTTTGTTAGTAGTTTTGTAAGCGATCCTGTATCCTGCTTTTTTGAATTTGTGGGCTATTTTTTCAGTTTATTTGTTGATGTATGTTAGTGTTAGGAATTTGTTGTTTTCTGTCTTTGTCTGTTGTTTGTTTTGTGTTTTGTGTAGGAGTTAACTGACTATTGTTCTGCCATATCCGTTAGATTCTGCTAGATATTTTATCGTGTTTAGTTCGTCTTTGTAGTCTTTTTCATCTAAGGGGATGTTGTTAAGTCTATGTATCATGGTTCTGAAGGCAGCTAGTTTGTGTTGTATTGGGTGATTGGAGGAGTTGTGTATTAGTGTGTCAGTTGTAGTTGGTTTTCTGTATATACTGAATTTGTGCCTGTGTTCTAGTTTTGTGGTGGAGAGGTCTAAGAAGTTTATGGTATTGTTGTGTTCGTATTCGGCAGTACACATTATGTTTTTATGTATTTTGTTATGTGCGTTAGTAACTATTCACATTGTCTTTTGTTTCCCCTGTATAGTATTAGAATGTCATCAATGTATCTGTGTCAATATAGTATTTTATGTGAGTGTCTGTCATTGTTTGTAAGTATTTTTGTTTTTTCTAAGTGTTGGAGGAAGACTTCTGCTAGAATGCTGGATATGGGGGAGCCCATGGGTAGATCATCATTCTGTGTGTAATATTTATTGTTATAAGTAAAGTAGTTTTGTTTTGTGATAATGTTCAGAGTTTCTGTTATTTCGTTGATAAGTTTGTCTGGTGTGTTGTTCTGTTTGAGATGGGGATGTTTGTGTACAGGTTTTTATGTCAAAGGAGGCTCATGTGGCATTATGGGGGATGTGTAGGCCTATGTCTTTTATTTTTGTTACTAGGTCTGTGTTGTTATTTACTGCAATGTTGTTGTTAGTTGTGTGTGTTGTCTGATAGTTTTGTCTAGATATTTTGCGAGTTTGTGTGCAGGTAGTTGATAATGGGGCGGATTGGAATATCTTCTTTATGGATTTTGGGAAGCGCTTGGAGGGTAATAACACAAAACATCGCACAAAGAACATAGGCTACATAAAATAATCCATAAAACAGTTATATAAGAAAAAAGACGCTTTCAAACGCAAAGCACTAACGCTACACCTACAGATCGCCAACATATACGGACACAATTACATGACTGAACTAATACATCACGCAAATGAATGGACAAAAAAACAAATACATAACATACAGACTAAACACGAGAGAAAAATAAAAAACCTGACACCAATCAACACAAATATAATTACCTCACACAAATTCTACTGTACAGTACAGTAAACCTCACGAACGTCACGATCACTAAAAATGAACAAACACTCCTTGATAAAGGCCTAAAACATAACATACATTACAAACAAAACAACCAAACACTAACAAAACTCATAGTTGACACTGAAACAAATATACAAAACACAGCACCAGAACATCAAGACACACTATGACATAATATAAACAATATAATAGGAGCACATAAGACACCAGACAACAAGAACCACAACTCAGAAATACATACAGCCATCAAACTGAGGGAAAAGGCACACAAACACAACATCACATTTGTAAAAGCAGACAAAGGCAACACGATTGTAATCATCTCCACAGACAACCTACACAAAAAAGTACAAAACTTCATGGAACAGAACAACATCACAGAACTAAAACACGACCCCACCGACAGTACCAAAACACAGTAAACAACTAGTCAACAAAGCCAAACACATAATGACACACAAACAAAAGCCCTACATGAAACAAATCCGACCATCAGCCCCTACCCTCCAAGCGCTTCCCAAAATCCATAAAGAAGATATTCCGATCCACCCCATTATCAACTACCGTAATGCCCCTGCACACAAACTCGCAAAATATCTAGACAAAATTATCAGACAACACACACAACTAGACAACAACATTGCAGTAAAAAACAACACAGACCTAGTAACAAAAATAAAAGACATACACATCCCCCATAATGCCACATTAGCCTCCTTTGACATTAAAAACCTGTACACAAACATACCCATCTCTGAAACAATCACCATCCTACAAAACAAACTAAAACATAACAACACACCAGACGAACTTATCAATGAAATAACAGAAACTCTGAACATTATCACAAAACAAAACTACTTTACTTATAACAATAAATATTACACACAGAATGATGGTCTACCCATGGGCTCCCCCATATCCAGCATTCTAGCAGAAGTCTTCCTCCAACACTTAGAAAAAACAAAAATACTCACAAACAATGACAGACACTCACATAAAATACTATATTGGCACAGATACGTTGATGACATTCTAATACTATACAGGGGAAACAAAAGAGAATGTGAACAGTTACTAACGCACATAAACAAAATACATAAAAACATAACGTTTACTGCCGAATACGAACACAACAATACCATAAACTTCTTAGACCTCTCCACCACAAAACTAGAACACAGGCACAAATTCAGTATATACCGAAAACCAACTACAACTGACACACTAATACACAACTCCTCCAATCACCCAATACAACACAAACTAGCTGCCTTCAGAACCATGATACATAGACTTAACAACATCCCCTTAGATGAAAAAGACTACAAATACGAACTAAACACGATAAAATATCTAGCAGAATCTAACGGATATGGCAGAACAATAGTCAGTTAACTCCTACACAAAACACAAAACAAACAACAGACAAAGACAGAAAACAACAAATTCATAACACTAACATACATCAACAAACAAACTGAAGAAATAGCACACAAATTCAAAAAAGCAGGATACAGAATCGCTTACAAAACTACTAACAAAACAGAACACACACTATCAAAACACACACACAAAGCACAAAACAAATTCGATCTACCCGGTGTTTACAAGCTAAATTGCTCAACTTGCAACAAATTCTACACAGGCCAGACAGGACGTAGCTTCAAACTGTCATGTTTCCTACGATTTAATTAATTACAAAATGATCTTAAACTCCCACTTACCTTCTATTTGTCACTCTCTGGCCAGATCGTCTAGTGGTGTAACCCTATTTCGTATAGCGAATTTACCAGCACAGAAAATGAATTTAGGTACTTGAAATGATTATTCTAACACACATATATATCAAGTGAAATAATGTAATGGATTTATTCTTTTTAATACATTTCTTTATATTCTCTCTTTTCAAATTTCTACTCTTTATCTTTTCTTTGAACAAATACTGATGCTAATGTTACATCGGAAATTTAATATAGCTTTCCTACTCTAGTTAGCTTAAATGTTTCTTTCTTATATCTATAGATAAGACAGCCCAGTATCTGCACATTCTCTCATTCACACCCATACTGGTTTAATTTAGCGCTTTTTTTTAAATTTAAATTCTCATAATTAAATTGTGTAATATACGGTTACGTGGTATCGGCGTCCCTGCAAGTCACTTGTTGATCTCGAGAAATTTTGTTCGCTTTTGCCCGAATGTTTCCCACTGTTAATTTTGAGTACTTTAATTCGTTTTAGTCACTGTTAACTGAACTCATACTCTTGGTATAACTCCGTGTTTTGTTATTCGTTCACATTATAAAATTTTGAAGATATTAAACTAAAGTTTAGGCTCACGCCTATGTGTTCACCTGGCCGGGGAAAGGTTTCTTAGTCGACTCATTTTTAACTATTTTCCCATTTTAATAATAGATAAAACTTTGCCCGGCCGGCGACGCACACCACTAATCGCGTCCACTGCCTTCAGATGTTAATAGTCGACTCCCCTTGTTTTCCGCGCGCCGGGCCAGAAAGAATGTACCAGTTCGTGCCGTTAGCGTGAGAAACTTGGCCGACTGTGTGCGCGGTTGAAAGCGCGGACGCGCCCTCCACATACCAATGCCAATACACACCCGTCTCGACGCTACAGTCTCTTCACCGTAATTTCTTAGTTGCAAATAATATTGAAACGATTTAACTTCCAAAGCCCTATAGGTCTGTACCGTTACAATACCCCCCCCCAATGATAGATCTTCTGCCGAAACAGAAGAACTCTCATTGCTAAACCCCTAAGAGGATCGGTGAGGATATGGCGCTAAAAACCCCCCTTTAACACTTTACACATTATGGGTAAACTACCCCCCTAGCTAGGCGACCATGGCTGCACCTGAACGAGATTACTGGACTTCTCTATTCGAGATCCCAACACCATAAAATCAGACCGATACTCACCATAGTACACCCAACCTTCCAACATTCCGCCCATAAAATCAACACCTTGGCCTTATACCATACCAAATCCTCAACCGATATGTTCCCCCTTACATGCATACTGGGTTGCCTTTAGCAAAATACTTGGTGCACACACATTTCATTATCGATTATATATTACATCCATTTACATTAAAATAAACTTCACAAGCATTCTATAATTGCTTCTACACAAAGTAATTCTCCCTTTCCGAACAACAAAATTTTTTCTGATATTATTTCAAATGAAATTCAATTAATTAAATTTTATTCCACTAGTAAAAACAATCTAGGTCTATGATCAAAACTCACTTCCACGTTAGTCTACTTTATTTCTTTCCATTCCTTAATTCATTGCAAATTTTAAAATTTTCCAAAATTGTCCAAAATCTTTCAAATACATTTACTTTATTCTTCTGACATTACTCACACTTATAATAAACAAATAAATGATATAATATACAATACAACAACAAACAAATTTATTATAATAAATTTATAATAAACAACCTATTTCTACCGTAAATTCAAAAATAGCTACACTTGATTACAAAGATAACATAAGAAATACATCATGAATCAGCTGACCTCTCTTCCACTGATAGTGAACCTCAAAATTTAACATAAACTTCTTTATTGCAACGATTTTTTTTTTCAAGAAAATCTAATTTCCAAAAAGAATTATCTTGTTATTAAAATTTATTATTCCATTCTTTACTCATAAAAAAAACTACAAATCAATTATGAGGCATATATGACATATCTAACCCCAATCATCGCTGATCTCTCTGGGTCAGGTGAATGACCTTACCCTATATACACCATACAAAACTATAACAGGAAAAAATACACAACATATGTTCATAACTCTTACACTCTAACATAATAAAAATAATGGGACAATAAAACATAATTCTTCTACACTTGAATTAGTCTTTATACAGAGTATAAAGATATAGACATAATATAAAGACAATAGTATCTACCTAAAATATATTTTACAATACAAACATAATTAGTTTCACTATAAATTTATTTACAAATTTTTATCATTATCTTTCTGTTTACCACACTTCATTTTCTAAGTTAGCAAGGTCATCACCATAAATTAAAATATTTAAAATGTTCATTTATTGAGTTTATATTTAGCCTCCATCATCATGTATGAGTCTTACTTTTATATAATAATTATCGTCCTTACTCACACTCAATTCATTATTATTATTTATATAATAGTTCTCTAATATTTCAAATTGTTCCGTAAAACCCACATAATAATTTACTGGATTATCCCACATTATTATCAAATCATAAAACCTGTCTACATCATTGATTTTGGTCTTGTCACCGTCTGTATTATTACCTATCACCCTTGAGTATTTTAATCTCTCAATTTCAAAATCATTTACTACTAATACTCCGCGTCTAAGCACAGGTAAGCATTCAATATAATTATCAATGTTATTATTATTTATTTCTGCACTATCTTCATAACAAGGTAAGTCAACAATATTACTAACTCTCTCTCTCTTTATTTTCTCTAGTAGCTCTTCATAACTTCTAACAACATCAAATAATATTATCTCTCTTTCTCTAAATGTGAACAATTCTACCACTCTCTCACAAAACCACTCATCCTGACACCATCTCACTTTGTTTCTATCACTCCACACAAAAGGAAACATAACATTATCATAACCCATCCTGATTCTTTCAGGGAACTCATGATACATAAAAGGGGACCTACTTCGAGACACCTTGTCTCTCACATAATTACTGGAGAAAACTCTGTCCTCATAACTCATTATTGGAGTTTTTTCTCCATTTAAATCACGGGAAAAATTTGCCCTTTGTAAACCCAACCTCTCTTTAACCACTATCTTATTACTGCTCTCTCTTTCCACTAAAACTGCATCTCCACTATTATCGTTCACTTTACTTTCTAACACATTTTTAATTATCTCGTTATCATTTGTTAACTCATTACTATAATTATCGTGATTACTCACATTGTTATCAATCATTTCTTCATTAGTTACATTCCCACTACACTTACCGGTATTTCTTGTAACATTGTCATCATCTTTTATTCGTTTTATAGCTATCTGGAAACGTTCATCAATACGTTTACATAATTCATTACTCATAGAATCAAACTTTACACTTATGTTCTGCTCAAATTTAATATTATGTTCTTTAAGTTCTTTAAAATTGATATCATTTTTAATATTCTGTTGTTCACATTTTATTTTCTGTTCTTTAATGTCATTACTTAAAATCTAAAATTTTTATTAAAACGTTGCATCAAAACGTTTATTTATTTTATCGAATTTTTCATCACTACTATCAAAACGTTTATTTAATACATAGAAACCACTATTTTTTACCATGTTTGCAGACATAGTTTGTATCAGGTTGAATATATCATTCATTGACAACTCTTTTTCTTTTTTTTTTGTCACTACAGGAGTAGATTGTGCTTCTGCATTATTGATTATAATTGACCCGGTTAGGTCAGTGTTAGTTACTGATTGAACGCTCAAATCAGCTGTTGGCGTTGACTGACTTAATTCGCCCACACTTGGTGACGGGTCCATTGACCCAAGGCCACGCTCACTCATAACTGAATCTATCAAATTGTTCTCTTTTTCGTTGTCAGACATTTTATACTGTTCTATTAAATACTTATTAAATTTTACTTGTACTCTAACATGCACAATTTCTCAACACCTCGTAATTTCATTTTGCGTATGTTACGTAAATTTTACGTAAGTTATTTTCGGCTTCTGCCAACCTTATTCCATTCTCTGTGCTTTAAAATAGGCCAATTTGGAATAAATACATTATTTATTCCAAATCCTGGTCATGCGGTACCATTCTCGTGTTTCCTGTCGCTTTAATTAATTACAAAATGATCTTAAACTCCCACTTACCTTCTATTTGTCACTCTCTGGCCAGATCGTCTAGTGGTGTAACCCTATTTCGTATAGCGAATTTACCAGCACAGAAAATGAATTTAGGTGCTTGAAATGATTATTCTAACACACATATATATCAAGTGAAATAATGTAATGGATTTATTCTTTTTAATACATTTCTTTATATTCTCTCTTTTCAAATTTCTACTCTTTATCTTTTCTTTGAACAAATACTGATGCTAATGTTACATCGGAAATTTAATATAGCTTTCCTACTCTAGTTAGCTTAAATGTTTCTTTCTTATATCTATAGATAAGACAGCCCAGTATCTGCACATTCTCTCATTCACACCCATACTGGTTTAATTTAGCGCTTTTTTTTAAATTTAAATTCTCATAATTAAATTGTGTAATATACGGTTACGTGGTATCGGCGTCCCTGCAAGTCACTTGTTGATCTCGAGAAATTTTGTTCGCTTTTGCCCGAATGTTTCCCACTGTTAATTTTGAGTACTTTAATTCGTTTTAGTCACTGTTAACTGAACTCATACTCTTGGTATAACTCCGTGTTTTGTTATTCGTTCACATTATAAAATTTTGAAGATATTAAACTAAAGTTTAGGCTCATGCCTATGTGTTCACCCGGCCGGCGAAAGGTTTCTTAGTCGACTCATTTTTAACTATTTTCCCATTTTAATAATAGATAAAACTTTGCCCGGCCGGCGACGCACACCACTAATCGCGTCCACTGCCTTCAGATGTTAATAGTCGACTCCCCTTGTTTTCCGCGCGCCGGGCCAGAAAGAATGTACCAGTTCGTGCCGTTAGCGTGAGAAACTTGGCCGACTGTGTGCGCGGTTGAAAGCGCGGACGCGCCCTCCACATACCAATGCCAATACACACCCGTCTCGACGCTACAGTCTCTTCACCGTAATTTCTTAGTTGCAAATAATATTGAAACGATTTAACTTCCAAAGCCCTATAGGTCTGTACCGTTACAATACCCCCCCCCAATGATAGATCTTCTGCCGAAACAGAAGAACTCTCATTGCTAAACCCCTAAGAGGGTCGGTGAGGATATGACGCTAACAACCCCCCTTTAACACTTTACACATTATGGGTAAACTACCCCCCTAGCTAGGCGACCATGGCTGCACCTGAACGAGATTACTGGACTTCTCTATTCGAGATCCCAACACCATAAAATCGACCGATACTCACCATAGTACACCCAACCTTCCAACATTCCGCCCATAAAATCAAAACCTTGGCCTTATACCATACCAAATCCTCAACCGATATGTTCCCCCTTACATGCATACTGGGTTGCCTTTAGCAAAATACTTGGTGCACACACATTTCATTATCGATTATATATTACATCCATTTACATTAAAATAAACTTCACAAGCATTCTATAATTGCTTCTACACAAAGTAATTCTTCCTTTCCGAACAACAAAATTTTTTCTGATATTATTTCAAATGAAATTCAATTAATTAAATTTTATTCCACTAGTAAAAACAATCTAGGTCTATGATCAAAACTCACTTCCACGTTAGTCTACTTTATTTCTTTCCATTCCTTAATTCATTGCAAATTTTAAAATTTTCCAAAATTGTCCAAAATCTTTCAAATACATTTACTTTATTCTTCTGACATTACTCACACTTATAATAAACAAATAAATGATATAATATAATAAACAATACAATAACAAACAAATTTATTATAATAAATTTATAATAAACAACCTATTTCTACCGTAAATTCAAAAATAGCTACACTTGATTACAAAGATAACATAAGAAATACATCATGAATCAGCTGACCTCTCTTCCACTGATAGTGAACCTCAAAATTTAACATAAACTTCTTTATTGCAACGATTTTTTTTTTCAAGAAAATCTAATTTCCAAAAAGAATTATCTTGTTATTAAAATTTATTATTCCATTCTTTACTCATAAAAAAAACTACAAATCAATTATGAGGCATATATGACATATCTAACCCCAATCATCGCTGATCTCTCTGGGTCAGGTGAATGACCTTACCCTATATACACCATACAAAACTATAACAGGAAAAAATACACAACATATGTTCATAACTCTTACACTCTAACATAATAAAAATAATGGGACAATAAAACATAATTCTTCTACACTTGAATTAGTCTTTATACAGAGTATAAAGATATAGACATAATATAAAGACAATAGTATCTACCTAAAATATATTTTACAATACAAACATAATTAGTTTCACTATAAATTTATTTACAAATTTTTATCATTATCTTTCTGTTTACCACACTTCATTTTCTAAGTTAGCAAGGTCATCACCATAAATTAAAATATTTAAAATGTTCATTTATTGAGTTTATATTCAGCCTCCATCATCATGTATGAGTCTTACTTTTATATAATAATTATCGTCCTTACTCACACTCAATTCATTATTATTATTTATATAATAGTTCTCTAATATTTCAAATTGTTCCGTAAAACCCACATAATAATTTACTGGATTATCCCACATTATTATCAAATCATAAAACCTGTCTACATCATTGATTTTGGTCTTGTCACCGTCTGTATTATTACCTATCACCCTTGAGTATTTTAATCTCTCAATTTCAAAATCATTTACTACTAATACTCCGCGTCTAAGCACAGGTAAGCATTCAATATAATTATCAATGTTATTATTATTTATTTCTGCACTATCTTCATAACAAGGTAAGTCAACAATATTACTAACTCTCTCTCTCTTTATTTTCTCTAGTAGCTCTTCATAACTTCTAACAACATCAAATAATATTATCTCTCTTTCTCTAAATGTGAACAATTCTACCACTCTCTCACAAAACCACTCATCCTGACACCATCTCACTTTGTTTCTATCACTCCACACAAAAGGAAACATAACATTATCATAACCCATCCTGATTCTTTCAGGGAACTCATGATACATAAAAGGGGACCTACTTCGAGACACCTTGTCTCTCACATAATTACTGGAGAAAACTCTGTCCTCATAACTCATTATTGGAGTTTTTTCTCCATTTAAATCACGGGAAAAATTTGCCCTTTGTAAACCCAACCTCTCTTTAACCACTATCTTATTACTGCTCTCTCTTTCCACTAAAACTGCATCTCCACTATTATCGTTCACTTTACTTTCTAACACATTTTTAATTATCTCGTTATCATTTGTTAACTCATTACTATAATTATCGTGATTACTCACATTGTTATCAATCATTTCTTCATTAGTTACATTCCCACTACACTTACCGGTATTTCTTGTAACATTGTCATCATCTTTTATTCGTTTTATAGCTATCTGGAAACGTTCATCAATACGTTTACATAATTCATTACTCATAGAATCAAACTTTACACTTATGTTCTGCTCAAATTTAATATTATGTTCTTTAAGTTCTTTAAAATTGATATCATTTTTAATATTCTGTTGTTCACATTTTATTTTCTGTTCTTTAATGTCATTACTTAAAATCTAAAATTTTTATTAAAACGTTGCATCAAAACGTTTATTTATTTTATCGAATTTTTCATCACTACTATCAAAACGTTTATTTAATACATAGAAACCACTATTTTTTACCATGTTTGCAGACATAGTTTGTATCAGGTTGAATATATCATTCATTGACAACTCTTTTTCTTTTTTTTTTGTCACTACAGGAGTAGATTGTTCTTCTGCATTATTGATTATAATTGACCCGGTTAGGTCAGTGTTAGTTACTGATTGAACGCTCAAATCAGCTGTTGGCGTTGACTGACTTAATTCGCCCACACTTGGTGACGGGTCCATTGACCCAAGGCCACGCTCACTCATAACTGAATCTATCAAATTGTTCTCTTTTTCGTTGTCAGACATTTTATACTGTTCTATTAAATACTTATTAAATTTTACTTGTACTCTAACATGCACAATTTCTCAACACCTCGTAATTTCATTTTGCGTATGTTACGTAAATTTTACGTAAGTTATTTTCGGCTTCTGCCAACCTTATTCCATTCTCTGTGCTTTAAAATAGGCCAATTTGGAATAAATACATTATTTATTCCAAATCCTGGTCATGCGGTACCATTCTCGTGTTTCCTGTCGCTTTAATTAATTACAAAATGATCTTAAACTCCCACTTACCTTCTATTTGTCACTCTCTGGCCAGATCGTCTAGTGGTGTAACCCTATTTCGTATAGCGAATTTACCAGCACAGAAAATGAATTTAGGTGCTTGAAATGATTATTCTAACACACATATATATCAAGTGAAATAATGTAATGGATTTATTCTTTTTAATACATTTCTTTATATTCTCTCTTTTCAAATTTCTACTCTTTATCTTTTCTTTGAACAAATACTGATGCTAATGTTACATCGGAAATTTAATATAGCTTTCCTACTCTAGTTAGCTTAAATGTTTCTTTCTTATATCTATAGATAAGACAGCCCAGTATCTGCACATTCTCTCATTCACACCCATACTGGTTTAATTTAGCGCTTTTTTTTTAATTTAAATTCTAATAATTAAATTGTGTAGTATACGGTTACGTGGTATCGGCGTCCCTGCAGGTCACTTGTTGATCTCGAGAAATTTTGTTCGCTTTTTCCCGAATGTTTCCCACTGTTAATTTTGAGTACTTTAATTCGTTTTAGTCACTGTTAACTGAACTCATACTCTTGGTATAACTCCGTGTTTTGTTATTCGTTCACATTATAAAATTTTGAAGATATTAAACTAAAGTTTAGGCTCATGCCTATGTGTTCACCCGGCCGGGGAAAGGTTTCTTAGTCGACTCATTTTTAACTATTTTCCCATTTTAATAATAGATAAAACTTTGCCCGGCCGGCGACGCACACCACTAATCGCGTCCACTGCCTTCAGATGTTAATAGTCGACTCCCCTTGTTTTCCGCGGGCCGGGCCAGAAAGAATGTACCAGTTCGTGCCGTTAGCGTGAGAAACTTGGCCGACTGTGTGCGCGGTTGAAAGCGCGGACGCGCCCTCCACATACCAATGCCAATACACACCCGTCTCGACGCTACAGTCTCTTCACCGTAATTTCTTAGTTGCAAATAATATTGAAACGATTTAACTTCCAAAGCCCTATAGGTCTGTACCGTTACAATACCCCCCCCCCAATGATAGATCTTCTGCCGAAACAGAAGAACTCTCATTGCTAAACCCCTAAGAGGATCGGTGAGGATATGGCGCTAACATCCCCCCTTTAACACTTTACACATTATGGGTAAACTACCCCCCTAGCTAGGCGACCATGGCTGCACCTGAACGAGATTACTGGACTTCTCTATTCGAGATCCCAACACCATAAAATCGACCGATACTCACCATAGTACACCCAACCTTCCAACATTCCGCCCATAAAATCAAAACCTTGGCCTTATACCATACCAAATCCTCAACCGATATGTTCCCCCTTACATGCATACTGGGTTGCCTTTAGCAAAATACTTGGTGCACACACATTTCATTATCGATTATATATTACATCCATTTACATTAAAATAAACTTCACAAGCATTCTATAATTGCTTCTACACAAAGTAATTCTCCCTTTCCGAACAAAAAAATTTTTTCTGATATTATTTCAAATGAAATTCAATTAATTAAATTTTATTCCACTAGTAAAAACAATCTAGGTCTATGATCAAAACTCACTTCCACGTTAGTCTACTTTATTTCTTTCCATTCCTTAATTCATTGCAAATTTTAAAATTTTCCAAAATTGTCCAAAATCTTTCAAATACATTTACTTTATTCTTCTGACATTACTCACACTTATAATAAACAAATAAATGATATAATATAATAAACAATACAATAACAAACAAATTTATTATAATAAATTTATAATAAACAACCTATTTCTACCGTAAATTCAAAAATAGCTACACTTGATTACAAAGATAACATAAGAAATACATCATGAATCAGCTGACCTCTCTTCCACTGATAGTGAACCTCAAAATTTAACATAAACTTCTTTATTGCAACGATTTTTTTTTTCAAGAAAATCTAATTTCCAAAAAGAATTATCTTGTTATTAAAATTTATTATTCCATTCTTTACTCATAAAAAAAACTACAAATCAATTATGAGGCATATATGACATATCTAACCCCAATCATCGCTGATCTCTCTGGGTCAGGTGAATGACCTTACCCTATATACACCATACAAAACTATAACAGGAAAAAATACACAACATATGTTCATAACTCTTACACTCTAACATAATAAAAATAATGGGACAATAAAACATAATTCTTCTACACTTGAATTAGTCTTTATACAGAGTATAAAGATATAGACATAATATAAAGACAATAGTATCTACCTAAAATATATTTTACAATACAAACATAATTAGTTTCACTATAAATTTATTTACAAATTTTTATCATTATCTTTCTGTTTACCACACTTCATTTTCTAAGTTAGCAAGGTCATCACCATAAATTAAAATATTTAAAATGTTCATTTATTGAGTTTATATTCAGCCTCCATCATCATGTATGAGTCTTACTTTTATATAATAATTATCGTCCTTACTCACACTCAATTCATTATTATTATTTATATAATAGTTCTCTAATATTTCAAATTGTTCCGTAAAACCCACATAATAATTTACTGGATTATCCCACATTATTATCAAATCATAAAACCTGTCTACATCATTGATTTTGGTCTTGTCACCGTCTGTATTATTACCTATCACCCTTGAGTATTTTAATCTCTCAATTTCAAAATCATTTACTACTAATACTCCGCGTCTAAGCACAGGTAAGCATTCAATATAATTATCAATGTTATTATTATTTATTTCTGCACTATCTTCATAACAAGGTAAGTCAACAATATTACTAACTCTCTCTCTCTTTATTTTCTCTAGTAGCTCTTCATAACTTCTAACAACATCAAATAATATTATCTCTCTTTCTCTAAATGTGAACAATTCTACCACTCTCTCACAAAACCACTCATCCTGACACCATCTCACTTTGTTTCTATCACTCCACACAAAAGGAAACATAACATTATCATAACCCATCCTGATTCTTTCAGGGAACTCATGATACATAAAAGGGGACCTACTTCGAGACACCTTGTCTCTCACATAATTACTGGAGAAAACTCTGTCCTCATAACTCATTATTGGAGTTTTTTCTCCATTTAAATCACGGGAAAAATTTGCCCTTTGTAAACCCAACCTCTCTTTAACCACTATCTTATTACTGCTCTCTCTTTCCACTAAAACTGCATCTCCACTATTATCGTTCACTTTACTTTCTAACACATTTTTAATTATCTCGTTATCATTTGTTAACTCATTACTATAATTATCGTGATTACTCACATTGTTATCAATCATTTCTTCATTAGTTACATTCCCACTACACTTACCGGTATTTCTTGTAACATTGTCATCATCTTTTATTCGTTTTATAGCTATCTGGAAACGTTCATCAATACGTTTACATAATTCATTACTCATAGAATCAAACTTTACACTTATGTTCTGCTCAAATTTAATATTATGTTCTTTAAGTTCTTTAAAATTGATATCATTTTTAATATTCTGTTGTTCACATTTTATTTTCTGTTCTTTAATGTCATTACTTAAAATCTAAAATTTTTATTAAAACGTTGCATCAAAACGTTTATTTATTTTATCGAATTTTTCATCACTACTATCAAAACGTTTATTTAATACATAGAAACCACTATTTTTTACCATGTTTGCAGACATAGTTTGTATCAGGTTGAATATATCATTCATTGACAACTCTTTTTCTTTTTTTTTTGTCACTACAGGAGTAGATTGTTCTTCTGCATTATTGATTATAATTGACCCGGTTAGGTCAGTGTTAGTTACTGATTGAACGCTCAAATCAGCTGTTGGCGTTGACTGACTTAATTCGCCCACACTTGGTGACGGGTCCATTGACCCAAGGCCACGCTCACTCATAACTGAATCTATCAAATTGTTCTCTTTTTCGTTGTCAGACATTTTATACTGTTCTATTAAATACTTATTAAATTTTACTTGTACTCTAACATGCACAATTTCTCAACACCTCGTAATTTCATTTTGCGTATGTTACGTAAATTTTACGTAAGTTATTTTCGGCTTCTGCCAACCTTATTCCATTCTCTGTGCTTTAAAATAGGCCAATTTGGAATAAATACATTATTTATTCCAAATCCTGGTCATGCGGTACCATTCTCGTGTTTCCTGTCGCTTTAATTAATTACAAAATGATCTTAAACTCCCACTTACCTTCTATTTGTCACTCTCTGGCCAGATCGTCTAGTGGTGTAACCCTATTTCGTATAGCGAATTTACCAGCACAGAAAATGAATTTAGGTGCTTGAAATGATTATTCTAACACACATATATATCAAGTGAAATAATGTAATGGATTTATTCTTTTTAATACATTTCTTTATATTCTCTCTTTTCAAATTTCTACTCTTTATCTTTTCTTTGAACAAATACTGATGCTAATGTTACATCGGAAATTTAATATAGCTTTCCTACTCTAGTTAGCTTAAATGTTTCTTTCTTATATCTATAGATAAGACAGCCCAGTATCTGCACATTCTCTCATTCACACCCATACTGGTTTAATTTAGCGCTTTTTTTTTAATTTAAATTCTAATAATTAAATTGTGTAATATAAGGTTACGTGGTATCGGCGTCCCTGCAGGTCACTTGTTGATCTCGAGAAATTTTGTTCGCTTTTGCCCGAATGTTTCCCACTGTTAATTTTGAGTACTTTAATTCGTTTTAGTCACTGTTAACTGAACTCATACTCTTGGTATAACTCCGTGTTTTGTTATTCGTTCACATTATAAAATTTTGAAGATATTAAACTAAAGTTTAGGCTCATGCCTATGTGTTCACCCGGCCGGGGAAAGGTTTCTTAGTCGACTCATTTTTAACTATTTTCCCATTTTAATAATAGATAAAACTTTGCCCGGCCGGCGACGCACACCACTAATCGCGTCCACTGCCTTCAGATGTTAATAGTCGACTCCCCTTGTTTTCCGCGGGCCGGGCCAGAAAGAATGTACCAGTTCGTGCCGTTAGCGTGAGAAACTTGGCCGACTGTGTGCGCGGTTGAAAGCGCGGACGCGCCCTCCACATACCAATGCCAATACACACCCGTCTCGACGCTACAGTCTCTTCACCGTAATTTCTTAGTTGCAAATAATATTGAAACGATTTAACTTCCAAAGCCCTATAGGTCTGTACCGTTACAATACCCCCCCCAATGATAGATCTTCTGCCGAAACAGAAGAACTCTCATTGCTAAACCCCTAAGAGGATCGGTGAGGATATGGCGCTAACAACCCCCCTTTAACACTTTACACATTATGGGTAAACTACCCCCCTAGCTAGGCGACCATGGCTGCACCTGAACGAGATTACTGGACTTCTCTATTCGAGATCCCAACACCATAAAATCGACCGATACTCACCATAGTACACCCAACCTTCCAACATTCCGCCCATAAAATCAAAACCTTGGCCTTATACCATACCAAATCCTCAACCGATATGTTCCCCCTTACATGCATACTGGGTTGCCTTTAGCAAAATACTTGGTGCACACACATTTCATTATCGATTATATATTACATCCATTTACATTAAAATAAACTTCACAAGCATTCTATAATTGCTTCTACACAAAGTAATTCTCCCTTTCCGAACAAAAAAATTTTTTCTGATATTATTTCAAATGAAATTCAATTAATTAAATTTTATTCCACTAGTAAAAACAATCTAGGTCTATGATCAAAACTCACTTCCACGTTAGTCTACTTTATTTCTTTCCATTCCTTAATTCATTGCAAATTTTAAAATTTTCCAAAATTGTCCAAAATCTTTCAAATACATTTACTTTATTCTTCTGACATTACTCACACTTATAATAAACAAATAAATGATATAATATAATAAACAATACAATAACAAACAAATTTATTATAATAAATTTATAATAAACAACCTATTTCTACCGTAAATTCAAAAATAGCTACACTTGATTACAAAGATAACATAAGAAATACATCATGAATCAGCTGACCTCTCTTCCACTGATAGTGAACCTCAAAATTTAACATAAACTTCTTTATTGCAACGATTTTTTTTTTCAAGAAAATCTAATTTCCAAAAAGAATTATCTTGTTATTAAAATTTATTATTCCATTCTTTACTCATAAAAAAAACTACAAATCAATTATGAGGCATATATGACATATCTAACCCCAATCATCGCTGATCTCTCTGGGTCAGGTGAATGACCTTACCCTATATACACCATACAAAACTATAACAGGAAAAAATACACAACATATGTTCATAACTCTTACACTCTAACATAATAAAAATAATGGGACAATAAAACATAATTCTTCTACACTTGAATTAGTCTTTATACAGAGTATAAAGATATAGACATAATATAAAGACAATAGTATCTACCTAAAATATATTTTACAATACAAACATAATTAGTTTCACTATAAATTTATTTACAAATTTTTATCATTATCTTTCTGTTTACCACACTTCATTTTCTAAGTTAGCAAGGTCATCACCATAAATTAAAATATTTAAAATGTTCATTTATTGAGTTTATATTCAGCCTCCATCATCATGTATGAGTCTTACTTTTATATAATAATTATCGTCCTTACTCACACTCAATTCATTATTATTATTTATATAATAGTTCTCTAATATTTCAAATTGTTCCGTAAAACCCACATAATAATTTACTGGATTATCCCACATTATTATCAAATCATAAAACCTGTCTACATCATTGATTTTGGTCTTGTCACCGTCTGTATTATTACCTATCACCCTTGAGTATTTTAATCTCTCAATTTCAAAATCATTTACTACTAATACTCCGCGTCTAAGCACAGGTAAGCATTCAATATAATTATCAATGTTATTATTATTTATTTCTGCACTATCTTCATAACAAGGTAAGTCAACAATATTACTAACTCTCTCTCTCTTTATTTTCTCTAGTAGCTCTTCATAACTTCTAACAACATCAAATAATATTATCTCTCTTTCTCTAAATGTGAACAATTCTACCACTCTCTCACAAAACCACTCATCCTGACACCATCTCACTTTGTTTCTATCACTCCACACAAAAGGAAACATAACATTATCATAACCCATCCTGATTCTTTCAGGGAACTCATGATACATAAAAGGGGACCTACTTCGAGACACCTTGTCTCTCACATAATTACTGGAGAAAACTCTGTCCTCATAACTCATTATTGGAGTTTTTTCTCCATTTAAATCACGGGAAAAATTTGCCCTTTGTAAACCCAACCTCTCTTTAACCACTATCTTATTACTGCTCTCTCTTTCCACTAAAACTGCATCTCCACTATTATCGTTCACTTTACTTTCTAACACATTTTTAATTATCTCGTTATCATTTGTTAACTCATTACTATAATTATCGTGATTACTCACATTGTTATCAATCATTTCTTCATTAGTTACATTCCCACTACACTTACCGGTATTTCTTGTAACATTGTCATCATCTTTTATTCGTTTTATAGCTATCTGGAAACGTTCATCAATACGTTTACATAATTCATTACTCATAGAATCAAACTTTACACTTATGTTCTGCTCAAATTTAATATTATGTTCTTTAAGTTCTTTAAAATTGATATCATTTTTAATATTCTGTTGTTCACATTTTATTTTCTGTTCTTTAATGTCATTACTTAAAATCTAAAATTTTTATTAAAACGTTGCATCAAAACGTTTATTTATTTTATCGAATTTTTCATCACTACTATCAAAACGTTTATTTAATACATAGAAACCACTATTTTTTACCATGTTTGCAGACATAGTTTGTATCAGGTTGAATATATCATTCATTGACAACTCTTTTTCTTTTTTTTTTGTCACTACAGGAGTAGATTGTTCTTCTGCATTATTGATTATAATTGACCCGGTTAGGTCAGTGTTAGTTACTGATTGAACGCTCAAATCAGCTGTTGGCGTTGACTGACTTAATTCGCCCACACTTGGTGACGGGTCCATTGACCCAAGGCCACGCTCACTCATAACTGAATCTATCAAATTGTTCTCTTTTTCGTTGTCAGACATTTTATACTGTTCTATTAAATACTTATTAAATTTTACTTGTACTCTAACATGCACAATTTCTCAACACCTCGTAATTTCATTTTGCGTATGTTACGTAAATTTTACGTAAGTTATTTTCGGCTTCTGCCAACCTTATTCCATTCTCTGTGCTTTAAAATAGGCCAATTTGGAATAAATACATTATTTATTCCAAATCCTGGTCATGCGGTACCATTCTCGTGTTTCCTGTCGCTTTAATTAATTACAAAATGATCTTAAACTCCCACTTACCTTCTATTTGTCACTCTCTGGCCAGATCGTCTAGTGGTGTAACCCTATTTCGTATAGCGAATTTACCAGCACAGAAAATGAATTTAGGTGCTTGAAATGATTATTCTAACACACATATATATCAAGTGAAATAATGTAATGGATTTATTCTTTTTAATACATTTCTTTATATTCTCTCTTTTCAAATTTCTACTCTTTATCTTTTCTTTGAACAAATACTGATGCTAATGTTACATCGGAAATTTAATATAGCTTTCCTACTCTAGTTAGCTTAAATGTTTCTTTCTTATATCTATAGATAAGACAGCCCAGTATCTGCACATTCTCTCATTCACACCCATACTGGTTTAATTTAGCGCTTTTTTTTTAATTTAAATTCTAATAATTAAATTGTGTAATATAAGGTTACGTGGTATCGGCGTCCCTGCAGGTCACTTGTTGATCTCGAGAAATTTTGTTCGCTTTTGCCCGAATGTTTCCCACTGTTAATTTTGAGTACTTTAATTCGTTTTAGTCACTGTTAACTGAACTCATACTCTTGGTATAACTCCGTGTTTTGTTATTCGTTCACATTATAAAATTTTGAAGATATTAAACTAAAGTTTAGGCTCATGCCTATGTGTTCACCCGGCCGGGGAAAGGTTTCTTAGTCGACTCATTTTTAACTATTTTCCCATTTTAATAATAGATAAAACTTTGCCCGGCCGGCGACGCACACCACTAATCGCGTCCACTGCCTTCAGATGTTAATAGTCGACTCCCCTTGTTTTCCGCGGGCCGGGCCAGAAAGAATGTACCAGTTCGTGCCGTTAGCGTGAGAAACTTGGCCGACTGTGTGCGCGGTTGAAAGCGCGGACGCGCCCTCCACATACCAATGCCAATACACACCCGTCTCGACGCTACAGTCTCTTCACCGTAATTTCTTAGTTGCAAATAATATTGAAACGATTTAACTTCCAAAGCCCTATAGGTCTGTACCGTTACAATACCCCCCCCAATGATAGATCTTCTGCCGAAACAGAAGAACTCTCATTGCTAAACCCCTAAGAGGATCGGTGAGGATATGGCGCTAACAACCCCCCTTTAACACTTTACACATTATGGGTAAACTACCCCCCTAGCTAGGCGACCATGGCTGCACCTGAACGAGATTACTGGACTTCTCTATTCGAGATCCCAACACCATAAAATCGACCGATACTCACCATAGTACACCCAACCTTCCAACATTCCGCCCATAAAATCAAAACCTTGGCCTTATACCATACCAAATCCTCAACCGATATGTTCCCCCTTACATGCATACTGGGTTGCCTTTAGCAAAATACTTGGTGCACACACATTTCATTATCGATTATATATTACATCCATTTACATTAAAATAAACTTCACAAGCATTCTATAATTGCTTCTACACAAAGTAATTCTCCCTTTCCGAACAACAAAATTTTTTCTGATATTATTTCAAATGAAATTCAATTAATTAAATTTTATTCCACTAGTAAAAACAATCTAGGTCTATGATCAAAACTCACTTCCACGTTAGTCTACTTTATTTCTTTCCATTCCTTAATTCATTGCAAATTTTAAAATTTTCCAAAATTGTCCAAAATCTTTCAAATACATTTACTTTATTCTTCTGACATTACTCACACTTATAATAAACAAATAAATGATATAATATAATAAACAATACAATAACAAACAAATTTATTATAATAAATTTATAATAAACAACCTATTTCTACCGTAAATTCAAAAATAGCTACACTTGATTACAAAGATAACATAAGAAATACATCATGAATCAGCTGACCTCTCTTCCACTGATAGTGAACCTCAAAATTTAACATAAACTTCTTTATTGCAACGATTTTTTTTTTCAAGAAAATCTAATTTCCAAAAAGAATTATCTTGTTATTAAAATTTATTATTCCATTCTTTACTCATAAAAAAAACTACAAATCAATTATGAGGCATATATGACATATCTAACCCCAATCATCGCTGATCTCTCTGGGTCAGGTGAATGACCTTACCCTATATACACCATACAAAACTATAACAGGAAAAAATACACAACATATGTTCATAACTCTTACACTCTAACATAATAAAAATAATGGGACAATAAAACATAATTCTTCTACACTTGAATTAGTCTTTATACAGAGTATAAAGATATAGACATAATATAAAGACAATAGTATCTACCTAAAATATATTTTACAATACAAACATAATTAGTTTCACTATAAATTTATTTACAAATTTTTATCATTATCTTTCTGTTTACCACACTTCATTTTCTAAGTTAGCAAGGTCATCACCATAAATTAAAATATTTAAAATGTTCATTTATTGAGTTTATATTCAGCCTCCATCATCATGTATGAGTCTTACTTTTATATAATAATTATCGTCCTTACTCACACTCAATTCATTATTATTATTTATATAATAGTTCTCTAATATTTCAAATTGTTCCGTAAAACCCACATAATAATTTACTGGATTATCCCACATTATTATCAAATCATAAAACCTGTCTACATCATTGATTTTGGTCTTGTCACCGTCTGTATTATTACCTATCACCCTTGAGTATTTTAATCTCTCAATTTCAAAATCATTTACTACTAATACTCCGCGTCTAAGCACAGGTAAGCATTCAATATAATTATCAATGTTATTATTATTTATTTCTGCACTATCTTCATAACAAGGTAAGTCAACAATATTACTAACTCTCTCTCTCTTTATTTTCTCTAGTAGCTCTTCATAACTTCTAACAACATCAAATAATATTATCTCTCTTTCTCTAAATGTGAACAATTCTACCACTCTCTCACAAAACCACTCATCCTGACACCATCTCACTTTGTTTCTATCACTCCACACAAAAGGAAACATAACATTATCATAACCCATCCTGATTCTTTCAGGGAACTCATGATACATAAAAGGGGACCTACTTCGAGACACCTTGTCTCTCACATAATTACTGGAGAAAACTCTGTCCTCATAACTCATTATTGGAGTTTTTTCTCCATTTAAATCACGGGAAAAATTTGCCCTTTGTAAACCCAACCTCTCTTTAACCACTATCTTATTACTGCTCTCTCTTTCCACTGAAACTGCATCTCCACTATTATCGTTCACTTTACTTTCTAACACATTTTTAATTATCTCGTTATCATTTGTTAACTCATTACTATAATTATCGTGATTACTCACATTGTTATCAATCATTTCTTCATTAGTTACATTCCCACTACACTTACCGGTATTTCTTGTAACATTGTCATAATCTTTTATTCGTTTTATAGCTATCTGGAAACGTTCATCAATACGTTTACATAATTCATTACTCATAGAATCAAACTTTACACTTATGTTCTGCTCAAATTTAATATTATGTTCTTTAAGTTCTTTAAAATTGATATCATTTTTAATATTCTGTTGTTCACATTTTATTTTCTGTTCTTTAATGTCATTACTTAAAATCTAAAATTTTTATTAAAACGTTGCATCAAAACGTTTATTTATTTTATCGAATTTTTCATCACTACTATCAAAACGTTTATTTAATACATAGAAACCACTATTTTTTACCATGTTTGCAGACATAGTTTGTATCAGGTTGAATATATCATTCATTGACAACTCTTTTTCTTTTTTTTTTGTCACTACAGGAGTAGATTGTTCTTCTGCATTATTGATTATAATTGACCCGGTTAGGTCAGTGTTAGTTACTGATTGAACGCTCAAATCAGCTGTTGGCGTTGACTGACTTAATTCGCCCACACTTGGTGACGGGTCCATTGACCCAAGTCATAACTGAATCTATCAAATAGTTCTCTTTTTCGTTGTCAGACATTTTATACTGTTCTATTAAATACTTATTAAATTTTACTTGTACTCTAACATGCACAATTTCTCAACACCTCGTAATTTCATTTTGCGTATGTTACGTAAATTTTACGTAAGTTATTTTCGGCTTCTGCCAACCTTATTCCATTCTCTGTGCTTTAAAATAGGCCAATTTGGAATTAATATTTTATTTATTCCAAATCCTGGTCATGCGGTACCATTCTCGTGTTTCCTGTCGCTTTAATTAATTACAAAATGATCTTAAACTCCCACTTACCTTCTATTTGTCACTCTCTGGCCAGATCGTCTAGTGGTGTAACCCTATTTCGTATAGCGAATTTACCAGCACAGAAAATGAATTTAGGTACTTGAAATGATTATTCTAACACACATATATATCAAGTGAAATAATGTAATGGATTTATTCTTTTTAATACATTTCTTTATATTCTCTCTTTTCAAATTTCTACTCTTTATCTTTTCTTTGAACAAATACTGATGCTAATGTTACATCGGAAATTTAATATAGCTTTCCTACTCTAGTTAGCTTAAATGTTTCTTTCTTATATCTATAGATAAGACAGCCCAGTATCTGCACATTCTCTCATTCACACCCATACTGGTTTAATTTAGCGCTTTTTTTTAAATTTAAATTCTCATAATTAAATTGTGTAATATACGGTTACGTGGTATCGGCGTCCCTGCAAGTCACTTGTTGATCTCGAGAAATTTTGTTCGCTTTTGCCCGAATGTTTGCCACTGTTAATTTTGAGTACTTTAATTCGTTTTAGTCACTGTTAACTGAACTCATACTCTTGGTATAACTCCGTGTTTTGTTATTCGTTCACATTATAAAATTTTGAAGATATTAAACTAAAGTTTAGGCTCATGCCTATGTGTTCACCCGGCCGGGGAAAGGTTTCTTAATCGACTCATTTTTAACTATTTTCCCATTTTAATAATAGATAAAACTTTGCCCGGCCGGCGACGCACACCACTAATCGCGTCCACTGCCTTCAGATGTTAATAGTCGACTCCCCTTGTTTTCCGCGCGCCGGGCCAGAAAGAATGTACCAGTTCGTGCCGTTAGCGTGAGAAACTTGGCCGACTGTGTGCGCGGTTGAAAGCGCGGAAGCGCCCTCCACATACCAATGCCAATACACAACCGTCTCGACGCTACAGTCTCTTCACCGTAATTTCTTAGTTGCAAATAATATTGAAACGATTTAACTTCCAAAGCCCTATAGGTCTGTACCGTTACAATACCCCCCCCCCAATGATAGATCTTCTGCCGAAACAGAAGAACTCTCATTGCTAAACCCCTAAGAGGATCGGTGAGGATATGGCGCTAACAACCCCCCTTTAACACTTTACACATTATGGGTAAACTACCCCCCTAGCTAGGCGACCATGGCTGCACCTGAACGAGATTACTGGACTTCTCTATTCGAGATCCCAACACCATAAAATCAGACCGATACTCACCATAGTACACCCAACCTTCCAACATTCCGCCCATAAAATCAACACCTTGGCCTTATACCATACCAAATCCTCAACCGATATGTTCCCCCTTACATGCATACTGGGTTGCCTTTAGCAAAATACTTGGTGCACACACATTTCATTATCGATTATATATTACATCCATTTACATTAAAATAAACTTCACAAGCATTCTATAATTGCTTCTACACAAAGTAATTCTCCCTTTCCGAACAAAAAAATTTTTTCTGATATTATTTCAAATGAAATTCAATTAATTAAATTTTATTCCACTAGTAAAAACAATCTAGGTCTATGATCAAAACTCACTTCCACGTTAGTCTACTTTATTTCTTTCCATTCCTTAATTCATTGCAAATTTTAAAATTTTCCAAAATTGTCCAAAATCTTTCAAATACATTTACTTTATTCTTCTGACATTACTCACACTTATAATAAACAAATAAATGATATAATATAATAAACAATACAATAACAAACAAATTTATTATAATAAATTTATAATAAACAACCTATTTCTACCGTAAATTCAAAAATAGCTACACTTGATTACAAAGATAACATAAGAAATACATCATGAATCAGCTGACCTCTCTTCCACTGATAGTGAACCTCAAAATTTAACATAAACTTCTTTATTGCAACGATTTTTTTTTTCAAGAAAATCTAATTTCCAAAAAGAATTATCTTGTTATTAAAATTTATTATTCCATTCTTTACTCATAAAAAAAACTACAAATCAATTATGAGGCATATATGACATATCTAACCCCAATCATCGCTGATCTCTCTGGGTCAGGTGAATGACCTTACCCTATATACACCATACAAAACTATAACAGGAAAAAATACACAACATATGTTCATAACTCTTACACTCTAACATAATAAAAATAATGGGACAATAAAACATAATTCTTCTACACTTGAATTAGTCTTTATACAGAGTATAAAGATATAGACATAATATAAAGACAATAGTATCTACCTAAAATATATTTTACAATACAAACATAATTAGTTTCACTATAAATTTATTTACAAATTTTTATCATTATCTTTCTGTTTACCACACTTCATTTTCTAAGTTAGCAAGGTCATCACCATAAATTAAAATATTTAAAATGTTCATTTATTGAGTTTATATTCAGCCTCCATCATCATGTATGAGTCTTACTTTTATATAATAATTATCGTCCTTACTCACACTCAATTCATTATTATTATTTATATAATAGTTCTCTAATATTTCAAATTGTTCCGTAAAACCCACATAATAATTTACTGGATTATCCCACATTATTATCAAATCATAAAACCTGTCTACATCATTGATTTTGGTCTTGTCACCGTCTGTATTATTACCTATCACCCTTGAGTATTTTAATCTCTCAATTTCAAAATCATTTACTACTAATACTCCGCGTCTAAGCACAGGTAAGCATTCAATATAATTATCAATGTTATTATTATTTATTTCTGCACTATCTTCATAACAAGGTAAGTCAACAATATTACTAACTCTCTCTCTCTTTATTTTCTCTAGTAGCTCTTCATAACTTCTAACAACATCAAATAATATTATCTCTCTTTCTCTAAATGTGAACAATTCTACCACTCTCTCACAAAACCACTCATCCTGACACCATCTCACTTTGTTTCTATCACTCCACACAAAAGGAAACATAACATTATCATAACCCATCCTGATTCTTTCAGGGAACTCATGATACATAAAAGGGGACCTACTTCGAGACACCTTGTCTCTCACATAATTACTGGAGAAAACTCTGTCCTCATAACTCATTATTGGAGTTTTTTCTCCATTTAAATCACGGGAAAAATTTGCCCTTTGTAAACCCAACCTCTCTTTAACCACTATCTTATTACTGCTCTCTCTTTCCACTAAAACTGCATCTCCACTATTATCGTTCACTTTACTTTCTAACACATTTTTAATTATCTCGTTATCATTTGTTAACTCATTACTATAATTATCGTGATTACTCACATTGTTATCAATCATTTCTTCATTAGTTACATTCCCACTACACTTACCGGTATTTCTTGTAACATTGTCATCATCTTTTATTCGTTTTATAGCTATCTGGAAACGTTCATCAATACGTTTACATAATTCATTACTCATAGAATCAAACTTTACACTTATGTTCTGCTCAAATTTAATATTATGTTCTTTAAGTTCTTTAAAATTGATATCATTTTTAATATTCTGTTGTTCACATTTTATTTTCTGTTCTTTAATGTCATTACTTAAAATCTAAAATTTTTATTAAAACGTTGCATCAAAACGTTTATTTATTTTATCGAATTTTTCATCACTACTATCAAAACGTTTATTTAATACATAGAAACCACTATTTTTTACCATGTTTGCAGACATAGTTTGTATCAGGTTGAATATATCATTCATTGACAACTCTTTTTCTTTTTTTTTTGTCACTACAGGAGTAGATTGTTCTTCTGCATTATTGATTATAATTGACCCGGTTAGGTCAGTGTTAGTTACTGATTGAACGCTCAAATCAGCTGTTGGCGTTGACTGACTTAATTCGCCCACACTTGGTGACGGGTCCATTGACCCAAGGCCACGCTCACTCATAACTGAATCTATCAAATTGTTCTCTTTTTCGTTGTCAGACATTTTATACTGTTCTATTAAATACTTATTAAATTTTACTTGTACTCTAACATGCACAATTTCTCAACACCTCGTAATTTCATTTTGCGTATGTTACGTAAATTTTACGTAAGTTATTTTCGGCTTCTGCCAACCTTATTCCATTCTCTGTGCTTTAAAATAGGCCAATTTGGAATAAATACATTATTTATTCCAAATCCTGGTCATGCGGTACCATTCTCGTGTTTCCTGTCGCTTTAATTAATTACAAAATGATCTTAAACTCCCACTTACCTTCTATTTGTCACTCTCTGGCCAGATCGTCTAGTGGTGTAACCCTATTTCGTATAGCGAATTTACCAGCACAGAAAATGAATTTAGGTACTTGAAATGATTATTCTAACACACATATATATCAAGTGAAATAATGTAATGGATTTATTCTTTTTAATACATTTCTTTATATTCTCTCTTTTCAAATTTCTACTCTTTATCTTTTCTTTGAACAAATGCTGATGCTAATGTTACATCGGAAATTTAATATAGCTTTCCTACTCTAGTTAGCTTAAATGTTTCTTTCTTATATCTATAGATAAGACAGCCCAGTATCTGCACATTCTCTCATTCACACCCTTACTGGTTTAATTTAGCGCTTTTTTTTAAATTTAAATTCTCATAATTAAATTGTGTAATATACGGTTACGTGGTATCGGCGTCCCTGCAAGTCACTTGTTGATCTCGAGAAATTTTGTTCGCTTTTGCCCGAATGTTTCCCACTGTTAATTTTGAGTACTTTAATTCGTTTTAGTCACTGTTAACTGAACTCATACTCTTGGTATAACTCCGTGTTTTGTTATTCGTTCACATTATAAAATTTTGAAGATATTAAACTAAAGTTTAGGCTCATGCCTATGTGTTCACCCGGCCGGGGAAAGGTTTCTTAGTCGACTCATTTTTAACTATTTTCCCATTTTAATAATAGATAAAACTTTGCCCGGCCGGCGACGCACACCACTAATCGCGTCCACTGCCTTCAGATGTTAATAGTCGACTCCCCTTGTTTTCCGCGCGCCGGGCCAGAAAGAATGTACCAGTTCGTGCCGTTAGCGTGAGAAACTTGGCCGACTGTGTGCGCGGTTGAAAGCGCGGACGCGCCCTCCACATACCAATGCCAATACACACCCGTCTCGACGCTACAGTCTCTTCACCGTAATTTCTTAGTTGCAAATAATATTGAAACGATTTAACTTCCAAAGCCCTATAGGTCTGTACCGTTACAATACCCCCCCCCCCAATGATAGATCTTCTGCCGAAACAGAAGAACTCTCATTGCTAAACCCCTAAGAGGATCGGTGAGGATATGGCGCTAACAACCCCCCTTTAACACTTTACACATTATGGGTAAACTACCCCCCTAGCTAGGCGACCATGGCTGCACCTGAACGAGATTACTGGACTTCTCTATTCGAGATCCCAACACCATAAAATCAGACCGATACTCACCATAGTACACCCAACCTTCCAACATTCCGCCCATAAAATCAACACCTTGGCCTTATACCATACCAAATCCTCAACCGATATGTTCCCCCTTACATGCATACTGGGTTGCCTTTAGCAAAATACTTGGTGCACACACATTTCATTATCGATTATATATTACATCCATTTACATTAAAATAAACTTCACAAGCATTCTATAATTGCTTCTACACAAAGTAATTCTCCCTTTCCGAACAAAAAAATTTTTTCTGATATTATTTCAAATGAAATTCAATTAATTAAATTTTATTCCACTAGTAAAAACAATCTAGGTCTATGATCAAAACTCACTTCCACGTTAGTCTACTTTATTTCTTTCCATTCCTTAATTCATTGCAAATTTTAAAATTTTCCAAAATTGTCCAAAATCTTTCAAATACATTTACTTTATTCTTCTGACATTACTCACACTTATAATAAACAAATAAATGATATAATATAATAAACAATACAATAACAAACAAATTTATTATAATAAATTTATAATAAACAACCTATTTCTACCGTAAATTCAAAAATAGCTACACTTGATTACAAAGATAACATAAGAAATACATCATGAATCAGCTGACCTCTCTTCCACTGATAGTGAACCTCAAAATTTAACATAAACTTCTTTATTGCAACGATTTTTTTTTTCAAGAAAATCTAATTTCCAAAAAGAATTATCTTGTTATTAAAATTTATTATTCCATTATTTACTCATAAAAAAAACTACAAATCAATTATGAGGCATATATGACATATCTAACCCCAATCATCGCTGATCTCTCTGGGTCAGGTGAATGACCTTACCCTATATACACCATACAAAACTATAACAGGAAAAAATACACAACATATGTTCATAACTCTTACACTCTAACATAATAAAAATAATGGGACAATAAAACATAATTCTTCTACACTTGAATTAGTCTTTATACAGAGTATAAAGATATAGACATAATATAAAGACAATAGTATCTACCTAAAATATATTTTACAATACAAACATAATTAGTTTCACTATAAATTTATTTACAAATTTTTATCATTATCTTTCTGTTTACCACACTTCATTTTCTAAGTTAGCAAGGTCATCACCATAAATTAAAATATTTAAAATGTTCATTTATTGAGTTTATATTCAGCCTCCATCATCATGTATGAGTCTTACTTTTATATAATAATTATCGTCCTTACTCACACTCAATTCATTATTATTATTTATATAATAGTTCTCTAATATTTCAAATTGTTCCGTAAAACCCACATAATAATTTACTGGATTATCCCACATTATTATCAAATCATAAAACCTGTCTACATCATTGATTTTGGTCTTGTCACCGTCTGTATTATTACCTATCACCCTTGAGTATTTTAATCTCTCAATTTCAAAATCATTTACTACTAATACTCCGCGTCTAAGCACAGGTAAGCATTCAATATAATTATCAATGTTATTATTATTTATTTCTGCACTATCTTCATAACAAGGTAAGTCAACAATATTACTAACTCTCTCTCTCTTTATTTTCTCTAGTAGCTCTTCATAACTTCTAACAACATCAAATAATATTATCTCTCTTTCTCTAAATGTGAACAATTCTACCACTCTCTCACAAAACCACTCATCCTGACACCATCTCACTTTGTTTCTATCACTCCACACAAAAGGAAACATAACATTATCATAACCCATCCTGATTCTTTCAGGGAACTCATGATACATAAAAAGGGACCTACTTCGAGACACCTTGTCTCTCACATAATTACTGGAGAAAACTCTGTCCTCATAACTAATTTATTGGAGTTTTTTCTCCATTTAAATCACGGGAAAAATTTGCCCTTTGTAAACCCAACCTCTCTTTAACCACTATCTTATTACTGCTCTCTCTTTCCACTAAAACTGCATCTCCACTATTATCGTTCACTTTACTTTCTAACACATTTTTAATTATCTCGTTATCATTTGTTAACTCATTACTATAATTATCGTGATTACTCACATTGTTATCAATCATTTCTTCATTAGTTACATTCCCACTACACTTACCGGTATTTCTTGTAACATTGTCATCATCTTTTATTCGTTTTATAGCTATCTGGAGACGTTCATCAATACGTTTACATAATTCATTACTCATAGAATCAAACTTTACACTTATGTTCTGCTCAAATTTAATATTATGTTCTTTAAGTTCTTTAAAATTGATATCATTTTTAATATTCTGTTGTTCACATTTTATTTTCTGTTCTTTAATGTCATTACTTAAAATCTAAAATTTTTATTAAAACGTTGCATCAAAACGTTTATTTATTTTATCGAATTTTTCATCACTACTATCAAAACGTTTATTTAATACATAGAAACCACTATTTTTTACCATGTTTGCAGACATAGTTTGTATCAGGTTGAATATATCATTCATTGACAACTCTTTTTCTTTTTTTTTTGTCACTACAGGAGTAGATTGTGCTTCTGCATTATTGATTATAATTGACCCGGTTAGGTCAGTGTTAGTTACTGATTGAACGCTCAAATCAGCTGTTGGCGTTGACTGACTTAATTCGCCCACACTTGGTGACGGGTCCATTGACCCAAGGCCACGCTCACTCATAACTGAATCTATCAAATTGTTCTCTTTTTCGTTGTCAGACATTTTATACTGTTCTATTAAATACTTATTAAATTTTACTTGTACTCTAACATGCACAATTTCTCAACACCTCGTAATTTCATTTTGCGTATGTTACGTAAATTTTACGTAAGTTATTTTCGGCTTTTGCCAACCTTATTCCATTCTCTGTGCTTTAAAATAGGCCAATTTGGAATAAATACATTATTTATTCCAAATCCTGGTCATGCGGTACCATTCTCGTGTTTCCTGTCGCTTTAATTAATTACAAAATGATCTTAAACTCCCACTTACCTTCTATTTGTCACTCTCTGGCCAGATCGTCTAGTGGTGTAACCCTATTTCGTATAGCGAATTTACCAGCACAGAAAATGAATTTAGGTACTTGAAATGATTATTCTAACACACATATATATCAAGTGAAATAATGTAATGGATTTATTCTTTTTAATACATTTCTTTATATTCTCTCTTTTCAAATTTCTACTCTTTATCTTTTCTTTGAACAAATACTGATGCTAATGTTACATCGGAAATTTAATATAGCTTTCCTACTCTAGTTAGCTTAAATGTTTCTTTCTTATATCTATAGATAAGACAGCCCAGTATCTGCACATTCTCTCATTCACACCCATACTGGTTAAATTTAGCGCTTTTTTTAAAATTTAAATTCTCATAATTAAATTGTGTAATATACGGTTACGTGGTATCGGCGTCCCTGCAAGTCACTTGTTGATCTCGAGAAATTTTGTTCGCTTTTGCCCGAATGTTTCCCACTGTTAATTTTGAGTACTTTAATTCGTTTTAGTCACTGTTAACTGAACTCATACTCTTGGTATAACTCCGTGTTTTGTTATTCGTTCACATTATAAAATTTTGAAGATATTAAACTAAAGTTTAGGCTCATGCCTATGTGTTCACCCGGCCGGGGAAAGGTTTCTTAGTCGACTCATTTTTAACTATTTTCCCATTTTAATAATAGATAAAACTTTGCCCGGCCGGCGACGCACACCACTAATCGCGTCCACTGCCTTCAGATGTTAATAGTCGACTCCCCTTGTTTTCCGCGCGCCGGGCCAGAAAGAATGTACCAGTTCGTGCCGTTAGCGTGAGAAACTTGGCCGACTGTGTGCGCGGTTGAAAGCGCGGACGCGCCCTCCACATACCAATGCCAATACACACCCGTCTCGACGCTACAGTCTCTTCACCGTAATTTCTTAGTTGCAAATAATATTGAAACGATTTAACTTCCAAAGCCCTATAGGTCTGTACCGTTACAATACCCCCCCCCAATGATAGATCTTCTGCCGAAACAGAAGAACTCTCATTGCTAAACCCCTAAGAGGATCGGTGAGGATATGGCGCTAACAACCCCCCTTTAACACTTTACACATTATGGGTAAACTACCCCCCTAGCTAGGCGACCATGGCTGCACCTGAACGAGATTACTGGACTTCTCTATTCGAGATCCCAACACCATAAAATCAGACCGATACTCACCATAGTACACCCAACCTTCCAACATTCCGCCCATAAAATCAACACCTTGGCCTTATACCATACCAAATCCTCAACCGATATGTTCCCCCTTACATGCATACTGGGTTGCCTTTAGCAAAATACTTGGTGCACACACATTTCATTATCGATTATATATTACATCCATTTACATTAAAATAAACTTCACAAGCATTCTATAATTGCTTCTACACAAAGTAATTCTCCCTTTCCGAACAACAAAATTTTTTCTGATATTATTTCAAATGAAATTCAATTAATTAAATTTTATTCCACTAGTAAAAACAATCTAGGTCTATGATCAAAACTCACTTCCACGTTAGTCTACTTTATTTCTTTCCATTCCTTAATTCATTGCAAATTTTAAAATTTTCCAAAATTGTCCAAAATCTTTCAAATACATTTACTTTATTCTTCTGACATTACTCACACTTATAATAAACAAATAAATGATATAATATAATAAACAATACAATAACAAACAAATTTATTATAATAAATTTATAATAAACAACCTATTTCTACCGTAAATTCAAAAATAGCTACACATGATTACAAAGATAACATAAGAAATACATCATGAATCAGCTGACCTCTCTTCCACTGATAGTGAACCTCAAAATTTAACATAAACTTCTTTATTGCAACGATTTTTTTTTCAAGAAAATCTAATTTCCAAAAAGAATTATCTTGTTATTAAAATTTATTATTCCATTCTTTACTCATAAAAAAAACTACAAATCAATTATGAGGCATATATGACATATCTAACCCCAATCATCGCTGATCTCTCTGGGTCAGGTGAATGACCTTACCCTATATACACCATACAAAACTATAACAGGAAAAAATACACAACATATGTTCATAACTCTTACACTCTAACATAATAAAAATAATGGGACAATAAAACATAATTCTTCTACACTTGAATTAGTCTTTATACAGAGTATAAAGATATAGACATAATATAAAGACAATAGTATCTACCTAAAATATATTTTACAATACAAACATAATTAGTTTCACTATAAATTTATTTACAAATTTTTATCATTATCTTTCTGTTTACCACACTTCATTTTCTAAGTTAGCAAGGTCATCACCATAAATTAAAATATTTAAAATGTTCATTTATTGAGTTTATATTCAGCCTCCATCATCATGTATGAGTCTTACTTTTATATAATAATTATCGTCCTTACTCACACTCAATTCATTATTATTATTTATATAATAGTTCTCTAATATTTCAAATTGTTCCGTAAAACCCACATAATAATTTACTGGATTATCCCACATTATTATCAAATCATAAAACCTGTCTACATCATTGATTTTGGTCTTGTCACCGTCTGTATTATTACCTATCACCCTTGAGTATTTTAATCTCTCAATTTCAAAATCATTTACTACTAATACTCCGCGTCTAAGCACAGGTAAGCATTCAATATAATTATCAATGTTATTATTATTTATTTCTGCACTATCTTCATAACAAGGTAAGTCAACAATATTACTAACTCTCTCTCTCTTTATTTTCTCTAGTAGCTCTTCATAACTTCTAACAACATCAAATAATATTATCTCTCTTTCTCTAAATGTGAACAATTCTACCACTCTCTCACAAAACCACTCATCCTGACACCATCTCACTTTGTTTCTATCACTCCACACAAAAGGAAACATAACATTATCATAACCCATCCTGATTCTTTCAGGGAACTCATGATACATAAAAAGGGACCTACTTCGAGACACCTTGTCTCTCACATAATTACTGGAGAAAACTCTGTCCTCATAACTAATTTATTGGAGTTTTTTCTCCATTTAAATCACGGGAAAAATTTGCCCTTTGTAAACCCAACCTCTCTTTAACCACTATCTTATTACTGCTCTCTCTTTCCACTAAAACTGCATCTCCACTATTATCGTTCACTTTACTTTCTAACACATTTTTAATTATCTCGTTATCATTTGTTAACTCATTACTATAATTATCGTGATTACTCACATTGTTATCAATCATTTCTTCATTAGTTACATTCCCACTACACTTACCGGTATTTCTTGTAACATTGTCATCATCTTTTATTCGTTTTATAGCTATCTGGAAACGTTCATCAATACGTTTACATAATTCATTACTCATAGAATCAAACTTTACACTTATGTTCTGCTCAAATTTAATATTATGTTCTTTAAGTTCTTTAAAATTGATATCATTTTTAATATTCTGTTGTTCACATTTTATTTTCTGTTCTTTAATGTCACTACTTAAAATCTAAAATTTTTATTAAAACGTTGCATCAAAACGTTTATTTATTTTATCGAATTTTTCATCACTACTATCAAAACGTTTATTTAATACATAGAAACCACTATTTTTTACCATGTTTGCAGACATAGTTTGTATCAGGTTGAATATATCATTCATTGACAACTCTTTTTCTTTTTTTTTTGTCACTACAGGAGTAGATTGTGCTTCTGCATTATTGATTATAATTGACCCGGTTAGGTCAGTGTTAGTTACTGATTGAACGCTCAAATCAGCTGTTGGCGTTGACTGACTTAATTCGCCCACACTTGGTGACGGGTCCATTGACCCAAGGCCACGCTCACTCATAACTGAATCTATCAAATTGTTCTCTTTTTCGTTGTCAGACATTTTATACTGTTCTATTAAATACTTATTAAATTTTACTTGTACTCTAACATGCACAATTTCTCAACACCTCGTAATTTCATTTTGCGTATGTTACGTAAATTTTACGTAAGTTATTTTCGGCTTTTGCCAACCTTATTCCATTCTCTGTGCTTTAAAATAGGCCAATTTGGAATAAATACATTATTTATTCCAAATCCTGGTCATGCGGTACCATTCTCGTGTTTCCTGTCGCTTTAATTAATTACAAAATGATCTTAAACTCCCACTTACCTTCTATTTGTCACTCTCTGGCCAGATCGTCTAGTGGTGTAACCCTATTTCGTATAGCGAATTTACCAGCACAGAAAATGAATTTAGGTACTTGAAATGATTATTCTAACACACATATATATCAAGTGAAATAATGTAATGGATTTATTCTTTTTAATACATTTCTTTATATTCTCTCTTTTCAAATTTCTACTCTTTATCTTTTCTTTGAACAAATACTGATGCTAATGTTACATCGGAAATTTAATATAGCTTTCCTACTCTAGTTAGCTTAAATGTTTCTTTCTTATATCTATAGATAAGACAGCCCAGTATCTGCACATTCTCTCATTCACACCCATACTGGTTTAATTTAGCGCTTTTTTTAAAATTTAAATTCTCATAATTAAATTGTGTAATATACGGTTACGTGGTATCGGCGTCCCTGCAAGTCACTTGTTGATCTCGAGAAATTTTGTTCGCTTTTGCCCGAATGTTTCCCACTGTTAATTTTGAGTACTTTAATTCGTTTTAGTCACTGTTAACTGAACTCATACTCTTGGTATAACTCCGTGTTTTGTTATTCGTTCACATTATAAAATTTTGAAGATATTAAACTAAAGTTTAGGCTCATGCCTATGTGTTCACCCGGCCGGGGAAAGGTTTCTTAGTCGACTCATTTTTAACTATTTTCCCATTTTAATAATAGATAAAACTTTGCCCGGCCGGCGACGCACACCACTAATCGCGTCCACTGCCTTCAGATGTTAATAGTCGACTCCCCTTGTTTTCCGCGCGCCGGGCCAGAAAGAATGTACCAGTTCGTGCCGTTAGCGTGAGAAACTTGGCCGACTGTGTGCGCGGTTGAAAGCGCGGACGCGCCCTCCACATACCAATGCCAATACACACCCGTCTCGACGCTACAGTCTCTTCACCGTAATTTCTTAGTTGCAAATAATATTGAAACGATTTAACTTCCAAAGCCCTATAGGTCTGTACCGTTACAATACCCCCCCCCAATGATAGATCTTCTGCCGAAACAGAAGAACTCTCATTGCTAAACCCCTAAGAGGATCGGTGAGGATATGGCGCTAACAACCCCCCTTTAACACTTTACACATTATGGGTAAACTACCCCCCTAGCTAGGCGACCATGGCTGCACCTGAACGAGATTACTGGACTTCTCTATTCGAGATCCCAACACCATAAAATCAGACCGATACTCACCATAGTACACCCAACCTTCCAACATTCCGCCCATAAAATCAACACCTTGGCCTTATACCATACCAAATCCTCAACCGATATGTTCCCCCTTACATGCATACTGGGTTGCCTTTAGCAAAATACTTGGTGCACACACATTTCATTATCGATTATATATTACATCCATTTACATTAAAATAAACTTCACAAGCATTCTATAATTGCTTCTACACAAAGTAATTCTCCCTTTCCGAACAACAAAATTTTTTCTGATATTATTTCAAATGAAATTCAATTAATTAAATTTTATTCCACTAGTAAAAACAATCTAGGTCTATGATCAAAACTCACTTCCACGTTAGTCTACTTTATTTCTTTCCATTCCTTAATTCATTGCAAATTTTAAAATTTTCCAAAATTGTCCAAAATCTTTCAAATACATTTACTTTATTCTTCTGACATTACTCACACTTATAATAAACAAATAAATGATATAATATAATAAACAATACAATAACAAACAAATTTATTATAATAAATTTATAATAAACAACCTATTTCTACCGTAAATTCAAAAATAGCTACACTTGATTACAAAGATAACATAAGAAATACATCATGAATCAGCTGACCTCTCTTCCACTGATAGTGAACCTCAAAATTTAACATAAACTTCTTTATTGCAACGATTTTTTTTTTCAAGAAAATCTAATTTCCAAAAAGAATTATCTTGTTATTAAAATTTATTATTCCATTCTTTACTCATAAAAAAAACTACAAATCAATTATGAGGCATATATGACATATCTAACCCCAATCATCGCTGATCTCTCTGGGTCAGGTGAATGACCTTACCCTATATACACCATACAAAACTATAACAGGAAAAAATACACAACATATGTTCATAACTCTTACACTCTAACATAATAAAAATAATGGGACAATAAAACATAATTCTTCTACACTTGAATTAGTCTTTATACAGAGTATAAAGATATAGACATAATATAAAGACAATAGTATCTACCTAAAATATATTTTACAATACAAACATAATTAGTTTCACTATAAATTTATTTACAAATTTTTATCATTATCTTTCTGTTTACCACACTTCATTTTCTAAGTTAGCAAGGTCATCACCATAAATTAAAATATTTAAAATGTTCATTTATTGAGTTTATATTCAGCCTCCATCATCATGTATGAGTCTTACTTTTATATAATAATTATCGTCCTTACTCACACTCAATTCATTATTATTATTTATATAATAGTTCTCTAATATTTCAAATTGTTCCGTAAAACCCACATAATAATTTACTGGATTATCCCACATTATTATCAAATCATAAAACCTGTCTACATCATTGATTTTGGTCTTGTCACCGTCTGTATTATTACCTATCACCCTTGAGTATTTTAATCTCTCAATTTCAAAATCATTTACTACTAATACTCCGCGTCTAAGCACAGGTAAGCATTCAATATAATTATCAATGTTATTATTATTTATTTCTGCACTATCTTCATAACAAGGTAAGTCAACAATATTACTAACTCTCTCTCTCTTTATTTTCTCTAGTAGCTCTTCATAACTTCTAACAACATCAAATAATATTATCTCTCTTTCTCTAAATGTGAACAATTCTACCACTCTCTCACAAAACCACTCATCCTGACACCATCTCACTTTGTTTCTATCACTCCACACAAAAGGAAACATAACATTATCATAACCCATCCTGATTCTTTCAGGGAACTCATGATACATAAAAAGGGACCTACTTCGAGACACCTTGTCTCTCACATAATTACTGGAGAAAACTCTGTCCTCATAACTAATTTATTGGAGTTTTTTCTCCATTTAAATCACGGGAAAAATTTGCCCTTTGTAAACCCAACCTCTCTTTAACCACTATCTTATTACTGCTCTCTCTTTCCACTAAAACTGCATCTCCACTATTATCGTTCACTTTACTTTCTAACACATTTTTAATTATCTCGTTATCATTTGTTAACTCATTACTATAATTATCGTGATTACTCACATTGTTATCAATCATTTCTTCATTAGTTACATTCCCACTACACTTACCGGTATTTCTTGTAACATTGTCATCATCTTTTATTCGTTTTATAGCTATCTGGAAACGTTCATCAATACGTTTACATAATTCATTACTCATAGAATCAAACTTTACACTTATGTTCTGCTCAAATTTAATATTATGTTCTTTAAGTTCTTTAAAATTGATATCATTTTTAATATTCTGTTGTTCACATTTTATTTTCTGTTCTTTAATGTCATTACTTAAAATCTAAAATTTTTATTAAAACGTTGCATCAAAACGTTTATTTATTTTATCGAATTTTTCATCACTACTATCAAAACGTTTATTTAATACATAGAAACCACTATTTTTTACCATGTTTGCAGACATAGTTTGTATCAGGTTGAATATATCATTCATTGACAACTCTTTTTCTTTTTTTTTTGTCACTACAGGAGTAGATTGTGCTTCTGCATTATTGATTATAATTGACCCGGTTAGGTCAGTGTTAGTTACTGATTGAACGCTCAAATCAGCTGTTGGCGTTGACTGACTTAATTCGCCCACACTTGGTGACGGGTCCATTGACCCAAGGCCACGCTCACTCATAACTGAATCTATCAAATTGTTCTCTTTTTCGTTGTCAGACATTTTATACTGTTCTATTAAATACTTATTAAATTTTACTTGTACTCTAACATGCACAATTTCTCAACACCTCGTAATTTCATTTTGCGTATGTTACGTAAATTTTACGTAAGTTATTTTCGGCTTTTGCCAACCTTATTCCATTCTCTGTGCTTTAAAATAGGCCAATAAATCCTGGTCATGCGGTACCATTCTCGTGTTTCCTGTCGCTTTAATTAATTACAAAATGATCTTAAACTCCCACTTACCTTCTATTTGTCACTCTCTGGCCAGATCGTCTAGTGGTGTAACCCTATTTCGTATAGCGAATTTACCAGCACAGAAAATGAATTTAGGTACTTGAAATGATTATTCTAACACACATATATATCAAGTGAAATAATGTAATGGATTTATTCTTTTTAATACATTTCTTTATATTCTCTCTTTTCAAATTTCTACTCTTTATCTTTTCTTTGAACAAATACTGATGCTAATGTTACATCGGAAATTTAATATAGCTTTCCTACTCTAGTTAGCTTAAATGTTTCTTTCTTATATCTATAGATAAGACAGCCCAGTATCTGCACATTCTCTCATTCACACCCATACTGGTTTAATTTAGCGCTTTTTTTTAAATTTAAATTCTCATAATTAAATTGTGTAATATACGGTTACGTGGTATCGGCGTCCCTGCAAGTCACTTGTTGATCTCGAGAAATTTTGTTCGCTTTTGCCCGAATGTTTCCCACTGTTAATTTTGAGTACTTTAATTCGTTTTAGTCACTGTTAACTGAACTCATACTCTTGGTATAACTCCGTGTTTTGTTATTCGTTCACATTATAAAATTTTGAAGATATTAAACTAAAGTTTAGGCTCATGCCTATGTGTTCACCCGGCCGGGGAAAGGTTTCTTAGTCGACTCATTTTTAACTATTTTCCCATTTTAATAATAGATAAAACTTTGCCCGGCCGGCGACGCACACCACTAATCGCGTCCACTGCCTTCAGATGTTAATAGTCGACTCCCCTTGTTTTCCGCGCGCTGGGCCAGAAAGAATGTACCATTTCGTGCCGTTAGCGTGAGAAACTTGGCCGACTGTGTGCGCGGTTGAAAGCGCGGACGCGCCCTCCACATACCAATGCCAATACACACCCGTCTCGACGCTACAGTCTCTTCACCGTAATTTCTTAGTTGCAAATAATATTGAAACGATTTAACTTCCAAAGCCCTATAGGTCTGTACCGTTACAATACCCCCCCCAATGATAGATCTTCTGCCGAAACAGAAGAACTCTCATTGCTAAACCCCTAAGAGGATCGGTGAGGATATGGCGCTAACAACCCCCCTTTAACACTTTACACATTATGGGTAAACTACCCCCCTAGCTAGGCGACCATGGCTGCACCTGAACGAGATTACTGGACTTCTCTATTCGAGATCCCAACACCATAAAATCAGACCGATACTCACCATAGTACACCCAACCTTCCAACATTCCGCCCATAAAATCAACACCTTGGCCTTATACCATACCAAATCCTCAACCGATATGTTCCCCCTTACATGCATACTGGGTTGCCTTTAGCAAAATACTTGGTGCACACACATTTCATTATCGATTATATATTACATCCATTTACATTAAAATAAACTTCACAAGCATTCTATAATTGCTTCTACACAAAGTAATTCTCCCTTTCCGAACAACAAAATTTTTTCTGATATTATTTCAAATGAAATTCAATTAATTAAATTTTATTCCACTAGTAAAAACAATCTAGGTCTATGATCAAAACTCACTTCCACGTTAGTCTACTTTATTTCTTTCCATTCCTTAATTCATTGCAAATTTTAAAATTTTCCAAAATTGTCCAAAATCTTTCAAATACATTTACTTTATTCTTCTGACATTACTCACACTTATAATAAACAAATAAATGATATAATATAATAAACAATACAATAACAAACAAATTTATTATAATAAATTTATAATAAACAACCTATTTCTACCGTAAATTCAAAAATAGCTACACTTGATTACAAAGATAACATAAGAAATACATCATGAATCAGCTGACCTCTCTTCCACTGATAGTGAACCTCAAAATTTAACATAAACTTCTTTATTGCAACGATTTTTTTTCAAGAAAATCTAATTTCCAAAAAGAATTATCTTGTTATTAAAATTTATTATTCCATTCTTTACTCATAAAAAAAACTACAAATCAATTATGAGGCATATATGACATATCTAACCCCAATCATCGCTGATCTCTCTGGGTCAGGTGAATGACCTTACCCTATATACACCATACAAAACTATAACAGGAAAAAATACACAACATATGTTCATAACTCTTACACTCTAACATAATAAAAATAATGGGACAATAAAACATAATTCTTCTACACTTGAATTAGTCTTTATACAGAGTATAAAGATATAGACATAATATAAAGACAATAGTATCTACCTAAAATATATTTTACAATACAAACATAATTAGTTTCACTATAAATTTATTTACAAATTTTTATCATTATCTTTCTGTTTACCACACTTCATTTTCTAAGTTAGCAAGGTCATCACCATAAATTAAAATATTTAAAATGTTCATTTATTGAGTTTATATTCAGCCTCCATCATCATGTATGAGTCTTACTTTTATATAATAATTATCGTCCTTACTCACACTCAATTCATTATTATTATTTATATAATAGTTCTCTAATATTTCAAATTGTTCCGTAAAACCCACATAATAATTTACTGGATTATCCCACATTATTATCAAATCATAAAACCTGTCTACATCATTGATTTTGGTCTTGTCACCGTCTGTATTATTACCTATCACCCTTGAGTATTTTAATCTCTCAATTTCAAAATCATTTACTACTAATACTCCGCGTCTAAGCACAGGTAAGCATTCAATATAATTATCAATGTTATTATTATTTATTTCTGCACTATCTTCATAACAAGGTAAGTCAACAATATTACTAACTCTCTCTCTCTTTATTTTCTCTAGTAGCTCTTCATAACTTCTAACAACATCAAATAATATTATCTCTCTTTCTCTAAATGTGAACAATTCTACCACTCTCTCACAAAACCACTCATCCTGACACCATCTCACTTTGTTTCTATCACTCCACACAAAAGGAAACATAACATTATCATAACCCATCCTGATTCTTTCAGGGAACTCATGATACATAAAAAGGGACCTACTTCGAGACACCTTGTCTCTCACATAATTACTGGAGAAAACTCTGTCCTCATAACTAATTTATTGGAGTTTTTTCTCCATTTAAATCACGGGAAAAATTTGCCCTTTGTAAACCCAACCTCTCTTTAACCACTATCTTATTACTGCTCTCTCTTTCCACTAAAACTGCATCTCCACTATTATCGTTCACTTTACTTTCTAACACATTTTTAATTATCTCGTTATCATTTGTTAACTCATTACTATAATTATCGTGATTACTCACATTGTTATCAATCATTTCTTCATTAGTTACATTCCCACTACACTTACCGGTATTTCTTGTAACATTGTCATCATCTTTTATTCGTTTTATAGCTATCTGGAAACGTTCATCAATACGTTTACATAATTCATTACTCATAGAATCAAACTTTACACTTATGTTCTGCTCAAATTTAATATTATGTTCTTTAAGTTCTTTAAAATTGATATCATTTTTAATATTCTGTTGTTCACATTTTATTTTCTGTTCTTTAATGTCACTACTTAAAATCTAAAATTTTTATTAAAACGTTGCATCAAAACGTTTATTTATTTTATCGAATTTTTCATCACTACTATCAAAACGTTTATTTAATACATAGAAACCACTATTTTTTACCATGTTTGCAGACATAGTTTGTATCAGGTTGAATATATCATTCATTGACAACTCTTTTTCTTTTTTTTTTGTCACTACAGGAGTAGATTGTGCTTCTGCATTATTGATTATAATTGACCCGGTTAGGTCAGTGTTAGTTACTGATTGAACGCTCAAATCAGCTGTTGGCGTTGACTGACTTAATTCGCCCACACTTGGTGACGGGTCCATTGACCCAAGGCCACGCTCACTCATAACTGAATCTATCAAATTGTTCTCTTTTTCGTTGTCAGACATTTTATACTGTTCTATTAAATACTTATTAAATTTTACTTGTACTCTAACATGCACAATTTCTCAACACCTCGTAATTTCATTTTGCGTATGTTACGTAAATTTTACGTAAGTTATTTTCGGCTTTTGCCAACCTTATTCCATTCTCTGTGCTTTAAAATAGGCCAATTTGGAATAAATACATTATTTATTCCAAATCCTGGTCATGCGGTACCATTCTCGTGTTTCCTGTCGCTTTAATTAATTACAAAATGATCTTAAACTCCCACTTACCTTCTATTTGTCACTCTCTGGCCAGATCGTCTAGTGGTGTAACCCTATTTCGTATAGCGAATTTACCAGCACAGAAAATGAATTTAGGTACTTGAAATGATTATTCTAACACACATATATATCAAGTGAAATAATGTAATGGATTTATTCTTTTTAATACATTTCTTTATATTCTCTCTTTTCAAATTTCTACTCTTTATCTTTTCTTTGAACAAATACTGATGCTAATGTTACATCGGAAATTTAATATAGCTTTCCTACTCTAGTTAGCTTAAATGTTTCTTTCTTATATCTATAGATAAGACAGCCCAGTATCTGCACATTCTCTCATTCACACCCATACTGGTTTAATTTAGCGCTTTTTTTAAAATTTAAATTCTCATAATTAAATTGTGTAATATACGGTTACGTGGTATCGGCGTCCCTGCAAGTCACTTGTTGATCTCGAGAAATTTTGTTCGCTTTTGCCCGAATGTTTCCCACTGTTAATTTTGAGTACTTTAATTCGTTTTAGTCACTGTTAACTGAACTCATACTCTTGGTATAACTCCGTGTTTTGTTATTCGTTCACATTATAAAATTTTGAAGATATTAAACTAAAGTTTAGGCTCATGCCTATGTGTTCACCCGGCCGGGGAAAGGTTTCTTAGTCGACTCATTTTTAACTATTTTCCCATTTTAATAATAGATAAAACTTTGCCCGGCCGGCGACGCACACCACTAATCGCGTCCACTGCCTTCAGATGTTAATAGTCGACTCCCCTTGTTTTCCGCGCGCCGGGCCAGAAAGAATGTACCAGTTCGTGCCGTTAGCGTGAGAAACTTGGCCGACTGTGTGCGCGGTTGAAAGCGCGGACGCGCCCTCCACATACCAATGCCAATACACACCCGTCTCGACGCTACAGTCTCTTCACCGTAATTTCTTAGTTGCAAATAATATTGAAACGATTTAACTTCCAAAGCCCTATAGGTCTGTACCGTTACAATACCCCCCCCCAATGATAGATCTTCTGCCGAAACAGAAGAACTCTCATTGCTAAACCCCTAAGAGGATCGGTGAGGATATGGCGCTAACAACCCCCCTTTAACACTTTACACATTATGGGTAAACTACCCCCCTAGCTAGGCGACCATGGCTGCACCTGAACGAGATTACTGGACTTCTCTATTCGAGATCCCAACACCATAAAATCAGACCGATACTCACCATAGTACACCCAACCTTCCAACATTCCGCCCATAAAATCAACACCTTGGCCTTATACCATACCAAATCCTCAACCGATATGTTCCCCCTTACATGCATACTGGGTTGCCTTTAGCAAAATACTTGGTGCACACACATTTCATTATCGATTATATATTACATCCATTTACATTAAAATAAACTTCACAAGCATTCTATAATTGCTTCTACACAAAGTAATTCTCCCTTTCCGAACAACAAAATTTTTTCTGATATTATTTCAAATGAAATTCAATTAATTAAATTTTATTCCACTAGTAAAAACAATCTAGGTCTATGATCAAAACTCACTTCCACGTTAGTCTACTTTATTTCTTTCCATTCCTTAATTCATTGCAAATTTTAAAATTTTCCAAAATTGTCCAAAATCTTTCAAATACATTTACTTTATTCTTCTGACATTACTCACACTTATAATAAACAAATAAATGATATAATATAATAAACAATACAATAACAAACAAATTTATTATAATAAATTTATAATAAACAACCTATTTCTACCGTAAATTCAAAAATAGCTACACTTGATTACAAAGATAACATAAGAAATACATCATGAATCAGCTGACCTCTCTTCCACTGATAGTGAACCTCAAAATTTAACATAAACTTCTTTATTGCAACGATTTTTTTTTTCAAGAAAATCTAATTTCCAAAAAGAATTATCTTGTTATTAAAATTTATTATTCCATTCTTTACTCATAAAAAAAACTACAAATCAATTATGAGGCATATATGACATATCTAACCCCAATCATCGCTGATCTCTCTGGGTCAGGTGAATGACCTTACCCTATATACACCATACAAAACTATAACAGGAAAAAATACACAACATATGTTCATAACTCTTACACTCTAACATAATAAAAATAATGGGACAATAAAACATAATTCTTCTACACTTGAATTAGTCTTTATACAGAGTATAAAGATATAGACATAATATAAAGACAATAGTATCTACCTAAAATATATTTTACAATACAAACATAATTAGTTTCACTATAAATTTATTTACAAATTTTTATCATTATCTTTCTGTTTACCACACTTCATTTTCTAAGTTAGCAAGGTCATCACCATAAATTAAAATATTTAAAATGTTCATTTATTGAGTTTATATTCAGCCTCCATCATCATGTATGAGTCTTACTTTTATATAATAATTATCGTCCTTACTCACACTCAATTCATTATTATTATTTATATAATAGTTCTCTAATATTTCAAATTGTTCCGTAAAACCCACATAATAATTTACTGGATTATCCCACATTATTATCAAATCATAAAACCTGTCTACATCATTGATTTTGGTCTTGTCACCGTCTGTATTATTACCTATCACCCTTGAGTATTTTAATCTCTCAATTTCAAAATCATTTACTACTAATACTCCGCGTCTAAGCACAGGTAAGCATTCAATATAATTATCAATGTTATTATTATTTATTTCTGCACTATCTTCATAACAAGGTAAGTCAACAATATTACTAACTCTCTCTCTCTTTATTTTCTCTAGTAGCTCTTCATAACTTCTAACAACATCAAATAATATTATCTCTCTTTCTCTAAATGTGAACAATTCTACCACTCTCTCACAAAACCACTCATCCTGACACCATCTCACTTTGTTTCTATCACTCCACACAAAAGGAAACATAACATTATCATAACCCATCCTGATTCTTTCAGGGAACTCATGATACATAAAAAGGGACCTACTTCGAGACACCTTGTCTCTCACATAATTACTGGAGAAAACTCTGTCCTCATAACTAATTTATTGGAGTTTTTTCTCCATTTAAATCACGGGAAAAATTTGCCCTTTGTAAACCCAACCTCTCTTTAACCACTATCTTATTACTGCTCTCTCTTTCCACTAAAACTGCATCTCCACTATTATCGTTCACTTTACTTTCTAACACATTTTTAATTATCTCGTTATCATTTGTTAACTCATTACTATAATTATCGTGATTACTCACATTGTTATCAATCATTTCTTCATTAGTTACATTCCCACTACACTTACCGGTATTTCTTGTAACATTGTCATCATCTTTTATTCGTTTTATAGCTATCTGGAAACGTTCATCAATACGTTTACATAATTCATTACTCATAGAATCAAACTTTACACTTATGTTCTGCTCAAATTTAATATTATGTTCTTTAAGTTCTTTAAAATTGATATCATTTTTAATATTCTGTTGTTCACATTTTATTTTCTGTTCTTTAATGTCATTACTTAAAATCTAAAATTTTTATTAAAACGTTGCATCAAAACGTTTATTTATTTTATCGAATTTTTCATCACTACTATCAAAACGTTTATTTAATACATAGAAACCACTATTTTTTACCATGTTTGCAGACATAGTTTGTATCAGGTTGAATATATCATTCATTGACAACTCTTTTTCTTTTTTTTTTGTCACTACAGGAGTAGATTGTGCTTCTGCATTATTGATTATAATTGACCCGGTTAGGTCAGTGTTAGTTACTGATTGAACGCTCAAATCAGCTGTTGGCGTTGACTGACTTAATTCGCCCACACTTGGTGACGGGTCCATTGACCCAAGGCCACGCTCACTCATAACTGAATCTATCAAATTGTTCTCTTTTTCGTTGTCAGACATTTTATACTGTTCTATTAAATACTTATTAAATTTTACTTGTACTCTAACATGCACAATTTCTCAACACCTCGTAATTTCATTTTGCGTATGTTACGTAAATTTTACGTAAGTTATTTTCGGCTTTTGCCAACCTTATTCCATTCTCTGTGCTTTAAAATAGGCCAATAAATCCTGGTCATGCGGTACCATTCTCGTGTTTCCTGTCGCTTTAATTAATTACAAAATGATCTTAAACTCCCACTTACCTTCTATTTGTCACTCTCTGGCCAGATCGTCTAGTGGTGTAACCCTATTTCGTATAGCGAATTTACCAGCACAGAAAATGAATTTAGGTACTTGAAATGATTATTCTAACACACATATATATCAAGTGAAATAATGTAATGGATTTATTCTTTTTAATACATTTCTTTATATTCTCTCTTTTCAAATTTCTACTCTTTATCTTTTCTTTGAACAAATACTGATGCTAATGTTACATCGGAAATTTAATATAGCTTTCCTACTCTAGTTAGCTTAAATGTTTCTTTCTTATATCTATAGATAAGACAGCCCAGTATCTGCACATTCTCTCATTCACACCCATACTGGTTTAATTTAGCGCTTTTTTTTAAATTTAAATTCTCATAATTAAATTGTGTAATATACGGTTACGTGGTATCGGCGTCCCTGCAAGTCACTTGTTGATCTCGAGAAATTTTGTTCGCTTTTGCCCGAATGTTTCCCACTGTTAATTTTGAGTACTTTAATTCGTTTTAGTCACTGTTAACTGAACTCATACTCTTGGTATAACTCCGTGTTTTGTTATTCGTTCACATTATAAAATTTTGAAGATATTAAACTAAAGTTTAGGCTCATGCCTATGTGTTCACCCGGCCGGGGAAAGGTTTCTTAGTCGACTCATTTTTAACTATTTTCCCATTTTAATAATAGATAAAACTTTGCCCGGCCGGCGACGCACACCACTAATCGCGTCCACTGCCTTCAGATGTTAATAGTCGACTCCCCTTGTTTTCCGCGCGCTGGGCCAGAAAGAATGTACCATTTCGTGCCGTTAGCGTGAGAAACTTGGCCGACTGTGTGCGCGGTTGAAAGCGCGGACGCGCCCTCCACATACCAATGCCAATACACACCCGTCTCGACGCTACAGTCTCTTCACCGTAATTTCTTAGTTGCAAATAATATTGAAACGATTTAACTTCCAAAGCCCTATAGGTCTGTACCGTTACAATACCCCCCCCAATGATAGATCTTCTGCCGAAACAGAAGAACTCTCATTGCTAAACCCCTAAGAGGATCGGTGAGGATATGGCGCTAACAACCCCCCTTTAACACTTTACACATTATGGGTAAACTACCCCCCTAGCTAGGCGACCATGGCTGCACCTGAACGAGATTACTGGACTTCTCTATTCGAGATCCCAACACCATAAAATCAGACCGATACTCACCATAGTACACCCAACCTTCCAACATTCCGCCCATAAAATCAACACCTTGGCCTTATACCATACCAAATCCTCAACCGATATGTTCCCCCTTACATGCATACTGGGTTGCCTTTAGCAAAATACTTGGTGCACACACATTTCATTATCGATTATATATTACATCCATTTACATTAAAATAAACTTCACAAGCATTCTATAATTGCTTCTACACAAAGTAATTCTCCCTTTCCGAACAACAAAATTTTTTCTGATATTATTTCAAATGAAATTCAATTAATTAAATTTTATTCCACTAGTAAAAACAATCTAGGTCTATGATCAAAACTCACTTCCACGTTAGTCTACTTTATTTCTTTCCATTCCTTAATTCATTGCAAATTTTAAAATTTTCCAAAATTGTCCAAAATCTTTCAAATACATTTACTTTATTCTTCTGACATTACTCACACTTATAATAAACAAATAAATGATATAATATAATAAACAATACAATAACAAACAAATTTATTATAATAAATTTATAATAAACAACCTATTTCTACCGTAAATTCAAAAATAGCTACACTTGATTACAAAGATAACATAAGAAATACATCATGAATCAGCTGACCTCTCTTCCACTGATAGTGAACCTCAAAATTTAACATAAACTTCTTTATTGCAACGATTTTTTTTCAAGAAAATCTAATTTCCAAAAAGAATTATCTTGTTATTAAAATTTATTATTCCATTCTTTACTCATAAAAAAAACTACAAATCAATTATGAGGCATATATGACATATCTAACCCCAATCATCGCTGATCTCTCTGGGTCAGGTGAATGACCTTACCCTATATACACCATACAAAACTATAACAGGAAAAAATACACAACATATGTTCATAACTCTTACACTCTAACATAATAAAAATAATGGGACAATAAAACATAATTCTTCTACACTTGAATTAGTCTTTATACAGAGTATAAAGATATAGACATAATATAAAGACAATAGTATCTACCTAAAATATATTTTACAATACAAACATAATTAGTTTCACTATAAATTTATTTACAAATTTTTATCATTATCTTTCTGTTTACCACACTTCATTTTCTAAGTTAGCAAGGTCATCACCATAAATTAAAATATTTAAAATGTTCATTTATTGAGTTTATATTCAGCCTCCATCATCATGTATGAGTCTTACTTTTATATAATAATTATCGTCCTTACTCACACTCAATTCATTATTATTATTTATATAATAGTTCTCTAATATTTCAAATTGTTCCGTAAAACCCACATAATAATTTACTGGATTATCCCACATTATTATCAAATCATAAAACCTGTCTACATCATTGATTTTGGTCTTGTCACCGTCTGTATTATTACCTATCACCCTTGAGTATTTTAATCTCTCAATTTCAAAATCATTTACTACTAATACTCCGCGTCTAAGCACAGGTAAGCATTCAATATAATTATCAATGTTATTATTATTTATTTCTGCACTATCTTCATAACAAGGTAAGTCAACAATATTACTAACTCTCTCTCTCTTTATTTTCTCTAGTAGCTCTTCATAACTTCTAACAACATCAAATAATATTATCTCTCTTTCTCTAAATGTGAACAATTCTACCACTCTCTCACAAAACCACTCATCCTGACACCATCTCACTTTGTTTCTATCACTCCACACAAAAGGAAACATAACATTATCATAACCCATCCTGATTCTTTCAGGGAACTCATGATACATAAAAAGGGACCTACTTCGAGACACCTTGTCTCTCACATAATTACTGGAGAAAACTCTGTCCTCATAACTAATTTATTGGAGTTTTTTCTCCATTTAAATCACGGGAAAAATTTGCCCTTTGTAAACCCAACCTCTCTTTAACCACTATCTTATTACTGCTCTCTCTTTCCACTAAAACTGCATCTCCACTATTATCGTTCACTTTACTTTCTAACACATTTTTAATTATCTCGTTATCATTTGTTAACTCATTACTATAATTATCGTGATTACTCACATTGTTATCAATCATTTCTTCATTAGTTACATTCCCACTACACTTACCGGTATTTCTTGTAACATTGTCATCATCTTTTATTCGTTTTATAGCTATCTGGAAACGTTCATCAATACGTTTACATAATTCATTACTCATAGAATCAAACTTTACACTTATGTTCTGCTCAAATTTAATATTATGTTCTTTAAGTTCTTTAAAATTGATATCATTTTTAATATTCTGTTGTTCACATTTTATTTTCTGTTCTTTAATGTCATTACTTAAAATCTAAAATTTTTATTAAAACGTTGCATCAAAACGTTTATTTATTTTATCGAATTTTTCATCACTACTATCAAAACGTTTATTTAATACATAGAAACCACTATTTTTTACCATGTTTGCAGACATAGTTTGTATCAGGTTGAATATATCATTCATTGACAACTCTTTTTCTTTTTTTTTTGTCACTACAGGAGTAGATTGTGCTTCTGCATTATTGATTATAATTGACCCGGTTAGGTCAGTGTTAGTTACTGATTGAACGCTCAAATCAGCTGTTGGCGTTGACTGACTTAATTCGCCCACACTTGGTGACGGGTCCATTGACCCAAGGCCACGCTCACTCATAACTGAATCTATCAAATTGTTCTCTTTTTCGTTGTCAGACATTTTATACTGTTCTATTAAATACTTATTAAATTTTACTTGTACTCTAACATGCACAATTTCTCAACACCTCGTAATTTCATTTTGCGTATGTTACGTAAATTTTACGTAAGTTATTTTCGGCTTTTGCCAACCTTATTCCATTCTCTGTGCTTTAAAATAGGCCAATAAATCCTGGTCATGCGGTACCATTCTCGTGTTTCCTGTCGCTTTAATTAATTACAAAATGATCTTAAACTCCCACTTACCTTCTATTTGTCACTCTCTGGCCAGATCGTCTAGTGGTGTAACCCTATTTCGTATAGCGAATTTACCAGCACAGAAAATGAATTTAGGTACTTGAAATGATTATTCTAACACACATATATATCAAGTGAAATAATGTAATGGATTTATTTTTTTTAATACATTTCTTTATATTCTCTCTTTTCAAATTTCTACTCTTTATCTTTTCTTTGAACAAATACTGATGCTAATGTTACATCGGAAATTTAATATAGCTTTCCTACTCTAGTTAGCTTAAATGTTTCTTTCTTATATCTATAGATAAGACAGCCCAGTATCTGCACATTCTCTCATTCACACCCATACTGGTTTAATTTAGCGCTTTTTTTTAAATTTAAATTCTCATAATTAAATTGTGTAATATACGGTTACGTGGTATCGGCGTCCCTGCAAGTCACTTGTTGATCTCGAGAAATTTTGTTCGCTTTTGCCCGAATGTTTCCCACTGTTAATTTTGAGTACTTTAATTCGTTTTAGTCACTGTTAACTGAACTCATACTCTTGGTATAACTCCGTGTTTTGTTATTCGTTCACATTATAAAATTTTGAAGATATTAAACTAAAGTTTAGGCTCATGCCTATGTGTTCACCCGGCCGGGGAAAGGTTTCTTAGTCGACTCATTTTTAACTATTTTCCCATTTTAATAATAGATAAAACTTTGCCCGGCCGGCGACGCACACCACTAATCGCGTCCACTGCCTTCAGATGTTAATAGTCGACTCCCCTTGTTTTCCGCGCGCTGGGCCAGAAAGAATGTACCATTTCGTGCCGTTAGCGTGAGAAACTTGGCCGACTGTGTGCGCGGTTGAAAGCGCGGACGCGCCCTCCACATACCAATGCCAATACACACCCGTCTCGACGCTACAGTCTCTTCACCGTAATTTCTTAGTTGCAAATAATATTGAAACGATTTAACTTCCAAAGCCCTATAGGTCTGTACCGTTACAATACCCCCCCCCCAATGATAGATCTTCTGCCGAAACAGAAGAACTCTCATTGCTAAACCCCTAAGAGGATCGGTGAGGATATGGCGCTAACAACCCCCCTTTAACACTTTACACATTATGGGTAAACTACCCCCCTAGCTAGGCGACCATGGCTGCACCTGAACGAGATTACTGGACTTCTCTATTCGAGATCCCAACACCATAAAATCAGACCGATACTCACCATAGTACACCCAACCTTCCAACATTCCGCCCATAAAATCAACACCTTGGCCTTATACCATACCAAATCCTCAACCGATATGTTCCCCCTTACATGCATACTGGGTTGCCTTTAGCAAAATACTTGGTGCACACACATTTCATTATCGATTATATATTACATCCATTTACATTAAAATAAACTTCACAAGCATTCTATAATTGCTTCTACACAAAGTAATTCTCCCTTTCCGAACAACAAAATTTTTTCTGATATTATTTCAAATGAAATTCAATTAATTAAATTTTATTCCACTAGTAAAAACAATCTAGGTCTATGATCAAAACTCACTTCCACGTTAGTCTACTTTATTTCTTTCCATTCCTTAATTCATTGCAAATTTTAAAATTTTCCAAAATTGTCCAAAATCTTTCAAATACATTTACTTTATTCTTCTGACATTACTCACACTTATAATAAACAAATAAATGATATAATATAATAAACAATACAATAACAAACAAATTTATTATAATAAATTTATAATAAACAACCTATTTCTACCGTAAATTCAAAAATAGCTACACTTGATTACAAAGATAACATAAGAAATACATCATGAATCAGCTGACCTCTCTTCCACTGATAGTGAACCTCAAAATTTAACATAAACTTCTTTATTGCAACGATTTTTTTTTTCAAGAAAATCTAATTTCCAAAAAGAATTATCTTGTTATTAAAATTTATTATTCCATTCTTTACTCATAAAAAAAACTACAAATCAATTATGAGGCATATATGACATATCTAACCCCAATCATCGCTGATCTCTCTGGGTCAGGTGAATGACCTTACCCTATATACACCATACAAAACTATAACAGGAAAAAATACACAACATATGTTCATAACTCTTACACTCTAACATAATAAAAATAATGGGACAATAAAACATAATTCTTCTACACTTGAATTAGTCTTTATACAGAGTATAAAGATATAGACATAATATAAAGACAATAGTATCTACCTAAAATATATTTTACAATACAAACATAATTAGTTTCACTATAAATTTATTTACAAATTTTTATCATTATCTTTCTGTTTACCACACTTCATTTTCTAAGTTAGCAAGGTCATCACCATAAATTAAAATATTTAAAATGTTCATTTATTGAGTTTATATTCAGCCTCCATCATCATGTATGAGTCTTACTTTTATATAATAATTATCGTCCTTACTCACACTCAATTCATTATTATTATTTATATAATAGTTCTCTAATATTTCAAATTGTTCCGTAAAACCCACATAATAATTTACTGGATTATCCCACATTATTATCAAATCATAAAACCTGTCTACATCATTGATTTTGGTCTTGTCACCGTCTGTATTATTACCTATCACCCTTGAGTATTTTAATCTCTCAATTTCAAAATCATTTACTACTAATACTCCGCGTCTAAGCACAGGTAAGCATTCAATATAATTATCAATGTTATTATTATTTATTTCTGCACTATCTTCATAACAAGGTAAGTCAACAATATTACTAACTCTCTCTCTCTTTATTTTCTCTAGTAGCTCTTCATAACTTCTAACAACATCAAATAATATTATCTCTCTTTCTCTAAATGTGAACAATTCTACCACTCTCTCACAAAACCACTCATCCTGACACCATCTCACTTTGTTTCTATCACTCCACACAAAAGGAAACATAACATTATCATAACCCATCCTGATTCTTTCAGGGAACTCATGATACATAAAAAGGGACCTACTTCGAGACACCTTGTCTCTCACATAATTACTGGAGAAAACTCTGTCCTCATAACTAATTTATTGGAGTTTTTTCTCCATTTAAATCACGGGAAAAATTTGCCCTTTGTAAACCCAACCTCTCTTTAACCACTATCTTATTACTGCTCTCTCTTTCCACTAAAACTGCATCTCCACTATTATCGTTCACTTTACTTTCTAACACATTTTTAATTATCTCGTTATCATTTGTTAACTCATTACTATAATTATCGTGATTACTCACATTGTTATCAATCATTTCTTCATTAGTTACATTCCCACTACACTTACCGGTATTTCTTGTAACATTGTCATCATCTTTTATTCGTTTTATAGCTATCTGGAAACGTTCATCAATACGTTTACATAATTCATTACTCATAGAATCAAACTTTACACTTATGTTCTGCTCAAATTTAATATTATGTTCTTTAAGTTCTTTAAAATTGATATCATTTTTAATATTCTGTTGTTCACATTTTATTTTCTGTTCTTTAATGTCATTACTTAAAATCTAAAATTTTTATTAAAACGTTGCATCAAAACGTTTATTTATTTTATCGAATTTTTCATCACTACTATCAAAACGTTTATTTAATACATAGAAACCACTATTTTTTACCATGTTTGCAGACATAGTTTGTATCAGGTTGAATATATCATTCATTGACAACTCTTTTTCTTTTTTTTTTGTCACTACAGGAGTAGATTGTGCTTCTGCATTATTGATTATAATTGACCCGGTTAGGTCAGTGTTAGTTACTGATTGAACGCTCAAATCAGCTGTTGGCGTTGACTGACTTAATTCGCCCACACTTGGTGACGGGTCCATTGACCCAAGGCCACGCTCACTCATAACTGAATCTATCAAATTGTTCTCTTTTTCGTTGTCAGACATTTTATACTGTTCTATTAAATACTTATTAAATTTTACTTGTACTCTAACATGCACAATTTCTCAACACCTCGTAATTTCATTTTGCGTATGTTACGTAAATTTTACGTAAGTTATTTTCGGCTTCTGCCAACCTTATTCCATTCTCTGTGCTTTAAAATAGGCCAATTTGGAATTAATATTTTATTTATTCCAAATCCTGGTCATGCGGTACCATTCTCGTGTTTCCTGTCGCTTTAATTAATTACAAAATGATCTTAAACTCCCACTTACCTTCTATTTGTCACTCTCTGGCCAGATCGTCTAGTGGTGTAACCCTATTTCGTATAGCGAATTTACCAGCACAGAAAATGAATTAGGTACTTGAAACGATTATTCTAACACACATATATATCAAGTGAAATAATGTAATGGATTTATTCTTTTTAATAGATTTCTTTATATTCTCTCTTTTCAAATTTCTACTCTTTATCTTTTCTTTGAACAAATACTGATGCTAATGTTACATCAGAAATTTAATACAGCTTTCCTACTCTAGTTAGCTTAAATGTTTCTTTCTTATATCTATAGATAAGACAGCCCAGTATCTGCACATTCTCTCATTCACACCCATACTGGTTTAATTTAGCGCTTTTTTTAAATTTAAATTCTCATAATTAAATTGTGTAATATACGGTTACGTGGTATCGGCGTCCCTGCAAGTCACTTGTTGATCTCGAGAAATTTTGTTCGCTTTTGCCCGAATGTTTCCCACTGTTAATTTTGAGTACTTTAATTCGTTTTAGTCACTGTTAACTGAACTCATACTCTTGGTATAACTCCGTGTTTTGTTATTCGTTCACATTATAAAATTTTGAAGATATTAAACTAAAGTTTAGGCTCATGCCTATGTGTTCACACGGCCGGGGAAAGGTTTCTTAGTCGACTCATTTTTAACTATTTTCCCATTTTAATAATAGATAAAACTTTGCCCGGCCGGCGACGCACACCACTAATCGCGTCCACTGCCTTCAGATGTTAATAGTCGACTCCCCTTGTTTTCCGCGCGCCGGGCCAGAAAGAATGTACCAGTTCGTGCCGTTAGCGTGAGAAACTTGGCCGACTGTGTGCGCGGTTGAAAGCGCGGACGCGCCCTCCACATACCAATGCCAATACACACCCGTCTAGACGCTACAGTCTCTTCACCGTAATTTCTTAGTTGCAAATAATATTGAAACGATTTAACTTCCAAAGCCCTATAGGTCTGTACCGTTACAATACCCCCCCCCCCAATGATAGATCTTCTGCCGAAACAGAAGAACTCTCATTGCTAAACCCCTAAGAGGATCGGTGAGGATATGGCGCTAACAACCCCCCTTTAACACTTTACACATTATGGGTAAACTACCCCCCTAGCTAGGCGACCATGGCTGCACCTGAACGAGATTACTGGACTTCTCTATTCGAGATCCCAACACCATAAAATCAGACCGATACTCACCATAGTACACCCAACCTTCCAACATTCCGCCCATAAAATCAACACCTTGGCCTTATACCATACCAAATCCTCAACCGATATGTTCCCCCTTACATGCATACTGGGTTGCCTTTAGCAAAATACTTGGTGCACACACATTTCATTATCGATTATATATTACATCCATTTACATTAAAATAAACTTCACAAGCATTCTATAATTGCTTCTACACAAAGTAATTCTCCCTTTCCGAACAAAAAAATTTTTTCTGATATTATTTCAAATGAAATTCAATTAATTAAATTTTATTCCACTAGTAAAAACAATCTAGGTCTATGATCAAAACTCACTTCCACGTTAGTCTACTTTATTTCTTTCCATTCCTTAATTCATTGCAAATTTTAAAATTTTCCAAAATTGTCCAAAATCTTTCAAATACATTTACTTTATTCTTCTGACATTACTCACACTTATAATAAACAAATAAATGATATAATATAATAAACAATACAATAACAAACAAATTTATTATAATAAATTTATAATAAACAACCTATTTCTACCGTAAATTCAAAAATAGCTACACTTGATTACAAAGATAACATAAGAAATACATCATGAATCAGCTGACCTCTCTTCCACTGATAGTGAACCTCAAAATTTAACATAAACTTCTTTATTGCAACGATTTTTTTTTTCAAGAAAATCTAATTTCCAAAAAGAATTATCTTGTTATTAAAATTTATTATTCCATTCTTTACTCATAAAAAAAACTACAAATCAATTATGAGGCATATATGACATATCTAACCCCAATCATCGCTGATCTCTCTGGGTCAGGTGAATGACCTTACCCTATATACACCATACAAAACTATAACAGGAAAAAATACACAACACATGTTCATAACTCTTACACTCTAACATAATAAAAATAATGGGACAATAAAACATAATTCTTCTACACTTGAATTAGTCTTTATACAGAGTATAAAGATATAGACATAATATAAAGACAATAGTATCTACCTAAAATATATTTTACAATACAAACATAATTAGTTTCACTATAAATTTATTTACAAATTTTTATCATTATCTTTCTGTTTACCACACTTCATTTTCTAAGTTAGCAAGGTCATCACCATAAATTAAAATATTTAAAATGTTCATTTATTGAGTTTATATTCAGCCTCCATCATCATGTATGAGTCTTACTTTTATATAATAATTATCGTCCTTACTCACACTCAATTCATTATTATTATTTATATAATAGTTCTCTAATATTTCAAATTGTTCCGTAAAACCCACATAATAATTTACTGGATTATCCCACATTATTATCAAATCATAAAACCTGTCTACATCATTGATTTTGGTCTTGTCACCGTCTGTATTATTACCTATCACCCTTGAGTATTTTAATCTCTCAATTTCAAAATCATTTACTACTAATACTCCGCGTCTAAGCACAGGTAAGCATTCAATATAATTATCAATGTTATTATTATTTATTTCTGCACTATCTTCATAACAAGGTAAGTCAACAATATTACTAACTCTCTCTCTCTTTATTTTCTCTAGTAGCTCTTCATAACTTCTAACAACATCAAATAATATTATCTCTCTTTCTCTAAATGTGAACAATTCTACCACTCTCTCACAAAACCACTCATCCTGACACCATCTCACTTTGTTTCTATCACTCCACACAAAAGGAAACATAACATTATCATAACCCATCCTGATTCTTTCAGGGAACTCATGATACATAAAAAGGGACCTACTTCGAGACACCTTGTCTCTCACATAATTACTGGAGAAAACTCTGTCCTCATAACTAATTTATTGGAGTTTTTTCTCCATTTAAATCACGGGAAAAATTTGCCCTTTGTAAACCCAACCTCTCTTTAACCACTATCTTATTACTGCTCTCTCTTTCCACTAAAACTGCATCTCCACTATTATCGTTCACTTTACTTTCTAACACATTTTTAATTATCTCGTTATCATTTGTTAACTCATTACTATAATTATCGTGATTACTCACATTGTTATCAATCATTTCTTCATTAGTTACATTCCCACTACACTTACCGGTATTTCTTGTAACATTGTCATCATCTTTTATTCGTTTTATAGCTATCTGGAAACGTTCATCAATACGTTTACATAATTCATTACTCATAGAATCAAACTTTACACTTATGTTCTGCTCAAATTTAATATTATGTTCTTTAAGTTCTTTAAAATTGATATCATTTTTAATATTCTGTTGTTCACATTTTATTTTCTGTTCTTTAATGTCATTACTTAAAATCTAAAATTTTTATTAAAACGTTGCATCAAAACGTTTATTTATTTTATCGAATTTTTCATCACTACTATCAAAACGTTTATTTAATACATAGAAACCACTATTTTTTACCATGTTTGCAGACATAGTTTGTATCAGGTTGAATATATCATTCATTAACAACTCTTTTTCTTTTTTTTTTGTCACTACAGGAGTAGATTGTGCTTCTGCATTATTGATTATAATTGACCCGGTTAGGTCAGTGTTAGTTACTGATTGAACGCTCAAATCAGCTGTTGGCGTTGACTGACTTAATTCGCCCACACTTGGTGACGGGTCCATTGACCCAAGGCCACGCTCACTCATAACTGAATCTATCAAATTGTTCTCTTTTTCGTTGTCAGACATTTTATACTGTTCTATTAAATACTTATTAAATTTTACTTGTACTCTAACATGCACAATTTCTCAACACCTCGTAATTTCATTTTGCGTATGTTACGTAAATTTTACGTAAGTTATTTTCGGCTTCTGCCAACCTTATTCCATTCTCTGTGCTTTAAAATAGGCCAATTTGGAATTAATATTTTATTTATTCCAAATCCTGGTCATGCGGTACCATTCTCGTGTTTCCTGTCGCTTTAATTAATTACAAAATGATCTTAAACTCCCACTTACCTTCTATTTGTCACTCTCTGGCCAGATCGTCTAGTGGTGTAACCCTATTTCGTATAGCGAATTTACCAGCACAGAAAATGAATTAGGTACTTGAAACGATTATTCTAACACACATATATATCAAGTGAAATAATGTAATGGATTTATTCTTTTTAATACATTTCTTTATATTCTCTCTTTTCAAATTTCTACTCTTTATCTTTTCTTTGAACAAATACTGATGCTAATGTTACATCAGAAATTTAATACAGCTTTCCTACTCTAGTTAGCTTAAATGTTTCTTTCTTATATCTATAGATAAGACAGCCCAGTATCTGCACATTCTCTCATTCACACCCATACTGGTTTAATTTAGCGCTTTTTTTAAATTTAAATTCTCATAATTAAATTGTGTAATATACGGTTACGTGGTATCGGCGTCCCTGCAAGTCACTTGTTGATCTCGAGAAATTTTGTTCGCTTTTGCCCGAATGTTTCCCACTGTTAATTTTGAGTACTTTAATTCGTTTTAGTCACTGTTAACTGAACTCATACTCTTGGTATAACTCCGTGTTTTGTTATTCGTTCACATTATAAAATTTTGAAGATATTAAACTAAAGTTTAGGCTCATGCCTATGTGTTCACCCGGCCGGGGAAAGGTTTCTTAGTCGACTCATTTTTAACTATTTTCCCATTTTAATAATAGATAAAACTTTGCCCGGCCGGCGACGCACACCACTAATCGCGTCCACTGCCTTCAGATGTTAATAGTCGACTCCCCTTGTTTTCCGCGCGCCGGGCCAGAAAGAATGTACCAGTTCGTGCCGTTAGCGTGAGAAACTTGGCCGACTGTGTGCGCGGTTGAAAGCGCGGACGCGCCCTCCACATACCAATGCCAATACACACCCGTCTAGACGCTACAGTCTCTTCACCGTAATTTCTTAGTTGCAAATAATATTGAAACGATTTAACTTCCAAAGCCCTATAGGTCTGTACCGTTACAATACCCCCCCCCCAATGATAGATCTTCTGCCGAAACAGAAGAACTCTCATTGCTAAACCCCTAAGAGGATCGGTGAGGATATGGCGCTAACAACCCCCCTTTAACACTTTACACATTATGGGTAAACTACCCCCCTAGCTAGGCGACCATGGCTGCACCTGAACGAGATTACTGGACTTCTCTATTCGAGATCCCAACACCATAAAATCAGACCGATACTCACCATAGTACACCCAACCTTCCAACATTCCGCCCATAAAATCAACACCTTGGCCTTATACCATACCAAATCCTCAACCGATATGTTCCCCCTTACATGCATACTGGGTTGCCTTTAGCAAAATACTTGGTGCACACACATTTCATTATCGATTATATATTACATCCATTTACATTAAAATAAACTTCACAAGCATTCTATAATTGCTTCTACACAAAGTAATTCTCCCTTTCCGAACAAAAAATTTTTTTCTGATATTATTTCAAATGAAATTCAATTAATTAAATTTTATTCCACTAGTAAAAACAATCTAGGTCTATGATCAAAACTCACTTCCACGTTAGTCTACTTTATTTCTTTCCATTCCTTAATTCATTGCAAATTTTAAAATTTTCCAAAATTGTCCAAAATCTTTCAAATACATTTACTTTATTCTTCTGACATTACTCACACTTATAATAAACAAATAAATGATATAATATAATAAACAATACAATAACAAACAAATTTATTATAATAAATTTATAATAAACAACCTATTTCTACCGTAAATTCAAAAATAGCTACACTTGATTACAAAGATAACATAAGAAATACATCATGAATCAGCTGACCTCTCTTCCACTGATAGTGAACCTCAAAATTTAACATAAACTTCTTTATTGCAACGATTTTTTTTCAAGAAAATCTAATTTCCAAAAAGAATTATCTTGTTATTAAAATTTATTATTCCATTCTTTACTCATAAAAAAAACTACAAATCAATTATGAGGCATATATGACATATCTAACCCCAATCATCGCTGATCTCTCTGGGTCAGGTGAATGACCTTACCCTATATACACCATACAAAACTATAACAGGAAAAAATACACAACATATGTTCATAACTCTTACACTCTAACATAATAAAAATAATGGGACAATAAAACATAATTCTTCTACACTTGAATTAGTCTTTATACAGAGTATAAAGATATAGACATAATATAAAGACAATAGTATCTACCTAAAATATATTTTACAATACAAACATAATTAGTTTCACTATAAATTTATTTACAAATTTTTATCATTATCTTTCTGTTTACCACACTTCATTTTCTAAGTTAGCAAGGTCATCACCATAAATTAAAATATTTAAAATGTTCATTTATTGAGTTTATATTCAGCCTCCATCATCATGTATGAGTCTTACTTTTATATAATAATTATCGTCCTTACTCACACTCAATTCATTATTATTATTTATATAATAGTTCTCTAATATTTCAAATTGTTCCGTAAAACCCACATAATAATTTACTGGATTATCCCACATTATTATCAAATCATAAAACCTGTCTACATCATTGATTTTGGTCTTGTCACCGTCTGTATTATTACCTATCACCCTTGAGTATTTTAATCTCTCAATTTCAAAATCATTTACTACTAATACTCCGCGTCTAAGCACAGGTAAGCATTCAATATAATTATCAATGTTATTATTATTTATTTCTGCACTATCTTCATAACAAGGTAAGTCAACAATATTACTAACTCTCTCTCTCTTTATTTTCTCTAGTAGCTCTTCATAACTTCTAACAACATCAAATAATATTATCTCTCTTTCTCTAAATGTGAACAATTCTACCACTCTCTCACAAAACCACTCATCCTGACACCATCTCACTTTGTTTCTATCACTCCACACAAAAGGAAACATAACATTATCATAACCCATCCTGATTCTTTCAGGGAACTCATGATACATAAAAAGGGACCTACTTCGAGACACCTTGTCTCTCACATAATTACTGGAGAAAACTCTGTCCTCATAACTAATTTATTGGAGTTTTTTCTCCATTTAAATCACGGGAAAAATTTGCCCTTTGTAAACCCAACCTCTCTTTAACCACTATCTTATTACTGCTCTCTCTTTCCACTAAAACTGCATCTCCACTATTATCGTTCACTTTACTTTCTAACACATTTTTAATTATCTCGTTATCATTTGTTAACTCATTACTATAATTATCGTGATTACTCACATTGTTATCAATCATTTCTTCATTAGTTACATTCCCACTACACTTACCGGTATTTCTTGTAACATTGTCATCATCTTTTATTCGTTTTATAGCTATCTGGAAACGTTCATCAATACGTTTACATAATTCATTACTCATAGAATCAAACTTTACACTTATGTTCTGCTCAAATTTAATATTATGTTCTTTAAGTTCTTTAAAATTGATATCATTTTTAATATTCTGTTGTTCACATTTTATTTTCTGTTCTTTAATGTCATTACTTAAAATCTAAAATTTTTATTAAAACGTTGCATCAAAACGTTTATTTATTTTATCGAATTTTTCATCACTACTATCAAAACGTTTATTTAATACATAGAAACCACTATTTTTTACCATGTTTGCAGACATAGTTTGTATCAGGTTGAATATATCATTCATTGACAACTCTTTTTCTTTTTTTTTTGTCACTACAGGAGTAGATTGTGCTTCTGCATTATTGATTATAATTGACCCGGTTAGGTCAGTGTTAGTTACTGATTGAACGCTCAAATCAGCTGTTGGCGTTGACTGACTTAATTCGCCCACACTTGGTGACGGGTCCATTGACCCAAGGCCACGCTCACTCATAACTGAATCTATCAAATTGTTCTCTTTTTCGTTGTCAGACATTTTATACTGTTCTATTAAATACTTATTAAATTTTACTTGTACTCTAACATGCACAATTTCTCAACACCTCGTAATTTCATTTTGCGTATGTTACGTAAATTTTACGTAAGTTATTTTCGGCTTCTGCCAACCTTATTCCATTCTCTGTGCTTTAAAATAGGCCAATTTGGAATTAATATTTTATTTATTCCAAATCCTGGTCATGCGGTACCATTCTCGTGTTTCCTGTCGCTTTAATTAATTACAAAATGATCTTAAACTCCCACTTACCTTCTATTTGTCACTCTCTGGCCAGATCGTCTAGTGGTGTAACCCTATTTCGTATAGCGAATTTACCAGCACAGAAAATGAATTAGGTACTTGAAACGATTATTCTAACACACATATATATCAAGTGAAATAATGTAATGGATTTATTCTTTTTAATACATTTCTTTATATTCTCTCTTTTCAAATTTCTACTCTTTATCTTTTCTTTGAACAAATACTGATGCTAATGTTACATCAGAAATTTAATACAGCTTTCCTACTCTAGTTAGCTTAAATGTTTCTTTCTTATATCTATAGATAAGACAGCCCAGTATCTGCACATTCTCTCATTCACACCCATACTGGTTTAATTTAGCGCTTTTTTAAAATTTAAATTCTCATAATTAAATTGTGTAATATACGGTTACGTGGTATCGGCGTCCCTGCAAGTCACTTGTTGATCTCGAGAAATTTTGTTCGCTTTTGCCCGAATGTTTCCCACTGTTAATTTTGAGTACTTTAATTCGTTTTAGTCACTGTTAACTGAACTCATACTCTTGGTATAACTCCGTGTTTTGTTATTCGTTCACATTATAAAATTTTGAAGATATTAAACTAAAGTTTAGGCTCATGCCTATGTGTTCACCCGGCCGGGGAAAGGTTTCTTAGTCGACTCATTTTTAACTATTTTCCCATTTTAATAATAGATAAAACTTTGCCCGGCCGGCGACGCACACCACTAATCGCGTCCACTGCCTTCAGATGTTAATAGTCGACTCCCCTTGTTTTCCGCGCGCCGGGCCAGAAAGAATGTACCAGTTCGTGCCGTTAGCGTGAGAAACTTGGCCGACTGTGTGCGCGGTTGAAAGCGCGGACGCGCCCTCCACATACCAATGCCAATACACACCCGTCTAGACGCTACAGTCTCTTCACCGTAATTTCTTAGTTGCAAATAATATTGAAACGATTTAACTTCCAAAGCCCTATAGGTCTGTACCGTTACAATACCCCCCCCCAATGATAGATCTTCTGCCGAAACAGAAGAACTCTCATTGCTAAACCCCTATGAGGATCGGTGAGGATATGGCGCTAACAACCCCCCTTTAACACTTTACACATTATGGGTAAACTACCCCCCTAGCTAGGCGACCATGGCTGCACCTGAACGAGATTACTGGACTTCTCTATTCGAGATCCCAACACCATAAAATCAGACCGATACTCACCATAGTACACCCAACCTTCCAACATTCCGCCCATAAAATCAACACCTTGGCCTTATACCATACCAAATCCTCAACCGATATGTTCCCCCTTACATGCATACTGGGTTGCCTTTAGCAAAATACTTGGTGCACACACATTTCATTATCGATTATATATTACATCCATTTACATTAAAATAAACTTCACAAGCATTCTATAATTGCTTCTACACAAAGTAATTCTCCCTTTCCGAACAAAAAAATTTTTTCTGATATTATTTCAAATGAAATTCAATTAATTAAATTTTATTCCACTAGTAAAAACAATCTAGGTCTATGATCAAAACTCACTTCCACGTTAGTCTACTTTATTTCTTTCCATTCCTTAATTCATTGCAAATTTTAAAATTTTCCAAAATTGTCCAAAATCTTTCAAATACATTTACTTTATTCTTCTGACATTACTCACACTTATAATAAACAAATAAATGATATAATATAATAAACAATACAATAACAAACAAATTTATTATAATAAATTTATAATAAACAACCTATTTCTACCGTAAATTCAAAAATAGCTACACTTGATTACAAAGATAACATAAGAAATACATCATGAATCAGCTGACCTCTCTTCCACTGATAGTGAACCTCAAAATTTAACATAAACTTCTTTATTGCAACGATTTTTTTTTTCAAGAAAATCTAATTTCCAAAAAGAATTATCTTGTTATTAAAATTTATTATTCCATTCTTTACTCATAAAAAAAACTACAAATCAATTATGAGGCATATATGACATATCTAACCCCAATCATCGCTGATCTCTCTGGGTCAGGTGAATGACCTTACCCTATATACACCATACAAAACTATAACAGGAAAAAATACACAACATATGTTCATAACTCTTACACTCTAACATAATAAAAATAATGGGACAATAAAACATAATTCTTCTACACTTGAATTAGTCTTTATACAGAGTATAAAGATATAGACATAATATAAAGACAATAGTATCTACCTAAAATATATTTTACAATACAAACATAATTAGTTTCACTATAAATTTATTTACAAATTTTTATCATTATCTTTCTGTTTACCACACTTCATTTTCTAAGTTAGCAAGGTCATCACCATAAATTAAAATATTTAAAATGTTCATTTATTGAGTTTATATTCAGCCTCCATCATCATGTATGAGTCTTACTTTTATATAATAATTATCGTCCTTACTCACACTCAATTCATTATTATTATTTATATAATAGTTCTCTAATATTTCAAATTGTTCCGTAAAACCCACATAATAATTTACTGGATTATCCCACATTATTATCAAATCATAAAACCTGTCTACATCATTGATTTTGGTCTTGTCACCGTCTGTATTATTACCTATCACCCTTGAGTATTTTAATCTCTCAATTTCAAAATCATTTACTACTAATACTCCGCGTCTAAGCACAGGTAAGCATTCAATATAATTATCAATGTTATTATTATTTATTTCTGCACTATCTTCATAACAAGGTAAGTCAACAATATTACTAACTCTCTCTCTCTTTATTTTCTCTAGTAGCTCTTCATAACTTCTAACAACATCAAATAATATTATCTCTCTTTCTCTAAATGTGAACAATTCTACCACTCTCTCAAAAAACCACTCATCCTGACACCATCTCACTTTGTTTCTATCACTCCACACAAAAGGAAACATAACATTATCATAACCCATCCTGATTCTTTCAGGGAACTCATGATACATAAAAAGGGACCTACTTCGAGACACCTTGTCTCTCACATAATTACTGGAGAAAACTCTGTCCTCATAACTAATTTATTGGAGTTTTTTCTCCATTTAAATCACGGGAAAAATTTGCCCTTTGTAAACCCAACCTCTCTTTAACCACTATCTTATTACTGCTCTCTCTTTCCACTAAAACTGCATCTCCACTATTATCGTTCACTTTACTTTCTAACACATTTTTAATTATCTCGTTATCATTTGTTAACTCATTACTATAATTATCGTGATTACTCACATTGTTATCAATCATTTCTTCATTAGTTACATTCCCACTACACTTACCGGTATTTCTTGTAACATTGTCATCATCTTTTATTCGTTTTATAGCTATCTGGAAACGTTCATCAATACGTTTACATAATTCATTACTCATAGAATCAAACTTTACACTTATGTTCTGCTCAAATTTAATATTATGTTCTTTAAGTTCTTTAAAATTGATATCATTTTTAATATTCTGTTGTTCACATTTTATTTTCTGTTCTTTAATGTCATTACTTAAAATCTAAAATTTTTATTAAAACGTTGCATCAAAACGTTTATTTATTTTATCGAATTTTTCATCACTACTATCAAAACGTTTATTTAATACATAGAAACCACTATTTTTTACCATGTTTGCAGACATAGTTTGTATCAGGTTGAATATATCATTCATTGACAACTCTTTTTCTTTTTTTTTTGTCACTACAGGAGTAGATTGTGCTTCTGCATTATTGATTATAATTGACCCGGTTAGGTCAGTGTTAGTTACTGATTGAACGCTCAAATCAGCTGTTGGCGTTGACTGACTTAATTCGCCCACACTTGGTGACGGGTCCATTGACCCAAGGCCACGCTCACTCATAACTGAATCTATCAAATTGTTCTCTTTTTCGTTGTCAGACATTTTATACTGTTCTATTAAATACTTATTAAATTTTACTTGTACTCTAACATGCACAATTTCTCAACACCTCGTAATTTCATTTTGCGTATGTTACGTAAATTTTACGTAAGTTATTTTCGGCTTCTGCCAACCTTATTCCATTCTCTGTGCTTTAAAATAGGCCAATTTGGAATTAATATTTTATTTATTCCAAATCCTGGTCATGCGGTACCATTCTCGTGTTTCCTGTCGCTTTAATTAATTACAAAATGATCTTAAACTCCCACTTACCTTCTATTTGTCACTCTCTGGCCAGATCGTCTAGTGGTGTAACCCTATTTCGTATAGCGAATTTACCAGCACAGAAAATGAATTAGGTACTTGAAACGATTATTCTAACACACATATATATCAAGTGAAATAATGTAATGGATTTATTCTTTTTAATACATTTCTTTATATTCTCTCTTTTCAAATTTCTACTCTTTATCTTTTCTTTGAACAAATACTGATGCTAATGTTACATCAGAAATTTAATACAGCTTTCCTACTCTAGTTAGCTTAAATGTTTCTTTCTTATATCTATAGATAAGACAGCCCAGTATCTGCACATTCTCTCATTCACACCCATACTGGTTTAATTTAGCGCTTTTTTTAAATTTAAATTCTCATAATTAAATTGTGTAATATACGGTTACGTGGTATCGGCGTCCCTGCAAGTCACTTGTTGATCTCGAGAAATTTTGTTCGCTTTTGCCCGAATGTTTCCCACTGTTAATTTTGAGTACTTTAATTCGTTTTAGTCACTGTTAACTGAACTCATACTCTTGGTATAACTCCGTGTTTTGTTATTCGTTCACATTATAAAATTTTGAAGATATTAAACTAAAGTTTAGGCTCATGCCTATGTGTTCACCCGGCCGGGGAAAGGTTTCTTAGTCGACTCATTTTTAACTATTTTCCCATTTTAATAATAGATAAAACTTTGCCCGGCCGGCGACGCACACCACTAATCGCGTCCACTGCCTTCAGATGTTAATAGTCGACTCCCCTTGTTTTCCGCGCGCCGGGCCAGAAAGAATGTACCAGTTCGTGCCGTTAGCGTGAGAAACTTGGCCGACTGTGTGCGCGGTTGAAAGCGCGGACGCGCCCTCCACATACCAATGCCAATACACACCCGTCTAGACGCTACAGTCTCTTCACCGTAATTTCTTAGTTGCAAATAATATTGAAACGATTTAACTTCCAAAGCCCTATAGGTCTGTACCGTTACAATACCCCCCCCCAATGATAGATCTTCTGCCGAAACAGAAGAACTCTCATTGTTAAACCCCTAAGAGGATCGGTGAGGATATGGCGCTAACAACCCCCCTTTAACACTTTACACATTATGGGTAAACTACCCCCCTAGCTAGGCGACCATGGCTGCACCTGAACGAGATTACTGGACTTCTCTATTCGAGATCCCAACACCATAAAATCAGACCGATACTCACCATAGTACACCCAACCTTCCAACATTCCGCCCATAAAATCAACACCTTGGCCTTATACCATACCAAATCCTCAACCGATATGTTCCCCCTTACATGCATACTGGGTTGCCTTTAGCAAAATACTTGGTGCACACACATTTCATTATCGATTATATATTACATCCATTTACATTAAAATAAACTTCACAAGCATTCTATAATTGCTTCTACACAAAGTAATTCTCCCTTTCCGAACAAAAAAATTTTTTCTGATATTATTTCAAATGAAATTCAATTAATTAAATTTTATTCCACTAGTAAAAACAATCTAGGTCTATGATCAAAACTCACTTCCACGTTAGTCTACTTTATTTCTTTCCATTCCTTAATTCATTGCAAATTTTAAAATTTTCCAAAATTGTCCAAAATCTTTCAAATACATTTACTTTATTCTTCTGACATTACTCACACTTATAATAAACAAATAAATGATATAATATAATAAACAATACAATAACAAACAAATTTATTATAATAAATTTATAATAAACAACCTATTTCTACCGTAAATTCAAAAATAGCTACACTTGATTACAAAGATAACATAAGAAATACATCATGAATCAGCTGACCTCTCTTCCACTGATAGTGAACCTCAAAATTTAACATAAACTTCTTTATTGCAACGATTTTTTTTTTCAAGAAAATCTAATTTCCAAAAAGAATTATCTTGTTATTAAAATTTATTATTCCATTCTTTACTCATAAAAAAAACTACAAATCAATTATGAGGCATATATGACATATCTAACCCCAATCATCGCTGATCTCTCTGGGTCAGGTGAATGACCTTACCCTATATACACCATACAAAACTATAACAGGAAAAAATACACAACATATGTTCATAACTCTTACACTCTAACATAATAAAAATAATGGGACAATAAAACATAATTCTTCTACACTTGAATTAGTCTTTATACAGAGTATAAAGATATAGACATAATATAAAGACAATAGTATCTACCTAAAATATATTTTACAATACAAACATAATTAGTTTCACTATAAATTTATTTACAAATTTTTATCATTATCTTTCTGTTTACCACACTTCATTTTCTAAGTTAGCAAGGTCATCACCATAAATTAAAATATTTAAAATGTTCATTTATTGAGTTTATATTCAGCCTCCATCATCATGTATGAGTCTTACTTTTATATAATAACTATCGTCCTTACTCACACTCAATTCATTATTATTGTTTATATAATAGTTCTCTAATATTTCAAATTGTTCCGTAAAACCCACATAATAATTTACTGGATTATCCCACATTATTATCAAATCATAAAACCTGTCTACATCATTGATTTTGGTCTTGTCACCGTCTGTATTATTACCTATCACCCTTGAGTATTTTAATCTCTCAATTTCAAAATCATTTACTACTAATACTCCGCGTCTAAGCACAGGTAAGCATTCAATATAATTATCAATGTTATTATTATTTATTTCTGCACTATCTTCATAACAAGGTAAGTCAACAATATTACTAACTCTCTCTCTCTTTATTTTCTCTAGTAGCTCTTCATAACTTCTAACAACATCAAATAATATTATCTCTCTTTCTCTAAATGTGAACAATTCTACCACTCTCTCACAAAACCACTCATCCTGACACCATCTCACTTTGTTTCTATCACTCCACACAAAAGGAAACATAACATTATCATAACCCATCCTGATTCTTTCAGGGAACTCATGATACATAAAAAGGGACCTACTTCGAGACACCTTGTCTCTCACATAATTACTGGAGAAAACTCTGTCCTCATAACTCATTATTGGAGTTTTTTCTCCATTTAAATCACGGGAAAAATTTGCCCTTTGTAAACCCAACCTCTCTTTAACCACTATCTTATTACTGCTCTCTCTTTCCACTAAAACTGCATCTCCACTATTATCGTTCACTTTACTTTCTAACACATTTTTAATTATCTCGTTATCATTTGTTAACTCATTACTATAATTATCGTGATTACTCACATTGTTATCAATCATTTCTTCATTAGTTACATTCCCACTACACTTACCGGTATTTCTTGTAACATTGTCATCATCTTTTATTCGTTTTATAGCTATCTGGAAACGTTCATCAATACGTTTACATAATTCATTACTCATAGAATCAAACTTTACACTTATGTTCTGCTCAAATTTAATATTATGTTCTTTAAGTTCTTTAAAATTGATATCATTTTTAATATTCTGTTGTTCACATTTTATTTTCTGTTCTTTAATGTCATTACTTAAAATCTAAAATTTTTATTAAAACGTTGCATCAAAACGTTTATTTATTTTATCGAATTTTTCATCACTACTATCAAAACGTTTATTTAATACATAGAAACCACTATTTTTTACCATGTTTGCAGACATAGTTTGTATCAGGTTGAATATATCATTCATTGACAACTCTTTTTCTTTTTTTTTGTCACTACAGGAGTAGATTGTGCTTCTGCATTATTGATTATAATTGACCCGGTTAGGTCAGTGTTAGTTACTGATTGAACGCTCAAATCAGCTGTTGGCGTTGACTGACTTAATTCGCCCACACTTGGTGACGGGTCCATTGACCCAAGGCCACGCTCACTCATAACTGAATCTATCAAATTGTTCTCTTTTTCGTTGTCAGACATTTTATACTGTTCTATTAAATACTTATTAAATTTTACTTGTACTCTAACATGCACAATTTCTCAACACCTCGTAATTTCATTTTGCGTATGTTACGTAAATTTTACGTAAGTTATTTTCGGCTTCTGCCAACCTTATTCCATTCTCTGTGCTTTAAAATAGGCCAATTTGGAATTAATATTTTATTTATTCCAAATCCTGGTCATGCGGTACCATTCTCGTGTTTCCTGTCGCTTTAATTAATTACAAAATGATCTTAAACTCCCACTTACCTTCTATTTGTCACTCTCTGGCCAGATCGTCTAGTGGTGTAACCCTATTTCGTATAGCGAATTTACCAGCACAGAAAATGAATTTAGGTACTTGAAATGATTATTCTAACACACATATATATCAAGTGAAATAATGTAATGGATTTATTCTTTTTAATACATTTCTTTATATTCTCTCTTTTCAAATTTCTACTCTTTATCTTTTCTTTGAACAAATACTGATGCTAATGTTACATCGGAAATTTAATATAGCTTTCCTACTCTAGTTAGCTTAAATGTTTCTTTCTTATATCTATAGATAAGACAGCCCAGTATCTGCACATTCTCTCATTCACACCCATACTGGTTTAATTTAGCGCTTTTTTTTAAATTTAAATTCTCATAATTAAATTGTGTAATATACGGTTACGTGGTATCGGCGTCCCTGCAAGTCACTTGTTGATCTCGAGAAATTTTGTTCGCTTTTGCCCGAATGTTTCCCACTGTTAATTTTGAGTACTTTAATTCGTTTTAGTCACTGTTAACTGAACTCATACTCTTGGTATAACTCCGTGTTTTGTTATTCGTTCACATTATAAAATTTTGAAGATATTAAACTAAAGTTTAGGCTCATGCCTATGTGTTCACCCGGCCGGGGAAAGGTTTCTTAGTCGACTCATTTTTAACTATTTTCCCATTTTAATAATAGATAAAACTTTGCCCGGCCGGCGACGCACACCACTAATCGCGTCCACTGCCTTCAGATGTTAATAGTCGACTCCCCTTGTTTTCCGCGCGCCGGGCCAGAAAGAATGTACCAGTTCGTGCCGTTAGCGTGAGAAACTTGGCCGACTGTGTGCGCGGTTGAAAGCGCGGACGCGCCCTCCACATACCAATGCCAATACACACCCGTCTCGACGCTGCAGTCTCTTCACCGTAATTTCTTAGTTGCAAATAATATTGAAACGATTTAACTTCCAAAGCCCTATAGGTCTGTACCGTTACAATACCCCCCCCCCAATGATAGATCTTCTGCCGAAACAGAAGAACTCTCATTGCTAAACCCCTAAGAGGATCGGTGAGGATATGGCGCTAACAACCCCCCTTTAACACTTTACACATTATGGGTAAACTACCCCCCTAGCTAGGCGACCATGGCTGCACCTGAACGAGATTACTGGACTTCTCTATTCGAGATCCCAACACCATAAAATCAGACCGATACTCACCATAGTACACCCAACCTTCCAACATTCCGCCCATAAAATCAACACCTTGGCCTTATACCATACCAAATCCTCAACCGATATGTTCCCCCTTACATGCATACTGGGTTGCCTTTAGCAAAATACTTGGTGCACACACATTTCATTATCGATTATATATTACATCCATTTACATTAAAATAAACTTCACAAGCATTCTATAATTGCTTCTACACAAAGTAATTCTCCCTTTCCGAACAAAAAAATTTTTTCTGATATTATTTCAAATGAAATTCAATTAATTAAATTTTATTCCACTAGTAAAAACAATCTAGGTCTATGATCAAAACTCACTTCCACGTTAGTCTACTTTATTTCTTTCCATTCCTTAATTCATTGCAAATTTTAAAATTTTCCAAAATTGTCCAAAATCTTTCAAATACATTTACTTTATTCTTCTGACATTACTCACACTTATAATAAACAAATAAATGATATAATATAATAAACAATACAATAACAAACAAATTTATTATAATAAATTTATAATAAACAACCTATTTCTACCGTAAATTCAAAAATAGCTACACTTGATTACAAAGATAACATAAGAAATACATCATGAATCAGCTGACCTCTCTTCCACTGATAGTGAACCTCAAAATTTAACATAAACTTCTTTATTGCAACGATTTTTTTTTTCAAGAAAATCTAATTTCCAAAAAGAATTATCTTGTTATTAAAATTTATTATTCCATTCTTTACTCATAAAAAAAACTACAAATCAATTATGAGGCATATATGACATATCTAACCCCAATCATCGCTGATCTCTCTGGGTCAGGTGAATGACCTTACCCTATATACACCATACAAAACTATAACAGGAAAAAATACACAACATATGTTCATAACTCTTACACTCTAACATAATAAAAATAATGGGACAATAAAACATAATTCTTCTACACTTGAATTAGTCTTTATACAGAGTATAAAGATATAGACATAATATAAAGACAATAGTATCTACCTAAAATATATTTTACAATACAAACATAATTAGTTTCACTATAAATTTATTTACAAATTTTTATCATTATCTTTCTGTTTACCACACTTCATTTTCTAAGTTAGCAAGGTCATCACCATAAATTAAAATATTTAAAATGTTCATTTATTGAGTTTATATTCAGCCTCCATCATCATGTATGAGTCTTACTTTTATATAATAATTATCGTCCTTACTCACACTCAATTCATTATTATTATTTATATAATAGTTCTCTAATATTTCAAATTGTTCCGTAAAACCCACATAATAATTTACTGGATTATCCCACATTATTATCAAATCATAAAACCTGTCTACATCATTGATTTTGGTCTTGTCACCGTCTGTATTATTACCTATCACCCTTGAGTATTTTAATCTCTCAATTTCAAAATCATTTACTACTAATACTCCGCGTCTAAGCACAGGTAAGCATTCAATATAATTATCAATGTTATTATTATTTATTTCTGCACTATCTTCATAACAAGGTAAGTCAACAATATTACTAACTCTCTCTCTCTTTATTTTCTCTAGTAGCTCTTCATAACTTCTAACAACATCAAATAATATTATCTCTCTTTCTCTAAATGTGAACAATTCTACCACTCTCTCACAAAACCACTCATCCTGACACCATCTCACTTTGTTTCTATCACTCCACACAAAAGGAAACATAACATTATCATAACCCATCCTGATTCTTTCAGGGAACTCATGATACATAAAAAGGGACCTACTTCGAGACACCTTGTCTCTCACATAATTACTGGAGAAAACTCTGTCCTCATAACTCATTATTGGAGTTTTTTCTCCATTTAAATCACGGGAAAAATTTGCCCTTTGTAAACCCAACCTCTCTTTAACCACTATCTTATTACTGCTCTCTCTTTCCACTAAAACTGCATCTCCACTATTATCGTTCACTTTACTTTCTAACACATTTTTAATTATCTCGTTATCATTTGTTAACTCATTACTATAATTATCGTGATTACTCACATTGTTATCAATCATTTCTTCATTAGTTACATTCCCACTACACTTACCGGTATTTCTTGTAACATTGTCATCATCTTTTATTCGTTTTATAGCTATCTGGAAACGTTCATCAATACGTTTACATAATTCATTACTCATAGAATCAAACTTTACACTTATGTTCTGCTCAAATTTAATATTATGTTCTTTAAGTTCTTTAAAATTGATATCATTTTTAATATTCTGTTGTTCACATTTTATTTTCTGTTCTTTAATGTCATTACTTAAAATCTAAAATTTTTATTAAAACGTTGCATCAAAACGTTTATTTATTTTATCGAATTTTTCATCACTACTATCAAAACGTTTATTTAATACATAGAAACCACTATTTTTTACCATGTTTGCAGACATAGTTTGTATCAGGTTGAATATATCATTCATTGACAACTCTTTTTCTTTTTTTTTGTCACTACAGGAGTAGATTGTGCTTCTGCATTATTGATTATAATTGACCCGGTTAGGTCAGTGTTAGTTACTGATTGAACGCTCAAATCAGCTGTTGGCGTTGACTGACTTAATTCGCCCACACTTGGTGACGGGTCCATTGACCCAAGGCCACGCTCACTCATAACTGAATCTATCAAATTGTTCTCTTTTTCGTTGTCAGACATTTTATACTGTTCTATTAAATACTTATTAAATTTTACTTGTACTCTAACATGCACAATTTCTCAACACCTCGTAATTTCATTTTGCGTATGTTACGTAAATTTTACGTAAGTTATTTTCGGCTTCTGCCAACCTTATTCCATTCTCTGTGCTTTAAAATAGGCCAATTTGGAATTAATATTTTATTTATTCCAAATCCTGGTCATGCGGTACCATTCTCGTGTTTCCTGTCGCTTTAATTATTTACAAAATGATCTTAAACTCCCACTTACCTTCTATTTGTCACTCTCTGGCCAGATCGTCTAGTGGTGTAACCCTATTTCGTATAGCGAATTTACCAGCACAGAAAATGAATTTAGGTACTTGAAATGATTATTCTAACACACATATATATCAAGTGAAATAATGTAATGGATTTATTCTTTTTAATACATTTCTTTATATTCTCTCTTTTCAAATTTCTACTCTTTATCTTTTCTTTGAACAAATACTGATGCTAATGTTACATCGGAAATTTAATATAGCTTTCCTACTCTAGTTAGCTTAAATGTTTCTTTCTTATATCTATAGATAAGACAGCCCAGTATCTGCACATTCTCTCATTCACACCCATACTGGTTTAATTTAGCGCTTTTTTTTAAATTTAAATTCTCATAATTAAATTGTGTAATATACGGTTACGTGGTATCGGCGTCCCTGCAAGTCACTTGTTGATCTCGAGAAATTTTGTTCGCTTTTGCCCGAATGTTTCCCACTGTTAATTTTGAGTACTTTAATTCGTTTTAGTCACTGTTAACTGAACTCATACTCTTGGTATAACTCCGTGTTTTGTTATTCGTTCACATTATAAAATTTTGAAGATATTAAACTAAAGTTTAGGCTCATGCCTATGTGTTCACCCGGCCGGGGAAAGGTTTCTTAGTCGACTCATTTTTAACTATTTTCCCATTTTAATAATAGATAAAACTTTGCCCGGCCGGCGACGCACACCACTAATCGCGTCCACTGCCTTCAGATGTTAATAGTCGACTCCCCTTGTTTTCCGCGCGCCGGGCCAGAAAGAATGTACCAGTTCGTGCCGTTAGCGTGAGAAACTTGGCCGACTGTGTGCGCGGTTGAAAGCGCGGACGCGCCCTCCACATACCAATGCCAATACACACCCGTCTCGACGCTGCAGTCTCTTCACCGTAATTTCTTAGTTGCAAATAATATTGAAACGATTTAACTTCCAAAGCCCTATAGGTCTGTACCGTTACAATACCCCCCCCCCCAATGATAGATCTTCTGCCGAAACAGAAGAACTCTCATTGCTAAACCCCTAAGAGGATCGGTGAGGATATGGCGCTAACAACCCCCCTTTAACACTTTACACATTATGGGTAAACTACCCCCCTAGCTAGGCGACCATGGCTGCACCTGAACGAGATTACTGGACTTCTCTATTCGAGATCCCAACACCATAAAATCAGACCGATACTCACCATAGTACACCCAACCTTCCAACATTCCGCCCATAAAATCAACACCTTGGCCTTATACCATACCAAATCCTCAACCGATATGTTCCCCCTTACATGCATACTGGGTTGCCTTTAGCAAAATACTTGGTGCACACACATTTCATTATCGATTATATATTACATCCATTTACATTAAAATAAACTTCACAAGCATTCTATAATTGCTTCTACACAAAGTAATTCTCCCTTTCCGAAAACAAAATTTTTTCTGATATTATTTCAAATGAAATTCAATTAATTAAATTTTATTCCACTAGTAAAAACAATCTAGGTCTATGATCAAAACTCACTTCCACGTTAGTCTACTTTATTTCTTTCCATTCCTTAATTCATTGCAAATTTTAAAATTTTCCAAAATTGTCCAAAATCTTTCAAATACATTTACTTTATTCTTCTGACATTACTCACACTTATAATAAACAAATAAATGATATAATGTAATAAACAATACAATAACAAACAAATTTATTATAATAAATTTATAATAAACAACCTATTTCTACCGTAAATTCAAAAATAGCTACACTTGATTACAAAGATAACATAAGAAATACATCATGAATCAGCTGACCTCTCTTCCACTGATAGTGAACCTCAAAATTTAACATAAACTTCTTTATTGCAACGATTTTTTTTTTTCAAGAAAATCTAATTTCCAAAAAGAATTATCTTGTTATTAAAATTTATTATTCCATTCTTTACTCATAAAAAAACTACAAATCAATTATGAGGCATATATGACATATCTAACCCCAATCATCGCTGATCTCTCTGGGTCAGGTGAATGACCTTACCCTATATACACCATACAAAACTATAACAGGAAAAAATACACAACATATGTTCATAACTCTTACACTCTAACATAATAAAAATAATGGGACAATAAAACATAATTCTTCTACACTTGAATTAGTCTTTATACAGAGTATAAAGATATAGACATAATATAAAGACAATAGTATCTACCTAAAATATATTTTACAATACAAACATAATTAGTTTCACTATAAATTTATTTACAAATTTTTATCATTATCTTTCTGTTTACCACACTTCATTTTCTAAGTTAGCAAGGTCATCACCATAAATTAAAATATTTAAAATGTTCATTTATTGAGTTTATATTCAGCCTCCATCATCATGTATGAGTCTTACTTTTATATAATAATTATCGTTCTTACTCACACTCAATTCATTATTATTATTTATATAATAGTTCTCTAATATTTCAAATTGTTCCGTAAAACCCACATAATAATTTACTGGATTATCCCACATTATTATCAAATCATAAAACCTGTCTACATCATTGATTTTGGTCTTGTCACCGTCTGTATTATTACCTATCACCCTTGAGTATTTTAATCTCTCAATTTCAAAATCATTTACTACTAATACTCCGCGTCTAAGCACAGGTAAGCATTCAATATAATTATCAATGTTATTATTATTTATTTCTGCACTATCTTCATAACAAGGTAAGTCAACAATATTACTAACTCTCTCTCTCTTTATTTTCTCTAGTAGCTCTTCATAACTTCTAACAACATCAAATAATATTATCTCTCTTTCTCTAAATGTGAACAATTCTACCACTCTCTCACAAAACCACTCATCCTGACACCATCTCACTTTGTTTCTATCACTCCACACAAAAGGAAACATAACATTATCATAACCCATCCTGATTCTTTCAGGGAACTCATGATACATAAAAAGGGACCTACTTCGAGACACCTTGTCTCTCACATAATTACTGGAGAAAACTCTGTCCTCATAACTAATTTATTGGAGTTTTTTCTCCATTTAAATCACGGGAAAAATTTGCCCTTTGTAAACCCAACCTCTCTTTAACCACTATCTTATTACTGCTCTCTCTTTCCACTAAAACTGCATCTCCACTATTATCGTTCACTTTACTTTCTAACACATTTTTAATTATCTCGTTATCATTTGTTAACTCATTACTATAATTATCGTGATTACTCACATTGTTATCAATCATTTCTTCATTAGTTACATTCCCACTACACTTACCGGTATTTCTTGTAACATTGTCATCATCTTTTATTCGTTTTATAGCTATCTGGAAACGTTCATCAATACGTTTACATAATTCATTACTCATAGAATCAAACTTTACACTTATGTTCTGCTCAAATTTAATATTATGTTCTTTAAGTTCTTTAAAATTGATATCATTTTTAATATTCTGTTGTTCACATTTTATTTTCTGTTCTTTAATGTCATTACTTAAAATCTAAAATTTTTATTAAAACGTTGCATCAAAACGTTTATTTATTTTATCGAATTTTTCATCACTACTATCAAAACGTTTATTTAATACATAGAAACCACTATTTTTTACCATGTTTGCAGACATAGTTTGTATCAGGTTGAATATATCATTCATTGACAACTCTTTTTCTTTTTTTTTTGTCACTACAGGAGTAGATTGTGCTTCTGCATTATTGATTATAATTGACCCGGTTAGGTCAGTGTTAGTTACTGATTGAACGCTCAAATCAGCTGTTGGCGTTGACTGACTTAATTCGCCCACACTTGGTGACGGGTCCATTGACCCAAGGCCACGCTCACTCATAACTGAATCTATCAAATTGTTCTCTTTTTCGTTGTCAGACATTTTATACTGTTCTATTAAATACTTATTAAATTTTACTTGTACTCTAACATGCACAATTTCTCAACACCTCGTAATTTCATTTTGCGTATGTTACGTAAATTTTACGTAAGTTATTTTCGGCTTCTGCCAACCTTATTCCATTCTCTGTGCTTTAAAATAGGCCAATTTGGAATTAATATTTTATTTATTCCAAATCCTGGTCATGCGGTACCATTCTCGTGTTTCCTGTCGCTTTAATTAATTACAAAATGATCTTAAACTCCCACTTACCTTCTATTTGTCACTCTCTGGCCAGATCGTCTAGTGGTGTAACCCTATTTCGTATAGCGAATTTACCAGCACAGAAAATGAATTAGGTACTTGAAACGATTATTCTAACACACATATATATCAAGTGAAATAATGTAATGGATTTATTCTTTTTAATACATTTCTTTATATTCTCTCTTTTCAAATTTCTACTCTTTATCTTTTCTTTGAACAAATACTGATGCTAATGTTACATCAGAAATTTAATACAGCTTTCCTACTCTAGTTAGCTTAAATGTTTCTTTCTTATATCTATAGATAAGACAGCCCAGTATCTGCACATTCTCTCATTCACACCCATACTGGTTTAATTTAGCGCTTTTTTTAAATTTAAATTCTCATAATTAAATTGTGTAATATACGGTTACGTGGTATCGGCGTCCCTGCAAGTCACTTGTTGATCTCGAGAAATTTTGTTCGCTTTTGCCCGAATGTTTCCCACTGTTAATTTTGAGTACTTTAATTCGTTTTAGTCACTGTTAACTGAACTCATACTCTTGGTATAACTCCGTGTTTTGTTATTCGTTCACATTATAAAATTTTGAAGATATTAAACTAAAGTTTAGGCTCATGCCTATGTGTTCACCCGGCCGGGGAAAGGTTTCTTAGTCGACTCATTTTTAACTATTTTCCCATTTTAATAATAGATAAAACTTTGCCCGGCCGGCGACGCACACCACTAATCGCGTCCACTGCCTTCAGATGTTAATAGTCGACTCCCCTTGTTTTCCGCGCGCCGGGCCAGAAAGAATGTACCAGTTCGTGCCGTTAGCGTGAGAAACTTGGCCGACTGTGTGCGCGGTTGAAAGCGCGGACGCGCCCTCCACATACCAATGCCAATACACACCCGTCTAGACGCTACAGTCTCTTCACCGTAATTTCTTAGTTGCAAATAATATTGAAACGATTTAACTTCCAAAGCCCTATAGGTCTGTACCGTTACAATACCCCCCCCCAATGATAGATCTTGTGCCGAAACAGAAGAACTCTCATTGCTAAACCCCTAAGAGGATCGGTGAGGATATGGCGCTAACAACCCCCCTTTAACACTTTACACATTATGGGTAAACTACCCCCCTAGCTAGGCGACCATGGCTGCACCTGAACGAGATTACTGGACTTCTCTATTCGAGATCCCAACACCATAAAATCAGACCGATACTCACCATAGTACACCCAACCTTCCAACATTCCGCCCATAAAATCAACACCTTGGCCTTATACCATACCAAATCCTCAACCGATATGTTCCCCCTTACATGCATACTGGGTTGCCTTTAGCAAAATACTTGGTGCACACACATTTCATTATCGATTATATATTACATCCATTTACATTAAAATAAACTTCACAAGCATTCTATAATTGCTTCTACACAAAGTAATTCTCCCTTTCCGAACAAAAAATTTTTTTCTGATATTATTTCAAATGAAATTCAATTAATTAAATTTTATTCCACTAGTAAAAACAATCTAGGTCTATGATCAAAACTCACTTCCACGTTAGTCTACTTTATTTCTTTCCATTCCTTAATTCATTGCAAATTTTAAAATTTTCCAAAATTGTCCAAAATCTTTCAAATACATTTACTTTATTCTTCTGACATTACTCACACTTATAATAAACAAATAAATGATATAATATAATAAACAATACAATAACAAACAAATTTATTATAATAAATTTATAATAAACAACCTATTTCTACCGTAAATTCAAAAATAGCTACACTTGATTACAAAGATAACATAAGAAATACATCATGAATCAGCTGACCTCTCTTCCACTGATAGTGAACCTCAAAATTTAACATAAACTTCTTTATTGCAACGATTTTTTTTCAAGAAAATCTAATTTCCAAAAAGAATTATCTTGTTATTAAAATTTATTATTCCATTCTTTACTCATAAAAAAAACTACAAATCAATTATGAGGCATATATGACATATCTAACCCCAATCATCGCTGATCTCTCTGGGTCAGGTGAATGACCTTACCCTATATACACCATACAAAACTATAACAGGAAAAAATACACAACATATGTTCATAACTCTTACACTCTAACATAATAAAAATAATGGGACAATAAAACATAATTCTTCTACACTTGAATTAGTCTTTATACAGAGTATAAAGATATAGACATAATATAAAGACAATAGTATCTACCTAAAATATATTTTACAATACAAACATAATTAGTTTCACTATAAATTTATTTACAAATTTTTATCATTATCTTTCTGTTTACCACACTTCATTTTCTAAGTTAGCAAGGTCATCACCATAAATTAAAATATTTAAAATGTTCATTTATTGAGTTTATATTCAGCCTCCATCATCATGTATGAGTCTTACTTTTATATAATAATTATCGTCCTTACTCACACTCAATTCATTATTATTATTTATATAATAGTTCTCTAATATTTCAAATTGTTCCGTAAAACCCACATAATAATTTACTGGATTATCCCACATTATTATCAAATCATAAAACCTGTCTACATCATTGATTTTGGTCTTGTCACCGTCTGTATTATTACCTATCACCCTTGAGTATTTTAATCTCTCAATTTCAAAATCATTTACTACTAATACTCCGCGTCTAAGCACAGGTAAGCATTCAATATAATTATCAATGTTATTATTATTTATTTCTGCACTATCTTCATAACAAGGTAAGTCAACAATATTACTAACTCTCTCTCTCTTTATTTTCTCTAGTAGCTCTTCATAACTTCTAACAACATCAAATAATATTATCTCTCTTTCTCTAAATGTGAACAATTCTACCACTCTCTCACAAAACCACTCATCCTGACACCATCTCACTTTGTTTCTATCACTCCACACAAAAGGAAACATAACATTATCATAACCCATCCTGATTCTTTCAGGGAACTCATGATACATAAAAAGGGACCTACTTCGAGACACCTTGTCTCTCACATAATTACTGGAGAAAACTCTGTCCTCATAACTAATTTATTGGAGTTTTTTCTCCATTTAAATCACGGGAAAAATTTGCCCTTTGTAAACCCAACCTCTCTTTAACCACTATCTTATTACTGCTCTCTCTTTCCACTAAAACTGCATCTCCACTATTATCGTTCACTTTACTTTCTAACACATTTTTAATTATCTCGTTATCATTTGTTAACTCATTACTATAATTATCGTGATTACTCACATTGTTATCAATCATTTCTTCATTAGTTACATTCCCACTACACTTACCGGTATTTCTTGTAACATTGTCATCATCTTTTATTCGTTTTATAGCTATCTGGAAACGTTCATCAATACGTTTACATAATTCATTACGCATAGAATCAAACTTTACACTTATGTTCTGCTCAAATTTAATATTATGTTCTTTAAGTTCTTTAAAATTGATATCATTTTTAATATTCTGTTGTTCACATTTTATTTTCTGTTCTTTAATGTCATTACTTAAAATCTAAAATTTTTATTAAAACGTTGCATCAAAACGTTTATTTATTTTATCGAATTTTTCATCACTACTATCAAAACGTTTATTTAATACATAGAAACCACTATTTTTTACCATGTTTGCAGACATAGTTTGTATCAGGTTGAATATATCATTCATTGACAACTCTTTTTCTTTTTTTTTTGTCACTACAGGAGTAGATTGTGCTTCTGCATTATTGATTATAATTGACCCGGTTAGGTCAGTGTTAGTTACTGATTGAACGCTCAAATCAGCTGTTGGCGTTGACTGACTTAATTCGCCCACACTTGGTGACGGGTCCATTGACCCAAGGCCACGCTCACTCATAACTGAATCTATCAAATTGTTCTCTTTTTCGTTGTCAGACATTTTATACTGTTCTATTAAATACTTATTAAATTTTACTTGTACTCTAACATGCACAATTTCTCAACACCTCGTAATTTCATTTTGCGTATGTTACGTAAATTTTACGTAAGTTATTTTCGGCTTCTGCCAACCTTATTCCATTCTCTGTGCTTTAAAATAGGCCAATTTGGAATTAATATTTTATTTATTCCAAATCCTGGTCATGCGGTACCATTCTCGTGTTTCCTGTCGCTTTAATTAATTACAAAATGATCTTAAACTCCCACTTACCTTCTATTTGTCACTCTCTGGCCAGATCGTCTAGTGGTGTAACCCTATTTCGTATAGCGAATTTACCAGCACAGAAAATGAATTTAGGTACTTGAAATGATTATTCTAACACACATATATATCAAGTGAAATAATGTAATGGATTTATTCTTTTTAATACATTTCTTTATATTCTCTCTTTTCAAATTTCTACTCTTTATCTTTTCTTTGAACAAATACTGATGCTAATGTTACATCGGAAATTTAATATAGCTTTCCTACTCTAGTTAGCTTAAATGTTTCTTTCTTATATCTATAGATAAGACAGCCCAGTATCTGCACATTCTCTCATTCACACCCATACTGGTTTAATTTAGCGCTTTTTTTTAAATTTAAATTCTCATAATTAAATTGTGTAATATACGGTTACGTGGTATCGGCGTCCCTGCAAGTCACTTGTTGATCTCGAGAAATTTTGTTCGCTTTTGCCCGAATGTTTCCCACTGTTAATTTTGAGTACTTTAATTCGTTTTAGTCACTGTTAACTGAACTCATACTCTTGGTATAACTCCGTGTTTTGTTATTCGTTCACATTATAAAATTTTGAAGATATTAAACTAAAGTTTAGGCTCATGCCTATGTGTTCACCCGGCCGGGGAAAGGTTTCTTAGTCGACTCATTTTTAACTATTTTCCCATTTTAATAATAGATAAAACTTTGCCCGGCCGGCGACGCACACCACTAATCGCGTCCACTGCCTTCAGATGTTAATAGTCGACTCCCCTTGTTTTCCGCGCGCCGGGCCAGAAAGAATGTACCAGTTCGTGCCGTTAGCGTGAGAAACTTGGCCGACTGTGTGCGCGGTTGAAAGCGCGGACGCGCCCTCCACATACCAATGCCAATACACACCCGTCTAGACGCTACAGTCTCTTCACCGTAATTTCTTAGTTGCAAATAATATTGAAACGATTTAACTTCCAAAGCCCTATAGGTCTGTACCGTTACAATACCCCCCCCCAATGATAGATCTTCTGCCGAAACAGAAGAACTCTCATTGCTAAACCCCTAAGAGGATCGGTGAGGATATGGCGCTAACAACCCCCCTTTAACACTTTACACATTATGGGTAAACTACCCCCCTAGCTAGGCGACCATGGCTGCACCTGAACGAGATTACTGGACTTCTCTATTCGAGATCCCAACACCATAAAATCAGACCGATACTCACCATAGTACACCCAACCTTCCAACATTCCGCCCATAAAATCAACACCTTGGCCTTATACCATACCAAATCCTCAACCGATATGTTCCCCCTTACATGCATACTGGGTTGCCTTTAGCAAAATACTTGGTGCACACACATTTCATTATCGATTATATATTACATCCATTTACATTAAAATAAACTTCACAAGCATTCTATAATTGCTTCTACACAAAGTAATTCTCCCTTTCCGAACAAAAAAATTTTTTCTGATATTATTTCAAATGAAATTCAATTAATTAAATTTTATTCCACTAGTAAAAACAATCTAGGTCTATGATCAAAACTCACTTCCACGTTAGTCTACTTTATTTCTTTCCATTCCTTAATTCATTGCAAATTTTAAAATTTTCCAAAATTGTCCAAAATCTTTCAAATACATTTACTTTATTCTTCTGACATTACTCACACTTATAATAAACAAATAAATGATATAATATAATAAACAATACAATAACAAACAAATTTATTATAATAAATTTATAATAAACAACCTATTTCTACCGTAAATTCAAAAATAGCTACACTTGATTACAAAGATAACATAAGAAATACATCATGAATCAGCTGACCTCTCTTCCACTGATAGTGAACCTCAAAATTTAACATAAACTTCTTTATTGCAACGATTTTTTTTCAAGAAAATCTAATTTCCAAAAAGAATTATCTTGTTATTAAAATTTATTATTCCATTCTTTACTCATAAAAAAAACTACAAATCAATTATGAGGCATATATGACATATCTAACCCCAATCATCGCTGATCTCTCTGGGTCAGGTGAATGACCTTACCCTATATACACCATACAAAACTATAACAGGAAAAAATACACAACATATGTTCATAACTCTTACACTCTAACATAATAAAAATAATGGGACAATAAAACATAATTCTTCTACACTTGAATTAGTCTTTATACAGAGTATAAAGATATAGACATAATATAAAGACAATAGTATCTACCTAAAATATATTTTACAATACAAACATAATTAGTTTCACTATAAATTTATTTACAAATTTTTATCATTATCTTTCTGTTTACCACACTTCATTTTCTAAGTTAGCAAGGTCATCACCATAAATTAAAATATTTAAAATGTTCATTTATTGAGTTTATATTCAGCCTCCATCATCATGTATGAGTCTTACTTTTATATAATAATTATCGTCCTTACTCACACTCAATTCATTATTATTATTTATATAATAGTTCTCTAATATTTCAAATTGTTCCGTAAAACCCACATAATAATTTACTGGATTATCCCACATTATTATCAAATCATAAAACCTGTCTACATCATTGATTTTGGTCTTGTCACCGTCTGTATTATTACCTATCACCCTTGAGTATTTTAATCTCTCAATTTCAAAATCATTTACTACTAATACTCCGCGTCTAAGCACAGGTAAGCATTCAATATAATTATCAATGTTATTATTATTTATTTCTGCACTATCTTCATAACAAGGTAAGTCAACAATATTACTAACTCTCTCTCTCTTTATTTTCTCTAGTAGCTCTTCATAACTTCTAACAACATCAAATAATATTATCTCTCTTTCTCTAAATGTGAACAATTCTACCACTCTCTCACAAAACCACTCATCCTGACACCATCTCACTTTGTTTCTATCACTCCACACAAAAGGAAACATAACATTATCATAACCCATCCTGATTCTTTCAGGGAACTCATGATACATAAAAAGGGACCTACTTCGAGACACCTTGTCTCTCACATAATTACTGGAGAAAACTCTGTCCTCATAACTAATTTATTGGAGTTTTTTCTCCATTTAAATCACGGGAAAAATTTGCCCTTTGTAAACCCAACCTCTCTTTAACCACTATCTTATTACTGCTCTCTCTTTCCACTAAAACTGCATCTCCACTATTATCGTTCACTTTACTTTCTAACACATTTTTAATTATCTCGTTATCATTTGTTAACTCATTACTATAATTATCGTGATTACTCACATTGTTATCAATCATTTCTTCATTAGTTACATTCCCACTACACTTACCGGTATTTCTTGTAACATTGTCATCATCTTTTATTCGTTTTATAGCTATCTGGAAACGTTCATCAATACGTTTACATAATTCATTACGCATAGAATCAAACTTTACACTTATGTTCTGCTCAAATTTAATATTATGTTCTTTAAGTTCTTTAAAATTGATATCATTTTTAATATTCTGTTGTTCACATTTTATTTTCTGTTCTTTAATGTCATTACTTAAAATCTAAAATTTTTATTAAAACGTTGCATCAAAACGTTTATTTATTTTATCGAATTTTTCATCACTACTATCAAAACGTTTATTTAATACATAGAAACCACTATTTTTTACCATGTTTGCAGACATAGTTTGTATCAGGTTGAATATATCATTCATTGACAACTCTTTTTCTTTTTTTTTTGTCACTACAGGAGTAGATTGTGCTTCTGCATTATTGATTATAATTGACCCGGTTAGGTCAGTGTTAGTTACTGATTGAACGCTCAAATCAGCTGTTGGCGTTGACTGACTTAATTCGCCCACACTTGGTGACGGGTCCATTGACCCAAGGCCACGCTCACTCATAACTGAATCTATCAAATTGTTCTCTTTTTCGTTGTCAGACATTTTATACTGTTCTATTAAATACTTATTAAATTTTACTTGTACTCTAACATGCACAATTTCTCAACACCTCGTAATTTCATTTTGCGTATGTTACGTAAATTTTACGTAAGTTATTTTCGGCTTCTGCCAACCTTATTCCATTCTCTGTGCTTTAAAATAGGCCAATTTGGAATTAATATTTTATTTATTCCAAATCCTGGTCATGCGGTACCATTCTCGTGTTTCCTGTCGCTTTAATTAATTACAAAATGATCTTAAACTCCCACTTACCTTCTATTTGTCACTCTCTGGCCAGATCGTCTAGTGGTGTAACCCTATTTCGTATAGCGAATTTACCAGCACAGAAAATGAATTTAGGTACTTGAAATGATTATTCTAACACACATATATATCAAGTGAAATAATGTAATGGATTTATTCTTTTTAATACATTTCTTTATATTCTCTCTTTTCAAATTTCTACTCTTTATCTTTTCTTTGAACAAATACTGATGCTAATGTTACATCGGAAATTTAATATAGCTTTCCTACTCTAGTTAGCTTAAATGTTTCTTTCTTATATCTATAGATAAGACAGCCCAGTATCTGCACATTCTCTCATTCACACCCATACTGGTTTAATTTAGCGCTTTTTTTTAAATTTAAATTCTCATAATTAAATTGTGTAATATACGGTTACGTGGTATCGGCGTCCCTGCAAGTCACTTGTTGATCTCGAGAAATTTTGTTCGCTTTTGCCCGAATGTTTCCCACTGTTAATTTTGAGTACTTTAATTCGTTTTAGTCACTGTTAACTGAACTCATACTCTTGGTATAACTCCGTGTTTTGTTATTCGTTCACATTATAAAATTTTGAAGATATTAAACTAAAGTTTAGGCTCATGCCTATGTGTTCACCCGGCCGGGGAAAGGTTTCTTAGTCGACTCATTTTTAACTATTTTCCCATTTTAATAATAGATAAAACTTTGCCCGGCCGGCGACGCACACCACTAATCGCGTCCACTGCCTTCAGATGTTAATAGTCGACTCCCCTTGTTTTCCGCGCGCCGGGCCAGAAAGAATGTACCAGTTCGTGCCGTTAGCGTGAGAAACTTGGCCGACTGTGTGCGCGGTTGAAAGCGCGGACGCGCCCTCCACATACCAATGCCAATACACACCCGTCTCGACGCTGCAGTCTCTTCACCGTAATTTCTTAGTTGCAAATAATATTGAAACGATTTAACTTCCAAAGCCCTATAGGTCTGTACCGTTACAATACCCCCCCCCCCCAATGATAGATCTTCTGCCGAAACAGAAGAACTCTCATTGCTAAACCCCTAAGAGGATCGGTGAGGATATGGCGCTAACAACCCCCCTTTAACACTTTACACATTATGGGTAAACTACCCCCCTAGCTAGGCGACCATGGCTGCACCTGAACGAGATTACTGGACTTCTCTATTCGAGATCCCAACACCATAAAATCAGACCGATACTCACCATAGTACACCCAACCTTCCAACATTCCGCCCATAAAATCAACACCTTGGCCTTATACCATACCAAATCCTCAACCGATATGTTCCCCCTTACATGCATACTGGGTTGCCTTTAGCAAAATACTTGGTGCACACACATTTCATTATCGATTATATATTACATCCATTTACATTAAAATAAACTTCACAAGCATTCTATAATTGCTTCTACACAAAGTAATTCTCCCTTTCCGAACAACAAAATTTTTTCTGATATTATTTCAAATGAAATTCAATTAATTAAATTTTATTCCACTAGTAAAAACAATCTAGGTCTATGATCAAAACTCACTTCCACGTTAGTCTACTTTATTTCTTTCCATTCCTTAATTCATTGCAAATTTTAAAATTTTCCAAAATTGTCCAAAATCTTTCAAATACATTTACTTTATTCTTCTGACATTACTCACACTTATAATAAACAAATAAATGATATAATGTAATAAACAATACAATAACAAACAAATTTATTATAATAAATTTATAATAAACAACCTATTTCTACCGTAAATTCAAAAATAGCTACACTTGATTACAAAGATAACATAAGAAATACATCATGAATCAGCTGACCTCTCTTCCACTGATAGTGAACCTCAAAATTTAACATAAACTTCTTTATTGCAACGATTTTTTTTTTCAAGAAAATCTAATTTCCAAAAAGAATTATCTTGTTATTAAAATTTATTATTCCATTCTTTACTCATAAAAAAACTACAAATCAATTATGAGGCATATATGACATATCTAACCCCAATCATCGCTGATCTCTCTGGGTCAGGTGAATGACCTTACCCTATATACACCATACAAAACTATAACAGGAAAAAATACACAACATATGTTCATAACTCTTACACTCTAACATAATAAAAATAATGGGACAATAAAACATAATTCTTCTACACTTGAATTAGTCTTTATACAGAGTATAAAGATATAGACATAATATAAAGACAATAGTATCTACCTAAAATATATTTTACAATACAAACATAATTAGCTTCACTATAAATTTATTTACAAATTTTTATCATTATCTTTCTGTTTACCACACTTCATTTTCTAAGTTAGCAAGGTCATCACCATAAATTAAAATATTTAAAATGTTCATTTATTGAGTTTATATTCAGCCTCCATCATCATGTATGAGTCTTACTTTTATATAATAATTATCGTTCTTACTCACACTCAATTCATTATTATTATTTATATAATAGTTCTCTAATATTTCAAATTGTTCCGTAAAACCCACATAATAATTTACTGGATTATCCCACATTATTATCAAATCATAAAACCTGTCTACATCATTGATTTTGGTCTTGTCACCGTCTGTATTATTACCTATCACCCTTGAGTATTTTAATCTCTCAATTTCAAAATCATTTACTACTAATACTCCGCGTCTAAGCACAGGTAAGCATTCAATATAATTATCAATGTTATTATTATTTATTTCTGCACTATCTTCATAACAAGGTAAGTCAACAATATTACTAACTCTCTCTCTCTTTATTTTCTCTAGTAGCTCTTCATAACTTCTAATAACATCAAATAATATTATCTCTCTTTCTCTAAATGTGAACAATTCTACCACTCTCTCACAAAACCACTCATCCTGACACCATCTCACTTTGTTTCTATCACTCCACACAAAAGGAAACATAACATTATCATAACCCATCCTGATTCTTTCAGGGAACTCATGATACATAAAAGGGGACCTACTTCGAGACACCTTGTCTCTCACATAATTACTGGAGAAAACTCTGTCCTCATAACTCATTATTGGAGTTTTTTCTCCATTTAAATCACGGGAAAAATTTGCCCTTTGTAAACCCAACCTCTCTTTAACCACTATCTTATTACTGCTCTCTCTTTCCACTAAAACTGCATCTCCACTATTATCGTTCACTTTACTTTCTAACACATTTTTAATTATCTCGTTATCATTTGTTAACTCATTACTATAATTATCGTGATTACTCACATTGTTATCAATCATTTCTTCATTAGTTACATTCCCACTACACTTACCGGTATTTCTTGTAACATTGTCATCATCTTTTATTCGTTTTATAGCTATCTGGAAACGTTCATCAATACGTTTACATAATTCATTACTCATAGAATCAAACTTTACACTTATGTTCTGCTCAAATTTAATATTATGTTCTTTAAGTTCTTTAAAATTGATATCATTTTTAATATTCTGTTGTTCACATTTTATTTTCTGTTCTTTAATGTCATTACTTAAAATCTAAAATTTTTATTAAAACGTTGCATCAAAACGTTTATTTATTTTATCGAATTTTTCATCACTACTATCAAAACGTTTATTTAATACATAGAAATCACTATTTTTTACCATGTTTGCAGACATAGTTTGTATCAGGTTGAATATATCATTCATTGACAACTCTTTTTCTTTTTTTTTTTGTCACTACAGGAGTAGATTGTGCTTCTGCATTATTGATTATAATTGACCCGGTTAGGTCAGTGTTAGTTACTGATTGAACGCTCAAATCAGCTGTTGGCGTTGACTGACTTAATTCGCCCACACTTGGTGACGGGTCCATTGACCCAAGGCCACGCTCACTCATAACTGAATCTATCAAATTGTTCTCTTTTTCGTTGTCAGACATTTTATACTGTTCTATTAAATACTTATTAAATTTTACTTGTACTCTAACATGCACAATTTCTCAACACCTCGTAATTTCATTTTGCGTATGTTACGTAAATTTTACGTAAGTTATTTTCGGCTTCTGCCAACCTTATTCCATTCTCTGTGCTTTAAAATAGGCCAATTTGGAATAAATACATTATTTATTCCAAATCCTGGTCATGCGGTACCATTCTCGTGTTTCCTGTCGCTTTAATTAATTACAAAATGATCTTAAACTCCCACTTACCTTCTATTTGTCACTCTCTGGCCAGATCGTCTAGTGGTGTAACCCTATTTCGTATAGCGAATTTACCAGCACAGAAAATGAATTTAGGTACTTGAAATGATTATTCTAACACACATATATATCAAGTGAAATAATGTAATGGATTTATTCTTTTTAATACATTTCTTTATATTCTCTCTTTTCAAATTTCTACTCTTTATCTTTTCTTTGAACAAATACTGCTGCTAATGTTACATCGGAAATTTAATATAGCTTTCCTACTCTAGTTAGCTTAAATATTTCTTTCTTATATCTATAGATAAGACAGCCCAGTATCTGCACATTCTCTCATTCACACCCATACTGGTTTAATTTAGCGCTTTTTTTAAATTTAAATTCTCATAATTAAATTGTGTAATATACGGTTACGTGGTATCGGCATCCCTGCAAGTCACTTGTTGATCTCGAGAAATTTTGTTCACTTTTGTCCGAATGTTTCCAACTGTTAATTTTGAGTACTTTAATTCGTTTTAGTCACTGTTAACTGAACTCATACTCTTGGTATAACTCCGTGTTTTGTTATTCGTTCACATTATAAAATTTTGAAGATATTAAACTAAAGTTTAGGCTCATGCCTATGTGTTCACCCGGCCGGGGAAAGGTTTCTTAGTCGACTCTCTTTTAACTATTTTCCCATTTTTAATAATAGATAAAACTTTGCCCGGCCGGCGACGCACACCACTAATCGCGTCCACTGCCTTCAGATGTTAATAGTCGACTCCCCTTGTTTTCCGCGCGCCGGGCCGTAAAGAATGTACCAGTTCATGCCGTTAGCGTGTGAAACTTGGCCGACTGTGTGCGCGGTTGAAAGCGCGGGCGCGCTTTCCACATACCAATGCCAATACACACCCGTCTCGACGCTACAGTCTCTTCACCGTAATTTCTTAGTTGCAAACATTATTGAAATGATTTAATTTCCAAAGCCCTATAGGTCTGTACCGTTACAAAACAGAGATACATTGAACACACAAAGGCACTCCACTCCACTACAGAATCATCCTTTGCAAACCACCTCATTGAAGCAAACCACACATACAAAAACATCGACAATAACATGAACATTCTACACGTTCACTGTTACAACACAAATAATCCACCCCAATACCAGGGAAAAAACGATGAATACACTATACAAAATATTTGTTTTGATTGTTCATCTCTTCTTTCACAGCACTATCACTTTACTAAAAATGAACTTTATCTTGTGAAAAACTTACTTTTTCACAAGATAAAGTTCATTTTTAGTAAACTATACAAAATTTTTAACTAATGAATATAAAATGACAATGACGCGACAAACGACGACATGACTAACCCAAGTGATTGACCAAGTAAAAGGAAACCAAAGGAGAAGGGGATAACCGAAACCAAATAAGAAAGTGATTGACTCAATACAACCAAATAAAATAAAATCAAAGAGAAAGTGGAAAACCAAGATATAAATGAAATAGAATAGAAAAGGGAGAAATAATACACTCAAATATGATAATGGAAACGAAACCAATAACTAACAAATGTAAAAGATAATTATTATTATCGATTAAATGATAAATGTAAATGATATTTAATAAAACCCAGTAAAGTAATGAGAAAAAACGAAAAGTACACTAACCAAAGAATTAGAGTTTAAATGTAATAAAGAACTCTATAAAAACATGAACTTAATAATCATGTAAATAACATTTGTAAAGGGAAAGATAGTGAAATAGTGAGAAAGTAAACATAACTAAGTGACAAAGAGAAAGTAATGCTAGGGATTACCTACTAATAACACTTAAAATAAAATTTAAGAAATGCAAAAGTGATAGTGTAAAACCCCAAAATAATGAGAAACCCTATTGATAGGTAGAAACACTTAATAAATCAGTGATAAACGCTAAATGGTTTAATGGTGAACATTATTAGTAAATAAGAATTTGGTTAATAATAATATTAGGTATAAACACTTAATAATCTGTGATGAACACTGAAGATTAATGGTGAACATTATTATTTAAAAAGAATCTTGTTATTAATAACATTAAGTTTAATTGTAAGAGAGGGATACAATAGTATTCAAAAGGGGGAATCCCATGGAGGGTAAACAGTTAGTGTTACCATGGATAGAGAGTATGTAACTGTATTTATTTACTGCAAATCTATAATATCTTACTCTTACCTTTCGGATTGGGGTCCAAAGTCTTTCAGACGAAAACAGCTGCAGACAGGGTTACTTAGGTTGGCATTACGAAATATAATAACACAGTTTATTCTGGCTAAAATAACTAATTTGGATTTTATTTAATGAAATTATACAAAGTTTTACAGCTATGCAATAACGTATCAAATGCTATCCTGGTTGATTACTACATTGATCAAAAGTTTCTTTAGTTTCCTGTTATATGGAAATCACATATAAAGTATCGATATATCTAAATGAGAAAAACAATTCTTACAATTACTATATTTTTATGACTACAACAAGGTTTTAAAATGTTTAGTACCCAGTACTTTGTCTCACGCACTCATTCATACTTTTTACATTTTTAGCTTTTAACCCCGTTCTTAGAGCTCTGTGTTTATTTTTATTTCATGGATTTATAAAATTGATTTTGTAGTGTTGTGAAGGGTACTTAACCAATCCACGGCGTTTTTAACAGTTTCATCACCGTCACGGGTTACTCACGGTATCACTCATCACTCCGAACTGTCATTTATGAATATTTTTGCTGTCACAGTACACTCCGACTTCTTTAGTTTAACATATTTGAGTTTAGTTTTAAATTACACTTTTGATAACATTTTGTCGGCCGACTTTATGTTGCTCGAGCACTTAGTAGATGACCGCGCGGTCAGAGTTACAGTTGAACTGGCGTTAGTTCGCTAAATTGCACACAGTGTTTTTTGGTCACGTGATCGTGCATATGTGCTCCCATTGGTGCTATTGAAAGAGCGCCTTAGCGTAGGCGGAAAGTTTAGCAATGTTTTTGCCGCCTGATGCAATCTAGAGTTACATTACTTTCTTCCGTGATTCATGGCTGATGCGAAGTTAGGCATTATTTCACAATCGGTCTACGTTGCTTGAGTGTGGAGACAAAACATAGGCGTTTGGTTTTGTAATAAACACAGCCAATTTGGTTGACTAACTCGGGGTTCTACAAGGGTGAACAATGACTGCATAGAAAATATGATTTTCTAAAATGTTATCTTGACCCTACAATTTCGTACCATTACAATACCCCCCAATAAGAGGTTGAAAGCCGAAGTGTTCAAACTCTTATTGCCTAAACCCTAAGAGGATCAGTGAGGATATGGCGCCGCAACCCCCCTGAATACTCTACTAAAATCATGGGTTCTTACCCGCCTAGTCTGGCGACTGCGGCAGCACCCATCCGATCTTACGGGACTTCTCTACTCGAGATCCCACCACCATAAGCTCGGACCGATACCCACCACAGTATCACCTGACTCTAGAACATTCAATTAAAATTTAATAAACGGCCTTCCATCACTCCATATCCCACGACTGATTTGTTTCCTCTTGGCCATACAGGCTCATTCTTTGCAAAGTACTGGTTCTGTTATTTGCAAAGTACTGGCTTTAGTTTAAAATAATAATATAATCTTACAGTCTACTTGCAGTTCAATCATGTAAACAAAATAATATTCCCCGTATAATATTACCCATCCAAAATAACACCTTAATTATACAAAATGACATTAAATCCATTTATACTTAGCTACTATAAGAATTTTTTTTTTTCTTTACTACCCCCCTTTTAATCCCTTAACCCCTGATATCCGTTACATTCTACTGTGTTCAGCACTAGACTTCTTGGCCCTCGCAGACCTCAATCTAGCCGTAATCACATCTCCCTCGTGACCTGTAACTGGGTCACCGCCCATCCACACTCACTATTACCCCCCCTAGACTGTAGCGTCTAGTTGCTTTCACAAGGACTGATGCGGAAGGGGTGGACATTTTTTTCTTTTATTCCACCCCCATCCTTGCTTCGGCGTTACAATAAAATTCGGTATTATACATACTAGTTTCTATTTATACACCCCTAATGGACTACCACCCCTATCTGGGTGAAAATAGCCCTGTTCCAAAATTAGGTAGATTCCCCAAAAAATAACCCCCCTACTAAATTTAACAAACCACCAGGTTAACAAAATAAAACAAACCACAAGCCGGTTATATCAAGTAAAATTTATGATTTGCCACAATTAACTACTTTCACGGTCATGGTCCGGTGAGGTCATGACCGCACTTAGGTGGGGAATCTACAGTTAAACATAAAATGTAGATTGACATTAATAAAATTTATATGAACAGTAATATACACATCTTAGGTTCCCACACATTATCTTAGCCTGAACATTTTTATTATATCCGTACAAAATTTCCTTCAGTTTTCAATTTTAAATGCATATTTTAAACATTATTTACATCAATTAGCATTTACTTTATAATTCCAATTTGAATTCGAATGAAAATAAAGTTAAGTTCATTATCACAAGTTCATTATTAAAATCATCTTTTCAATTAATTTAATTACCAAATTGATTTAATTTTATTTAATTTCTCAAACTCTAAGTTACAGGAATTCCCTCATTATTATTTTGTCTGTAAGGATTTAATTTCAATTCTTTTATGTCACAATAAGATTTACTCAAGATACTGATTCATCAAGCTACAACAATTATCAGCTTCCACACCTGGCTATACACATTAGTCAAAACATACAGCACACCTGTTTACATTAACAATGGTCTGCAAGACTTGTTATAAACACTGTGTCTCAACACTCACATAGTCTAAACATTCTGGTTACATCATATACTGACAGATATACTTCCTTCGAATTTTTGGTTTCTGTAAATCTTTTAATGTTAACATATTTATCAATTACTACCAACTCAGATCAAAGTTACTTTTGCTTCATTAATAAAATTAGCCCTTTTAAATTATTTGTCTAACAAAAAAATGCTTTAATAATCTCCCCTCAAAACAGTTTAACTTTGATTACAGTTATATGCAGTTAATGTATAAAATATATAAAATTACAGTTTCAATTTGAATCAAAATGAAGTTAAACACATCACTAACATTTACAATATTAAGTTACTCCAGGGACAGCTCCAATTCAATTTAATCTCTTCATACATTCAAAACAATTTCAATTACTTTATTACATTTTTCAAAATGATTCTACATGGTTTAATGTTTAATTTTTCCTTAGTATTTCAATAAATTTTACAAACATTACATCATTAGTATCAAGTCTCTCTTTAAATTCCTCAACAATCACATTCTATATACCATTTATCTCTACTCCTAACCTAACATAGCAGGTACCACAAAATAATAATTAAACCTTTTGGTTACATAGCTTTTACTGTAAAATGTTTTCACAAATTATTTTTTCTCCAGCTACCCGTGAATAGGTTATGCTTTATGTGTACAGAATTATAGTGTACAGGGATGCGATTGAAGACGAACAGAACCCCACTTCAATGGAAGTGAACAAAAACCCCGCTGTCAACCATAAGTTCCTTGCTTATCTCCTTTCCCCCAAAATAATAAACACACCACAACCACTAATCTACCGCCCCATCTCTATACACCACAATTCTATTAAACTATACAAACTTTTATTATTTAGTTTGTCTACTCAGCCACAAAACTTCTCCACTACCTACCTAATTAAGGGATGAGTTTACAATTCGTAAATAACACCAGTTTATTAATTTTGAGGATTACCCTAATGTATTGTTTAGAATTAAAGCAATCAAATGGTTCGAAAAAGTGTGCCAATTTGTGTAACTATTATTATGTTTTCTCTAAGGGGGGGGGTTAAGGAAATCGGGAAGATAAAAGGGTAAGGATCATTAAAAGGTCAAGAACTAGGACTAAAGGTAAGGACAAAGCTTCCTCCGGGAATAAGAGTAAATGGAGAAAACCAAGGCTCGCGTGGGCAGGGGCGCGTCCCTGAAATAGACGAACCCCACTGGGACAAGTGGGGAACATCTATCCGCTACCACTTACTATTTTATATTAAATTCATAATTTTATAGTTTATTTAGTTTATATTCAATTACAAAATTTAATGTATTATTTTTATTTATTATTATTTCATTTTGACCAATACTTTTTTAAATTGGTGGGTACCCACTATTTCCCCAGTCATTTGATTTCGTAGAACATAGGCATTATCCATTTTGATTTCAACTACTTCATACGGTCCTTCATACAACAAAAAGAATTTTTTAATCTCTTTATCTTGTGCACTTGATAAATCGTGTCTTCTTACTAATACCAGCTGACCTATCTCATACTTAATCCACTTACCTTTGGCATCATGAAGTCGTTTTCTTCTTTCTCCCTTCGTTAATAAGTTTTCATTTGCGAGTTGAAGTTTTACTTCCAGATCTCGTGGGTTGCTCTCCGGTGGAAAATTGAACAGCTGTTCCAGGATCCTAGGTGGACGTTTTCCCTTGACTAGCTCGTATGGTGTGAACCCCGTTGATTCATGAGTTGTACAGTTTAACCATTCTTCAATTTTTCCCACATAGGCTGGCCACTCACTATGTTTAGCATGGCAATATGCCCGGAAAATTCTCCCTAATTCTCGCATAACTCTTTCGGCTTGGTTCGACTGAGGATGATATACCCTATATCATATACCGATATATCGTGGATGATATATCGTGTGTTTAGGTATAATACCTTCCCAGCCCAAAGTTTGTCGCCATATTCCGCTAATAAATTGAGGTCCGTGGTCAGATAATATTATTTTCGGTTTTCCGGTTTTAATCATATAATCTTTCGTTATTTTCTCACTTAGTACTTTACTAGTGGCCCGCTTTACACTGTATAATCTTACAAATTTCGTGAATGTATCTAATACCACAAAAATATACATTACGCCTCCCCTTCCCTTTGGTAGAGGGCCAAACAAATCTACCGCAACTAAATCAAAAGGCTTTTCTACTTTAATACACCTCATCTCTCCCTCTAAACGGTAATTAACTACTTTTGACTTTTGGCATAAATCGCACCCTCGGAGTAAAGTTCTAACCCTCCGTTCCATATTCTTAAATAAACATGATTCTTTTAATACATTTACACATTTCCTAGCACCGAAATGCCCATACCGAAAATGACAGTCCCATATTATCTTATCTACCAACCCTTCCGGTATAACTAACCTCCAATCACGCTCTCCCCCCTCTACTTTCTTAAACAAACTCCCTTGATAGATTTGAAAATAACGGCTATACCTTAACTCATCTAAGTCAGACTCTAAGCTAATTATTATTTTGTTCAATTTAAGATCTGTTCTTTGCATACTATTAATATCTCTCAATTCTTCCCCAAATAATCTATCTTCCCTGCTAAGTCTGAAAATTTCTATTTCTTTTAAGTCCCTCCCTGTTCTCGTTCCCTGTGTATCTACCCTAGATATAGTGTCAGGTATTTTGTTTTCTACCCCTTTTATATACTCCCAACTAAAATTGTACTCTTGTAAAGCTAGCACCCACCTGGTTATCCTGCTGTGTGTCAACTTACAGGTGTTTAAAAAAGATAATGCCTTGTGGTCCGTCCGGATGATAGTGAAATTTCCCAGTAGATATGTTCGAAACTTCTTCACCGCAAAAACAATGCTTAATAGTTCCTTCTCCATTGTTGTGTAGTTTCTTTCAGCAGCTAATAAAGTACGACTGGCGAAAGCGATGGTGTGATGCTCCTTTTCGTCGTTCTCCTGGTACAGTTCTGCACCCAATGCGATGTTACTAGCATCGGTCTGTAAATAAAATGTGCGTTCAAAATTAGGGTGATTCATCATGATCATGTTACTAAAGTGGTCCTTTATTTCGATAAACACCTCTCGTTCTCTTTCCCCCCATTTCCATTGTTTGTTCTTTTGTAACACTGCGCTCAACTTGGAAGTTATATGGGCATAGTTTTTCTGAAATTTTCTATAAAAATTACATAGTCCTAAAAAACTTTGTAACTGCTTAATATTTCGAGGTTCTGGGAATTTTAAAATTGATTCTACTTTCTCTGGGTTAGCTTTTATCCCCTCTGGTGTAATTATGAACCCTAAAAAATGTATTTCTTTCTGTAGGAATTTTGACTTCTCCCAATTGACAGTCAACCCCCCTACACGCAGTTTGTCTAATACGTATTCTAAATGTTCCACATGTTCGGAAAATGTTCGTGATGCTATCAATATATCGTCTACATAGATCGTTAAAAAATCTAAATTCTGTGGCTGTAGTATTTCATCTAAACATTTTATAAAGCTGGCTACACTGGTATTCAGCCCAAAAGGTAATCGTTTAAATTGGTAATTCTTTCCATTGAACAGGAATGCTGTGTATTTCCTACTTTCACATGCTAACGGGACTTGCCAGTACCCCGCGGTTAAATCTAAGGAGGTCATATATTTAACTCCACTGAATTTTTGAAAGATTTCATTTATTGCTTCGGGTGACTCCCGGTCCGGGATGATTATTTGATTAATCTTACGGGCGTCTAAACATAGTCTAACGTGGCCATCTTTCTTAATGACTACTACTAACGGGTTAGAATAAGGTGATACTGATCTTTCTATTATGTCACCTTCTAACATTTTATCTAATTCCGCCTGGACCGCCTTTCTTTTTGAATAAGGTACCGGATAGCTTCTTTGTACATAGGGTGCGTGCTCCCTTACTTTTAATTCACACTCATAATCTCTTGCCCTCCCTGGTACATCGGCAAACACTTCTTGAAAACACTCTATTACCTGCCACAACGCTTTACGTTGAGAGCTCCCTACATCACCCCTTTCGTTACAAAATTTCACCGCTCTATTCTCCCAAATTCGTTTATTTATGTTACCCCCTAACTCTCTCTACATACATACGTATTAACTTCCGTTTCTATTTTACTGGCCCGATTCAGTATCATCTTAACTCCCGAAATTCTGACTTTATCTACTACCCGCTCAAAGTTAATCTCAACTGATCTACCTTCATTATTAAGTACTAACAACCGCTTCTGGAAATCAATTACCGCATTATGTTTTATCAAAAAATCACTCCCCAAAATAACCTCCAAATTTAGTCCCCGTACTACTAAAAATGTATTGTCATACTCTGCTCCATTAATTACCATGTTCAAATGTACTTGTTTAGTTACCCGTTTACTCCTAACCCCGGTAATACCTACAATGGTCACCCCTGCTACTGGCAAAATTGGGATATTTTTGTTTGTCTCTTGCAAACTCTCTAATATGTGTTTGGAAATAACAGAAATTTCGCTACCTGTGTCTACTAAGATTTTACTTCCTTACCTTCAATTTGAATTCTTACCTCTGTCAGTCCGGTTTCTGGTCTTGCTGTCTCCAAGTCCTCTTCCTCCATCAGTTCCTTGGACATATCCGTACAGATGACGTTATTTGTATATTCGTTGTTATCTTGGGCCCCGCAGTCATTTGTCGACAATGGTGGGGTCCCTTCACTCACTGTCCTTGTTAGTTTTCCGTCTGGGTGTTTGCACGGTCTGGAGTGTGCCCACCACGACCTCTATTAGAAGTTCCACTGCTTCCCGGTGCTCCTCGGTTGCTGCTCCCTCCTCTCTGTGGTTGACTATTTTGGTTATGTTCAGTATTACTGCATTGGCAACTCCTCTCTTTATGACACCTGTAACAAGTTGTTCTACTACCATAGTTCTCACAATGACACTCTCCACATCGCCAGTCATCACGTCTATAGTTATTATTGTAGCCTCCCCTTGTCCCTCTATATGTGTTTGGTGTCCCACTAGATTGATTATGATTATGATTCTCATTGTTATGTACCCCTGACGGGTTTGAGCGCCTACCAATTTCCCGGTCCCTGATATTTTGGAAAATATCTAATATTTGTTCAAGATCATTTATACCTTCCACTTCCCGCGTCATCAGGTTAATTTGCACCTCCCTTGGTAAATGTTTACTTATATGACGTACAAATGATCTAAACGGTAATGGTGGTTCAAGGTATTTTGCTTCGTTGTACATTTTCATTACGTAAATGGTGACATTATTACCATTAGTCCCAAAATTACCCGACCCCATTATCTTACTTCTAAGTACTTCTTGGTCCTCTTCAGACCAGTATTTACTTCTAAAATCCCCTTCAAAACTTTGGAAATCTAACCAATCTCCCTTATGTACCTCCGCCCAAATTGAGGGGCTTCCCTTAAAACATTTCATAACTTTCAATAATTTCATCTCCCAATTATTGTTACAAAATCTATTAAAGTCTCTTACTCTATTTAGGAATTGCATAGGGTGTACCCCCTCCTATCCCCAGTAAATGACTCTAACTCTATTTCGCTATCTACATTACGGGTGATTACTACTTGCTCATGGACACTGTCTAATGTTTTGTGTATTACCATTTTCAAGTCATCTTTAACATTGATTATTTTTTGTTCCATTAAATTAAACTTGATGTTAGTTACACGTTCAGATTGAATACTGGCATTATTTACCATTTCTACAGCACCTTTTAAGAGCTGTATTTCTGACTTACAACTACTTTCTGTTTCACTGATCTTACTATCAACATTTTCATTAATTTCTAAGATTTTATTCGCAAAACTCAATTGACATTCACTTATTTTGCTGTCGCAATTGCTTTCTATTTCGTTTATTTTGAAATTAACATTAGTTTCATATGTCTTAATGTTATCTCTAACTTCTTCTATTTTCTCTACTGCATAATTAAATTGACACTCATTAGCAACATTACACTTATTTATTTTACTTTCAAAATTATCTTTCATCTCTTGAATTTGCTCATGAACTTGTATTTTGACTGTCTCTGACACTTGTTTGTTTACATTAATGATATGATTATTTAATTGTTCATTTACTGATCCTATCACTTGTTCTTTAATAGTGTTAAAGCATTCATCCATCTCATTTAAACGTTTATTAATATTGTCTTCTAACTTAACACTCTGTTGTTTCATATCATATAAACGCTTATCAAATTTTTGGTCAATATTATTTATATCACCCTTTAGTTCTTGATTCTGTTCTTTTAATTCATTTAGATTACTACTTATATTTTCGGACATTGCTTTCATTAAGTTAAATACTGTATATCGTCCATCGACAACTCTTTGACTCTTGTTGTCGTTGGAGTATATTGTACTGCTACATTTTTGTCAGTGAAGCTGACTTCTTCATTATTAATTTTACTTTCCCTATTCAATTTTGGGGTTATTTGAATCCCCGAATCATCTGTATTATTTATTTCATTTGTAATATCTGGTTTTATTTTATTGTCCTGACTCCCATTTGGAGTCGAGTGGACCTCAATATTATGCACAACAGCCGACTCATCAAAATTGTCAACGTTAACTGTTTCATTGATATCGTCACTATTCCCTGCCATTTTTTATAAGTTTATAAAATGTTACATAAGAATTTCAATCTTATCCAATATTGACTTAACCCTTTTAATATATCACTATGTTTATATAATTTACCAAAACGTCCTCCCTCTCAAATAACCTGTTCTGCAGCTTGGTTAGGTCTGGCGAATGTAAGTTGTAACCTACACTCGAGTCCCTGTTCGGGCGCCAATGTAACTGTATTTATTTACTGCAAATCTGTAATATCTTACTCTTACCTTTCGGATTGGGGTCCAAAGTCTTTCAGACGAAAACAGCTGCAGACAGGGTTACTTAGGTTGGCGTTACGAAATATAATAACACAGTTTATTCTGGCTAAAATAACTAATTTGGATTTTATTTAATGAAATAATATAAAGTTTTACAGCTATGCAATAACGTATCAAATTCTATCCTGGTTGATTACTACATTGATCAAAAGTTTCTTTAGTTTCCTGTTATATGGAAATCACATATAAAGTATCGATATATCTAAATGAGAAAAACAGTTCTTACAATTACTATATTTTTATGACTACAACAAGGTTTTAAAATGTTTAGTACCCAGTACTTTGTCTCACGCACTCATTCATACTTTTTACATTTTTATCTTTTAACCCCGTTCTTAGAGCTCTGTGTTTATTTTTATTTCATGGATTTATAAAATTGATTTTGTAGTGTTGTGAAGGGTACTTAACCAATCCACGGCGTTTTTAACAGTTTCATCACCGTCACGGGTTACTCACGGTATCACTCATCACTCCGAACTGTCATTTATGAATATTTTTGCTGTCACAGTACACTCCGACTTCTTTAGTTTAACATATTTGAGTTTAGTTTTAAATTACACTTTTGGTAACATTTTGTCGGCCGACTTTATGTTGCTCGAGCACTTAGTAGATGACCGCGCGGTCAGAGTTACAGTTGAACTGGCGTTAGTTCGCTAAATTGCACACAGTGTTTTTTGGTCACGTGATCGTGCATATGTGCTCCCATTGGTGCTATTGAAAGAGCGCCTTAGCGTAGGCGGAAAGTTTAGCAATGTTTTTGCCGCCTGATGCAATCTAGAGTTACATTACTTTCTTCCGTGATTCATGGCTGATGCGAAGTTAGGCGTTATTTCACAATCGGTCTACGTTGCTTGAGTGTGGAGACAAAACATAGGCGTTTGGTTTTGTAATAAACACAGCCAATTTGGTTGACTAACTCGGGGTTCTACAAGGGTGAACAATGACTGCATAGAAAATATGATTTTCTAAAATGTTATCTTGACCCTACAATTTCGTACCGTTACAAGTAGAGTTTATATAAGAAAAAATATAGTAAAGAAAATAAGAGCAAAATCAATAAACAACCCATGTTCTAAGGGATAGAATTAAGTAGATTTAAGCAGTGTGATGATGTTCTATCACCTAAAAATGAGTAAGAATGAAACAAATTGTTAACAAACATTGCTTAATAGCTGTTAAAGAATTGTTAGTTTAAATCTATGAATAGGATATGGCTGAAGGAATTCTACAGACCATAGGCCTAGATGTTATGTTTTATGTAATAGAGAATAGTAAGTAATAGCCTAATTATTAACAATGGCAAAATAAATAAATAAAAAGGTAAATTAATACAGATCTAAGAACACTGGAAAATCAGTTAGGAAATAATTAACAAACCATAACGTAGAAACTAATGGGAACATACAATTATTATAAAAACAGATCCAAAACACATCAATAAGTAAACAAATAATTTATAATATCAAAACAAAACATGTATGAGGATAAATTAAAATGTAATTTGTATAAAATAAGTAAATATAGTCAGTTACTACTTAGGCCTATGAAATGCCTAACTGTAAAAAACAAATAACTACAAATTGTAAAAAAATCAACAAGGAAATTAGCAAATCCAAGGCAAATAACTAGTCAAGGATAATTTGTGAATCATATTAAAAGATAAATGTTAGATTAAGGACTTAAAATAAGAAAGAAATGTAATTAACAAATATCAACATAGTTGTCCAAACAATAATACATAAGAGAACCCAACCTTATGGGATGTCAAAATAATCTTTGAAAGGAAATACGAACAGTAGTGATAATATTTAATACATAGGAAGGAAGACGGAAGAATAAAAGCAATAAGAAGATATACAGTGATTTTGAATAAAATTTCAAAAATGATAACAATGGACTTATGTCAAGCTTAGCCAATCAAAGGCAAAGAGTTACCATGACAACGGACCGTTGGTTACAAATTTTCCGTTAAAACCTATTATTCAATAAGTGACGCTCTTCCAGAATAGATGCCAGGCCGTGAATGACCAAAATTTTAATCTAAAATGTATAAAAAGTAATCAAAATTCAAAAAGATGAACATGTAAGAAGCAGACGAAAGACGAGAACATTTAACTGATCCCAAGGACCAATTTAAATAAATTTTAAATGAATAAATTTCTACAACTAACATGAAAAAGATGCCAGAAGTACTTAAGCCCAAGATAATTGAAAATTGACGACTATTGAAGCCCCATTCCATTACAACTGAATGACTGTTCACAACAAGTCTACTGATTTGATAAGTATTATTAAATTACCCGAATTTCTGAAATAAATTCTCTTTAATTTTTTCTCACAGTAATCTGAACTCTCACTATAAACTGAATATTATTTCTTTCAAAGATTAATTAAAAAAATAAAACACTGAAATTTTGTTAACTATTAAAATAACCTGTACGAAAATTACGAACTTTGGAAACACACTTTACCACACTACATGAACAAATTATAATTACACATTATATTATTTAAGTACAAATAATGTAAGGTAGTGTAATTTATTGTAATCATTATTAATATCTTTTTTGTAATCACAGATTTATTGAACGACAAATTGTAAAAAGTAAACGTTGTTTTTTAGACGCCATGTCGAATTAACTAACCTCGTTCAAAATCGATTTTCGCCTACCTTGAGATATTTGTCTCATATTAATTGTCGGTACAAATTTGTTGAATAACCAAATATATTTTTGTGTCAAACTGAGTAATTACCAATCACCAATAAATAAACTAGTATAGAGTGTAACCACTGTTTTTTATTCCATAGGAAGGTATATTATAAATTGTGTATTATTTAGTAGAGCGAAAATGACGGTAAGCGCTCACGTCGCAAACTCGGCAAACTAACTGCTCGATTAAGAAGGTCGAACGAAGGCGGGAGTAAAATTTGAATACTCCAGACCGTCATAGCGAAGCGCGCTCAACTATACTATTTGTGAATTTAATTGTTTTAATTAAACAATTTGGCGCCACCCGGGATTTATGAACACCTAACTAAGAAACAGGTAAGGTTTCCACTCGTGTTGTACTGGTAAGTGAAGGATCGCTACGGACATCGGTAGCGCAACATATAAGTAACGACCACTTGTGCGAGGCGAACACACAACTTATACATTTTTACAGAGTACGTAAAGATTTCTTCGTTACAGATTGGCGACCAACTAGTGAGGCTAGAATTGAAGACTAGCGGCGATTACGGGAAAATATGCAACATTCCATGGTTACAAGGTATAAAGCAAAGAAGGGAACTGAAGGTACCAACGAAGAAGAAATGGAAATGATTGAAGAAATGATCGAAGAGGATGCCCAAGAGGACCAACCAGAAAACCCAACCCAACCAGAACCGCAAATAGAAGTAATAGTCGGCGACCAACCAGACAAAGCTACACCAACCGAAGGGGAGAGGATGGAGAACATGATGAGGATGATGATGGAACAATTGAACAAAAACCAGGAGAGGACTGATGAAAATTTTAAGAAACAAAAGGAAGAAACTAAAGAACAAAGAAAGGAAGACAGGGAATTTTTAAGCGAAAATTTCGATGAGAAAATAGACAAAATGGAGAAAAAACTTAATGAAAATTCGAGGAGACAGAATGAGATTTTAAGAGAAGATATTGAAACATTGAACGAGAAAATCGAAGGAAATAATGAAACATTGAAGCAGCAGATAAACGAGAAAATGGAGGAACACAGTAATACACTAAGGAAGAACCAAGAATCCCTACAACAACGATTGACGGAGGACATCCAAAAAAGTAATGAAGAACTGAAGGAAGAATTGAGGGGACAATTGAAGGAGGACCATGAGAAGAACAAAGAAGAGTTAAAATCTCAATTAGAACAACAGTTAGAGGGATACTGTGAAGATATCAAAAAGAAGGTCTCCTAAACTAATGAGAAAATAAAAACAACCAGTGAAACGGTAGCGAAGGCCCAAGAAGAAATAATAAGCAAAATTAAAGCAGTTGAGGATGACAGCAAGAACAGAATAGAAGAACTCAAAATAATAACAACGGTAGAATGCACAAGAAACAAACAGGAGGTGCTCAAGAAGCTGGAGGAGAGGCACAAGGAAATACAAACAGATATAAGCGAACGGGTGGAAAGGGTATACACCACCATCAACAAAGTAGACGGACAGACCCAAGAGAACAAGGAGAAGATCCAGGGAATCAGCCAAAGGGAGAGGCAGATGCAGGAAGAGCTGGACGCACTGAGGGAGAAACCCTGTCACAATACCCACATTATCACCAGCGAGAACAGAGATGTGATCAACTTTCGTAGTTACCAGCGGAATCCCATGGAATTCCTCAAAAGAGTAGAGGAATTAATCGAAAAGAATCGGGAAACAAGATGGACAACAGTAAGAAGCCTCATTGATGAAATGTTCAAAGACACCCACGACAACTGGTGGACGGTAACTCGACCAGAGATAAACTGTACACAGGAATAAATTTAAGACACAATTCCAAGAAAAATACTGGTCCGAGTCTACCCAAAACGTAGTCAGGAACGACATCAGCAATGGGAGGTATGAACCGCAAGCAGGACACACCCTAACGTCTTACTTTCTAGGGAAGGTATGCTTGGCGAGGAACCTACAACCAAGGATACCTGAGGAATCTCTAGTGATACAGCTGGGGTACCACTACGAGGATGCAGTACAAAAAGCCAGGAGACAGAGTCAGATAAAAACCATCCAGGGAATGGCGAGTTTGTTGGAGGACCATGAAAATGACGGCCAGTACAAAAGGAACCGACTGGTGAACCAGAGATACAACAGGTGGAGTGAAAATCAAAATGCGCCTAATTACAACCCGTCCCACAACAACACCCAAAATGGCAACCAAAACAATATGAACTGGAATGTCAATGACCATCAAGGTAACCAGCCGTATAACAGAAACCAACAGAATTATAATCCAGGTAACCAGCCGTATAACAGGAACGACCAAAGCAACAATCCCACAAACAACAATTACAGGGGAGCAGAACCGAACCAACGTCCTAACGGCCACCCCAATAATAGCAATTATTATGGCAACCGTTTTAACCCGAATTACCAGTACAACAGGGGAACCAGGAATAACCAAAATAGAGGCGACGTTCGACGCCAAGTTAATTTCATTAATGGGAGGAGTCAACCTAACCAGAGGAGGTACTGTCCAAATACACAGGCAAACTCCTGGTACAATAACACGACGTCAAATAATAGTCAATTCCCAGAGAATAGAACTACGGAAGCGTCAAGGAACCAGATAAGCGGTCAACCAGGACCGATAAATGAAACGGCGGCGAACCAGTCTGATAGTCCGGCCATCAATGCACAACAACCTTTAAACTACAAAGGTCAGTGAAAAACCAAATATGCCCTTCACATGACCAATCACTTGGGTTGCTACGGCGAATGACACAACAAAATAAACATAAAATTATAAACGTGCATTTTTTAACGTAAGCGTTACATGCATATACTGACTAATCCATGTGTATAGATGTGCATTTTTGGATTTAGACAAGTATAATATATATGCATGAAAATATTTCTACACATATTTGCACATATATGTGTGTGTGTATATACATGTATACAACTAAAAACGCTTACGTTCAAAAATGCACATTTTTGTAGTTGTAGTGTGTATGTATATGTGTGCATAAATATATACATGCAAAAATTTACATCCAAATACTTGGTATTACATGTACAAACACTTACATACCCATATTTAGCGCTTTTTACTATACAAAAATCGGCCTAAACTCAAAAAAATGCAAGTTTTTTTTTCGTAAAAATGCCGTATACGAAAAATTGCAAAAAAAGGTCTCAACTTTGAGCGCTCATATCTCTATCCCAGTGCGTCTGACGAAAAAATTACTAAGAACCATTTTGATGGGAAATTTGGTCAGCTTAAACTTTTGTATTTAACTTTTTTTGATATCTTGCTTAGTTTTTGAGATATTTACAACAACCCGTTTTGCCCCACCTTTTAACCCCCCCCAGGGGAGCCCAGCAGTGAGCTGGAGTGTCCAATTTTTGTCCCCCATTGAAGTGACCCCAAAACCTAACTTTCTACCAAATTTCGTGTCTGGAGGATTTTTGTCCAGATTTTCACAAAATCTGCCTTTATTCAATGGCCTAATAGGCTACATGAAATAAAATTTTTATCATGATTTTTTTTTAATCCTAAATTGTCATTTTAAAAACAAAAGTGCGAGCTTCTTATGGTCTGAAAATGAAGTAATTTATTAGAAAGAAACTGATAGATGTTTTTAAACATCATTGTGGCTGTCACCTCACACTCCACTACCAACCCTGTCTTCCTGCTTCCCGCTACAATCTGTGTGAAGCATTTCATGTCTTATTACTTCATCTGTACTTGAGCAAGTAATAGATCAAAAAGGAATGTTTTACCCATTCCACCTGGAGCATCCAAAAATAAGAGTGCCTGTAGTTGCAATTTACTTTATCTATCAGTATATCAAACGCACATTAAATTTGACAGCTTTCATTAAGTTGCAATTCATTGAAGTTCCAAAAATTGTAATTTATTTCCCTAATTATATCTGAATTGTCATTTCATTGAGATCCATTCATGCACGATTCATTTATCACAAATTTCTTGGAATCTGTCTTCAAAGCTATCCATACTTCATTATATAAATTATCTAGTTTGCTGTCAGAGGAATGTTGCTGGAATATATCTTTAGTCATTCCTTCCTTAAATTCATCCCAGAGATACTGCAGGTTCAATATAACACATGATGCTATTAATATTACTAACAGCTGTACAAGCTTCGTAGGACTTTAAAGCATAACTCTTCTTGCAGCATGCCCTTCTAATGGCTGTTGTTTTCTAGAAGTCTAAACAATCACATGCTTCTTTGTAAGTAGCATATTGTCAACACTCTGAGGACTAAAGCAAGGAGATGGGTTAGCCCCAACACTATTTAATATTGCATTGGAATATGTAATTAGAGGCTTATCAATAAATAGCTCCAATCTGTTAACAAATAAAACTGTACAGATAGCCGCATATGCAGATGACATTAACATCATGTCAAGACGGATCACGACACCTAAAGAAATATTTATAGAGCTTAAAAACAAAGCCAAGGAAGTTGGGCTGGCCATAAATACGGATAAAACAAAAATGCTTATCCAAACAAGAAGGGACCAGGTTCATAACAACATCGAGATAGAGGAGGACACAATTGAAGTGGTGGACAATTTCACATATCTCGGAGTGAATCTAGCAGAGACTGGATCAGAGAAGCCGGAGATCCAAAGACAGATCACCATGGCTAACAAGGCGTACTTCGCATTGCTGCCATCATTTAGGTCTGGGGATGTGCACAGGGAAACAAAAATGAAAATATATAGGACTGTCATCAGACCGGTGCTATGCTATGGGTGTGAGGCATGGACAATCACACAGAAAACAGTCGACATAGTAGACACCTTTGAAAAGAAAATCCTCAGACGCATTATAGGCCCAATACAAGAAAATGGCTCATGGAGACTGAGATACAACAACGAACTGTATCAAATATATAAAGAGATACCAGTCTCAAAATTTATAAGAATTCAAAGATTGCATTGGGCCGGACATGTTATGAGAATGGAGGATGGCAGGAACCCTAAGAGGGCATTGCTGGGTACATGGGAGGGAACGAGACCTAGAGGTAGACTGAGGAAGAGGTGGGAAGATGGCGTTGCAGAGGACGCGAGAGACATGGGGATAAGAAACTGGAGGAGGGTTGCAGTGGATAGAGTGGATTGGAGGCGGAGATTGGTGGAGGCCAGGGCCCGACTTGGGCTGTAGCGCCATAGCAGAGAGAGATATTGTCAACACTCAACCATTTTTAAATCTGCAAAAAACGTTGTCTTCTAATGTTATGTAGCACCAGTCGCAAATATAAATAAACAAAATTAGTCACATGAACCGCATATACACATCCCAAATGCATCGTCCTTTTTTCACCTGTGACCATCCTTAGTTTCCGGCATATCTAGTTTCCAACTTTTCTATTGTTTTGTTGAAGTTTCTCAGACACAATACAATACATCCTTGTATAGTAAGGTTTTTGCAAAATCATTTTGACAAAGTTGGAAAAATGCTGTTAGTGTTGTCCACAGTGACATTTTAACATGCTCATGAAAATTAGAAGAGTTGAAATAAATTCATTCATGATTTTCTAAATAGGTCTATATATTAAATGAGTGACTGCTGAATGTCCCACATGCAAGGAAAAATTTAAGATTCACTATATTGCTTCATTGCTACTTACATATATGCTTGACTTATAGAATTGGACTTCATCTGAACATTGTCCAGCTCTGCCTTCATGATAAATATTAAATACTGCCTGGTCACTATCTTTGCTTGCATATTTACAAATATATTGTCACCGGACAAAAGGCTTGCCGCATGACAAATGGCGCCAATCGTACACTCTAGTTATTTTGGTGGCCCTAAAAAGGACCGAGTGGCGAGAACTGTGATGTTGGTCGTGCCGCGCTGAGGTGTTCGGCGGCTGCGCCCGCTGATCGTGGCGTACTGCAGTCCTCCTCTTCTTTCGGCACCGGTTGTAGAGTCGGCTGCCGGCCCAGCGAAATCCATCGCTGGCGCGGAACGTGGGGAGTTGCGCCCAACGTGGGGCGACGATCATCTTGCGGATGCAAGATCCAGCCACGCCAGCGAGCTACCAGCCGGCATAACAATCAACATGGCGCCCAACAGACACCTCTACAACATCCGGAGAAGAGCAGTAGGCTGGGTACCGGAGAGCATTCAAGACCCGGGGGAGTTGTGACGGTAGCGATATGCGAACATCTGCTCTCCGTTACCAGCGGCCGAGACGTGACCAACTACGTGCTCGGAGCGAGCCAATCCGGCATCAGCAGCCGCCGAGACGTGACCAACTGCGTGTGCGAAGCTAGCCAATCAGCGATCCCGGTTAGTTAATAAAACCCGGGCCGGCAGAAAATTTTGCGCACTCTTCATCGCCACGCCATCGAACGCACTTCATCTCCTCTCCTCTCTCGGACGACATCGGGGCGGAGTCAGCCGGAAGGAACAGCCGAAGAATAGAACCGCCGCCGTTCTTGCGTCTTCGCACTCCCGTTCCGCGCCAGCGATGGATTTCGCTGGGCCGGCAGCCGACTCTACAACCGGTGCCGAAAGAAGAGGAGGACTGCAGTACGCCACGATCAGCGGGCGCAGCCGCCGAACACCTCAGCGCGGCACGACCAACATCACAGTTCTCGCCACTCGGTCCTTTTAAGGGCCTAAAAAACTATAGTGTGTACGATTGGCGCCATTTGTCCTGTGACAAGTGGCGCCCAACGTGGGGCAGCGATCATCTTGCGGATGCAAGATCCAGCCACGCCAGCGAGCTACCAGCCGGCACACCAATCAACATGGCGCCCAACAGACACCTCCACAACATCTGGAGAAGAGCAGTAGGCTGGCTACCGGAGACCATTCAAGACCCGGTGGAGTTGTGACAGCAGCGGTATGCGAACATCTGCTCTCCGTTACCAGCGGCCGAGACGTGACCAACTACGTGCTCGGAGCGAGCCAATCCGGCATCAGCAGCCGCCGAGACGTGACCAACTTCGTGTTCAGAGCTAGCCAATCAGCGATGCCGGTTAGTTAATAAAACCCGGGCCGGCAGAAAATTTTACGCACACTCCATCGCCACGCCATCGAACGCACTTCATCTCCTCTCCTCTCTCGGACGACATCGGGGCGGAGTCAGCCGGAAGGAACAGCCGAAGAATAGAACCGCCGCCGTTCTTGATGGATTTCGCTGGGCCGGCAGCCGACTCTACAACCGGTGCCGAAAGAAGAGGAGGACTGCAGTACGCCACGATCAGCGGGCGCAGCCGCCGAACACCTCAGCGCGGCACGACCAACATCACAGTTCTCGCCACTCGGTCCTTTTTAGGGCCACCAAAATAACTAGAGTGTACGGTTGGCGCCATTTGTCATGCGGCAAGCCTTTTGTCCGGTGCCAAGTGGCGCCCAACGTGGGGCGACGATCATCTTGCGGATGCAAGATCCAGCCACGCCAGCGAGCTACCAGCCGGCACACCAATCAACATGGCGCCCAACAGACACCTCTACAACATCCGGAGAAGAGCAGTAGGCTGGGTACCGGAGAGCATTCAAGACCCGGGGGAGTTGTGACGGTAGCGATATGCGAACATCTGCTCTCCGTTACCAGCGGCCGAGACGTGACCAACTACGTGCTCGGAGCGAGCCAATCCGGCATCAGCAGCCGCCGAGACGTGACCAACTTCGTGTTCAGAGCTAGCCAATCAGCGATGCCGGTTAGTTAATAAAACCCGGGCCGGCAGAAAATTTTACGCACACTCCATCGCCACGCCATCGAACGCACTTCATCTCCTCTCCTCTCTCGGACGACATCGGGGCGGAGTCAGCCGGAAGGAACAGCCGAAGAATAGAACCGCCGCCGTTCTTGCGTCTTCGCACTCCCGTTCCGCGCCAGCGATGGATTTCGCTGGGCCGGCAGCCGACTCTACAACCGGTGCCGAAAGAAGAGGAGGACTGCAGTACGCCACGATCAGCGGGCGCAGCCGCCGAACACCTCAGCGCGGCACGACCAACATCACAGTTCTCGCCACTCGGTCCTTTTTAGGGCCACCAAAATAACTAGAGTGTACGGTTGGCGCCATTTGTCATGCGGCAAGCCTTTTGTCCGGTGACAATATTTCATAGCTTTCACCAAACTACAGGGCTCAATATTTATAGGAACATCAAATATTTTTGATTCAATTCGACAATATAGTACTAACCATTTGTTATAGATTATAACGTAATACACTAATAATTTTAATAATTATAGTAGAGCGACCATCTTCAGGACTATGGCACTGATATAGTTGATAACCAATTAAATTGGGTCTCCTTAATAAACTGGTGATGATATATTTTTTAACATTTTTCAATTTTTCATACAAGGATACTCTGGATTGAATGGACTGCAAAGATCGTGTATTATGTTTTTGATCATGATACGTCTTAACTCTGGGTCATTTTCATCCTGTATCTCAGCACTAATCACTTTATCAATCTGATTAGGACACAATTTATCTGTAAGCCACAAGCCCACACTTTTAGCATTCAACAGAACACATCCATATAATTGTTTTCTCCGAATAAATGATGTCTTGTGATAACACTTTCTAATTTTATTAATTTATGACAAAATATGCATGCTGTTAAATCATGGTGATCCATGCCTTATTTAATTAATTTTCAATTTCTTCCCATGGAGGATTACATACAAATGTAATGAAAAGATCCATGCACCTGTAATTACAAACATAATCAAAAGCATCCTGTGTATTCTGCCAAATACCTAGGACTATTAACAAAACTTGAAGGTAATATTACCATCTTGCCTAAATCATTAGAACTAACATTTACATAACTCTTTATAGTATCCTACAGATAAACACACTGCTAGCAATATGCTTTGTTGTACTGATATGTACTAGAGCCGCTTACTTCTATTTTAATGTACATATCCACTATATATTGATGTTAGAAATATCGGAATTTGAGAACTATGTTGGCACTCTCTTTATGAGCCATCAAATGACAAGAGTAAAAATTCATTGATGACACTTTCTTGTTGGAACTGGTGCTTTCTCAATGGATTAAATGATTTCTTCGCTAGAAAATTTTGTATCCTTTGCATTTCCACAATGTGAGTGGATATTGCAATGCATCATACAAATTATGTGTGTCACTTGTATTTATTAATACTTCATATATACACTAATGTGCATTAGTGTAATGTGCAAAGCACAGTATCTCGTGTTCCAAACTCATTACCAGCTATCACAACAGCAACCTCATTCGTCACTGGTGTATTGTATGGATGCACATGTTCTCCTGCCAGTTTTTGGTCAGAATGTATTACTACTTTATAATTTAATAATATATGTACTTTCACTTATGAACTTACTATTGTCACTTCCCAAACGTTTCAAGATGTTGTTTCTCTTCTTCAGTGGGTTGAGTACTAACTGTCGATTACAGAATAACCGTTACGGAATGGAGTGTGTGGTGGGGGTTGATGGTGGGAAGGGGTTGGCGCTGAGGTTCGAATTATGTGTGTGGATCAGTGTGTCAAATAGTGTATGTGGTTTGTAATGTATCTGTTCATTTAATATGTTGTTTGGTTGTAGTGTGTGATATCTGTATATTTCAAATTGTTCAGCTGTGTTTAGTTTTCTACTTTTTGGTAAGTAGTGTAATATTTCCATGTTGTGTTCTATGTTTGTGTAGCTGTGGTTTTCGTTATGTAAATGTGTGGCAAATGTGGAAAGTATGTAGTTTGTGGTGAGGGCTTTTAAATGTTCAGAAAACCTGGAAGAAAAAGATCTTCCCGTCTGGCCGATGTAGAATTGTTGACAATCATTGCAATTTAATTTGTAAACCCCTGTTTTGCTGTATGTGTCAATGTCTTTGTTAGTATTGTTTATGTGTTTTCTAATGGTGTTGTTGGTTCTGTAAGCTACTTTATAATTTTGTTTCCTAAATGTGTTTGCAATTTTATGTGTATTGGAATTGTAGTATGTAAGTGTTATGTATTTACTGGGTTGTGTGCTGTTGGTCAGATGTGTTTTACTTTTTGTGTTGAGGATTCGTTTATGTAGTTTATTTATTAATTCAGGGTTGTATCCGTTTTTGACTGCTATGTATTTAATTGTGTTTAATTCATCTTGGTGGTCATGTGTGTTTAGGGGTATTGACGTGAGCCTATGGAGCATGTAGTTGAAAGCTGCATGTTTGTGTTGAGTTGTGTTTTCTGAACATTTAAAAGCCCTCACCACAAACTACATACATTCCACATTTGCCACACATTTACATAACGAAAACCACAGCTACACAAACATAGAACACAACATGGAAATATTACACTACTTACCAAAAAGTAGAAAACTAAACACAGCTGAACAATTTGAAATATACAGATATCACACACTACAACCAAACAACATATTAAATGAACAGATACATTACAAATCACATACACTATTTGACACACTGATCCACACACATAATTCGAACCTCAGCGCCAACCCCTTCCCACCATCAACCCCCACCACACACTCCATTCCGTAACGGTTATTCTGTAATCGACAGTTAGTACTCAACCCACTGAAGAAGAGAAACAACATCTTGAAACGTTTGGGAAGTGACAATAGTAAGTTCATAAGTGAAAGTACATATATTATTAAATTAATAAGTGAACGAAGAGGATGCAACAACAAGATACTTTATAATTATTTTGACTAATGTTTTCTAAAGCAGACTTAAACTTACTGACTAACATATTGTTACGAGAAGTGTACCGAACAATCCAGAACATTCTCTGCTCCCCCCATCCAGTGTGGCTTGTGTTGCGTCATTCATGTAGGTGGTTCTAATGAGTTCCAGGAGCACTTGAGATAAAGCCGCTGGCATCCAGTAAGGAGACAAAGCTGTACTGCACCTCTGTGGGCCCCGTATAAGGCCATAGCAGCCGGTTACGTCAGTTCAGTTACGTGAGCGATTTTCACTATTGCGGATTAAGTGTTGTCGAAGTGAAGTAGTATTGTGTTAATAACTGTGTGAAACTCTATTAAAAGAAATTGTTATTGCATGTGGACAAATCTAACTGGAAATATTGTATGAGTTAATTATAAACTGTTTAACTGTGGTAATTAAAGCTGGTGATTAGTGACATAATTGGTGTCTTGTATTTTGTTTTCCACTGTACCATATGACGATCAGTTAGACCGTCATAACAATATGTTCCTGCAACATGTGTTGCAATGCTGCCACTATTTTCTACTGCAACACCCGATGTACTGACAATGCCTGACAGTTGAGTTGGACAATCTAAGTCATTATCAATAAAGTATATATACAAAAATTTATGCTGCTGATTTATTTGTGATAATAAGGGACCGATGATATGTTAAATGCATCCTCACACTATAAGTGTAGGCTGAAACCCATCATGATGAATTTTGTGCTCAACTCCAAAAGATGTCGTTTGGAAACATTAGTTATATTTTTGCGCATTGCTCAGAAAACACCCAGAGTCAGTAACACCCAACTGCAATATCCTCTGCCCACTACCATTGATGGATGCATTTTATAATTTATATTGCAGAGATAATTAAATGCAGTTACCAAGAAATGCAGCCTAGTTGGCTTACATAACCTCTGCCTTTCTAACCTGTACTTGTGTTAAGCATGCAGTTCTTGGGAATCCAGTATGAATATCACAAATAATTCCATGATGTACTGCATCCCACAGATGATGATGCTAACTTTCTTCAGGTGTCTCTAAAGCAAGAAGTTGTGCTTGTCTTACAGCTTGCACTTGTAATTACATAGTTCCTTCGTCAGTTGCTTCTGAAGCTTGTAAATATATTTGCCTCTTAGTTTGTCAAGACAGACATTTATCAATTTTTTCTGCCATCTCTGCCAGACAAATTTGTTTTAGACACGTGCATTATAAGTGCTATGTGATAATTAGACGTACGTTTTCTAGACATAGTTAAAAAACAAACAGTAGAATGCAAACAAAATTTATTCTGGGGAATCTAAATCATTATCAATGAAGTATATCTGAAAAACTTTATGCTTCTGATTTGTTTGTGATAATAAAGCACTAATGTTATGATATGACATGTTATCTGCCCTTGCACAATAAATGTAGACTGAAAATTACACTTAGAATAGTCAATATGAGAAATATGAAACAAAAATTTAAACTTCAAAGAAATCAAGAAACGCTATAATACATTTATTCTTCTTCTATCGGTTTTGGACATCTAAGGACTGTGTAATGTAACCTAATGCATTATTTTCTTGTGCTGAGCCCAATTTGTGCTTCCTGCTTCTTTTCTTGCTTTCCAATAAGTAGGCTTAGAAAGTTAACATTATTAGATACATTGCGACCGTCAACGGATACAATAGCAATATAATACATAAAATAATACACAAGAAACAAAACAGAACAGCACATAATGACATGCCCGAAGAAAAAGAAAAACATGTAGCAATAGAATATGGCGAATTATTACATCACATGGTAAAAAATCAATTGAAAAAACAAAACATTGTACTAGCTTCTAAGACAACTAATAAGTTTGAGAACAAACTGAACTTTCAAAGTAAGAGTAGACCCTCTGATGACGGCACTGGAGTATACAAACTTAATTGTTCTGATTGCTCACAATTCTATATAGGACAAACTGGTTGCTCATTCAAAGTGCGATACAAGGAACACATTCCAAGATCTAAATCAAATGTAGAAAGATCCACTTTCGCTGAACATCTAAGCATAAAGGATCATAACATTAAAAGTATTAAAGAAAATCTGGACATAATACATAGATGTAAAAAATCACTTAAGTTAGACACCCTTGACGGTTTGAAATATATAAAGCCACAAAAGAAAATTATGATCTCGTTTTGAATGAGAAATCAAAACATAAAAATAATATTTTATTTAACAGAATTAATTATATAGAGCGAGAACTCAGCTGTGATAGATTGATAGGAAGGATCGAAGGTCAAGTTGGAGTCGACTAATTTTGCCGTGCATCGCAGTCCTGTACAGGTCCGCAACGGTCGCATATATCGTGTGTTTTGCTCCCTATTTATTCTGAATGTTTTAAGTGTTTAAATGTTTTTGTCCCTTCGCGTGTGTCGAATTTATCGTCTGACAAGATGTGTGAACATCGATAGATGTAGTTTCAACCCCATTCTAAGGATCTGATGATGACATAACAATGTTGAAACTCAAGTAATCCTGAATTTTGGATATTTAAGAAGTGTGACGAAAGGTAATTAACCTATTTTATTGTTGTTTTTTGTCTTTGTCTGTTTGTTTTGCATTTTGCATAGGAGTTTGTTAATTATTGTTCTACTGTATCCATTGGCTTCTGCTAGATACTTGATTGTATTTAGTTTTTCTTGATAGCTCTTTCTTCTAGTGGGATGTTGTTTAGTTTGTGTATTGTGGTTCTGAAGGCTGATAGTTTGTGCTGCATTGGGTGATTAGAGGCATTATGTATCATTGTGTTAATTGTTGTGGCTTTCCTGTATATACTGAATTTGTGTGTGTGTTTCAGTTTTGTAATGGTAAGGTTTAGGAAATTTATGGTATTGTTGTTTTCATATTCAACAATGAAGGTTATCTTTTTGTGGATTTTGTTGATGTGGGTTAATAATTACTTTAAAGCAGATATTCAGTTGAACTACTGTATGTTTTGATAAGGGTAGTAGGGTATTGTTCCAGGTTAGCTAACTGCTGCCATGTGTTATAGGTTTAACTTTAGGTCAAATTATGTACTCCAGCTGTGTGGCTTGACATGTGTATAGATTTCTAGAATGAATTCTCTGCTTCCATTAATTAAAGGTGATATCCACACATCACCACATATTATACATTTTGTATCTGCTTGCTCCAGAACCAGTTTTCTTAGGACTGAATAATATTGTAAAATGCAATGACAAAGTGCTAGTTCTTAAAAACCATAACAATCATTAGTATTAAAGGTAAAGTAGACAATGATAGACTTATTGAATTAAATTAAATTCAATTAAATTTAATTGATATTAAATTGCTCAAATTGCAACAAATTCTATATAGGCCAGACAGGACGTAACTTCAAACAGAGATACATTGAACACACAAAGGCACTCCACTCCACTACAGAATCCACCTTTGCAAACCACCTCATCGAAGCAAACCACACATACAAAAACATCGACAATAACATGAACATTCTACACGTACACACAAAAGGCCGAAAACTAGACACTCTAGAACAATTGGAAATATACAAACACATGAAAACAAATAAAAACAACATCCTAAACGAACAGACACAATTCAAATCGTACGCATTATTCGAACACATCTCACCCCACACACACAACATCGATCTTTCGAAATTCGATTCCGTTGCCCACAACAGGATGGACAGTGCTACCAGCGGCAACCTCTGAAGAAGCCTTTTAAAGGTGAAAACCAGTTCGGGTTGTAGGGTGGAACTTTATGTTTTTACTTATAAAAAACTTTGTGTTCCGAGTCGTTGGTATAATAGTTGTATTTAGACTTATTGAGCTTAAATGTATTTTGTTATGTTATACAGCTACATAAAATATTCAGTAAGTTCATTGTAAAGTCCCAGTCACCTCAAAATAGCATCAAATATTGAATATACTTTCTGTACATTGAACAAAATTAAATGTGAATAGGAAGTAATTAATTATACCACAACTTAGTGGATGTTTCTGAACAGCAGGTTTGTACAATTACAGGTGATAAAAACAACTTGAAATGAATTACATGTTGCAATAGCTGATATTTAATGACTAAGGATGTATACAATCTTCACTTCACATCAAACTGTAAAATTATAATTAGATCTGCATTACAGAGTAATACCTTCTGGAGCTAGGTCATAATCAGGTACAACCACCTTGATTCCTGCATTGTACAGTGGTGGCACACAGTAACTGGAGATATCTTTCGACAGCATTTGCCAGTAGCCTCCATGGATATAAACGAAAACCGGAGCATCTGTTACAGTAATATATGTCACATTTCAGTACACAATGTATTATACTGCCTATAGAATATATTATTGGATATATAATGCTAAAGGAAGTGGAATAGAACAATGTAAGTAGCACCGAAGGTTTCATGAAGTATAGAAAAAAGATAATAGACGAGGTTTGGTCATAAAATTTCCAAACTTTGTAAATTGTGTGACAGGTAGCACTACTAATGGAATGTGTAATACGATGCGACCTAATGGCAATATTGGGTACCGGTAGCAGCTCAGTGAAAACCGCAATGTAATATTTTGCCTAGTCATCATACTGTGCTTATTTGTGTCAATATGTGTATGTGTTATGAACAGATGCTGAATTTTAAAATGAGTGATTTTCATGAGCAATGAATTAATATGAAACTTTGTCATACACTGGGAAAATCCTTCATGGAAACATTTGAAATGGTACAAACATTATATCAGCATAAGTCTTTAAGCCAGACTCAAACGTATGAGTGGTGGAAACATTTCAAAGAAGGCCAAACTTCAACTGATTATGATCCTCATTCAGCCCAATCATCAACATCCAAAGCTGACAAAATTGTTGCAAAAGTTAGAGAACTCATCTGTTCATTTCATAAACTGTGTACTATGAAATTATTACACAACATTTAGCCCTAGAGCTTGGAAGTCAAACCAATTAAAGCTCCATGCTGACAATGTGCCCGTACACACATCACCATTAATCCATCAGTTTTTGGCACAAAATAAGACAACAATTATTTCAAATCTTCCTTATTCACCAGATCTAGCACTATTGAACTTTTTGTATTCCCAAAATTAAAAATGAATTTTTAAGTTGATTAACTCAGTAAAGGAAAATTTGCTGGCTGAATTACACATTGTTCTGAATGAAGAGTTCCAGAAATGTTTCAAAAGATGGAACAAATGTTGGACGTGATGTATTCGAAGTGGAGGGGACTACTTTGAAGCTAACAAGGCTGAATAGCTTCTAAGGTAAGAGAAACATTTTTTATTTAAAAAGTTTGGAAATTTTACAATAAAAACATTGTGTACTGTTGGGAGTAGAAATAAAAGTGTACTGTAAACCACGAGAACCTAAAAGTGGTACACTAAAATACAAGGTGCATCCATAAAGGTCTGTTTTGGTACCATACTGGGTTCTGTTAACCCATACAGTGTTAGAATAGCATGTACCATAGTGGTGTGCGATTAACTTGTAGTATGTTCATGTTTTTAATTGTGCTATTTCCATGTATTGAATGCGAGTGACTTATAATGAGTACTGTAATATATAATCATCCCAGATATGAGGTCCTACTGTGGAAATTCACAGACAATTTTATGAGATGTATGGTTCCAATATTATAGAATGATAATATCGGTATCATTTGTTTAAAGAAGAGTCACCGATGTTTATGATGACTAATATAGTGATTGGTCTTGTGGTGACACACAACTTGTTCGAAATTGAATGCAAAAGTTCATGAGAATCATAGATTCACAATTTCTGAGTATTTGATTATGTTTTTTCATGCTCACTATTTATCGCATTGTGACTGGTAAGTTGAGCTATAAGAAACTGTGTACTAGAGTGGTGTCCAAGATGCTTACAGATGTTCACAGAAAGTTTTCAACATGAAGAAAATGAAGGAGACAAGTTTTGTCTAACTTAGTTACTGGAGACTGAATATAATTTTTCTACATGAATCAAAGCAAAAATCCATGTAATTGAACCATTCATCACCCTTGAATGCTAAAATGTTTAAAGAAATGTACATCCCCAGAGGAAAAATTATGGCTACAGGTTTCTGGACAGAAAGGAATGTTCGTAATAGAATTCTTCACGTATGAAAAAATAGTAATTAATACTGGTTTATATAAATCTTACAGAAACTTAGATGTGTCATTCAGAGAATCTGACATTGAATGTTTCATCTGTGATTGTGTTTTTTCATGATTATGAAAATTGCGCCTTTTTCAAAAATTTGGATGGTGATGTTTCTGATCATCCACTCATTGTCTAGACATTGCACAAAGTAACTACATCTGTTCTTTCAATCAAAGCAGTGACTACAGTCTCAGTATTCTGAAAACAATAATGAACAGATGACAAATATACCAAACTGGCTGAATTCACTGGCAGCACACTTTCACAATGCAGGTTAAAAACTATGATTCAATGATGTACACAATTCCTGTGTCAATAATGATTACACAGGAAAGTAATGTCTCTGTTTTTGTGTGTGCATGTGTGTAATTAGTCATAATTAAAATATTTTGTTTCATTTGTTTTTACTGATCAACTTTATTTTATGAATGTCTCATACAACAAAGTTAATACTGTAATATTTTTATAGTGTAATACTGTACTGTAATATTTTTACTGTATATATATATTACACAATATATTATAACATACTAAACTATAATGTGCAATAACAGATTATTTTAAACAGTATACACAACGCTTCTTTTTCAAAACTTTGAAGTTCAATTTTTATGTAACTAAATTTGATAATATACACTAGCCAAACTCAATATTTGAATCTGGCTTTTTAGTTGTCATATTATCAAGTACAATTTAATGTGCTCCATGAGTACTGTGGAATGTCACTGTTTTATATACCTTATGTGGTCATTTCCTTAATTATATTTTCTTCATTTTTTAAACATATAAAAATTTCTGGTTACAAAATTTATGTAGTGTACATTGTCCTTTTTTTTAACATTTTCACAAGAATTTCTTCAAGCAGTTCATTCTACTTTTACTGGATCTGCAAGGCAGGGAGTTTGTGTGCATTTATAAAATATTTTTGGACTTTGTTTTTTATATTACCTCTGTATATGTACCATTAAGACCATTTTGAAAATTCAGAAAAGTTCAGAAACTTTTGAATAGGAGTTCAGAAAATTAAGTTGCAAGATTCTTTTGTGGTCATATTAAAAAAAAGACACATAGGATGTCAAATACAGTAGGATAAAGAAAAACTAAATGGAGCCATGCTTGGCCAGGAAATATGTACCTGAAAATAACAAGTCTCATGTCAAATTAGGGTCTCCTAAAATCATTTTATTGTGTCATTTTTCTAAAGAGTTACATTACCAGTATTTATTAAGAAAGATTTACTTTACATTCTATATGTGACTGTGCAATACAAAATTTATAGAAGTAATCTGAAATTATTACCTTTAGGTAAAGAGCTGCTGCCAAATATATCCATAATTTGAGACTTTCTTTCTCCATACCTGACTTCTGAATAAGGAATCTGTAATTTTATTGCTTTACTTGCTGTAATAAAATACATTGTTTTAATATCACACCAATAATATATTATGGACAAACTTTTAGTATTTAGAGAACACTGAAAGCTATATAATGTATTCAGGAAATAAAAAATGGTAAATTATGAACAAATGAAAAACTCAGGTAACACTATGTACCATCTGTAGACTTACATATTCAAAATCTGTTATTTTCTCTGTAAGCATGGTTGATACTTATAACACTAGGAAACAGCTACCAGACTATGTAAATAAAAACCATTAAATTTGTGCAAAGGCTAGAATAAGCAGTCATTTCATGTAACCTTTTAACATACCTAATACAGTAGTGTACCCAATGCATATAGAAATTTATTAAATCATTAAATTGTTGTTAATGAAATATTTACTTGTGTACATAATAAACAAAAATTGGTATGGAGAACCATACATGACTTCCATGTCCTAAAATTTATATTTAAAATCATTTAATTATTAATTAAATAAGTGGATGCTTGAGTTCTGAAAAAATTACGTATCAGCTAAAATGGTACCACCATGTTAGGTGGATTAAGACTATCCTCAACCTTCGTGAGGAAGGACTGTACTTTTGGATAAAATGTCTGTATGTCAAACGAAGAGCTAGCTAAAGGTAGCTGCGATCTGATTCCTGTAATGAAATTGGACTCTTGCTGCGAGGGGCCTTGGATGTCTATAGTGTTATAAAAGTCTTTCTTGTCAATACTATACTAGTCATTTTTCTTTTTTAAAATTGAGTCTTGATTTCTTTCTTTTCATTTGTCTTCTGATTTCCTGAATGACTATTCTGTTCACCCGTATAATTATAAATGTCTCAGCAAAACATTTCTTCTTTAATACGTTTGTGTCTCCTGTTTAACACCCACCATTCTGATCCATGTCATAATGCTATATTCCACACAGGCTAGTAAATAACTAGCCATCAGGGAGGTCAAAATATTTTCAAGGAGGGGTAAACAATTTTCCAAAGGAGAAAAATATTTATTTATTTTTCATACATACACACATGCACATATTAGTTTATAATTCTCATATCATAATAGAAATAAGTACACAGATTGTATTAATTGCTTCAATACAACAACACTGCCCAGCGATCCACAGGAAGCAAATCGATGTCCATATTTTCGGCGTGCACGCGTTGTGTTAGTGTGGGTTTCAGCACTTTCCATTTAAAAAGAGTGCAAACATAAGAAAATAAACATGAGTGAGGCTAGAAATAACACGAATTTTGTATGTGTGTGTGTGTGTGTGTGTGTGTGTGTCCTGCCAGCCTTTTTATTGCGGTAATCACAATAATAAAACTTTGGAAAAGTAAACATTACATAATTAAGATATGCTTGCCTGCCAGGAACGATATATTTTCACTCATATGTGATTTAAATTAAAATGAAAAATATAGAATTTTGTTAAAGTGAAATGAAATGTTTCCATAGAAACTACTTCTTTGTTGTCAATAACGTAGTACACATATAAAACTTATAAAAATGTACCTCCTCCATCATCAGCAACCATTTTAATTTTAAAAATTGGATCGGTAATTTCTAAAAAAATATCGCCCACCCTCAAACTAATTTCACTATTTATAGATATTTTTGTTATTATGGGGTAGTCGTTTAATATAATGTTATTTTCAGTAAATTTATCCATAAAAATTAGGTAGGCTTACTTTATAAGCCCTCCTCCGAAGCACTCCGAAGTCACTCATGGACACTGAGCATCTTGCAGAGGGTTCATTCCCTAAAGACGAAAAGTCTGTCTATGAACCGTTCCTCTGTAAACAAATGCAGTTACACTGCCCAGCGATCCACAGGAATCAAATCGCTATCCACGCTGGACACTTTTTCGGCTTGCACACGTTGTGTTGGTGTGGGTTTCGGCACTTTCCATTTAAAAAGGGTGCAAATGTAAGAAAATGAACATGAGTGAGGCCAGAAATAACGCGAATTGTGTGTGTGTGTGTGTGTGTGTGTGTGTGTGTGTGTGTGTGTGTGTGTGTGTGTGTGTGTTGCCCTGCCTTTTTATTGCAGTAATCATAATAATAAAATGGAAACATAAACATTATATAATTGAGATATGCTTGCCTGCCACGAATGATATATTTTCTCTCATACATAATTTAAATTAAAATGAAAAATATAGAATTTTGTTAAAGTTAAATGAAATGTTTCCATAGAAACTACTTCTTTGTTGTCAATAACGTAGTACACATAAAACTTATAAAAATTTACCTCCTCCATCATCAACTACCATTTTAATTTATAAAAAAAATTACCCCCTCTCCCTTCAACTACCCTTCTCATTTATAGATATTTCATCTACCTTTCTACAGTGGATTATTATGACCTTCTTTTCAGGATACTTTATTTATCAAAATTAAGCACTTTAATCTTGTTAAAATGTAAAACGTTGCAGGTAATAGATACGAAATCAACAAATCATTATATTCTTATAAGTGAAAAACTGTTAATTAGTGAAGCTTGCATACCAAGAATTTAGTAATAGCACCATAATATAGGAAACTTATCATGTTCAGAAGAAAACCTGTTTTAGAGGTGATTTGTGGCAATCTTCAAAATTAGATCAAAATCATTTTACTTCAGTGGCAAAGAATAAAATGAAACATCTTAGGGCTAAACACAAAAATTTACTTTTGTGGCGATCTGTATTGAACTGTGTGAATCTAAAAAAAATATATATATAAATAAATAAAATATTTATTATATGCAGCAGAGCATCGATTATCCGAACATCCATTTACTGAACACTGTATTATCTGAACTCAATAAAAAGGCCAATTATGTACTGTATGGTCAGTAATATATTGGACACGTGTAGGCATATTGGATATTTATTGAACATAAAATATTGTAAACTATAAAGTATTATAGTACTGTACAGTAATGAATAAATACTGTAGCTGTACAGCCTTACAGTCGATAAACAAAGAATTGATAAACACACATCAACAAACTTTGATAAACACATTTACAATTGATAAACAAACTGTGTCAACGGAACTCTCCGTCACTGAATGTCTGAGTCACCGATGACATCATTCAACATCAGTCTACCACACCGGCTCTCGTTCAGTTTGCAAGTGTTAGTAAGCTGAGTTACATTAGTGCATTCATTCGTTCTTCTTCTCCTCCTCTTCAAGGATTAGGTTATATAAACCTGTTCCGGCACCCATCTCATCCTCGGACGACCTACGTCTCTTCTACCAATGACTTCATAGTTCAGTGCCTCTTTCTGCAATCTATCCTCTAATTTCATTTATGCGCTTTACTTTGAGTTCTGCTCTGATATCTTCATTCCTTATTCTATCTTGCATTGTATAATTTAAAGTATTTCGAAGAAACTGCATTTCAGCACTCTGAATCTTGCCGCTTTTATTTTTTGTCATGACCCACGCCTCACTCGCATAAATCAACATGGGTATTGCATTGTCTAATAAAATTGAATCCTTGTGCAGTGTCTTGTTTTATTTCTAAGATTTCTATGAATCATACAACAAATATTCCTAAATTTATTTATCTTCTCTCTTATATCATATTCAGATTCGTAGCTTTTGTATTGTACTGCATTGTACTGCACAGCGAAGATATTTGAAATAGCTCACTTGTTCTAAAATGCTGTTGTTTATAACTATCTTAGTCCTCACTGGACATTTACCTTTAAAGCCATTGTTTTTGTCTTTCTTACTGAAATTGTCAGTGAGTACTCTCTTGCCACTTCTTGTAATTGAAACATAGCTCTTAGAAATTCATCCTCATTTTCTTCAATAAGAACCATGTTATCCACATGTAGCAGGGAACCCATACAAATTGATTTATTAAGCTGTATTCCCGAAGTCACTCTGGTGGATTTCCATCCTCTCAATATGTTGTCAATGTATAATATTAAACAAGGTTGGGGAGACACAGCATCCCTGCCTAACTCCCTTATTTATTGGAATATCACATGAGAGTCTACCATTCAGATCCAGGACTACAGATGTACTTTTAACTGAATTTATTAAATGCTATGGATATCCTCTTCTATCCATAATATTCCATAACTTTTGATGGTCTACATTATCAAATGCTTTTTCCAGTTCAACAAAAGCAGTATGCATTTCCTGGTTATACTCTTGCCTTTTCTCTATTATCTATCTTAATATAAACAATACATCCACAGTCGACCTACCCTTTACAAAACCCATTTGCACTTTTTTGCAAAACCCATTTGCAAAAAACCCACCTCCATTCTTTTGAAATTTTGTTTTCCATACAAATGTTATTTAGAAAATGAAGAATTTGTAAATGCAATAATGTGCCAACATATTTTATTAACTCAGCATTTATTCCGTTAAGTCCTGGTGCCTTTCTACTTTTCATTCCATTCATTGCTTGTTGGAGTTCTTCTACAGTTAACTTATCTAGACCTTTTCCACTGGGCTTACTTATATATTCCCTATTATCTTCTATTGCACTGTAAAAATATAACTTTCTATAGAATCTTTTCTGTTTCAGAGCTAATCAATGTTTTTATAACTTTATATCCCATATTCTGTCCACCTTATAAATCGTGTTCCATAGTGGCTATGAAGTGTTCTCATGAGTCTTGATGGGCTTGTTTAATAATTCTCTTTGTTCCATTTCTTATTCTCTGGTATGCTTCTCTTGACTCTTCTGTTGGATGTGATATATGTCTTCTAAAGCTATCATTTTTCCTCTTTACCGCAGTGTCTGTTTCTTCTGTGTGTATTTCTCAGAGCCCTCCTTCGTATATACTTTTTTTGCAGCCTACTGCTTCCTTAGCTAATTGTATTATTATTTTCTTGATATTACTCCATTCCACCTCTGTGTCTTCACAAGTAGGTGTTACCGCAATGCACTGATTTATTCTGTTTTGATAAAGATTTCTGGTAGTTTCATCCTCCAGTCCATAAACATGAAAGACTAGTTCATTATTTTGTTGCTGTTGACCAAAATTATTTTGTTTTCCATCACTTATGTAACTGTATATTTTATGTCAAAAGAAAATGATAAGGCAGCCTACCCTGCCTTCTCCTACACTACTTCAGGTGGTACACATGGGAGCCATTATTATTAAGAAAATGATCTGAAAAAATGTCACACCCCCTTTAGGCTCTAGTATCCTCAGCTTATGATATTAGCTTCTTGTTAACTATAATATAATCTATAATTGATCTAGTACCTCTTGCCAACCAGGTAGCACTTGTTCGTTGCTGTTCTTTTTACTTTAACTGCTTTGCGATGTCTGAAAAAAGAAAGAGAGCAGTGTTGTCAATAAACGATAAACTTAAAATTATTGATCGTCTGAAGAAAGGAGAAACAGCTAGAGCATTGGCTTCCGAATTTAATGTTGGTAAATCAACGATTACTGACATTTAAAAAAGTGAACTTACACCAATGTCTACCAGTGGTAAACTAGAATCTTTGGAAGGTGCTACTTCCAGAAAAACTATGAAAATAGCTGAAAATGACCAACTTAGATTGTACAGTGTACACATGGTTTGTGCAACAAAGAAACAAGGGTGAATCTATCAGTCTATCATCTGTGAGAAGGCACTTATAATAAACAAAAAACTTGGAGGCGACCCACACTTTAAAGCTATGACAGGCTGGTTGCAAAAATTCAAATTGAGACATGGTATATGATAGCTAGATTTTTCAGGTTAATTTTGAAAGTGCTGATAATTTTAAGAAACAATTTTTTCTTATATAGGGTACAATACTGAAAATATCTACAATGTTGATGAGACTGGGCTTAACTGGAAAGCTCTTCCAAAAGAGAAGTTAATGTTAAGAAACGAAAAATCTGCTTCCGGGATCAAAGTTGATAAAGAACGCATTCCAATTATGATGTGGGCAAATGCAAGTGGCTCCCACAGATTAAAATTGACTGTTGTAGGGAAATCTAAGAAACATAGATGTTTCAAAGTTGTTAATATGAATCATTTCTACAGTTAATTTCTTACAACAACAAAAAGCTTGGATGAACATTGAAAATTTTAGTAAATGGTTTAATGATGTGTTTGTCACTGCGGTAAAAAAAAGAAAAGCAGAAAATAAAATTAGTAGTCCTGTATTGTTGCTATTGGACAATGCCCTGCACATCCTTCACCTGATTCTTTACCTCAGCATGAGGATACTGATGTGATGTTCATCCCACTGAATGTGACAAGTACATAAAGTTCTTTTACCCATGGACCAAAGTGTTATAGAAAGATTTAAATGGGTTTACTGCAAATCTTTTGTCCAGTATCTATTAGTACTTAGTGAAAATGAAGAAGGATCCAAACAGTTAATAAAAGAATTTAACTTAAAGGAAAGTGCGTATATGATTGCAGATGCCTGGGATAGTGTAAAAATTGAAACTCTAAAACGAGCTTGGGGAAATTTTTGAAATCAAACATTACATGAGGAATGTAAATCTGATACTGAACATCAGAACACAGATATTGAAATCATGCATCAAACTGTACAGAATATTCGTCAGTTTAAAAACTGTAACAAAGAAGAAGTTAAAGATTGGCTGAAGGTGGATGAAGCCAATCCTGGTTTTCAGTTATTAACCGATGAAGAGATAGCTGAGTCACTAAATGAACATAATGAAAATGAAACAGATTCAGATGAAGACAGTGAGAATGGTACTAATACAAAACCACCGACGGCAGCAAAAGCTTTTGACACACTTGAGACTGTTCTAAAGTGAGCCGAAACAGAAGACGAGATAGATTGTATTCAGCTTATGAATCTTAAATGACTTTAGTCTTTAGCAGTGAGAAAATGGGGTATTTGTTTGAAGCAGACAATGATAGAACAATTCTTCAAAAAAGTGTAAATCCATGGTACTGTATGTTATGTTTTGTTTTTTAATTTTTCATTAATTTTAGAGTACAGTGTTTGTCATTAAACTCTAATTTTGTTTAAATTAACTTTTGGTTTTTATTAATTACACTCAGTTTTAATTCAATGCTTTTTAGCCTTAGTAATACATTACAGTATGGTATACACGTTGCTGTAATTATATAACAGTATGTTAGAAATGATTTTGTAATAAAAACCTTTGTTTTTGTAAAGAGAAGTAATGTTTTCAATTTATGATCTGTTATCCGAAATATTGATTATCCGAATGGGCCCTTGTCCAGAGAGGTTCGGATAATTGATGCTCTACTGTATATACAAACATTTCTTGCTACAGACCTTTTCTTGAAATGAACATTATTTAATATTTACTACTAATTTTCAATCAAGATATATTGTTTACCTTCCTTAGAACATGTTTCAGACATCAAATAATTTGTTCATCCTCAGCTATCTTATATATATATATTTTGTTTTTTTGAGTGTTTCTGCTGTTAACTGTTTTGAAAATTGTGTATGTACTGAACAAAATGGGTAGATGTAACGCATTAGGTATAGAAAGTAATTAACATACAGAATACATGAGAAAAAGGGTAAAGTACTGACACCGGTGCAGACTTGGGAAAGTTAATAAAAATTTTTAACCGATTAAAGTTAAAGTTAGTGCCCCCAAAAATTAACTGAGTTAAAGTTAAAGTTAATGCATGCAAAACGTAACTGATCAAAGTTAAAGTTAAAATCAAATTAACTGATTAAAAGTTAAAAGTTAAAAGTTAAAAATGTATGTTTGCTTATTTTGGTTTTATTCAGCAAGCTGGATTGGCTGTTGAAATAATTAAAATCATGTTAAATAAATCCACAAATTAAGCTTTTTAAAAAAAATTAATTAATATTTCTGTTGCAGAAAAAATTACATAAAATATTTAGCACAAAAAAACTCAGTCATTAATAATTTAATAATTAAAAATCATAGATGATTTTATTTTAATCATTAAATTATATTAACATTATTTTTAATTGCAGCAGGTAATTAAATATTGTTTGTTTATTGCATTTTTTAGATCACAGTACTGACTACTGATATTGTACCGTGCCTGCAGGGGGATGTAGTATTAAATGACTTAATAGAACAGACAATAATTAGGCTACTCTATTGATTAATTTTATAATCTGCAAGTTGACGTGAAAAATAATTGGGAGTTGGAGATACAATTGAGATGGATTTGACTGTGCAGGCAAAGACATTCTAATATTTTAGATTATCTAACAGAAAGTAGAATTTTAGAATCTAAATTCTTTTAGTTAAGGTGAGTTCTGAAATCTAATGAATTTTAGATAAAATAAATTTTACCTCTTGTTTTATTCAAAATGAGAGTATTGAACAAGAATTTTTGACTTTTATGTACTATTTTACAATTAAATTTTAATTGTTGTAATTGTTAACAATAAATTGCCTGTTTCTAAGCAATTTAACAAAACTAATGATTTTATTTTAATTCAAATTGTCAATGATTAGACGTATTCTGTTGGTGTCTCTGCAAATAAACGCATCTCGTGTAATGTTTACCCATTGTGAAACACTTGAGATATATGGGGTTTCTTGCTGTTTTGATTGCTACAATTAGGGCACGTGCATCACAATCACACACACCCATTTGGCGGACACGGCCTGCGTTGCAGTCTGCATGTTGGGGGCAGTGCGAGTGTGCGCGGCTTGCATTGACTCCAACACATACTCTGGTAAGCGGAACATGTCTTGGTTCCCATTCTAGCGGCGCACAACTTGCCCCAGCTTGCATCAGCAACAACCAACCAAAATGCTGTTTCACTACCGCACCACGTTAATATGTGGTGAGCATATTCTTTTCACCTCTACGGCCGTGGCATAAACCCCACCTACGAGGAATGTTTCAGAGACACCTGAAATTAATGAAATTAATTTTTCCATCCATTAGATCGGTGGAACGGTACCACAACATAGAGGCGGGGGCAACGCCGATCTCTACAAAACTCATTAGAAGACTAAAGCCTCTCTCATTTCCTTCGACTCGCCGTCGTTATGGATGTATCCTCATTAACCTAATTAATTCACACACAATTTGTTTAGAAGCCGCTCCTTTTAGTCTTACCGACACATTGGATACTTAGCTCTAAATCAACACTGTTGACTGACGAAATAATACTCGAGTTCCTGGTCCTATATGCACTTGTTTATCTTATAAGTCTGGAACTGTCTGTGCTATATTTAGTTCACTACGCATCAGATTATTACGTGATGGTAATCATATTCAACTAATCTACAAAGCTTGATCAGACCAGTCGTGACTTATGGAGCTGAACCAGAAGAGTAGAGATGCCTTCGTAATGCTAAAATTGATGAAATATTGCAGTGGGAAGATATAGTACGCTTCATAAAGGCAAGGCAGACAAGCTGGTTCGGACATGTGGAGAGAATGCCACAGAAGAGACTGCCCAAGCAAGTGTTATGTGAAATATGGAAGAAACAAGAAAAAGACGCAGACCCAGAAGGTGATGGATACATGAGGTGGAGGAAGGCTTAAGAAGAATGGGCATACAAAACTGAAGCAATGTTGCAACAGAGAGAAAGAACTGAAGGCGAGTGGTGGCGGAAGCCAAGGGTCATCCCGTCCTGTAAAGCTTCGGAAGAAGAAAAAGAAAAAGAACCACATTCAGCTGCATCAGTACAACATACTTTGCGTTATAAGTACTATATTCTTGTTTTCGGTGCCAGGACATGATACAGCTGAAACTCTTGAAATTGATGATCTCCGATTCATTTTGCTGTCCATTAGATCGGCGGAATGGTTTCACAACATAGCGGCAGGAATGACGCCGATCTCTACAAGAATCGTCAGAAGACTACAAGCCTCTCATCTCCTCCGAATCACTCACACAGCTCTGCCAGCCATTCATTCACATACATTTTGCTTGGAGGCCACCTCCCTTCCATCTCACTGACACAGTGGACGCTCTTAGTTCTAAACCAACACTGTTGCATTGACAAAGTAATACCTGTGCTCCTTCTCCTATACCATCATCATCATCTCTTCATGGATAGGATTCTCCTGTTCCGGCCTCACAACTGCCGCCATCTTGTGACTGGCCTGCTTACAGATCTTCAAACCGGCTCATATCCATAATCCAACTTCGGAAAGCGGGTATTATCAATTCTTTCTATATGTTGTTTCCACCAATTTTTATAATTCAGACTGAGTTCATTTAGGGAAACTATATCAAGTTTTCGTCTAATATATTCGTTTTTTATATTATTGAGTCGCGTAAATCCCTTTACCGATATCAAACCAGTCCTTCTTCCTTATAGTCCCAGGTCTTGCATTCATACATATAGTTTGAAACCTTCCTAGTTTATCTTCTCCCATATACACTTGTTTATTCTATAAGTTTATTACGTGATTACGTGATGGTCATCACATTCAACATCATCCAACCACAGCATACTTTACGTTATAAATACTGAATTCCGTTTTCGGTACCATAGCATTACACTAAAATATACTGTAATTGAATTTCGTGTTGTTGTTCTATCATTAATTAAAATGTTTGTTTTATGTATAAAGCTACGTCCTGTCTGGCCTATGTAGAATTTGTTGCAAACAGGACATAGCTTCAAACAAAGATACATTGAACACACAAAGGCACTCCACTCCAGTACAGAATCCACCTTTGCAAACCACCTCATTGAAGCAAACCACACATACAAAAACATCGACAATAACATGAAAATTCTACACGTACACACAAAAGGCCAAAAACTAGACACTCTAGAACAATTGGAAATATACAAACACACGAAAACAAATAAAAACAACATCCTAAACGAACAGACACAATTCCAATCACACGCATTATTCGAACATATCACACCCCACACACACAACATCGATCTTTCAAAAATCGATTCCGTTGCAAACAACAAGACGGACAGTGCTACCAGCGGCAACCTCTGAAGAAGCTTTTTAAAAGAGAAAACCAGTTCAGGTTATAAGGTAAAACTTTTACGTTTTTACCCATAAAAAGTTTTGTGTTCTGAGTCGTAGTGAAATAATTATATTTAAAAAATTGTTATTTGCGATTAAATAAAGCTGGTAATATTAGGGACTTCAGTAAAGTCTGTATTTTGTTTACACTGTGCCATACGACGATCCATGAGTCCGTCATAACAATATGTTAACATAAACCAAAAGTTTGAATTTGTTTATTAAGACAAGTTTGGGTTTCTTTACTGTTCTACTTCTATTTTTTTTTTTTTTATCTTCATAATTTATGAATTTTATAATTTCAGTTGTTATCGTGGTACAGTAGTAAAACTTTCGAACCTGAATATTTTCACATTGGGCAAATACAACCAGGGTTGAATTTATTCCAGAGACACTAAACATCAAAACACGTTATTATGCAGTTACATATCCTCAAACGAATGTATGAATGAGTAGCAGAGTTTTAACTGTGAAGTACAGAATCAGTGCCTAGGGCTGCTATAATGTAAAATATCGGTATGGAGAACCATACATGACTTCCATGTTCTAAGATATATATTTAAAATCATTTTCGAAATGAAATATTACTATAGAAACTACTTCTTTCTACTTACTGCTTCAGCCTTAACCACAGTACTGTGATCACTAACGTATACCACCTCACGTTATCGCACTCGATTTTCACTGATGATGGAAATTGATGGCATTGCCGAAATGTCTGGTTTTGTAGAAAACATTGGACTACGGCCAAACATCCCGGGAAGGAATTTTAACAAAAACTACTTCTTTGTTGCCGATAACGTTGTACAATATATATAAAAAACTGCATAAAATTAATGGCTTGTATAAGTTAATGTTTGATCTCCATTAAGTAGTGCTCAAGTTTCCAAAGTTTTAATATCATGATGTCCGTAATTAAAACATCAGAGCAGGTTTAGTATGTATGAGGGTACACCGTGGACAAAAATTTTCAACATTTCCTATTGAACGTTGCTTAGAATAAAGCTGCGAATCTACAGTGTATGTTTCACGGAACAAACACCCGAAAAAGAAGGAGCGCTCCGAAGTCACTCATGGACCCTCAGCATCTTGCAGAGGGTTCATTCCCTAAAGATGAAAAGTCTGTCTATGAATCGTTCCTCTGTAAACACGTGCAGTTACACTGCCCAGCGATCCACAGGAAGCAAATCGCTATCCATGCTGGACACTTTTTCGGCTTGCACGCGTTATGTTGGTATGGGTTACAGCACTTACCATTTAAAAAGCGTGCAAATGTAAGAAAATAAACATGAGTGAGGCCAGAAATAACGCGAATTTTGTGTGTGTGTGTCTTCCCTGCCTTTTTATTGCGGTAGTCATAATAATAAAATGGAAACGTAACCATTACATAACTGAGATATGCTTGCCTGCCACGAACGATATATTATTTTATACATGTATATTAACTCATACATAATTTACATTAAAATGAACAAATTATAATTTTATTGCCTGGCAACAAAATTATTTTATTTTTACTTCCATGTTCCTTAAGGAAATGGAAGTATGGTGATCGCAAAAAAATCGTGTTTGAGATTATTGCAGATTATGATTGTACTACACTCAAAACATGAAAAAAAGTCGTTTTTCGAAAAGTGTCTGTGTGTGTCGTGTGTCTATCTATAGATTTTTTTTCTATGGCAAACGATAACAGCCGCAAATTCAAACAGAATCAAATAATTTTTTGCATACAGTCCTGATTTGTAGAGTACTCACGACCTGTTGTTTTTGGTTAAGATCGGTTAAGGGAAAGGGGTAGTTTACCTGCAACATTTTTTTAACAAGGGTATTTTCTATGGCAAACGATAACAGCCGCAAATTCAAACAGAATCAAATAATTTTTTGCATACAGTCCTGATTTGTAGAGTACTCAAGACCTATTGTTTTTGGTAAAGATCGGTTAAGGGGAAGGGGTAGTTTACCAGCAACATTTTTTTATCAAAGGTAGTTTTCTATGGCAAACGATAACAGCCGCAAATTCAAACAGAATCAGATAATTTTTTTTGCATACATCCCTGAATTGTAGAGATCTCAAGGACTTTAGATTTTTGTGAAGATCGGTTAAGGGGAAGGGATAGTTTACCTGCAACCTTTTACGTTTTAACAACAGTAAAGTACTTGAAAATTCATTTAAACTTTTTGAAACAATGGTAATTGTTAAAAATAAAATAATTTTGTTGCCAGGCAATAAAATTATAATTTTTTCATTTTAATGTAAATTATGTATGAGTTAATATACATGTATAAAATAATATATCGTTCATGGCAGGCAAGCATATCTCAGTTATGTAATGTTTACGTTTCCATTTTATTATTATGACTACCGCAATAAAAAGGCAGGGAAGACACACACACACACACACACACACACACACACACACACACACACACACACACACACACACACACACACACACACACACACACACACACACACACACACACACACACACACACACACACACACACACACACACACACACACACACACACACACACACACACACACACACACACACACACACACACACACACACACACACACACACACACACACACACACACACACACACACACACACACACACAAAATTCGCGTTATTTCTGGCCTCACTCATGTTTATTTTCTTACATTTGCACGCTTTTTAAATGGTAAGTGCCGAAACCCATACCAACATAATGCGTGCAAGCCGAAAAAGTGTCCAGCGTGGATAGCGATTTGCTTCCTGTGGATCTCTGGGCAGTGTAACTGCACGTGTTTACAGAGGAACGATTCATAGACAGACTTTTCGTCTTTAGGGAATGAACCCTCTGCAAGATGCTGAGGGTCCATGAGTGACTTCGGAGCACTCCTTCTTTTTGGCATGTTTGTTCTGTGAAACATACACTGTAGATTCCCAGCTTGATAGGAACGCTGCAACTAGGAACACTGTAGCAACGCTCAATAGGAAATGTCGAAAATTTTTATCCACGGTGTACCCTCATACACACTAAACCTGCTCTGATGTTTTAATTACGGACATCATAATATTAAAACTTTGGAAACTTGAGCACTACTTAATGGAGATCAAACATTAACTTATACAAGCCATTAATTTTATGCAATTTTTTATATATATTGTACAACGTTATCGGCAACAAAGAAGTCTTATATTTCGTTGTCCATGACGTGTCCGTTACTTAACTAAATATCACTATAATATTGACGACTCGGAACACAAAGTTTTTTATAAGTAAAAACATAAAGTTTTACCTTACAGCCTAAACCGGCTTTCACCTATGAAGCCTTCTATAGGTGAAAGCCGGTTTAGGCTGTAAGGTAAAACTTTATGTTTTTACTTATAAAAAACTTTGTGTTCCGAGTCGTCAATATTATAGTGATATTTAACAAAGAAGTAGTTTTTGTTAAAATTCCTTCCCGGGATGTTTGGCCATAGTCCAACGTTTTCTACAAAACCAGACGTTTCGGCAATGCCATCGACTTCCATCATCAGTGAAAATCGAGTGCGATAACGTGAGGTGGTATACGTCAGTGACCACAGTACTGTGGTTAAGGCTGAAGCAGTAAGTAGAAAGAAGTAGTTTCTATAGTAATATTTCATTTTGAAAATCATTTTAAATATAAATATTAGAACATGGAAGTCATGTATGGTTCTCCATACCGATTTTTAACAATTACCATTGTTTCAAAAATTTTAAATGAATTTTCAAGTACTTTACTGTTGTTAAAACGTAAAAGGTTGCAGGTAAACTACCCCTTCCCCTTAACCGATCTTTACCAAAATCGAAAGTCCTTGAGATCTCTACAAGTCATGGACGTATGCAAAAAATTATTTGATTCTGTTTTAATTTGCGGCTGTTATCATTTGCCATAGAAAATTACCCTTGATAAAAAAAGTTGCTGGTAAACTACCCCTTCCCCTTAACCGATCTTCACCAAAAACAATAGGTCTTGAGTACTCTACAATTTAGGGCTGTATGCAAATAATCTTTTGATTCTGTTTGAATTTGCGGCTGTTATCGTTTGCCATAGAAAATACCCTTGTTAAAACATAAAACGTTGCAGGTAAACTACCCCTTTCCCTTAACCGATCTTCACCAAAATCAATAAATCTTGAGAACTCTACAATTCAGGGCTGTATGCAAAACATTATTTAATTCTGTTCGAATTTGCGGCTGTTATCGTTTGCCAAAAAAAAATTACCCTTGATAAAAAAAACTGTTGCCGGTAAACTACCCCTTTCCCTCAACCGATCTTCACCAAAAACAATAGGTCGTGAGTACTCTACAAATCAGGACTGTATGCAAAAAATTATTTGATTCTGTTTTAATTTGCGGCTGTTATCATTTGCCATAGAAAATTACCCTTGATAAAAAAAGTTGCTGGTAAACTACCCCTTCCCCTTAACCGATCTTCACCAAAAACAATAGGTCTTGAGTACTCTACAATTTAGGGCTGTATGCAAATAATCTTTTGATTCTGTTTGAATTTGCGGCTGTTATCGTTTGCCATAGAAAATACCCTTGTTAAAACATAAAACGTTGCAGGTAAACTACCCCTTTCCCTTAACCGATCTTCACCAAAATCAATAAATCTTGAGAACTCTACAATTCAGGGCTGTATGCAAAACATTATTTAATTCTGTTCGAATTTGCGGCTGTTATCGTTTGCCAAAAAAAAATTACCCTTGATAAAAAAAACTGTTGCCGGTAAACTACCCCTTTCCCTCAACCGATCTTCACCAAAAACAATAGGTCGTGAGTACTCTACAAATCAGGACTGTATGCAAAAAATTATTTGATTCTGTTTGAATTTGCGGCTGTTATCGTTTGCCATAGAAAAAATATCTAAGATAGACACACAGACACACACACAGACACTTTTCGAAAAACGACTTTTTTTCATGTTTTGAGTGTAGTACAATCAGAATCTGCAATAATCTCGAACACGATTTTTTTTTGCCATCACCATACTTCCATTTCCTTAAGGAACATGGAAGTAAAATTAGTGTAGACATAGCAGACATGAAAAGTAGAATAGTTTGTGCTAAACACTTTTAGGAGTTTTTACACTAAATCTACACATTTTGATCATCTTTCATTAAACTGGCTATGTAATAATGATTATACTCAATGTCTCAATGTAGTAAACCAAACGTGAATAGGTACACACCTACTGACACATATACAGTGCAAAGGATTGTTAACTGATGACACCTACAAGTGATATTTTATGATCTGATGTTGAAGAATATGCTTTGAAACGCGTCATCTATATATTAAAAAGAAGTCACAAGGCGGATTGAAAAAGGTTACTTTGAGTATACTCGTTCATTATTTTCAAGTACGTTATCAGTAGCCACCTCCAATAAAAATCTCATGGTTTTTACTACTCTAGCTTTACACCTTTCTCCTCTCCTCTCCTCTCTCTCAATCTCTGTCTCTGTCTTGTTCATCTTTCTCTGTCTGTCTCTCTCTGTATCTCTCTCTCTCTCTCTCTCTCTCTCTCTCTCTCTCTCTCTCTCTCTCTCTCTCTCTCTCTCCTCAAATCACCATATCTGACACTAATTACAGAATACAAGGTTGAGGAAAGGGTACATACGAGGTGAACTCAGAATCCACAATGTTGTGAATGTAAAGATGCCATAAGGTGAGACAAAAGGCATTTGTGAAGCGAGTGCCAGTAAGACATATTAGTTAAGCGTCTCCTCGAAGCCTGGGTCACCAGGAAACATTACAAAATTCTTCGAGCAACCTTTCAAGCAGAAAAATCCAAATCACCTAAGCTCTAAATCTACTTAATACAGTACTTTTTATTCCTTTGCACATTTGGTAAGCGCTGTGTAGAGCAGACCTATTTTTCACATTCCATTTGTCTTGGGTTAGACCACAGCAGATCACTGACTAAATAAAACAAAAGAGAGCAGATATCAAAATCCGGTCATAAAAAATGTGTTTTTTGTTTTTGTACGACTTACAATGGTGTGGTGTTGGAAGAAAAACTTGACACTTCAGTTTTTAGTTAATTAAAAATAACGATTTATTAAGAATTTTTAGATAGACAAACCAATCAACTTGCATCGACTGGAAAAATTAATTGACCGCAAATTTTAATTGACGGCTTCTTTAGAAAAGGAAGACAAAAAAAGCGAAAACAGCAGCAGAACTTCCGAGATTGTTTTATAAATGCTGACGCAAATTTTCTGAACTGAGAAAACAATTAATGGCGATAGTTAATTAAATTCGGACAACAACTCGGTGTCATTCAGATTAATCAATAACTATCCACTATGCCAGTGAGGTCTGCTAACTTATAGTAGTTAACGTACATATCCTGCACGCTAATGTTGATTTAAAAAATCAACAAAAGACACGAATGCCAAATATCAAGTTCCAAGTTAAAATGTGTTCTTCATTTTGTGTCAAAGGTTATCTGTGCAAAATTTGGTGGCAATCTGTGTAACGGTGTGGATATAGAGACTTGGAGTTTTATATTGTAACGAAGTATTCTGGTGAGTCTCTGAAAAATGTATACCAGTTTTATATGTGTTAGTGTTAGTGCGTTCGTCTCGCACTGGGGTCGTTACATAAATTTTGCGCTACCGATGTCCGTAGCGATGTTATGATTACCAGTATAACACGGCAGTAACCTTACCTGTTCTTATATAAGGGTGTGTTAATCCCGGGTGGCGCCAAATTGTTTGTTAAAACAATTAAATTTGTTAATCTGTATCTTACTAGGGTGTTCTCAGCTGTGACGGTCGGGGCGTTCAAATATTTCCTGCTCGTTCCGCCTTCTGTATCGTGTAGGTAGTTGTACTAATTGCAACTCGAGCGCTGATTGTCAAATCTAGCTTTCGTAAATGAACACAAGTAATATTATGCACTCCCTATGAAATAATAACAACGGTTACTCCCTGTAATAGTGATTTTAATGTTTGATAATTAATATTTTCAATTTTGACAATTGAAATATATTAGTTGATTAACAACTTTGCTCCGACTTTTTACATGAAACAGTTTTACTCAGGATGACGAATCGATTAAGGAACGAGGTACGTACTCCAGCATGGCCGCTGAAGTGTTCAGTTATTATAATATTGTCGTTCCAAAATCGTGGGATTCTTTTAATTACAAGGCAAAGAATTCCTATGATTACAATAAAATTACGTTACCTTACTCAAAGTGTACATAAATAATAAGGTGTGTTGTTACAATCTGTTCTGTAGTGTCGTTAAATGTGTTTCGAAAGTTCGTGTTTAAACAATAGGTTAGATTTTATGTTAACAAATTTTCAGTGTGTTTATTTTTCTTAAATAATCTTTGAAAGAGAAATATTCGGCTTATAGTGAGATCAAATTACTTTTAGTAAAATTCAGAGTGATTTTGTTTTTGGAAATAAGGTAATTCAATGGTACTTAACACATCAGTTGACTTGGTGTTTTCATTCATTGGTTCGGAAGAGGATTGGGCTGCAATAAGTTCTATTTTCATTGATCTGTGGACTTAAGTAGGTCTGGCGTCCTTTTCATATAGAATGTGGTCATAATTTTCTTTTTTCTGTTTTATGGTCCTTGGTCTTTATTTGACTGCTCCGATGGCTCGTCTGCTTCTTATCCAGTCATGGTATTGAATTTCGTTCACTGTTTTACATTATTTCATTAAATATTGGTCTTCCAAAAATTGGCTTCTATTCTGTTAGAGTGACGCTTTACCAGTAACGGTATTCAACGGTAATTTTCGCCACCAACGTCGGTTTCCATGGTAACTAAAGAATTCTGATTGGTTGAGATTGATATAAATCCATTGTTATCAAAATTTGAATTCTTTTCCAAATCCTAGTATATCTTCTGATTGCTGTTATTCCTCTATCTTCCTTCCTAATTATTAAATATTGTCACTATAGTATGTATTTCCTTTCATAGATTATTTTGATACCCCACAAGTTTGGGTTATTTTAGGTTTTATGTTTTTACAATTATTTTATTACTTGTTAATTACATTTCTTTTTGAATTCAAATGCTTATTATAATATTTTGTCTTAAAAATGATTTACAATTTATCCTTGGTGAATCCTTTGCCTCGGATTTGCTAATTTTTTAGTTAACTTATTACAATTTGTAGTTGTTTGTTTTTGACAGTTAGGCATTTTCCTAGGCCTAAGTAGCCATTATGGTATTTGACTTATTTCATATAAATTATATTTCCTTTTAGCCTAATGGGTTTTATTTTGTTATTATAATTGGTTGTATCATTTATTGTTGTGTTTTGGGTCTGTTTATGTGTTATTATTATGTCACTATTATTTGATACATAATTGTTTACTATTTGGTTTCCTCGTTTTCTAGTCATACTTTCCTTAACTTTTTTACTTATTTACTTTGCCAATAATAACAATGTGGCTAATATTTACTATTTTTTGATCTTATTAAATATAACATGTAGGCCTATGGTCTGCATAATTCCTCCACACATATCCTATTCATAAACTTGCTTGAATAATTATTTAACTATTATTTGCTAATCTTTGTTTACAATTCTTCTTATTTTATATTATTTTTTGTGTGATAAACAACATCACTTTTATGAACTTTTTAACGGTCCCTTATAACATGGGTGTTTATGGAGTTGTTTTAACTCCTTAATTTTTTAAACAATCTTTACTTTCCCTCCATGTTAACACTATCTGTTTTTCCTTTCAGGGTATCCTCCCTTTTAATTATAATTGCATTTACTTAAATTTAATAATAATAACATTCTTTCTTAACTAACTACTGTCTTCATCACTTTTCAGTTAACTGTTTATACTTACTACTATTCTTAATTACTAATATTCTTCACTTTTTTATTTAGTGTTTTCTTAGGATTTATTAATTGTTTATGATTTTATCATTCACTATTTTTCTCTATATTAACCTTCTTTATTTTACACTATTCTCATTTAATCATCACCTTCACTTTTAAATTATTTATAGTTTATTATAATTTAATTAGTGTACTTTCTTTATCACTACACTTTGGGGTTTTTACACTTTCATTTTGCACTTCACAAATGTTTTTGTTTTTTAAGTGTTTCTGAATGGGTAATCCCTCTAATTACTATCTCACTACCGTACTATCTCTTTCATTACAAATGTCATTAATAATATGAACAATTTTATGTCTTTATATTTTAACAATACATCTAACTCTAAATTGTGGGTTAGTTTGCTTTTCTATATTTATATTTAACATTGTTTAATTGGGTTTCTTTCAATTATCATTTACATTATTATCCCTTAATTGATAATAGTATTTACTTTTTTTCATAGGTTAATTATTGGTCTTTTTCCAATATCACGTTTGAGTGCATCTCATGCTCATATTCTTTATTACTTGTTTGTGTCTTATCATTTGTCTTCATTTTTATTTATTTCCCTTTATCTTGGGTTTGTCTCTTTTTCATTTCTCTCTTTCTTCATTTTCATTGTATTTGATTAATACTTTTGTTTTCCACCTTCTCCTTTGGGTTCATTTTAACATGTTGCATTGAGTCATTCAATTCCTTTAATTTGTTTCATTTTTGTTTGGTTTTGGTTTTCTCCCTTCTTCATTTGGTTTTGTTAATCACTTTCTTCTTCATTTGGTTTTATTCTCGTTTGTTTTTTGTGGTTCCCTTCTTCTTTCGTTTCCTCTTGTTGGGTCAATCACTTGGGTTAGGTCATGTCGTCGTTTGTCGAGTCATTGTCTTTATATTTTATTTATATTAAACATTTTATTTTATATTCAGTATTATTTTATATTCAGAATCATCTTTTTTATCCCTGGTATTGGGGTGGCTTATTTGTGTTGTAACATAATGCCTCTCCTTCAAAATTGATCATTTTGATAAAACACTAGCATAGTTTTTTATGAAATTATCAGTTATATATAATCTTTTTCCTTTTCTTTCTTGTTTGTTTCTTCATTCTTATTTCTCTTCTTACTTGATTCATTCCATTTTATTTGGATCTGTTTTTATTTATCTACATTAGTGTGTTCTCCCTTTTATATAATTTTTTCCCTAACTTTTAGTAGCTGGTTTCTTCCATGACTACTCATTTTTTCTGAGACCAGAGGAACATCATCTCTGCTCAGTTTATTTTGATTGCTGGACTTTTTCAACAGTCAATCTTAAATACCTTTTTTGTCAACTTGTGACTTAAATTAATAATAATAATATATTTTGGGATTGTCCACCTTGTGGTTTGTTTTTAGATCACTTTGGCCTTTTACTCATTCTTCCTTCCGCTATACTTTGCTATATACTGTCATCTACTCATACAGTTGATTGTTTTTTATTTATTCATATGTTAATTTCATCATATCTAACTTTTCATTAGTTTGTTTTCCTATTCTTCTTGTGATCATTTTAATTATCTTAGACATCTTTTTTCTTTTTCTTGGTTGTTTAGCAATATTCTGCTTTAGCCATTTTTTGTATATTTGTTTTATACATAATTTCTTCTTCTTCCTTGTACCAGTTCTGATTTTTTTTTCTTTGAATACTACATTAAATTCATTATAATTTCAGATATTTATCTTAGCAGTTTTTGCTTGATCTTATTTTTGTTTATTTTATTTTTGTTTATTTTATTTTGTTTTAAGTATTATACTTAATAATTTTTGTAAGTTAGTTTTTCTTACTTATAGGAATTTTTGTAACTTATTCCTTTCTTGGTACTTTTTGTTTAAATATTATCATAAGTTTGTGGTTCTTACTTTTTTATAGGAATTTTTGTAGCTTATTCCTTATTATATTTTTTTTATATTATACTTCATATGTCAACTTTATTTTATAGTAAGTTGATCTTACTTTGTAGGAACTTTTGTAACTTATTCCTTTTTTAATACTTTATATTAGGCCTCATAAGTCATCTAAATATTGTTGTAATTTGTGCTCACATAATTTTTGAAATTTGGCATTTGTTTATTTTATTTATTGTAATTTATTTTTCTTCATAAAACTTTTTTACAGAAGCTTGGTTGTAAACTTCTTTTATCTTTTTGGTGGTTATATTACTTATTTCATAAGTATTGTTTCCATTATCTTTGGTGATGACATAGGGTTATACATATTAAATCCTTAAATTTTTAGTGACCGTCAATCAGTGAATGTTTTAGTGGATGGTTAGTGAGGATCGGTCAATAATACAACTTTTAGTTATTTTGCGTTGACGTTTCGACAATATTTATTGTCACTTCAGGACCTGTGTATGAAATACAATAGAAATATCAAACATAACGAAACAATTAAATATTTGGGTGAACGTGTTGGTGATGTGAGTGTGTGCGTGCGTATGTATGTATCATTTTTTATGTGAAGACTTATGATAGTTTGTTTACATCTTCAAATTATCTTTAAGAAAGCGAGCAGATTATAGTATGAGAGAACTTAAATTATACAGTATTACAATTTAAATTACTAAATGTAATGTTATTTTAATTAAAATTGTTTAATGATTAATTGTTTGATTGTTTAATTGTTTGTTTGTTGATTGATTGTTTGTTGATTCAACAACTCGTCAATTAGCACCTACTTCTGGGAATCGTATCACATGACATTGGGGACATCATATTTTGCCAACCGAACATTGGAATCATCATTGCAGCATATCCAGCACGTGGCATTCAGCATTAGGAAAATCCAGAGCAGCCTATCTAAACAGGATTCCACCGCATTGGATATCACCAGACAGGCAACGACCATGTCTACATTATCCACGCTTGAGTACCTGACACGACTACGAGGGTTCCGACAGGCTTTCGATACCTTCTAGAACATGCCGATAAGTACCATTTCAACTGATTGAACTCATGTTGTGCATTAGTTTCAACTTGCATAATTCGCATATTTTTTCTCAATATTATTAAATTAAACAAAGCAGTATAGAAATAATAATATGATTTAATAATCTAAAACAATTTAAATATTTTTCAATAATTTGAATATGAACTTATAATTTTTTGTGAACTCAATTAATATTCTCTTTATTTCTAAGTCATATCTTTTCAAACAGCACTCATGTCATTGATGATTACTGCTATATTGTTTGTAACGCCTAATTCAGGATTTTATTGTCACATAAATTTAGTTAAGATATGTTAGTAAGTATTACCGTGAGTAGGGGGAAAATGGGGGTTCTGACTAACAAAGGATGCCGCCTTTCCCACGGTCGAAGATTTTTTCCCACGCTCTCCCCACCACCGCTGGACCAGCAGCATCCGCGAATTTCCACCAATAAAATTTTATGCCGCCTTTCGCGCGCCAAGTCCAAAGAGATGCCGCCTTTCCCACGGTCCAAGATTTTTTCCCACGCTCTCCCCACCACCGCTGGACCTGCAGCATCCGCGAATTTCCGCGAATAAAATTTTTAATTTTTTTAATTTTTAATTTTTATTTTTTTTAATTAAATTGATTTGCATATCAAGGGGAGGGTGGGGGGTGGGGTTCAATGGACCACCCGCATCCGCGAATATAATTTTTTTAATAAAGCTGATTTGCATATCAGAGGTGGGTGGTGGGTGGGGGGTTCCGACTTGATGCATTATAGTGTATATATTAAATATATGATCAGGGTTACCAACCTTGCATGAGTTCAAATTTGTTGTGTGTTATAATGTATATTAAATCTATATGATCAGGTTTACCAACCTATGTATGGGTTCAAACTTGATATGTGTGTGTTATATAGTGTATATATTAAAATATATGATCAGAGTTACCAATCTTGCATTATTGTGTATAGAACAGATCTGCCAACTTTTTTCTGTGGTGGGAAATTCAAACTATATGATCATGATTGTTGTCGATATCAATTCTCTCTTTGAATGTAAGTAACTCTCCCTCCCTCTCTCTGTCTCTCTAGACACACAGTTATCCATCACGATATAAACTCTCTCTCTCTCTCTCTCTCTCTCTCTCTCTCTCTCTCTCTCTCTCTCTCTCACATTTGAATGTAAGTAAAACTATCTCTCTCCCTCCCTCTCTCTCTCTCGCACACACACACACACACACACACACACACACACACACACACACACACACACACACACACACACACACACACACACACACACACACACATTTAGTAGATTACTGTTGCCTGTTGCATCTCTCTGTGTGTGTGTGTTTATGTAACGGGTCTCTCTCTCTACGCCAATTTCGGTTCTGCCAAGTCTGTGTGTGGTAAAGTGTTACGCATAAAAAAATCTCCTTGAAATAAGGTATTTTCAAAAGTTTTGTGTACACATACACACACACATTGTGTATGTCTCTCTCTCGCTGCAAACGTTGACAGGAATTCCCTTATTCAAAGCGATTTGTATGTGTACACGAACTTAAATATGGTTTACAGACCATTGTAATTTTAAAAATTCATTTTTGCATTAATTAAATATATATCGTAAACAATGAAATAATAATATTTCGTCATTAGAAAGTTATATTCAGTGTGGTAATTAGTGATAGAAAGATTAACTATGCACACACACACACACACACACACACACACACACACACACACACACACACACACACACACACACACACACACACACACACACACACACACACACACACACACACACACAACGATACAGAATTAGATATAGTTATTATTCGCTAACTTAAACCAGAGGTCATTAACCGTGTGTACGTCGTCTAAATCGGGGCGTCCTACTTTCTAATTTGACACCTGACAATCATTAGCAGCGCTGACAGTAATTAGGATTAATTATGGATTAGAAAGTATTTACTCTAAAAACGGACACACAAGCTTTCCCCACTACCAGTGTACAATATATACGCGAAGAAAATTAGTGGCAATTTCTCATTTGACCGCCTGCGTGTGCTGATACATTGTGAAATCTATCACTGCATTTTTTTTAATAGTTGAAAGACTGTTTGTATTATTGTACGTCTTACGAGTCTTCAGTATACACAACTTCCATCATTAAGGGTGTATAGACAACACACATACTAGTTTGGTGAGTGTACAGATTTTATTTAAACGTAAAAATTATTTGCATTAAAACATTATCAAGCGCATTATGTATTGAATTTAATACATGTGTGTGTGTATGCGTGTGTGTGTGTGTATGATCAAATTATTATGTCTGTTACAATTTTCTGAAATATATTCTTACCGTATTTTTATATTAATTTTATTGTATGTACAGATTTCATTTAAACGTAAAAATTATTCACATTAAAACAGTATCAAGTGCATTATTTATTGAATTTAATACATGACTCATTCAAATAAGTAAGTGTACATGAAACATTTTGAATACGTTAATAACTGAGCATAATTTTTATTGTATGTACAGATTTTATTTAAACGTAAAAATTATTTGCATTAAAACATTATCAAGCGCATTATTATTTATTGAATTTAATACATGTGTGTGTGTGCGCGCGTGTGTGTATGATCAAATTATTATGTCTGTTACAATTTTCTGAAATATATTCTTACCGTATTTTTATATTAATTTTATTGTATGTACAGATTTTATTTAAACGTAAAAATTATTCATATTAAAACATTATCAAGTGCATTATTTATTGAATTTAATACATGACTCATTCAAATAAGTAAGTGTACATGAAACATTTTGAATACGTTAATAACTGAGCATAATTTTTATTGTATGTACAGATTTTATTTAAACGTAAAAATTATTTGCATTAAAACATTATCAAGCGCATTATTATTTATTGAATTTAATACATGTGTGTGTGTGCGCGCGTGTGTGTATGATCAAATTGTTATGTCTGTTACAATTTTCTGAAATATATTCTTACCGTATTTTTATATTAATTTTATTGTATGTACAGATTTTATTTAAACGTAAAAATTATTCATATTAAAACATTATCAAGTGCATTATTTATTGAATTTAATACATGACTCATTCAAATAAGTGTATGTGTGTGTGTGTGTGTGTGTGTGTGATCAAATTACAATTTCTGAAAATATATTCTTACTGTACTTTTTATATTACACTTCTAATTGAAGATATATTTTAGGTATAGCTGAATTTTAAGCGTGCAAGCCTTCAGTGTGCATACAACGTCCGTCATTTAAGGGTACGTGTGTGTGGACAACGCTCGCTAGTTTGTTGCAAGTAAGTATACATTATGGAGTGGGTTATACAAATAATAATAAAGTGTGTGTACTATATACATTTATTAAAATACATACACAGCTCCAAGATTATATTAAACAGTTTTTACAATTAAAAAATACATACATAGCTCCAAGATTATATTGTTACAAGTATGAAAATATATCTAAACTATTATATTGTTACAAGTATGAAAATATATCTAAACTAGTATTTACAATTTTTTAAAAAAACATACACAGTTCCAAGATTATATTGTTACAAGTATTAAAATATATCTAAACTAGTTTTACAATTAAAATACATACACACACAGCTCCAATATTATAATGTTACAAATATGAAAATATATATATTTAAAACTAGTATTTACAAAATATGTATAAAATAAGACTTAAACACGTCTATGTACTGTGTTGGACAATGGCGTATATTCTACAAGCGAATCATGTAGTATCATACAGTAGGCAGTCGTCTGTGTAGGAAAATTCATTGACGATTCAAATTCTAAACGTACATCAACTGCTGAAGACTTAAGCGCATCGTCTTGTCTGCTACAATCGAATACAAACAGCGGGGCTTTTGATTTGAATAATTCTGGTGTCAGTACTGGGCTGACGTCTAAACGGTGGTAATACGAACTTTGAAAACTGGCGTACATATTGTACAATAATGCAAAACGGTCTTTCCCAATATCCAAGTTTAAATTATCGTAAGGATAATACTTGTCGTTTAGAAACAGTCTCGCATTGATCACGTTACAATGATCAAATTCATCGGCGTGTGCTGTCAGTACATTCTTTCTTGCTGTCTGAAACGGTAACACAACAAAGCGTGGTTTTTCTAGCTGACTCGAGGTCTTGACAATCCAATTCTGCCTTTTAGTCTGTGGTAAGGCAGGATACTCGTGCAACTCCCAGGTCCTAAAAGGCATAGTTATCGGGTGGTCTTTCTCTATGAGTCGTAACAGTGGTAATCTGTACGCATTAGCTACATGTACATAAGGCATTTTCCAGTAAACTTTGTCTAGTTCAAGAACACAATTAGCAGTCGTTTGTCCGCTTGCTAAAACCATAGCGTTTATGTCGGTAGATGTGCGTAGGAGTATAAGTTCTTGTTTCACGTTCAGCACGATGCGTGTATAGTCTTCTGCGAATCCCATTAGCATTTTCAGTGGTATACAAAAGTTGAATTCACCGTCATCATTCACTTTTAATATGTTCGTGGTCGGCGCCACCCAACCTGCGTTTTCTATTGCGTTACGTGTGTTGTTGTTGAATGATAGAAAAGTTTTAATAGTTGACGTAACACCGACGTTTCTGGTATGGTCCACTACCACTCCGGCCAACTCGTAACGAATCTCTTCAAAGAGAAATGCTATAGCATTGTTCACCAGTTCCACATTCAGTGCAGTATCTGCAGCCACACTAGGGTTTTTAACCAACTTGCCTTCGATGTAGAGGAAACTTTCTGACGGCAGTGTAAAGACGTCCTGTTGTTGTATTGGCACACGTATTTCATCATTGTTTCCATATCTTGTTGTTGCGTACGGTGCGTGTGAGTGAAATGAAAAGTGTGTGATACTGTCTTCAAAGAACGGTTGCTGCTCCACAGATAATATTCCACTCACCATGTTACTTGTTTACAACAAAACCCAGTGAAATCAGAAAACGACGGTTAACTGATGTTAATCGTTTCAGTTTCGAAAGAGTACTGATGCGTTTTCTAACTGATCTTTCTTCTTCTTCTTCTTTTATTACTGACGACTGTGGTAGCAGCGGTGGCGAAGAAACAAAGTACAAGCCCATGTCTATAGTCGTTTTAGATGTAAACGCACAGTGATGACTTCTCCGCGAAAATCTATTACGTCACCGTCCTGATCGTGTAAAGATAATGTTATGTTGTCCAAACGACTCACATTCACAGGTAGGTATATGACGTTTGTAGGTGATTCACAATTATTTTGAATCCTGGTTCGACTGACGGATAGAACGAGTGCAGCGTGTGCTCGTTTTTACCGTTCTTGTATGATCCTTGCGCTATATTACACCTTATCAGTATACTGTTCACTTTTATAATGTTAACTGTGGTGTCAGACGTGTGAGTTTTATTCGCTTCAAGCAGACGCTTTTCCTTGAAACCCAACATGTCACCGATACCGCACACTGTTTGTTGAAAGTCAATATCCAGTGCACAAGTCAGTTTACATTTCAGTGTATTGTTGTTAGGACGTAGACTAATCTTTGAGTCTCCTAACTGCTTTTTGAGGAAGGCTTCTATGTCACCGATTTCATAAGCACCTGTAGGTAAAGTTATCAAGTCCCACGTTGTTCCGTCCCGTAGTACTGGAAACACATTGTTTTTTCCCTCAATCACGTTCGGTATACTGTTGTATGTAGTAAAGTCCAATAGACCTACATACCATTCGCCGTTTGTTAGTTCGAGAGGCGGGAAAAAGTCACATACAAGAGCAGCAGCATTCGTACCTGTTAAGGTGACCGACAGCGAAGACATCTTGTCGCTTACTGATCACTCACGCGTTAAGAAGTCCAAACATAAATGCCCACAGATGACTGTGTGTGGTGGCTGTTCACGCTCGTAATTGTAGTAAATTTCAGTGTCGGTTCCAAAATACTGTGTCAGCTCAAGAGGTGGCTGCATATTACCATACGCATCATAGTAGTAAACTTGTTTGTTTCGCTTCTTGTAGCAAACCCAGTGCGTACCAGGTCCTTCTGCACTGTCCAGATTAACAACTGCACTCTCATTCTTCCATGGTCGTGTGTGTGGTAAAGTGTTACGCATAAAAACTCCTCTGAAATAAGGTATTTTCAAAAGTTTTGCGTACACATACAAATCACTGTCAGACAATGCACGCACTGGTATGCAAATTAGTTTTTTTGTCTGTAAGGACGTAGGTATAGACCTGACGCTATTTTTTTATTGTTACGTTTATGCCTTGAGACTGTTTTGCGTTTTTAGGTCGTTTTGCGTTTGTTCGCGGATTGACGTTTAATTCCTGAACCCTTCTTCTTCTTCTTTTTTCTGCAACCACTACGCGAGCTCCCTCCACCCACTGCTGATTTCGCTTTCATTGCGGCGGCTACAGCTGCAGCATACGCTCTTTCACTAACACCGGAATTCCAATCTTTCACTCGTTCCCACGCTTTGTCGGCAAGAACGCGATCAGCTATACGTCTTCGACTGTTGTCTTTGTACCTTGCGTAGGCGATATCATGTTCGCGACAGGCTTCGTCCAGCTCGTTGATTCCGCGCTCGCCACGTGCCAATCTCTCTTTGAGTTTTGTTCCAGGTCTACATAATCGGTAGCCGGGTAGGTGTAATTCTACTGGTAATGCGTCCACCGCTCGATTAATCAAAGTAGGTACTGACGAAACGATAGCGGGCACAGTGTTTTTAAGTATTTTTCCAATTACACCACGCCCCATTCTTTTCTTACGAAGTACGTGCAATCTTGTAAACAGATCTCCAATCCTTGATTTCCGTTTCCGTATCGAGAACGTCTATTAAACGTCCCACCTCTTCAATATATTCAGACAGGACTGAACGCTGTGTCGCGCTGTCTTGATATTTATAGACAAACTTTATTAGATTGATTATATGAGCGTGAAATACCTGAGTGACCTTGTACAATTCGGTCTTTATATGTAATTTTAATTCGTGCATTTGTCATACAGTGACTGCGTCTTTGTCATTGACACCGTTCGCTATATTTGTAATTTTTCTTCCGGCAGCGTAGAAAGCATCGCTTTGCAAACTGATTGTGTGTGCGTGTAAAAATTCCAAATTCACTGCGTCTTTGAAGTCAACAGGCGCTTGCACACGCGTTAGTCGACAGTCATTAACGATTACGTTACCTGCACGATCTTTTTTCAAACTCTTCTCGTCTACGTATCGTTTTGTGGCTGCATCTCTTGATTTAAGCGGATCGTTTAGCATTATTATTCGATGATCTTTTGCGTCTACGGTAGCGTCGTCGTTCTTTTGTCCTTTACGTACTGTAAAGAAACAACATCGTGCAGCTCTTCAGGATCACCCAAGTTGCGTATCTTTTTGTTTTTCACATCAAAGTGACCGTCGTTAGTCACTCCTAAACCGATATCCTCACGCAGACTTCGATGAGTTTCTTTTCGCACTCTTACAGCGCTGTCGTGTCTACCGAACTTGTCTACACTCATATTTATGAAGAACTGGTGGTTATAGAACGGTGCGTCTGCTTTTATATGATAATGCCGGCTTCACGTAATTCTTCCAATATCGAAACGATTTCATTCCTATGACCAGTATGGCCACTATTTTGAGACGCCATTAACAGTCTCAATCTATTAACCAACTCGTTAGGATCATCCCAATGCACGTAATCGATTGCAGTGTTCGGTTTCATCTCCATATAGCCACTCCCTGTACGTTTTCGTGCACTCGATGCAAACAATTTAGATATTACTAGTCGGTACTTGACGCCACTGTTACTGTTTATTCGCGTATTGTGTTTATATTTTTGTTTGTGTCCGTTGGTTGCTTGTAGTATGGACTTATATTTCCTCATATCGTCCTTATTGTATTTTTTCGGTAGTTTCATAAACAAAAGTTCATACAGACCAGGCGTACCCTCGTAAATTTTTCCTTTGACATGAAAGTTGTCGTTATCATCGATTTTCACATTTGAATCACCTATCATAAATTTACCACCTTCGTATCGAACACCATACATACGATCTATAATCCGTTTACAGTCCGCCGATTCGCACAAACGCATATATTTGTTTGCTAATGAATCGTCGCTGAAATGTGAAGCGTTAGGGTTCCAGGCGTCCTCGTCACTGAAATGAGAAGCGTTATGACTTTGCATGTCACTTTCGTTTTCTGTTATTACGTGTTGTGTAGGCTCTTCTTGTTTTATCTGCTGCTTCTCCTCCTCCTCCATCATATCACCACTTAACTTTTGTGAAATAGCTTCTAACGGTTCCAGAATCGGTCTGTAATTTTTTCTAAACTTCTCGTCGCTTTCTCTGATACCGTGTTGTAATGCATGATATTTTTTTCCTTATGTTGTCGCTTATCGTATCTATATCATACGTAAGTCGTTCCTCCTTATTCATCGCCATCGCGTGTTAGCAAGAGGACTGATTACATTACTACAGTGCAACCACTTTTATACTTTGCCGGAAACAATTATGAATCGATCAAAGCCGATTCTATATCTACCTTCATTTATTGACGAGTCTTTGTCTATGACTAGAAATCCATAACGATCCTTCCACGCTTCCGTGCAGACGTCTTTGAAAGCATCATATTTCATATCCATGTTAACATGATCATTGTATGCATGTCGTAAATTTAGATCGTCTTGTTTGAGCAATATCAACAAGTTAGCGTTGTCACGTACCAATTGTTTCGGTATCTGGCTATATGTCTGGCATAGATAGAATGTGTCCACACCGCTATGTCTCCCCATAGCAAAATACTTTTGAATATTGTTTTGTCTTTCACACGATACATCATCGAATACGATAACAGAGTCGAGACCAGTGATTTCACTCGGTAGTGGGACTTCTTCGTTCTCGCTGTATGCATGATAACCTAAACCTTCATCAGCGAGTGATTTCATCACTGTTTCTAGCATTCTGTATTTTGGTTGAAATAATGATTTTGAAAACACGTATACGTTGCGGAAACGTAGTCCGTTGGCATCAAACAGTAGGTTGAATAGCACATTGGATTTCCCACAGGAACTTGGGCCTGTAACGATACAGCGAATACTGTTCGGTAATAGCGGGCCATGTTTACGTTTAGCACTGCCTTCGTCACCAGCCAAAAAGTCCATATCCTTTATTGGTAATTTGTTTGCTTGCTGTACAATCTTCATCTTTGTGAATACCGAAAGCATACTGTTTTCAGCACGTGCTGTCACCTTTTTTTTTTTATATTAGATCTTTCTTATGCATCCATGCATCGTGTTTACCATCGAAACCAAGCCAACGAACACGCACTCTGTCACCTTTGCATTGTAACACCTTTTCCACTAGGTATACGTCACCGACTTTGGACTTACTAATCTCGTGCTCGTAAAAACCACCTTTCAACACTTTGTTTAGATGATCTTTTAGCAGATAAGTGACGGGGATGGTAATGGATTGTACTTTATCCACAGTGAATATTTCGTTAGTCCAATTTGGTGTATAACCTTTGGCGAACGTCATTTTGTGCTTACTTATACGAACACGGTCACCGACTTTAAATTTGGGTGGTTTCGCTGGACTGATTTTAGGCGCTGTGTTCTTCCTTATTCGTTCCAACACTATATGTTCATTGGCGTCATTCACTTCACTAGGTTTCATACCAATGGTTCTGTGTGTTGTATTGTTGTACGATTTCAGTAATATAGGTAGTAGATTCAACCAGCGGTAGTGTCCTTGTTCGCTGAAAGCTCGATACATGTGTGTCTTCAGTGTGCGATTAAAACGTTCCACTATGGAAGCTTTTTTCTCACTATAGGTTGAGTAATGTTTCACATTATACTTTTTTAGCAACGCTTGTACTGTGCTGTTGTAATACTCCTTCCCGTTGTCCGTCTGTAAATATTTCATTCGATTAGCAGTTAGTATAGGCTCTAGTGCTTGCTTTACTTCTTTTCCGGTTTTTGTTTTCAATGGTACAGCGTACGCGTACTTGCTAAACGCATTGATCACTGTCATCATGTACTTGTACCCTTTGTTCACTCGAGCGTATGGTATCATCTCCACAAGATCCGCCTGGTACAAGTCGTGTAGACCCTTCAATTCAACCGCGCGCCTAACGAAATTCCTTCTCGCTGCTCTGTGTAGCTCTAGAGCTATAGTCTTGCGTGCGTTGTTCATGGTTTAAGATACACTAACATAATACCAGCGTTAAAAATACTATATATATCTATAACAGTTTCTTTGTTTTTCAGTATTCACTCTCTCGTCTGAATATCATCATCATGTCCGACCTTCAACAGAATCCAGAACAACAACAACATCAGCAGGAACAGGAACATCCTCAACAAGGTAAAAATTTTTAAATACCAATTGCCTCTCTCTATAATTATGTAGCAAACCAAACTTGTTTGATATGAATTAGCATATGATTCAACTCTGTCTAACATGTATAAGATAGTCTCTTGACGTTGTTTAGAAATTGATATGGCGGAGAAAATTTTTTATGTTCTGACATAGGTTTGTCACCTTCTCCCCAATGTATTGTCTCTTGACATCGTTTAGAAATTGACATGACGGAGAAAATTTTTCATGTTCCACCATAGGTATGTCACCTTCTCTCCAATGAACTAATTCAATTCCGCAACAAAAGCATTTAACTCTATCGTCTATGAATGACATACTATGTCCACAAACATCATAATTTAGCGGATAGTAGTAAAACCCAGCAAACGCTAACTCGTCGGGGCTAACAAACGTCACTTCCCAATACTTGAACGATTTTCTTCTTTCACTTTCAATGCTAAAATCAAGAGTAGCTGCCATCTTCACAGTTTGCAATAAACTAACGTATTACTAACGTGTACTATCTATTTATTTACTACAAACATGAATGTGTGTGTGTGTGTGTGTGTGTGTGTGTGTGTGTGTGTTATTCATTATTCCTATTAGCTAATACATGTGTTTCTATTGTTTCAGTTATGACACGATTTTATATCGTGCGAAACACTAGTATTAGAGGATCCCTCACAACATTTAATTACCTGCCCGTGTACACGGACACAGGAGATCAAGATATATTACCGATAATGACTGAGGTGCGACCTTTATTGTGCAAGGATATTCTGGCAGAACAAGCACGTTTACGCAGTATCAAATGGCATATTGCGTGCAGGATACGTTTCACTAAAACTGTGTTAGATGGTGACAGCGGCGAAGAAAAAGAGGTAACCAAAGACGCCGTCTTCCACGGACGTTGTCGTACGTTGCTCACGGACGACAATGACGTGTTGAACTGTCTACTCGATGAATCCTACGATAAAATCATGAATAGCATATCCAATTTTACCCGTGACGGGAGTGGATGGTCGGTGGATGCTGTACTGAAGCTGGAACTGGTTGTTGGACGGTACCGGCCTCTAGCAGCGTCCTCCTACCTTCCAACCCCGCGAAAACTTGCACTCACCAAGGCAGTAGTCAACATCAATAACTCCCAAGATGAAATGTGTTTTCTATGGTCCGTACTAGCTCACATACACCCTCAAGAACGTAATAAAGAACGTGTTTCAAAATACCTCTTATTCAAAAACACAATAAATATGTCCGGTATCGAGTACCCTGTTTCTATAAACTCACTTTCTAAATTTGAAACACAGATCCCAACATTTCTATAAACGTTTTCGGCTATGATATAGAAGACAATATCAGAAACGAATCAAAAAATGAGGTTTATCCGTTAAGAATTACTCCCAATAAGGACAGATTACATCATGTTAATCTTTTACTTCTGTCCGATACAAATAGCCGAAAACATTACTGTCTTATCAGTAACATGAGTAGATTGTTATCATCCCTTACAAAACACAAAGAAAAATCATTTTACTGCGACTACTGCCTGCATCGTTTCTCCACAGAACATGGTCTGTCCGATCATCTCCCCTACTGTACACCTTATGGTGAACAGAAAACCAAAATGCCCACAGAGGAGGAGAAGTTTATGTCATTTAAAAATTACGCACACTGTCTTAAAGTACCCTTTACCGTCTACGCCGACTTCGAGTCCCTCATCACTCCGCTTCAATCGTGTTCACCTGGTAACAACGTCCCAACGACAGTGAAAGAGTTAGGTGAATTCTACTCAGTTGATAGCAGCGGTGCCCGTCAGAAAATAACTTCTCCTCCTGTATCGTCCACATCATATAAAGCGATGCATATTCCGTCAGGTTTCTCCTATGCTATCGTCGATCACACACACAGCCTCTGGAGAGAGGCTAAAGTTTATCGGGGTGAAAACGTCGTAGACACTTTCTTCTCGTGGTTGATGAAAGACGCCGAGGTTATGATGAAGGTAGTACGACATAACGTACAATTAATTATGTCCGATGATGACAATGTTGCGTTCACTAATGCCACCATTTGTCATTTGTGTGAGCGCCCTTTGACAGACGATGACAAGGTACGCAATCATTGTCATCTTACGGGGAAATTCTTGGGAGCAGCCCACAATAGCTGTAATCTGAGCTACAAGATGCCTCGTCATATCCCCGTCTTCTTTCACAACCTTCGTGGCTACGACTGTCACCATTTAATGCTGGATTTAGGAAAATATAAGGACCAACACGTATCCTGCATTGCAACATCTAGTGAGCGTTACGTGTCATTCTCCCTGGGTCCCTTGCGTTTCGTAGACTCCTTTCAATTTCTTAATCGCTCTCTGGACACACTCGTTACCAATCTGTCCACGTCCGGGAGCCAAATTCCTTTGCTTAGAGAGGAAATGCTTAGACGGGGTTTCGACGAACAGACCAATCTGCTCGTACGCAAGGGGGTATACCCTTACGAGTACGTCGACAGTATTGATCGGTTCAATGAAACAAGTCTACCCGCTCGTGAACACTTTGATAACCGGTTGATGGAATCGTCTATTTCGGACGCAGATTACGAGCACGCACAAAACGTGTGGAGTGCATTCAATCTGCGTACGTTTGGAGATTACCATGATTTGTATTTGTTGACAGACGTAATGCTGCTGGCCGATGTCTTTGAAAGTTTTCGAGACATGGCCTTACGCGATTACTGCTTGGACCCATGTCATTTTTACTCGCTTCCCGGACTCGCTTTTTGGAACGCAATGCTAAAAATGACAGGGGTCGAATTAGAGCTGTTGATAGAGATAAATCAACATCTGTTTGTAGAGTCTGGGGTCCGCGGAGGCTGCGCGATGATATCCAACCGTCATGCAGTCGCTAACAATCCTTTGATTCCAGATCAGTACGATGTTTTGAAACCGACCTCCTTCATTCTGTATACGGACTGTAATAATTTATACGGTGCAGCCATGTCGCAACCACTCCCTTACGCAGACTTCCGATGGCTCGATCGTAACGAAATCGAGTCCTTGGACGTACGTAATGTGAGTGATGATGCTGACATCGGGTACATCCTTGAAGTCGACCTACACTATCTAATACACTACACGACCTGCATTCCGACTACCCGCTTGCACCTGTGCGCCAGTGCGTAACACACGATATCCTTTCTCCCTTTTCCAAACGTTTACACGAGAGTATATACAGATCATCGTATAACGAATCAGGGTCATCCGTAGAGAAGTTGTTAACAACTTTGGAGGACAAACAAAATTACGTTCTCCATTATCGAAATTTGAAATTGTAGTTAAGTCTTGGTTTAGAGCTGAAAGCGACTCATAGGGTGTTGTGTTTTAAGCAAAGCGCTTGGTTGAAACCGTTTATCGATTTCAACACCCGCAAGAGGCAAGCAGCCGTCAACAGCTTTGAAAAAGACCTTTTCAAACTGATGAACAACGCCGTATACGGTAAGTCGCTGGAGAACGTACGGAAACATATAGACTTTGAACTAGTCTCGGATGAACGACGGCTTCAAAAACTAGTTTCCACACCTAGGCTAAAACGTATGATTCGTTATACGAACGATCTGGTGGAGCTCTCACTCCGTAAAAAATCCATTGTTCTTTCTCGTCCCATGTATGTTGGCTTCACGGTGCTTGACGTTAGCAAAACAATAATGTACAACTTTCATTATCGTTATGCTGTCGCCAAGTATGGTCGCAACGTTAAATTGTTAATGACTGATACAGACAGTCTGATGTATAGTATTCAAACATCAGACTTGTATGCAGATATGAAGAAGGACTTGCACGTTTTTGACACCTCGGATTACCCTACGTCTCATCCTTGTTATAGCCTTAAGAACAAAAAGGTTGTCGGACTGTTCAAGGATGAAACGTGTGGTCGTCCTATTAGAGAATTCGTGGGTCTCCGAGCGAAATGTTATTCGTTCCTTGTGGCCCACGAAGATCCTACCAAAGAGTGTCAAAAACGTGTATGTAAAGGTGTACCTCGAGTTGCGATTAAGAGGAGTCTACGACACGATATGTATCGCAAGTGTCTCACTGATCATTGTCAGTTTTCTACCAGTGCGCTTTGTTTATGTAGCGGTCATCATACGCTGTACACGATGTGCGTAAATAAGCAAGCGTTGTCACCGTATGATGATAAGCGCTATATACTAGACAATGGTCATGATACGCTTGAATACGGTCATTATCGAATACGACGCATCAACATGGAGAACGATGATGACGACACCTCCCCACCTGCTAAAAAAATTCGTCTCCATGTATAGTACCCCCTCCAACACTTGTTTCTTTCGTCAGTTGATGTCTCTCGGTGCTTCAGTCCAGACGTCTGTAAACGTAAGTTCACATATTAATATCGCAACGATATTTGTGTGTTTAAACATAATATATATATATATATATATATATATATATATATAGAGTTTGTAATGTGTGATTTCTTTGTCTTACAGTATTATGGATAACACTGCAGTTATAATTGACTTCCAGTGCTTTTTCGATGACAACGGAAAATATATTGTGAAGGAACTGTCAATCATGGACGTTCTGAGATTTGCTGGTAGACATTGGATTTTGACTCCGCCTGCTACATCCGTTACGAATCCAAAATACGCTAGGACAAACCACTGGTTAACGTCAAATTATCATAGACTTAGATGGAGCGAAGGAGAGACACCGTACGACAATCTTGTTTCATTGTTAACATCACATACACGTATATATAAATATGTGTTTGTGAAGGGTTTTGAGAAAAAACGTTTTTTGCAATCAAAGATAATACACAATAATATCATCAATCTCGATGACTTTAGTTGTCCTAAAAACATACCGTATCTATTTCATGGAACAGAATGTCTTAGACATTTCAATTCTTCTGACCGATGTGCCAACTATAAGGTGCATGCTATTCGGGAATGGATGATTCATGATTTTTGCTTTAAACAAACATTTTTAATGTAACAAATTTAGAAAGTAGGTCACAGCAAATGATGACATTTATATCTCTCTAATTCTGTTGTGGACATGTACATACATGCATAGCTGTAAGCGGTGACTATTTCCTTATGAAAGTGGAATGTGGACTTTCCTAATGACATTGTTATATATTTTTGGTGTCTTTAATTTCGTCTGTGGGACATGTTCATACATACAAAGCTGTAAATGAAAGTGGGACACAGACTTTTTCTGATGACGACGTTACCACCACCACTATCACATTGTACAGCGGTTTGTAAACTATATTTTAAGTTTGTGTACAGTGCTGTAAATATATATTTAATCATTCAAAACAATATTATTATTATTAATATTGTATTTATTTTATATAACAATGTTTGTTTGTGATATATATATATATATTTAATCAATGTAAAATGTATTTTTGAATAATTGTATTATAACAGTTTGTAAACTATATTTTAAGTTTGTGTACAGTGTTGTAAATATATATTTAATCATTTAAAACAATATTATTATTATTAATATTGTATTTATTTTATATAACAATGTTTGTTTGTGATATATATATATTTAATCAAAGTAAAATGTATTTTTGAATAATTGTATTACAACGGTTTGTAAACTATATTTTAAGTTTGTATACAGTGGTGTAAATATATATATTTAATCATTTAAAACAAATTATAGTTTATTTTAATTTATTTCGTGTAAACCTCTGAACATGTAAGCAATTATTTGTATAGTAATCAGAAATGTGTGAGAGAGAGAGCGAGAGAGAGAGACAATTTAATGGTTTGAATTTCCTACCGGTAAACTATATTTTAAGTCGCAGGTTGTATCTTGCAATCACGAAAATTATTATTATTTAAACTGTTAATTGTTTTATTAAAATCTTACAATGACGAAATATTATTATTTCATTGTTTACGATATATATTTAATTAATGCAAAAATTACAATGGTCTGTAAACCATATTTAAGTTTGTGTACAGTGACACGTAATCGCTTTGAATAAGGGAATTCCTGTCAACGTGTGCAGCTAGAGACATACACAATGTGTGTGTGAGCAGTGCGTACATTGTCCGACAGTGATTTGTATGTGTACAGAAAACTTTTGAAAATACCTTATTTCAAGGAGTTTTTTTTATGCGTAACACTTTACCACACAGACTTGGCAGAACCGAGATTGGCGTAGAGAGAGAGAGACCCGTTACATAAACACACACAGAGAGAGATGCAACAGGCAACAGTAATCTACTAAATGTGTGTGTGTGTGTGTGCGAGAGAGAGAGAGAGAGAGAGAGGGAGGGAGAGAGATAGTTTTACTTACATTCAAATGTGAGAGAGAGAGTGAGTTTATATCGTAATGGATAACTGTGTCTAGAGAGACAGAGAGAGAGGGAGGGAGAGTTACTTACATTCAAAGAGAGAATTGATATCGACAACAATCATGATCATATAGTTTGAATTTCCCACCGCAGAAAAAATGTTGGCAGATCTGTTCTATACACAATAATGCAAGATTGGTAACCCTGATCATATATTTTAATATATACACTATATAACACACACACACACATATCAAGTTTGATCCATGCATAGGTTGGTAAACCTGATCATATAGATTTAATATACATTATAACACACAACAAATTTGAACTCATGCAAAAAAGGTTGGTAACCCTGATCATATATTTAATATATACACTATAATGCATCAAGTCGGAACCCCCACCAACCACCCACCCCTGATATGCAAATCAGCTTTATTAAAAAAATAAAAAATTATATTCGCGGATGCGGGTGGTCCATTGAACCCCACCCCACCCCCACCCACCCCTTGATATGCAAATCAATTTAATTAAAAAAATAAAAATATCAAATTAAAAAAATAAAAAATTTTATTCGCGGATGCTGCAGGTCCGTGGGAAAGGCGGCATCTCTTTGAACTTGGCGCGCGAAAGGCGGCATGAAATTTTATTGGTGGAAATTCGCGGATGCTGCTGGTCCAGCGGTGGTGGGGAGAGCGTGGGAAAAAATCTTGGACCGTGGGAAAGGCGGCATCCTTTGTTAGTCAGAACCCCCATTTTCCCCCTACTACCGTGTCGTTGCGTGACTTTATGATTTGGACTTCCTGCCTGGTCTGGCTCATCTCGTTGCATTAACTTGGCCTTTGTAGCATCATTTAAATTCTTGTTCCTTTTATTTGTTCATACCCAATCATGGCGGATATGAAGGCGCTGATCAAGAAACGTGGCACGATCAAGGCCTCTATATCACGCATAAATACTTATGCCGACAATTTCGATCATGATACGCATGACAATCATGCATTAAAAATAAAGCTTCGCCACCTTATGGAACTATCGGCTAAATATGATGAGATCCAAACACAAATCGAGTCCGAGGACTCCGATTTTGCTTCTGCTAGCGGTAGGGTTCAAACAGAAGACGATTTATGCAGCATAGAATGCAAGCTGCAAAATTTAATAGACCATGCCGAGGAAATGACCAGGAAGGCAGCAAGTCCATCTGAGGTAGTTACATTCAGCACGCCTCCCATTCAATTGCAACCTATTAAGCTACCCTGCTTCTCAGGTGACATAATCGAGTGGCAACACTTTTACCACATGTTTTTGGAGCTAGTTCATGTCCGAACGGACATAACTGGCATCCAGAAGCTTCATTATTTGCACTTATCATTAAAAGACGAGGCGCTGAATGTCATAAAATCACTACCTATCACGCACGAAAATTACACGGTGGCCATTGAGTTGTTAAGGGCGCGCTATGACAATAAATTGATTGTAACCACTTATCACGCAGCAAACGTACTGGGCATGCGACACATTCAGCGTGAGTCCGTGCTCAGCATTTCTAAATTCATAGATGAGCTCACCGCCAACATAAATGCGCTGAACTCATTAAAACTTTCTGTAAATACGTTCGAGCTTATTTTTGTGCATTTTCTATCCCAAAAACTTGACGAGCATACATGCAGGTTGTGGAAGGAAACCTTAGGCGAAAAACAACTTCCTATTTATGATAATTTCATTAAGTTTTTTAATTCAAGACGTCAGCTGTTACAAAACATAAATGCACCGACCGGTTCGCCGGGCTTTAGACAGATTAGCGATAATGCTTCTTATCGCAAATCAACTAAGCGCGCGGAGTTCACTGGGTCACTAGTGCACACTCCACCAAACAATAAATCGTGTCAGCTGTGTCGTGGTAGTCACAAGCTACTTGAATGCCCGCAATTTATCGCCCTACCGCCTATACAACGTAAAGAAGTATTGATACATAATAAACTATGCCTGAATTGTACTCGCTGGGGCCATAACAGCTCGTGTTGTCCTTCCAAATTTTCATGCAAGGCATGCGCGAAAAGGCACCACACTATGCTCCATGCTTCGATAAATCAGTCTAGCAACAGGAACAATAAGCAATGTTCCCTGAAGCTACAGACGAATAAGTCAATTTTATTATCCACCGCCGTATGCACTACTATCGATCATCACGGTAAAAGACGCCCAGTGAGAATCCTGTTGGATTCAGGGTCCCAAGCTAATTTTTGTACTATGGGTTTCGCCCGCCGCATGGGCCTAAGGCTAAACAAATCTGAGCTGCCTATCGCAGGTATAAATAACTCATCATGTCAGGCCAATTTTAGCACGCGCGTGCGCTTAAACTCAAACTTAAACGTTATAGAGACTTCACCTTGAATGTCCACTGCGCTGTTCTGCCCCGAATCACAAACAATCTTCCAACCGAATCCTTTGACATCGCTTCCTTGAAAATTCCTAGAGGGATATTTTTAGCTGACCCTCAATTTAATAATTCGTCCCAAATTGACATATTACTTGGGGCACAATACTTTTTGCAATAAATTGAGCCGACCAAATTCGTTCGAAGTCCACATTTTTCAACAATCCAAGAAACTAAACTAGGGTTTATACTCGCTGGGAATCTACCCTTCAACATGAATATGACCAAACCCGTCTCTTCATTCATTGCCCTCGACGATAATAATGCTGTCTCATCGCAACTCAAGGCCTTCTGGCAGTTGGAGGATGTTTCGCACCATACTCCTTCAGATGCGGAATCGGAGTGTGAAAATCACTTCATCGCAAACACCTATCGTAATGATAGTGGTAGGTTCGTTGTGTCGCTACCCCGCACTACAGAATGCCTCGGAGATTCCCTAACCGGAGCGGTTCGTAGGTTTCAAACCCTTGAACTCAAGTTTAGGCAAAACCAGTCTTTACACAAGGATTATGTTGACTTTATGCAAGAATATTTAAATCTCGGCCATATGTCTCCGCTTGATTCATATGACTTGTCAGTTGACAAATCAAACATTTTTTATCTACCTCACCATGCCGTCTTTAAGACTACGAGCACCACCACTAAACTTCGCGTTGTTTTTGATGGTTCGGCCAAGGCGTCCAACGATTTGTCGTTAAACGACACCCTTATGGTCGGCCCCACGATCCAGCAGGATCTTTTCGCCATTATGACCAGATTTAGAACTCATCGTTACGCTTTCATCGCGGACATAGAAAAAATGTATCGCCAAATTTTGGTCTCCCCGCGTGATTCCAATTTACAAAGAATTGTTTGGCGTGACTCTCCCACAAGGAGCTCAAACATTATGCTTTAAGAACAGTCACGTACGGGACTGCCAGTGCATCATTTCTTGCAACGAGATGTTTAAAACAAATCGCCCAGGAGAATAGTACTCAGTACCCCCTGGCCTGTTCAGTCATTGCTAACGACTTTTACGTCGATGACCTCCTCACCGGTTCCGATAGCTCACCCGTTCTAATCCAATTGAATACCGACATTTCTGAGTTGCTAAGCCGCTACGGCTTCACTCTTCACAAATGGTCGTCTAACGACCGGAATATAACATCTTCGTACACTAACTCGTCCCTGGACTTTAACAAGGACAAAACAGTCCGCACTTTGGGCATTCAGTGGGACGTTATAGCGGACAGCTTCGTATACAATATACAAAGAAATTTTAAAATTGATCATTTCAATAAAAGAAAGGTGCTATCTGTCATCGCTGGTATTTATGATCCATTGGGTTTAATTGGGCGTATCACGTTTTGGTGCAAGTACTTTATGCAAACACTTTGGTCTTCGGGTACAAACTGGGACGACCCGCTTTCTGATTCCTTATCTATTAAATGGACTGAGCTCTACGCTCAATTAATTTCAGACACTCATTTTAGGATCCCGAGGGCTGTAAAAGATTCAGGTAGTTCGTCAATCATCTCATTCCAATTACACGGGTTCGCCGACGCGTCTGTAAAAGGTTACGCATGCTGTATCTATGCGAGCACGGTATATTCCGATAATAGTATTTCGTCTCATTTATTGTGCTCTAAATCAAGAGTTGCCCCGTTAAGGCAAATTTCCTTACCTCGTCTCGAGCTGTGCGCCTGTTTGTTATTATCGCAGTTGGTTTCTAAGGTCGTCCATGCCGTGGCCTACAAGTTCAGCGAGTTATATTTTTACTCTGATTCGACGATTGCCCTTCACTGGATTCATCAAACGCCGTCCAGGTGGAAGGTATTCGTAGCGAACCGTGTTTCTGAAATTCAGCAGCTCACTAGTCCGGGCAATTGGTATCATGTCTCGTCCCATGATAATCCCGCGGACATTCTATCCCGCGGTTGTTTACCCCGTTTGTTACACAACCACCAGCAATGGTGGCATGGTCCTTATTGGCTACTAAAGAAGCCTTCGGACTGGCCTACTCGTCCCTTCCAATTCCGCTTACGCTCATCCGGAGTTGGACAAGGAAGTACGTAAACAGGCCCTGCTCGCGTTGGCTACCGCTTCACACTTTTCAAACTATGTTGAAAATTACTCTTCTCTCACTAGGCTTCTACGCGTTTTTGCTTACTGCCTGCGTTTTATTCATAACGCTAAGTCTCCCGCTTCCAGTAGAAGCACCTCCTTTTTATCTGCGCATGAGTTAAACAGCGCGCTCTTGGTTTTTATTCGCCAAGCCCAGTTTTCGCATTTCAATGTTGAAATTAAGCAATTACAGACACATCGCCCTATACCTACTGATAGCAAAACATTCTCCCTTAATCCTGTTCTTGATAACGCTGGTATATTGCGTGTTGGCGGTCGCCTTCAGCAGTCTCAGATAAGTTACAGTAACAAGCATCAAATCATATTACATCCGCAGGCTCATCTTACTAGATTAATTATCGAATATGAACACATTCGACTACTCCACGGTGGAGTACAACTTACGCAATGTTCGCTGCGCCAAAAGTATTGGATTATAAACGACAAGTCGTACATACGCTCGGTCATTCACAAATGTATCACTTGTTTTCGCTTTCGCGCGTCTGGTTCCAGCCAACTGTTAGGTCAATTACCCGCGCCTAGGGTCACCCCTTCCAAGCCATTCTCACAGTGCGCGTGGACTACGCCGGTCCTATGTTGTTACGCCAGGGCGGGCAGAGGTCCAAATCCTTTACTAAGGCCTACATTTCTCTGTTCATCTGCTTGTCCACCAAGGCTATTCACCTTGAATTGGTTTCAGATTTGTCGGCAGACGCCTTTTTGGCCGCCTTGAAACGTTTCATATCCCGGAGGGGCATCCCCGAACAAATATTCTGCGATAACGGTATTAATTTCCGACGGGCTGGCACTATATTACACCAGCTATACAAGCTCTTCCGGCGGGACGAATTTCAAAGGGCCGCTCAGGACTTCACTAGTCCACGCGGAATTAAGTGGTCGTTCATACCTCCCTCAGCCCCTCATTTTGGTGGTCTGTGGGAAAGTGGCGTCAAGAGTGTTAAGTTCCATCTACGGCGCGTCATAGGCAATACGATCCTGAACTTCGAAGAGTTCTCCACTGTCTTAACCCAGGTTGAAGCCTGTTTAAACTCGCGTCCCTTGTTTTCCATTTCAAATGACGCCGGGGATCCTGAGCCGTTGACTCCAGCTCACTTTTTGGTTGGCTCCCCCCTACCGCTCTTCCGGAACCCGATTATTCGGATACAAATTTGGGTCGCTTGGGGAGATGGCAGCTCTTGCAAAGGTTTACTCGTTCCATTTGGAAGAGTTGGTCCCGAGACTATCTGCACCAGTTGCAGCAGCGAAACAAGTGGAAAAAGCAGTCGAAAAATTTATCGGTAGGACAATTGGTCCTCATTCTGGATGACAATGCCCCACCATTGGTTTGGAAGCGCGGCATTGTCACTCAGACATATCTTGGGCAGGATTCGTTGGTACGTGTTGCGGACTTCCGTACTGCCAATGGCATTCTGCGTAGACCCATTCATAAGCTGTGCCCACTTCCGGTGGCAACAGACTGATTGCGCCTCGGTGTTTCATGCCCGGGACATTACCGGTCGAGCACATGCTCTTCCATACACATTTTATTGACTACAATGTTGTTTATGTAACTTATATCATGTAACTTATGTAAGGTATACCATTTGTGCTCTTGTATGTATTGTATCATTAATGGACGCCATGTAGCGGTGCATTGGTGAACATTTAAACGTTTTTCTTTTCTTAGTGTGATGTCAATTATGGTGAACGGTGTGGTGCAGTGTATAGTGTTATACTAAATTTTTGTGTATTTTCATTATATTATTATACTAAATTTTTGGGTATTTTTATTGTACATTATTTGTGGCATACTTCTACTGTATATTGTCATAGTGAATGTTCCAGATATATTGTTTGTTACACGCTAAGTGTCACGCTGTTATTTTTTAAATTGGTTGTATTTCTTTAATGTTTGTGCAAGGCCACCCACGATGTCCTTATTGCCATGTATTATTGTTATTATTGTTCATGGTTTATCGCATATTCAAGCCTTTGGATTATTGTTACATATTACCTATGGAGCATTGATTAATGATGTATTTAATTATATTAGTGATGTACTCGTTTATATTATATTTGTATGTTTGCCAGTATTCATGTATACTTGTATGCGCTAAATAATTTGTTCTTTTTTTTTACGGCAAACTATGTCAAAATCGCCGATTTTGAGGCGGGCAGTATGTTAAGACATTGTACATTGTACTTGCTTACGCGCAATCTGCCTAGCGCACTTACGTCACCGTGGTGGTGTTCCACGTGGTCACCCCGCTGCGACTAATCAGTCTACACTCAATCCTTGAACAGTGCGTTTGCACCCTTGTTTTCTAGCCAAGCCGCGGCAACCTAAATTTGCTATGTTCTTCTTATTTCTGATCTAGCTTCAATGCTACACATTACGTAGCCTTACATTCATCTTATATTTGGCTATGAGCTAAGACGTAATTGCGTAGGCCTGCGCTTCTAAATGCTTTCAATAAACGTTACTTAATCATAATTTACAGTCCACTAATTAATGTAATACACTTTCTGACTTCCTACCAGCTTCCTTAAGCTTGCAAAACTAACTCAAGATGATTTCGAGAGTGTTAAGCACGCAACAACCAGTTATCTCTTGTTGAGGTCTCTCTTTTTGGAACGTTCTGATTTCTTCTATTTTTCTCTTCCATAAATTTCTCTCCCCCTCTTCATCGTCCATAGTGATTGATGGTTTATATGTTTGACAATAATAACTTTTTAACCCATTACTATGATTTAGGGCTAGTGGTGTAGGATTACAGTTGATTATATTGGCCGACCACACTCCCTTCTCAGAAGTAAGTACTACTATTCCCTTCTGCATGTTAATGACTGCTGAGTGTTGTCTCAATGCGTCACATCCAATTAGCATGTTAAATGGTAGTCCATTGGCGACAAGAAAAACAATAGGTATTGTGGCGTTCTGACTGTTTAACTCTAACGAAACTTGCTTTCTTATTGACTTATTCTGTTTGCCTGTGGCACCAATTATTATAATATTATTTATGGGTAGAGTTGGAATAGGTATTTTGGAGTTGGCTTGTATTCGCTCCAATATTGGTTGGTTTATGAGAGATATATTTGATCCAGTATTGATCATAATTATTGTGTTGACTCCGTTAATTATAGCTTTTATGTGAACTATTTCACTATTCGTTTTTGGTAGTTGGTTATCCTCTTCCTCCAGAAGTTCTCCCTGATGTCTTTTAAGTAGTTATTTGATATTATAGTGATCATCCTGTTGTCACTTATTGTCGTTGTCCGTCGCTTTAACCCAAGTGATTGGTCATGTGAAGGGTCCTGTTGGTTTCTCACTGACCTTTCTAGTTTAAAGGTTGCTGGGAACTATTGATCAGACTATTTGATTGGTCTGCTGTTTCATTGACCGTCGTTTGTTGATCATGTATTTGGTTCCTCGGCGCTTCCATGGTTCTGATTTCTGGAGATTGTGGGTTATTATAATTGGAATTGTGGAATACAGACTTAGTTGGTGTATTGGGACAATATCTTCTATGGTTGTTTTGCCTCCCTCCACTGATAAAATTGACTTGGCGCCTCATGTCGCCTCTATTTTGGTTACCCCCGGTTCCCCTGTTATACTGGTAATTAGGGTTGTACCGGTTACCGTAATAGTTGTGATTATTTGGGTGGCCATGGGGATTGCGGTTTTGTTCTGTTCCCCTGTAGTTATTATTGGGTGCATTAGGGTTTTGCGTATTCCTGTTAATTGGCTGGTTCCCCTGGTTATAATTCTGGTGATCTCTGTTGGTCGTTTGGTTATTTAGATTATAATTAGATTGATTCCTATGGAACGGTTGGTCACCTTGATAATTGTTCGGGTTACGGTTTATGTTGTTCCGGTTATTGTTCTGGGTATTGTTATAAGGCAAGTTGTAGTTCGGTGCAATGTGATTATCATTCCACCAGTTGTACTTCTGATTCACCATTCGATTTTTCTTATATTGGTTGTCGTTTTCGTGGTCTTCTAACAAACTGGCCATTCCCTGTATGGTCTTATTGTCCCTGTCTCCTGGCCCTCTGGATAGCGTCTTCATAATGATAGCCTAGTTGTATGACTAGGGATTCTTCTGGTATCTTTGGTTCGAGGTTTCGAGCTAGGCAGACTTTTCCTAAGAAGTACGATGTTAGTGTATGTCCTGCCTGCGGCTCATATCTTCCATTACTGATATCATTCCTCACCACATTTTGAGTCGATTCGGACCAGTATTTTTCACGGAACAATGTTTTGAATTCTTGTGTACAGCTGATTTCTGGTCGAGTGGCTGTCCACCAATTGTCATTCGTATCCCTAAACATCTCATCGATAAGGCTCCTCACTGTCGTCCATCTGGTTTCTCGGTTCTTCTCTATGAGTTCCTCCACCCTCTTCAGGAATTCGATTGGGTTTCTTCGGTAACTCTTAAAGTTTATTACCTCTCTATTTTCACTTGTAATAATATGGGTGTTATTCAAATTAATACCTCCTTCTATTCTGTTAGAGTGACGCTTTACCAGTAACGGTATTCAATGGTAATTTTCGCCACCAACGTCGGTTTCCATGGTAACCAAAGAATTCTGATTGGTTGAGATTGATATAAATCCATTGTAATCAAAAACTGAATTCTTTTCCAAATCCTAGTATATTTTCTGATTGCTGTTATTCCTCTATCTTCCTTCCTAATTATTAAATATTGTCACTATAGTATGTATTTCCTTTCATAGATTATTTTGATACCCCACAAGTTTGGGTTATTTTAGGTTTTATGTTTTTACAATTGGAAGAAACAAGAAAAAGACGCAGACCCAGAAGGTGATGGATACATGAGGTGGAGGAAGGCTTAAGAAGAATGGGCGTACAAAACTGAAGCAATGTTGCAACAGAGAGAAAGAACTGAAGGCGAGTGGTGGCGGAAGCCAAGGGTCATCCCGTCCTGTAAAGCTTCGGAAGAAGAAAAAGAAAAAGAACCGCATTCAGCTGCATCCAACTACAACATACTTTGCGTTATAAGTACTATATTCTTGTTTTCGGTGCCAGGACTTGATACAGCTGAAACTCTTGAAATTGATGATCTCCGATTCATTTTGCTGTCCGTTAGATCGGCGGAATGGTGTCACAACATAGCGGCGGGGATGACGCCGATCTCTACAAGAATCGTCAGAAGACTACAAGCCTCTTATCTCCTCCGAATCACTCGCACAGCTCTGCCAGCCATTCATTCACATACATTTTGCTTGGAGGCCACCTCCCTTCCATCTCACTGACACAGTGGACGCTCTTAGTTCTAAACCAACACTGTTGCATTGACAAAGTAATACCTGTGCTCCTTCTCCTATACCATCATCATCATCACTTCATGGATAGGATTCTCCTGTTCCGGCCTCACAACTGCCGCCATCTTGTGACTGGCCTGCTTACAGATCTTCAAACCGGCTCATATCCATAATCCAACTTTGGAAAGCGGGTATTGTCCATTCTTTCTATATGTTGTTTCCACCAATTTTTATAATTCTGACTGAGTTCATTTAGGGAAACTATATCAAGTTTTCATCTAATATATTCGTTTTTTATATTATTGAGTCGCGTAAAACCCTTTACCGATATCAAACCAGTCCTTCTTCCTTATAGTCCCAGGTCTTGCATTCATACATATAGTTTGAAACCTCCCAGTTTTTCTTCTCCCATATACACTTGTTTATTCTATAAGTTTATTTCATGATTACGTGATGGTCATCACATTCAACATCATCCAACCACAGGATACTTTACGTTATAAATAATGAATTCCGTTTTCGGTACCATAGCATTACACTAAAATATACTGTAATTGAATTTCGTGTTGTTGTTCTATCATTAATTAAAATGTTTGTTTTATATATAAAGCTACGTCCTGTCTGGTCGATGTAGAATTTGTTGCAAACAGGACATAGCTTCAAACAAAGATACATTGAACACACAAAGGCACTCCACTCCACTACAGAATCCACCTTTGCAAACCACCTCACTGAAGCAAACCACACATACAAAAACATCGACAATAACATGAACATTCTACACGTACACACAAAAGGCCAAAAACTAGACACTCTAGAACAATTGGAAATATACAAACACATGAAAACAAATAAAAACGACATCCTAAACGAACAGACACAATTCCAATCACACGCATTATTCGAACACATCACACCCCACACACACACACACACACACAACATCGATCTTTCAAAAATCGATTCCGTTGCCAACAACAAGACGGACAGTGCTACCAGCGGCAACCTCTGAAGAAGCTTTTTAATACAGAAAACCAGTTCAGGTTATAAGGTAAAACTTTTACGTTTTTACCCATAAAAACTTTTGTGTTCTGAGTCGTAGTGAAATAATTATATTTAAAAAATTGTTATTTGCGATTAAATAAAGCTGGTAATTAGTGACTTCACTAAAGTCTGTATTTTGTTTACACTGTGCCATATGACGATCCATATTGTCATAACAATATGTTAACATAAACCAAAAGTTTGAATTTGTTTATTAAGACAAGTTGGGTTTCTTTACTGTTCTCCTTCATTTTTTTTTTATTTTATCTTCATAATTTATGGATTTTATAATTTCGGTTGTTATCGTGGTACTCAGAGTAGTAAAACTTTCGAACCTGAATATTTTCACATTGGGCAAATACTACCAGGGTTGAATTTATTCCAGAGACACTAAACATCGAAACATGTTACTATGCAGTTACATATCCTCAAACGAATGTATGGATGAGTAGCAGGGTTTTAACTGTGAAGTACAGAATGAGTGCCTAGGGCTGCTATAATGTAAAAATTAGTGTAGACATAGGAGACATGAAATGTAGAATAGTTTCTGCTAACACTTTTAGGAGTTTTTACACTAAATCTACACATTTTGATCATCTTTCATTAAACTGGCTATGTAATAATGATTATACTCAATGTCTCAATGTAGTAAACCAAACGTGAATAGGTACGCACCTACTGACACATATACAGTGCAAAGGATTGTTAACTGATGACACCTACAAGTGATATTTTATGATCTGATGTTGAAGAATATGCTTTGAAACGCGTCATCTATATATTAAAAAGAAGTCACAAGGCGGATTGAAAAAGGTTACTTTGAGTATACTCGTTCATTATTTTCAAGTACGTTATCATGTAATGGGGCGAATTAGAAGGTTTTTTTATTTTTTATTAATTTTGGTTCTGATCTTATTAAAATTGCACAATTTACTTCATATATGTGTCCAGTCCTTGGTTGAATCTAACTCGCAGTCTAAACAATGCAACGGTACGCTGTAACTGTGTTGAAATATGTGAAAAGAATGCGTAGTCAACTGTAGCACACTTCCGAGAACTTTGCGGTTGTGTGACGTCCACTCACAAATGCACAAGCACACACATCTGCGGAGCGCCTAACTTTACATAAACGAAAGTAAAAGCAGTGAAATCTCGTCGACGTGCCGCACACGTAAATCCTGTGTGCCAGGTGTACAGCTACTAAAAACTTGGACAACTAAGGCTGTGTGCGGCGATGAAATTTGTTCGCCGGCAAGGCAGTGATGCCCGCCCGGATGTAACATCGTAAAATAAAGTTCTCTCCCCAGTCAACTAATAATATCGGCCACGCGTGGTCAAACTAAATTTTCTGTCCGGATAGTTTTAAAAGTCGGCCGACTATAACAGTATGTATAAGTGATCAGAAAGTATAAAACAGTGTCGAATAGTGTAAACCGGTGAATCGGTGCAGTGTACAAAATTCATGGAACAGTAACAGTTTTCATCAAAAAGGGAATAGTGCGGGTGACGCGCCATGCGGTCGACTGAAACGCTACGATAAACTGTATTAAAACAAATAAATGATTTTTTCCATAAATAGGGGTCTAAATAAATTAAGGGATTTTGAATTTGTGTGAATGAGTGGATGGGCAATCTGGGTCGCTTTAATAGATGTATACATATGGTAGGGTAAGTTAACGTGGTGAAATAAATTTTATGTTATATCTGTTTCCTTTTGAAAGAAAGAAAGAGTTTAATATGTGAATTAAAGGAGAAGGAGGAGAGAGGTATGTATTTAAAGAAAGTAAAAATGTAATTAAACTAGATTTGTTCCAAGTGAAAAGCGAGTTGAGTACGTTATTCAGATAACCTGAAGGTCATACTTGTATGCCGCAATTTCGTGCAACGGACTTTGGGATAAGAGGTAAGACATAAAATGAATTGAAATTTTAATAATTAAATGTAATAAAAAGAGATAACACAATTGGCGCCCGAACAGGGACTCGATTTGTAAAATAATTATAAATCGGCACCTAAAAGTGAATACAAGTATGGTTTAAAGGCTGAGTAACAATACGTAAAAAATTACGCAGCACATACAAACTAGTACAATGTTCAGAGTTTAAGAGTTAAGTGGTAGATGTTTTTATGTAAGTAAATCTAGATTAATAAATTTATAAAAATGGCAGGAAAGAATGAGAGCAATATACATGAAACAACTAGTGTCGAAAACGATAATGAATCAAATAGCATGATCGATTTTGAAATCCACTCGACCCCAAATGTGAGTCGGGAAAATAAAATAATAAGTAATGCAAATGAATCAAATAGTACAGATGATTCGGGAGTGCAAGTAACCCCAAATTTGAGTAGAGAAAGTAAAAATAATAACGATGAAGTCAGCTTCACTGACGATAAAATGGAAAGTCTATCGACACCTGTCCAAAATAAACAAGAGATAGATAGAGATGAGAAGGTTATGAATATGTTGCAATTAATTTTGGAGCAACAAAGTATTAAATTTGAAGTACAGAATAACAAATTGAATGAAATTAAGACCGAAATTAAAAGTGAATTTAATTGTAAATTTGATGTACTTAAATTTGACATTGATGAAGTAAAAATAAAATGCGGAAATAGTTGTAACGAATTGAAACAAGATATTGAGAGAATAGTAGAGTCAGTAGAAGAACGGATCAAAAGTAAAAATAATAATGATAATAAAAAATTAACAAATGATGACAATAATGTCCAAAATGAGAATATAATTAAAAATGTGGTAGTAGAGAGTAAGATAACAAATGTTAACAATGATATTGAAAACGGTAATGTGGTTGAAAGGGTGGTATCAGAGAGTGATACGTTGAAAATAGATAGTGAAATAGTGAGTGAGAGAGAGAGAGTGATATGCTGTAACAAGGTAGTAATTAGTGTTGATGAATTAGAAAAAGAATGGAAAGAAAGAGTAGATGAATATGGAGGGCAGAGGGTAAATTTTCCCCTTATTTGTGATGAACCAAGGTGTTCAAAAATGTTATTATTGGATGGCAAGAGACCCTTATTAGTGAAAGATTTGAATTGTTTCCCTTTTTTGTATAAGGTTGTACCCTCTGTGTGGAAGGTTAAAAGTGTGATATGGTGTTATGATGAGAGAGATTTAGATAGAGAACTGTGTGTTGATAAAGAAATAAAATTATATAAGTTGCAGAGAAATTATAATGAGTTGAAAGAAATGTTAAATGATATGAAATACTTACCTGTTAAAATTGAGAGTGAAGATTATTTTGATGATACAGTTTTAAATAATAATAACTTACCTTATGTAGTAATGAATGATAAAATAACTGACTTGACAATGAATATAATTACTGATGGAGACTGGACAGAAATAAATAATGTTGACTTGGTATATGATTATTATGGTAAAATGAATAAACTGAAATTTTATGGTTACTATACACAAGATAACCGTATGTGGAATGCAAATAAAATTGAAAATTGTTATTTGAAACCAAGGCTAATTTTTGACGATGGAGGCTGAGCCTTAAATTCACAAATGGACAATTTTAAATAGTTTGTTTAAGGGTTCTGACCTTGCAACCTTGGACATTGAAGTGTGATATAACTGAGTAATCAATGATGATGAATTGTAAATAAGTGTAGTGAATTTACTTGTGTGTGTTGTAAAATGTTAGGTAAACAATGCGTGTATGTCATGGAAATTGTTGTGATAATAATAATATTAATATTTTGCAGCCTAAATAAATAACAAAAATAATTTGGAAGAGGATAACTAATGAGTTGTAATTATTGTAATTGGTGAAAGTAATTAAAAATGTTGTTTTCAATAATTAATTTAATTAAAATACTTTGAGATGTTTTAAATATTTTGATTGATTTAAATGTTATATGGTTGAATTTTTCTAATGAGTTTAAATTATTTTATGAGATTTGAATTTGATCATGAGAAATTAATAAATAAATGTTAAATTGTTTGAATACATTAAATTTGGTAATTGAATACAAACTAAATAACTATAAAATTAGGAAGTTAATATAAAACAGTAAGTGGTAGCGGGTAGATGTTCCCCACTTGTCCCAGTGGGGTTCGTCTATTTCAGGGACGCGCCCCTGCCCACGCGAGCCTTGGCTTTCTCCATTTACTCTTATTTTCGGAGGAAGCTTTGTCCTTACCTATAGTCCTAGTTCTTGACCTTTTAATAATCCTTACCCTTTTTATCTTCCCAATTTCCTTAACCATCCCCTTAGAGAAAACCTAACAATAGTCACATAAATTGGCACACTTTTTTGGACCTTTGATTGCCTTAATTCTAAACAATACATTAGGGTAATCCTCAAAATTAAAAACGCATTATTTATGAATTGTAAACTCATCCCTTAATTAGGTAGGTAGTGGAGAAGTTTTGTGGCTGAGTAGACAAACGAGATAACAAAGTTCTGTATAAGCTAATAGGATTATTGTCTATTGAGATGAGGTCGTAGATTAGTGGTTGTGGTTTGTTTATTATGTTTGGGAAAAGGCGACAGGTATAGAATTCAGTACCGTCAGAAGGGTAGTTAGTCACTGTTATAAAAATGGGGTTCTGTTCGTCTTCAATCGCATCTCGATAGACAATTATCCTGTACATATAAAGTATAACCTATTCACGGGTAGTTAGAGGAAAAATAAATTTTGGAAATATTTCAAAGAACAAGCTATGTAACCAAAAGGTTTAATTGTTATTTTGTGGTACCTGCTATGTTAGGTTATGAGTAGAGGATAAATGGTATATAGAATGTGATTGTAGAGAGATTTGAAATAAATGATGGAATGTTTGTAAAATTTATTGAAGTATTAAGAAAAACTGAAATATTAGACTAATTAGAATCTTTTTGATAAATGTAATTAAAGTAATGGAAATTGTTTTTGAATGAATGAAGAGACTAAATTAAATTCAAATTGATAAATTCTATTAATGAAGCAAAGTTAATTTTGGTACGAATTGGTACAAGAAATAAATATGTTAACTAAAAGATTTATAGAAACCAAAAAATTTGAAGGAAATATATATGTCAGTATATGATGTAACTATGAATGTTGAAACTGAGAGTGTTTATAACAGTGCTTATAAAACAAGTCTTGCAGACAACTGTTGATGTACACAGGTGTGTTGTATGTTGTGACTAATGTCTACAGTCATGCTGAATTGACAATAACAAAAATGTTGTAGTCTGTTGAATCATTCCCAGCTGCAAAATCTTATTGTGAAATAAAAGGAATGAAGTTAATTTTTTTTCAGATAAAATAATAATTAGGTAATTACTGTAACTATTTTAGAGTCTTGAGAAATGAAATATAATTAAATTAATTTGGTAATTAAATTAATTGGAAAGATGATTTTAATAATAAATTTAAATTTATTCTGATTCAAATTTCAAATGTAATTGTTAAATAAATGAAATATGTACTTTACTTAAATTGGAACCTGAAGGAAATTTTGCGTGAATGCTATCAAAAATGTTTGGGAAACTTAGAGGTGTATATTGCTGTTCATATAAATTTTTATTAATGTCGATCTATGTTTTATGTTTTAACTGTAGATTCTCCACCTAAGTGCGGCCGTGACCTCACCGGACCATGACCGTGAAAGTAGTTAATTGTGGCAAATCATAATTTTACTTGATATAACCGGCTTGTGGTTTGTTTTATTTTGTTAACCCGGTGGTTTGTTAGACTTAGTAGGGGGGTTATTTTTTGGGGGAATCTACTAAATTTTGGAACAGGTCTATTTTCACCCAGATAGGGGTGGTAGTCCATTAGGGGTGTATAAATCAAGAATAGTAGGTGTAACACCAAATTTTATTGTAACACCGAAGCAAGGATGGGGGTGGAATAAAAGAAAAAAATGTCCACCCCTTCCGCATCAGTCCTTGTGAAAGCAACTGGGCGCTACAGTCCAGGGGGGAAATAGTGAGTGTGGATGGGCGGTGACCCAGTTACAGGTCACAAGGGAGATGTGGTTTACGGCTAGGATGAGGCTGGAAAAGGCCAAGAAGCCTAGCGCAGAACACATGAATATGTAACGGGTATCAGGGGTTAAGGGATTAAAAGGGGGGTAGTAGAAAAAAATATATATATTTTTGGTGCCTGCCATCAAATTGATGTTTTAAACTCTGATTGTATTATTGTTTATGCGTAGTAATAGTGTTATTGAATTATATTGTTTAGGATATATGTATAATCAAATGTTAGGATAAGGCAGTCCATGTTTTAATTAAATATTCAATTTATTTGTTTTTTTTTTTATCCGTAATGATAACAAAGAGAATTAATCTATTCAGATAAGAGATTTTTTTGTTTTGATACAATCTGATATTGAACTTAAAAGAATAGGGAATTTAAAGATGAATATTTTGTGATTTTAAATGATGAGTTTGTTTAAAAAATATTATAGGTGTATGTATGCGCCCAGTATTTGCCAAAGGCGACCCAGTTTGTATGTGAGGGGGAACATATCGGTTGAGAATCTGGCATGATATAAGCCAGGGATTTGGATTTTTTGGGGAAACATGTTAGAAGGGGAGGTGCGCTGTGGTGCATATCTGTTCGATTTTTCGGTGTTGGGATCTCGTACAGAGAAGTCCAGTGATCTCGTTCAGATGCGTCCAGAGTCGCCGAGCCAGGGGGGTTGTTTACCCATGAGGTATAAGAACAAATGGGGGGTTGTTGGCACCATATCCTCACTGGTCCTCTTAGGGGTTTAGCAATGAGATTTCTTCGGTTTTGACAGAAGAAGGGGGGGTATTGTAATGGGGCGAATTAGAAGGTTTTTTATTTTTTATTAATTTTGGTTCTGATCTTATTAAAATTGCACAATTTACTTCATATATGTGTCCAGTCCTTGGTTGAATCTAACTCACAGTCTAAACAATGCAACGATACGCTGTAACTGTGTTGAAATATGTGAAAAGAATGCGTAGTCAACTGTAGCACACTTCCGAGAACTTTGCGGTTGTGTGACGTCCACTCACAAATGCACAAGCACCCACATCTGCGGAGCGCCTAACTTTACATAAACGAAAGTAAAGGCAGTGAAATCTCGTCGACGTACGGCACACGTAAATCCTGTGTGCCAGGTGTACAGCTACTAAAAACTTGGACAACTAAGGCTGTGTGCGGCGATGAAATTTGTTCGCCGGCAAGACAGTGATGCCTGCCCGGATGTAACATCGTAAAATAAAGTTCTCTCCCCAGTCAACTAATAATATCGGCCACGCGTGGTCAAACTAAATTTTCTGTCCGGATAGTTTTAAAAGTCGGCCGACTATAACAGTATGTATAAGTGATCAGAAAGTATAAAACAGTGTCGAATAGTGTAAACCGGTGAATCGGTGCAGTGTACAAAATTCATGGAACAGTAACAGTTTTCATCAAAAAGGGAATAGTGCGGGTGACGCGCCATGTGGTCGACTGAAACGCTACGGTAAACTGTATTAAACCAAATAAATGATTTTTTCCATAAATAGGGGTCTAAATAAATTAAGGGATTTTGAATTTGTGTGAATGAGTGGATGGGCAATCTGGGTCGCTTTAATAGATGTATACATATGGTAGGGTAAGTTAACGTGGTGAAATAAATTTTATGTTATATCTGTTTCCTTTTGAAAGAAAGAAAGAGTTTAATATGTGAATTAAAGGAGAAGGAGGAGAGAGGTATGTATTTAAAGAAAGTAAAAATGTAATTAAACTAGATTTGTTCCAAGTGAAAAGCGAGTTGAGTACGTTATTCAGATAACCTGAAGGTCAAACTTGTATGCCGCAATTTCGTGCAACGGACTTTGGAATAAGAGGTAAGACATAAAGTGAATTGAAATTTTAATAATTAAATGTAATAAAAAGAGATAACACAATCAGTAGCCACCTCCAATAAAAATCTCATGGTTTTTACTACTCTAGCTTTACACCTTTCTCCTCTCCTCTCTCTAAATCTCTGTCTGTCTCTCTCTGTATCTCTCTCTCTCTCTCTCTCTCTCTCTCTCTCTCTCTCTCTCTCTCTCTCTCTCTCTCTCTCTCTCTCTCTCCTCTCCCCAAATCACCATATCTGACACTAATTACAGATAACAAGGTTGAGGAAAGGGTACATACGAGGTGAACTCAGAATCCACAAGGTTGTGAATGTAAAGATGCCATAAGGTGAGACAAAAGGCATTTGTGAAGCGAGTGCCAGTAAGACATATTAGTTAAGCGTCTCCTCGAAGCCTGGGTCACCAGGAAACATTACAAAATTCTTCGAGTAACCTTTCAAACAGAAAAATCCAAATCACCTAAGCTCTAAATCTACTTAATACAGTACTTTTTATTCCTTTGCACATTTGGTAAGCGCTGTGTAGAGCAGACCTCTTTTTCACATTCCATTTGTCTTGGGTTAGACCACAGCAGATCACTGACTAAATAAAACAAAAGAGAGCAGATATCAAAATCCGGTCATAAAAAATGTGTTTTTTGTTTTTGTACGACTTACAATGGTGTGGTGTTGGAAGAAAAACTTGACACTTCAGTTTTTAGTTAATTAAAAATAACGATTTATTAAGAATTTTTGGATAGACAAACCAATCAACTTGCATCGACTGGAAAAATTAATTGACCGCAAATTTTAATTGACGGCTTCTTTAGAAAAGAAAGACAAAAAAAGCGAAAACAGCAGCAGAACTTCCGAGATTTTTTTACAAATGCTGACGCAAAGTTGCTGAACTGAGAAAACAATTAATGGCGATAGTTAATTAAATTCGGACAACAACTCGGTGTCATTCAGATTAATCAATAACTATCCACTATGCCAGTGAGGTCTGCTAACTTATAGTAGTTAACGTACATATCCTGCACGCTAATGTTGATTTAAAAAATCAACAAAAGACACGAATGCCAAATATCAAGTTCCAAGTTAAACAGTGTTTTTCATTTTGTGTCAAAGGTTATCTGTGCAAAATTTGGTGGCAATCTGTGTACGGTGTGGATTTGTATTCAATAAGTAATAAATCCACGGTGTGGATTTGTAATAAGTCCTCAGACTTTGAGTTTTATATATATATATATATATATATATATATTATGTTACAACACAAATAAGCCAATACCAGGGATAAAAAAAAAGATGAATCAACAATATAAGAAATAATTCGTATAATAAAATGTTTAAAATAATGAAAATAAGATGACAATGACGCGACAAACGACGACATGACCTAAACCAAGTGATTGACCAAATAAAAAGAAACAAAAGGAGAAGGGAAAAAACGAAACCAAATAAGAATCCATACAACCAAATGAAATAAAACCAAGGGAGAAGGGGAAAACCAAAATAAAATGAAACAAAATAAGACGAAAGTGAAGAAGAAGGAAAATGGTCATGAAACAAACCAAGTATAAAGGAAATAAAATGAAACCGAATGAGAAAACACAGACAAATAATATAGAATATGAAAAGAAGAAATGGTACACTCAAATGTAATATTGGAAACGAAACCAATAACTAACCAATGTAAAAAATAAGTATTATTATCGATTAAAAGATAAATGTAAATGATTTGATAAAACCCAATAAAGTAATGTGAAAAATAAAAGTACACTAACCCAAGAATTAGAGTTAGATGTAATAAAGAACTCTATAAAGACATAACTTATTAATAGTATAAACAATATTTGTAAAGAGAGAGATAGTGAGATGGTGAGAAAATAATATTAACTAAGTGACAAAGAGAAAGTAATTATAGGGATTGCCCACTAATAAACACTTAAAATAAACAGTTAAGGAGTGCAAAAGTGAAAGTGTAAAACCCCAAAATAATTAGAGACCCTATTAATAGGAATAAACACTTAATAATCTGTAATAAACACTAAATGATTAATGGTGAACCATATTAGTAATAAAGAATATTGTTAATAATAGTATAAGATATAAACACTTAATAGTCTGTAATGAACACTGAAGATTGATGGTGACATTATTATTTAAAAAAGAATCTTGTTATTAATAAAATTACGTTTAATTGTAAGAGAGGGATACAATAGTATTTAAAAGGGAGAATCCCATGGAAGGTAAACAGTTAGTGTTACCTTGGAGAGAAGGTAGAGATTATTTAAGAAATAAGAAATAAAAAATGAAATCAATAAACACCCCAGGTTATAAGGGATAATCAATTAAGTAAGTTTAAATGGTGTGATGATGTTTATCACCCAAAAAATAATAAAGAATGAAATGAATTGTAAACAAACATTACCTAATAACTGTTAAAAAATTGTTTAATTAAATTTATGAATAGGATATGGCTGAAGGAATTGTTCAGGCCATAGGCATAGATGTTATGTTTTATGTGATACAGAATAGTAAGTAATAGCCATATTGTTAACAAGGGCAAAATAGATAAATAAGAAGGTGAATCAATACAGATCTAATTACACTGTAAAATCAGTTAGGAAATAATTAACAATCCATAATGCAGAAAATAATAGAAACATACAAATAGTACCTATAAAAACAGATCCAAAACACATCAACAAATAAACCAACCAATTATAATAACAAAACAAAATACATTAGAGTAAAATGAGATATAATTTGTATTATAAAATAAGTAAATATAATCAATGGCTACTTAGGCCTATGAAATGCCTAACTGTCAAAAACAAATAACTACAAATTGTAAAAAATCAACAAGGAAATTAACAAAACCAAGGCGAGTAATTAGCCAAGGATAATTTGTGAATCATATTGATAGAAAAATGTTAGAATAAGGACTTAAATTAAAAGAGAAATGTAATTAACAAATAATATTAACATAATTGTACAAACATTAATATTTTAAAGAACCCAACCTTATGGGATATCAAAATAATCTTTGAAAGGAAACACAAACAGTAGTGATAATATTTAATACATAGGAAGGAAGACAGAAGAATAAAAGCAGCCAGAAGATATACAGGAATTTTGAATAATAATTAAAAATTGATAACAATGGTTATAAAGTCATGATCAACCAATCAGAATTTATTCGTAACCATGACAACAGACCGTTGGTTACGATTTTTCCATTAAATCATAGTATTCAATAAGTGACGCTCATCCAGATTAGACGCCAGATCTTGAATGACCTTAATTTAAATTTAAAATGTATAAAAAGTAATCAAAATTCAAAAAGAAGAACCAGTAAGCAGCAGACGAGGAATGATAACATTTAACTAATGCCAAGGACCAATTTAAATAAAAATTAAATGAAGAAATTACCACAACTAACATGAAAAAGATGCCAGAACACTGACGTAGCCAGGGGGGTCTGAAGGAGCTGCAGCCCCCCCCCCGAAATTGTAGAAATTTTTAAAATTTTGCACGCTAAAATTTCATACTGACAGGTCGATTGTTTCACGTTTGGAGTTACACATTGTATTGGGAAGGGATCCCACGAGAAGCCCCAAGCATTCGTGACAAGAAGTTTCTATAATGTAAAGAAATCTGTTTCATCCTTTAAAAATCACGAGTCACACACGCATCATAAAAATGCCGCTTTAGCTCTAAGTCATGTAAAAGCTTTAGTAGGAAAATGCCAGGAAAGTGTCATAGCTCTGATTGACACAGTGAGAAAGAAAGAGGTCCAGGAAAACAGGTTGAGACTGAATGGCATCATAGAGACAGTCAAGTTGTGTGGGATGCAAAACATTCCGTTAAGAGGTCGAAGAGACAGTGGCAGAATTTCTCTCTCTTCACCAGTGGAGAATGATGGTAATTTCAGATGCCTTATTCGATTTAGAGCGAACGCTGGAGATACCGTCCTGAAACATCATATTTTACATAGCCCCCTAAATGCTATGTATGTCAGCCCAGAGATACAAAATGAATTGATAGAGACTATTGGGTCTTTGATTCGAAAGGACATAATCAAAAGAATAAGTCAGAGTAAATATTTCACGATTCTGGCAGATGAGACAACTGACATCTCACAGATCAAACAGTTTTCGCTGTGTGCTAGATACGTATCAGAGAGTGAAAATGGACCTGTTTTAATGGAAGACTTTTTAACATTTGTGTCTGTGTCTGATGTGACTGGGGAAGGGTTAGCTAGAGTGATCGAAGAAAAACTCACTACACTTGGGTTGGATCTAGAGAACGTAAGAGGACAGGGCTACGATGGAGCTTCAGCGATGAGTGGACAGTTTTGTGGAGTTCAAGCTGTGCTAAAAAGAAAGTATCCCAAAGCTTTATACACCCACTGTGTGTCCCATTGTTTAAATCTGTGTTTATCTGACTCGTTCAAAGTTCAAAACGTAAGAAACACGATGGGATTGATTACAGAAACATGTATCGACCTTGGAGAAAATGGCCTATCTACCCAATGAGCACAATAAGAGGTCGTCATTAGTTCTTAATAGTATTAGTTCTAGTTCCTTTTTAGTGTCTCTAGTTGTTTCTTCTAAGCTCCTGGGCATCACATATAGTCTGTCCCAATACCTCCAGAAAAAAGACATTGATTTATGTAGTGCTCTGGACCATGTCAGAAAAGTGAAAGCCGTTGTGGAAGATCTAAGACATAATGCTGACTCAGAATTCAAGAAACTTTTTTGAAGAAGCAAAGGAGCTCGCCAACTTACTTCAGTTGAAACTTACGATGCCACGAATAGCAACTGCGCAAAAAAATAGGCAAAATCCACCGGCTGCCAATCCCGAAGATTACTTTCGCATCTCAATCTTCATCCCGTGCATCGACGACCTCATAAGTGGACTTAGTGAAAGATTTTTAGCACACGAAGCAATCATCGCTTCTCTGCAGTATCTGATCCCATCGCATTGTGACGTAGATTTCGACAAAGTAAAGCCGTCCTTCGAATTCTACAAGGACGATCTACACAGTGGCTTTACCGAAGCTCATTCAGGGGAATGGAGTTTGTGGAGGGAGAGGTGGAAAAACGATACAGGAAAACCTAAAACAGCTATCGACGCCTTGGCACAGTGTGATAAAGAACTTTTCCCGAACATGTACACTCTCTTCACCATCTTTGCGGTCATACCTGTGTCGACAGCCTCTGTCGAAAGGAGTTTTTCTAAGCTGAAACTCCTAAAAAACTATCTGAGAAACACAATGGGCGAAACCAGGCTTACTGGACTAGCCTTGATGTCGGTGCACCGGGACATCGTCATAGGGATGTCCAACGAAGACATCGTCAACATGTTTGCCTCGTCAGGAAGGGCAAGAAGGTTTAAACTTTTGTAAGTGAGTATTTGTAAACAACTTTCTTCAATTTTTAATATGTCACCAATAAATAAAAAAATTCAAAGCAAACTGGAACTTTAATATTTCGTCCCCCTTCCCCCCACTTTTCCACTGCATGCACAGCTTTGGATTAGTGGCGTGCCCTCACCGATTTTCAGCCCCCCCCCGAAATAAAATCCTGGCTACGTCGCTGTGCCAGAAGCCCAAATCATTCAAAATTGATGACTATTCCATTTCACCTGAACAACGGTTTATCTCAAGCCTACTGATTTGATAAGTATCATTAAATTACCCAAATTCCAGAAATAAACTCACTTTAAATATTTCTCACAGTTATCTGAACTCTCACTATAAACTGAATATAATTTCTTTCAAAGATTAAGTAAAACAATAAAACACTGAAAATTTATTAACTAAGAAAATAACCTAGTGTTAAATTGCGAACTTTTGAAACACACTTTACTACACTGCAGGAACAAATTGTAGCTATTATTTAAGTACAAATAATGTAAGGTAGTGTACTTTTTATTGTAATCATTATTAATATTTTTTTTGTAATCACAAGGACCCAGACTTTGAACAATAATAACTGTAAACAGATAACACAGTCGCCATACTTGAATAAATAGCTCGTTCAAAATCGATCTTCGCCAAAACCCTAGAGATATTAGACTCATATTAATTTTCGGTGGAAAATTGTTGAATAACCAAGAATAATTTTGTTGTCAAACTGAACAATTACCAATCAATAATTAAAGAAACTAGTACAGAGTGTAACCATTGTTTTATTTCATAGGGAAGTGTATTGTATAAATTGTGTATTGTATAGCAGAGACCAGCGAGAATGACGGCAAGCGTTCACGCCGCCAACTCTACGAACTACCTGCTTGATTAAGTAGGTCGAACGAAGGCGGGAATAAATTTGAATGCTCCAGGCCGTCATAACTAAACCACTTAGTTTAGTCCAGGTGGATCGCTAAACCACAATATTTATTAATTTAATTGTTTTGAGTAAACAATTTGGTGCCACCCGGAATTATTAAACACCTATGAAACAACAGGTAAGGTTTTCACTCGCGTTGTACTGGTAATTGAAGGATCGCTACGGAAATCGCTAGCACAAAACATAGAAGTAACGACACCAGTGTGAGGCGAACACACACAACATATACATTATTAAAGAGACGACCGAATCTCTTCGTTACAATATATATACAGTATATATATTGTACTGTTGTTTTTTACTGATATAATATATTTAGTATTTGCCCCACGTTGGGCGCCAATATGTACTGTGGTTATTTTCTAGATAATGTATTTAAGATATGTTCCACGTTGGGACGTCATTAATTGTACTGTTGTTTATTTTAAGGTATTCTTGGATTTCGTTGTCCATGACGTGTCCGTTACTTAACTAAATATCACTATAATATTGACGACTCGGAACACTAAGTTTTTTATAAGTAAAAACGTAAAGTTTTACCTTACAGCCTAAACCGGCTTTCACCTATAGAAGGCTTCATCAGAGGCTGTCGTTAGTAGCGCTGCTCGTCTTGTTGTTGGCGACGAGATAGTGTTTCGAAAGATTGAAGCTGTGTGTGTGTGGTGAGATGTGTTCGAATAATGCGTGCGATTTGAATTGTGTCTGTTCGTTTAGGATGTCGTTTTTATTTGTTTTTGTGTGTTTGTATATTTCTAATTGTTCTAGAGTGTCTAGTTTTCGGCCTTTTGTGTGTACGTGTAGTATGTTCATGTTATTGTCGATGTTTTTATATGTGTGGTTTGCTTCAATGAGGTGGTTTGCGAAGGTAGATTCTGTAGTGTTGTGGAGTGCTTTTGTGTGTTCAATGTATCTCTGTTTGAAGCTACGTCCTGTCTGGCCTATGTAGAATTTACTGCAATTTGAACAATTTAGTTTATATACACTGGGTAAATCGAATTTGTTTTGTGCTTTGGGCATGCGTTTTGATAGTGTGTGTTCTGTTTTGTTAGTAGTTTTGTAAGCGATTCTGTATCCTGCTTTTTTGAATTTGTGGGCAATTTTTTCTGTTTGTTTGTTTGTTGATGTATGTTAGTGTTATGAATTTGTTGTTTTCTGTCTTTGTCTGTTGTTTGTTTTGTGTTTTGTGTAGGAGTTTACTGACTATTGTTCTGTCATAACCGTTAGATTCTGCTAGATATTTTATCGTGTTTATTCACTATAATATTGACGACTCGGAACACTAAGTTTTTTATAAGTAAAAACGTAAAGTTTTACCTTACAGCCTAAACTGGCTTTCACCTATAGAAGGCTTCATCAGAGGCTTCACCTTAGATGAAATAGACTACAAAGACGAACTAAACACGATAAAATATCTAGCAGAATCTAACGGTTATGACAGAACAATAGTCAGTAAACTCCTACACAAAACACAAAACAAACAACAGACAAAGACAGAAAACAACAAATTCATAACACTAACATACATCAACAAACAAACAGAAAAAATTGCCCACAAATTCAAAAAAGCAGGATACAGAATCGCTTACAAAACTACTAACAAAACAGAACACACACTATCAAAACGCATGCCCAAAGCACAAAACAAATTCGATCTACCCGGTGTATATAAACTAAATTGTTCAAATTGCAGTAAATTCTACATAGGCCAGACAGGACGTAGCTTCAAACAGAGATACATTGAACACACAAAAGCACTCCACACCACTACAGAATCTACCTTCGCAAACCACCTCATTGAAGCAAACCACACATATAAAAACATCGACAATAACATGAACATACTACACGTACACACAAAAGGCCGAAAACTAGACACTCTAGAACAATTAGAAATATACAAACACACAAAAACAAATAAAAACGACATCCTAAACGAACAGACACAATTCAAATCGCACGCATTATTCGAACACATCTCACCACACACACACAGCTTCAATCTTTCGAAACACTATCTCGTCGCCAACAACAAGACGAGCAGCGCTACTAACGACAGCCTCTGATGAAGCCTTCTATAGGTGAAAGCCGGTTTAGGCTGTAAGGTAAAACTTTACGTTTTTACTTATAAAAAACTTAGTGTTCCGAGTCGTCAATATTATAGTGATATTTAGTTAACAGGTATTGTAATTATGATATGTAACTACCTTTATTATATTTTTTGTTTATCAGTACATGAAAAGAAACTCTCTCTCTCAGGGTTAATGATTATTAAGCTGTTTGATCGTATTTACGATTGTATATAATATTTTCTTTTCTTTAAACCAAACCAAATACAGTTAGTATGTAGTATTTTGAGAAATAACCATGTAAAAAATAAATACCAAACAAATGTAACTTGACTGATTCTGAATTCTTGCAGCTGACACGGGTTCACCTCTGGTTGATGTTTATTATTTTCAAAAGCAATATCAGGCTTGGAGATTCGTTCCTTCACACAAATTTCTTATTGATTTCACCGCTGAATGCTGTTTTCTAGGACGACGGCAACACAGATGTCTCCTCGGGATACTTAATTATATTTTATGGCCACTTAAACTATTCTTCAGTCCAGGATTTCCCTCTTCTATCGGCGTTCTATTAAGGATATGTTTAGGTTTCTTGTAATATTATTTATTTATTGAATATTAGTTTATTTTGCTAAATTCAATAGGAATGTTGAATCTCTCCTCCTGATTGTTTGCTTTATTCAATTTATAATCAAAACTCTGGTACAACAAATTAAATTCCTTTACTGTTTTTTCTTTTACACATGACATTGAACTTGATGATGTACAAATTTTATTTTATAAATTTAAACTCTTCATGCTACTCTTATTCCATATAATTCAAGACTAATGATGTTACTTATCTTAGATATAATTGAAGACTAATGGTGTTATTTTTCTTAGATATAATTGAAGACTAAAAACATTTCCTTTCATCTCTATACAATACAATCTTTAACAATTTACAAATTTGCCACTTTGATAATTCCCTACTTTCATTACATCTGTATATCATATACCTATTAAAAACATATATCACTTTTCTATTTCTTATTAAACATCTTTATTTTATCTCTAATATTCGTAATTCTAGTTGGTATTTATTAAATTATAATTTTATTACTATTTACTCTTATTATAACATTCATTCCAATTTCATATATTCTTTTCAGAACATATAACTTAATATTGTTTTATATCATATAGGAATCGACCTCTATGTTGAATGGGTGAGTCAATAGTCCCAATGTTTTTGTTTACATTTTAAAACATATGTTCCATTTAATATTAAATTTGTAGCTTTTCTCTTTTAAAATTTATTATTTCCCTATTATGTACTGTGTTGCATTTTAACAGCAGTACATAATACCTTCCCTTATTTCATAATTTCAGATACAATTTTAGATGAAATTTTGAAATAACCAACATAGTCTAATCTTAATATTTAAACATCTGATTAATTAGTTATTTGTACCTCACAAAATTCTTTTAACAAATTGGTTTTTTCTTTTATTAATATTACAAATATGGTCCATCATTATCATGAATAACGATATCTTAAACACTCATTTATGACTTAAAACAACATTAATTAAACCAACTGGTTTTACATCAAAATAATAAATAACAAATAACAATTGTGCCTAATTTCATGGCTAAAAAACTCAAAAACATGACTAAAACATTATCTTCCTTTTAAACCTCACCTTCCCAATCCTGGTCATTAATTTCATTTGTTCTTCATTTCAGAATTATCTTTTTTTTTTTAAATTATTTTTATTATAATATGTGTATCAGCTTTAATAATGTGATATGCTTTGTAAACCTAATAACTGTCCATGATAATCAGTATATTTTTAATATGTTTCCTACCACTAGTTGAGAATGGTCCACAAATGTCAACAAAACTTGCTCTAACGCTCTCACTAATTGATGATTATCCACCTTCCCTCATATCTGACATGGGCTAACTTGATTTTTTTACAAATATTATATAGTAACTTAGCACCTAAAACTTGATGTTGATTCTTCATACTTTTCACACCTTCAGTCATATTGTCATATTTATTTTTTTTTCTTTACCTCGTCGTTTGTATCATCCCTAAAATACCATAATTCCCTAACATTAAATACTACACATGGGTTCGGATTCGGAGGGGCACTATTGGCTTCCATTACTCCGCCGTTTTCCCTAAATATATCATCTGAAATCAGAGGAACTTCATCTCTGTCCAGGAAAAAATAAAGTTGCACTATCACAACACAATACATATAATAATTACCTATAAGGTAGCTCCTTCGCTACAAACTTATATTCCAGGGATTGTTACATTATTTCTTTGAGGTCTCTTCACATTTTTATTCTATGACTATTTCACTTCTAGTGCTTTATCACTTCAATTAATGTTCTATCTTTCATAGGTAACTGGTTAACCTTACTCAACCTACATGTTGTATTATTTCCATCTTGGTGCTGTCAATCAATAATATTTTAAATTCTCTCTTCATCTAACTCATTCTAACACTTCTTAAATAGTAACTAGTATTAATTGTTTTTTTATCATTGTTATTATACTGATTAATCTGGTTATTCAAATAATTATTATGGTTATTAACCGTCTTTCTCTTCTTTTATGATTATTAGTTCAAAATAATTTCTTTTGAAATATTTAAAGTAACATGATCTTCCTTATTTTAGAATTTTGGGGTTTTATTTTCCTTTTTTTTTAATTCATAAAATAAAATTTTGTATTTGTAATAACTTCTATATTATGTTATTTGTATTAATAATTAATCCAATCTTTGTTCCATTAGTTTGCTTTAGTCCATACCCAGAAAATCAGTCCCTTCTTTCCATATTTTCATCTTTAGTTCATCCATTGTCAAATACATAAGTTGTCCTTTTTGCCCGAACTATTATTGTTTTCAGGATGAATTCTATCCTTGTCCACTTTATCACTACTACCTTGTATTCTGATTTTTCTGCTGCTAAGTCTTCACTCATTTCAAGACCTCCTATTGAATTTCCAATCAATTCTGTCCTAATGACATATCTTTCGATCACTCTGTACTGCAATTCTTCGAAACACCAAATTTTGTGACCAAGCATTGACAAGTAATGTTTAAAAGAAACAAGCCAAGAGTATTAATATAATTAATGAATTGTCATCAAATAGAGAAAGGTGAATACGAGTCCAAAATGTTACATTAAGAATTCCATCAATTACCATTAAAACTTTACGGTGAATAAAAGGAGGATATTCCAAGGCATGAAAAGATATAAGTTTATTTTGACCCAAATTATATTCAGGTAAACTAAACTTCTTTAGGAGGGGAAGCATATGTAACGTAATGAAAATACGGTCCCCTACGTTACATAAATCAACTTATAAGATTTAACATAGAATAAGATTATTGATTATCCACACTTGTAAAAGGTCAGAAACCCAACCCATGATTAATTAAATAAAATAAGAATACAAGGTAGAAAGAAAAGAAATTCATAATGTTAATAATTATAAACCTCAAAGTTCAGTGAAAGGTGTAAACAACAGACATTGACAAATAATGTAAAAACTAATTTAGATTGTTTCATAATAATTGATGTTTTAAAGGAGATGAGAATGAGTAAATGTTGCATGACTTAGGTTACACAAATGTACCTGTTATTAATTGTATCATGTTATATTATTATCATGATAGTGATGTTATTTTTGTGTGTAGCGAGTGAATTTATTCTGGTAATAGAATACCAGGTAAATAAGTATTATGTGTTATCAATTTACCATTATAGAGCTGTTGTTAAACTTATTAATTGATTACTAATTAATTTCATTTTAAGTGTTATCCATATGTCATGATAAAGCTTTTGTTAGAGTTAATTATTTGTATACATGTACTTAAGATAGTAGGATGATTATAATTGTAAACTTGGCCAAAAAGGCTATAATTGTAAACGAGATACAAAAGAGTTTAGTATAACCATGTCATAAATAGATAAAGGATTCTATAATATTGCAGATAGTAACAAGTTAAACTCAGAAGTAGATCCAGGTATAATGATAGGCCTAACAATCAGTAACATTATATAGTAAGTCAGATCAGAAAGGTTAGGTAAAGAAATTTGTAACAAATACTAAATAAAATCTAACGAGTTAGTAGAAGTTAATAATAATTGCTAATAACAAATAAATAAATTCAAATTAAATAAATTCTCATAATGCCATAGTGCAATGATACCGATAGATAATGTTTTGTAACAAAAAATAATATTTGTTAAAGTAAGTAGACTAAGAGGAAATGACAGCAAAATATATTAAAAGTTAGTAACAAGCAATAGGTAAAATTATAATAGGATATAATGGAAATTTAGAAAAGGATTATTTTGATGAGTGAAAGAACATTGTATGAAATGGTTATAGTATAACATAATATCCAATAAGAATAGAAAAAATGGTTGTTAGGGACGACGAGAGAGATAGAATTTGTTGATTTGAATATTGAATAAATTTACATGAACGAAGAGAGTTTAGTTAAAAGACACTCAGAAAGGATTTGGTTAATTTCAATACAAATAGTACAATTTGGAAGTAAAATGAATAATAAATCACCATAGTATGGTCCACTGTCATTCAAACGTATTATATAATTGGACAATCTAAAACCTATACATGAAAATAACGAAATATAAAAAGGAAGAACTCTGATTGCAAAATTCAATATAATGAACAAATGTTAAATTAATTAACTAACAAAAACAGAGAAATAACTACCTGAATAAAGTGATATAATCCTATAACAAAAGAAAACAAAAATAAAACACAAATTATATCTGAACTTCAGTTTCCAAAATTCAATAGAACAAACGTAGTTGGACTCAATTTTCATCGAAGCACGTAACCACAAAACTCGGACATTGGTGAACAAAAGGAGCGGTATTTCTACATTAACCCAGGACCAAGAATCCAACTTTTATTTCAACTTGGAGCGAAGACTGACGAGAACAAATTCATCTACATTCTGTGATTGACCAAACACGATGAAGAGGTTATCTGTACACGGCCTTATCAAGTCACGATGCCGAGCGGACGGTAAAACTTCAATTATTTTAAATATTATTTAATAAAAACTTAATTCTATATTGTAATACCTTGCATTCCTATTTAGGCATTTTCTGATCTTACTAACAGTTGAAAGAACCTTCACGCCTTGTATTTAAAGAAACATAAAATCATAACTAAAAATAATATAAAACCTTGAATCCGATCGATAATCGATTACTTCTAACATATAGCCTTTTGTACCTCCGTAATAGAAACAACTTTGTTGGACAAGAAATATTAAATATTAATAAAGAATCCTTTCAGAATTCAGATATCTTCTCATTTATATAATATTTAGTGTAGTGTGAACAAGATATAAGATAAGTAGAGAGTGTAACTGAGAATTATCGTACGCGGTGTGCTAACCTACAAATTTCCGTTGTCTGGGAACCACAGCGCTATTCGCGGACTGCTTAGGTATTAAAGAGAAAGAGAATACAATAAAAATTTCTTCTCTTCTCTTCAACGCAGAATAGGCTTGAGCGAAAAATTCGAATTACACACTATACACATAATTTTCACCCACCATAATACAATTATATTAAAAAGGGAGATACTGGGATATACTTAACATTATTATTCCACATATTGAATTAAGATACATTATAAATTGGCACTCTCAACAGAGAGAGAGGATTAACGAGACGGACGTACCCGTTAAGTGATAAATTGGCGAACCCAACAGTGGGCTAGAGAAGACATCAAATAAGGGTGCAACTCCGTAAGTTATAAATTGACTCACAACAGTGGGGTCTAGAAGATAGTGATACGGACACAACGGATTAATTATTATATATATATTCTGTCCATATATATAACAACAACTCAATTTAATATAATATAAATTTGTGGAGCCCCACGATCTTGGAGCGCCAAAATTATACAACGTTACATATACATACATATACATGTGGGCATGTCAGGCCTCACGTTCAAGGGATACAAAATTATACAACGAATTTATATGTAAATTCGATATACAGTAATTCAAGCAGGTTGTATAATTATACCAGGTGTATTTATAATAAGAGTATTTTTATTTATCAATATTTAAAACTCATATTTATTATTTATTCATTATTATAAATATTCATAAACATCATTAATAATTGTCGGTCACGATATTTCTCATTATTAAATGTTTATATCTTATGATATATATATATTCTGTCCATATATATAACAACAACTCAATTTAATATAATATAAATTTGTGGAGCCCCACGATCTTGGAGCGCCAAAATTATACAACGTTACATATACATACATATACATGTGGGCATGTCAGGCCTCACGTTCAAGGGATACAAAATTATACAACGAATTTATATGTAAATTCGATATACAGTAATTCAAGCAGGTTGTATAATTATACCAGGTGTATTTATAATGAGAGTATTTTTATTTATCAATATTTAAAACTCATATTTATTATTTATTCATTATTATAAATATTCATAAACATCATTAATAATTGTCGGTCACGATATTTCTCATTATTAAATGTTTATATCTTATGATATGCAACATTACACATATTTAAAAAAAATCTCTTATATCTAAACATGTTAATAATCTTATATCTATACATGTTAAATAATTGGTTTATTAATTTATTATAAAATTAAAATATTTTTATATTGAAATAAATTGTCTTATCTCAGATCTGACCTCTACTCGCTCAGTCTATACCATGTTTAAAATTCAATTTAAATTTGTATTAATTTCTTGTAGACTGGCCTTTGTTTTAATATTCAATTTTAAATTAATCTTTCTATACTTCAAATATCTAATCACTTTACTATCTATTTTGATAATAAACTCTACTCTCTTTACTTTAAATTCTCTTTCATTTATTAATGCTTTTATATATATGCGATAGCTCATTCTTACGACTAAACATTTATTTACATTTTAACATATTATTACTAAGTATAAACTTTTCTTTGTTTTAATTTACTGTCTTTTGAAATCGTCTTTATGAGCTCTTTTTTTTACAAATCATTTAAAATGCATTATGCATGTCACCTCGATTTCTGATGATCTTACGACTGTTGTCCGGGGTCCAGCGTTGTCCAGAGTTAGTTTTCCATTCCTCTTGTCCTGGCGTGGTCCTGGATACGTCTAGAGTACAGCGTCGTTCTACGGCATCATGTTCCTGGATACGTCTAGAGTCCAGCGTCGTTCTACGGCAGCATGTTCCTGGATACGTCTAGAGTCCAGCGTCGCTCTACAGCAGCTTTCCCGTACTTTTGATAGACTTACTATTGCGGTATTTACTTTTTCCGTAATATTGTCGTGAATTTAACGAACATTATTTCGTTTGTTACTGCGACTTGTAATAGAATAAAAATAAACTGTTTTTCCGACGGACAGCATGTCTGGCTGCAACTACGTCTTGAAATGAAGAGAAGGGTTTTTGGTCGAACCCTTAATTTATACCCTCTCGAGATTCTGCGCCAGTGGGCTCCAAAATCATCCTGTTGATACCTCCATATCTCGTGACAGCCCCCACTCCCGAACCTTTTCATCTATTTGCAATTATTAGCAAATAGCAATGTTTTGCATGGAATCGAGATAGCTAAGTTATTGCAACAAATCATAGCTAATTCGATTAAGCACTCACTATATTAATTTGAGCGTCTTAGGGTAATTTTCGTATTTTTTAGCACGTTTATTTTGTACTGTCTTCGCATAACGTGTTCTATTAACGTCATCTTTTCACTGGGGATAACTATAAATTTTACACACACTTTGGTGCCTTTGGTTTGATCATACACTAATTAGTTTTCGTACAGTGAATTAAAATAATTATTTTATTAATTACACTATGCAACATGATTTTCTATGTTTCTGTAGTCTTAGGTGTTCCCAAAGCATTTTTTTTGCACTGATTCCAGATCTGCAATCCGTTTCTTTCTATCACGTACAGTTTTTTTGCAAATCAAATGAACTCATCTTTCATTTACACGTAAGTTTCACAAGGGGAAATTTTATTGTGGGGGAGGGATTAGTTGGCCACACTTGTTACACCCAGCTGGCTGTTAGGTGGGAAACAGTAGTTCATTGTTTATATGCTATAGTGCTGTGAGGTTATATTTGTGCTGTCATATATAGTTTGTGAACTTTCTGTAGAAATGAGTTCCCGGAAGTGTTTGAATAACCCAAACGTGTTCTGTTATATTTGTGGTAGCTACGTAATTGGTAAGCAAAGACAGGACATTAATAGTTTTGTGAGAAACGTGTATTACTCGTACTTCGGCATAAGGCTTGGTGATGAAGACAAAAGCTGGGCACCACACAAGGTATGTCGTACATGTGTTGAGGGACTGAGACTGTGGAAAAATGGTGCAAAAAATCAATGCCTTTTGCAATCCCAATGGTTTGGAGGGAGCCACAAAATCATGTTAATGATTGCTATTTTTGTATGGTTAAAATTCAAGGTCATAATGCAAAAAGTAAGAAGGATATACAATATCCGAACATTCCTTCGGCCTTACGACCAGTTACGCATTGTAATTCTCTCCCTATCCCAGTTCCACCTCCCGTTCTTGAAGATGTGCCACTGGCGAGCAGCTCAGAAAATGAAAGCGATAATGCTGATGATTACAACCTGGAAGAAGATTCTGCACCAAAATTATTCAGTCAAAATGAACTTAATGATATTACTCGTGACTTGAACCTGACAAAAGATGCCGCCCAATTGCTTGGGTCAAGATTGAATGCAAAAAATCTTCTACTACCCGGAGTTACGTTCTCTTGGTATAGGTCCAGAGAGAAGGAATTAATGAAATTCTTTAAAGAAGAAGACTCTCTGGTTTATTGTTGTGATATTGAGGGTTTATTGAATTTCTTTAACGTCACTTACAATCCAAGTGAGTGGAGGTTATTTATACACTTGTCAAAAACTAGCCTCAAAGGTGTACTTTTACACAATGGAAATTTGTTTGGTTCAGTACCCATTGCACATTCAGTTCATCTCAAGGAGACGTATGTAAATCTCAAAGCTCTGCTAAAATACGTGAATTATGAAAAACATTCTTGGACAATTTGTGGGGATTTAAAAGTAGTAGGTATGTTACTTGGTCAACAATCCGGCTACACAAAAATGCCTTGTTTCATTTGTGAATGGGATAGTCGAGCCAGAGACAAACATTGGAAGAAGACAGACTGGCCCAAAAGAAAAACCCTCCAACCCGGTTCACAGAACATAATAAATGTACCACTTGTTCAACAAAGCAAGATACTATTACCTCCTCTGCACATCAAACTTGGATTAATGAAACAGTTCACTAAAGCTCTTCCAAAAGATGGTGACTGTTTCTAGTACTTGGTAACAAGATTTCCGAAAGTATCTTATGAGAAACTTAAAGAAGGGATCTTCGTGGGACCGCAGATAAGAAAGTTAATGAAAGACAATTTGTTTGAAAGTACAATGAATCCAGTGGAAAAAAGGGCCTGGTTTCATTTAAAGAAGTTGTTGTCAACTTTTTGGGCAACCACAAACATCCAGAGTACAAAACCATGGTTAAAAGAATGTTGCAGAGTTTCATGAAATTAGGATGTAACATGAGTGTAAAGCTTCACTTCCTACACTCACATGTTGATTTTTTCCCTGCGAACCTCAGCGATGTCAGTGAAGAACAAGGTGAATGTTTCCACCAGGATATCAAGGACATGGAAAAGAGATACCAGGGAAGGTGGAATGCCAACATGATGGCCGACTACTGTTTTATGCTAAAAAGAGACGGCACTGGTGAAGGGAGACAATCACGGAAGAGAAGTTTCAACCCACGTCAGAAAGATCTTGAAGCAGTGAATTCATCGAAGAAGAGGAATTAAATTGTCATATATGTATTGTGTTTTTGTAATAATTATAACATTTTAAGTGAGTGTATACCATTGTCTACTGCACCGCCATGTGTTGTGATTTTATGCAGGATTAAAACATAAACAATTTTGAAATCACAATCAAATAATAATAATTTTCCCTGTTCACAAAATTCGATTTTTTAAAACTTCGAAATTGAATTGTATAAAAACCTTACGTGATACAGAAAAACTAAAACCAGATTTGAAATCAGCATGAAAAATACTTTTAAAATCACCTTACAGTCTTAAAACATCATAGCAAAAGTTTTAAAATGTTGCATAGTGTTACTTGGGGCGGGTTGCTGAGATACAATTGACATATACATTGACATACAATTGAGCAGGTGTTCACTGCTTGTCGAAACAGGTTAATCTCTCCCCTAATCTAACAATGAAATATTTTTGCAATCTCAGACCTGTCCATTTACCCGTAACTTATACAAATTATACAAAATTTATATTTATTTAAATTAATGCCTAATACAGCGTATGGCTGTATCGTTGCAATATATATATTGTAGCATAACAAAATTATCACGCTAAACATTTAACTTAATGCAATATAAATACAAAAGAAAAGTTCCATAGTGAGTGAGAAGAATGAATTGTTTTAAGGATTAAACTAGAAACTGTATATTAAGTCAATAAAATGTTAATAAGAATAAAAAATAACAAAGAAAACCAATGGTCAAAATAACTTACTATGTACAAACCCAATAAACCAGCAGTATACCCAGTAGATTGGGGAAGCAGTAAAAAAGGAAAGACAAGAAAAAGGAAATAAAAGGGGTGAAAACCATATTAATAATGGAAATTTATAAGGTCAAGAAGCAGAGAAACCACAAGACCAGAAATTACTAATGTAATAATGAAGAAAGGACAAAATATGTCAAGATTCCCACAAAGAGCCCAAAAAACAAGAAGAGTTATTCCAAAAAATGTTAATAATGGAATACATACCATTGAACAAAATTAAAACCAATATATTTAGACCCAGTAACAAGTTACAAGATACATCCCAAAGAAAACCGAATTGTATAGTTATAAGTATAATATGTGAAAAACTATTAAAAAGACTACCATTAATGTAGACAAAAATAAGTGACACACTATAATAAAGTGTAGTGTAAGAAATAGAAATCTATTAAAAAGACTACCATCAGTGTAGGGAAATACTATGTAAAAACTGAAAGACAGTCTACTGACTGAGGTCAATTTTAATAAAAAGTGTTTTAAAAAATTAAGTAGTATAAGGAAATAATAGGTATAAGATGTTTTTATTTTCATTTCATTATATTACCAAAATAATTATAGTGAACACTAGAGACAGTTAATAACTGAAGGTGTCATTAATTATAAGATGTTTTTATTTTCATTTCATTATATTACCAAAATAGTTATAATGAACACAAGAGACAGTTGATAACTGAAAGTGTTATTAGGCATAAGATGTTTTTATTATGTTTGAGTGATACAAAAAAAGAAGTTAGTAGATATAAGATATTCTCTTATATTTTTAAATCATGTTATTTAATTTTCAAGTTTGTAAGGCAGAGAGGCAAGTAGGAAATAGAAATGTAATAATTTTTTTTTTTTTTTAACTGTAAACCATATATAATGTACAAAGCAGATTAGCTAAGACACCACTTTTGAAAACACAGACTAGTAATGTAAACCCAAAACTATCTGTCAGAGAATCAAACTACATAATAGGGGATAGAATTCAATACATACAACACAGAAATTGAAAATATAATTAATACAGATACAATTAATAGCGAATGGAATGACAAAGGAAAGAAAATTAACTTCCTTTGGAAACAAATAATACTAGGCCTATAATGGTAATCAAATCAGACTAAACAGTAAATTAATCAATATTGAAGTGTTTTAACAGCAAAATTATTAACAACAAAGATAATCACGGAGTTATTAAGATTATTCCATAGAAATATTATCAGAAAAAACACTTAAAAACCATTTAAACACTAAATTTGTACAAAATATGAGGCCTACAATAATTATAAAAAATTGTAATTTTTGGGCTTAAATGAACTTGAAACAAACCCAGATATATATCCAAATATGTAAAATTAATTAATCAATATTACTGAGTAGTTAGATTTATGTAAAATTAAGAAATATTTGAAATACAGTAAAAAATAAGAAAACTTATTATGTATATTTAGATGGTGAACCAAGTCTTAGACAGATATTTTTATAATTGAACAATATAAAGAGGAAAAAGACATCTCACAAAATACCCTAAAACGACGACGTTCAGAGTTTAGTCTATTGTTAATCGTGAAGACGACTAGTTGAAAATGTACTAACAGAATACAGGAAAAGAATAATTTTGTATAAAACCGAGTGTGGTTATGCAGAGTGTAATTGAGGTTAACTAAAAAGGAAAATAACATTAACCATTAATATTTAACACCTCACTAATTCCAAACAACAGTAATAACACCAGCACACACAAGTACAAGAAATCAACGGCCATTTTGAGACAATTTTGGACCATATTCGCAGAACACAAATATACATATTTGAACACCGGACAGTTCACAAGAAACCCATCATGAAACGACATCGCAGGAGAAGAGAGGACACTCTACACTATATTCCTGGACCAACACTACTTCGCAGAGAAGGGAATATTCATTTATTTCTACGGGAGAAGCTCGACTCGTTCCAACAGTTCATAGCAGCCAGAAGCGAGGTGACGGCAGCCATACTTGATTCCCGAACCAGCACGAAACACGGCCAGCTTGAAGGGAGTGACGTCATTTCGAAGGATGGTTCGATATTAATTTTCATAATTGACAATTTAAATAATAATATTGTTTTATTTCAGCCATAATAATTTAGTTTAAGAATACCTGTAAGAATGTATCTTGTTCCTTGCCCTCTGACCATTTCGACTCGTTAAAAGAACCATAATTACTAACCTTGTAAAAAATATATTTTGTTAATCTTGTTCGCTACCGACTGGAGCACATATCAGCCAGTGCCTTGGCCATGCGCAGTTTGAATGGCGCATAATTTTAAATGCCAATAAACGAACATCATTATTCAGTTACAAGAGTTGTATTTATTTGTATGATGAATGTTAACTATTTTTTTTTTCTTCTAAACAAAAATAATTTACAGTGCTAGAATAAATACCTGAGAAAAGTACACACACAATTAATTAATTATTTATTAATTAATTAAATTAACCAATTAAACAAAAAACCAAACATTAGTAAAAATTTCATAACTTACCAAATTTTATTTTTATTATCAATCAATCACACTTAATTATAAAACATTATTTATATTTAATTTATTCTTTGTAACTGGTGAATCCAAAGTGGAGCTGTATCATCGGCGAGTTCAACACCGAGATTCAGACAACATAAATCTTACTAGCTTTAAGGAGACTAATCCTGTGATTCACAACAATAATTATATACTATCCATTTTATTTATTTATATTTGTAAAAAATTATATTACAAATTGGCTAGCCCAACAGTGGGGTTTACAGGAGAGCACAATTCTTATTATCATACATCATTATTATTTTATTTATTTTATATTTGTAATAAATTATATTACAAATTGGCGTCCAACTTAAAGGGCTTTAAATAGGAGGTAATAGAGTCATAAAATAAGGACGAGTGTCCAATTTCCTATTTTTAGCTCGGCAGCGGTCAATAGGTCGGAAGAAGGAGCGAGATGCACAGGAGAGCTACATCAAGGAAAAGGGCTGTGGAGGCCGAGCAGGAGGTAGACATGGAGGATAAAGAGGCGACACCAGTGGAAGATGTGGAGTCAATGTTACCGCCAGCAGAACCAAACAAGCCTGCACCACAGGAGGAACAACCGGAGAAATCCGGAACAAAGGAAGATACAAAATTGGATAGAATGATGGAGATGTTACTCAGAGAATTTAAAACGACAAAAGAAGAGTTGGGTAATAAAATCGGAGATACCAACAAGAAAACTGAAGAAAATAGTAAGAAGATGGAGGAGAAGATGGAAGAAAATAGTAAGGAAATGAAAAGTGATAACCAACGATTGAAGGAGGAATTAAGAGAAAACAGTAAGAATATGGAGGAGAAAATGGAAGAAAACAGTAAGAAGATGGAGGAGAAAGTGGACGAAATAAAAAACGAAAATAAATTAATAATGGAGGAAAATATTAAGAAGCTCGAGGAGAAGATGGAGGAAAATATTCAGAAGATTGAGGAGAAAATGGAGGAAATAAAAACTGACAATAAACAATCGAAGGAGGAATTGACCCAGATAAGCCAAAAACTGGAAGAAACCAATAAAAAGATGGAGAATAATAGTCAACAATTAAGAGAAGAATTAAGAGAGACGAACCAAGAGAATATGAACCGGTTAGACGGAAGAATGGAAATATTGAAGGAAGAACTGGGGCAAAAGATAGCTGAAAATAATGAAACAATCAGCAAGAAGGTAGAAGAGGAATTAACGGTAATCGAACAAAAGGTTACAAGAGCTGACGAAAGATGGAGTCAAACCGAACGAGAAGTACAGAGTATCAAAACAGAAATAAACACTAAAGTAAACAACATTGAAGAAACGACTAGGAAGACATTGGAGGAAAGACTAAAGGAAACACGTGAAGACTGGGAGCAAGTGCAGGACCGATTCACAGAAAAATGTGACGGCATTGAAGCTACTGTGACCAGTATCAACAGTCAGGTGCGACAGAACCAAACAGATATAGACCTGTTCCATAGTCGACCGACAAGCATTACCAGTTGTCCTAACAGCGAGAATCGCGAAGGGATTAACTTCAGGTTTTATAAAAACAAACCGATGGAGTTCCTAGCCAGAATCGAAGAGTACTTCACCAAACACAGAGGCAATCGCTGGAGGGAGAATAAAGAAGTGCTTGACGAATCGTTCAAGGAGATAGCAGATAATTGGTGGATGGCGATAAGGGACGAAGTGACCGACTACCAACAATTCAAAAGGCTATTCAAAGCCAAATATTGGTCTGAATCGACACAAAATATCGCCAGAGACGGGATCTGTCATGGAAAATACAACCCGTATGGAAACCAGACTCTAACGGCGTACTTCTTGGGAAAGGTGTGCATGGCCAAACATCTAGAGCCCAGAATACCGGAAGAATGCCTGGTCAGCAAGCTCTCATACCATTATGAGGAAGATATAATAAGAGCTAGAAGAAACAGTCAAATAAAGACTGTACAAGCAATGACCGAGCTCTTAGAAATGTATGAGCATGAAGACTATTACTGCCAAAGTCGCAGGAGATATGAAAAGCCGAAACCAAGAAGCAACATTAATAATTCGAATAATAATAATCGGCAGAATGTGGGCAACAACAATAATTATAATTCCGCAAATCGGAATAATGCCGAATACAATTATAACACCCGTAATAACAATAATGTACCTAGATTTAATAACAATAATAATAATAATCATGTTCCTCGCATTAATAATAATGACAGCCACAACAACAATAATAGTAATAATAATAATAATAACCGTCCACAAAACAACAACGGTTATTATAATAATAACCGTAATTATGTTCCAAATGGTCAGAGGAACCCCAACCCCTCTAATAATAATTATCATAGTAATTATAACAGGAATTACCCGAATGGAGGTAATAACAATAATTACAGGACATATCGACCCCATATTAACTACATCAGAGCGGAAGGCAGTGGACAGAGGAGGTACCAGCCTCAACGAAGGAGCCGATATTATGAATACGAGACCTTTCAAGGAAGTCAGGGAAGTAATCGTTACAGAGAGTACGAGCCCAGACGTAGTTCCAGCCTGGACAATCAACGAAGACTACCTGTAACAGAAGCCCAACAGGACGATCGTGCTGAACCAAACGAAGCAGTTTCAGGACTCCAAGCTGATGCTTCCAACGGCCTAATCCGTAATGATGCGGAACATTTAAACGAACGGAGGCAGTAATAAACTCCAATAACCCTTTACTGCTCCAATCTGCTGGGTTTAACCAAGAAGGAAATTTGAAGAAAGACAGAAAAAATTTTACAATAATATACAGTAATTATTTGAAAGATATCCGTAAGGACCTGCTAGAAGAAAGCGAAATTAATATTAATAATAATGACAATGAAATAATATATATAATTGCAGAAATTGAGGGTATTTCTGTTCCTATAATGATAGACACTGGAGCCAATGTCTCTATAATAAATCGTAATGAGTTGGACCGGATACAGCAGGAATGCCACAAAAACTTACCGGTAATATTAATAATAATATTATTAATAATATTGTACTTGTAGGAGCTACCGGCAGACAGAACAAGACCATAAGAAAACCGGTATCCCTAAGTGTCAACAGTCAGGGCATTAGTGTGGATATGATATTTCTTGTTGCAGCCGGATTACCTTTCAACATCATGATAGGATGTGATATATTGCGCAGAAACTCAGCAGTTATCGACTTGTGCCGAGGAAAGGTATCACTCTTTGCTGAAGGTTCGACCTGGGTAGCCAATTTAACTAACAACAAGATGTTAGACTCCAGACAACTTCTCGACCACAAAAATAAGGTGAATTACTTGTCAAACTACTCGACAAACAACAAGCCAGTACATCAGGATTCGGAGGATGACCTATGGCAACAAAAGATTCAGGAGATACATAACTTCCAGTGCCACAATACTACCGAGCAATTAGAGGAAAACCAGCTGAATCAATTAGTCAACATATATGAAAAATATCGAGCTGTATTTTCGGACGAACCTGGAAAGATCCGGAACTACCAATGTTCCATACGATTCAGAGAACCGGTAGAATTTAACCGAAAGTCGTATCCTATAGCACAGTCTTTGAAGGAAGCCGTACGCACAGAGATCCAGAATATGATCAGTAAAGATATTATTGAGAGCAGTCAATCGCCATACACTAGCCCAGTTGTGGCTATACAAAAGAAAAATGGAAAGGTAAGGCTTTGCCTTGACGCACGTGAGATAAATAAAATGATAATTAACGATCGTACCTCACCTGGCGAAATTGATGAGATATTGAAGAGATTTCACGGAACGAAGTTCATTACCACGTGGGATACCGTCTGCGGCTATTGGCAGGTGGAGTTGCACCCAGCAAGCCGGCAATACATGGCGTTCATCTTCGAAGGGCGCAATTATCAGTTTAAGAGGTTGCCCTTCGGGTTGGTGAACTCAGTAGCTGTTTTTGTCGCCTGTATGGATCATATACTCGGACCAGAAGCGCTCCAATTCACGACTGTCTATGTTGATGATCTCCTAATAACATCAACCAATTGGGAAGAACACTGTTACCGTGTGGAGCATGTCTTGAAGAAGCTTGCTGAAAATAATGTTACCCTTAAACTAGACAAGTCCAAGCTTATAGCTAAAGAAGTACAATTTTTGGGTTTCCAGTTAAACAGTCAAGGGATAACACCATCAACAGAAAAGGTAGACGCCATACAACGATTCCCTATACCAAAAAACAGAAGGCAACTACAATCATTTTTAGGCCTGTGTAACTACTATAGGAAGTTCCAAAATAATTATTCCGACCTGACAGCCCGGTTTCAGTACCAGTTATCGTCCAAGAATAAATGGCGATGGGGTCAAGAACAAGACGAAACCTTCAAATCAATTAAGGAGAAGTTCTTAGAAGCAGTAATGCTCAACCATCCGGATTTTAACCGACCCTTCTTTCTAAACTGTGACGCTAGTAACATTAGCTTGGAATCAACACTGTACCAAGAAGATGAAAGTGGAAACCATCTAGTAGTGAGCTTTGCTAGCAGAACTCTTAACCAGTGTGAGAAGAACTATAACGTGACGGAAAAAGAACTGCTAAGTGTAGTCTTTGCCTGTGGGAAGTTTCGGACGTATATCCTCGGATATCAAGTGACCGTTCGAACATATCACAAATCAATATCATTTCTGAGAAGATGCAAGTTAAGCCATGGTAGATTGACCAGATGGGTACTCGCCCTGCAGGAATACGATATACAGTGGGAGTATGTTCCTGGAAGTAAAAATGTAGTAGCCGACGTATTGTCGAGAGTAAATCTGGAAGAACAAACGTTCGAAGGCGAAAAGGAGAGCATCTTGAAAATCTATAATATTATTAAGGACAGATCCGATTTAGAAAAGATAGTGCAGGACATCAGCAAACACCAGCAGTCCGACCCGAAGTTAAACCACATTAAACTTCGTCTCTCCAACCAAGATGACACAATAACCAAATTTTATTGTGTACATAACGGAATATTATTTATCAAAACATCCCTTGATGAAGAGATATGGAAGATCATGATCCCTACTACAATCGAAAAGGATATCATCCTGGACTATCACCTACGATACGGTCACATGGGAGCCATGAAGGTGATCAAGGCGATAGAAGAGAATTGTCATATAAAAAGTATAAATAGAAAGACGAGAAACTACCTCAAAACCTGTCTGATATGTCAATTGGTGAAAACCAACAATGAGAGGAAAGAGGGTATGATGATACCAATTACCTCACAAGCCAAACTGGAAAAGGTCTTTCTGGACATATGTGGTCCATTTCCCTGCAGTGGCGGAGGCCATCGATACAAATACATTATTATCATGATGGATCATTTCACAAAATTCACAAAACTCTACCCTGTGAACAGAGCCACCACTTTGAAGACTCTAGGAATAATAACAAACCATTACATTCCAGAGATAGGGAGCCCGGCATCCATAATCACAGACCATGGAACGCAATTTAAGGGTTGGAGGTGGAGAAACACTCTAAATACGTTGGGCATTAAGACATACAAGACATCTGTCTACCACCCCAGCAGCAATCCAGCGGAGAGGGTACTGCGAGAAGTCGGAAGAATATTACGGACTTATTGCTATAATCAACAAAGGAAGTGGCAAGAATATTTATTAGCTACTGAAGAATTCCTTAATTTGTCCTATCACCCCGCTATAGGTACCACGCCATACACGGCAATGTATGAAAAACCGCCTCCAAGAGAAATACAAGACATAATAGAGTTCCCCATGAGTCAAGAATACAAGTTCAATCGAATCAGATTCTACAATAAATTGGCAGAAGACCAGGAAAGGCGCAAGAACAAGTATCAAAAGGCGATTAAGAAAATAATAAGCTATGAAGTCGGAGAAAAGGTACTGCTAAAAAACAGGGAATTACCCAGTACTTTGGAAGGCATTACCAAAAAGTTGTTACTGCTGTATACCGGCCCATACCTGATTATTAAAAACAATAATAACAATACGTATGTACTAAAGGATATCATTTCAAATAAAGTAAAAGGAACTTATAATCAATTATCAATTAAAAAATATTTAGAGGAGAAAAAAAAAAAAAAAAAAAAGAATTTCCAAATTCAAAAACTTAGTAAGTACAACTTACACCAAACATTTGAAGATTTATGAATGAATAAACAAAAAGAATTTTGATGAAAAAATAATTTCCAAATTCAAAAAATTAGTAAGTACAACTTACACCAATCATTTGAAAGATTATTATGAATGAAGAAAAAAGAATTTCGATGAATAAAAAAAAATTTCCAAATTCAAAAAATTATACCCTGATTAACGAAAGAAAGTGACTGGCGGAGCGGCCGCGCGGCGACCGAGTTTGTAGTAAAAACATTCCACTTTATAACCTCGTGGAAACGTAAAATACAGGGCGAGAAATGTCTAATGAACTGTATTTTAATCATCAATTAAAGACGTTTTTAACAAACTTTTCTAATTTTTAAAATCTCTTTTCAATAAATTTACATTGTGAGTTAAAGAAAAAAATACACGAATTTGAATTAAAAAATTAGGGTTTATCGTTTTTATTACGTAAGAACTCAGAGGTTAAGCATCGGAAAAAAATTTCTTGTAGACAAATGGTAGTCCACCTTCTTTAGTACAATATATCAAAAATTGAGATTCCTACGATTAAAATTAACGACGTTATTAATTTTTTTCTAATGTCCTGTTAACTCAGTTGTTAAAAGTTGTACACGAATGAGATTTGCGTGACGCTCTCTTTAGATAACTAAATGTAGAAGACATATACAACTTACACCTTGTACGTGATAGGAATACTACAATGGATTAATATATAAAGTGAATTTCACAGAGAGCAATGCGTGGCGCTCTGCGGCGGAAGTACAGTCAGAACCTATTGGACCCATTTTATTCGCGCGCTACCGTCATTCCCGTACAGCGTCTCGGCCTCTCCTTTATAACAAATAGCACACGCTTCCAGGAAAACTGAACCGTTATACGCACACTAAGGGTAAGGGAAATTTCCAGCTTTCAGTTTAGTTGATGTGGTGGTTGAGTGATGTCCGGTTGTTGGTTATCTTGATTTTAAGTGTTAGTTTCTTGTGCTTTCATTATAAATTGACGTGTTTTTAAGTTATTTTGTGTGAATATACTTCGGTGGCTGAGCATGGAGCAACGTAACGAGGCTGAACCAAGGAAACATAGGGGAAGACCTAGGACTCGAACTCCAAAGAAAAGACAAACTTCGGGCCGAGGCGTACCTATGAAAGGACAGTCAAGAGAAATTGTGTGCAAAGTGCGGGAATATTTTGATAGAGAAAAGGCGAACAAAGGTCCTTTGATTCCGGTTAATAATGCAATACAGCGAACTGCAGATGCTCTGAAAATACATAAAAATACAGTTCTGCGAGTTTGCAAGGAAAAAGAATTGAAAGAAATACAAGATGACAGTAATAGCCAACTTTCAACTCCGGGCAAACAGAGGAAACGGGAGAAAACTGTGACAAAACTTGACACTTTTCAGGAAGACGCTATACGAAGACATGTATATCAATATTACATAAGAAAAGAATATCCCACTTTGAAAAAACTTTTATCATCGTTGGAAAATGAAGAGCTGTTTAATGGCAGTCTGTCTTCGCTTAGAAACGTGCTAAAAGGTTTAGGATTTACGTGGAGAAAATTTTCGGGCAGAAAAGTGATTATGGAGAGAAGCGATGTCGCTGCCTGGAGGTGTCGTTTTCTTCGCCAAATCAAAGACGAGAATTTCGATAATATAATTTGGCTCGATGAGACCTGGGTCAATGCTGGGCATTGTTTGAAACAAGGATGGACTGATGAGTCACTTCAGGGGACAATGTTAACACCTATAGGGAAAGGTGAACGATTAATAATATGTCATGCAGGTTCTTCAAAAGGGTTTGTTCCAAATTCCCTTCTACTATTTAAATCGAAAAAAACCGGTGACTACCATGAAGATATGGATCACGACAAATTCTTCGGTTGGTGTTCTGAAACTTTGCTAAATAACCTAGAAGAGCCTGCAGTAATAGTCATGGACAATGCTCCCTACCATTCTAAGCAAATTGATAAAGCTCCCACAAGCAAAGATAAAAAAGCTGACATACTTGCATGGCTGGATAGGAAAAATATTCAATCTACAACCGACTTGAAAAAATCAGAACTTTTGGAATTAGTGAAATGGCACAAGCCCCAGAACAAAAGGTATTTTGTTGATGAATTGATAGAGAGCAGAGGTCACAAAGTGATAAGGCTACCACCTTACCATTGCCATCTTAACGCCATTGAGCTTATATGGGCTCAGGTTAAGGGGTATGTTGCCGAAAACAACAAAATGTTTACTTTAAAAGAAGTTGAACGACTGACTAAAGACGGATTTAATCGAATTACTGCTGAGAGGTGGGAGCAAGTAGTGGACCACACCAAAAAAGTTATTATCGATGCATGGAATAACGAAGGACTAATGGATGAAGCTGTGGAGGAAATGATTATATCCGTGGAAGACAGCAGTAGCTCCGAGGATGATAATTGTTCAGAAGATGATAATAGTGATGACGATCCAATGGAGGGTATCAGAGAACTTTCGTTTGAAGACTACTAACTCACAGCTATAAGTGTTTTTTATAGAGTGTTTTAATAGTGTATTTTTATGATTTATACACATATTTTATGAGCGGATTCCATAAAAGCTGAAGAACACTACAATACTTGTAAGTACCGTACTGTATTTATTATTTATTTGTCAATGCTAATAACAAGTAATTTACTAATTGTTTTTACATTTCAATTACATTATAACAGTAAAATACTGTTATAATTATGCAATATCTGGTAGACCGAGCTTTGCTCGGTAGTTTTAAACTGTAAACTATATTTCATAGTTAAATAATTAGTTATTGAGAAATTTGAATGGCATTAACAATTTCCCAGTAATTACATTGCACTTCAATTAGTAGTATTAAAGCTGATCACAAAACAAAAACAGTTTATTAACAAGAAAACAATAAATACCGTACCGCAAAAGAGTAATAAACAATCATTCAAGACTGTTATAAAAAGCATGTAGTTCAACTAAACCACAAAAGTCTGGTCAGATGTACGTTTTTGACAGATCTCCAGGTAGAAGATTAGATTAAATAAGTAGACAGATAACTAAGTATATACTTATGAGAGATTGGTGACTCGTAGTAAGTTGGCTGTGTCAATGTGTGAGCCGTGAGCGTATGCACCACTTTCTTTGGGCTGTTACTGTACCTTGACTCGATCGCGCGCCGTTGAGCGATGTTAGTTCTAATTTTCCTATATTAACTGATTGCGGTTATATTTCGTAATATTTGAAGGTTACATACCACTTTGTATTGATGAATACAATTTTGTTATGTTTATTGTGAAAAAACACAATGAAAAAAATTATTAATAACGGAGTTAACAGTACATTCGGAAAAAATTAATAACGTCGTTAATATTAATCGTAGGAATCTCAATTTTTGATATATTGTACTAAAGAAGGTGGACTACCATTTGTCTACAAGAAATTTTTTTCCGATGCTTAACCTCTGAGTTCTTACGTAATAAAAACGATAAACCCTAATTTTTTAATTCAAATTCGTGTATTTTTTTCTTTAACTCACAATGTAAATTTATTGAAAAGAGATTTTAAAAATTAGAAAAGTTTGTTAAAAACGTCTTTAATTGATGATTAAAATACAGTTCATTAGACATTTCTCGCCCTGTATTTTACGTTTCCACGAGGTTATAAAGTGGAATGTTTTTACTACAAACTCGGTCGCCGCGCGGCCGCTCCGCCAGTCACTTTCTTTCGTTAATCAGGGTATAGTAAGTACAACTTACACTGATCATTTGAAAGACTATTATGAATGAAAAAAGAATTTTGATGAATAAAAAATTTTCAAATTCAAAACAATAATAAGTACAACTTACACCAAAATATTTGAAAAACGACTATGAATAAGAAAGAATTTAGTTGAATAAAAATATCTAAAGTTAAAAAATAGTAAGCTCATATCATTACTCATACAAATGATGAGCAATAACTCATAAATATGGAAAAAAGATTTTGTAAGAAAGAGATACAAAATTCTAAAGGAGAAAGGAAACCAGAATATCATATGACTTAATCGAAACAACCTAACCAAACTCACAAAGAAAATAATTTAATAAAAATGGAACAATGAAGAAGGACCAACTCAGTAAAGACCAAATAGTGAGACCAGAAACCAAAAACCCTGGTACTATTAATGATAATGTTGTTGCAATAACCACGGTTATAGTGAAAGTGATAAAGAATTAATTCATGTTATACCATGAGCAATAAAAATAACTCATTGGATACCAGATGGTAGAAAGAATAAATATAAATACTAATTACTATGTAAACATGATGAAATGTATATTATACCACATACCTAAACCACATAATATGGAATAAGCTTTAAGAGAGAAGAAGAGTCAAGTGTATAAAAGTATTAATTAATATAAAGTATTATGAAGTGAGGAATCTAAAGATGTTTATTTTAGTCAAAAGAGACTACTTTTACTGTTTATTTATTTTTATGACTGGATGTAGAAAATGCCATCAGTCTTATATTTTGAGCAGAGATGATAATGCCTCTGGACTCAATTAATTGAAGTATTGGACAGCAGGGATTGAAGCCAAAAGTGCCACTCTGAACTGTTCCAATTAATTTGTTAGGGAATGTTAGGGAGTAAACATACTGGTGAGGAAGCACCAAATAAGAAAGAATATAAAATGATAATGTTATACACAAGATTGAAGATCACTTATTAATGAAGAAAGAAACTAATGAAGGAGATACACATCATCTGAGAGGAAGCAACGGTGGAAAAAGAAGGTACATAAAGTGAAAACATGTGATCACGAAGAAAATATAGTGAATACAAAAGAATTAGTAGTAATCATTTCATCCATACTAAGAGTATGATCTGAACTAATCACTTTTACAGGAGAGCATATGTAGCATAACAAAATTATCACGCTAAACATTTAACTTAATGCAACATAAATAAAAAAGAAAAGTTCCATAGTGAGTGAGAAGAATGAATTGTTTTAAGGATTAAACTAGAAACTGTATATTAAGTCAATAAAATGTTAATAAGAATAAAAAATAACAAAGAAAACCAATGGTCAAAATAACTTACTATGTACAAACCCAATAAACCAGCAGTATACCCAGTAGATTGGGGAAGCAGTAAAAAAGGAAAGACAAGAAAAAGGAAATAAAAGGGGTGAAAATCATATTAATAATGGGAATTTATAAGGTCAAGAAGCACAGAAACCACAAGACCAGAAATTACTAATGTAATAATGAAGAAAGGACAAAATATGTCAAGATTCCCACAAAGAGCCCAAAAAACAAGAAGAGTTATTCCAAAAAATGTTAATAATGGAATACATACCATTGAACAAAATTAAAACCAATATATTGTAATAACCTCAATTACCAGTGATGAATGTTTTTATAAGCCCCTATTTGCAAGCGGCAATTTGTAATAAACTACGTATGGTGAGTCCTTCTTTGATCAGTCCCCTTCGTAGGAGTCGTCAATTTGTTATGGAATATGTATGTTGGGTACTAGCGGTGGAACGTCCGTCTTATTCAAACCCCACTGTTGTAATCAATTTTGTAGAGAACTACTTGTTAATTATGTGAGGACGTATGTTATATTGTATGATACCAGCTGGAGACGTCAAATTGTAAAGAAATCTTTTCTATGGGTGTAATTAGTTATAAGAGACTCCTGTGTAACAAATGCCGAGTAATACGTCGTAGGTGGCGATTCGTAACTATTAAACTGCAGTTACCTGGTTTAATTAATATGTTATTAACTAATATACCTTTCGGTTGTGACCTGTGAAACCCTCAGAACATAGATTATTAAGTCAACAAAATTAGAATTATATTCCTGAATTTATAATGGTATTATTCTATAGACTTAATTTAGTTCTCAGTGGTTGTTTAATATGAGTAATATATATGGAGTATTTACTGAATGTAAGTGGTATTTGTTTCAACCCTAGTCCCTCAACGATAAAAATTTCATTCAAATTTAGTATTAAAAAACCAGTTAGTTCAGCAATCTCCTGTCCCACCAGCTGCAAACTTGGAGCGCTGTTACTAGAAATAAGTGTACTTATAGGTTAGTTATTCGGAGTGTTTGTATCAATCGGTTTATAAATTATTACACCAACTACATACAGTATTTTCTCTGCAATGATTAAAACGTTATCTCATACAACAAATGTACTTTATTTATTTTTCTCTGGTATTTAACAAGTTACGTTATCTCAGACAAACAATAAGACGATCCAATCGATTATCCCAACATATATCGATTCTTAATTATTCAAACTCTAAAAACATATATACTTGAAAATAATGACAATTAATTCTTATACCAGGGTTCGTGTAGTTCTTTGAACCATTAGTAAGGCCAGGTAAAATGCATAATTAAGGTTGTTCAATTTACAAAAGAATAAAATTATTTACTTAAAATACAATGATATGAAAATAATTTGTTTTTTACCCAAACGACGAAAGCTTCGTTAGGCGGTGAATGTTTGTCAACAGCGGTCAAAATCCAGTTTATATCGTCTTCACCCAGTAAAACTGCTCTGGTTTTCAATGAATTGATGATGGTGTGTACTGGTAATCCCACAGGAACTCTTGTGCTTCGATTCTTCTTTTGCGACTTCACAATTCTTGGTCCCAATGAACTGGAATTAGGATCTCCGCTTACGCTGTCAATGAAGGTTATTTCGTCAACCGAGTCTTCTGTATTTCTAAATATTTCCGTTAATTCAGGCTTTAACTCTTTACTGGTCTTCAATTTATAGCATGAATTGGTTTGATACCAAATTCAGCGGAATTATTTAGTGACTGAGGTGAGAAGCTTTCAATTCTTTTTTATTGTACTCATTGATAATTTAGAGTGTTATTTAATTTGTACGATTCATTAGCGTTCAAATATAATTGTTTTACAAAAAGGCTTTATCAGTTTGGATATATCTTTCCTTTATATTTATTCATATATTTAAATATATCGGTTCATTTCAATCTAATAGCTTGTAACAATTAGTACTATCTATCCAAAAATCAACAACTTATTATATATCAGTTGCCTTAACAACCACGTTCTCTATATATCCTTGAGCCGGCATTATAGAATATTACTACTCCTTTCCAATAAAATACTCCATGCTTGGATTAATCTTGAATCACATAAAATTCTCCCCTAACCTTCCTTACTACAGTAAATGTTTTACTAGAGTTTCGTTGGACTGGGTTTACTAAAAAGGTATTAATTTCCTTTCACTAATATGGAATTTAGGCCTATAGATTCATTTACAACCATTATAACATTATTTGGTTTTTAACTTAATTTTCTTTTTACCTGACCTACTGTACAATTAATTATTGATTACATAGTTAATTACATGAATTTTAATTTACTGGTGGTTAGTTGTTTTTATATTAATTAACTGGTTCTGGAACCCTTTATTAATTTATGACTAAATTGTCAGAACTACTTGTTAGACTTGAAACACTGGTCACACTCCTGATCCAGTTTATAAACATTAGTTAGAATAACAGTATTTTTCAATTTTATACAATACTGACAACTTAGTATAGTGCCTAACATTGGTAACTATACTGTGCTGTATAAAAACAAATCTAATATAAATATAAACATAATTATTGATTAAATATTATTATCAAACAACATCATTTCATTTTTAGCATATTCAACATACAATATAAAATACTCTGTGACCTGAACATGCCACAGTACAAAACAAACAATTCATAACATTCAATCATTCCTTAGTCTGGCTTTTATACATTTAATACTAGTCATTGCCTCCTTCTGGTTTGAGTTACTTCTCGAGCACATGACCTATTGAACAACCTTAAGTCAGGGTATGGTCCTTGACCATATTTCATTCAATTTTTTTATGTAACGTTGGGGAACCTCAACTATGTTGCGTTACATAACACCCCCCCTTCGAAATAAGTTTATTTTGGTATAAACAAAGTTTAGCAAGAAATAAATTTCTAATTTGTATCTGGCCAATTGGTTTCCTATTTATAGTACTTATATATTTCATAATTATCCGTTATATTATTATCATTTCTTCCTTCCTTCTTAAAATCAATTATTTCCCAAGTTTAAATCTTATTTCTATAATCATTCTTGTGACATTCTTTATTAATTATACATTTTGGATCTGGTTTTATTTAATTCTCTATATTTATTTGTGAGTTTTCCCTCTAATATTTAATTTTCCTAAACCTCCCTAACATTATAACTGGAATCGAATCGGTGGTGCTCTATCGGCTAACCAATTACCGTCGTCCGTTACATACTTTCTGGGATCAGAGGAACATCATCTCTGCCCAGTCAAATGATTGCTGGAATATTCTAGTCAATCTTCATTAATAAACCTCGTAAGGTAGTCATCATGTGACCTTCAATAAAATAATAAATAACAATCATATTCTAGGGATTATTCACTGTACTTTAACTCAGATCATATTATTTCTTCATATTAATTCTTCCTTCTATGATACACTTTTTCTCTCCAATACTTGGCTATTTTATTGACATTTATTAATTTGTTTTTTTACGGATAATTCTTAAATATTTGTTTTTTTTCTTTTCTTGTGATCCTTTTGAGGGTTCCATTTTGGCTTCTTCATTCTCTTATCTTCATTGGCTCATATTCCTTTGTGATCAATACAGCTGGTTATGAGATTTTGGTCAGTACTATACATTACATTATGTAGTTATATTCTTCTGGCACAATCATTATTATTTCTTTTACATTCTAAATTACATTTCTCACTATTATGTTACAGTAGATAAGCTCATTTCGTCTTTTGGTTTTGATGATTTTTTATTAGGTTGAATCAGTGTTATTTTTTTTTTTTTCATATTAGTTTAAAGCAATTTCTTCTAAATTGTATAGTAAGGTGTTCTTACTTATTTTTCGACTTTGGTTGTTTTTTTATCTTCAAAATTCTCTTTCTTGTATACCTCATAAATTGTTTTCTTAGATACTTGTTTGTAAGTTGAGCTTACTTCATTTTTTGAATTTTGGGGTTTTAGTCTCTTCACTTTAAATCTGTTTCTGAATAATTATTGAGTAAGTTGTTCTTACATCCTTTGGAATTTTGGGTTTTTATTCACTTTATGTATTCCATCTGTCGGCCGTGGCTTCTTCTTCATTTATTTCTTGTCTTACATCCTGGGATGTACTGGGTCGGTGGCCATCTCCTCTTAGGGGAATCCAGCGTTCTGGTGGGTTCTGTTGATTATAAATTATTCGGACATTCCTAGATGGATCGTCCCTTCTTTGGTTCTCGCTTCCGGATCTGGATTCTCCGATGCTATTGCTCCGTTGTAAACACTCATTATCATTTTCCCCTTGGTGTTGATCACTCCTTGGACCATTCTCTTCGGCCCTTATAAAATTCACCATTGGTCTGGAAACCCGTAATGGACGATCCTCTTCGTAGTTAACCCGGCGGTAGTCCTCCTGACTCCGACTTCTGCCCCCATTAGTTCTAGTCTCCCTTCTATCGTTATTATTGTACTGGTTCCAGTCGGTGTCCCTATCAAAACTTCGACGTCCTTGGTAGTATGTCCTCCCGTTATAATTGTCGTACGCCCCCACATAATTAACTCTTCTGTAGTTTTGGTTTTGGTTATTCGGGTTACGGTTACTGTTATCATAATTTCAGTTGTTTGTGTTCTGATTCTGGTAACTTGGGTTATACGACCGGTTATATTGGTTGTTCGGAATACTCTGTCTATTCTCGGAATTATTTCCGTTGTTCCTTGGGCTGTTGTTGTTATTTTGCCGTTGGTACGCCTCATTACCATAATTACCAGGCCTGCCATTATAGTTCGTCCGGTTATTCGCCTCATGACTGTTATGGTTATTGTTTCTATTGTTATAGTCTGGGAAATCCCTGTTCCCGTACTGGTCGTTTCTCTGACGACTCCTTCGGTAATGTACCTCACGCTCGTGCTCTTCCAATAGCGTTGACATGGCCTGTATAGTTTTTATTTGTCCACCCGATCGTGCTATTGATATACCGTTATCATAGTGGTATGCTAACCTGGTGACGAGAATTTCCTCTGGGATTTTTGGTTCAAGATGTCTTGCCAAACATACTTTTCCCAGGAAGTAGGCGGTAAGTGTTGTCCCCCTGCTGGCGTCATATCTTCCATAACTGATGCTCTCCCTTACTACGTTCTGGGTGGCGTCTGACCAGTACCTGGCTTTAAAAGCTATTTTAAATTCTTCGTAGCTTCGTATCTCGTGCCTGGTGGCTGTCCACCAGTTATCATAAGTTTCTTTAAAATGTTCGTCTAAATAACGACGAATTATTGGCCACCTGTTTTCACCAGTTCTCATGATTTGTTCGCCAACCCGTTCCAAGAATTCCATTGGATTTCTCCTGTATGCCTTAAAGTTGATAGTCTCCCAGTCGTCTATATGTTGTGTATATGGGATAGTGATCGATCGGTTGTCAACTGACCGTTGTAGGTTCTCGATTCTATCCTGGTTACGTTGTCCTTGCTCCTGTACTTCATTCACGACCGTATCTAAATTTCGATGCTGGTTTCCGCAATCTGTTCGTATTGATTCCACTTGAATTCGGTTTTCTTCTTCTATATGGCCTAGCTTGACCTCTAGTTCAGCTCCATTTCGTGTAATAGCTTCATCGGTCGCTTTCAGTTTTCTATTTGTTTCCGCTATCTCCTGTTTTCTTTCGCCGTCATTCTTAACTACCTTCTGGCTGATTCCCTCACTAGCGTCCTCAATTTTCTTATTGATAGCTTGTCTTAATACTTCATTCTGTTTATCAACATTTTCCCTTATTTCCTTGTTAGAATGCTCAATTCTCTCATCGATTCGTATTAGATTATCCTCATTGATTTTCTCAAGATCTGCTTTCATTCGTTTATTGTTTTCCTCAAGTTTTTCGTTCATTAGTTTGTTATCGTCTTGAATCTGTCTCAAATTCTCGTCATTCCTGTCAAACTTTTCATTCATTTGTTTGATTAAATTTTCGCTCAAAATTTCGTTTGTTTTCTTGAGTTCTCATTAATACTGTCTATTTTATTTTCCAGCTTTTCTGAATTTTCATTTATACTGTCTATCTTATCATTGATTTGTCTAAAATCGGCCTTCAATCGTTCATTATTTTCATTTATGGTTTGCCTTAAAAGTTCACTAGTACTTTCCTTAATACTGTCTATTTTTTCATTAGTTTGTCTATTATCTTCTTTGATACTGTCTATTTTATTTTCTAGCTTTTCTGAATTTTCATTTATACTGTCTATTTTATTTTCTAGCTTTTCTGTAGTTTGCTTTGAGTTTTCCTCCTGTTTTCTAAAATTTTCATCTATTGTTTGATTATTGCTTTCCTTAATGCTATCAATTTTCTCCATCATCATCCTCATAATTTCTTGCCAATCTGGTTCTCTTCTGGCTTCCGCTTTTTCTGGTTGGTCCCCTTGGGCATCCTCTGTATTGCTCGCCTGTTGTTCCATTTCGATATCTGTACCTGCCTCTGTTTCTTCTTCCCTCCTATCTTCTTCTGTTTCTTGTTCCTTCTCCATTCTTTTCGTAACACCTCCCGTATGCATTCCTGTGCCTCTAATGGTTGCCTGCTCAAGTTAAGTAACAAATAATATGATTTTTACTTAACTAAAGCCCCACGTTGGGCGCCAATTTGTAATAACCTCAATTACCAGTGATGAATGTTTTTATAAGCCCCTATTTGCAAGCGGCAATTTGTAATAAACTATGTATGGTGAGTCCTTCTTTGATCAGTCCCCTTCGTAGGAGTCGTCAATTTGTTATGGAATATGTATGTTGGGTACTAGCGGTGGAACGTCCGTCTTATTCAAACCCCACTGTTGTAATCAATTTTGTAGAGAACTACTTGTTAATTATGTGAGGACGTATGTTATATTGTATGATACCAGCTGGAGACGTCAAATTGTAAAGAAATCTTTTCTATGGGTGTAATTAGTTATAAGAGACTCCTGTGTAACAAATGCCGAGTAATACGTCGTAGGTGGCGATTCGTAACTATTAAACTGCAGTTACCTGGTTTAATTAATATGTTATTAACTAATATACCTTTCGGTTGTGACCTGTGAAACCCTCAGAACATAGATTATTAAGTCAACAAAATTAGAATTATATTCCTGAATTTATAATGGTATTATTCTATAGACTTAATTTAGTTCTCAGTGGTTGTTTAATATGAGTAATATATATGGAGTATTTACTGAATGTAAGTGGTATTTGTTTCAACCCTAGTCCCTCAACGATAAAAATTTCATTCAAATTTAGTATTAAAGAACCAGTTAGTTCAGCAATCTCCCATCCCACCAGCTGCAAACTTGGAGCGCTGTTACTAGAAATAAGTGTACTTATAGGTTAGTTATTCGGAGTGTTTGTATCAATCGGTTTATAAATTATTACACCAACTACATATAGTATTTTCTCTGCAATGATTAAAACGTTATCTCATACAACAAATGTACTTTATTTATTTTTCTCTGGTATTTAACAAGTTACGTTATCTCAGACAAACAATAAGACGATCCAATCGATTATCCCAACATATATCGATTCTTAATTATTCAAACTCTAAAAACATATATACTTGAAAATAATGACAATTAATTCTTATACCAGGGTTCGTGTAGTTCTTTGAACCATTAGTAAGGCCAGGTAAAATGCATAATTAAGGTTGTTCAATTTACAAAAGAATAAAATTATTTACTTAAAATACAATGATATGAAAATAATTTGTTTTTTACCCAAACGACGAAAGCTTCGTTAGGCGGTGAATGTTTGTCAACAGCGGTCAAAATCCAGTTTATATCATCTTCACCCAGTAAAACTGCTCTGGTTTTCAATGAATTGATGATGGTGTGTACTGGTAATCCCACAGGAACTCTTGTGCTTCGATTCTTCTTTTGCGACTTCACAATTCTTGGTCCCAATGAACTGGAATTAGGATCTCAGCTTACGCTGTCAATGAAGGTTATTTCGTCAACCGAGTCTTCTGTATTTCTAAATATTTCCGTTAATTCAGGCTTTAACTCTTTACTGGTCTTCAATTTATAGCATGAATTGGTTTGATACCAAATTCAGCGGAATTATTTAGTGACTGAGGTGAGAAGCTTTCAATTCTTTTTTATTGTACTCATTGATAATTTAGAGTGTTATTTAATTTGTACGATTCATTAGCGTTCAAATATAATTGTTTTACAAAAAGGCTTTATCAGTTTGGATATATCTTTCCTTTATATTTATTCATATATTTAAAAATATCGGTTCATTTCAATCTAATAGCTTGTAACAATTAGTACCATCTATCCAAAAATCAACAACTTATTATATATCAGTTGCCTTAACAACCACGTTCTCTATATATCCTTGAGCCGGCATTATAGAATATTACTACTCCTTTCCAATAAAATACTCCATGCTTGGATTAATCTTGAATCACATAAAATTCTCCCCTAACCTTCCTTACTTAACAGTAAATGTTTTACTAGAGTTTCGTTGGACTGGGTTTACTAAAAAGGTATTAATTTCCTTTCACTAATATGGAATTTAGGCCTATAGATTCATTTACAACCATTATAACATTATTTGGTTTTTAACTTAATTTTCTTTTTACCTGACCTACTGTACAATTAATTATTGATTACATAGTTAATTACATGAATTTTAATTTACTGGTGGTTAGTTGTTTTTATATTAATTAACTGGTTCTGGAACCCTTTATTAATTTATGACATAATTGTCAGAACTACTTGTTAGACTTGAAACACTGGTCACACTCCTGATCCAGTTTATAAACATTAATTAGAATAACAGTATTTTTCAATTTTATACAATACTGACAACTTAGTATAGTGCCTAACATTGGTAACTATACTGTGCTGTATAAAAACAAATCTAATATAAATATAAACATAATTATTGATTAAATATTATTATCAAACAACATCATTTCATTTTTAGCATATTCAACATACAATATAAAATACTCTGTGACCTGAACATGCCACAGTACAAAACAAACAATTCATAACATTCAATCATTCCTTAGTCTGGCTTTTATACATTTAATACTAGTCATTGCCTCCTTCTGGTTTGAGTTACTTCTCGAGCACATGACCTATTGAACAACCTTAAGTCAGGGTATGGTCCTTGACCATATTTCATTCAATTGAAAGAACATAGTAACAAGTTACAAGATACATCCCAAAGAAAACCGAATTGTATAGTTATAAGTATAATATGTGAAAAACTATTAAAAAGACTACCATTAATGTAGACAAAAATAAGTGACACACTATAATAAAGTGTAGTGTAAGAAATAGAAATCTATTAAAAAGACTACCATCAGTGTAGGGAAATACTATATAAAAACTGAAAGACAGTCTACTGACTGAGGTCAATTTTAATAAAAAGTGTTTTAAAAAATTAAGTAGTATAAGGAAATAATAGGTATAAGATGTTTTTATTTTTATTTCATTATATTACCAAAATAATTATAGTGAACACTAGAGACAGTTAATAACTGAAGGTGTCATTAATTATAAGATGTTTTTATTTTTTTTATTGTGTTACCAAAAATAATTATAATGAACACTAGAGACAGTTAATAACTGAAGGTGTCATTAATTATAAGATGTTTTTATTTTCATTTCATTATATTACCAAAATAGTTATAATGAACACAAGAGACAGTTGATAACTGAAAGTGTTATTAGGCATAAGATGTTTTTATTATGTTTGAGTGATACAAAAAAAGAAGTTAGTAGATATAAGATATTCTCTTATATTTTTAAATCATGTTATTTAATTTTCAAGTTTGTAAGGCAGAGAGGCAAGTAGGAAATAGAAATGTAATAATTTTTTTTTTTTTTTTAAACTGTAAACCATATATAATGTACAAAGCAGATTAGCTAAGACACCACTTTTGAAAACACAGACTAGTAATGTAAACCCAAAACTATCTGTCAGAGAATCAAACTACATAATAGGGGATAGAATTCAATACATACAACACAGAAATTGAAAATATAATTAATACAGATACAATTAATAGCGAATGGAATGACAAAGGAAAGAAAATTAACTTCCTTTGGAAACAAATAATACTAGGCCTATAATGGTAATCAAATCAGACTAAACAGTAAATTAATCAATATTGAAGTGTTTTAACAGCAAAATTATTAACAACAAAGATAATCACGGAGTTATTAAGATTATTCCATAGAAATATTATCAGAAAAAACACTTAAAAACCATTTAAACACTAAATTTGTACAAAATATGAGGCCTACAATAATTATAAAAAATTGTAATTTTTGGGCTTAAATGAACTTGAAACAAACCCAGATATACATCCAAATATGTAAAATTAATTAATCAATATTACTGAGTAGTTAGATTTATGTAAAATTAAGAAATATTTGAAATACAGTAAAAAATAAGAAAACTTATTATGTATATTTAGATGGTGAACCAAGTCTTAGACAGATATTTTTATAATTGAACAATATAAAGAGGAAAAAGACATCTCACAAATTACCCTAAAACGACGACGTTCAGAGTTTAGTCTATTGTTAATCGTGAAGACGACTAGTTGAAAATGTACTAACAGAATACAGGAAAAGAATAATTTTGTATAAAACCGAGTGTGGTTATGCAGAGTGTAATTGAGGTTAACTAAAAAGGAAAATAACATTAACCATTAATATTTAACACCTCACTAATTCCAAACAACAGTAATAACACTAGCACACACAAGTACAAGAAATCAACGGCCATTTTGAGACAATTTTGGACCATATTCGCAGAACACAAATATACATATTGTAAAAAACTATGTATGGTGAGTCCTTCTTTGATCAGTCCCCCTCGTAGGAGTCGTCAATTTGTTATGGAATAAGTATGTTAGGTACTAGCGGTGAACCGTCCGCCTTATTCAAACCCCACTGTTGTAACCAATTTTGTAGAGAACTACTTGTTAATTATGTGAGGACGTATGTTATAGTATATACTGCACGATGGAAACGTCAAATTGTAAAGAAATCTTGTCTATGGGTGTAATTAGTTATAAGAGACTCCTGTGTAACAAATGCCAAGTAATACGTTGTAGGTGGCGATTCGTAACAATTAAAATGCTGTTACCTGGTTTAATTAATATGTTATTAACTAATATACCTTTCGGTTGTGACCGGTGAAACCCTCAGAACATAGATTATTAAGTCAACAAAATTAGAATAATGTTCCTGAATTTATAATGGTATTATTCTATAGACTTAACTTAGTTCTCAGTGGTTGTTTAATATGAGCAATATATATGGAGTATTTACTGAATGTAAGTGGTATTTGTTTCAACCCTAGTCACTCAATGATAAAAATTTCATTCAAATTTAGTATTAAAAAACCAGTTAGTTCAGCAATCTCCCGTCCCACCAGCTGCAAATTTTAAGCGGTGTTACTAGAAATAAGTGTACTTATAGGTTAGTTATTCGGAGTGTTTGTATCAATCTGTTTATAAATTATTACACCAACTACATATAGTATTTTCTCTGCAATGACTAAAACGTTATCTCATACAACAAATGTACTTTATTTATTTTTCTCTGATATTTAACAAGTTACGTTGTCTCAGACAAACAATAAGACGACCCAATCGACTATCCCAACATATATCGATTCTTAATTATTCAAACTCTAAATAACATATACTCTTGAAAATAATGACAAATATTTCTTATCCCAAGGTTCGTATAGTTCTTTGAACCATTAGTAAGGCCAGGTAAAATACATAATTAAGGTTGTTCAATTTACAAAATAATATTATTTACTTAAATTACAATGGAATGAAAATAAGTTGTTTTTTACCAAACCGACGAAACTTCGGCTGGCGGTGAACGTTTGTCAACAGTGTATTTGGCCAAAATGCGGGTTATCTCGTCTTCCTCCAGTGGAACTGCTCTGATTTTCAATAAAATTGATGATGGTGTGTACTTGGTAAATCCTCAGGAGATCTTCTGGCTTCTATTCTTCTTTTGCGGTCTTCACAAGTCTTGGTCCCAGTGAATTGGAATTAGGATAGCTTCTGCTGCCAATGAAGGTTATTTCGTCCAACCGAGTCTTCTGTATTTCCAATAATCCCGTTAATTCAGGTTTTAACTCTTTACTGGTCTTCGATTTATAGCATGAAATGGTTTAATACCAAATTCAGCGGAATTATTTAGTGAATGAGGTGAGATGCTTTCAATTCTCTTTTATTGTATTCATTGATAATTTAGAGGGTTATTTAATTTGTATGATTCATTAACATTCAAGTATAATTGTTTTGCAAAAATGCTTTTTCAATTTGGATATATATTTTCTTTATATTTATTCATATATTTTAAACATATCGGTCCATCTCAATCTAATAGCTTGTAACAATCAGAACGAATTAATCCAAAATCAACAACTGCTTATATATCAGTTGCCTTAACAACCACGTTTTCTATATATCCTTGATCCGGCATTATAGAATATTACTACTCCTTTCCAATAAAATACTCCATGCTTGGATTAATCTTGAATCACATAAAATTCTCCCCTAACCTTCCTTACTAAACAGTAAATGTTTTACTAGAGTTTCGTTGGACTGGGTTTACTAAAAAGGTATTAATTTCCTTTCACTAATATGGAATTTAGGCCTATAGATTCATTTACAACCATTATAACATTATTTGGTTTTTTTAACTTAATTTTCTTTTTTACCTGACCTACTGTACAATTAATTATTGGTTACATAGTTAATTACATGAATTTTAATTTACTGGTGGTTATTTGTTTTTATATTAATTAATTGGTTCTGGAACCCTTTATTAATTTATGACATAATTGTCAGAACTACTTGTTAGACTTGAAACACTGGTCACACTCCTGATCCAGTTTATAAACATTAATTAGAATAACAGTATTTTTCAATTTTATACAATACTGACAACTTAGTATAGTGCCTAACATTGGTAACTATACTGGGCTGTATAAAAACAAATCTAATATAAATATAAACATAATTATTGAATAAGTATTATTATCAAACAACATCATTTCATTTTTAACATATTCAACATACAATATAAATACTCTGTAGACCTTAACATGTCACAGTACAAAACAAACATTTCATTACATCCAATCATTCATTGGTCTGGCTCTTTTACATTTAATATTAGTCATTGACCCCTTTTTACTTGAGGTACTTCTCAAACACATGAACTATTGAACAACCTTAAGTCAGGGTATGGTCCTTGACCATATTTCATTCAATTTTTTATGTAACGTTGGGGAACCTCAACTATGTTACGTTACATAACACCCCCCCTTCGAAATAAGTTTATTTTGGTATAAACAAAGTTTAGCAAGAAATAAACTCCTAACTTGTATTTGGCCAAACTGGTTTCCTATTTATGGTACTTTTATATTTCATAATTATCCGTTATATTATTATCATTTCTTCGTTCCTTCTTAAAATCAATTATTTCCCAAGTTTAAATCTTATTTCTATAATCATTCTTGTGACATTCTTTATTAATTATACATTTTGGATCTGGTTTTATTTAATTCTCTATATTTATTTGTGAGTTTTCCCTCTAATATTTAATTTTCCTAAACCTCCCTAACATTATAACTGGAATCGAATCGGTGGTGCTCTATCGGCTAACCAATTACCGTAGTCCGTTACATACTTTCTGGGATCAGAGGAACATCATCTCTGCCCAGTCAAATGATTGCTGGAATATTCTACAGTCAATCTTCATTAATAAACCTCGTAAGGTAGTCATCATGTGACCTTCAATAAAATAATAAATAACAATCATATTCTAGGGATTATTCACTGTACTTTAACTCAGATCATATTATTTCTTCATATTAATTCTTCCTTCTATGATACACTTTTTCTCTCAAATACTTGGCTATTTTATTGACATTTATTAATTGGTTTTTTTACGGATAATTCTTAAATATTTGTTTTTTTTTCTTTTCTTGTGATCCTTTTGAGGGTTCCATTTTGGCTTCTTCATTCTCTTATCTTCATTGGCTCATATTCCTTTGTGATCAATACAGCTGGTTATGAGATTTTGGTCAGTACTATACATTACATTATGTAGTTATATTCTTCTGGCACAATCATTATTATTTCTTTTACATTCTAAATTATATTTCTCACTATTATGTTATATTAGATAAACTCATTTCGTCTTTTGGTTTTGATGATTTTTTATTAGGTTGAATCAGTGTTATTTTTTTTTTTTTTTTTTCATATTAGTTTAATGCAATTTCTTCTAAATTGTATAGTAAGGTGTTCTTACTTATTTTTCGACTTTGGTTGTTTTTTTTATCTTCAAAATTCTCTTTCTTATATACCTCATAAATTGTTTTCTTAGATACTTGTTTGTAAGTTGATCTTACTTCATTTTTTGAATTTTGGGGTTTTAGTCTCTTCACTTTAAATTATACTGTTTCTGAATAATTATTGAGTAAGTTGTTCTTACAGTTTCTTTAGAATTTTGGGTTTTTATTTACAATGGGTTGCTTGGTCCTGTATCCATAAAATCCGTCCCTTTTCATTATATTCTGTTTGGAATCTATTTAACCGTGGTCCATTATTTCCTCTATACTGGTTGTTCGGGTCTCTCTAGTGTATAGAGTTATTTCTGTCCTTGTGACATATCTCACTATCAGGTAGTTCCGCCATTTTGTTGTTATAAAACTTTCATTCACGCTGAAGTCTACCATCGTTTTTCGAGCTGATTCTTCTGCACAGTTTCTTAATTGTCCAAATGGTTCATACATAATTTCCAGAAGTCCTCCATGCTCCTTAGTTAGTTTTGGCCTTTTTGGTCCTTCTAGTCCATCTGGGAATTCAAGTATGGTTCGTTTAAAGTTTCTCACTTGCCTTACTTCTCTGTTTTCCGTAATTGGTCTATTATGTAGCTGAACCAACCCCCTTTTAATCATTTCCAATTCTTCCCTTGTATTCATTAATTTCCTTTGACGTGTTTGCCTTATTTTCTTGATATTCTCTTTCCTGGTTTGGATATTCTCTTTGTTCTTTCTATTTTTATTTTTAGATGGCTCTGCATTTTGGTCTTCTTTAATTTCTGTTTCCTTTCTCCCTTCAGAAGTGGTTTTTAGTGTTTCATTCATTTTCTTTAACGTTCTATCCACTGTCCAAGTTGTTGTCGCTCCTTATCACTCATTTTCCTATCATATTCTTCGATTACCTTACCGAATTTTTTAAAAAACTTGTCCCTCCATTCCTCAAAGCTTTCCTCCTTCTTTTGTTCTGGTATTTGCTTCTGTTGCTTCACTTTGACTATTTTTACTTCTTTTTGTACATTGGGTTGTTCTATCTTTTTATTATTTGGCATCTCTCTAAATCCTTCTATTTGATTATGTTTCTTCCTCCAGTGACACATATCTTCTCGGGATAGTTCAAACATCACCCTGATCCATTCCCTTAATTCTGTGTTTTCTGTTTGTATTGGGTTTTCAGGTGGTCTTATTTCTCGTTTCCATTGTTCATAGTCTTCCTGAGTATATTGTTCTGTCACTTGGGCGTATACTCCTGTTCTTTCGGTTTTCATTTGTTCTTCATTATCGTCCCATCTTTCCCAATCTTCTTCAGTCATCCTTTCCACCTTGTTATCGTCTTTTTCGTTATTCGTCCCAATAGTCTTTTCTTTATTACACCTGGCATCTAACTCCCACATTTCATCATAAATGTCTCTCAAAGTCATTTTGCCGTTTGGTGTTCCCATTGCATTCGCGCGACTCATTTGCGCTCCTTCGTGATCGGTGGCGTTCTTGTTAATATACTCCATATCCTTGCTGAATGTTTTAAATAGCGCCGTCATCCATTCCGCGTAGCTTAGTCGTCTTTCTTGTTCGGGCATTTTCGTTATTCGTAACGTAATTTCGTTCGTAAGCTCTTTATTGCATTCCTGTGCCTCTAATGGTTGCCTGCTCAAGTTAAGTAACAAATAATATGATTTTTTACTTAACTAAAGCCCACTCGTTGAGCGCCAATTTGTAATAAACTACGTATGGTGAGTCCTTCTTTGATCAGTCCCCCTCGTAGGAGTCGTCAATTTGTTATGGAATAAGTATGTTAGGTACTAGCGGTGAACCGTCCGTCTTATTCAAACCCCACTGTTGTAACAAATTTTGTAGAGAACTACTTGTTAATTATGTGAGGACGTATGTTATAGTATATACTGCACGATGGAAACGTCAAATTGTAAAGAAATCTTGTCTATGGGTGTAATTAGTTATAAGACACTCCTGTGTAACAAATGCCAAGTAATACGTTGTAGGTGGCGATTCGTAACAATTAAAATGCTGTTACCTGGTTTAATTAATATGTTATTAACTAATATACCTTTCGGTTGTGACCGGTGAAACCCTCAGAACATAGATTATTAAGTCAACAAAATTAGAATAATGTTCCTGAATTTATAATGGTATTATTCTATAGACTTAACTTAGTTCTCAGTGGTTGTTCAATATGAGCAATATATATGGAGTATTTACTGAATGTAAGTGGTATTTGTTTCAACCCTAGTCACTCAATGATAAAAATTTCATTCAAATTTAGTATTAAAAAACCAGTTAGTTCAGCAATCTCCCGTCCCACCAGCTGCAAATTTTAAGCGGTGTTACTAGAAATAAGTGTACTTATAGGTTAGTTATTCGGAGTGTTTGTATCAATCTGTTTATAAATTATTACACCAACTACATATAGTATTTTCTCTGCAATGACTAAAACGTTATCTCATACAACAAATGTACTTTATTTATTTTTCTCTGATATTTAACAAGTTACGTTGTCTCAGACAAACAATAAGACGATCCAATCGACTATCCCAACATATATCGATTCTTAATTATTCAAACTCTAAATAACATATACTCTTGAAAATAATGACAAATATTTCTTATCCCAGGGTTCGTATAGTTCTTTGAACCATTAGTAAGGCCAGGTAAAATACATAATTAAGGTTGTTCAATTTACAAAATAATATTATTTACTTAAATTACAATGGAATGAAAATAAGTTGTTTTTTACCAAACCGACGAAACTTCGGCTGGCGGTGAACGTTTGTCAACAGTGTATTTGGCCAAAATGCGGGTTATCTCGTCTTCCTCCAGTGGAACTGCTCTGATTTTCAATAAAATTGATGATGGTGTGTACTTGGTAAATCCTCAGGAGATCTTCTGGCTTCTATTCTTCTTTTGCGGTCTTCACAAGTCTTGGTCCCAGTGAATTGGAATTAGGATAGCTTCTGCTGCCAATGAAGGTTATTTCGTCCAACCGAGTCTTCTGTATTTCCAATAATCCCGTTAATTCAGGTTTTAACTCTTTACTGGTCTTCGATTTATAGCATGAAATGGTTTAATACCAAATTCAGCGGAATTATTTAGTGAATGAGGTGAGATGCTTTCAATTCTCTTTTATTGTATTCATTGATAATTTAGAGGGTTATTTAATTTGTATGATTCAATAACATTCAAGTATAATTGTTTTGCAAAAATGCTTTTTCAATTTGGATATATATTTTCTTTATATTTATTCATATATTTTAAACATATCGGTCCATCTCAATCTAATAGCTTGTAACAATCAGAACGAATTAATCCAAAATCAACAACTGCTTATATATCAGTTGCCTTAACAACCACGTTTTCTATATATCCTTGATCCGGCATTATAGAATATTACTACTCCTTTCCAATAAAATACTCCATGCTTGGATTAATCTTGAATCACATAAAATTCTCCCCTAACCTTCCTTACTAAACAGTAAATGTTTTACTAGAGTTTCGTTGGACTGGGTTTACTAAAAAGGTATTAATTTCCTTTCACTAATATGGAATTTAGGCCTATAGATTCATTTACAACCATTATAACATTATTTGGTTTTTTTAACTTAATTTTCTTTTTTACCTGACCTACTGTACAATTAATTATTGGTTACATAGTTAATTACATGAATTTTAATTTACTGGTGGTTATTTGTTTTTATATTAATTAATTGGTTCTGGAACCCTTTATTAATTTATGACATAATTGTCAGAACTACTTGTTAGACTTGAAACACTGGTCACACTCCTGATCCAGTTTATAAACATTAATTAGAATAACAGTATTTTTCAATTTTATACAATACTGACAACTTAGTATAGTGCCTAACATTGGTAACTATACTGGGCTGTATAAAAACAAATCTAATATAAATATAAACATAATTATTGAATAAGTATTATTATCAAACAACATCATTTCATTTTTAACATATTCAACATACAATATAAATACTCTGTAGACCTTAACATGTCACAGTACAAAACAAACATTTCATTACATCCAATCATTCATTGGTCTGGCTCTTTTACATTTAATATTAGTCATTGACCCCTTTTTACTTGAGGTACTTCTCAAACACATGAACTATTGAACAACCTTAAGTCAGGGTATGGTCCTTGACCATATTTCATTCAATTTTTTATGTAACGTTGGGGAACCTCAACTATGTTACGTTACATAACACCCCCCCTTCGAAATAAGTTTATTTTGGTATAAACAAAGTTTAGCAAGAAATAAACTCCTAACTTGTATTTGGCCAAACTGGTTTCCTATTTATGGTACTTTTATATTTCATAATTATCCGTTATATTATTATCATTTCTTCGTTCCTTCTTAAAATCAATTATTTCCCAAGTTTAAATCTTATTTCTATAATCATTCTTGTGACATTCTTTATTAATTATACATTTTGGATCTGGTTTTATTTAATTCTCTATATTTATTTGTGAGTTTTCCCTCTAATATTTAATTTTCCTAAACCTCCCTAACATTATAACTGGAATCGAATCGGTGGTGCTCTATCGGCTAACCAATTACCGTAGTCCGTTACATACTTTCTGGGATCAGAGGAACATCATCTCTGCCCAGTCAAATGATTGCTGGAATATTCTACAGTCAATCTTCATTAATAAACCTCGTAAGGTAGTCATCATGTGACCTTCAATAAAATAATAAATAACAATCATATTCTAGGGATTATTCACTGTACTTTAACTCAGATCATATTATTTCTTCATATTAATTCTTCCTTCTATGATACACTTTTTCTCTCCAATACTTGGCTATTTTATTGACATTTATTAATTGGTTTTTTTACGGATAATTCTTAAATATTTGTTTTTTTTCTTTTCTTGTGATCCTTTTGAGGGTTCCATTTTGGCTTCTTCATTCTCTTATCTTCATTGGCTCATATTCCTTTGTGATCAATACAGCTGGTTATGAGATTTTGGTCAGTACTATACATTACATTATGTAGTTATATTCTTCTGGCACAATCATTATTATTTCTTTTACATTCTAAATTATATTTCTCACTATTATGTTATATTAGATAAACTCATTTCGTCTTTTGGTTTTGATGATTTTTTATTAGGTTGAATCAGTGTTATTTTTTTTTTTTTTTTCATATTAGTTTAATGCAATTTCTTCTAAATTGTATAGTAAGGTGTTCTTACTTATTTTTCGACTTTGGTTGTTTTTTTTATCTTCAAAATTCTCTTTCTTATATACCTCATAAATTGTTTTCTTAGATACTTGTTTGTAAGTTGATCTTACTTCATTTTTTGAATTTTGGGGTTTTAGTCTCTTCACTTTAAATTATACTGTTTCTGAATAATTATTGAGTAAGTTGTTCTTACAGTTTCTTTAGAATTTTGGGTTTTTATTTACAATGGGTTGCTTGGTCCTGTATCCATAAAATCCGTCCCTTTTCATTATATTCTGTTTGGAATCTATTTAACCGTGGTCCATTATTTCCTCTATACTGGTTGTTCGGGTCTCTCTAGTGTATAGAGTTATTTCTGTCCTTGTGACATATCTCACTATCAGGTAGTTCCGCCATTTTGTTGTTATAAAACTTTCATTCATGCTGAAGTCTACCATCGTTTTTCGAGCTGATTCTTCTGCACAGTTTCTTAATTGTCCAAATGGTTCATACATAATTTCCAGAAGTCCTCCATGCTCCTTAGTTAGTTTTGGCCTTTTTGGTCCTTCTAGTCCATCTGGGAATTCAAGTATGGTTCGTTTAAAGTTTCTCACTTGCCTTACTTCTCTGTTTTCCGTAATTGGTCTATTATGTAGCTGAACCAACCCCCTTTTAATCATTTCCAATTCTTCCCTTGTATTCATTAATTTCCTTTGACGTGTTTGCCTTATTTTCTTGATATTCTCTTTCCTGGTTTGGATATTCTCTTTGTTCTTTCTATTTTTATTTTTAGATGGCTCTGCATTTTGGTCTTCTTTAATTTCTGTTTCCTTTCTCCCTTCAGAAGTGGTTTTTAGTGTTTCATTCATTTTCTTGAAACGTTCTATCCACTGTCCAAGTTGTTGTCGCTCCTTATCACTCATTTTCCTATCATATTCTTCGATTACCTTACCGAATTTTTTAAAAAACTTGTCCCTCCATTCCTCAAAGCTTTCCTCCTTCTTTTGTTCTGGTATTTGCTTCTGTTGCTTCACTTTGACTATTTTTACTTCTTTTTGTACATTGGGTTGTTCTATCTTTTTATTATTTGGCATCTCTCTAAATCCTTCTATTTGATTATGTTTCTTCCTCCAGTGACACATATCTTCTCGGGATAGTTCAAACATCACCCTGATCCATTCCCTTAATTCTGTGTTTTCTGTTTGTATTGGGTTTTCAGGTGGTCTTATTTCTCGTTTCCATTGTTCATAGTCTTCCTGAGTATATTGTTCTGTCACTTGGGCGTATACTCCTGTTCTTTCGGTTTTCATTTGTTCTTCATTATCGTCCCATCTTTCCCAATCTTCTTCAGTCATCCTTTCCACCTTGTTATCGTCTTTTTCGTTATTCGTCCCAATAGTCTTTTCTTTATTACACCTGGCATCTAACTCCCACATTTCATCATAAATGTCTCTCAAAGTCATTTTGCCGTTTGGTGTTCCCATTGCATTCGCGCGACTCATTTGCGCTCCTTCGTGATCGGTGGCGTTCTTGTTAATATACTCCATATCCTTGCTGAATGTTTTAAATAGCGCCGTCATCCATTCCGCGTAGCTTAGTCGTCTTTCTTGTTCGGGCATTTTCGTTATTCGTAACGTAATTTCGTTATTCGTAATTTCGTTCGTAAGCTCTTTATTGCATTCCTGTGCCTCTAATGGTTGCCTGCTCAAGTTAAGTAACAAATAATATGATTTTTTACTTAACTAAAGCCCACTCGTTGAGCGCCAATTTGTAATAAACTACGTATGGTGAGTCCTTCTTTGATCAGTCCCCCTCGTAGGAGTCGTCAATTTGTTATGGAATAAGTATGTTAGGTACTAGCGGTGAACCGTCCGTCTTATTCAAACCCCACTGTTGTAACCAATTTTGTAGAGAACTACTTATTAATTATGTGAGGACGTATGTTATAGTATATACTGCACGATGGAAACGTCAAATTGTAAAGAAATCTTGTCTATGGGTGTAATTAGTTATAAGAGACTCCTGTGTAACAAATGCCAAGTAATACGTTGTAGGTGGCGATTCGTAACAATTAAAATGCTGTTACCTGGTTTAATTAATATGTTATTAACTAATATACCTTTCGGTTGTGACCGGTGAAACCCTCAGAACATAGATTATTAAGTCAACAAAATTAGAATAATGTTCCTGAATTTATAATGGTATTATTCTATAGACTTAACTTAGTTCTCAGTGGTTGTTTAATATGAGCAATATATATGGAGTATTTACTGAATGTAAGTGGTATTTGTTTCAACCCTAGTCACTCAATGATAAAAATTTCATTCAAATTTAGTATTAAAAAACCAGTTAGTTCAGCAATCTCCCGTCCCACCAGCTGCAAATTTTAAGCGGTGTTACTAGAAATAAGTGTACTTATAGGTTAGTTATTCGGAGTGTTTGTATCAATCTGTTTATAAATTATTACACCAACTACATATAGTATTTTCTCTGCAATGACTAAAACGTTATCTCATACAACAAATGTACTTTATTTATTTTTCTCTGATATTTAACAAGTTACGTTGTCTCAGACAAACAATAAGACGATCCAATCGACTATCCCAACATATATCGATTCTTAATTATTCAAACTCTAAATAACATATACTCTTGAAAATAATGACAAATATTTCTTATCCCAAGGTTCGTATAGTTCTTTGAACCATTAGTAAGGCCAGGTAAAATACATAATTAAGGTTGTTCAATTTACAAAATAATATTATTTACTTAAATTACAATGGAATGAAAATAAGTTGTTTTTTACCAAACCGACGAAACTTCGGCTGGCGGTGAACGTTTGTCAACAGTGTATTTGGCCAAAATGCGGGTTATCTCGTCTTCCTCCAGTGGAACTGCTCTGATTTTCAATAAAATTGATGATGGTGTGTACTTGGTAAATCCTCAGGAGATCTTCTGGCTTCTATTCTTCTTTTGCGGTCTTCACAAGTCTTGGTCCCAGTGAATTGGAATTAGGATAGCTTCTGCTGCCAATGAAGGTTATTTCGTCCAACCGAGTCTTCTGTATTTCCAATAATCCCGTTAATTCAGGTTTTAACTCTTTACTGGTCTTCGATTTATAGCATGAAATGGTTTAATACCAAATTCAGCGGAATTATTTAGTGAATGAGGTGAGATGCTTTCAATTCTCTTTTATTGTATTCATTGATAATTTAGAGGGTTATTTAATTTGTATGATTCATTAACATTCAAGTATAATTGTTTTGCAAAAATGCTTTTTCAATTTGGATATATATTTTCTTTATATTTATTCATATATTTTAAACATATCGGTCCATCTCAATCTAATAGCTTGTAACAATCAGAACGAATTAATCCAAAATCAACAACTGCTTATATATCAGTTGCCTTAACAACCACGTTTTCTATATATCCTTGATCCGGCATTATAGAATATTACTACTCCTTTCCAATAAAATACTCCATGCTTGGATTAATCTTGAATCACATAAAATTCTCCCCTAACCTTCCTTACTAAACAGTAAATGTTTTACTAGAGTTTCGTTGGACTGGGTTTACTAAAAAGGTATTAATTTCCTTTCACTAATATGGAATTTAGGTCTATAGATTCATTTACAACCATTATAACATTATTTGGTTTTTTTAACTTAATTTTCTTTTTTACTTGACCTACTGTACAATTAATTATTGGTTACATAGTTAATTACATGAATTTTAATTTACTGGTTGTTATTTGTTTTTATATTAATTAATTGGTTCTGGAACCCTTTATTAATTTATGACATAATTGTCAGAACTACTTGTTAGACTTGAAACACTGGTCACACTCCTGATCCAGTTTATAAACATTAATTAGAATAACAGTATTTTTCAATTTTATACAATACTGACAACTTAGTATAGTGCCTAACATTGGTAACTATACTGGGCTGTATAAAAACAAATCTAATATAAACATAAACATAATTATTGAATAAGTATTATTATCAAACAACATCATTTCATTTTTAACATATTCAACATACAATATAAATACTCTGTAGACCTTAACATGTCACAGTACAAAACAAACATTTCATTACATCCAATCATTCATTGGTCTGGCTCTTTTACATTTAATATTAGTCATTGACCCCTTTTTACTTGAGGTACTTCTCAAACACATGAACTATTGAACAACCTTAAGTCAGGGTATGGTCCTTGACCATATTTCATTCAATTTTTTATGTAACGTTGGGGAACCTCAACTATGTTACGTTACATAACACCCCCCCTTCGAAATAAGTTTATTTTGGTATAAACAAAGTTTAGCAAGAAATAAACTCCTAACTTGTATTTGGCCAAACTGGTTTCCTATTTATGGTACTTTTATATTTCATAATTATCCGTTATATTATTATCATTTCTTCGTTCCTTCTTAAAATCAATTATTTCCCAAGTTTAAATCTTATTTCTATAATCATTCTTGTGACATTCTTTATTAATTATACATTTTGGATCTGGTTTTATTTAATTCTCTATATTTATTTGTGAGTTTTCCCTCTAATATTTAATTTTCCTAAACCTCCCTAACATTATAACTGGAATCGAATCGGTGGTGCTCTATCGGCTAACCAATTACCGTAGTCCGTTACATACTTTCTGGGATCAGAGGAACATCATCTCTGCCCAGTCAAATGATTGCTGGAATATTCTACAGTCAATCTTCATTAATAAACCTCGTAAGGTAGTCATCATGTGACCTTCAATAAAATAATAAATAACAATCATATTCTAGGGATTATTCACTGTACTTTAACTCAGATCATATTATTTCTTCATATTAATTCTTCCTTCTATGATACACTTTTTCTCTCCAATACTTGGCTATTTTATTGACATTTATTAATTGGTTTTTTTACGGATAATTCTTAAATATTTGTTTTTTTTCTTTTCTTGTGATCCTTTTGAGGGTTCCATTTTGGCTTCTTCATTCTCTTATCTTCATTGGCTCATATTCCTTTGTGATCAATACAGCTGGTTATGAGATTTTGGTCAGTACTATACATTACATTATGTAGTTATATTCTTCTGGCACAATCATTATTATTTCTTTTACATTCTAAATTATATTTCTCACTATTATGTTATATTAGATAAACTCATTTCGTCTTTTGGTTTTGATGATTTTTTATTAGGTTGAATCAGTGTTATTTTTTTTTTTTTTTCATATTAGTTTAATGCAATTTCTTCTAAATTGTATAGTAAGGTGTTCTTACTTATTTTTCGACTTTGGTTGTTTTTTTTATCTTCAAAATTCTCTTTCTTATATACCTCATAAATTGTTTTCTTAGATACTTGTTTGTAAGTTGATCTTACTTCATTTTTTGAATTTTGGGGTTTTAGTCTCTTCACTTTAAATTATACTGTTTCTGAATAATTATTGAGTAAGTTGTTCTTACAGTTTCTTTAGAATTTTGGGTTTTTATTTACAATGGGTTGCTTGGTCCTGTATCCATAAAATCCGTCCCTTTTCATTATATTCTGTTTGGAATCTATTTAACCGTGGTCCATTATTTCCTCTATACTGGTTGTTCGGGTCTCTCTAGTGTATAGAGTTATTTCTGTCCTTGTGACATATCTCACTATCAGGTAGTTCCGCCATTTTGTTGTTATAAAACTTTCATTCATGCTGAAGTCTACCATCGTTTTTCGAGCTGATTCTTCTGCACAGTTTCTTAATTGTCCAAATGGTTCATACATAATTTCCAGAAGTCCTCCATGCTCCTTAGTTAGTTTTGGCCTTTTTGGTCCTTCTAGTCCATCTGGGAATTCAAGTATGGTTCGTTTAAAGTTTCTCACTTGCCTTACTTCTCTGTTTTCCGTAATTGGTCTATTATGTAGCTGAACCAACCCCCTTTTAATCATTTCCAATTCTTCCCTTGTATTCATTAATTTCCTTTGACGTGTTTGCCTTATTTTCTTGATATTCTCTTTCCTGGTTTGGATATTCTCTTTGTTCTTTCTATTTTTATTTTTAGATGGCTCTGCATTTTGGTCTTCTTTAATTTCTGTTTCCTTTCTCCCTTCAGAAGTGGTTTTTAGTGTTTCATTCATTTTCTTGAAACGTTCTATCCACTGTCCAAGTTGTTGTCGCTCCTTATCACTCATTTTCCTATCATATTCTTCGATTACCTTACCGAATTTTTTAAAAAACTTGTCCCTCCATTCCTCAAAGCTTTCCTCCTTCTTTTGTTCTGGTATTTGCTTCTGTTGCTTCACTTTGACTATTTTTACTTCTTTTTGTACATTGGGTTGTTCTATCTTTTTATTATTTGGCATCTCTCTAAATCCTTCTATTTGATTATGTTTCTTCCTCCAGTGACACATATCTTCTCGGGATAGTTCAAACATCACCCTGATCCATTCCCTTAATTCTGTGTTTTCTGTTTGTATTGGGTTTTCAGGTGGTCTTATTTCTCGTTTCCATTGTTCATAGTCTTCCTGAGTATATTGTTCTGTCACTTGGGCGTATACTCCTGTTCTTTCGGTTTTCATTTGTTCTTCATTATCGTCCCATCTTTCCCAATCTTCTTCAGTCATCCTTTCCACCTTGTTATCGTCTTTTTCGTTATTCGTCCCAATAGTCTTTTCTTTATTACACCTGGCATCTAACTCCCACATTTCATCATAAATGTCTCTCAAAGTCATTTTGCCGTTTGGTGTTCCCATTGCATTCGCGCGACTCATTTGCGCTCCTTCGTGATCGGTGGCGTTCTTGTTAATATACTCCATATCCTTGCTGAATGTTTTAAATAGCGCCGTCATCCATTCCGCGTAGCTTAGTCGTCTTTCTTGTTCGGGCATTTTCGTTATTCGTAACGTAATTTCGTTATTCGTAATTTCGTTCGTAAGCTCTTTATTGCATTCCTGTGCCTCTAATGGTTGCCTGCTCAAGTTAAGTAACAAATAATATGATTTTTTACTTAACTAAAGCCCACTCGTTGAGCGCCAATTTGTAATAAACTACGTATGGTGAGTCCTTCTTTGATCAGTCCCCCTCGTAGGAGTCGTCAATTTGTTATGGAATAAGTATGTTAGGTACTAGCGGTGAACCGTCCGTCTTATTCAAACCCCACTGTTGTAACCAATTTTGTAGAGAACTACTTGTTAATTATGTGAGGACGTATGTTATAGTATATACTGCACGATGGAAACGTCAAATTGTAAAGAAATCTTGTCTATGGGTGTAATTAGTTATAAGAGACTCCTGTGTAACAAATGCCAAGTAATACGTTGTAGGTGGTGATTCGTAACAATTAAAATGCTGTTACCTGGTTTAATTAATATGTTATTAACTAATATACCTTTCGGTTGTGACCGGTGAAACCCTCAGAACATAGATTATTAAGTCAACAAAATTAGAATAATGTTCCTGAATTTATAATGGTATTATTCTATAGACTTAACTTAGTTCTCAGTGGTTGTTTAATATGAGCAATATATATGGAGTATTTACTGAATGTAAGTGGTATTTGTTTCAACCCTAGTCACTCAATGATAAAAATTTCATTCAAATTTAGTATTAAAAAACCAGTTAGTTCAGCAATCTCCCGTCCCACCAGCTGCAAATTTTAAGCGGTGTTACTAGAAATAAGTGTACTTATAGGTTAGTTATTCGGAGTGTTTGTATCAATCTGTTTATAAATTATTACACCAACTACATATAGTATTTTCTCTGCAATGACTAAAACGTTATCTCATACAACAAATGTACTTTATTTATTTTTCTCTGATATTTAACAAGTTACGTTGTCTCAGACAAACAATAAGACGATCCAATCGACTATCCCAACATATATCGATTCTTAATTATTCAAACTCTAAATAACATATACTCTTGAAAATAATGACAAATATTTCTTATCCCAAGGTTCGTATAGTTCTTTGAACCATTAGTAAGGCCAGGTAAAATACATAATTAAGGTTGTTCAATTTACAAAATAATATTATTTACTTAAATTACAATGGAATGAAAATAAGTTGTTTTTTACCAAACCGACGAAACTTCGGCTGGCGGTGAACGTTTGTCAACAGTGTATTTGGCCAAAATGCGGGTTATCTCGTCTTCCTCCAGTGGAACTGCTCTGATTTTCAATAAAATTGATGATGGTGTGTACTTGGTAAATCCTCAGGAGATCTTCTGGCTTCTATTCTTCTTTTGCGGTTTTCACAAGTCTTGGTCCCAGTGAATTGGAATTAGGATAGCTTCTGCTGCCAATGAAGGTTAGTTCGTCCAACCGAGTCTTCTGTATTTCCAATAATCCCGTTAATTCAGGTTTTAACTCTTTACTGGTCTTCGATTTATAGCATGAAATGGTTTAATACCAAATTCAGCGGAATTATTTAGTGAATGAGGTGAGATGCTTTCAATTCTCTTTTATTGTATTCATTGATAATTTAGAGGGTTATTTAATTTGTATGATTCATTAACATTCAAGTATAATTGTTTTGCAAAAATGCTTTTTCAATTTGGATATATATTTTCTTTATATTTATTCATATATTTTAAACATATCGGTCCATCTCAATCTAATAGCTTGTAACAATCAGAACGAATTAATCCAAAATCAACAACTGCTTATATATCAGTTGCCTTAACAACCACGTTTTCTATATATCCTTGATCCGGCATTATAGAATATTACTACTCCTTTCCAATAAAATACTCCATGCTTGGATTAATCTTGAATCACATAAAATTCTCCCCTAACCTTCCTTACTAAACAGTAAATGTTTTACTAGAGTTTCGTTGGACTGGGTTTACTAAAAAGGTATTAATTTCCTTTCACTAATATGGAATTTAGGCCTATAGATTCATTTACAACCATTATAACATTATTTGGTTTTTTTAACTTAATTTTCTTTTTTACCTGACCTACTGTACAATTAATTATTGGTTACATAGTTAATTACATGAATTTTAATTTACTGGTTGTTATTTGTTTTTATATTAATTAATTGGTTCTGGAACCCTTTATTAATTTATGACATAATTGTCAGAACTACTTGTTAGACTTGAAACACTGGTCACACTCCTGATCCAGTTTATAAACATTAATTAGAATAACAGTATTTTTCAATTTTATACAATACTGACAACTTAGTATAGTGCCTAACATTGGTAACTATACTGGGCTGTATAAAAACAAATCTAATATAAATATAAACATAATTATTGAATAAGTATTATTATCAAACAACATCATTTCATTTTTAACATATTCAACATACAATATAAATACTCTGTAGACCTTAACATGTCACAGTACAAAACAAACATTTCATTACATCCAATCATTCATTGGTCTGGCTCTTTTACATTTAATATTAGTCATTGACCCCTTTTTACTTGAGGTACTTCTCAAACACATGAACTATTGAACAACCTTAAGTCAGGGTATGGTCCTTGACCATATTTCATTCAATTTTTTATGTAACGTTGGGGAACCTCAACTATGTTACGTTATATAACACCCCCCCCCTTCGAAATAAGTTTATTTTGGTATAAACAAAGTTTAGCAAGAAATAAACTCCTAACTTGTATTTGGCCAAACTGGTTTCCTATTTATGGTACTTTTATATTTCATAATTATCCGTTATATTATTATCATTTCTTCGTTCCTTCTTAAAATCAATTATTTCCCAAGTTTAAATCTTATTTCTATAATCATTCTTGTGACATTCTTTATTAATTATACATTTTGGATCTGGTTTTATTTAATTCTCTATATTTATTTGTGAGTTTTCCCTCTAATATTTAATTTTCCTAAACCTCCCTAACATTATAACTGGAATCGAATCGGTGGTGCTCTATCGGCTAACCAATTACCGTAGTCCGTTACATACTTTCTGGGATCAGAGGAACATCATCTCTGCCCAGTCAAATGATTGCTGGAATATTCTACAGTCAATCTTCATTAATAAACCTCGTAAGGTAGTCATCATGTGACCTTCAATAAAATAATAAATAACAATCATATTCTAGGGATTATTCACTGTACTTTAACTCAGATCATATTATTTCTTCATATTAATTCTTCCTTCTATGATACACTTTTTCTCTCCAATACTTGGCTATTTTATTGACATTTATTAATTGGTTTTTTTACGGATAATTCTTAAATATTTGTTTTTTTTCTTTTCTTGTGATCCTTTTGAGGGTTCCATTTTGGCTTCTTCATTCTCTTATCTTCATTGGCTCATATTCCTTTGTGATCAATACAGCTGGTTATGAGATTTTGGTCAGTACTATACATTACATTATGTAGTTATATTCTTCTGGCACAATCATTATTATTTCTTTTACATTCTAAATTATATTTCTCACTATTATGTTATATTAGATAAACTCATTTCGTCTTTTGGTTTTGATGATTTTTTATTAGGTTGAATCAGTGTTATTTTTTTTTTTTTTTTCATATTAGTTTAATGCAATTTCTTCTAAATTGTATAGTAAGGTGTTCTTACTTATTTTTCGACTTTGGTTGTTTTTTTTATCTTCAAAATTCTCTTTCTTATATACCTCATAAATTGTTTTCTTAGATACTTGTTTGTAAGTTGATCTTACTTCATTTTTTGAATTTTGGGGTTTTAGTCTCTTCACTTTAAATTATACTGTTTCTGAATAATTATTGAGTAAGTTGTTCTTACAGTTTCTTTAGAATTTTGGGTTTTTATTTACAATGGGTTGCTTGGTCCTGTATCCATAAAATCCGTCCCTTTTCATTATATTCTGTTTGGAATCTATTTAACCGTGGTCCATTATTTCCTCTATACTGGTTGTTCGGGTCTCTCTAGTGTATAGAGTTATTTCTGTCCTTGTGACATATCTCACTATCAGGTAGTTCCGCCATTTTGTTGTTATAAAACTTTCATTCATGCTGAAGTCTACCATCGTTTTTCGAGCTGATTCTTCTGCACAGTTTCTTAATTGTCCAAATGGTTCATACATAATTTCCAGAAGTCCTCCATGCTCCTTAGTTAGTTTTGGCCTTTTTGGTCCTTCTAGTCCATCTGGGAATTCAAGTATGGTTCGTTTAAAGTTTCTCACTTGCCTTACTTCTCTGTTTTCCGTAATTGGTCTATTATGTAGCTGAACCAACCCCCTTTTAATCATTTCCAATTCTTCCCTTGTATTCATTAATTTCCTTTGACGTGTTTGCCTTATTTTCTTGATATTCTCTTTCCTGGTTTGGATATTCTCTTTGTTCTTTCTATTTTTATTTTTAGATGGCTCTGCATTTTGGTCTTCTTTAATTTCTGTTTCCTTTCTCCCTTCAGAAGTGGTTTTTAGTGTTTCATTCATTTTCTTGAAACGTTCTATCCACTGTCCAAGTTGTTGTCGCTCCTTATCACTCATTTTCCTATCATATTCTTCGATTACCTTACCGAATTTTTTAAAAAACTTGTCCCTCCATTCCTCAAAGCTTTCCTCCTTCTTTTGTTCTGGTATTTGCTTCTGTTGCTTCACTTTGACTATTTTTACTTCTTTTTGTACATTGGGTTGTTCTATCTTTTTATTATTTGGCATCTCTCTAAATCCTTCTATTTGATTATGTTTCTTCCTCCAGTGACACATATCTTCTCGGGATAGTTCAAACATCACCCTGATCCATTCCCTTAATTCTGTGTTTTCTGTTTGTATTGGGTTTTCAGGTGGTCTTATTTCTCGTTTCCATTGTTCATAGTCTTCCTGAGTATATTGTTCTGTCACTTGGGCGTATACTCCTGTTCTTTCGGTTTTCATTTGTTCTTCATTATCGTCCCATCTTTCCCAATCTTCTTCAGTCATCCTTTCCACCTTGTTATCGTCTTTTTCGTTATTCGTCCCAATAGTCTTTTCTTTATTACACCTGGCATCTAACTCCCACATTTCATCATAAATGTCTCTCAAAGTCATTTTGCCGTTTGGTGTTCCCATTGCATTCGCGCGACTCATTTGCGCTCCTTCGTGATCGGTGGCGTTCTTGTTAATATACTCCATATCCTTGCTGAATGTTTTAAATAGCGCCGTCATCCATTCCGCGTAGCTTAGTCGTCTTTCTTGTTCGGGCATTTTCGTTATTCGTAACGTAATTTCGTTATTCGTAATTTCGTTCGTAAGCTCTTTATTGCATTCCTGTGCCTCTAATGGTTGCCTGCTCAAGTTAAGTAACAAATAATATGATTTTTTACTTAACTAAAGCCCACTCGTTGAGCGCCAATTTGTAATAAACTACGTATGGTGAGTCCTTCTTTGATCAGTCCCCCTCGTAGGAGTCGTCAATTTGTTATGGAATAAGTATGTTAGGTACTAGCGGTGAACCGTCCGTCTTATTCAAACCCCACTGTTGTAACCAATTTTGTAGAGAACTACTTGTTAATTATGTGAGGACGTATGTTATAGTATATACTGCACGATGGAAACGTCAAATTGTAAAGAAATCTTGTCTATGGGTGTAATTAGTTATAAGAGACTCCTGTGTAACAAATGCCAAGTAATACGTTGTAGGTGGTGATTCGTAACAATTAAAATGCTGTTACCTGGTTTAATTAATATGTTATTAACTAATATACCTTTCGGTTGTGACCGGTGAAACCCTCAGAACATAGATTATTAAGTCAACAAAATTAGAATAATGTTCCTGAATTTATAATGGTATTATTCTATAGACTTAACTTAGTTCTCAGTGGTTGTTTAATATGAGCAATATATATGGAGTATTTACTGAATGTAAGTGGTATTTGTTTCAACCCTAGTCACTCAATGATAAAAATTTCATTCAAATTTAGTATTAAAAAACCAGTTAGTTCAGCAATCTCCCGTCCCACCAGCTGCAAATTTTAAGCGGTGTTACTAGAAATAAGTGTACTTATAGGTTAGTTATTCGGAGTGTTTGTATCAATCTGTTTATAAATTATTACACCAACTACATATAGTATTTTCTCTGCAATGACTAAAACGTTATCTCATACAACAAATGTACTTTATTTATTTTTCTCTGATATTTAACAAGTTACGTTGTCTCAGACAAACAATAAGACGATCCAATCGACTATCCCAACATATATCGATTCTTAATTATTCAAACTCTAAATAACATATACTCTTGAAAATAATGACAAATATTTCTTATCCCAAGGTTCGTATAGTTCTTTGAACCATTAGTAAGGCCAGGTAAAATACATAATTAAGGTTGTTCAATTTACAAAATAATATTATTTACTTAAATTACAATGGAATGAAAATAAGTTGTTTTTTACCAAACCGACGAAACTTCGGCTGGCGGTGAACGTTTGTCAACAGTGTATTTGGCCAAAATGCGGGTTATCTCGTCTTCCTCCAGTGGAACTGCTCTGATTTTCAATAAAATTGATGATGGTGTGTACTTGGTAAATCCTCAGGAGATCTTCTGGCTTCTATTCTTCTTTTGCGGTTTTCACAAGTCTTGGTCCCAGTGAATTGGAATTAGGATAGCTTCTGCTGCCAATGAAGGTTAGTTCGTCCAACCGAGTCTTCTGTATTTCCAATAATCCCGTTAATTCAGGTTTTAACTCTTTACTGGTCTTCGATTTATAGCATGAAATGGTTTAATACCAAATTCAGCGGAATTATTTAGTGAATGAGGTGAGATGCTTTCAATTCTCTTTTATTGTATTCATTGATAATTTAGAGGGTTATTTAATTTGTATGATTCATTAACATTCAAGTATAATTGTTTTGCAAAAATGCTTTTTCAATTTGGATATATATTTTCTTTATATTTATTCATATATTTTAAACATATCGGTCCATCTCAATCTAATAGCTTGTAACAATCAGAACGAATTAATCCAAAATCAACAACTGCTTATATATCAGTTGCCTTAACAACCACGTTTTCTATATATCCTTGATATAGAATATTGCTACTCCTTTCCAATAAAATACTCCATGCTTGGATTAATCTTGAATCACATAAAATTCTCCCCTAACCTTCCTTACTAAACAGTAAATGTTTTACTAGAGTTTCGTTGGACTGGGTTTACTAAAAAGGTATTAATTTCCTTTCACTAATATGGAATTTAGGCCTATAGATTCATTTACAACCATTATAACATTATTTGGTTTTTTTAACTTAATTTTCTTTTTTACCTGACCTACTGTACAATTAATTATTGGTTACATAGTTAATTACATGAATTTTAATTTACTGGTTGTTATTTGTTTTTATATTAATTAATTGGTTCTGGAACCCTTTATTAATTTATGACATAATTGTCAGAACTACTTGTTAGACTTGAAACACTGGTCACACTCCTGATCCAGTTTATAAACATTAATTAGAATAACAGTATTTTTCAATTTTATACAATACTGACAACTTAGTATAGTGCCTAACATTGGTAACTATACTGGGCTGTATAAAAACAAATCTAATATAAATATAAACATAATTATTGAATAAGTATTATTATCAAACAACATCATTTCATTTTTAACATATTCAACATACAATATAAATACTCTGTAGACCTTAACATGTCACAGTACAAAACAAACATTTCATTACATCCAATCATTCATTGGTCTGGCTCTTTTACATTTAATATTAGTCATTGACCCCTTTTTACTTGAGGTACTTCTCAAACACATGAACTATTGAACAACCTTAAGTCAGGGTATGGTCCTTGACCATATTTCATTCAATTTTTTATGTAACGTTGGGGAACCTCAACTATGTTACGTTACATAACACCCCCCCCTTCGAAATAAGTTTATTTTGGTATAAACAAAGTTTAGCAAGAAATAAACTCCTAACTTGTATTTGGCCAAACTGGTTTCCTATTTATGGTACTTTTATATTTCATAATTATCCGTTATATTATTATCATTTCTTCGTTCCTTCTTAAAATCAATTATTTCCCAAGTTTAAATCTTATTTCTATAATCATTCTTGTGACATTCTTTATTAATTATACATTTTGGATCTGGTTTTATTTAATTCTCTATATTTATTTGTGAGTTTTCCCTCTAATATTTAATTTTCCTAAACCTCCCTAACATTATAACTGGAATCGAATCGGTGGTGCTCTATCGGCTAACCAATTACCGTAGTCCGTTACATACTTTCTGGGATCAGAGGAACATCATCTCTGCCCAGTCAAATGATTGCTGGAATATTCTACAGTCAATCTTCATTAATAAACCTCGTAAGGTAGTCATCATGTGACCTTCAATAAAATAATAAATAACAATCATATTCTAGGGATTATTCACTGTACTTTAACTCAGATCATATTATTTCTTCATATTAATTCTTCCTTCTATGATACACTTTTTCTCTCCAATACTTGGCTATTTTATTGACATTTATTAATTGGTTTTTTTACGGATAATTCTTAAATATTTGTTTTTTTTCTTTTCTTGTGATCCTTTTGAGGGTTCCATTTTGGCTTCTTCATTCTCTTATCTTCATTGGCTCATATTCCTTTGTGATCAATACAGCTGGTTATGAGATTTTGGTCAGTACTATACATTACATTATGTAGTTATATTCTTCTGGCACAATCATTATTATTTCTTTTACATTCTAAATTATATTTCTCACTATTATGTTATATTAGATAAACTCATTTCGTCTTTTGGTTTTGATGATTTTTTATTAGGTTGAATCAGTGTTATTTTTTTTTTTTTTTCATATTAGTTTAATGCAATTTCTTCTAAATTGTATAGTAAGGTGTTCTTACTTATTTTTCGACTTTGGTTGTTTTTTTTATCTTCAAAATTCTCTTTCTTATATACCTCATAAATTGTTTTCTTAGATACTTGTTTGTAAGTTGATCTTACTTCATTTTTTGAATTTTGGGGTTTTAGTCTCTTCACTTTAAATTATACTGTTTCTGAATAATTATTGAGTAAGTTGTTCTTACAGTTTCTTTAGAATTTTGGGTTTTTATTTACAATGGGTTGCTTGGTCCTGTATCCATAAAATCCGTCCCTTTTCATTATATTCTGTTTGGAATCTATTTAACCGTGGTCCATTATTTCCTCTATACTGGTTGTTCGGGTCTCTCTAGTGTATAGAGTTATTTCTGTCCTTGTGACATATCTCACTATCAGGTAGTTCCGCCATTTTGTTGTTATAAAACTTTCATTCATGCTGAAGTCTTCCATCGTTTTTCGAGCTGATTCTTCTGCACAGTTTCTTAATTGTCCAAATGGTTCATACATAATTTCCAGAAGTCCTCCATGCTCCTTAGTTAGTTTTGGCCTTTTTGGTCCTTCTAGTCCATCTGGGAATTCAAGTATGGTTCGTTTAAAGTTTCTCACTTGCCTTACTTCTCTGTTTTCCGTAATTGGTCTATTATGTAGCTGAACCAACCCCCTTTTAATCATTTCCAATTCTTCCCTTGTATTCATTAATTTCCTTTGACGTGTTTGCCTTATTTTCTTGATATTCTCTTTCCTGGTTTGGATATTCTCTTTGTTCTTTCTATTTTTATTTTTAGATGGCTCTGCATTTTGGTCTTCTTTAATTTCTGTTTCCTTTCTCCCTTCAGAAGTGGTTTTTAGTGTTTCATTCATTTTCTTGAAACGTTCTATCCACTGTCCAAGTTGTTGTCGCTCCTTATCACTCATTTTCCTATCATATTCTTCGATTACCTTACCGAATTTTTTAAAAAACTTGTCCCTCCATTCCTCAAAGCTTTCCTCCTTCTTTTGTTCTGGTATTTGCTTCTGTTGCTTCACTTTGACTATTTTTACTTCTTTTTGTACATTGGGTTGTTCTATCTTTTTATTATTTGGCATCTCTCTAAATCCTTCTATTTGATTATGTTTCTTCCTCCAGTGACACATATCTTCTCGGGATAGTTCAAACATCACCCTGATCCATTCCCTTAATTCTGTGTTTTCTGTTTGTATTGGGTTTTCAGGTGGTCTTATTTCTCGTTTCCATTGTTCATAGTCTTCCTGAGTATATTGTTCTGTCACTTGGGCGTATACTCCTGTTCTTTCGGTTTTCATTTGTTCTTCATTATCGTCCCATCTTTCCCAATCTTCTTCAGTCATCCTTTCCACCTTGTTATCGTCTTTTTCGTTATTCGTCCCAATAGTCTTTTCTTTATTACACCTGGCATCTAACTCCCACATTTCATCATAAATGTCTCTCAAAGTCATTTTGCCGTTTGGTGTTCCCATTGCATTCGCGCGACTCATTTGCGCTCCTTCGTGATCGGTGGCGTTCTTGTTAATATACTCCATATCCTTGCTGAATGTTTTAAATAGCGCCGTCATCCATTCCGCGTAGCTTAGTCGTCTTTCTTGTTCGGGCATTTTCGTTATTCGTAACGTAATTTCGTTATTCGTAATTTCGTTCGTAAGCTTTTTATTGCATTCCTGTGCCTCTAATGGTTGCCTGCTCAAGTTAAGTAACAAATAATATGATTTTTTACTTAACTAAAGCCCACTCGTTGAGCGCCAATTTGTAATAAACTACGTATGGTGAGTCCTTCTTTGATCAGTCCCCCTCGTAGGAGTCGTCAATTTGTTATGGAATAAGTATGTTAGGTACTAGCGGTGAACCGTCCGTCTTATCCAAACCCCACTGTTGTAACCAATTTTGTAGAGAACTACTTGTTAATTATGTGAGGACGTATGTTATAGTATATACTGCACGATGGAAACGTCAAATTGTAAAGAAATCTTGTCTATGGGTGTAATTAGTTATAAGAGACTCCTGTGTAACAAATGCCAAGTAATACGTTGTAGGTGGCGATTCGTAACAATTAAAATGCTGTTACCTGGTTTAATTAATATGTTATTAACTAATATACCTTTCGGTTGTGACCGGTGAAACCCTCAGAACATAGATTATTAAGTCAACAAAATTAGAATAATGTTCCTGAATTTATAATGGTATTATTCTATAGACTTAACTTAGTTCTCAGTGGTTGTTTAATATGAGCAATATATATGGAGTATTTACTGAATGTAAGTGGTATTTGTTTCAACCCTAGTCACTCAATGATAAAAATTTCATTCAAATTTAGTATTAAAAAACCAGTTAGTTCAGCAATCTCCCGTCCCACCAGCTGCAAATTTTAAGCGGTGTTACTAGAAATAAGTGTACTTATAGGTTAGTTATTCGGAGTGTTTGTATCAATCTGTTTATAAATTATTACACCAACTACATATAGTATTTTCTCTGCAATGACTAAAACGTTATCTCATACAACAAATGTACTTTATTTATTTTTCTCTGATATTTAACAAGTTACGTTGTCTCAGACAAACAATAAGACGATCCAATCGACTATCCCAACATATATCGATTCTTAATTATTCAAACTCTAAATAACATATACTCTTGAAAATAATGACAAATATTTCTTATCCCACGGTTCGTATAGTTCTTTGAACCATTAGTAAGGCCAGGTAAAATACATAATTAAGGTTGTTCAATTTACAAAATAATATTATTTACTTAAATTACAATGGAATGAAAATAAGTTGTTTTTTACCAAACCGACGAAACTTCGGCTGGCGGTGAACGTTTGTCAACAGTGTATTTGGCCAAAATGCGGGTTATCTCGTCTTCCTCCAGTGGAACTGCTCTGATTTTCAATAAAATTGATGATGGTGTGTACTTGATAAATCCTCAGGAGATCTTCTGGCTTCTATTCTTCTTTTGCGGTCTTCACAAGTCTTGGTCCCAGTGAATTGGAATTAGGATAGCTTCTGCTGCCAATGAAGGTTATTTCGTCCAACCGAGTCTTCTGTATTTCCAATAATCCCGTTAATTCAGGTTTTAACTCTTTACTGGTCTTCGATTTATAGCATGAAATGGTTTAATACCAAATTCAGCGGAATTATTTAGTGAATGAGGTGAGATGCTTTCAATTCTCTTTTATTGTATTCATTGATAATTTAGAGGGTTATTTAATTTGTATGATTCATTAACATTCAAGTATAATTGTTTTGCAAAAATGCTTTTTCAATTTGGATATATATTTTCTTTATATTTATTCATATATTTTAAACATATCGGTCCATCTCAATCTAATAGCTTGTAACAATCAGAACGAATTAATCCAAAATCAACAACTGCTTATATATCAGTTGCCTTAACAACCACGTTTTCTATATATCCTTGATCCGGCATTATAGAATATTACTATTCCTTTCCAATAAAATACTCCATGCTTGGATTAATCTTGAATCACATAAAATTCTCCCCTAACCTTCCTTACTAAACAGTAAATGTTTTACTAGAGTTTCGTTGGACTGGGTTTACTAAAAAGGTATTAATTTCCTTTCACTAATATGGAATTTAGGCCTATAGATTCATTTACAACCATTATAACATTATTTGGTTTCTTTAACTTAATTTTCTTTTTTGCCTGACCTACTGTACAATTAATTATTGGTTACATAGTTAATTACATGAATTTTAATTTACTGGTGGTTATTTGTTTTTATATTAATTAACTGGTTCTGGAACCCTTTATTAATTTATGACATAATTGTCAGAACTACTTGTTAGACTTGAAACACTGGTCACACTCCTGATCCAGTTTATAAACATTAATTAGAATAACAGTATTTTTCAATTTTATACAATACTGACAACTTAGTATAGTGCCTAACATTGGTAACTATACTGGGCTGTATAAAAACAAATCTAATATAAATATAAACATAATTATTGAATAAGTATTATTATCAAACAACATCATTTCATTTTTAACATATTCAACATACAATATAAATACTCTGTAGACCTTAACATGTCACAGTACAAAACAAACATTTCATTACATCCAATCATTCATTGGTCTGGCTCTTTTACATTTAATATTAGTCATTGACCCCTTTTTACTTGAGGTACTTCTCAAACACATGAACTATTGAACAACCTTAAGTCAGGGTATGGTCCTTGACCATATTTCATTCAATTTTTTATGTAACGTTGGGGAACCTCAACTATGTTACGTTACATAACACCCCCCCTTCGAAATAAGTTTATTTTGGTATAAACAAAGTTTAGCAAGAAATAAACTCCTAACTTGTATTTGGCCAAACTGGTTTCCTATTTATGGTACTTTTATATTTCATAATTATCCGTTATATTATTATCATTTCTTCGTTCCTTCTTAAAATCAATTATTTCCCAAGTTTAAATCTTATTTCTATAATCATTCTTGTGACATTCTTTATTAATTATACATTTTGGATCTGGTTTTATTTAATTCTCTATATTTATTTGTGAGTTTTCCCTCTAATATTTAATTTTCCTAAACCTCCCTAACATTATAACTGGAATCGAATCGGTGGTGCTCTATCGGCTAACCAATTACCGTAGTCCGTTACATACTTTCTGGGATCAGAGGAACATCATCTCTGCCCAGTCAAATGATTGCTGGAATATTCTACAGTCAATCTTCATTAATAAACCTCGTAAGGTAGTCATCATGTGACCTTCAATAAAATAATTAATAACAATCATATTCTAGGGATTATTCACTGTACTTTAACTCAGATCATATTATTTCTTCATATTAATTCTTCCTTCTATGATACACTTTTTCTCTCCAATACTTGGCTATTTTATTGACATTTATTAATTGGTTTTTTTACGGATAATTCTTAAATATTTGTTTTTTTTCTTTTCTTGTGATCCTTTTGAGGGTTCCATTTTGGCTTCTTCATTCTCTTATCTTCATTGGTTCATATTCCTTTGTGATCAATACAGCTGGTTATGAGATTTTGGTCAGTACTATACATTACATTATGTAGTTATATTCTTCTGGCACAATCATTATTATTTCTTTTACATTCTAAATTATATTTCTCACTATTATGTTATATTAGATAAACTCATTTCGTCTTTTGGTTTTGATGATTTTTTATTAGGTTGAATCAGTGTTATTTTTTTTTTTTTTTCATATTAGTTTAATGCAATTTCTTCTAAATTGTATAGTAAGGTGTTCTTACTTATTTTTCGACTTTGGTTGTTTTTTTTATCTTCAAAATTCTCTTTCTTATATACCTCATAAATTGTTTTCTTAGATACTTGTTTGTAAGTTGATCTTACTTCATTTTTTGTATTTTGGGGTTTTAGTCTCTTCACTTTAAATTATACTGTTTCTGAATAATTATTGAGTAAGTTGTTCTTACAGTTTCTTTAGAATTTTGGGTTTTTATTTACAATGGGTTGCTTGGTCCTGTATCCATAAAATCCGTCCCTTTTCATTATATTCTGTTTGGAATCTATTTAACCGTGGTCCATTATTTCCTCTATACTGGTTGTTCGGGTCTCTCTAGTGTATAGAGTTATTTCTGTCCTTGTGACATATCTCACTATCAGGTAGTTCCGCCATTTTGTTGTTATAAAACTTTCATTCATGCTGAAGTCTACCATCGTTTTTGTGCTGATTCTTCTGCACAGTTTCTTAATTGTCCAAATGGTTCATACATAATTTCCAGAAGTCCTCCATGCTCCTTAGTTAGTTTTGGCCTTTTTGGTCCTTCTAGTCCATCTGGGAATTCAAGTATGGTTCGTTTAAAGTTTCTCACTTGCCTTACTTCTCTGTTTTCCGTAATTGGTCTATTATGTAGCTGAACCAACCCCCTTTTAATCATTTCCAATTCTTCCCTTGTATTCATTAATTTCCTTTGACGTGTTTGCCTTATTTTCTTGATATTCTCTTTCCTGGTTTGGATATTCTCTTTGTTCTTTCTATTTTTATTTTTAGATGGCTCTGCATTTTGGTCTTCTTTAATTTCTGTTTCCTTTCTCCCTTCAGAAGTGGTTTTTAGTGTTTCATTCATTTTCTTGAAACGTTCTATCCACTGTCCAAGTTGTTGTCGCTCCTTATCACTCATTTTCCTATCATATTCTTCGATTACCTTACCGAATTTTTTAAAAAACTTGTCCCTCCATTCCTCAAAGCTTTCCTCCTTCTTTTGTTCTGGTATTTGCTTCTGTTGCTTCACTTTGACTATTTTTACTTCTTTTTGTACATTGGGTTGTTCTATCTTTTTATTATTTGGCATCTCTCTAAATCCTTCTATTTGATTATGTTTCTTCCTCCAGTGACACATATCTTCTCGGGATAGTTCAAACATCACCCTGATCCATTCCCTTAATTCTGTGTTTTCTGTTTGTATTGGGTTTTCAGGTGGTCTTATTTCTCGTTTCCATTGTTCATAGTCTTCCTGAGTATATTGTTCTGTCACTTGGGCGTATACTCCTGTTCTTTCGGTTTTCATTTGTTCTTCATTATCGTCCCATCTTTCCCAATCTTCTTCAGTCATCCTTTCCACCTTGTTATCGTCTTTTTCGTTATTCGTCCCAATAGTCTTTTCTTTATTACACCTGGCATCTAACTCCCACATTTCATCATAAATGTCTCTCAAAGTCATTTTGCCGTTTGGTGTTCCCATTGCATTCGCGCGACTCATTTGCGCTCCTTCGTGATCGGTGGCGTTCTTGTTAATATACTCCATATCCTTGCTGAATGTTTTAAATAGCGCCGTCATCCATTCCGCGTAGCTTAGTCGTCTTTCTTGTTCGGGCATTTTCGTTATTCGTAACGTAATTTCGTTCGTAAGCTCTTTATTGCATTCCTGTGCCTCTAATGGTTGCCTGCTCAAGTTAAGTAACAAATAATATGATTTTTTACTTAACTAAAGCCCACTCGTTGAGCGCCAATTTGTAATAAACTACGTATGGTGAGTCCTTCTTTGATCAGTCCCCCTCGTAGGAGTCGTCAATTTGTTATGGAATAAGTATGTTAGGTACTAGCGGTGAACCGTCCGTCTTATTCAAACCCCACTGTTGTAACCAATTTTGTAGAGAACTACTTGTTAATTATGTGAGGACGTATGTTATAGTATATACTGCACGATGGAAACGTCAAATTGTAAAGAAATCTTGTCTATGGGTGTAATTAGTTATAAGAGACTCCTGTGTAACAAATGCCAAGTAATACGTTGTAGGTGGCGATTCGTAACAATTAAAATGCTGTTACCTGGTTTAATTAATATGTTATTAACTAATATACCTTTCGGTTGTGACCGGTGAAACCCTCAGAACATAGATTATTAAGTCAACAAAATTAGAATAATGTTCCTGAATTTATAATGGTATTATTCTATAGACTTAACTTAGTTCTCAGTGGTTGTTTAATATGAGCAATATATATGGAGTATTTACTGAATGTAAGTGGTATTTGTTTCAACCCTAGTCACTCAATGATAAAAATTTCATTCAAATTTAGTATTAAAAAACCAGTTAGTTCAGCAATCTCCCGTCCCACCAGCTGCAAATTTTAAGCGGTGTTACTAGAAATAAGTGTACTTCTAGGTTAGTTATTCGGAGTGTTTGTATCAATCTGTTTATAAATTATTACACCAACTACATATAGTATTTTCTCTGCAATGACTAAAACGTTATCTCATACAACAAATGTACTTTATTTATTTTTCTCTGATATTTAACAAGTTACGTTGTCTCAGACAAACAATAAGACGATCCAATCGACTATCCCAACATATATCGATTCTTAATTATTCAAACTCTAAATAACATATACTCTTGAAAATAATGACAAATATTTCTTATCCCAGGGTTCGTATAGTTCTTTGAACCATTAGTAAGGCCAGGTAAAATACATAATTAAGGTTGTTCAATTTACAAAATAATATTATTTACTTAAATTACAATGGAATGAAAATAAGTTGTTTTTTACCAAACCGACGAAACTTCGGCTGGCGGTGAACGTTTGTCAACAGTGTATTTGGCCAAAATGCGGGTTATCTCGTCTTCCTCCAGTGGAACTGCTCTGATTTTCAATAAAATTGATGATGGTGTGTACTTGGTAAATCCTCAGGAGATCCTCTGGCTTCTATTCTTCTTTTGTGGTCTTCACAAGTCTTGGTCCCAGTGAATTGGAATTAGGATAGCTTCTGCTGCCAATGAAGGTTATTTCGTCCAACCGAGTCTTCTGTATTTCCAATAATCCCGTTAATTCAGGTTTTAACTCTTTACTGGTCTTCGATTTATAGCATGAAATGGTTTAATACCAAATTCAGCGGAATTATTTAGTGAATGAGGTGAGATGCTTTCAATTCTCTTTTATTGTATTCATTGATAATTTAGAGGGTTATTTAATTTGTATGATTCATTAACATTCAAGTATAATTGTTTTGCAAAAATGCTTTTTCAATTTGGATATATATTTTCTTTATATTTATTCATATATTTTAAACATATCGGTCCATCTCAATCTAATAGCTTGTAACAATCAGAACGAATTAATCCAAAATCAACAACTGCTTATATATCAGTTGCCTTAACAACCACGTTTTCTATATATCCTTGATCCGGCATTATAGAATATTACTATTCCTTTCCAATAAAATACTCCATGCTTGGATTAATCTTGAATCACATAAAATTCTCCCCTAACCTTCCTTACTAAACAGTAAATGTTTTACTAGAGTTTCGTTGGACTGGGTTTACTAAAAAGGTATTAATTTCCTTTCACTAATATGGAATTTAGGCCTATAGATTCATTTACAACCATTATAACATTATTTGGTTTCTTTAACTTAATTTTCTTTTTTACCTGACCTACTGTAAAATTAATTATTGGTTACATAGTTAATTACATGAATTTTAATTTACTGGTGGTTATTTGTTTTTATATTAATTAATTGGTTCTGGAACCCTTTATTAATTTATGACATAATTGTCAGAACTACTTGTTAGACTTGAAACACTGGTCACACTCCTGATCCAGTTTATAAACATTAATTAGAATAACAGTATTTTTCAATTTTATACAATACTGACAACTTAGTATAGTGCCTAACATTGGTAACTATACTGGGCTGTATAAAAACAAATCTAATATAAATATAAACATAATTATTGAATAAGTATTATTATCAAACAACATCATTTCATTTTTAACATATTCAACATACAATATAAATACTCTGTAGACCTTAACATGTCACAGTACAAAACAAACATTTCATTACATCCAATCATTCATTGGTCTGGCTCTTTTACATTTAATATTAGTCATTGACCCCTTTTTACTTGAGGTACTTCTCAAACACATGAACTATTGAACAACCTTAAGTCAGGGTATGGTCCTTGACCATATTTCATTCAATTTTTTATGTAACGTTGGGGAACCTCAACTATGTTACGTTACATAACACCCCCCCTTCGAAATAAGTTTATTTTGGTATAAACAAAGTTTAGCAAGAAATAAACTCCTAACTTGTATTTGGCCAAACTGGTTTCCTATTTATGGTACTTTTATATTTCATAATTATCCGTTATATTATTATCATTTCTTCGTTCCTTCTTAAAATCAATTATTTCCCAAGTTTAAATCTTATTTCTATAATCATTCTTGTGACATTCTTTATTAATTATACATTTTGGATCTGGTTTTATTTAATTCTCTATATTTATTTGTGAGTTTTCCCTCTAATATTTAATTTTCCTAAACCTCCCTAACATTATAACTGGAATCGAATCGGTGGTGCTCTATCGGCTAACCAATTACCGTAGTCCGTTACATACTTTCTGGGATCAGAGGAACATCATCTCTGCCCAGTCAAATGATTGCTGGAATATTCTACAGTCAATCTTCATTAATAAACCTCGTAAGGTAGTCATCATGTGACCTTCAATAAAATAATAAATAACAATCATATTCTAGGGATTATTCACTGTACTTTAACTCAGATCATATTATTTCTTCATATTAATTCTTCCTTCTATGATACACTTTTTCTCTCCAATACTTGGCTATTTTATTGACATTTATTAATTGGTTTTTTTACGGATAATTCTTAAATATTTGTTTTTTTTCTTTTCTTGTGATCCTTTTGAGGGTTCCATTTTGGCTTCTTCATTCTCTTATCTTCATTGGCTCATATTCCTTTGTGATCAATACAGCTGGTTATGAGATTTTGGTCAGTACTATACATTACATTATGTAGTTATATTCTTCTGGCACAATCATTATTATTTCTTTTACATTCTAAATTATATTTCTCACTATTATGTTATATTAGATAAACTCATTTCGTCTTTTGGTTTTGATGATTTTTTATTAGGTTGAATCAGTGTTATTTTTTTTTTTTTTTTCATATTAGTTTAATGCAATTTCTTCTAAATTGTATAGTAAGGTGTTCTTACTTATTTTTCGACTTTGGTTGTTTTTTTTATCTTCAAAATTCTCTTTCTTATATACCTCATAAATTGTTTTCTTAGATACTTGTTTGTAAGTTGATCTTACTTCATTTTTTGAATTTTGGGGTTTTAGTCTCTTCACTTTAAATTATACTGTTTCTGAATAATTATTGAGTAAGTTGTTCTTACAGTTTCTTTAGAATTTTGGGTTTTTATTTACAATGGGTTGCTTGGTCCTGTATCCATAAAATCCGTCCCTTTTCATTATATTCTGTTTGGAATCTATTTAACCGTGGTCCATTATTTCCTCTATACTGGTTGTTCGGTACATTTTGAAGGTAGTTCATTAGTACATTATACAGGTAGTTCCGCCATTTTGTTGTTATAAAACTTTCATTCATGCTGAAGTCTACCATCGTTTTTCGAGCTGATTCTTCTGCACAGTTTCTTAATTGTCCAAATGGTTCATACATAATTTCCAGAAGTCCTCCATGCTCCTTAGTTAGTTTTGGCCTTTTTGGTCCTTCTAGTCCATCTGGGGATTCAAGTATGGTTCGTTTAAAGTTTCTCACTTGCCTTACTGCTCTGTTTTCCGTAATTGGTCTATTATGTAGCTGAACCAACCCCCTTTTAATCATTTCCAATTCTTCCCTTGTATTCATTAATTTCCTTTGACGTGTTTGCCTTATTTTCTTGATATTCTCTTTCCTGGTTTGGATATTCTCTTTCTTCTTTCTATTTTTATTTTTAGATGGCTCTGCATTTTGGTCTTCTTTAATTTCTGTTTCCTTTCTCCCTTCAGAAGTGGTTTTTAGTGGTTCATTCATTTTCTTGAAACGTTCTATCCACTGTCCAAGTTGTTGTCGCTCCTTATCACTCATTTTCCTATCATATTCTTCGATTACCTTACCGAATTTTTTAAAAAACTTGTCCCTCCATTCCTCAAAGCTTTCCTCCTTCTTTTGTTCTGGTATTTGCTTCTGTTGCTTCACTTTGACTATTTTTACTTCTTTTTGTACATTGGGTTGTTCTATCTTTTTATTATTTGGCATCTCTCTAAATCCTTCTATTTGATTATGTTTCTTCCTCCAGTGACACATATCTTCTCGGGATAGTTCAAACATCACCCTGATCCATTCCCTTAATTCTGTGTTTTCTGTTTGTATTGGGTTTTCAGGTGGTCTTATTTCTCGTTTCCATTGTTCATAGTCTTCCTGAGTATATTGTTCTGTCACTTGGGCGTATACTCCTGTTCTTTCGGTTTTCATTTGTTCTTCATTATCGTCCCATCTTTCCCAATCTTCTTCAGTCATCCTTTCCACCTTGTTATCGTCTTTTTCGTTATTCGTCCCAATAGTCTTTTCTTTATTACACCTGGCATCTAACTCCCACATTTCATCATAAATGTCTCTCAAAGTCATTTTGCCGTTTGGTGTTCCCATTGCATTCGCGCGACTCATTTGCGCTCCTTCGTGATCGGTGGCGTTCTTGTTAATATACGCCATATCCTTGCTGAATGTTTTAAATAGCGCCGTCATCCATTCCGCGTAGCTTAGTCGTCTTTCTTGTTCGGGCATTTTCGTTATTCGTAACGTAATTTCGTTATTCGTAATTTCGTTCGTAAGCTCTTTATTGCATTCCTGTGCCTCTAATGGTTGCCCGCTCAAGTTAAGTAACAAATAATATGATTTTTTACTTAACTAAAGCCCACTCGTTGAGCGCCAATTTGTAATAAACTACGTATGGTGAGTCCTTCTTTGATCAGTCCCCCTCGTAGGAGTCGTCAATTTGTTATGGAATAAGTATGTTAGGTACTAGCGGTGAACCGTCCGTCTTATTCAAACCCCACTGTTGTAACCAATTTTGTAGAGAACTACTTGTTAATTATGTGAGGACGTATGTTATAGTATATACTGCACGATGGAAACGTCAAATTGTAAAGAAATCTTGTCTATGGGTGTAATTAGTTATAAGAGACTCCTGTGTAACAAATGCCAAGTAATACGTTGTAGGTGGCGATTCGTAACAATTAAAATGCTGTTACCTGGTTTAATTAATATGTTATTAACTAATATACCTTTCGGTTGTGACCGGTGAAACCCTCAGAACATAGATTATTAAGTCAACAAAATTAGAATAATGTTCCTGAATTTATAATGGTATTATTCTATAGACTTAACTTAGTTCTCAGTGGTTGTTTAATATGAGCAATATATATGGAGTATTTACTGAATGTAAGTGGTATTTGTTTCAACCCTAGTCACTCAATGATAAAAATTTCATTCAAATTTAGTATTAAAAAACCAGTTAGTTCAGCAATCTCCCGTCCCACCAGCTGCAAATTTTAAGCGGTGTTACTAGAAATAAGTGTACTTCTAGGTTAGTTATTCGGAGTGTTTGTATCAATCTGTTTATAAATTATTACACCAACTACATATAGTATTTTCTCTGCAATGACTAAAACGTTATCTCATACAACAAATGTACTTTATTTATTTTTCTCTGATATTTAACAAGTTACGTTGTCTCAGACAAACAATAAGACGATCCAATCGACTATCCCAACATATATCGATTCTTAATTATTCAAACTCTAAATAACATATACTCTTGAAAATAATGACAAATATTTCTTATCCCAGGGTTCGTATAGTTCTTTGAACCATTAGTAAGGCCAGGTAAAATACATAATTAAGGTTGTTCAATTTACAAAATAATATTATTTACTTAAATTACAATGGAATGAAAATAAGTTGTTTTTTACCAAACCGACGAAACTTCGGCTGGCGGTGAACGTTTGTCAACAGTGTATTTGGCCAAAATGCGGGTTATCTCGTCTTCCTCCAGTGGAACTGCTCTGATTTTCAATAAAATTGATGATGGTGTGTACTTGGTAAATCCTCAGGAGATCTTCTGGCTTCTATTCTTCTTTTGCGGTCTTCACAAGTCTTGGTCCCAGTGAATTGGAATTAGGATAGCTTCTGCTGCCAATGAAGGTTATTTCGTCCAACCGAGTCTTCTGTATTTCCAATAATCCCGTTAATTCAGGTTTTAACTCTTTACTGGTCTTCGATTTATAGCATGAAATGGTTTAATACCAAATTCAGCGGAATTATTTAGTGAATGAGGTGAGATGCTTTCAATTCTCTTTTATTGTATTCATTGATAATTTAGAGGGTTATTTAATTTGTATGATTCATTAACATTCAAGTATAATTGTTTTGCAAAAATGCTTTTTCAATTTGGATATATATTTTCTTTATATTTATTCATATATTTTAAACATATCGGTCCATCTCAATCTAATAGCTTGTAACAATCAGAACGAATTAATCCAAAATCAACAACTGCTTATATATCAGTTGCCTTAACAACCACGTTTTCTATATATCCTTGATCCGGCATTATAGAATATTACTACTCCTTTCCAATAAAATACTCCATGCTTGGATTAATCTTGAATCACATAAAATTCTCCCCTAACCTTCCTTACTAAACAGTAAATGTTTTACTAGAGTTTCGTTGGACTGGGTTTACTAAAAAGGTATTAATTTCCTTTCACTAATATGGAATTTAGGCCTATAGATTCATTTACAACCATTATAACATTATTTGGTTTTTTTAACTTAATTTTCTTTTTTACCTGACCTACTGTACAATTAATTATTGGTTACATAGTTAATTACATGAATTTTAATTTACTGGTGGTTATTTGTTTTTATATTAATTAATTGGTTCTGGAACCCTTTATTAATTTATGACATAATTGTCAGAACTACTTGTTAGACTTGAAACACTGGTCACACTCCTGATCCAGTTTATAAACATTAATTAGAATAACAGTATTTTTCAATTTTATACAATACTGACAACTTAGTATAGTGCCTAACATTGGTAACTATACTGGGCTGTATAAAAACAAATCTAATATAAATATAAACATAATTATTGAATAAGTATTATTATCAAACAACATCATTTCATTTTTAACATATTCAACATACAATATAAATACTCTGTAGACCTTAACATGTCACAGTACAAAACAAACATTTCATTACATCCAATCATTCATTAGTCTGGCTCTTTTACATTTAATATTAGTCATTGACCCCTTTTTACTTGAGGTACTTCTCAAACACATGAACTATTGAACAACCTTAAGTCAGGGTATGGTCCTTGACCATCTTTCATTCAATTTTTTATGTAACGGGGAACCTCAACTATGTTACGTTACATAACACCCCCCCTTCGAAATAAGTTTATTTTGGTATAAACAAAGTTTAGCAAGAAATAAACTCCTAACTTGTATTTGGCCAAACTGGTTTCCTATTTATGGTACTTTTATATTTCATAATTATCCGTTATATTATTATCATTTCTACGTTCCTTCTTAAAATCAATTATTTCCCAAGTTTAAATCTTATTTCTATAATCATTCTTGTGACATTCTTTATTAATTATACATTTTGGATCTGGTTTTATTTAATTCTCTATATTTATTTGTGAGTTTTTCCTCTAATATTTAATTTTCCTAAACCTCCCTAACATTATAACTGGAATCGAATCGGTGGTGCTCTATCGGCTAACCAATTACCGTAGTCCGTTACATACTTTCTGGGATCAGAGGAACATCATCTCTGCCCAGTCAAATGATTGCTGGAATATTCTACAGTCAATCTTCATTAATAAACCTCGTAAGGTAGTCATCATGTGACCTTCAATAAAATAATAAATAACAATCATATTCTAGGGATTATTCACTGTACTTTAACTCAGATCATATTATTTCTTCATATTAATTCTTCCTTCTATGATACACTTTTTCTCTCCAATACTTGGCTATTTTATTGACATTTATTAATTGGTTTTTTTACGGATAATTCTTAAATATTTGTTTTTTTTCTTTTCTTGTGATCCTTTTGAGGGTTCCATTTTGGCTTCTTCATTCTCTTATCTTCATTGGCTCATATTCCTTTGTGATCAATACAGCTGGTTATGAGATTTTGGTCAGTACTATACATTACATTATGTAGTTATATTCTTCTGGCACAATCATTATTATTTCTTTTACATTCTAAATTATATTTCTCACTATTATGTTATATTAGATAAACTCATTTCGTCTTTTGGTTTTGATGATTTTTTATTAGGTTGAATCAGTGTTATTTTTTTTTTTTTTTTCATATTAGTTTAATGCAATTTCTTCTAAATTGTATAGTAAGGTGTTCTTACTTATTTTTCGACTTTGGTTGTTTTTTTTATCTTCAAAATTCTCTTTCTTATATACCTCATAAATTGTTTTCTTAGATACTTGTTTGTAAGTTGATCTTACTTCATTTTTTGAATTTTGGGGTTTTAGTCTCTTCACTTTAAATTATACTGTTTCTGAATAATTATTGAGTAAGTTGTTCTTACAGTTTCTTTAGAATTTTGGGTTTTTATTTACAATGGGTTGCTTGGTCCTGTATCCATAAAATCCGTCCCTTTTCATTATATTCTGTTTGGAATCTATTTAACCGTGGTCCATTATTTCCTCTATACTGGTTGTTCGGGTCTCTCTAGTGTATAGAGTTATTTCTGTCCTTGTGACATATCTCACTATCAGGTAGTTCCGCCATTTTGTTGTTATAAAACTTTCATTCATGCTGAAGTCTACCATCGTTTTTCGAGCTGATTCTTCTGCACAGTTTCTTAATTGTCCAAATGGTTCATACATAATTTCCAGAAGTCCTCCATGCTCCTTAGTTAGTTTTGGCCTTTTTGGTCCTTCTAGTCCATCTGGGAATTCAAGTATGGTTCGTTTAAAGTTTCTCACTTGCCTTACTTCTCTGTTTTCCGTAATTGGTCTATTATGTAGCTGAACCAACCCCCTTTTAATCATTTCCAATTCTTCCCTTGTATTCATTAATTTCCTTTGACGTGTTTGCCTTATTTTCTTGATATTCTCTTTCCTGGTTTGGATATTCTCTTTGTTCTTTCTATTTTTATTTTTAGATGGCTCTGCATTTTGGTCTTCTTTAATTTCTGTTTCCTTTCTCCCTTCAGAAGTGGTTTTTAGTGTTTCATTCATTTTCTTGAAACGTTCTATCCACTGTCCAAGTTGTTGTCGCTCCTTATCACTCATTTTCCTATCATATTCTTCGATTACCTTACCGAATTTTTTAAAAAACTTGTCCCTCCATTCCTCAAAGCTTTCCTCCTTCTTTTGTTCTGGTATTTGCTTCTGTTGCTTCACTTTGACTATTTTTACTTCTTTTTGTACATTGGGTTGTTCTATCTTTTTATTATTTGGCATCTCTCTAAATTCTTCTATTTGATTATGTTTCTTCCTCCAGTGACACATATCTTCTCGGGATAGTTCAAACATCACCCTGATCCATTCCCTTAATTCTGTGTTTTCTGTTTGTATTGGGTTTTCAGGTGGTCTTATTTCTCGTTTCCATTGTTCATAGTCTTCCTGAGTATATTGTTCTGTCACTTGGGCGTATACTCCTGTTCTTTCGGTTTTCATTTGTTCTTCATTATCGTCCCATCTTTCCCAATCTTCTTCAGTCATCCTTCCACCTTGTTATCGTCTTTTTCGTTATTCGTCCCAATAGTCTTTTCTTTATTACACCTGGCATCTAACTCCCACATTTCATCATAAATGTCTCTCAAAGTCATTTTGCCGTTTGGTGTTCCCATTGCATTCGCGCGACTCATTTGCGCTCCTTCGTGATCGGTGGCGTTCTTGTTAATATACGCCATATCCTTGCTGAATGTTTTAAATAGCGCCATCATCCATTCCGCGTAGCTTAGTCGTCTTTCTTGTTCGGGCATTTTCGTTATTCGTAACGTAATTTCGTTATTCGTAATTTCGTTCGTAAGCTCTTTATTGCATTCCTGTGCCTCTAATGGTTGCCCGCTCAAGTTAAGTAACAAATAATATGATTTTTTACTTAACTAAAGCCCACTCGTTGAGCGCCAATTTGTAATAAACTACGTATGGTGAGTCCTTCTTTGATTAGTCCCCCTCGTAGGAGTCGTCAATTTGTTATGGAATAAGTATGTTAGGTACTAGCGGTGAACCGTCCGTCTTATTCAAACCCCACTGTTGTAACCAATTTTGTAGAGAACTACTTGTTAATTATGTGAGGACGTATGTTATAGTATATACTGCACGATGGAAACGTCAAATTGTAAAGAAATCTTGTCTATGGGTGTAATTAGTTATAAGAGACTCCTGTGTAACAAATGCCAAGTAATACGTTGTAGGTGGCGATTCGTAACAATTAAAATGCTGTTACCTGGTTTAATTAATATGTTATTAACTAATATACCATTCGGTTGTGACCGGTGAAACCCTCAGAACATAGATTATTAAGTCAACAAAATTAGAATAATGTTCCTGAATTTATAATGGTATTATTCCATAGACTTAACTTAGTTCTCAGTGGTTGTTTAATATGAGCAATATATATGGAGTATTTACTGAATGTAAGTGGTATTTGTTTCAACCCTAGTCACTCAATGATAAAAATTTCATTCAAATTTAGTATTAAAAAACCAGTTAGTTCAGCAATCTCCCGTCCCACCAGCTGCAAATTTTAAGCGGTGTTACTAGAAATAAGTGTACTTATAGGTTAGTTATTCGGAGTGTTTGTATCAATCTGTTTATAAATTATTACACCAACTACATATAGTATTTTCTCTGCAATGACTAAAACGTTATCTCATACAACAAATGTACTTTATTTATTTTTCTCTGATATTTAACAAGTTACGTTGTCTCAGACAAACAATAAGACGATCCAATCGACTATCCCAACATATATCGATTCTTAATTATTCAAACTCTAAATAACATATACTCTTGAAAATAATGACAAATATTTCTTATCCCAGGGTTCGTATAGTTCTTTGAACCATTAGTAAAGCCAGGTAAAATACATAATTAAGGTTGTTCAATTTACAAAATAATATTATTTACTTAAATTACAATGGAATGAAAATAAGTTGTTTTTTACCAAACCGACGAAACTTCGGCTGGCGGTGAACGTTTGTCAATAGTGTATTTGGCCAAAATGCGGGTTATCTCGTCTTCCTCCAGTGGAACTGCTCTGATTTTCAATAAAATTGATGATGGTGTGTACTTGGTAAATCCTCAGGAGATCTTCTGGCTTCTATTCTTCTTTTGCTGTCTTCACAAGTCTTGGTCACAGTGAATTGGAATTAGGATAGCTTCTGCTGCCAATGAAGGTTATTTCGTCCAACCGAGTCTTCTGTATTTCCAATAATCCCGTTAATTCAGGTTTTAACTCTTTACTGGTCTTCGATTTATAGCATGAAATGGTTTAATACCAAATTCAGCGGAATTATTTAGTGAATGAGGTGAGATGCTTTCAATTCTCTTTTATTGTATTCATTGATAATTTAGAGGGTTATTTAATTTGTATGATTCATTAACATTCAAGTATAATTGTTTTGCAAAAATGCTTTTTCAATTTGGATATATATTTTCTTTATATTTATTCATATATTTTAAACATATCGGTCCATCTCAATCTAATAGCTTGTAACAATCAGAACGAATTAATCCAAAATCAACAACTGCTTATATATCAGTTGCCTTAACAACCACGTTTTCTATATATCCTTGATATAGAATATTACTACTCCTTTCCAATAAAATACTCCATGCTTGGATTAATCTTGAATCACATAAAATTCTCCCCTAACCTTCCTTACTAAACAGTAAATGTTTTACTAGAGTTTCGTTGGACTGGGTTTACTAAAAAGGTATTAATTTCCTTTCACTAATATGGAATTTAGGCCTATAGATTCATTTACAACCATTATAACATTATTTGGTTTTTTTAACTTAATTTTCTTTTTTACCTGACCTACTGTACAATTAATTATTGGTTACATAGTTAATTACATGAATTTTAATTTACTGGTGGTTATTTGTTTTTATATTAATTAATTGGTTCTGGAACCCTTTATTAATTTATGACATAATTGTCAGAACTACTTGTTAGACTTGAAACACTGGTCACACTCCTGATCCAGTTTATAAACATTAATTAGAATAACAGTATTTTTCAATTTTATACAATACTGACAACTTAGTATAGTGCCTAACATTGGTAACTATACTGGGCTGTATAAAAACAAATCTAATATAAATATAAACATAATTATTGAATAAGTATTATTATCAAACAACATCATTTCATTTTTAACATATTCAACATACAATATAAATACTCTGTAGACCTTAACATGTCACAGTACAAAACAAACATTTCATTACATCCAATCATTCATTGGTCTGGCTCTTTTACATTTAATATTAGTCATTGACCCCTTTTTACTTGAGGTACTTCTCAAACACATGAACTATTGAACAACCTTAAGTCAGGGTATGGTCCTTGACCATATTTCATTCAATTTTTTATGTAACGGGGAACCTCAACTATGTTACGTTACATAACACCCCCCCTTCGAAATAAGTTTATTTTGGTATAAACAAAGTTTAGCAAGAAATAAACTCCTAACTTGTATTTGGCCAAACTGGTTTCCTATTTATGGTACTTTTATATTTCATAATTATCCGTTATATTATTATCATTTCTTCGTTCCTTCTTAAAATCAATTATTTCCCAAGTTTAAATCTTATTTCTATAATCATTCTTGTGACATTCTTTATTAATTATACATTTTGGATCTGGTTTTATTTAATTCTCTATATTTATTTGTGAGTTTTTCCTCTAATATTTAATTTTCCTAAACCTCCCTAACATTATAACTGGAATCGAATCGGTGGTGCTCTATCGGCTAACCAATTACCGTAGTCCGTTACATACTTTCTGGGATCAGAGGAACATCATCTCTGCCCAGTCAAATGATTGCTGGAATATTCTACAGTCAATCTTCATTAATAAACCTCGTAAGGTAGTCATCATGTGACCTTCAATAAAATAATAAATAACAATCATATTCTAGGGATTATTCACTGTACTTTAACTCAGATCATATTATTTCTTCATATTAATTCTTCCTTCTATGATACACTTTTTCTCTCCAATACTTGGCTATTTTATTGACATTTATTAATTGGTTTTTTTACGGATAATTCTTAAATATTTGTTTTTTTTTCTTTTCTTGTGATCCTTTTGAGGGTTCCATTTTGGCTTCTTCATTCTCTTATCTTCATTGGCTCATATTCCTTTGTGATCAATACAGCTGGTTATGAGATTTTGGTCAGTACTATACATTACATTATGTAGTTATATTCTTCTGGCACAATCATTATTATTTCTTTTACATTCTAAATTATATTTCTCACTATTATGTTATATTAGATAAACTCATTTCGTCTTTTGGTTTTGATGATTTTTTATTAGGTTGAATCAGTGTTATTTTTTTTTTTTTTTCATATTAGTTTAATGCAATTTCTTCTAAATTGTATAGTAAGGTGTTCTTACTTATTTTTCGACTTTGGTTGTTTTTTTTATCTTCAAAATTCTCTTTCTTATATACCTCATAAATTGTTTTCTTAGATACTTGTTTGTAAGTTGATCTTACTTCATTTTTTGAATTTTGGGGTTTTAGTCTCTTCACTTTAAATTATACTGTTTCTGAATAATTATTGAGTAAGTTGTTCTTACAGTTTCTTTAGAATTTTGGGTTTTTATTTACAATGGGTTGCTTGGTCCTGTATCCATAAAATCCGTCCCTTTTCATTATATTCTGTTTGGAATCTATTTAACCGTGGTCCATTATTTCCTCTATACTGGTTGTTCGGGTCTCTCTAGTGTATAGAGTTATTTCTGTCCTTGTGACATATCTCACTATCAGGTAGTTCCGCCATTTTGTTGTTATAAAACTTTCATTCATGCTGAAGTCTACCATCGTTTTTCGAGCTGATTCTTCTGCACAGTTTCTTAATTGTCCAAATGGTTCATACATAATTTCCAGAAGTCCTCCATGCTCCTTAGTTAGTTTTGGCCTTTTTGGTCCTTCTAGTCCATCTGGGAATTCAAGTATGGTTCGTTTAAAGTTTCTCACTTGCCTTACTTCTCTGTTTTCCGTAATTGGTCTATTATGTAGCTGAACCAACCCCCTTTTAATCATTTCCAATTCTTCCCTTGTATTCATTAATTTCCTTTGACGTGTTTGCCTTATTTTCTTGATATTCTCTTTCCTGGTTTGGATATTCTCTTTGTTCTTTCTATTTTTATTTTTAGATGGCTCTGCATTTTGGTCTTCTTTAATTTCTGTTTCCTTTCTCCCTTCAGAAGTGGTTTTTAGTGTTTCATTCATTTTCTTGAAACGTTCTATCCACTGTCCAAGTTGTTGTCGCTCCTTATCACTCATTTTCCTATCATATTCTTCGATTACCTTACCGAATTTTTTAAAAAACTTGTCCCTCCATTCCTCAAAGCTTTCCTCCTTCTTTTGTTCTGGTATTTGCTTCTGTTGCTTCACTTTGACTATTTTTACTTCTTTTTGTACATTGGGTTGTTCTATCTTTTTATTATTTGGCATCTCTCTAAATCCTTCTATTTGATTATGTTTCTTCCTCCAGTGACACATATCTTCTCGGGATAGTTCAAACATCACCCTGATCCATTCCCTTAATTCTGTGTTTTCTGTTTGTATTGGGTTTTCAGGTGGTCTTATTTCTCGTTTCCATTGTTCATAGTCTTCCTGAGTATATTGTTCTGTCACTTGGGCGTATACTCCTGTTCTTTCGGTTTTCATTTGTTCTTCATTATCGTCCCATCTTTCCCAATCTTCTTCAGTCATCCTTTCCACCTTGTTATCGTCTTTTTCGTTATTCGTCCCAATAGTCTTTTCTTTATTACACCTGGCATCTAACTCCCACATTTCATCATAAATGTCTCTCAAAGTCATTTTGCCGTTTGGTGTTCCCATTGCATTCGCGCGACTCATTTGCGCTCCTTCGTGATCGGTGGCGTTCTTGTTAATATACTCCATATCCTTGCTGAATGTTTTAAATAGCGCCGTCATCCATTCCGCGTAGCTTAGTCGTCTTTCTTGTTCGGGCATTTTCGTTATTCGTAACGTAATTTCGTTATTCGTAATTTCGATCGTAAGCTCTTTATTGCATTCCTGTGCCTCTAATGGTTGCCTGCTCAAGTTAAGTAACAAATAATATGATTTTTTACTTAACTAAAGCCCACTCGTTGAGCGCCAATTTGTAATAAACTACGTATGGTGAGTCCTTCTTTGATCAGTCCCCCTCGTAGGAGTCGTCAATTTGTTATGGAATAAGTATGTTAGGTACTAGCGGTGAACCGTCCGTCTTATTCAAACCCCACTGTTGTAACCAATTTTGTAGAGAACTACTTGTTAATTATGTGAGGACGTATGTTATAGTATATACTGCACGATGGAAACGTCAAATTGTAAAGAAATCTTGTCTATGGGTGTAATTAGTTATAAGAGACTCCTGTGTAACAAATGCCAAGTAATACGTTGTAGGTGGCGATTCGTAACAATTAAAATGCTGTTACCTGGTTTAATTAATATGTTATTAACTAATATACCTTTCGGTTGTGACCGGTGAAACCCTCAGAACATAGATTATTAAGTCAACAAAATTAGAATAATGTTCCTGAATTTATAATGGTATTATTCTATAGACTTAACTTAGTTCTCAGTGGTTGTTTAATATGAGCAATATATATGGAGTATTTACTGAATGTAAGTGGTATTTGTTTCAACCCTAGTCACTCAATGATAAAAATTTCATTCAAATTTAGTATTAAAAAACCAGTTAGTTCAGCAATCTCCCGTCCCACCAGCTGCAAATTTTAAGCGGTGTTACTAGAAATAAGTGTACTTATAGGTTAGTTATTCGGAGTGTTTGTATCAATCTGTTTATAAATTATTACACCAACTACATATAGTATTTTCTCTGCAATGACTAAAACGTTATCTCATACAACAAATGTACTTTATTTATTTTTCTCTGATATTTAACAAGTTACGTTGTCTCAGACAAACAATAAGACGATCCAATCGACTATCCCAACATATATCGATTCTTAATTATTCAAACTCTAAATAACATATACTCTTGAAAATAATGACAAATATTTCTTATCCCAGGGTTCGTATAGTTCTTTGAACCATTAGTAAGGCCAGGTAAAATACATAATTAAGGTTGTTCAATTTACAAAATAATATTATTTACTTAAATTACAATGGAATGAAAATAAGTTGTTTTTTACCAAACCGACGAAACTTCGGCTGGCGGTGAACGTTTGTCAACAGTGTATTTGGCCAAAATGCGGGTTATCTCGTCTTCCTCCAGTGGAACTGCTCTGATTTTCAATAAAATTGATGATGGTGTGTACTTGGTAAATCCTCAGGAGATCTTCTGGCTTCTATTCTTCTTTTGCGGTCTTCACAAGTCTTGGTCCCAGTGAATTGGAATTAGGATAGCTTCTGCTGCCAATGAAGGTTATTTCGTCCAACCGAGTCTTCTGTATTTCCAATAATCCCGTTAATTCAGGTTTTAACTCTTTACTGGTCTTCGATTTATAGCATGAAATGGTTTAATACCAAATTCAGCGGAATTATTTAGTGAATGAGGTGAGATGCTTTCAATTCTCTTTTATTGTATTCATTGATAATTTAGAGGGTTATTTAATTTGTATGATTCATTAACATTCAAGTATAATTGTTTTGCAAAAATGCTTTTTCAATTTGGATATATATTTTCTTTATATTTATTCATATATTTTAAACATATCGGTCCATCTCAATCTAATAGCTTGTAACAATCAGAACGAATTAATCCAAAATCAACAACTGCTTATATATCAGTTGCCTTAACAACCACGTTTTCTATATATCCTTGATATAGAATATTACTACTCCTTTCCAATAAAATACTCCATGCTTGGATTAATCTTGAATCACATAAAATTCTCCCCTAACCTTCCTTACTAAACAGTAAATGTTTTACTAGAGTTTCGTTGGACTGGGTTTACTAAAAAGGTATTAATTTCCTTTCACTAATATGGAATTTAGGCCTATAGATTCATTTACAACCATTATAACATTATTTGGTTTTTTTAACTTAATTTTCTTTTTTACCTGACCTACTGTACAATTAATTATTGGTTACATAGTTAATTACATGAATTTTAATTTACTGGTGGTTATTTGTTTTTATATTAATTAATTGGTTCTGGAACCCTTTATTAATTTATGACATAATTGTCAGAACTACTTGTTAGACTTGAAACACTGGTCACACTCCTGATCCAGTTTATAAACATTAATTAGAATAACAGTATTTTTCAATTTTATACAATACTGACAACTTAGTATAGTGCCTAACATTGGTAACTATACTGGGCTGTATAAAAACAAATCTAATATAAATATAAACATAATTATTGAATAAGTATTATTATCAAACAACATCATTTCATTTTTAACATATTCAACATACAATATAAATACTCTGTAGACCTTAACATGTCACAGTACAAAACAAACATTTCATTACATCCAATCATTCATTGGTCTGGCTCTTTTACATTTAATATTAGTCATTGACCCCTTTTTACTTGAGGTACTTCTCAAACACATGAACTATTGAACAACCTTAAGTCAGGGTATGGTCCTTGACCATATTTCATTCAATTTTTTATGTAACGGGGAACCTCAACTATGTTACGTTACATAACACCCCCCCTTCGAAATAAGTTTATTTTGGTATAAACAAAGTTTAGCAAGAAATAAACTCCTAACTTGTATTTGGCCAAACTGGTTTCCTATTTATGGTACTTTTATATTTCATAATTATCCGTTATATTATTATCATTTCTTCGTTCCTTCTTAAAATCAATTATTTCCCAAGTTTAAATCTTATTTCTATAATCATTCTTGTGACATTCTTTATTAATTATACATTTTGGATCTGGTTTTATTTAATTCTCTATATTTATTTGTGAGTTTTCCCTCTAATATTTAATTTTCCTAAACCTCCCTAACATTATAACTGGAATCGAATCGGTGGTGCTCTATCGGCTAACCAATTACCGTAGTCCGTTACATACTTTCTGGGATCAGAGGAACATCATCTCTGCCCAGTCAAATGATTGCTGGAATATTCTACAGTCAATCTTCATTAATAAACCTCGTAAGGTAGTCATCATGTGACCTTCAATAAAATAATAAATAACAATCATATTCTAGGGATTATTCACTGTACTTTAACTCAGATCATATTATTTCTTCATATTAATTCTTCCTTCTATGATACACTTTTTCTCTCCAATACTTGGCTATTTTATTGACATTTATTAATTGGTTTTTTTACGGATAATTCTTAAATATTTGTTTTTTTTTCTTTTCTTTTGATCCTTTTGAGGGTTTCTATTTTGGCTTCTTCATTCTCTTATCTTCATTGGCTCATATTCCTTTGTGATCAATACAGCTGGTTATGAGATTTTGGTCAGTACTATACATTACATTATGTAGTTATATTCTTCTGGCACAATCATTATTATTTCTTTTACATTCTAAATTATATTTCTCACTATTATGTTATATTAGATAAACTCATTTCGTCTTTTGGTTTTGATGATTTTTTATTAGGTTGAATCAGTGTTATTTTTTTTTTTTTTTCATATTAGTTTAATGCAATTTCTTCTAAATTGTATAGTAAGGTGTTCTTACTTATTTTTCGACTTTGGTTGTTTTTTTTATCTTCAAAATTCTCTTTCTTATATACCTCATAAATTGTTTTCTTAGATACTTGTTTGTAAGTTGATCTTACTTCATTTTTTGAATTTTGGGGTTTTAGTCTCTTCACTTTAAATTATACTGTTTCTGAATAATTATTGAGTAAGTTGTTCTTACAGTTTCTTTAGAATTTTGGGTTTTTATTTACAATGGGTTGCTTGGTCCTGTATCCATAAAATCCGTCCCTTTTCATTATATTCTGTTTGGAATCTATTTAACCGTGGTCCATTATTTCCTCTATACTGGTTGTTCGGGTCTCTCTAGTGTATAGAGTTATTTCTGTCCTTGTGACATATCTCACTATCAGGTAGTTCCGCCATTTTGTTGTTATAAAACTTTCATTCATGCTGAAGTCTACCATCGTTTTTCGAGCTGATTCTTCTGCACAGTTTCTTAATTGTCCAAATGGTTCATACATAATTTCCAGAAGTCCTCCATGCTCCTTAGTTAGTTTTGGCCTTTTTGGTCCTTCTAGTCCATCTGGGAATTCAAGTATGGTTCGTTTAAAGTTTCTCACTTGCCTTACTTCTCTGTTTTCCGTAATTGGTCTATTATGTAGCTGAACCAACCCCCTTTTAATCATTTCCAATTCTTCCCTTGTATTCATTAATTTCCTTTGACGTGTTTGCCTTATTTTCTTGATATTCTCTTTCCTGGTTTGGATATTCTCTTTGTTCTTTCTATTTTTATTTTTAGATGGCTCTGCATTTTGGTCTTCTTTAATTTCTGTTTCCTTTCTCCCTTCAGAAGTGGTTTTTAGTGTTTCATTCATTTTCTTGAAACGTTCTATCCACTGTCCAAGTTGTTGTCGCTCCTTATCACTCATTTTCCTATCATATTCTTCGATTACCTTACCGAATTTTTTAAAAAACTTGTCCCTCCATTCCTCAAAGCTTTCCTCCTTCTTTTGTTCTGGTATTTGCTTCTGTTGCTTCACTTTGACTATTTTTACTTCTTTTTGTACATTGGGTTGTTCTATCTTTTTATTATTTGGCATCTCTCTAAATCCTTCTATTTGATTATGTTTCTTCCTCCAGTGACACATATCTTCTCGGGATAGTTCAAACATCACCCTGATCCATTCCCTTAATTCTGTGTTTTCTGTTTGTATTGGGTTTTCAGGTGGTCTTATTTCTCGTTTCCATTGTTCATAGTCTTCCTGAGTATATTGTTCTGTCACTTGGGCGTATACTCCTGTTCTTTCGGTTTTCATTTGTTCTTCATTATCGTCCCATCTTTCCCAATCTTCTTCAGTCATCCTTTCCACCTTGTTATCGTCTTTTTCGTTATTCGTCCCAATAGTCTTTTCTTTATTACACCTGGCATCTAACTCCCACATTTCATCATAAATGTCTCTCAAAGTCATTTTGCCGTTTGGTGTTCCCATTGCATTCGCGCGACTCATTTGCGCTCCTTCGTGATCGGTGGCGTTCTTGTTAATATACTCCATATCCTTGCTGAATGTTTTAAATAGCGCCGTCATCCATTCCGCGTAGCTTAGTCGTCTTTCTTGTTCGGGCATTTTCGTTATTCGTAACGTAATTTCGTTATTCGTAATTTCGTTCGTAAGCTCTTTATTGCATTCCTGTGCCTCTAATGGTTGCCTGCTCAAGTTAAGTAACAAATAATATGATTTTTTACTTAACTAAAGCCCACTCGTTGAGCGCCAATTTGTAATAAACTACGTATGGTGAGTCCTTCTTTGATCAGTCCCCCTCGTAGGAGTCGTCAATTTGTTATGGAATAAGTATGTTAGGTACTAGCGGTGAACCGTCCGTCTTATTCAAACCCCACTGTTGTAACCAATTTTGTAGAGAACTACTTGTTAATTATGTGAGGATGTATGTTATAGTATATACTGCACGATGGAAACGTCAAATTGTAAAGAAATCTTGTCTATGGGTGTAATTAGTTATAAGAGACTCCTGTGTAACAAATGCCAAGTAATACGTTGTAGGTGGCGATTCGTAACAATTAAAATGCTGTTACCTGGTTTAATTAATATGTTATTAACTAATATACCTTTCGGTTGTGACCGGTGAAACCCTCAGAACATAGATTATTAAGTCAACAAAATTAGAATAATGTTCCTGAATTTATAATGGTATTATTCTATAGACTTAACTTAGTTCTCAGTGGTTGTTTAATATGAGCAATATATATGGAGTATTTACTGAATGTAAGTGGTATTTGTTTCAACCCTAGTCACTCAATGATAAAAATTTCATTCAAATTTAGTATTAAAAAACCAGTTAGTTCAGCAATCTCCCGTCCCACCAGCTGCAAATTTTAAGCGGTGTTACTAGAAATAAGTGTACTTATAGGTTAGTTATTCGGAGTGTTTGTATCAATCTGTTTATAAATTATTACACCAACTACATATAGTATTTTCTCTGCAATGACTAAAACGTTATCTCATACAACAAATGTACTTTATTTATTTTTCTCTGATATTTAACAAGTTACGTTGTCTCAGACAAACAATAAGACGATCCAATCGACTATCCCAACATATATCGATTCTTAATTATTCAAACTCTAAATAACATATACTCTTGAAAATAATGACAAATATTTCTTATCCCAGGGTTCGTATAGTTCTTTGAACCATTAGTAAGGCCAGGTAAAATACATAATTAAGGTTGTTCAATTTACAAAATAATATTATTTACTTAAATTACAATGGAATGAAAATAAGTTGTTTTTTACCAAACCGACGAAACTTCGGCTGGCGGTGAACGTTTGTCAACAGTGTATTTGGCCAAAATGCGGGTTATCTCGTCTTCCTCCAGTGGAACTGCTCTGATTTTCAATAAAATTGATGATGGTGTGTACTTGGTAAATCCTCAGGAGATCTTCTGGCTTCTATTCTTCTTTTGCGGTCTTCACAATTCTTGGTCCCAGTGAATTGGAATTAGGATAGCTTCTGCTGCTAATGAAGGTTATTTCGTCCAACCGAGTCTTCTGTATTTCCAATAATCCCGTTAATTCAGGTTTTAACTCTTTACTGGTCTTCGATTTATAGCATGAAATGGTTTAATACCAAATTCAGCGGAATTATTTAGTGAATGAGGTGAGATGCTTTCAATTCTCTTTTATTGTATTCATTGATAATTTAGAGGGTTATTTAATTTGTATGATTCATTAACATTCAAGTATAATTGTTTTGCAAAAATGCTTTTTCAATTTGGATATATATTTTCTTTATATTTATTCATATATTTTAAACATATCGGTCCATCTCAATCTAATAGCTTGTAACAATCAGAACGAATTAATCCAAAATCAACAACTGCTTATATATCAGTTGCCTTAACAACCACGTTTTCTATATATCCTTGATATAGAATATTACTACTCCTTTCCAATAAAATACTCCATGCTTGGATTAATCTTGAATCACATAAAATTCTCCCCTAACCTTCCTTACTAAACAGTAAATGTTTTACTAGAGTTTCGTTGGACTGGGTTTACTAAAAAGGTATTAATTTCCTTTCACTAATATGGAATTTAGGCCTATAGATTCATTTACAACCATTATAACATTATTTGGTTTTTTTAACTTAATTTTCTTTTTTACCTGACCTACTGTACAATTAATTATTGGTTACATAGTTAATTACATGAATTTTAATTTACTGGTGGTTATTTGTTTTTATATTAATTAATTGGTTCTGGAACCCTTTATTAATTTATGACATAATTGTCAGAACTACTTGTTAGACTTGAAACACTGGTCACACTCCTGATCCAGTTTATAAACATTAATTAGAATAACAGTATTTTTCAATTTTATACAATACTGACAACTTAGTATAGTGCCTAACATTGGTAACTATACTGGGCTGTATAAAAACAAATCTAATATAAATATAAACATAATTATTGAATAAGTATTATTATCAAACAACATCATTTCATTTTTAACATATTCAACATACAATATAAATACTCTGTAGACCTTAACATGTCACAGTACAAAACAAACATTTCATTACATCCAATCATTCATTGGTCTGGCTCTTTTACATTTAATATTAGTCATTGACCCCTTTTTACTTGAGGTACTTCTCAAACACATGAACTATTGAACAACCTTAAGTCAGGGTATGGTCCTTGACCATATTTCATTCAATTTTTTATGTAATGTTGGGGAACCTCAACTATGTTACGTTACATAACACCCCCCCTTCGAAATAAGTTTATTTTAGTATAAACAAAGTTTAGCAAGAAATAAACTCCTAACTTGTATTTGGCCAAACTGGTTTCCTATTTATGGTACTTTTATATTTCATAATTATCCGTTATATTATTATCATTTCTTCGTTCCTTCTTAAAATCAATTATTTCCCAAGTTTAAATCTTATTTCTATAATCATTCTTGTGATATTCTTTATTAATTATACATTTTGGATCTGGTTTTATTTAATTCTCTATATTTATTTGTGAGTTTTCCCTCTAATATTTAATTTTCCTAAACCTCCCTAACATTATAACTGGAATCGAATCGGTGGTGCTCTATCGGCTAACCAATTACCGTAGTCCGTTACATACTTTCTGGGATCAGAGGAACATCATCTCTGCCCAGTCAAATGATTGCTGGAATATTCTACAGTCAATCTTCATTAATAAACCTCGTAAGGTAGTCATCATGTGACCTTCAATAAAATAATAAATAACAATCATATTCTAGGGATTATTCACTGTACTTTAACTCAGATCATATTATTTCTTCATATTAATTCTTCCTTCTATGATACACTTTTTCTCTCAAATACTTGGCTATTTTATTGACATTTATTAATTGGTTTTTTTACGGATAATTCTTAAATATTTGTTTTTTTTTCTTTTCTTGTGATCCTTTTGAGGGTTCCATTTTGGCTTCTTCATTCTCTTATCTTCATTGGCTCATATTCCTTTGTGATCAATACAGCTGGTTATGAGATTTTGGTCAGTACTATACATTACATTATGTAGTTATATTCTTCTGGCACAATCATTATTATTTCTTTTACATTCTAAATTATATTTCTCACTATTATGTTATATTAGATAAACTCATTTCGTCTTTTGGTTTTGATGATTTTTTATTAGGTTGAATCAGTGTTATTTTTTTTTTTTTTTCATATTAGTTTAATGCAATTTCTTCTAAATTGTATAGTAAGGTGTTCTTACTTATTTTTCGACTTTGGTTGTTTTTTTTATCTTCAAAATTCTCTTTCTTATATACCTCATAAATTGTTTTCTTAGATACTTGTTTGTAAGTTGATCTTACTTCATTTTTTGAATTTTGGGGTTTTAGTCTCTTCACTTTAAATTATACTGTTTCTGAATAATTATTGAGTAAGTTGTTCTTACAGTTTCTTTAGAATTTTGGGTTTTTATTTACAATGGGTTGCTTGGTCCTGTATCCATAAAATCCGTCCCTTTTCATTATATTCTGTTTGGAATCTATTTAACCGTGGTCCATTATTTCCTCTATACTGGTTGTTCGGGTCTCTCTAGTGTATAGAGTTATTTCTGTCCTTGTGACATATCTCACTATCAGGTAGTTCCGCCATTTTGTTGTTATAAAACTTTCATTCATGCTGAAGTCTACCATCGTTTTTCGAGCTGATTCTTCTGCACAGTTTCTTAATTGTCCAAATGGTTCATACATAATTTCCAGAAGTCCTCCATGCTCCTTAGTTAGTTTTGGCCTTTTTGGTCCTTCTAGTCCATCTGGGAATTCAAGTATGGTTCGTTTAAAGTTTCTCACTTGCCTTACTTCTCTGTTTTCCGTAATTGGTCTATTATGTAGCTGAACCAACCCCCTTTTAATCATTTCCAATTCTTCCCTTGTATTCATTAATTTCCTTTGACGTGTTTGCCTTATTTTCTTGATATTCTCTTTCCTGGTTTGGATATTCTCTTTGTTCTTTCTATTTTTATTTTTAGATGGCTCTGCATTTTGGTCTTCTTTAATTTCTGTTTCCTTTCTCCCTTCAGAAGTGGTTTTTAGTGTTTCATTCATTTTCTTGAAACGTTCTATCCACTGTCCAAGTTGTTGTCGCTCCTTATCACTCATTTTCCTATCATATTCTTCGATTACCTTACCGAATTTTTTAAAAAACTTGTCCCTCCATTCCTCAAAGCTTTCCTCCTTCTTTTGTTCTGGTATTTGCTTCTGTTGCTTCACTTTGACTATTTTTACTTCTTTTTGTACATTGGGTTGTTCTATCTTTTTATTATTTGGCATCTCTCTAAATCCTTCTATTTGATTATGTTTCTTCCTCCAGTGACACATATCTTCTCGGGATAGTTCAAACATCACCCTGATCCATTCCCTTAATTCTGTGTTTTCTGTTTGTATTGGGTTTTCAGGTGGTCTTATTTCTCGTTTCCATTGTTCATAGTCTTCCTGAGTATATTGTTCTGTCACTTGGGCGTATACTCCTGTTCTTTCGGTTTTCATTTGTTCTTCATTATCGTCCCATCTTTCCCAATCTTCTTCAGTCATCCTTTCCACCTTGTTATCGTCTTTTTCGTTATTCGTCCCAATAGTCTTTTCTTTATTACACCTGGCATCTAAATCCCACATTTCATCATAAATGTCTCTCAAAGTCATTTTGCCGTTTGGTGTTCCCATTGCATTCGCGCGACTCATTTGCGCTCCTTCGTGATCGGTGGCGTTCTTGTTAATATACTCCATATCCTTGCTGAATGTTTTAAATAGCGCCGTCATCCATTCCGCGTAGCTTAGTCGTCTTTCTTGTTCGGGCATTTTCGTTATTCGTAACGTAATTTCGTTATTCGTAATTTCGTTCGTAAGCTCTTTATTGCATTCCTGTGCCTCTAATGGTTGCCTGCTCAAGTTAAGTAACAAATAATATGATTTTTTACTTAACTAAAGCCCACTCGTTGAGCGCCAATTTGTAATAAACTACGTATGGTGAGTCCTTCTTTGATCAGTCCCCCTCGTAGGAGTCGTCAATTTGTTATGGAATAAGTATGTTAGGTACTAGCGGTGAACCGTCCGTCTTATTCAAACCCCACTGTTGTAACCAATTTTGTAGAGAACTACTTGTTAATTATGTGAGGATGTATGTTATAGTATATACTGCACGATGGAAACGTCAAATTGTAAAGAAATCTTGTCTATGGGTGTAATTAGTTATAAGAGACTCCTGTGTAACAAATGCCAAGTAATACGTTGTAGGTGGCGATTCGTAACAATTAAAATGCTGTTACCTGGTTTAATTAATATGTTATTAACTAATATACCTTTCGGTTGTGACCGGTGAAACCCTCAGAACATAGATTATTAAGTCAACAAAATTAGAATAATGTTCCTGAATTTATAATGGTATTATTCTATAGACTTAACTTAGTTCTCAGTGGTTGTTTAATATGAGCAATATATATGGAGTATTTACTGAATGTAAGTGGTATTTGTTTCAACCCTAGTCACTCAATGATAAAAATTTCATTCAAATTTAGTATTAAAAAACCAGTTAGTTCAGCAATCTCCCGTCCCACCAGCTGCAAATTTTAAGCGGTGTTACTAGAAATAAGTGTACTTATAGGTTAGTTATTCGGAGTGTTTGTATCAATCTGTTTATAAATTATTACACCAACTACATATAGTATTTTCTCTGCAATGACTAAAACGTTATCTCATACAACAAATGTACTTTATTTATTTTTCTCTGATATTTAACAAGTTACGTTGTCTCAGACAAACAATAAGACGATCCAATCGACTATCCCAACATATATCGATTCTTAATTATTCAAACTCTAAATAACATATACTCTTGAAAATAATGACAAATATTTCTTATCCCAGGGTTCGTATAGTTCTTTGAACCATTAGTAAGGCCAGGTAAAATACATAATTAAGGTTGTTCAATTTACAAAATAATATTATTTACTTAAATTACAATGGAATGAAAATAAGTTGTTTTTTACCAAACCGACGAAACTTCGGCTGGCGGTGAACGTTTGTCAACAGTGTATTTGGCCAAAATGCGGGTTATCTCGTCTTCCTCCAGTGGAACTGCTCTGATTTTCAATAAAATTGATGATGGTGTGTACTTGGTAAATCCTCAGGAGATCTTCTGGCTTCTATTCTTCTTTTGCGGTCTTCACAATTCTTGGTCCCAGTGAATTGGAATTAGGATAGCTTCTGCTGCTAATGAAGGTTATTTCGTCCAACCGAGTCTTCTGTATTTCCAATAATCCCGTTAATTCAGGTTTTAACTCTTTACTGGTCTTCGATTTATAGCATGAAATGGTTTAATACCAAATTCAGCGGAATTATTTAGTGAATGAGGTGAGATGCTTTCAATTCTCTTTTATTGTATTCATTGATAATTTAGAGGGTTATTTAATTTGTATGATTCATTAACATTCAAGTATAATTGTTTTGCAAAAATGCTTTTTCAATTTGGATATATATTTTCTTTATATTTATTCATATATTTTAAACATATCGGTCCATCTCAATCTAATAGCTTGTAACAATCAGAACGAATTAATCCAAAATCAACAACTGCTTATATATCAGTTGCCTTAACAACCACGTTTTCTATATATCCTTGATATAGAATATTACTACTCCTTTCCAATAAAATACTCCATGCTTGGATTAATCTTGAATCACATAAAATTCTCCCCTAACCTTCCTTACTAAACAGTAAATGTTTTACTAGAGTTTCGTTGGACTGGGTTTACTAAAAAGGTATTAATTTCCTTTCACTAATATGGAATTTAGGCCTATAGATTCATTTACAACCATTATAACATTATTTGGTTTTTTTAACTTAATTTTCTTTTTTACCTGACCTACTGTACAATTAATTATTGGTTACATAGTTAATTACATGAATTTTAATTTACTGGTGGTTATTTGTTTTTATATTAATTAATTGGTTCTGGAACCCTTTATTAATTTATGACATAATTGTCAGAACTACTTGTTAGACTTGAAACACTGGTCACACTCCTGATCCAGTTTATAAACATTAATTAGAATAACAGTATTTTTCAATTTTATACAATACTGACAACTTAGTATAGTGCCTAACATTGGTAACTATACTGGGCTGTATAAAAACAAATCTAATATAAATATAAACATAATTATTGAATAAGTATTATTATCAAACAACATCATTTCATTTTTAACATATTCAACATACAATATAAATACTCTGTAGACCTTAACATGTCACAGTACAAAACAAACATTTCATTACATCCAATCATTCATTGGTCTGGCTCTTTTACATTTAATATTAGTCATTGACCCCTTTTTACTTGAGGTACTTCTCAAACACATGAACTATTGAACAACCTTAAGTCAGGGTATGGTCCTTGACCATATTTCATTCAATTTTTTATGTAATGTTGGGGAACCTCAACTATGTTACGTTACATAACACCCCCCCTTCGAAATAAGTTTATTTTAGTATAAACAAAGTTTAGCAAGAAATAAACTCCTAACTTGTATTTGGCCAAACTGGTTTCCTATTTATGGTACTTTTATATTTCATAATTATCCGTTATATTATTATCATTTCTTCGTTCCTTCTTAAAATCAATTATTTCCCAAGTTTAAATCTTATTTCTATAATCATTCTTGTGACATTCTTTATTAATTATACATTTTGGATCTGGTTTTATTTAATTCTCTATATTTATTTGTGAGTTTTCCCTCTAATATTTAATTTTCCTAAACCTCCCTAACATTATAACTGGAATCGAATCGGTGGTGCTCTATCGGCTAACCAATTACCGTAGTCCGTTACATACTTTCTGGGATCAGAGGAACATCATCTCTGCCCAGTCAAATGATTGCTGGAATATTCTACAGTCAATCTTCATTAATAAACCTCGTAAGGTAGTCATCATGTGACCTTCAATAAAATAATAAATAACAATCATATTCTAGGGATTATTCACTGTACTTTAACTCAGATCATATTATTTCTTCATATTAATTCTTCCTTCTATGATACACTTTTTCTCTCAAATACTTGGCTATTTTATTGACATTTATTAATTGGTTTTTTTACGGATAATTCTTAAATATTTGTTTTTTTTTCTTTTCTTGTGATCCTTTTGAGGGTTCCATTTTGGCTTCTTCATTCTCTTATCTTCATTGGCTCATATTCCTTTGTGATCAATACAGCTGGTTATGAGATTTTGGTCAGTACTATACATTACATTATGTAGTTATATTCTTCTGGCACAATCATTATTATTTCTTTTACATTCTAAATTATATTTCTCACTATTATGTTATATTAGATAAACTCATTTCGTCTTTTGGTTTTGATGATTTTTTATTAGGTTGAATCAGTGTTATTTTTTTTTTTTTTCATATTAGTTTAATGCAATTTCTTCTAAATTGTATAGTAAGGTGTTCTTACTTATTTTTCGACTTTGGTTGTTTTTTTTATCTTCAAAATTCTCTTTCTTATATACCTCATAAATTGTTTTCTTAGATACTTGTTTGTAAGTTGATCTTACTTCATTTTTTGAATTTTGGGGTTTTAGTCTCTTCACTTTAAATTATACTGTTTCTGAATAATTATTGAGTAAGTTGTTCTTACAGTTTCTTTAGAATTTTGGGTTTTTATTTACAATGGGTTGCTTGGTCCTGTATCCATAAAATCCGTCCCTTTTCATTATATTCTGTTTGGAATCTATTTAACCGTGGTCCATTATTTCCTCTATACTGGTTGTTCGGGTCTCTCTAGTGTATAGAGTTATTTCTGTCCTTGTGACATATCTCACTATCAGGTAGTTCCGCCATTTTGTTGTTATAAAACTTTCATTCATGCTGAAGTCTACCATCGTTTTTCGAGCTGATTCTTCTGCACAGTTTCTTAATTGTCCAAATGGTTCATACATAATTTCCAGAAGTCCTCCATGCTCCTTAGTTAGTTTTGGCCTTTTTGGTCCTTCTAGTCCATCTGGGAATTCAAGTATGGTTCGTTTAAAGTTTCTCACTTGCCTTACTTCTCTGTTTTCCGTAATTGGTCTATTATGTAGCTGAACCAACCCCCTTTTAATCATTTCCAATTCTTCCCTTGTATTCATTAATTTCCTTTGACGTGTTTGCCTTATTTTCTTGATATTCTCTTTCCTGGTTTGGATATTCTCTTTGTTCTTTCTATTTTTATTTTTAGATGGCTCTGCATTTTGGTCTTCTTTAATTTCTGTTTCCTTTCTCCCTTCAGAAGTGGTTTTTAGTGTTTCATTCATTTTCTTGAAACGTTCTATCCACTGTCCAAGTTGTTGTCGCTCCTTATCACTCATTTTCCTATCATATTCTTCGATTACCTTACCGAATTTTTTAAAAAACTTGTCCCTCCATTCCTCAAAGCTTTCCTCCTTCTTTTGTTCTGGTATTTGCTTCTGTTGCTTCACTTTGACTATTTTTACTTCTTTTTGTACATTGGGTTGTTCTATCTTTTTATTATTTGGCATCTCTCTAAATCCTTCTATTTGATTATGTTTCTTCCTCCAGTGACACATATCTTCTCGGGATAGTTCAAACATCACCCTGATCCATTCCCTTAATTCTGTGTTTTCTGTTTGTATTGGGTTTTCAGGTGGTCTTATTTCTCGTTTCCATTGTTCATAGTCTTCCTGAGTATATTGTTCTGTCACTTGGGCGTATACTCCTGTTCTTTCGGTTTTCATTTGTTCTTCATTATCGTCCCATCTTTCCCAATCTTCTTCAGTCATCCTTTCCACCTTGTTATCGTCTTTTTCGTTATTCGTCCCAATAGTCTTTTCTTTATTACACCTGGCATCTAACTCCCACATTTCATCATAAATGTCTCTCAAAGTCATTTTGCCGTTTGGTGTTCCCATTGCATTCGCGCGACTCATTTGCGCTCCTTCGTGATCGGTGGCGTTCTTGTTAATATACTCCATATCCTTGCTGAATGTTTTAAATAGCGCCGTCATCCATTCCGCGTAGCTTAGTCGTCTTTCTTGTTCGGGCATTTTCGTTATTCGTAACGTAATTTCGTTATTCGTAATTTCGTTCGTAAGCTCTTTATTGCATTCCTGTGCCTCTAATGGCTGCCTGCTCAAGTTAAGTAACAAATAATATGATTTTTTACTTAACTAAAGCCCACTCGTTGAGCGCCAATTTGTAATAAACTACGTATGGTGAGTCCTTCTTTGATCAGTCCCCCTCGTAGGAGTCGTCAATTTGTTATGGAATAAGTATGTTAGGTACTAGCGGTGAACCGTCCGTCTTATTCAAACCCCACTGTTGTAACCAATTTTGTAGAGAACTACTTGTTAATTATGTGAGGACGTATGTTATAGTATATACTGCACGATGGAAACGTCAAATTGTAAAGAAATCTTGTCTATGGATGTAATTAGTTATAAGAGACTCCTGTGTAACAAATGCCAAGTAATACGTTGTAGGTGGCGATTCGTAACAATTAAAATGCTGTTACCTGGTTTAATTAATATGTTATTAACTAATATACCTTTCGGTTGTGACCGGTGAAACCCTCAGAACATAGATTATTAAGTCAACAAAATTAGAATAATGTTCCTGAATTTATAATGGTATTATTCTATAGACTTAACTTAGTTCTCAGTGGTTGTTTAATATGAGCAATATATATGGAGTATTTACTGAATGTAAGTGGTATTTGTTTCAACCCTAGTCACTCAATGATAAAAATTTCATTCAAATTTAGTATTAAAAAACCAGTTAGTTCAGCAATCTCCCGTCCCACCAGCTGCAAATTTTAAGCGGTGTTACTAGAAATAAGTGTACTTATAGGTTAGTTATTCGGAGTGTTTGTATCAATCTGTTTATAAATTATTACACCAACTACATATAGTATTTTCTCTGCAATGACTAAAACGTTATCTCATACAACAAATGTACTTTATTTATTTTTCTCTGATATTTAACAAGTTACGTTGTCTCAGACAAACAATAAGACGATCCAATCGACTATCCCAACATATATCGATTCTTAATTATTCAAACTCTAAATAACATATACTCTTGAAAATAATGACAAATATTTCTTATCCCAGGGTTCGTATAGTTCTTTGAACCATTAGTAAGGCCAGGTAAAATACATAATTAAGGTTGTTCAATTTACAAAATAATATTATTTACTTAAATTACAATGGAATGAAAATAAGTTGTTTTTTACCAAACCGACGAAACTTCGGCTGGCGGTGAACGTTTGTCAACAGTGTATTTGGCCAAAATGCGGGTTATCTCGTCTTCCTCCAGTGGAACTGCTCTGATTTTCAATAAAATTGATGATGGTGTGTACTTGGTAAATCCTCAGGAGATCTTCTGGCTTCTATTCTTCTTTTGCGGTCTTCACAAGTCTTGGTCCCAGTGAATTGGAATTAGGATAGCTTCTGCTGCCAATGAAGGTTATTTCGTCCAACCGAGTCTTCTGTATTTCCAATAATCACGTTAATTCAGGTTTTAACTCTTTACTGGTCTTCGATTTATAGCATGAAATGGTTTAATACCAAATTCAGCGGAATTATTTAGTGAATGAGGTGAGATGCTTTCAATTCTCTTTTATTGTATTCATTGATAATTTAGAGGGTTATTTAATTTGTATGATTCATTAACATTCAAGTATAATTGTTTTGCAAAAATGCTTTTTCAATTTGGATATATATTTTCTTTATATTTATTCATATATTTTAAACATATCGGTCCATCTCAATCTAATAGCTTGTAACAATCAGAACGAATTAATCCAAAATCAACAACTGCTTATATATCAGTTGCCTTAACAACCACGTTTTCTATATATCCTTGATATAGAATATTACTACTCCTTTCCAATAAAATACTCCATGCTTGGATTAATCTTGAATCACATAAAATTCTCCCCTAACCTTCCTTACTAAACAGTAAATGTTTTACTAGAGTTTCGTTGGACTGGGTTTACTAAAAAGGTATTAATTTCCTTTCACTAATATGGAATTTAGGCCTATAGATTCATTTACAACCATTATAACATTATTTGTTTTTTTTAACTTATTTTTCTTTTTTACCTGACCTACTGTACAATTAATTATTGGTTACATAGTTAATTACATGAATTTTAATTTACTGGTGGTTATTTGTTTTTATATTAATTAATTGGTTCTGGAACCCTTTATTAATTTATGACATAATTGTCAGAACTACTTGTTAGACTTGAAACACTGGTCACACTCCTGATCCAGTTTATAAACATTAATTAGAATAACAGTATTTTTCAATTTTATACAATACTGACAACTTAGTATGGTGCCTAACATTGGTAACTATACTGGGCTGTATAAAAACAAATCTAATATAAATATAAACATAATTATTGAATAAGTATTATTATCAAACAACATCATTTCATTTTTAACATATTCAACATCCAATATAAATACTCTGTAGACCTTAACATGTCACAGTACAAAACAAACATTTCATTACATCCAATCATTCATTGGTCTGGCTCTTTTACATTTAATATTAGTCATTGACCCCTTTTTACTTGAGGTACTTCTCAAACACATGAACTATTGAACAACCTTAAGTCAGGGTATGGTCCTTGACCATATTTCATTCAATTTTTTATGTAACGTTGGGGAACCTCAACTATGTTACGTTACATAACACCCCCCCTTCGAAATAAGTTTATTTTGGTATAAACAAAGTTTAGCAAGAAATAAACTCCTAACTTGTATTTGGCCAAACTGGTTTCCTATTTATGGTACTTTTATATTTCATAATTATCCGTTATATTATTATCATTTCTTCGTTCCTTCTTAAAATCAATTATTTCCCAAGTTTAAATCTTATTTCTATAATCATTCTTGTGACATTCTTTATTAATTATACATTTTGGATCCGGTTTTATTTAATTCTCTATATTTATTTGTGAGTTTTCCCTCTAATATTTAATTTTCCTAAACCTCCCTAACATTATAACTGGAATCGAATCGGTGGTGCTCTATCGGCTAACCAATTACCGTAGTCCGTTACATACTTTCTGGGATCAGAGGAACATCATCTCTGCCCAGTCAAATGATTGCTGGAATATTCTACAGTCAATCTTCATTAATAAACCTCGTAAGGTAGTCATCATGTGACCTTCAATAAAATAATAAATAACAATCATATTCTAGGGATTATTCACTGTACTTTAACTCAGATCATATTATTTCTTCATATTAATTCTTCCTTCTATGATACACTTTTTCTCTCCAATACTTGGCTATTTTATTGACATTTATTAATTGGTTTTTTTACGGATAATTCTTAAATATTTGTTTTTTTTTCTTTTCTTGTGATCCTTTTGAGGGTTCCATTTTGGCTTCTTCATTCTCTTATCTTCATTGGCTCATATTCCTTTGTGATCAATACAGCTGGTTATGAGATTTTGGTCAGTACTATACATTACATTATGTAGTTATATTCTTCTGGCACAATCATTATTATTTCTTTTACATTCTAAATTATATTTCTCACTATTATGTTATATTAGATAAACTCATTTCGTCTTTTGGTTTTGATGATTTTTTATTAGGTTGAATCAGTGTTATTTTTTTTTTTTTTTCATATTAGTTTAATGCAATTTCTTCTAAATTGTATAGTAAGGTGTTCTTACTTATTTTTCGACTTTGGTTGTTTTTTTTATCTTCAAAATTCTCTTTCTTATATACCTCATAAATTGTTTTCTTAGATACTTGTTTGTAAGTTGATCTTACTTCATTTTTTGAATTTTGGGGTTTTAGTCTCTTCACTTTAAATTATACTGTTTCTGAATAATTATTGAGTAAGTTGTTCTTACAGTTTCTTTAGAATTTTGGGTTTTTATTTACAATGGGTTGCTTGGTCCTGTATCCATAAAATCCGTCCCTTTTCATTATATTCTGTTTGGAATCTATCTAACCGTGGTCCATTATTTCCTCTATACTGGTTGTTCGGGTCTCTCTAGTGTATAGAGTTATTTCTGTCCTTGTGACATATCTCACTATCAGGTAGTTCCGCCATTTTGTTGTTATAAAACTTTCATTCATGCTGAAGTCTACCATCGTTTTTCGAGCTGATTCTTCTGCACAGTTTCTTAATTGTCCAAATGGTTCATACATAATTTCCAGAAGTCCTCCATGCTCCTTAGTTAGTTTTGGCCTTTTTGGTCCTTCTAGTCCATCTGGGAATTCAAGTATGGTTCGTTTAAAGTTTCTCACTTGCCTTACTTCTCTGTTTTCCGTAATTGGTCTATTATGTAGCTGAACCAACCCCCTTTTAATCATTTCCAATTCTTCCCTTGTATTCATTAATTTCCTTTGACGTGTTTGCCTTATTTTCTTGATATTCTCTTTCCTGGTTTGGATATTCTCTTTGTTCTTTCTATTTTTATTTTTAGATGGCTCTGCATTTTGGTCTTCTTTAATTTCTGTTTCCTTTCTCCCTTCAGAAGTGGTTTTTAGTGTTTCATTCATTTTCTTGAAACGTTCTATCCACTGTCCAAGTTGTTGTCGCTCCTTATCACTCATTTTCCTATCATATTCTTCGATTACCTTACCGAATTTTTTAAAAAACTTGTCCCTCCATTCCTCAAAGCTTTCCTCCTTCTTTTGTTCTGGTATTTGCTTCTGTTGCTTCACTTTGACTATTTTTACTTCTTTTTGTACATTGGGTTGTTCTATCTTTTTATTATTTGGCATCTCTCTAAATCCTTCTATTTGATTATGTTTCTTCCTCCAGTGACACATATCTTCTCGGGATAGTTCAAACATCACCCTGATCCATTCCCTTAATTCTGTGTTTTCTGTTTGTATTGGGTTTTCAGGTGGTCTTATTTCTCGTTTCCATTGTTCATAGTCTTCCTGAGTATATTGTTCTGTCACTTGGGCGTATACTCCTGTTCTTTCGGTTTTCATTTGTTCTTCATTATCGTCCCATCTTTCCCAATCTTCTTCAGTCATCCTTTCCACCTTGTTATCGTCTTTTTCGTTATTCGTCCCAATAGTCTTTTCTTTATTACACCTGGCATCTAACTCCCACATTTCATCATAAATGTCTCTCAAAGTCATTTTGCCGTTTGGTGTTCCCATTGCATTCGCGCGACTCATTTGCGCTCCTTCGTGATCGGTGGCGTTCTTGTTAATATACTCCATATCCTTGCTGAATGTTTTAAATAGCGCCGTCATCCATTCCGCGTAGCTTAGTCGTCTTTCTTGTTCGGGCATTTTCGTTATTCGTAACGTAATTTCGTTATTCGTAATTTCGTTCGTAAGCTCTTTATTGCATTCCTGTGCCTCTAATGGTTGCCTGCTCAAGTTAAGTAACAAATAATATGATTTTTTACTTAACTAAAGCCCACTCGTTGAGCGCCAATTTGTAATAAACTACGTATGGTGAGTCCTTCTTTGATCAGTCCCCCTCGTAGGAGTCGTCAATTTGTTATGGAATAAGTATGTTAGGTACTAGCGGTGAACCGTCCGTCTTATTCAAACCCCACTGTTGTAACCAATTTTGTAGAGAACTACTTGTTAATTATGTGAGGACGTATGTTATAGTATATACTGCACGATGGAAACGTCAAATTGTAAAGAAATCTTGTCTATGGGTGTAATTAGTTATAAGAGACTCCTGTGTAACAAATGCCAAGTAATACGTTGTAGGTGGCGATTCGTAACAATTAAAATGCTGTTACCTGGTTTAATTAATATGTTATTAACTAATATACCTTTCGGTTGTGACCGGTGAAACCCTCAGAACATAGATTATTAAGTCAACAAAATTAGAATAATGTTCCTGAATTTATAATGGTATTATTCTATAGACTTAACTTAGTTCTCAGTGGTTGTTTAATATGAGCAATATATATGGAGTATTTACTGAATGTAAGTGGTATTTGTTTCAACCCTAGTCACTCAATGATAAAAATTTCATTCAAATTTAGTATTAAAAAACCAGTTAGTTCAGCAATCTCCCGTCCCACCAGCTGCAAATTTTAAGCGGTGTTACTAGAAATAAGTGTACTTATAGGTTAGTTATTCGGAGTGTTTGTATCAATCTGTTTATAAATTATTACACCAACTACATATAGTATTTTCTCTGCAATGACTAAAACGTTATCTCATACAACAAATGTACTTTATTTATTTTTCTCTGATATTTAACAAGTTACGTTGTCTCAGACAAACAATAAGACGATCAAATCGACTATCCCAACATATATCGATTCTTAATTATTCAAACTCTAAATAACATATACTCTTGAAAATAATGACAAATATTTCTTATCCCAGGGTTCGTATAGTTCTTTGAACCATTAGTAAGGCCAGGTAAAATACATAATTAAGGTTGTTCAATTTACAAAATAATATTATTTACTTAAATTACAATGGAATGAAAATAAGTTGTTTTTTACCAAACCGACGAAACTTCGGCTGGCGGTGAACGTTTGTCAACAGTGTATTTGGCCAAAATGCGGGTTATCTCGTCTTCCTCCAGTGGAACTGCTCTGATTTTCAATAAAATTGATGATGGTGTGTACTTGGTAAATCCTCAGGAGATCTTCTGGCTTCTATTCTTCTTTTGCGGTCTTCACAAGTCTTGGTCCCAGTGAATTGGAATTAGGATAGCTTCTGCTGCCAATGAAGGTTATTTCGTCCAACCGAGTCTTCTGTATTTCCAATAATCCCGTTAATTCAGGTTTTAACTCTTTACTGGTCTTCGATTTATAGCATGAAATGGTTTAATACCAAATTCAGCGGAATTATTTAGTGAATGAGGTGAGATGCTTTCAATTCTCTTTTATTGTATTCATTGATAATTTAGAGGGTTATTTAATTTGTATGATTCATTAACATTCAAGTATAATTGTTTTGCAAAAATGCTTTTTCAATTTGGATATATATTTTCTTTATATTTATTCATATATTTTAAACATATCGGTCCATCTCAATCTAATAGCTTGTAACAATCAGAACGAATTAATCCAAAATCAACAACTGCTTATATATCAGTTGCCTTAACAACCACGTTTTCTATATATCCTTGATATAGAATATTACTACTCCTTTCCAATAAAATACTCCATGCTTGGATTAATCTTGAATCACATAAAATTCTCCCCTAACCTTCCTTACTAAACAGTAAATGTTTTACTAGAGTTTCGTTGGACTGGGTTTACTAAAAAGGTATTAATTTCCTTTCACTAATATGGAATTTAGGCCTATAGATTCATTTACAACCATTATAACATTATTTGGTTTTTTTAACTTAATTTTATTTTTTACCTGACCTACTGTACAATTAATTATTGGTTACATAGTTAATTACATGAATTTTAATTTACTGGTGGTTATTTGTTTTTATATTAATTAATTGGTTCTGGAACCCTTAATTAATTTATGACAGTTTATAAACATTAATTAGAATAACAGTATTTTTCAATTTTATACAATACTGACAACTTAGTATAGTGCCTAACATTGGTAACTATACTGGGCTGTATAAAAACAAATCTAATATAAATATAAACATAATTATTGAATAAGTATTATTATCAAACAACATCATTTCATTTTTAACATATTCAACATACAATATAAATACTCTGTAGACCTTAACATGTCACAGTACAAAACAAACATTTCATTACATCCAATCATTCATTGGTCTGGCTCTTTTACATTTAATATTAGTCATTGACCCCTTTTTACTTGAGGTACTTCTCAAACACATGAACTATTGAACAACCTTAAGTCAGGGTATGGTCCTTGACCATATTTCATTCAATTTTTTATGTAACGTTGGGGAACCTCAACTATGTTACGTTACATAACACCCCCCCTTCGAAATAAGTTTATTTTGGTATAAACAAAGTTTAGCAAGAAATAAACTCCTAACTTGTATTTGGCCAAACTGGTTTCCTATTTATGGTACTTTTATATTTCATAATTATCCGTTATATTATTATCATTTCTTCGTTCCTTCTTAAAATCAATTATTTCCCAAGTTTAAATCTTATTTCTATAATCATTCTTGTGACATTCTTTATTAATTATACATTTTGGATCTGGTTTTATTTAATTCTCTATATTTATTTGTGAGTTTTCCCTCTAATATTTAATTTTCCTAAACCTCCCTAACATTATAACTGGAATCGAATCGGTGGTGCTCTATCGGCTAACCAATTACCGTAGTCCGTTACATACTTTCTGGGATCAGAGGAACATCATCTCTGCCCAGTCAAATGATTGCTGGAATATTCTACAGTCAATCTTCATTAATAAACCTCGTAAGGTAGTCATCATGTGACCTTCAATAAAATAATAAATAACAATCATATTCTAGGGATTATTCACTGTACTTTAACTCAGATCATATTATTTCTTCATATTAATTCTTCCTTCTATGATACACTTTTTCTCTCCAATACTTGGCTATTTTATTGACATTTATTAATTGGTTTTTTTACGGATAATTCTTAAATATTTGTTTTTTTTTCTTTTCTTTTGATCCTTTTGAGGGTTTCTATTTTGGCTTCTTCATTCTCTTATCTTCATTGGCTCATATTCCTTTGTGATCAATACAGCTGGTTATGAGATTTTGGTCAGTACTATACATTACATTATGTAGTTATATTCTTCTGGCACAATCATTATTATTTCTTTTACATTCTAAATTATATTTCTCACTATTATGTTATATTAGATAAACTCATTTCGTCTTTTGGTTTTGATGATTTTTTATTAGGTTGAATCAGTGTTATTTTTTTTTTTTTTCATATTAGTTTAATGCAATTTCTTCTAAATTGTATAGTAAGGTGTTCTTACTTATTTTTCGACTTTGGTTGTTTTTTTTATCTTCAAAATTCTCTTTCTTATATACCTCATAAATTGTTTTCTTAGATACTTGTTTGTAAGTTGATCTTACTTCATTTTTTGAATTTTGGGGTTTTAGTCTCTTCACTTTAAATTATACTGTTTCTGAATAATTATTGAGTAAGTTGTTCTTACAGTTTCTTTAGAATTTTGGGTTTTTATTTACAATGGGTTGCTTGGTCCTGTATCCATAAAATCCGTCCCTTTTCATTATATTCTGTTTGGAATCTATTTAACCGTGGTCCATTATTTCCTCTATACTGGTTGTTCGGGTCTCTCTAGTGTATAGAGTTATTTCTGTCCTTGTGACATATCTCACTATCAGGTAGTTCCGCCATTTTGTTGTTATAAAACTTTCATTCATGCTGAAGTCTACCATCGTTTTTCGAGCTGATTCTTCTGCACAGTTTCTTAATTGTCCAAATGGTTCATACATAATTTCCAGAAGTCCTCCATGCTCCTTAGTTAGTTTTGGCCTTTTTGGTCCTTCTAGTCCATCTGGGAATTCAAGTATGGTTCGTTTAAAGTTTCTCACTTGCCTTACTTCTCTGTTTTCCGTAATTGGTCTATTATGTAGCTGAACCAACCCCCTTTTAATCATTTCCAATTCTTCCCTTGTATTCATTAATTTCCTTTGACGTGTTTGCCTTATTTTCTTGATATTCTCTTTCCTGGTTTGGATATTCTCTTTGTTCTTTCTATTTTTATTTTTAGATGGCTCTGCATTTTGGTCTTCTTTAATTTCTGTTTCCTTTCTCCCTTCAGAAGTGGTTTTTAGTGTTTCATTCATTTTCTTGAAACGTTCTATCCACTGTCCAAGTTGTTGTCGCTCCTTATCACTCATTTTCCTATCATATTCTTCGATTACCTTACCGAATTTTTTAAAAAACTTGTCCCTCCATTCCTCAAAGCTTTCCTCCTTCTTTTGTTCTGGTATTTGCTTCTGTTGCTTCACTTTGACTATTTTTACTTCTTTTTGTACATTGGGTTGTTCTATCTTTTTATTATTTGGCATCTCTCTAAATCCTTCTATTTGATTATGTTTCTTCCTCCAGTGACACATATCTTCTCGGGATAGTTCAAACATCACCCTGATCCATTCCCTTAATTCTGTGTTTTCTGTTTGTATTGGGTTTTCAGGTGGTCTTATTTCTCGTTTCCATTGTTCATAGTCTTCCTGAGTATATTGTTCTGTCACTTGGGCGTATACTCCTGTTCTTTCGGTTTTCATTTGTTCTTCATTATCGTCCCATCTTTCCCAATCTTCTTCAGTCATCCTTTCCACCTTGTTATCGTCTTTTTCGTTATTCGTCCCAATAGTCTTTTCTTTATTACACCTGGCATCTAACTCCCACATTTCATCATAAATGTCTCTCAAAGTCATTTTGCCGTTTGGTGTTCCCATTGCATTCGCGCGACTCATTTGCGCTCCTTCGTGATCGGTGGCGTTCTTGTTAATATACTCCATATCCTTGCTGAATGTTTTAAATAGCGCCGTCATCCATTCCGCGTAGCTTAGTCGTCTTTCTTGTTCGGGCATTTTCGTTATTCGTAACGTAATTTCGTTATTCGTAATTTCGTTCGTAAGCTCTTTATTGCATTCCTGTGCCTCTAATGGTTGCCTGCTCAAGTTAAGTAACAAATAATATGATTTTTTACTTAACTAAAGCCCACTCGTTGAGCGCCAATTTGTAATAAACTACGTATGGTGAGTCCTTCTTTGATCAGTCCCCCTCGTAGGAGTCGTCAATTTGTTATGGAATAAGTATGTTAGGTACTAGCGGTGAACCGTCCGTCTTATTCAAACCCCACTGTTGTAACCAATTTTGTAGAGAACTACTTGTTAATTATGTGAGGACGTATGTTATAGTATATACTGCACGATGGAAACGTCAAATTGTAAAGAAATCTTGTCTATGGGTGTAATTAGTTATAAGAGACTCCTGTGTAACAAATGCCAAGTAATACGTTGTAGGTGGCGATTCGTAACAATTAAAATGCTGTTACCTGGTTTAATTAATATGTTATTAACTAATATACCTTTCGGTTGTGACCGGTGAAACCCTCAGAACATAGATTATTAAGTCAACAAAATTAGAATAATGTTCCTGAATTTATAATGGTATTATTCTATAGACTTAACTTAGTTCTCAGTGGTTGTTTAATATGAGCAATATATATGGAGTATTTACTGAATGTAAGTGGTATTTGTTTCAACCCTAGTCACTCAATGATAAAAATTTCATTCAAATTTAGTATTAAAAAACCAGTTAGTTCAGCAATCTCCCGTCCCACCAGCTGCAAATTTTAAGCGGTGTTACTAGAAATAAGTGTACTTATAGGTTAGTTATTCGGAGTGTTTGTATCAATCTGTTTATAAATTATTACACCAACTACATATAGTATTTTCTCTGCAATGACTAAAACGTTATCTCATACAACAAATGTACTTTATTTATTTTTCTCTGATATTTAACAAGTTACGTTGTCTCAGACAAACAATAAGACGATCCAATCGACTATCCCAACATATATCGATTCTTAATTATTCAAACTCTAAATAACATATACTCTTGAAAATAATGACAAATATTTCTTATCCCAGGGTTCGTATAGTTCTTTGAACCATTAGTAAGGCCAGGTAAAATACATAATTAAGGTTGTTCAATTTACAAAATAATATTATTTACTTAAATTACAATGGAATGAAAATAAGTTGTTTTTTACCAAACCGACGAAACTTCGGCTGGCGGTGAACGTTTGTCAACAGTGTATTTGGCCAAAATGCGGGTTATCTCGTCTTCCTCCAGTGGAACTGCTCTGATTTTCAATAAAATTGATGATGGTGTGTACTTGGTAAATCCTCAGGAGATCTTCTGGCTTCTATTCTTCTTTTGCGGTCTTCACAAGTCTTGGTCCCAGTGAATTGGAATTAGGATAGCTTCTGCTGCCAATGAAGGTTATTTCGTCCAACCGAGTCTTCTGTATTTCCAATAATCCCGTTAATTCAGGTTTTAACTCTTTACTGGTCTTCGATTTATAGCATGAAATGGTTTAATACCAAATTCAGCGGAATTATTTAGTGAATGAGGTGAGATGCTTTCAATTCTCTTTTATTGTATTCATTGATAATTTAGAGGGTTATTTAATTTGTATGATTCATTAACATTCAAGTATAATTGTTTTGCAAAAATGCTTTTTCAATTTGGATATATATTTTCTTTATATTTATTCATATATTTTAAACATATCGGTCCATCTCAATCTAATAGCTTGTAACAATCAGAACGAATTAATCCAAAATCAACAACTGCTTATATATCAGTTGCCTTAACAACCACGTTTTCTATATATCCTTGATATAGAATATTACTACTCCTTTCCAATAAAATACTCCATGCTTGGATTAATCTTGAATCACATAAAATTCTCCCCTAACCTTCCTTACTAAACAGTAAATGTTTTACTAGAGTTTCGTTGGACTGGGTTTACTAAAAAGGTATTAATTTCCTTTCACTAATATGGAATTTAGGCCTATAGATTCATTTACAACCATTATAACATTATTTGGTTTTTTAACTTAATTTTCTTTTTTACCTGACCTACTGTACAATTAATTATTGGTTACATAGTTAATTACATGAATTTTAATTTACTGGTGGTTATTTGTTTTTATATTAATTAATTGGTTCTGGAACCCTTTATTAATTTATGACATAATTGTCAGAACTACTTGTTAGACTTGAAACACTGGTCACACTCCTGATCCAGTTTATAAACATTAATTAGAATAACAGTATTTTTCAATTTTATACAATACTGACAACTTAGTATAGTGCCTAACATTGGTAACTATACTGGGCTGTATAAAAACAAATCTAATATAAATATAAACATAATTATTGAATAAGTATTATTATCAAACAACATCATTTCATTTTTAACATATTCAACATACAATATAAATACTCTGTAGACCTTAACATGTCACAGTACAAAACAAACATTTCATTACATCCAATCATTCATTGGTCTGGCTCTTTTACATTTAATATTAGTCATTGACCCCTTTTTACTTGAGGTACTTCTCAAACACATGAACTATTGAACAACCTTAAGTCAGGGTATGGTCCTTGACCATATTTCATTCAATTTTTTATGTAACGGGGAACCTCAACTATGTTACGTTACATAACACCCCCCCTTCGAAATAAGTTTATTTTGGTATAAACAAAGTTTAGCAAGAAATAAACTCCTAACTTGTATTTGGCCAAACTGGTTTCCTATTTATGGTACTTTTATATTTCATAATTATCCGTTATATTATTATCATTTCTTCGTTCCTTCTTAAAATCAATTATTTCCCAAGTTTAAATATTATTTCTATAATCATTCTTGTGACATTCTTTATTAATTATACATTTTGGATCTGGTTTTATTTAATTCTCTATATTTATTTGTGAGTTTTCCCTCTAATATTTAATTTTCCTAAACCTCCCTAACATTATAACTGGAATCGAATCGGTGGTGCTCTATCGGCTAACCAATTACCGTAGTCCGTTACATACTTTCTGGGATCAGAGGAACATCATCTCTGCCCAGTCAAATGATTGCTGGAATATTCTACAGTCAATCTTCATTAATAAACCTCGTAAGGTAGTCATCATGTGACCTTCAATAAAATAATAAATAACAATCATATTCTAGGGATTATTCACTGTACTTTAACTCAGATCATATTATTTCTTCATATTAATTCTTCCTTCTATGATACACTTTTTCTCTCCAATACTTGGCTATTTTATTGACATTTATTAATTGGTTTTTTTACGGATAATTCTTAAATATTTGTTTTTTTTTCGTTTCTTGTGATCCTTTTGAGGGTTCCATTTTGGCTTCTTCATTCTCTTATCTTCATTGGCTCATATTCCTTTGTGATCAATACAGCTGGTTATGAGATTTTGGTCAGTACTATACATTACATTATGTAGTTATATTCTTCTGGCACAATCATTATTATTTCTTTTACATTCTAAATTATATTTCTCACTATTATGTTATATTAGATAAACTCATTTCGTCTTTTGGTTTTGATGATTTTTTATTAGGTTGAATCAGTGTTATTTTTTTTTTTTTTTCATATTAGTTTAATGCAATTTCTTCTAAATTGTATAGTAAGGTGTTCTTACTTATTTTTCGACTTTGGTTGTTTTTTTTATCTTCAAAATTCTCTTTCTTATATACCTCATAAATTGTTTTCTTAGATACTTGTTTGTAAGTTGATCTTACTTCATTTTTTGAATTTTGGGGTTTTAGTCTCTTCACTTTAAATTATACTGTTTCTGAATAATTATTGAGTAAGTTGTTCTTACAGTTTCTTTAGAATTTTGGGTTTTTATTTACAATGGGTTGCTTGGTCCTGTATCCATAAAATCCGTCCCTTTTCATTATATTCTGTTTGGAATCTATTTAACCGTGGTCCATTATTTCCTCTATACTGGTTGTTCGGGTCTCTCTAGTGTATAGAGTTATTTCTGTCCTTGTGACATATCTCACTATCAGGTAGTTCCGCCATTTTGTTGTTATAAAACTTTCATTCATGCTGAAGTCTACCATCGTTTTTCGAGCTGATTCTTCTGCACAGTTTCTTAATTGTCCAAATGGTTCATACATAATTTCCAGAAGTCCTCCATGCTCCTTAGTTAGTTTTGGCCTTTTTGGTCCTTCTAGTCCATCTGGGAATTCAAGTATGGTACGTTTAAAGTTTCTCACTTGCCTTACTTCTCTGTTTTCCGTAATTGGTCTATTATGTAGCTGAACCAACCCCCTTTTAATCATTTCCAATTCTTCCCTTGTATTCATTAATTTCCTTTGACGTGTTTGCCTTATTTTCTTGATATTCTCTTTCCTGGTTTGGATATTCTCTTTGTTCTTTCTATTTTTATTTTTAGATGGCTCTGCATTTTGGTCTTCTTTAATTTCTGTTTCCTTTCTCCCTTCAGAAGTGGTTTTTAGTGTTTCATTCATTTTCTTGAAACGTTCTATCCACTGTCCAAGTTGTTGTCGCTCCTTATCACTCATTTTCCTATCATATTCTTCGATTACCTTACCGAATTTTTTAAAAAACTTGTCCCTCCATTCCTCAAAGCTTTCCTCCTTCTTTTGTTCTGGTATTTGCTTCTGTTGCTTCACTTTGACTATTTTTACTTCTTTTTGTACATTGGGTTGTTCTATCTTTTTATTATTTGGCATCTCTCTAAATCCTTCTATTTGATTATGTTTCTTCCTCCAGTGACACATATCTTCTCGGGATAGTTCAAACATCACCCTGATCCATTCCCTTAATTCTGTGTTTTCTGTTTGTATTGGGTTTTCAGGTTGTCTTATTTCTCGTTTCCATTGTTCATAGTCTTCCTGAGTATATTGTTCTGTCACTTGGGCGTATACTCCTGTTCTTTCGGTTTTCATTTGTTCTTCATTATCGTCCCATCTTTCCCAATCTTCTTCAGTCATCCTTTCCACCTTGTTATCGTCTTTTTCGTTATTCGTCCCAATAGTCTTTTCTTTATTACACCTGGCATCTAACTCCCACATTTCATCATAAATGTCTCTCAAAGTCATTTTGCCGTTTGGTGTTCCCATTGCATTCGCGCGACTCATTTGCGCTCCTTCGTGATCGGTGGCGTTCTTGTTAATATACTCCATATCCTTGCTGAATGTTTTAAATAGCGCCGTCATCCATTCCGCGTAGCTTAGTCGTCTTTCTTGTTCGGGCATTTTCGTTATTCGTAACGTAATTTCGTTATTCGTAATTTCGTTCGTAAGCTCTTTATTGCATTCCTGTGCCTCTAATGGTTGCCTGCTCAAGTTAAGTAACAAATAATATGATTTTTTACTTAACTAAAGCCCACTCGTTGAGCGCCAATTTGTAATAAACTACGTATGGTGAGTCCTTCTTTGATCAGTCCCCCTCGTAGGAGTCGTCAATTTGTTATGGAATAAGTATGTTAGGTACTAGCGGTGAACCGTCCGTCTTATTCAAACCCCACTGTTGTAACCAATTTTGTAGAGAACTACTTGTTAATTATGTGAGGACGTATGTTATAGTATATACTGCACGATGGAAACGTCAAATTGTAAAGAAATCTTGTCTATGGGTGTAATTAGTTATAAGAGACTCCTGTGTAACAAATGCCAAGTAATACGTTGTAGGTGGCGATTCGTAACAATTAAAATGCTGTTACCTGGTTTAATTAATATGTTATTAACTAATATACCTTTCGGTTGTGACCGGTGAAACCCTCAGAACATAGATTATTAAGTCAACAAAATTAGAATAATGTTCCTGAATTTATAATGGTATTATTCTATAGACTTAACTTAGTTCTCAGTGGTTGTTTAATATGAGCAATATATATGGAGTATTTACTGAATGTAAGTGGTATTTGTTTCAACCCTAGTCACTCAATGATAAAAATTTCATTCAAATTTAGTATTAAAAAACCAGTTAGTTCAGCAATCTCCCGTCCCACCAGCTGCAAATTTTAAGCGGTGTTACTAGAAATAAGTGTACTTATAGGTTAGTTATTCGGAGTGTTTGTATCAATCTGTTTATAAATTATTACACCAACTACATATAGTATTTTCTCTGCAATGACTAAAACGTTATCTCATACAATAAATGTACTTTATTTATTTTTCTCTGATATTTAACAAGTTACGTTGTCTCAGACAAACAATAAGACGATCCAATCGACTATCCCAACATATATCGATTCTTAATTATTCAAACTCTAAATAACATATACTCTTGAAAATAATGACAAATATTTCTTATCCCAGGGTTCGTATAGTTCTTTGAACCATTAGTAAGGCCAGGTAAAATACATAATTAAGGTTGTTCAATTTACAAAATAATATTATTTACTTAAATTACAATGGAATGAAAATAAGTTGTTTTTTACCAAACCGACGAAACTTCGGCTGGCGGTGAACGTTTGTCAACAGTGTATTTGGCCAAAATGCGGGTTATCTCGTCTTCCTCCAGTGGAACTGCTCTGATTTTCAATAAAATTGATGATGGTGTGTACTTGGTAAATCCTCAGGAGATCTTCTGGCTTCTATTCTTCTTTTGCGGTCTTCACAAGTCTTGGTCCCAGTGAATTGGAATTAGGATAGCTTCTGCTGCCAATGAAGGTTATTTCGTCCAACCGAGTCTTCTGTATTTCCAATAATCACGTTAATTCAGGTTTTAACTCTTTACTGGTCTTCGATTTATAGCATGAAATGGTTTAATACCAAATTCAGCGGAATTATTTAGTGAATGAGGTGAGATGCTTTCAATTCTCTTTTATTGTATTCATTGATAATTTAGAGGGTTATTTAATTTGTATGATTCATTAACATTCAAGTATAATTGTTTTGCAAAAATGCTTTTTCAATTTGGATATATATTTTCTTTATATTTATTCATATATTTTAAACATATCGGTCCATCTCAATCTAATAGCTTGTAACAATCAGAACGAATTAATCCAAAATCAACAACTGCTTATATATCAGTTGCCTTAACAACCACGTTTTCTATATATCCTTGATATAGAATATTACTACTCCTTTCCAATAAAATACTCCATGCTTGGATTAATCTTGAATCACATAAAATTCTCCCCTAACCTTCCTTACTAAACAGTAAATGTTTTACTAGAGTTTCGTTGGACTGGGTTTACTAAAAAGGTATTAATTTCCTTTCACTAATATGGAATTTAGGCCTATAGATTCATTTACAACCATTATAACATTATTTGGTTTTTTTAACTTAATTTTCTTTTTTACCTGACCTACTGTACAATTAATTATTGGTTACATAGTTAATTACATGAATTTTAATTTACTGGTGGTTATTTGTTTTTATATTAATTAATTGGTTCTGGAACCCTTTATTAATTTATGACATAATTGTCAGAACTACTTGTTAGACTTGAAACACTGGTCACACTCCTGATCCAGTTTATAAACATTAATTAGAATAACAGTATTTTTCAATTTTATACAATACTGACAACTTAGTATAGTGCCTAACATTGGTAACTATACTGGGCTGTATAAAAACAAATCTAATATAAATATAAACATAATTATTGAATAAGTATTATTATCAAACAACATCATTTCATTTTTAACATATTCAACATACAATATAAATACTCTGTAGACCTTAACATGTCACAGTACAAAACAAACATTTCATTACATCCAATCATTCATTGGTCTGGCTCTTTTACATTTAATATTAGTCATTGACCCCTTTTTACTTGAGGTACTTCTCAAACACATGAACTATTGAACAACCTTAAGTCAGGGTATGGTCCTTGACCATATTTCATTCAATTTTTTATGTAACGGGGAACCTCAACTATGTTACGTTACATAACACCCCCCCTTCGAAATAAGTTTATTTTGGTATAAACAAAGTTTAGCAAGAAATAAACTCCTAACTTGTATTTGGCCAAACTGGTTTCCTATTTATGGTACTTTTATATTTCATAATTATCCGTTATATTATTATCATTTCTTCGTTCCTTCTTAAAATCAATTATTTCCCAAGTTTAAATCTTATTTCTATAATCATTCTTGTGACATTCTTTATTAATTATACATTTTGGATCTGGTTTTATTTAATTCTCTATATTTATTTGTGAGTTTTCCCTCTAATATTTAATTTTCCTAAACCTCCCTAACATTATAACTGGAATCGAATCGGTGGTGCTCTATCGGCTAACCAATTACCGTAGTCCGTTACATACTTTCTGGGATCAGAGGAACATCATCTCTGCCCAGTCAAATGATTGCTGGAATATTCTACAGTCAATCTTCATTAATAAACCTCGTAAGGTAGTCATCATGTGACCTTCAATAAAATAATAAATAACAATCATATTCTAGGGATTATTCACTGTACTTTAACTCAGATCATATTATTTCTTCATATTAATTCTTCCTTCTATGATACACTTTTTCTCTCCAATACTTGGCTATTTTATTGACATTTATTAATTGGTTTTTTTACGGATAATTCTTAAATATTTGTTTTTTTTTCTTTTCTTGTGATCCTTTTGAGGGTTCCATTTTGGCTTCTTCATTCTCTTATCTTCATTGGCTCATATTCCTTTGTGATCAATACAGCTGGTTATGAGATTTTGGTCAGTACTATACATTACATTATGTAGTTATATTCTTCTGGCACAATCATTATTATTTCTTTTACATTCTAAATTATATTTCTCACTATTATGTTATATTAGATAAACTCATTTCGTCTTTTGGTTTTGATGATTTTTTATTAGGTTGAATCAGTGTTATTTTTTTTTTTTTCATATTAGTTTAATGCAATTTCTTCTAAATTGTATAGTAAGGTGTTCTTACTTATTTTTCGACTTTGGTTGTTTTTTTTATCTTCAAAATTCTCTTTCTTATATACCTCATAAATTGTTTTCTTAGATACTTGTTTGTAAGTTGATCTTACTTCATTTTTTGAATTTTGGGGTTTTAGTCTCTTCACTTTAAATTATACTGTTTCTGAATAATTATTGAGTAAGTTGTTCTTACAGTTTCTTTAGAATTTTGGGTTTTTATTTACAATGGGTTGCTTGGTCCTGTATCCATAAAATCCGTCCCTTTTCATTATATTCTGTTTGGAATCTATCTAACCGTGGTCCATTATTTCCTCTATACTGGTTGTTCGGGTCTCTCTAGTGTATAGAGTTATTTCTGTCCTTGTGACATATCTCACTATCAGGTAGTTCCGCCATTTTGTTGTTATAAAACTTTCATTCATGCTGAAGTCTACCATCGTTTTTCGAGCTGATTCTTCTGCACAGTTTCTTAATTGTCCAAATGGTTCATACATAATTTCCAGAAGTCCTCCATGCTCCTTAGTTAGTTTTGGCCTTTTTGGTCCTTCTAGTCCATCTGGGAATTCAAGTATGGTTCGTTTAAAGTTTCTCACTTGCCTTACTTCTCTGTTTTCCGTAATTGGTCTATTATGTAGCTGAACCAACCCCCTTTTAATCATTTCCAATTCTTCCCTTGTATTCATTAATTTCCTTTGACGTGTTTGCCTTATTTTCTTGATATTCTCTTTCCTGGTTTGGATATTCTCTTTGTTCTTTCTATTTTTATTTTTAGATGGCTCTGCATTTTGGTCTTCTTTAATTTCTGTTTCCTTTCTCCCTTCAGAAGTGGTTTTTAGTGTATCATTCATTTTCTTGAAACGTTCTATCCACTGTCCAAGTTGTTGTCGCTCCTTATCACTCATTTTCCTATCATATTCTTCGATTACCTTACCGAATTTTTTAAAAAACTTGTCCCTCCATTCCTCAAAGCTTTCCTCCTTCTTTTGTTCTGGTATTTGCTTCTGTTGCTTCACTTTGACTATTTTTACTTCTTTTTGTACATTGGGTTGTTCTATCTTTTTATTATTTGGCATCTCTCTAAATCCTTCTATTTGATTATGTTTCTTCCTCCAGTGACACATATCTTCTCGGGATAGTTCAAACATCACCCTGATCCATTCCCTTAATTCTGTGTTTTCTGTTTGTATTGGGTTTTCAGGTGGTCTTATTTCTCGTTTCCATTGTTCATAGTCTTCCTGAGTATATTGTTCTGTCACTTGGGCGTATACTCCTGTTCTTTCGGTTTTCATTTGTTCTTCATTATCGTCCCATCTTTCCCAATCTTCTTCAGTCATCCTTTCCACCTTGTTATCGTCTTTTTCGTTATTCGTCCCAATAGTCTTTTCTTTATTACACCTGGCATCTAACTCCCACATTTCATCATAAATGTCTCTCAAAGTCATTTTGCCGTTTGGTGTTCCCATTGCATTCGCGCGACTCATTTGCGCTCCTTCGTGATCGGTGGCGTTCTTGTTAATATACTCCATATCCTTGCTGAATGTTTTAAATAGCGCCGTCATCCATTCCGCGTAGCTTAGTCGTCTTTCTTGTTCGGGCATTTTCGTTATTCGTAACGTAATTTCGTTATTCGTAATTTCGTTCGTAAGCTCTTTATTGCATTCCTGTGCCTCTAATGGCTGCCTGCTCAAGTTAAGTAACAAATAATATGATTTTTTACTTAACTAAAGCCCACTCGTTGAGCGCCAATTTGTAATAAACTACGTATGGTGAGTCCTTCTTTGATCAGTCCCCCTCGTAGGAGTCGTCAATTTGTTATGGAATAAGTATGTTAGGTACTAGCGGTGAACCGTCCGTCTTATTCAAACCCCACTGTTGTAACCAATTTTGTAGAGAACTACTTGTTAATTATGTGAGGACGTATGTTATAGTATATACTGCACGATGGAAACGTCAAATTGTAAAGAAATCTTGTCTATGGGTGTAATTAGTTATAAGAGACTCCTGTGTAACAAATGCCAAGTAATATGTTGTAGGTGGCGATTCGTAACAATTAAAATGCTGTTACCTGGTTTAATTAATATGTTATTAACTAATATACCTTTCGGTTGTGACCGGTGAAACCCTCAGAACATAGATTATTAAGTCAACAAAATTAGAATAATGTTCCTGAATTTATAATGGTATTATTCTATAGACTTAACTTAGTTCTCAGTGGTTGTTTAATATGAGCAATATATATGGAGTATTTACTGAATGTAAGTGGTATTTGTTTCAACCCTAGTCACTCAATGATAAAAATTTCATTCAAATTTAGTATTAAAAAACCAGTTAGTTCAGCAATCTCCCGTCCCACCAGCTGCAAATTTTAAGCGGTGTTACTAGAAATAAGTGTACTTATAGGTTAGTTATTCGGAGTGTTTGTATCAATCTGTTTATAAATTATTACACCAACTACATATAGTATTTTCTCTGCAATGACTAAAACGTTATCTCATACAACAAATGTACTTTATTTATTTTTCTCTGATATTTAACAAGTTACGTTGTCTCAGACAAACAATAAGACGATCCAATCGACTATCCCAACATATATCGATTCTTAATTATTCAAACTCTAAATAACATATACTCTTGAAAATAATGACAAATATTTCTTATCCCAGGGTTCGTATAGTTCTTTGAACCATTAGTAAGGCCAGGTAAAATACATAATTAAGGTTGTTCAATTTACAAAATAATATTATTTACTTAAATTACAATGGAATGAAAATAAGTTGTTTTTTACCAAACCGACGAAACTTCGGCTGGCGGTGAACGTTTGTCAACAGTGTATTTGGCCAAAATGCGGGTTATCTCGTCTTCCTCCAGTGGAACTGCTCTGATTTTCAATAAAATTGATGATGGTGTGTACTTGGTAAATCCTCAGGAGATCTTCTGGCTTCTATTCTTCTTTTGCGGTCTTCACAAGTCTTGGTCCCAGTGAATTGGAATTAGGATAGCTTCTGCTGCCAATGAAGGTTATTTCGTCCAACCGAGTCTTCTGTATTTCCAATAATCCCGTTAATTCAGGTTTTAACTCTTTACTGGTCTTCGATTTATAGCATGAAATGGTTTAATACCAAATTCAGCGGAATTATTTAGTGAATGAGGTGAGATGCTTTCAATTCTCTTTTATTGTATTCATTGATAATTTAGAGGGTTATTTAATTTGTATGATTCATTAACATTCAAGTATAATTGTTTTGCAAAAATGCTTTTTCAATTTGGATATATATTTTCTTTATATTTATTCATATATTTTAAACATATCGGTCCATCTCAATCTAATAGCTTGTAACAATCAGAACGAATTAATCCAAAATCAACAACTGCTTATATATCAGTTGCCTTAACAACCACGTTTTCTATATATCCTTGATATAGAATATTACTACTCCTTTCCAATAAAATACTCCATGCTTGGATTAATCTTGAATCACATAAAATTCTCCCCTAACCTTCCTTACTAAACAGTAAATGTTTTACTAGAGTTTCGTTGGACTGGGTTTACTAAAAAGGTATTAATTTCCTTTCACTAATATGGAATTTAGGCCTATAGATTCATTTACAACCATTATAACATTATTTGGTTTTTTTAACTTAATTTTCTTTTTTACCTGACCTACTGTACAATTAATTATTGGTTACATAGTTAATTACATGAATTTTAATTTACTGGTGGTTATTTGTTTTTATATTAATTAATTGGTTCTGGAACCCTTTATTAATTTATGACATAATTGTCAGAACTACTTGTTAGACTTGAAACACTGGTCACACTCCTGATCCAGTTTATAAACATTAATTAGAATAACAGTATTTTTCAATTTTATACAATACTGACAACTTAGTATAGTGCCTAACATTGGTAACTATACTGGGCTGTATAAAAACAAATCTAATATAAATATAAACATAATTATTGAATAAGTATTATTATCAAACAACATCATTTCATTTTTAACATATTCAACATACAATATAAATACTCTGTAGACCTTAACATGTCACAGTACAAAACAAACATTTCATTACATCCAATCATTCATTGGTCTGGCTCTTTTACATTTAATATTAGTCATTGACCCCTTTTTACTTGAGGTACTTCTCAAACACATGAACTATTGAACAACCTTAAGTCAGGGTATGGTCCTTGACCATATTTCATTCAATTTTTTATGTAACGTTGGGGAACCTCAACTATGTTACGTTACATAACACCCCCCTTCGAAATAAGTTTATTTTGGTATAAACAAAGTTTAGCAAGAAATAAACTCCTAACTTGTATTTGGCCAAACTGGTTTCCTATTTATGGTACTTTTATATTTCATAATTATCCGTTATATTATTATCATTTCTTCGTTCCTTCTTAAAATCAATTATTTCCCAAGTTTAAATCTTATTTCTATAATCATTCTTGTGACATTCTTTATTAATTATACATTTTGGATCTGGTTTTATTTAATTCTCTATATTTATTTGTGAGTTTTCCCTCTAATATTTAATTTTCCTAAACCTCCCTAACATTATAACTGGAATCGAATCGGTGGTGCTCTATCGGCTAACCAATTACCGTAGTCCGTTACATACTTTCTGGGATCAGAGGAACATCATCTCTGCCCAGTCAAATGATTGCTGGAATATTCTACAGTCAATCTTCATTAATAAACCTCGTAAGGTAGTCATCATGTGACCTTCAATAAAATAATAAATAACAATCATATTCTAGGGATTATTCACTGTACTTTAACTCAGATCATATTATTTCTTCATATTAATTCTTCCTTCTATGATACACTTTTTCTCTCCAATACTTGGCTATTTTATTGACATTTATTAATTGGTTTTTTTACGGATAATTCTTAAATATTTGTTTTTTTTTCTTTTCTTGTGATCCTTTTGAGGGTTCCATTTTGGCTTCTTCATTCTCTTATCTTCATTGGCTCATATTCCTTTGTGATCAATACAGCTGGTTATGAGATTTTGGTCAGTACTATACATTACATTATGTAGTTATATTCTTCTGGCACAATCATTATTATTTCTTTTACATTCTAAATTATATTTCTCACTATTATGTTATATTAGATAAACTCATTTCGTCTTTTGGTTTTGATGATTTTTTATTAGGTTGAATCAGTGTTATTTTTTTTTTTTTTTTCATATTAGTTTAATGCAATTTCTTCTAAATTGTATAGTAAGGTGTTCTTACTTATTTTTCGGCTTTGGTTGTTTTTTTTATCTTCAAAATTCTCTTTCTTATATACCTCATAAATTGTTTTCTTAGATACTTGTTTGTAAGTTGATCTTACTTCATTTTTTGAATTTTGGGGTTTTAGTCTCTTCACTTTAAATTATACTGTTTCTGAATAATTATTGAGTAAGTTGTTCTTACAGTTTCTTTAGAATTTTGGGTTTTTATTTACAATGGGTTGCTTGGTCCTGTATCCATAAAATCCGTCCCTTTTCATTATATTCTGTTTGGAATCTATTTAACCGTGGTCCATTATTTCCTCTATACTGGTTGTTCGGGTCTCTCTAGTGTATAGAGTTATTTCTGTCCTTGTGACATATCTCACTATCAGGTAGTTCCGCCATTTTGTTGTTATAAAACTTTCATTCATGCTGAAGTCTACCATCGTTTTTCGAGCTGATTCTTCTGCACAGTTTCTTAATTGTCCAAATGGTTCATACATAATTTCCAGAAGTCCTCCATGCTCCTTAGTTAGTTTTGGCCTTTTTGGTCCTTCTAGTCCATCTGGGAATTCAAGTATGGTTCGTTTAAAGTTTCTCACTTGCCTTACTTCTCTGTTTTCCGTAATTGGTCTATTATGTAGCTGAACCAACCCCCTTTTAATCATTTCCAATTCTTCCCTTGTATTCATTAATTTCCTTTGACGTGTTTGCCTTATTTTCTTGATATTCTCTTTCCTGGTTTGGATATTCTCTTTGTTCTTTCTATTTTTATTTTTAGATGGCTCTGCATTTTGGTCTTCTTTAATTTCTGTTTCCTTTCTCCCTTCAGAAGTGGTTTTTAGTGTTTCATTCATTTTCTTGAAACGTTCTATCCACTGTCCAAGTTGTTGTCGCTCCTTATCACTCATTTTCCTATCATATTCTTCGATTACCTTACCGAATTTTTTAAAAAACTTGTCCCTCCATTCCTCAAAGCTTTCCTCCTTCTTTTGTTCTGGTATTTGCTTCTGTTGCTTCACTTTGACTATTTTTACTTCTTTTTGTACATTGGGTTGTTCTATCTTTTTATTATTTGGCATCTCTCTAAATCCTTCTATTTGATTATGTTTCTTCCTCTAGTGACACATATCTTCTCGGGATAGTTCAAACATCACCCTGATCCATTCCCTTAATTCTGTGTTTTCTGTTTGTATTGGGTTTTCAGGTGGTCTTATTTCTCGTTTCCATTGTTCATATTCTTCCTGAGTATATTGTTCTGTCACTTGGGCGTATACTCCTGTTCTTTCGGTTTTCATTTGTTCTTCATTATCGTCCCATCTTTCCCAATCTTCTTCAGTCATCCTTTCCACCTTGTTATCGTCTTTTTCGTTATTCGTCCCAATAGTCTTTTCTTTATTACACCTGGCATCTAACTCCCACATTTCATCATAAATGTCTCTCAAAGTCATTTTGCCGTTTGGTGTTCCCATTGCATTCGCGCGACTCATTTGCGCTCCTTCGTGATCGGTGGCGTTCTTGTTAATATACTCCATATCCTTGCTGAATGTTTTAAATAGCGCCGTCATCCATTCCGCGTAGCTTAGTCGTCTTTCTTGTTCGGGCATTTTCGTTATTCGTAACGTAATTTCGTTATTCGTAATTTCGTTCGTAAGCTCTTTATTGCATTCCTGTGCCTCTAATGGTTGCCTGCTCAAGTTAAGTAACAAATAATATGATTTTTTACTTAACTAAAGCCCACTCGTTGAGCGCCAATTTGTAATAAACTACGTATGGTGAGTCCTTCTTTGATCAGTCCCCCTCGTAGGAGTCGTCAATTTGTTATGGAATAAGTATGTTAGGTACTAGCGGTGAACCGTCCGTCTTATTCAAACCCCACTGTTGTAACCAATTTTGTAGAGAACTACTTGTTAATTATGTGAGGACGTATGTTATAGTATATACTGCACGATGGAAACGTCAAATTGTAAAGAAATCTTGTCTATGGGTGTAATTAGTTATAAGAGACTCCTGTGTAACAAATGCCAAGTAATACGTTGTAGGTGGCGATTCGTAACAATTAAAATGCTGTTACCTGGTTTAATTAATATGTTATTAACTAATATACCTTTCGGTTGTGACCGGTGAAACCCTCAGAACATAGATTATTAAGTCAACAAAATTAGAATAATGTTCCTGAATTTATAATGGTATTATTCTATAGACTTAACTTAGTTCTCAGTGGTTGTTTAATATGAGCAATATATATGGAGTATTTACTGAATGTAAGTGGTATTTGTTTCAACCCTAGTCACTCAATGATAAAAATTTCATTCAAATTTAGTATTAAAAAACCAGTTAGTTCAGCAATCTCCCGTCCCACCAGCTGCAAATTTTAAGCGGTGTTACTAGAAATAAGTGTACTTATAGGTTAGTTATTCGGAGTGTTTGTATCAATCTGTTTATAAATTATTACACCAACTACATATAGTATTTTCTCTGCAATGACTAAAACGTTATCTCATACAACAAATGTACTTTATTTATTTTTCTCTGATATTTAACAAGTTACGTTGTCTCAGACAAACAATAAGACGATCCAATCGACTATCCCAACATATATCGATTCTTAATTATTCAAACTCTAAATAACATATACTCTTGAAAATAATGACAAATATTTCTTATCCCAGGGTTCGTATAGTTCTTTGAACCATTAGTAAGGCCAGGTAAAATACATAATTAAGGTTGTTCAATTTACAAAATAATATTATTTACTTAAATTACAATGGAATGAAAATAAGTTGTTTTTTACCAAACCGACGAAACTTCGGCTGGCGGTGAACGTTTGTCAACAGTGTATTTGGCCAAAATGCGGGTTATCTCGTCTTCCTCCAGTGGAACTGCTCTGATTTTCAATAAAATTGATGATGGTGTGTACTTGGTAAATCCTCAGGAGATCTTCTGGCTTCTATTCTTCTTTTGCGGTCTTCACAAGTCTTGGTCCCAGTGAATTGGAATTAGGATAGCTTCTGCTGCCAATGAAGGTTATTTCGTCCAACCGAGTCTTCTGTATTTCCAATAATCCCGTTAATTCAGGTTTTAACTCTTTACTGGTCTTCGATTTATAGCATGAAATGGTTTAATACCAAATTCAGCGGAATTATTTAGTGAATGAGGTGAGATGCTTTCAATTCTCTTTTATTGTATTCATTGATAATTTAGAGGGTTATTTAATTTGTATGATTCATTAACATTCAAGTATAATTGTTTTGCAAAAATGCTTTTTCAATTTGGATATATATTTTCTTTATATTTATTCATATATTTTAAACATATCGGTCCATCTCAATCTAATAGCTTGTAACAATCAGAACGAATTAATCCAAAATCAACAACTGCTTATATATCAGTTGCCTTAACAACCACGTTTTCTATATATCCTTGATATAGAATATTACTACTCCTTTCCAATAAAATACTCCATGCTTGGATTAATCTTGAATCACATAAAATTCTCCCCTAACCTTCCTTACTAAACAGTAAATGTTTTACTAGAGTTTCGTTGGACTGGGTTTACTAAAAAGGTATTAATTTCCTTTCACTAATATGGAATTTAGGCCTATAGATTCATTTACAACCATTATAACATTATTTGGTTTTTTTAACTTAATTTTCTTTTTTACCTGACCTACTGTACAATTAATTATTGGTTACATAGTTAATTACATGAATTTTAATTTACTGGTGGTTATTTGTTTTTATATTAATTAATTGGTTCTGGAACCCTTTATTAATTTATGACATAATTGTCAGAACTACTTGTTAGACTTGAAACACTGGTCACACTCCTGATCCAGTTTATAAACATTAATTAGAATAACAGTATTTTTCAATTTTATACAATACTGACAACTTAGTATAGTGCCTAACATTGGTAACTATACTGGGCTGTATAAAAACAAATCTAATATAAATATAAACATAATTATTGAATAAGTATTATTATCAAACAACATCATTTCATTTTTAACATATTCAACATACAATATAAATACTCTGTAGACCTTAACATGTCACAGTACAAAACAAACATTTCATTACATCCAATCATTCATTGGTCTGGCTCTTTTACATTTAATATTAGTCATTGACCCCTTTTTACTTGAGGTACTTCTCAAACACATGAACTATTGAACAACCTTAAGTCAGGGTATGGTCCTTGACCATATTTCATTCAATTTTTTATGTAACGTTGGGGAACCTCAACTATGTTACGTTACATAACACCCCCCTTCGAAATAAGTTTATTTTGGTATAAACAAAGTTTAGCAAGAAATAAACTCCTAACTTGTATTTGGCCAAACTGGTTTCCTATTTATGGTACTTTTATATTTCATAATTATCCGTTATATTATTATCATTTCTTCGTTCCTTCTTAAAATCAATTATTTCCCAAGTTTAAATCTTATTTCTATAATCATTCTTGTGACATTCTTTATTAATTATACATTTTGGATCTGGTTTTATTTAATTCTCTATATTTATTTGTGAGTTTTCCCTCTAATATTTAATTTTCCTAAACCTCCCTAACATTATAACTGGAATCGAATCGGTGGTGCTCTATCGGCTAACCAATTACCGTAGTCCGTTACATACTTTCTGGGATCAGAGGAACATCATCTCTGCCCAGTCAAATGATTGCTGGAATATTCTACAGTCAATCTTCATTAATAAACCTCGTAAGGTAGTCATCATGTGACCTTCAATAAAATAATAAATAACAATCATATTCTAGGGATTATTCACTGTACTTTAACTCAGATCATATTATTTCTTCATATTAATTCTTCCTTCTATGATACACTTTTTCTCTCCAATACTTGGCTATTTTATTGACATTTATTAATTGGTTTTTTTACGGATAATTCTTAAATATTTGTTTTTTTTTCTTTTCTTGTGATCCTTTTGAGGGTTCCATTTTGGCTTCTTCATTCTCTTATCTTCATTGGCTCATATTCCTTTGTGATCAATACAGCTGGTTATGAGATTTTGGTCAGTACTATACATTACATTATGTAGTTATATTCTTCTGGCACAATCATTATTATTTCTTTTACATTCTAAATTATATTTCTCACTATTATGTTATATTAGATAAACTCATTTCGTCTTTTGGTTTTGATGATTTTTTATTAGGTTGAATCAGTGTTATTTTTTTTTTTTTTTTCATATTAGTTTAATGCAATTTCTTCTAAATTGTATAGTAAGGTGTTCTTACTTATTTTTCGGCTTTGGTTGTTTTTTTTATCTTCAAAATTCTCTTTCTTATATACCTCATAAATTGTTTTCTTAGATACTTGTTTGTAAGTTGATCTTACTTCATTTTTTGAATTTTGGGGTTTTAGTCTCTTCACTTTAAATTATACTGTTTCTGAATAATTATTGAGTAAGTTGTTCTTACAGTTTCTTTAGAATTTTGGGTTTTTATTTACAATGGGTTGCTTGGTCCTGTATCCATAAAATCCGTCCCTTTTCATTATATTCTGTTTGGAATCTATTTAACCGTGGTCCATTATTTCCTCTATACTGGTTGTTCGGGTCTCTCTAGTGTATAGAGTTATTTCTGTCCTTGTGACATATCTCACTATCAGGTAGTTCCGCCATTTTGTTGTTATAAAACTTTCATTCATGCTGAAGTCTACCATCGTTTTTCGAGCTGATTCTTCTGCACAGTTTCTTAATTGTCCAAATGGTTCATACATAATTTCCAGAAGTCCTCCATGCTCCTTAGTTAGTTTTGGCCTTTTTGGTCCTTCTAGTCCATCTGGGAATTCAAGTATGGTTCGTTTAAAGTTTCTCACTTGCCTTACTTCTCTGTTTTCCGTAATTGGTCTATTATGTAGCTGAACCAACCCCCTTTTAATCATTTCCAATTCTTCCCTTGTATTCATTAATTTCCTTTGACGTGTTTGCCTTATTTTCTTGATATTCTCTTTCCTGGTTTGGATATTCTCTTTGTTCTTTCTATTTTTATTTTTAGATGGCTCTGCATTTTGGTCTTCTTTAATTTCTGTTTCCTTTCTCCCTTCAGAAGTGGTTTTTAGTGTTTCATTCATTTTCTTGAAACGTTCTATCCACTGTCCAAGTTGTTGTCGCTCCTTATCACTCATTTTCCTATCATATTCTTCGATTACCTTACCGAATTTTTTAAAAAACTTGTCCCTCCATTCCTCAAAGCTTTCCTCCTTCTTTTGTTCTGGTATTTGCTTCTGTTGCTTCACTTTGACTATTTTTACTTCTTTTTGTACATTGGGTTGTTCTATCTTTTTATTATTTGGCATCTCTCTAAATCCTTCTATTTGATTATGTTTCTTCCTCTAGTGACACATATCTTCTCGGGATAGTTCAAACATCACCCTGATCCATTCCCTTAATTCTGTGTTTTCTGTTTGTATTGGGTTTTCAGGTGGTCTTATTTCTCGTTTCCATTGTTCATATTCTTCCTGAGTATATTGTTCTGTCACTTGGGCGTATACTCCTGTTCTTTCGGTTTTCATTTGTTCTTCATTATCGTCCCATCTTTCCCAATCTTCTTCAGTCATCCTTTCCACCTTGTTATCGTCTTTTTCGTTATTCGTCCCAATAGTCTTTTCTTTATTACACCTGGCATCTAACTCCCACATTTCATCATAAATGTCTCTCAAAGTCATTTTGCCGTTTGGTGTTCCCATTGCATTCGCGCGACTCATTTGCGCTCCTTCGTGATCGGTGGCGTTCTTGTTAATATACTCCATATCCTTGCTGAATGTTTTAAATAGCGCCGTCATCCATTCCGCGTAGCTTAGTCGTCTTTCTTGTTCGGGCATTTTCGTTATTCGTAACGTAATTTCGTTATTCGTAATTTCGTTCGTAAGCTCTTTATTGCATTCCTGTGCCTCTAATGGTTGCCTGCTCAAGTTAAGTAACAAATAATATGATTTTTTACTTAACTAAAGCCCACTCGTTGAGCGCCAATTTGTAATAAACTACGTATGGTGAGTCCTTCTTTGATCAGTCCCCCTCGTAGGAGTCGTCAATTTGTTATGGAATAAGTATGTTAGGTACTAGCGGTGAACCGTCCGTCTTATTCAAACCCCACTGTTGTAACCAATTTTGTAGAGAACTACTTGTTAATTATGTGAGGACGTATGTTATAGTATATACTGCACGATGGAAACGTCAAATTGTAAAGAAATCTTGTCTATGGGTGTAATTAGTTATAAGAGACTCCTGTGTAACAAATGCCAAGTAATACGTTGTAGGTGGCGATTCGTAACAATTAAAATGCTGTTACCTGGTTTAATTAATATGTTATTAACTAATATACCTTTCGGTTGTGACCGGTGAAACCCTCAGAACATAGATTATTAAGTCAACAAAATTAGAATAATGTTCCTGAATTTATAATGGTATTATTCTATAGACTTAACTTAGTTCTCAGTGGTTGTTTAATATGAGCAATATATATGGAGTATTTACTGAATGTAAGTGGTATTTGTTTCAACCCTAGTCACTCAATGATAAAAATTTCATTCAAATTTAGTATTAAAAAACCAGTTAGTTCAGCAATCTCCCGTCCCACCAGCTGCAAATTTTAAGCGGTGTTACTAGAAATAAGTGTACTTATAGGTTAGTTATTCGGAGTGTTTGTATCAATCTGTTTATAAATTATTACACCAACTACATATAGTATTTTCTCTGCAATGACTAAAACGTTATCTCATACAACAAATGTACTTTATTTATTTTTCTCTGATATTTAACAAGTTACGTTGTCTCAGACAAACAATAAGACGATCCAATCGACTATCCCAACATATATCGATTCTTAATTATTCAAACTCTAAATAACATATACTCTTGAAAATAATGACAAATATTTCTTATCCCAGGGTTCGTATAGTTCTTTGAACCATTAGTAAGGCCAGGTAAAATACATAATTAAGGTTGTTCAATTTACAAAATAATATTATTTACTTAAATTACAATGGAATGAAAATAAGTTGTTTTTTACCAAACCGACGAAACTTCGGCTGGCGGTGAACGTTTGTCAACAGTGTATTTGGCCAAAATGCGGGTTATCTCGTCTTCCTCCAGTGGAACTGCTCTGATTTTCAATAAAATTGATGATGGTGTGTACTTGGTAAATCCTCAGGAGATCTTCTGGCTTCTATTCTTCTTTTGCGGTCTTCACAAGTCTTGGTCCCAGTGAATTGGAATTAGGATAGCTTCTGCTGCCAATGAAGGTTATTTCGTCCAACCGAGTCTTCTGTATTTCCAATAATCCCGTTAATTCAGGTTTTAACTCTTTACTGGTCTTCGATTTATAGCATGAAATGGTTTAATACCAAATTCAGCGGAATTATTTAGTGAATGAGGTGAGATGCTTTCAATTCTCTTTTATTGTATTCATTGATAATTTAGAGGGTTATTTAATTTGTATGATTCATTAACATTCAAGTATAATTGTTTTGCAAAAATGCTTTTTCAATTTGGATATATATTTTCTTTATATTTATTCATATATTTTAAACATATCGGTCCATCTCAATCTAATAGCTTGTAACAATCAGAACGAATTAATCCAAAATCAACAACTGCTTATATATCAGTTGCCTTAACAACCACGTTTTCTATATATCCTTGATATAGAATATTACTACTCCTTTCCAATAAAATACTCCATGCTTGGATTAATCTTGAATCACATAAAATTCTCCCCTAACCTTCCTTACTAAACAGTAAATGTTTTACTAGAGTTTCGTTGGACTGGGTTTACTAAAAAGGTATTAATTTCCTTTCACTAATATGGAATTTAGGCCTATAGATTCATTTACAACCATTATAACATTATTTGGTTTTTTTAACTTAATTTTCTTTTTTACCTGACCTACTGTACAATTAATTATTGGTTACATAGTTAATTACATGAATTTTAATTTACTGGTGGTTATTTGTTTTTATATTAATTAATTGGTTCTGGAACCCTTTATTAATTTATGACATAATTGTCAGAACTACTTGTTAGACTTGAAACACTGGTCACACTCCTGATCCAGTTTATAAACATTAATTAGAATAACAGTATTTTTCAATTTTATACAATACTGACAACTTAGTATAGTGCCTAACATTGGTAACTATACTGGGCTGTATAAAAACAAATCTAATATAAATATAAACATAATTATTGAATAAGTATTATTATCAAACAACATCATTTCATTTTTAACATATTCAACATACAATATAAATACTCTGTAGACCTTAACATGTCACAGTACAAAACAAACATTTCATTACATCCAATCATTCATTGGTCTGGCTCTTTTACATTTAATATTAGTCATTGACCCCTTTTTACTTGAGGTACTTCTCAAACACATGAACTATTGAACAACCTTAAGTCAGGGTATGGTCCTTGACCATATTTCATTCAATTTTTTATGTAACGTTGGGGAACCTCAACTATGTTACGTTACATAACACCCCCCCTTCGAAATAAGTTTATTTTGGTATAAACAAAGTTTAGCAAGAAATAAACTCCTAACTTGTATTTGGCCAAACTGGTTTCCTATTTATGGTACTTTTATATTTCATAATTATCCGTTATATTATTATCATTTCTTCGTTCCTTCTTAAAATCAATTATTTCCCAAGTTTAAATCTTATTTCTATAATCATTCTTGTGACATTCTTTATTAATTATACATTTTGGATCTGGTTTTATTTAATTCTCTATATTTATTTGTGAGTTTTCCCTCTAATATTTAATTTTCCTAAACCTCCCTAACATTATAACTGGAATCGAATCGGTGGTGCTCTATCGGCTAACCAATTACCGTAGTCCGTTACATACTTTCTGGGATCAGAGGAACATCATCTCTGCCCAGTCAAATGATTGCTGGAATATTCTACAGTCAATCTTCATTAATAAACCTCGTAAGGTAGTCATCATGTGACCTTCAATAAAATAATAAATAACAATCATATTCTAGGGATTATTCACTGTACTTTAACTCAGATCATATTATTTCTTCATATTAATTCTTCCTTCTATGATACACTTTTTCTCTCCAATACTTGGCTATTTTATTGACATTTATTAATTGGTTTTTTTACGGATAATTCTTAAATATTTGTTTTTTTTTCTTTTCTTGTGATCCTTTTGAGGGTTCCATTTTGGCTTCTTCATTCTCTTATCTTCATTGGCTCATATTCCTTTGTGATCAATACAGCTGGTTATGAGATTTTGGTCAGTACTATACATTACATTATGTAGTTATATTCTTCTGGCACAATCATTATTATTTCTTTTACATTCTAAATTATATTTCTCACTATTATGTTATATTAGATAAACTCATTTCGTCTTTTGGTTTTGATGATTTTTTATTAGGTTGAATCAGTGTTATTTTTTTTTTTTTTCATATTAGTTTAATGCAATTTCTTCTAAATTGTATAGTAAGGTGTTCTTACTTATTTTTCGACTTTGGTTGTTTTTTTTATCTTCAAAATTCTCTTTCTTATATACCTCATAAATTGTTTTCTTAGATACTTGTTTGTAAGTTGATCTTACTTCATTTTTTGAATTTTGGGGTTTTAGTCTCTTCACTTTAAATTATACTGTTTCTGAATAATTATTGAGTAAGTTGTTCTTACAGTTTCTTTAGAATTTTGGGTTTTTATTTACAATGGGTTGCTTGGTCCTGTATCCATAAAATCCGTCCCTTTTCATTATATTCTGTTTGGAATCTATTTAACCGTGGTCCATTATTTCCTCTATACTGGTTGTTCGGGTCTCTCTAGTGTATAGAGTTATTTCTGTCCTTGTGACATATTTCACTATCAGGTAGTTCCGCCATTTTGTTGTTATAAAACTTTCATTCATGCTGAAGTCTACCATCGTTTTTCGAGCTGATTCTTCTGCACAGTTTCTTAATTGTCCAAATGGTTCATACATAATTTCCAGAAGTCCTCCATGCTCCTTAGTTAGTTTTGGCCTTTTTGGTCCTTCTAGTCCATCTGGGAATTCAAGTATGGTTCGTTTAAAGTTTCTCACTTGCCTTACTTCTCTGTTTTCCGTAATTGGTCTATTATGTAGCTGAACCAACCCCCTTTTAATCATTTCCAATTCTTCCCTTGTATTCATTAATTTCCTTTGACGTGTTTGCCTTATTTTCTTGATATTCTCTTTCCTGGTTTGGATATTCTCTTTGTTCTTTCTATTTTTATTTTTAGATGGCTCTGCATTTTGGTCTTCTTTAATTTCTGTTTCCTTTCTCCCTTCAGAAGTGGTTTTTAGTGTTTCATTCATTTTCTTGAAACGTTCTATCCACTGTCCAAGTTGTTGTCGCTCCTTATCACTCATTTTCCTATCATATTCTTCGATTACCTTACCGAATTTTTTAAAAAACTTGTCCCTCCATTCCTCAAAGCTTTCCTCCTTCTTTTGTTCTGGTATTTGCTTCTGTTGCTTCACTTTGACTATTTTTACTTCTTTTTGTACATTGGGTTGTTCTATCTTTTTATTATTTGGCATCTCTCTAAATCCTTCTATTTGATTATGTTTCTTCCTCCAGTGACACATATCTTCTCGGGATAGTTCAAACATCACCCTGATCCATTCCCTTAATTCTGTGTTTTCTGTTTGTATTGGGTTTTCAGGTGGTCTTATTTCTCGTTTCCATTGTTCATAGTCTTCCTGAGTATATTGTTCTGTCACTTGGGCGTATACTCCTGTTCTTTCGGTTTTCATTTGTTCTTCATTATCGTCCCATCTTTCCCAATCTTCTTCAGTCATCCTTTCCACCTTGTTATCGTCTTTTTCGTTATTCGTCCCAATAGTCTTTTCTTTATTACACCTGGCATCTAACTCCCACATTTCATCATAAATGTCTCTCAAAGTCATTTTGCCGTTTGGTGTTCCCATTGCATTCGCGCGACTCATTTGCGCTCCTTCGTGATCGGTGGCGTTCTTGTTAATATACTCCATATCCTTGCTGAATGTTTTAAATAGCGCCGTCATCCATTCCGCGTAGCTTAGTCGTCTTTCTTGTTCGGGCACTTTCGTTATTCGTAACGTAATTTCGTTATTCGTAATTTCGTTCGTAAGCTCTTTATTGCATTCCTGTGCCTCTAATGGTTGCCTGCTCAAGTTAAGTAACAAATAATATGATTTTTTACTTAACTAAAGCCCACTCGTTGAGCGCCAATTTGTAATAAACTACGTATGGTGAGTCCTTCTTTGATCAGTCCCCCTCGTAGGAGTCGTCAATTTGTTATGGAATAAGTATGTTAGGTACTAGCGGTGAACCGTCCGTCTTATTCAAACCCCACTGTTGTAACCAATTTTGTAGAGAACTACTTGTTAATTATGTGAGGACGTATGTTATAGTATATACTGCACGATGGAAACGTCAAATTGTAAAGAAATCTTGTCTATGGGTGTAATTAGTTATAAGAGACTCCTGTGTAACAAATGCCAAGTAATACGTTGTAGGTGGCGATTCGTAACAATTAAAATGCTGTTACCTGGTTTAATTAATATGTTATTAACTAATATACCTTTCGGTTGTGACCGGTGAAACCCTCAGAACATAGATTATTAAGTCAACAAAATTAGAATAATGTTCCTGAATTTATAATGGTATTATTCTATAGACTTAACTTAGTTCTCAGTGGTTTTTTAATATGAGCAATATATATGGAGTATTTACTGAATGTAAGTGGTATTTGTTTCAACCCTAGTCACTCAATGATAAAAATTTCATTCAAATTTAGTATTAAAAAACCAGTTAGTTCAGCAATCTCCCGTCCCACCAGCTGCAAATTTTAAGCGGTGTTACTAGAAATAAGTGTACTTATAGGTTAGTTATTCGGAGTGTTTGTATCAATCTGTTTATAAATTATTACACCAACTACATATAGTATTTTCTCTGCAATGACTAAAACGTTATCTCATACAACAAATGTACTTTATTTATTTTTCTCTGATATTTAACAAGTTACGTTGTCTCAGACAAACAATAAGACGATCCAATCGACTATCCCAACATATATCGATTCTTAATTATTCAAACTCTAAATAACATATACTCTTGAAAATAATGACAAATATTTCTTATCCCAGGGTTCGTATAGTTCTTTGAACCATTAGTAAGGCCAGGTAAAATACATAATTAAGGTTGTTCAATTTACAAAATAATATTATTTACTTAAATTACAATGGAATGAAAATAAGTTGTTTTTTACCAAACCGACGAAACTTCGGCTGGCGGTGAACGTTTGTCAACAGTGTATTTGGCCAAAATGCGGGTTATCTCGTCTTCCTCCAGTGGAACTGCTCTGATTTTCAATAAAATTGATGATGGTGTGTACTTGGTAAATCCTCAGGAGATCTTCTGGCTTCTATTCTTCTTTTGCGGTCTTCACAAGTCTTGGTCCCAGTGAATTGGAATTAGGATAGCTTCTGCTGCCAATGAAGGTTATTTCGTCCAACCGAGTCTTCTGTATTTCCAATAATCCCGTTAATTCAGGTTTTAACTCTTTACTGGTCTTCGATTTATAGCATGAAATGGTTTAATACCAAATTCAGCGGAATTATTTAGTGAATGAGGTGAGATGCTTTCAATTCTCTTTTATTGTATTCATTGATAATTTAGAGGGTTATTTAATTTGTATGATTCATTAACATTCAAGTATAATTGTTTTGCAAAAATGCTTTTTCAATTTGGATATATATTTTCTTTATATTTATTCATATATTTTAAACATATCGGTCCATCTCAATCTAATAGCTTGTAACAATCAGAACGAATTAATCCAAAATCAACAACTGCTTATATATCAGTTGCCTTAACAACCACGTTTTCTATATATCCTTGATATAGAATATTACTACTCCTTTCCAATAAAATACTCCATGCTTGGATTAATCTTGAATCACATAAAATTCTCCCCTAACCTTCCTTACTAAACAGTAAATGTTTTACTAGAGTTTCGTTGGACTGGGTTTACTAAAAAGGTATTAATTTCCTTTCACTAATATGGAATTTAGGCCTATAGATTCATTTACAACCATTATAACATTATTTGGTTTTTTTAACTTAATTTTCTTTTTTACCTGACCTACTGTACAATTAATTATTGGTTACATAGTTAATTACATGAATTTTAATTTACTGGTGGTTATTTGTTTTTATATTAATTAATTGGTTCTGGAACCCTTTATTAATTTATGACATAATTGTCAGAACTACTTGTTAGACTTGAAACACTGGTCACACTCCTGATCCAGTTTATAAACATTAATTAGAATAACAGTATTTTTCAATTTTATACAATACTGACAACTTAGTATAGTGCCTAACATTGGTAACTATACTGGGCTGTATAAAAACAAATCTAATATAAATATAAACATAATTATTGAATAAGTATTATTATCAAACAACATCATTTCATTTTTAACATATTCAACATACAATATAAATACTCTGTAGACCTTAACATGTCACAGTACAAAACAAACATTTCATTACATCCAATCATTCATTGGTCTGGCTCTTTTACATTTAATATTAGTCATTGACCCCTTTTTACTTGAGGTACTTCTCAAACACATGAACTATTGAACAACCTTAAGTCAGGGTATGGTCCTTGACCATATTTCATTCAATTTTTTATGTAACGTTGGGGAACCTCAACTATGTTACGTTACATAACACCCCCCCTTCGAAATAAGTTTATTTTGGTATAAACAAAGTTTAGCAAGAAATAAACTCCTAACTTGTATTTGGCCAAACTGGTTTCCTATTTATGGTACTTTTATATTTCATAATTATCCGTTATATTATTATCATTTCTTCGTTCCTTCTTAAAATCAATTATTTCCCAAGTTTAAATCTTATTTCTATAATCATTCTTGTGACATTCTTTATTAATTATACATTTTGGATCTGGTTTTATTTAATTCTCTATATTTATTTGTGAGTTTTCCCTCTAATATTTAATTTTCCTAAACCTCCCTAACATTATAACTGGAATCGAATCGGTGGTGCTCTATCGGCTAACCAATTACCGTAGTCCGTTACATACTTTCTGGGATCAGAGGAACATCATCTCTGCCCAGTCAAATGATTGCTGGAATATTCTACAGTCAATCTTCATTAATAAACCTCGTAAGGTAGTCATCATGTGACCTTCAATAAAATAATAAATAACAATCATATTCTAGGGATTATTCACTGTACTTTAACTCAGATCATATTATTTCTTCATATTAATTCTTCCTTCTATGATACACTTTTTCTCTCCAATACTTGGCTATTTTATTGACATTTATTAATTTGTTTTTTTACGGATAATTCTTAAATATTTGTTTTTTTTCTTTTCTTGTGATCCTTTTGAGGGTTCCATTTTGGCTTCTTCATTCTCTTATCTTCATTGGCTCATATTCCTTTGTGATCAATACAGCTGGTTATGAGATTTTGGTCAGTACTATACATTACATTATGTAGTTATATTCTTCTGGCACAATCATTATTATTTCTTTTACATTCTAAATTATATTTCTCACTATTATGTTATATTAGATAAACTCATTTCGTCTTTTGGTTTTGATGATTTTTTATTAGGTTGAATCAGTGTTATTTTTTTTTTTTTTCATATTAGTTTAATGCAATTTCTTCTAAATTGTATAGTAAGGTGTTCTTACTTATTTTTCGACTTTGGTTGTTTTTTTATCTTCAAAATTCTCTTTCTTATATACCTCATAAATTGTTTTCTTAGATACTTGTTTGTAAGTTGATCTTACTTCATTTTTTGAATTTTGGGGTTTTAGTCTCTTCACTTTAAATTATACTGTTTCTGAATAATTATTGAGTAAGTTGTTCTTACAGTTTCTTTAGAATTTTGGGTTTTTATTTACAATGGGTTGCTTGGTCCTGTATCCATAAAATCCGTCCCTTTTCATTATATTCTGTTTGGAATCTATTTAACCGTGGTCCATTATTTCCTCTATACTGGTTGTTCGGGTCTCTCTAGTGTATAGAGTTATTTCTGTCCTTGTGACATATCTCACTATCAGGTAGTTCCGCCATTTTGTTGTTATAAAACTTTCATTCATGCTGAAGTCTACCATCGTTTTTCGAGCTGATTCTTCTGCACAGTTTCTTAATTGTCCAAATGGTTCATACATAATTTCCAGAAGTCCTCCATGCTCCTTAGTTAGTTTTGGCCTTTTTGGTCCTTCTAGTCCATCTGGGAATTCAAGTATGGTTCGTTTAAAGTTTCTCACTTGCCTTACTTCTCTGTTTTCCGTAATTGGTCTATTATGTAGCTGAACCAACCCCCTTTTAATCATTTCCAATTCTTCCCTTGTATTCATTAATTTCCTTTGACGTGTTTGCCTTATTTTCTTGATATTCTCTTTCCTGGTTTGGATATTCTCTTTGTTCTTTCTATTTTTATTTTTAGATGGCTCTGCATTTTGGTCTTCTTTAATTTCTGTTTCCTTTCTCCCTTCAGAAGTGGTTTTTAGTGTTTCATTCATTTTCTTGAAACGTTCTATCCACTGTCCAAGTTGTTGTCGCTCCTTATCACTCATTTTCCTATCATATTCTTCGATTACCTTACCGAATTTTTTAAAAAACTTGTCCCTCCATTCCTCAAAGCTTTCCTCCTTCTTTTGTTCTGGTATTTGCTTCTGTTGCTTCACTTTGACTATTTTTACTTCTTTTTGTACATTGGGTTGTTCTATCTTTTTATTATTTGGCATCTCTCTAAATCCTTCTATTTGATTATGTTTCTTCCTCCAGTGCACATATCTTCTCGGGATAGTTCAAACATCACCCTGATCCATTCCCTTAATTCTGTGTTTTCTGTTTGTATTGGGTTTTCAGGTGGTCTTATTTCTCGTTTCCATTGTTCATAGTCTTCCTGAGTATATTGTTCTGTCACTTGGGCGTATACTCCTGTTCTTTCGGTTTTCATTTGTTCTTCATTATCGTCCCATCTTTCCCAATCTTCTTCAGTCATCCTTTCCACCTTGTTATCGTCTTTTTCGTTATTCGTCCCAATAGTCTTTTCTTTATTACACCTGGCATCTAACTCCCACATTTCATCATAAATGTCTCTCAAAGTCATTTTGCCGTTTGGTGTTCCCATTGCATTCGCGCGACTCATTTGCGCTCCTTCGTGATCGGTGGCGTTCTTGTTAATATACTCCATATCCTTGCTGAATGTTTTAAATAGCGCCGTCATCCATTCCGCGTAGCTTAGTCGTATTTCTTGTTCGGGCATTTTCGTTATTCGTAACGTAATTTCGTTCGTAAGCTCTTTATTGCATTCCTGTGCCTCTAATGGTTGCCTGCTCAAGTTAAGTAACAAATAATATGATTTTTTACTTAACTAAAGCCCACTCGTTGAGCGCCAATTTGTAATAAACTACGTATGGTGAGTCCTTCTTTGATCAGTCCCCCTCGTAGGAGTCGTCAATTTTTTATGGAATAAGTATGTTAGGTACTAGCGGTGAACCGTCCGTCTTATTCAAACCCCACTGTTGTAACCAATTTTGTAGAGAACTACTTGTTAATTATGTGAGGACGTATGTTATAGTATATACTGCACGATGGAAACGTCAAATTGTAAAGAAATCTTGTCTATGGGTGTAATTAGTTATAAGAGACTCCTGTGTAACAAATGCCAAGTAATACGTTGTAGGTGGCGATTCGTAACAATTAAAATGCTGTTACCTGGTTTAATTAATATGTTATTAACTAATATACCTTTCGGTTGTGACCGGTGAAACCCTCAGAACATAGATTATTAAGTCAACAAAATTAGAATAATGTTCCTGAATTTATAATGGTATTATTCTATAGACTTAACTTAGTTCTCAGTGGTTGTTTAATATGAGCAATATATATGGAGTATTTACTGAATGTAAGTGGTATTTGTTTCAACCCTAGTCACTCAATGATAAAAATTTCATTCAAATTTAGTATTAAAAAACCAGTTAGTTCAGCAATCTCCCGTCCCACCAGCTGCAAATTTTAAGCGGTGTTACTAGAAATAAGTGTACTTATAGGTTAGTTATTCGGAGTGTTTGTATCAATCTGTTTATAAATTATTACACCAACTACATATAGTATTTTCTCTGCAATGACTAAAACGTTATCTCATACAACAAATGTACTTTATTTATTTTTCTCTGATATTTAACAAGTTACGTTGTCTCAGACAAACAATAAGACGATCCAATCGACTATCCCAACATATATCGATTCTTAATTATTCAAACTCTAAATAACATATACTCTTGAAAATAATGACAAATATTTCTTATCCCAGGGTTCGTATAGTTCTTTGAACCATTAGTAAGGCCAGGTAAAATACATAATTAAGGTTGTTCAATTTACAAAATAATATTATTTACTTAAATTACAATGGAATGAAAATAAGTTGTTTTTTACCAAACCGACGAAACTTCGGCTGGCGGTGAACGTTTGTCAACAGTGTATTTGGCCAAAATGCGGGTTATCTCGTCTTCCTCCAGTGGAACTGCTCTGATTTTCAATAAAATTGATGATGGTGTGTACTTGGTAAATCCTCAGGAGATCTTCTGGCTTCTATTCTTCTTTTGCGGTCTTCACAAGTCTTGGTCCCAGTGAATTGGAATTAGGATAGCTTCTGCTGCCAATGAAGGTTATTTCGTCCAATCGAGTCTTCTGTATTTCCAATAATCCCGTTAATTCAGGTTTTAACTCTTTACTGGTCTTCGATTTATAGCATGAAATGGTTTAATACCAAATTCAGCGGAATTATTTAGTGAATGAGGTGAGATGCTTTCAATTCTCTTTTATTGTATTCATTGATAATTTAGAGGGTTATTTAATTTGTATGATTCATTAACATTCAAGTATAATTGTTTTGCAAAAATGCTTTTTCAATTTGGATATATATTTTCTTTATATTTATTCATATATTTTAAACATATCGGTCCATCTCAATCTAATAGCTTGTAACAATCAGAACGAATTAATCCAAAATCAACAACTGCTTATATATCAGTTGCCTTAACAACCACGTTTTCTATATATCCTTGATATAGAATATTACTACTCCTTTCCAATAAAATACTCCATGCTTGGATTAATCTTGAATCACATAAAATTCTCCCCTAACCTTCCTTACTAAACAGTAAATGTTTTACTAGAGTTTCGTTGGACTGGGTTTACTAAAAAGGTATTAATTTCCTTTCACTAATATGGAATTTAGGCCTATAGATTCATTTACAACCATTATAACATTATTTGGTTTTTTTAACTTAATTTTCTTTTTTACCTGACCTACTGTACAATTAATTATTGGTTACATAGTTAATTACATGAATTTTAATTTACTGGTGGTTATTTGTTTTTATATTAATTAATTGGTTCTGGAACCCTTTATTAATTTATGACATAATTGTCAGAACTACTTGTTAGACTTGAAACACTGGTCACACTCCTGATCCAGTTTATAAACATTAATTAGAATAACAGTATTTTTCAATTTTATACAATACTGACAACTTAGTATAGTGCCTAACATTGGTAACTATACTGGGCTGTATAAAAACAAATCTAATATAAATATAAACATAATTATTGAATAAGTATTATTATCAAACAACATCATTTCATTTTTAACATATTCAACATACAATATAAATACTCTGTAGACCTTAACATGTCACAGTACAAAACAAACATTTCATTACATCCAATCATTCATTGGTCTGGCTCTTTTACATTTAATATTAGTCATTGACCCCTTTTTACTTGAGGTACTTCTCAAACACATGAACTATTGAACAACCTTAAGTCAGGGTATGGTCCTTGACCATATTTCATTCGATTTTTTATGTAACGTTGGGGAACCTCAACTATGTTACGTTACATAACACCCCCCCTTCGAAATAAGTTTATTTTGGTATAAACAAAGTTTAGCAAGAAATAAACTCCTAACTTGTATTTGGCCAAACTGGTTTCCTATTTATGGTACTTTTATATTTCATAATTATCCGTTATATTATTATCATTTCTTCGTTCCTTCTTAAAATCAATTATTTCCCAAGTTTAAATCTTATTTCTATAATCATTCTTGTGACATTCTTTATTAATTATACATTTTGGATCTGGTTTTATTTAATTCTCTATATTTATTTGTGAGTTTTCCCTCTAATATTTAATTTTCCTAAACCTCCCTAACATTATAACTGGAATCGAATCGGTGGTGCTCTATCGGCTAACCAATTACCGTAGTCCGTTACATACTTTCTGGGATCAGAGGAACATCATCTCTGCCCAGTCAAATGATTGCTGGAATATTCTACAGTCAATCTTCATTAATAAACCTCGTAAGGTAGTCATCATGTGACCTTCAATAAAATAATAAATAACAATCATATTCTAGGGATTATTCACTGTACTTTAACTCAGATCATATTATTTCTTCATATTAATTCTTCCTTCTATGATACACTTTTTCTCTCCAATACTTGGCTATTTTATTGACATTTATTAATTGGTTTTTTTACGGATAATTCTTAAATATTTGTTTTTTTTTCTTTTCTTGTGATCCTTTTGAGGGTTCCATTTTGGCTTCTTCATTCTCTTATCTTCATTGGCTCATATTCCTTTGTGATCAATACAGCTGGTTATGAGATTTTGGTCAGTACTATACATTACATTATGTAGTTATATTCTTCTGGCACAATCATTATTATTTCTTTTACATTCTAAATTATATTTCTCACTATTATGTTATATTAGATAAACTCATTTCGTCTTTTGGTTTTGATGATTTTTTATTAGGTTGAATCAGTGTTATTTTTTTTTTTTTTCATATTAGTTTAATGCAATTTCTTCTAAATTGTATAGTAAGGTGTTCTTACTTATTTTTCGACTTTGGTTGTTTTTTTTATCTTCAAAATTCTCTTTCTTATATACCTCATAAATTGTTTTCTTAGATACTTGTTTGTAAGTTGATCTTACTTCATTTTTTGAATTTTGGGGTTTTAGTCTCTTCACTTTAAATTATACTGTTTCTGAATAATTATTGAGTAAGTTGTTCTTACAGTTTCTTTAGAATTTTGGGTTTTTATTTACAATGGGTTGCTTGGTCCTGTATCCATAAAATCCGTCCCTTTTCATTATATTCTGTTTGGAATCTATTTAACCGTGGTCCATTATTTCCTCTATACTGGTTGTTCGGGTCTCTATAGTGTATAGAGTTATTTCTGTCCTTGTGACATATCTCACTATCAGGTAGTTCCGCCATTTTGTTGTTATAAAACTTTCATTCATGCTGAAGTCTACCATCGTTTTTCGAGCTGATTCTTCTGCACAGTTTCTTAATTGTCCAAATGGTTCATACATAATTTCCAGAAGTCCTCCATGCTCCTTAGTTAGTTTTGGCCTTTTTGGTCCTTCTAGTCCATCTGGGAATTCAAGTATGGTTCGTTTAAAGTTTCTCACTTGCCTTACTTCTCTGTTTTCCGTAATTGGTCTATTATGTAGCTGAACCAACCCCCTTTTAATCATTTCCAATTCTTCCCTTGTATTCATTAATTTCCTTTGACGTGTTTGCCTTATTTTCTTGATATTCTCTTTCCTGGTTTGGATATTCTCTTTGTTCTTTCTATTTTTATTTTTAGATGGCTCTGCATTTTGGTCTTCTTTAATTTCTGTTTCCTTTCTCCCTTCAGAAGTGGTTTTTAGTGTTTCATTCATTTTCTTGAAACGTTCTATCCACTGTCCAAGTTGTTGTCGCTCCTTATCACTCATTTTCCTATCATATTCTTCGATTACCTTACCGAATTTTTTAAAAAACTTGTCCCTCCATTCCTCAAAGCTTTCCTCCTTCTTTTGTTCTGGTATTTGCTTCTGTTGCTTCACTTTGACTATTTTTACTTCTTTTTGTACATTGGGTTGTTCTATCTTTTTATTATTTGGCATCTCTCTAAATCCTTCTATTTGATTATGTTTCTTCCTCCAGTGCACATATCTTCTCGGGATAGTTCAAACATCACCCTGATCCATTCCCTTAATTCTGTGTTTTCTGTTTGTATTGGGTTTTCAGGTGGTCTTATTTCTCGTTTCCATTGTTCATAGTCTTCCTGAGTATATTGTTCTGTCACTTGGGCGTATACTCCTGTTCTTTCGGTTTTCATTTGTTCTTCATTATCGTCCCATCTTTCCCAATCTTCTTCAGTCATCCTTTCCACCTTGTTATCGTCTTTTTCGTTATTCGTCCCAATAGTCTTTTCTTTATTACACCTGGCATCTAACTCCCACATTTCATCATAAATGTCTCTCAAAGTCATTTTGCCGTTTGGTGTTCCCATTGCATTCGCGCGACTCATTTGCGCTCCTTCGTGATCGGTGGCGTTCTTGTTAATATACTCCATATCCTTGCTGAATGTTTTAAATAGCGCCGTCATCCATTCCGCGTAGCTTAGTCGTATTTCTTGTTCGGGCATTTTCGTTATTCGTAACGTAATTTCGTTCGTAAGCTCTTTATTGCATTCCTGTGCCTCTAATGGTTGCCTGCTCAAGTTAAGTAACAAATAATATGATTTTTTACTTAACTAAAGCCCACTCGTTGAGCGCCAATTTGTAATAAACTACGTATGGTGAGTCCTTCTTTGATCAGTCCCCCTCGTAGGAGTCGTCAATTTGTTATGGAATAAGTATGTTAGGTACTAGCGGTGAACCGTCCGTCTTATTCAAACCCCACTGTTGTAACCAATTTTGTAGAGAACTACTTGTTAATTATGTTAGGACGTATGTTATAGTATATACTGCACGATGGAAACGTCAAATTGTAAAGAAATCTTGTCTATGGGTGTAATTAGTTATAAGAGACTCCTGTGTAACAAATGCCAAGTAATACGTTGTAGGTGGCGATTCGTAACAATTAAAATGCTGTTACCTGGTTTAATTAATATGTTATTAACTAATATACCTTTCGGTTGTGACCGGTGAAACCCTCAGAACATAGATTATTAAGTCAACAAAATTAGAATAATGTTCCTGAATTTATAATGGTATTATTCTATAGACTTAACTTAGTTCTCAGTGGTTGTTTAATATGAGCAATATATATGGAGTATTTACTGAATGTAAGTGGTATTTGTTTCAACCCTAGTCACTCAATGATAAAAATTTCATTCAAATTTAGTATTAAAAAACCAGTTAGTTCAGCAATCTCCCGTCCCACCAGCTGCAAATTTTAAGCGGTGTTACTAGAAATAAGTGTACTTATAGGTTAGTTATTCGGAGTGTTTGTATCAATCTGTTTATAAATTATTACACCAACTACATATAGTATTTTCTCTGCAATGACTAAAACGTTATCTCATACAACAAATGTACTTTATTTATTTTTCTCTGATATTTAACAAGTTACGTTGTCTCAGACAAACAATAAGACGATCCAATCGACTATCCCAACATATATCGATTCTTAATTATTCAAACTCTAAATAACATATACTCTTGAAAATAATGACAAATATTTCTTATCCCAGGGTTCGTATAGTTCTTTGAACCATTAGTAAGGCCAGGTAAAATACATAATTAAGGTTGTTCAATTTACAAAATAATATTATTTACTTAAATTACAATGGAATGAAAATAAGTTGTTTTTTACCAAACCGACGAAACTTCGGCTGGCGGTGAACGTTTGTCAACAGTGTATTTGGCCAAAATGCGGGTTATCTCGTCTTCCTCCAGTGGAACTGCTCTGATTTTCAATAAAATTGATGATGGTGTGTACTTGGTAAATCCTCAGGAGATCTTCTGGCTTCTATTCTTCTTTTGCGGTCTTCACAAGTCTTGGTCCCAGTGAATTGGAATTAGGATAGCTTCTGCTGCCAATGAAGGTTATTTCGTCCAACCGAGTCTTCTGTATTTCCAATAATCCCGTTAATTCAGGTTTTAACTCTTTACTGGTCTTCGATTTATAGCATGAAATGGTTTAATACCAAATTCAGCGGAATTATTTAGTGAATGAGGTGAGATGCTTTCAATTCTCTTTTATTGTATTCATTGATAATTTAGAGGGTTATTTAATTTGTATGATTCATTAACATTCAAGTATAATTGTTTTGCAAAAATGCTTTTTCAATTTGGATATATATTTTCTTTATATTTATTCATATATTTTAAACATATCGGTCCATCTCAATCTAATAGCTTGTAACAATCAGAACGAATTAATCCAAAATCAACAACTGCTTATATATCAGTTGCCTTAACAACCACGTTTTCTATATATCCTTGATATAGAATATTACTACTCCTTTCCAATAAAATACTCCATGCTTGGATTAATCTTGAATCACATAAAATTCTCCCCTAACCTTCCTTACTAAACAGTAAATGTTTTACTAGAGTTTCGTTGGACTGGGTTTACTAAAAAGGTATTAATTTCCTTTCACTAATATGGAATTTAGGCCTATAGATTCATTTACAACCATTATAACATTATTTGGTTTTTTTAACTTAATTTTCTTTTTTACCTGACCTACTGTACAATTAATTATTGGTTACATAGTTAATTACATGAATTTTAATTTACTGGTGGTTATTTGTTTTTATATTAATTAATTGGTTCTGGAACCCTTTATTAATTTATGACATAATTGTCAGAACTACTTGTTAGACTTGAAACACTGGTCACACTCCTGATCCAGTTTATAAACATTAATTAGAATAACAGTATTTTTCAATTTTATACAATACTGACAACTTAGTATAGTGCCTAACATTGGTAACTATACTGGGCTGTATAAAAACAAATCTAATATAAATATAAACATAATTATTGAATAAGTATTATTATCAAACAACATCATTTCATTTTTAACATATTCAACATACAATATAAATACTCTGTAGACCTTAACATGTCACAGTACAAAACAAACATTTCATTACATCCAATCATTCATTGGTCTGGCTCTTTTACATTTAATATTAGTCATTGACCCCTTTTTACTTGAGGTACTTCTCAAACACATGAACTATTGAACAACCTTAAGTCAGGGTATGGTCCTTGACCATATTTCATTCAATTTTTTATGTAACGTTGGGGAACCTCAACTATGTTACGTTACATAACACCCCCCCTTCGAAATAAGTTTATTTTGGTATAAACAAAGTTTAGCAAGAAATAAACTCCTAACTTGTATTTGGCCAAACTGGTTTCCTATTTATGGTACTTTTATATTTCATAATTATCCGTTATATTATTATCATTTCTTCGTTCCTTCTTAAAATCAATTATTTCCCAAGTTTAAATCTTATTTCTATAATCATTCTTGTGACATTCTTTATTAATTATACATTTTGGATCTGGTTTTATTTAATTCTCTATATTTATTTGTGAGTTTTCCCTCTAATATTTAATTTTCCTAAACCTCCCTAACATTATAACTGGAATCGAATCGGTGGTGCTCTATCGGCTAACCAATTACCGTAGTCCGTTACATACTTTCTGGGATCAGAGGAACATCATCTCTGCCCAGTCAAATGATTGCTGGAATATTCTACAGTCAATCTTCATTAATAAACCTCGTAAGGTAGTCATCATGTGACCTTCAATAAAATAATAAATAACAATCATATTCTAGGGATTATTCACTGTACTTTAACTCAGATCATATTATTTCTTCATATTAATTCTTCCTTCTATGATACACTTTTTCTCTCCAATACTTGGCTATTTTATTGACATTTATTAATTTGTTTTTTTACGGATAATTCTTAAATATTTGTTTTTTTTCTTTTCTTGTGATCCTTTTGAGGGTTCCATTTTGGCTTCTTCATTCTCTTATCTTCATTGGCTCATATTCCTTTGTGATCAATACAGCTGGTTATGAGATTTTGGTCAGTACTATACATTACATTATGTAGTTATATTCTTCTGGCACAATCATTATTATTTCTTTTACATTCTAAATTATATTTCTCACTATTATGTTATATTAGATAAACTCATTTCGTCTTTTGGTTTTGATGATTTTTTATTAGGTTGAATCAGTGTTATTTTTTTTTTTTTTTCATATTAGTTTAATGCAATTTCTTCTAAATTGTATAGTAAGGTGTTCTTACTTATTTTTCGACTTTGGTTGTTTTTTTTATCTTCAAAATTCTCTTTCTTATATACCTCATAAATTGTTTTCTTAGATACTTGTTTGTAAGTTGATCTTACTTCATTTTTTGAATTTTGGGGTTTTAGTCTCTTCACTTTAAATTATACTGTTTCTGAATAATTATTGAGTAAGTTGTTCTTACAGTTTCTTTAGAATTTTGGGTTTTTATTTACAATGGGTTGCTTGGTCCTGTATCCATAAAATCCGTCCCTTTTCATTATATTCTGTTTGGAATCTATTTAACCGTGGTCCATTATTTCCTCTATACTGGTTGTTCGGGTCTCTCTAGTGTATAGAGTTATTTCTGTCCTTGTGACATATCTCACTATCAGGTAGTTCCGCCATTTTGTTGTTATAAAACTTTCATTCATGCTGAAGTCTACCATCGTTTTTCGAGCTGATTCTTCTGCACAGTTTCTTAATTGTCCAAATGGTTCATACATAATTTCCAGAAGTCCTCCATCCTCCTTAGTTAGTTTTGGCCTTTTTGGTCCTTCTAGTCCATCTGGGAATTCAAGTATGGTTCGTTTAAAGTTTCTCACTTGCCTTACTTCTCTGTTTTCCGTAATTGGTCTATTATGTAGCTGAACCAACCCCCTTTTAATCATTTCCAATTCTTCCCTTGTATTCATTAATTTCCTTTGACGTGTTTGCCTTATTTTCTTGATATTCTCTTTCCTGGTTTGGATATTCTCTTTGTTATTTCTATTTTTATTTTTAGATGGCTCTGCATTTTGGTCTTCTTTAATTTCTGTTTCCTTTCTCCCTTCAGAAGTGGTTTCTAGTGTTTCATTCATTTTCTTGAAACGTTCTATCCACTGTCCAAGTTGTTGTCGCTCCTTATCACTCATTTTCCTATCATATTCTTCGATTACCTTACCGAATTTTTTAAAAAACTTGTCCCTCCATTCCTCAAAGCTTTCCTCCTTCTTTTGTTCTGGTATTTGCTTCTGTTGCTTCACTTTGACTATTTTTACTTCTTTTTGTACATTGGGTTGTTCTATCTTTTTATTATTTGGCATCTCTCTAAATCCTTCTATTTGATTATGTTTCTTCCTCCAGTGACACATATCTTCTCGGGATAGTTCAAACATCACCCTGATCCATTCCCTTAATTCTGTGTTTTCTGTTTGTATTGGGTTTTCAGGTGGTCTTATTTCTCGTTTCCATTGTTCATAGTCTTCCTGAGTATATTGTTCTGTCACTTGGGCGTATACTCCTGTTCTTTCGGTTTTCATTTGTTCTTCATTATCGTCCCATCTTTCCCAATCTTCTTCAGTCATCCTTTCCACCTTGTTATCGTCTTTTTCGTTATTCGTCCCAATAGTCTTTTCTTTATTACACCTGGCATCTAACTCCCACATTTCATCATAAATGTCTCTCAAAGTCATTTTGCCGTTTGGTGTTCCCATTGCATTCGCGCGACTCATTTGCGCTCCTTCGTGATCGGTGGCGTTCTTGTTAATATACTCCATATCCTTGCTGAATGTTTTAAATAGCGCCGTCATCCATTCCGCGTAGCTTAGTCGCCTTTCTTGTTCGGGCATTTTCGTTATTCGTAACGTAATTTCGTTATTCGTAATTTCGTTCGTAAGCTCTTTATTGCATTCCTGTGCCTCTAATGGTTGCCTGCTCAAGTTAAGTAACAAATAATATGATTTTTTACTTAACTAAAGCCCACTCGTTGAGCGCCAATTTGTAATAAACTACGTATGGTGAGTCCTTCTTTGATCAGTCCCCCTCGTAGGAGTCGTCAATTTGTTATGGAATAAGTATGTTAGGTACTAGCGGTGAACCGTCCGTCTTATTCAAACCCCACTGTTGTAACCAATTTTGTAGAGAACTACTTGTTAATTATGTGAGGACGTATGTTATAGTATATACTGCACGATGGAAACGTCAAATTGTAAAGAAATCTTGTCTATGGGTGTAATTAGTTATAAGAGACTCCTGTGTAACAAATGCCAAGTAATACGTTGTAGGTGGCGATTCGTAACAATTAAAATGCTGTTACCTGGTTTAATTAATATGTTATTAACTAATATACCTTTCGGTTGTGACCGGTGAAACCCTCAGAACATAGATTATTAAGTCAACAAAATTAGAATAATGTTCCTGAATTTATAATGGTATTATTCTATAGACTTAACTTAGTTCTCAGTGGTTGTTTAATATGAGCAATATATATGGAGTATTTACTGAATGTAAGTGGTATTTGTTTCAACCCTAGTCACTCAATGATAAAAATTTCATTCAAATTTAGTATTAAAAAACCAGTTAGTTCAGCAATCTCCCGTCCCACCAGCTGCAAATTTTAAGCGGTGTTACTAGAAATAAGTGTACTTATAGGTTAGTTATTCGGAGTGTTTGTATCAATCTGTTTATAAATTATTACACCAACTACATATAGTATTTTCTCTGCAATGACTAAAACGTTATCTCATACAACAAATGTACTTTATTTATTTTTCTCTGATATTTAACAAGTTACGTTGTCTCAGACAAACAATAAGACGATCCAATCGACTATCCCAACATATATCGATTCTTAATTATTCAAACTCTAAATAACATATACTCTTGAAAATAATGACAAATATTTCTTATCCCAGGGTTCGTATAGTTCTTTGAACCATTAGTAAGGCCAGGTAAAATACATAATTAAGGTTGTTCAATTTACAAAATAATATTATTTACTTAAATTACAATGGAATGAAAATAAGTTGTTTTTTACCAAACCGACGAAACTTCGGCTGGCGGTGAACGTTTGTCAACAGTGTATTTGGCCAAAATGCGGGTTATCTCGTCTTCCTCCAGTGGAACTGCTCTGATTTTCAATAAAATTGATGATGGTGTGTACTTGGTAAATCCTCAGGAGATCTTCTGGCTTCTATTCTTCTTTTGCGGTCTTCACAAGTCTTGGTCCCAGTGAATTGGAATTAGGATAGCTTCTGCTGCCAATGAAGGTTATTTCGTCCAACCGAGTCTTCTGTATTTCCAATAATCCCGTTAATTCAGGTTTTAACTCTTTACTGGTCTTCGATTTATAGCATGAAATGGTTTAATACCAAATTCAGCGGAATTATTTAGTGAATGAGGTGAGATGCTTTCAATTCTCTTTTATTGTATTCATTGATAATTTAGAGGGTTATTTAATTTGTATGATTCATTAACATTCAAGTATAATTGTTTTGCAAAAATGCTTTTTCAATTTGGATATATATTTTCTTTATATTTATTCATATATTTTAAACATATCGGTCCATCTCAATCTAATAGCTTGTAACAATCAGAACGAATTAATCCAAAATCAACAACTGCTTATATATCAGTTGCCTTAACAACCACGTTTTCTATATATCCTTGATATAGAATATTACTACTCCTTTCCAATAAAATACTCCATGCTTGGATTAATCTTGAATCACATAAAATTCTCCCCTAACCTTCCTTACTAAACAGTAAATGTTTTACTAGAGTTTCGTTGGACTGGGTTTACTAAAAAGGTATTAATTTCCTTTCACTAATATGGAATTTAGGCCTATAGATTCATTTACAACCATTATAACATTATTTGGTTTTTTTAACTTAATTTTCTTTTTTACCTGACCTACTGTACAATTAATTATTGGTTACATAGTTAATTACATGAATTTTAATTTACTGGTGGTTATTTGTTTTTATATTAATTAATTGGTTCTGGAACCCTTTATTAATTTATGACATAATTGTCAGAACTACTTGTTAGACTTGAAACACTGGTCACACTCCTGATCCAGTTTATAAACATTAATTAGAATAACAGTATTTTTCAATTTTATACAATACTGACAACTTAGTATAGTGCCTAACATTGGTAACTATACTGGGCTGTATAAAAACAAATCTAATATAAATATAAACATAATTATTGATTAAGTATTATTATCAAACATCATTTCATTTTTAACATATTCAACATACAATATAAATACTCTGTAGACCTTAACATGTCACAGTACAAAACAAACATTTCATTACATCCAATCATTCATTGGTCTGGCTCTTTTACATTTAATATTGTAACAGTACCAAAAATATGGTAGTTACATAATATAAACGAATGTAACGTCAAGTATGAGAAAAACATGGGAATATATCTAGATAAATAAAGCTAAGTGTATATAAGTGTGTACCTACAAAAATATTAATAAAAAATCCAACAATGAAGAAGAGAATACGAATATATCAACATTAATTACAAAATGAAGAAAGAAAATGCCACAAGCCCAAAACAAAATTTCAGTAAATAGACCCAATAGGATCCAACAGTGAGGGGAATCAACGAAACAAGGATCAGCAAGCTCCAACAACAATGGAGATAAATAAAAATAGCAACTACGATGAAAATATGGAATAAAGAAGAAAGAAGAAGGACCAAGAAGAGCACCAAGAAGAAGAAAGAAGATGGACAGAAGATATAAGGACTCAATATAAACCACATGTACTAAAAACAGTGTAAGTGACAAAAGAAATGATTATAAGTGTGACAAGAAAACCAGTGTGAAACATTTAAGGAACCACAAACAATTACAGTGTGTACTTAATACAAATGTGAAACCTGTGAATAACTAACTATTTCAACTGAATAAACCACACAAACAATTACAGTGATGAAGTTTACAGTGTGAAAAATATGTTAATTTCATGATGAAGCAACAAAAATTAAAAATAGTCAAATAAACACAGACAATGAGTGTGACTGATTTAATAAAGTTGTAACCAACACACATAATCATAAGACCACCAGATTAGAACAAAATAAAACAATGATATTATTGTTCATAAAGAACTGACAACAAATAAAAGACATTTGTTAAGTATCAAACATAACAGGAATTAAATTCCACCATTGACCAGAAAAACATTGCATATAATACAAGAAAGATTTGTGTTAGTGTATAAGAAGGAATAGTATAAACATGTGTAACAAATTAGTTAAGGTATTATGTTAATATACCATAATGAAGCCAGTTTAGTAGTAGAAAAATACTGCACTAAAACAGATGATACATTGTTACACAACCCACAAGGAAGAGACCTATTACAACAGAAAATGATACATATTAGTATAAATATCTGATCATCAAATATGTTATCAAATGAGAATTTATTATAAGTAATAATAATAAATATTAAGAAACAAAGTAATATAATGCAAAACAATGTAAATAGAACAAGTCAAACATAATGACACAGGGAATAACGGAAATGAGAAAAGTATACCAGTTTAGTTAAGAAAAGTACAGTATCAAAACCAATGTAAATGTTTATAAGAGTATTACCAGTAGTGAGATAAATATCTGATAATACATTGAGAACAGATTTTGAACATGATAAGAACAGTATTATAACTAAATTATTGTAAACCAATTAACCATGTACATATGACCAGATGTAAGCTAAACCATTGTATAGCAAATTAGTTAAGAAAAATACTGTATCAAATATTGAGCACAGATTGTTACAATTATTACCAGTAGCAAGAGGAAATCCCAAAGCTACTTTGAGAACAGATAATGACCCCAAAAGCAGTCATATTATATACAAACATTTGAAAACCAAATGACCATTATAAGGAAAACCAAATGTAAACAAACAATGACCAACCAGTTATTTATGAAAAATATAGCATATGAACTTAAGTAAAAGTAATTGGAAACATTACCAAAAGTTAGAACAGTATCTAATGCTACTTTGGGAATCCAAACCAAAGAGGACAATAACAATTTAGTTGTTGTATTAAAAAAAATAAATGACTATTATGACATGACACAACATGAGCAGAGCCATTACTAAAAGATTAGAAAGTTCTGAGCTCATTAAAAGGTAACCATTATATATAATAGATTAGGTACTATGTATGTACACTAACTACAATCATTAAATGATATGATTTATATGAAGAGACTAAAAAATAAGATGAAAAATTGTATAAGAACCATATGAGAGGTTTGAACTTATGTAAATATTAAATTAACCACAATCATACATAAATATTATAGTGGAAAATTGTGTAAATAAACATTACTAATAATATTAGATAGTAATATAACCATTTGAGATAAGAAAAATTAGTTATAAGCAGATTTATAAAAAAATCTAACATGGACGCTTAATGACGCCATAGCAAGATTTGTGTAGGAAACAGTTTTTCCCAAATTGTAAATTAAACCGACTGAGATACAGACTCACAGTGTTTAGATAAGAAGTGTTTTATTATATTTAAATAATATATGGTGTAACGAACTTATAAAAATAAGATGCACCAAAAATAAATAATAAAATCGTTATTGTAATAGTAGTAATGAACGAAAAATAAGCGTTTTTGGACTTATTTTGACAAGCAAATCGCCCTGAATTCAATGATATCAACTAATTAACGATAGGACATAAGATAAGAAAGTTATGATAGTTTTAAACTTTCAAGTTAAATATTTGTACCAATGATGACGTAAAAACGCCTCAAACCCAAACTCAATTTTGGCAAAAAATTAAATATTTTAATAAAACGAAGGCTTTCGGGTTAGAGAGTATGACGAATCCAGCCAATGGAATGAATGACTTTCAGCAGACTACCGGGAGACGTCTCAGAGGTACCAGACAGTCTACGATCAATCACCAAACATACAGGTCACGCCGCTCTAGTCAAGGAAGATATAATTTATATTTAAAACTGTGCGCGCCATATTACGTTAATACACAACATACGGTTAACCTAAATACAACATTCATACATACGAGTGAAAAAGTGCGGAATTGTGTTAATTGAACAAGTAGGTCAGTGTATAATAACGACCATACTTGCGAGTGAAGTTTTAAATAGGAAACAGGGAGTACAGTTTTTATTTAAACAATATTTAAACGAAATTAATAATTTTATGAATATTCGACTTTTGATACTACGCAAGTCGTACAATGCTGAGTATCGAAACCACAGTAATTAAATTATCAGAATTGAGAAAAGATTTAAATCGACATTATTAAAATATTTGAAAAATATTTTAATTAATAATTATAGTAATTTAAAATAAAATGTTTGAAAATAATTGTTAATAAATACGAGAGTATTTAGTCACTCGTTTGACTAAACGTATTTTTCTTGAATTTTTCTATGTTCTAAAATCTATTTTATTAATTTTAATACAATCGGAATAAATGTAATTCTGATAATCATATATTAAAAATTATTATGAATAATATGTTTACATGTATAGTATAAGAAATATTAGCTAATAAGGAATACTTATCCTCTGTAACCACACCGGTTAATTCTAACCTCAGAAAGTGTGGCGGTAACTTGATAATTTCAACATTACCGATCTGTTCTCAAGTAACAATCAAATGAAATAGAATTGCTAACAAGAGTTTTTTGAGAAATTTTTCTCTTGTGAATAAATGATTTTTGAAGCTAATTATTAAACGAGCGTAATACATTTTAAATACTGTACAAGTCAGACAGCTTGACAATAACACACGAGTATTAGAGATGCGTGCGCATACCCGCGTACGATAATTTTATAAATACCAGACATATGGTACCAAATTTTGATTTTTTATATTTGTTCAATTATTATTCACTATTGTTAATTCAATATAGTTATTTGTATTACATCTTGTAACTGGTATCATGTTACCTCAAAGAACCTAACGATATATGGTAATTCTCTGAATCAAAATAACATAACCTATGTAGATAAATTATTGTACTAACAACAGGTCTACCAGCCTTGAGGAATTAGACAGAGTCTTATTGAATTTTATTGTAATCAGTAATTTAAAGGTTGTTAATTATTGTTTTTAATTGTTAAAGCTTTTATCACTTATCAAATTGTTAATAAACCTCCAATTTTATTACCACAAAGGGAGTATCATTTCTAGTAAAAGTAAATTCATTTATTTTTAGTCAGTTCTGACACAGGTGGCGGAAGAATTTAAAATAGTTTTAGTATAATTCAGAATATTCGTCAGATATTGCTTCATTTACTATTGTGTGTGACGATATATTAACTATTCAATCTGAATATTTTGTTGTTGTATTTGAAGTGCCTGTATTTCAGAAGGAACATCACAGAACAGAATTGAAGCATTCAAGTGTGGTAAGTAAGTGAGATACACAACAAAGTGCGCGGATCATATTAATATAAAAAGGAGTAAACTCATACTGCGTACCCAATAGAAAACAATACGTTAACACCAGTCATCTCAACGATTACAATTACATACTTAGATAAACCACATTCTCGTAGATACCGGTGCGTGTCTACACCCACACGAACACACCAAACATCAATACAACTACAACTATAATTATATCTTGTGTACTTGTAATTTTCTATTACAAGTTGGCGCCCAACGTCTGAGCACGATTTAAAGGGAAATTACACCATAACTAGTTACCCAATAATCCCAATTCGTGAAAAAGACAGCAGGTACATTACCAGGACAGCAAGATGTACACCGACAGGTTAAAATCAAGATCGAAATCACGATCAACGTCAAGGAAGAGGGCGACCGAAAAGGAAAAGGAGACCAGAAGAGAAGAAAAAGAGGCCATGTCTACGGAGGATGTAGAAGAAGTAGTACTGGAAACAAAGGAAAAAACAATTGAACCGGCGGAGGGGGTTCAGCAACCTATGGAGGAACCAGAAATGGTGATTCAAGAAATTTTACCAGAAACAAACCAACCCGAAAGACCGGTACAACCAGAAGATAGATACATTGTCGAAATGTTAATTAGTATGAGAGCATCGATAGAAGAAGGCCAGAAGAGGATGGAGGAATCACTAAGCTCCACCAAGACGGACTTAAGTAAGAGAATAGAGGAAGGCCTAAAGTCCACAAACCAAAAAATAGAGGAAGGCCAGAAGGATAACCAGAAACACATAGAACTGTTAAAAGAAGAATTTCATAACCAAATAAGTGAGACAAACAGAAGAATGGAAGAGGGTCAACGGAAAACCGAAGAATTATTGGAGAAGAGAATGGCCATCATGAAAGAAGATTTATCAGCAGAGTTGGGAGAGAAGATTGATCAAACTAACCAAAAAATTGATGGGATCAACGCCAAACTGAATCGAGATGTTGAGACTATACAAGCCGATCATGAAAATATATGGCTACAAATAAGTGTCAACAATAATAAAATGGAAGAGACCACTAAGGAGACGGCAGAAATGGTTGAGAGAAGATTAGGAGAAAGCGTCGAAGAAATTGAGAAGCAAATGGCCATACTGACGACCGAAATTAATGTAGAAATATTTGAAGTGCGTAAAGAAGGGGAAAGTACCAACTTAAAACTAATCCAGACGGACTTGGACCTTAACCAACGTATTAATAAGGTGAAAAAAAATCACGATACCCAACTAGATACAATAACACAAGAACAAACAAGGATGAAGGCAGCGCAGCCCACATTAAAGGATAAGTGTGAAGAAGTTGCTGGAAAAGTAGACGCAATCAAGCAACAGGTACACGATGATAAAACACAATCTACAGAATGCCAACGGAGGGAATTGGACGACCTCCGGGACGAAATGCATCGCGTACAAACCATACCGAATTTCCTATCTGGTTTGAACCATTTAGAGGGAAGAGATCAGATTGACTTCAGGACCTATTCGAAAAACCCTTTGGAGTTCCTAGAGCGGATGGAAGAAATCATACAACGGAATCGTGAGAGCAGATGGACTGTCATAAAAGGTATGTTAGACGAATCATTTAAGCACACGTTTGACAACTGGTGGACAGCGACCCGACACGAAGTGGTTAATTATGACACCTTCAAGACAGCATTCAAGCAAAAATATTGGTCGGAGGCCACTCAGAATATCATAAGGGACGATATAACCAACGGAAGATTCGACGTAAATGGAAGGCAATCCATGACCACATACTTTTTAGGAAAGATTTGCCTGGCAAGGAATCTGGAACCGGCAATCCCAGAAGAATGCCTGGTCACGAAGTTGGCTTACCATTTCAATCAGGGTATCTCCCAAGGAAGACTCAATGCACAAATAAAAACAATCCAAGGAATGTGCGAATTACTTGAAAGTCACGAGAGGGAACGATACTATCAACGGAGTCGACAGGTACCAAGCCAGACATACGATCGAGGAGGGCCTGGGAACAATAACCCTATTAATCATAACAATGGTAATAACCAAGGAAGGAATTTTCATAATCCCCCGAGATTCCAGAATCAACCCACACCACGTCAGGACGGAGGTGGAAATAATATAAGTAGAGGGAACCATAATAACCATCATCCTAATGGTTACCAACGAAATACGAATTACCAAAGAGGTAATCACTATTACAGACCGTATCAGAATCAGTCCCCTAATCACCAACAAAGACAAGGTAATGGTCATAATAATAATAACAATCAATTTCGAAGAGTCCATTATACCCATGCCAGTCGGGGTGGAAACCACAGAAATTATTATCAAGGAAGAAGAAGCTTCCCACACCAGCACCATAATTCCAATAATAGCGACAGGGATGAAAGAGAGTCCGGATATCGGTCAAACGGAAGTGACAGCAGTGGAAGTCCCAGAGCAACCACACAAACTACAGAGGTATACCACAACGGACATGGACCGGGAAATCAGGAGCCAGTAGCTTCGACGTCTCAGGACCGACGCGAAAATGGTGACATGAATTTAAACACCAACCGGCAGTGAAAAACCCAAGATCACCCTCACTGAACCGGCCTATTGGGTCAAATGTTTTGGCAAAATCATCAAAGCATCGAAATGTGTATAACAACAACTATTTAAAAAATATAAGGAAAGATTTGATGGAAGAAAAGGAAAATACTATCGGCGATACAAGCAATAGTGAAATTGCATACATATCCGTTAAAGTAAACAATACCGACACCACAGCCATGATTGACACTGGCGCAAACGTATCACTAATAGACAAGTTGGAACTGGACAGAATTCAATCGGAGAACAAAGCCACAATACCCACATTGCCGATTAGCAATATAATTCTCATCGGTGCTACCGGACGTCAAAATAAGACTATCCGACAGCAAGTACAATTAGAGGTATCCAGCAATGGGAAGACAATACAGATGGTATTCCTAGTAGCCAGTGGGCTACCGTTCACTCTACTAATCGGGTGTGATATTTTAAGAAAATACACCGCAGTCATCAATATGGATAATAATACAGTGAGGATGAAAGCAGAAGAAATAGAGTGGACAGCCAATTTGACAGAATACAGGAAGGCACCCTCAGAGCATGTAATATACTACATCAGTGAAGGCTGTGAACTCCAAGAAGGCGCCATCGACCAAGGAATACAAAACAGTCCAGAGGAAGCTTTATGGTTGGAGAAAATCAATAGCATCCGAGAATTTAAAACCAGCCAGAATAGCCAAGAAGTAACTTGGGAACAACGGGAACGATTAATAGAAATATACTACCAGTATCGCCACGTATTTTCAGATACACCTGGGAAAATCAAAAATTTCCAATGCGAACTGAAGTTCAAAGACCATACAGAGTTCAAGAGGAAATCATATCCTATCGCCTTTTCACTAAAGGAAGCTGTAAGAGAGGAGATTCAGCGTTTAATAGAGAATGACATAATAGAGATAAGCAATTCACCATACACCAACCCTATTGTCGCTGTACCAAAAAAGAATGGTGCAGTACGAATTTGTTTAGATGCTCGTGAGCTTAATAAAACCATAATTAATGACAGGACATCGCCTGGAGAAATCGATGAAATATTAAAGAAATTTTATGGTACAAAATTTTACAGTATATGGGATACAGTATGTGGATATTGGCAGGTTGAGCTGCATCCAAACAGTAGAAAATATACTGCTTTTATCTTTGAAGGCCGAAACTACCATTTTAAAAGGCTACCGTTCGGGTTAGTAAACTCAGTAGCAATATTCGTCAAATGCATGGACGAGATACTGGGCCATAACACACTACAGTTCACAACAGTTTATGTGGACGATCTCCTAATAGCCTCTAACAATTGGGAGGAACACTGTGACCGGGTGGCACAAGTACTGAAAAAACTGGAAGACAACAACATCACTTTAAAGCTAGATAAATCTCAACTGATTGCGAAGGAAGTGCAATTCTTGGGTTTTAACCTATCTGAATACAGAATTACACCATCCCAGGAGAAGATGGAGGCAATTCAGCGTTTTCCCGTCCCGAAGAACAAAAAACAACTGCAGTCGTTCCTCGGAATCTGCAATTATTATCGGAAATTTCAAAGTAATTATTCCGAATTGACAGCTCGATTCTCAGCACAGCTATCATCAAAAGAAAAATGGAAATGGGAAGCAGAGCAAGGCTCCACATTTGAATTGATCAAAGTAAAGTTCCTAGAAACCGTTATGCTGCATCACCCCAATTTTAATAAACAGTTCTTCATGAATTGTGACGCTAGCGACCTAAGTCTTGGTTCTGTACTCTATCAAGAAGACCAAGAAGGGCATCATCAAGTGATTAGTTTCGCAAGTCGTACATTAAACAAGTGCGAACGCAACTACCATACCACAGAAAAAGAATTATTGAGTATAGTGTTTGCATGCGAAAAATTCAGGACATTTATTTTAGGATACACAGTAACAGTGAGGACAGATCACAAATCCATTTCATTTCTAAAAAACTGCAAATTAAAACACGGAAGACTGACAAGATGGACCCTTACACTTCAAGAATACAATATACAATGGGAGTATATACCCGGAAAAAGCAACACAGCTGCAGACGTGTTGTCCCGGATAAACATTGACGCCCAAACATTTGAAGGAGAGAGGGAAACCATTGCAAGAGTATACCACTTATTGAAGAGTAAATCCGAACTCACTAATATATTATCTGACATCATCAATCATCAGCAACAAGATCCTAAAATATCATTAATTATCAAAAAACTAGCCAACAATGATGCAAACATAAACCAATATTACTGTACTCACAATCAGTTGGTATTCACCAAGCACAATAAAGGTGATGAGAGATGGAAGGTAGTTATTCCCAAAGCCCTAGAAAAAGAATTGACCATAGACTACCACATACGTTATGGTCATATGGGCGCAGTGAAGGTCATAAAAGCTTTGCAGGAGCATGTGCATTTCAAGGACATGAGTAGGAAGGTTAGAAAATATGTCCAGAGTTGTAATATCTGTCAACTAGCAAAATGCAGCAACGAAAAGCGAGAAGGAGTCATGATACCAATCACATCAACTGCAAGACTAGAAAAAGTTTTCTTGGACATTTGTGGACCTTTTCCACGTAGTGGTGGGAGACACCAGTACAAATATATCATAATAATATTTGATCATTACACCAAATATACTAAGCTGTACCCACTCAATCGAGCGACAACCAGTAAAATATTAGAAATAGTCATGAATAAATATATACCCGAAGTGGGTAAACCGTCGATGATAATTACAGATCACGGAACGCAATTCCGAGGACGAAAGTGGCGGGAAACACTGATCCATCTGGGAGTCAAAATATACAAGACATCGGTGTATCACCCCAACAGCAACCCTGCTGAGAGTGTTGAGAGAAGTAGGAAGGATTTTAAGAACCTACTGTCACAGCCAGCAGAGGAAGTGGGAGGAGTATTTATCCCCAGCTGAAGACTTCCTAAATCTAGCCTACCACCAGTCAACTAACGAAACACCATACATGGCAATGTACGAGAAAAAACCACCCCGGGAGATCACAGAGATAATTAATTTTCCAATCAGTGCCGAAGTTAAATTTGACAAAACCCGATTCTATAATAATGCAGTGGAGAGAGCGAATAAATTAAGGCTCAAGTACAAAAGGTTACAGCCCAAAATTGTCAATTATGAAGTGGGAGACCAAGTGCTTATCAAAAATCGAGAGCTCCCTAGCACTGTTGAGGGCATAGCCAAGAAGCTATTACTGTTATATACCGGACCATATACTGTGACAAAAAACAATCTAAACAACACATATGAATTGCAGAACCCTATTACAAAGAAAATAAAAGGTACCTATAATCAAACCTCAATGAAAAAATACATTGAAAATTAAATTATGGGACCAAAGAGTGAAAAGATAGCGATAAGGATTATTTTATTATTGATAATGTGAAAGATGGAATTATTTGTTATAAAAAATGAAGATATAATTATGTGTATAACTGTTGACGATATCAAAATAAAAAATGAGAAGTGGCTATGAAGATTATTGTTATTTAAGAGTGGAAAATGAAACTATGATTATAAAAATAGATGTTGACTAAAGAAAAAGGGATGTATTACTATTATGAAAATTATTATGTGTATATTAAATGAGAAGTAACTGTATAATTATGTATTGAACATTGAATATATTGTAATTTTATAATGTGAGAAAACATACTCCAAGAGAATTAATGTAAAGGATTCAGAACATTGTGTTATTAATAATAATGTACTCTAAAATGCATATAGAAGAGTATAAAAATACGAGACTAACACATACCATCCTAGGCACAACTAATTCCAAGAGCCTAGTCAACCAGTAATTATAACATCTTACCCGTACTAACTATAGAAGAAGAGTATGAATATACGAGATCGACACCCTAGATCCACGGCATATATGTATGATACATATGAATATTTCCAAGAGCCTAGTCAACAAGTAATTATAACATCTTACCCGTACTAATTATAGAAGAAGAGTATGAATATACGAGACTGACACATACCATCCTAGGCACAACTAATTCCAAGAGCCTAGTCAACCAGTAATTATAACATCTTACCCGTACTAACTATAGAAGAAAGTATAAATATACGAGACTGACACACAAGATCTCTGGCACTACTACAAATTCCAAGAGCCTAGTCAACAAGTAAATAAGGACATCTTACCCGTACTATTAAAGAAAAAAAAGAAGGAGCAAATGAAAAGTTGGAAAAATGAAACCAAAATAAGGTATTAATGTAGACAAACCACCACACACAACCACATTGTTTATGATGAATATTACTAGCGAAGAAACCAATACCACATGGAATATAAATACCAAATACGAACCATGAAGAAAAAGAAAAACAAATGTATTTAAGAATTATATCTAGAAGAATGAAACCTGAGATGAAGAATATGATGAGACGACATTCAAAGTGAAGAACAAAAAGAAGAGATTGTTCAAGAATAATGAAGAATGAAAAAATAATATAATAACGAAGACAATCATGAGAGTATACCAGTGAGGAAGTGTAAAACAAACTATCCCTATAATATGTGAAGAATATAGTTTAAGTTGAATCAAGAAAAGAGAGAATAAAAATGTATAAACCGCAGATGCGTGAATTAATCCCAAGGATATTTATTATTTGTCGGAAGAACGACCACTATTATTATTTTGATGATTTAAAATGAATTGACTGAAGAGTAATGCCAGCAATCATTTATTATTATTGAAGGAGATGATTTGCCTCCATATTTATTGAAATTAGTATGGCCAGTAGAGTTGAATAGCCAAAGTGAGCCGCTCTAAACTGCCCCAGCTAAACTTATGTTAGGGAATTAGGGAACTAAATAAACAAGGGAGATAATTACATAGAGAAGATAAATACGATTCAAATAGAAGAAAGTGAAGGGATATATGGAAAAAACATGTGAATCAACATGGAATGTACAACAATTGATGAATTCTTCAATGAAAAATATATTATAATAATTCAGAATTAATCAATTCTTATAGGAAGGCATATGTAACAGTACCAAAAATATGGTAGTTACATAATATAAACGAATGTAACGTCAAGTATGAGAAAAACATGGGAATATATCTAGATAAATAAAGCTAAGTGTATATAAGTGTGTACCTACAAAAATATTAATAAAAAATCCAACAATGAAGAAGAGAATACGAATATATCAACATTAATTACAAAATGAAGAAAGAAAATGCCACAAGCCCAAAACAAAATTTCAGTAAATAGACCCAATAGGATCCAACAGTGAGGGGAATCAACGAAACAAGGATCAGCAAGCTCCAACAACAATGGAGATAAATAAAAATAGCAACTACGATGAAAATATGGAATAAAGAAGAAAGAAGAAGGACCAAGAAGAGCACCAAGAAGAAGAAAGAAGATGGACAGAAGATATAAGGACTCAATATAAACCACATGTACTAAAAACAGTGTAAGTGACAAAAGAAATGATTATAAGTGTGACAAGAAAACCAGTGTGAAACATTTAAGGAACCACAAACAATTACAGTGTGTACTTAATACAAATGTGAAACCTGTGAATAACTAACTATTTCAACTGAATAAACCACACAAACAATTACAGTGATGAAGTTTACAGTGTGAAAAATATGTTAATTTCATGATGAAGCAACAAAAATTAAAAATAGTCAAATAAACACAGACAATGAGTGTGACTGATTTAATAAAGTTGTAACCAACACACATAATCATAAGACCACCAGATTAGAACAAAATAAAACAATGATATTATTGTTCATAAAGAACTGACAACAAATAAAAGACATTTGTTAAGTATCAAACATAACAGGAATTAAATTCCACCATTGACCAGAAAAACATTGCATATAATACAAGAAAGATTTGTGTTAGTGTATAAGAAGGAATAGTATAAACATGTGTAACAAATTAGTTAAGGTATTATGTTAATATACCATAATGAAGCCAGTTTAGTAGTAGAAAAATACTGCACTAAAACAGATGATACATTGTTACACAACCCACAAGGAAGAGACCTATTACAACAGAAAATGATACATATTAGTATAAATATCTGATCATCAAATATGTTATCAAATGAGAATTTATTATAAGTAATAATAATAAATATTAAGAAACAAAGTAATATAATGCAAAACAATGTAAATAGAACAAGTCAAACATAATGACACAGGGAATAACGGAAATGAGAAAAGTATACCAGTTTAGTTAAGAAAAGTACAGTATCAAAACCAATGTAAATGTTTATAAGAGTATTACCAGTAGTGAGATAAATATCTGATAATACATTGAGAACAGATTTTGAACATGATAAGAACAGTATTATAACTAAATTATTGTAAACCAATTAACCATGTACATATGACCAGATGTAAGCTAAACCATTGTATAGCAAATTAGTTAAGAAAAATACTGTATCAAATATTGAGCACAGATTGTTACAATTATTACCAGTAGCAAGAGGAAATCCCAAAGCTACTTTGAGAACAGATAATGACCCCAAAAGCAGTCATATTATATACAAACATTTGAAAACCAAATGACCATTATAAGGAAAACCAAATGTAAACAAACAATGACCAACCAGTTATTTATGAAAAATATAGCATATGAACTTATGTAAAAGTAATTGGAAACATTACCAAAAGTTAGAACAGTATCTAATGCTACTTTGGGAATCCAAACCAAAGAGGACAATAACAATTTAGTTGTTGTATTAGAAAAAATAAATGACTATTATGACATGACACAACATGAGCAGAGCCATTACTAAAAGATTAGAAAGTTCTGAGCTTATTAAAATGTAACCATTATATATAATAGATTAGGTACTATGTATGTACACTAACTACAATCATTAAATGATATGATTTATATGAAGAGACTAAAAAATAAGATGAAAAATTGTATAAGAACCATATGAGAGGTTTGAACTTATGTAAATATTAAATTAACCACAGTCATACATAAATAGTATAGTGGAAAATTGTGTAAATAAACATTACTAATAATATTAGATAGTAATATAATCATTTGAGATAAGAAAAATTAGTTATAAGCAGATTTATAAAAAAATCTAACATGGACGCTTAATGACGCCATAGCGAGATTTGTGTAGGAAACAGTGTTTCCCAAATTGTAAATTAAACCGACTGAGATACAGACTCACGTGTTTAGATAAGAAGTGTTTTATTATATTTAAAAAAAATATGGTGTAACGAACTTATAAAAATAAGATGCACCAAAAATAAATAATAAAATCGTTATTGTAATAGTAGTAATGAACGAAAAATAAGCGTTTTTGGACTTATTTTGACAAGCAAAACGCCCTGAATTCAATGATATCAACTAATTAATGATAGGACATAAGATAAGAAAGTTATGATAGTTTTAAACTTTCAAGTTAAATATTTGTACCAATGATGACGTAAAAACGCCTCAAACCCAAACTCAATTTTGGCAAAAAATTAAATATTTTAATAAAACGAAGGCTTTCGGGTTAGAGAGTATGACGAATCCAGCCAATGGAATGAATGACTTTCAGCAGACTACCGGGAGACGTCTCAGAGGTACCAGACAGTCTACGATCAATCACCAAACATACAGGTCACGCCGCTCTAGTCAAGGAAGATATAATTTATATTTAAAACTGTGCGCGCCATATTACGTCAATACACAACATACGGTTAACCTAAATACAACATTCATACATACGAGTGAAAAAGTGCGGAATTGTGTTAATTGAACAAGTAGGTCAGAGTATAATAACGACCATACTTGCGAGTGAAGTTTTAAATAGGAAACAGGGAGTACAGTTTTTATTTAAATAATATTTAAACGAAATTAATAATTTTATGAATATTCGACTTTTGATACTACGCAAGTCGTACAATGCTGAGTATCGAAACCACAGTAATTAAATTATCAGAATTGAGAAAAGATTTAAATCGACATTATTAAAATATTTGAAAAATATTTTAATTAATAATTATAGTAATTTAAAATAAAATGTTTGAAAATAATTGTTAATAAATACGAGAGTATTTAGTCACTCGTTTGACTAAACGTATTTTTCTTGAATTTTTCTATGTTTTAAAATCTATTTTATTAATTTTAATACAATCGGAATAAATGTAATTCTGATAATCATATATTAAAAATTATTATGAATAATATGTTTACATGTATAGTATAAGAAATATTAGCTAATAAGGAATACTTATCCTCTGTAACCACACCGGTTAATTCTAACCTCAGAAAGTGTGGCGGTAACTTGATAATTTCAACATTACCGATCTGTTCTCAAGTAACAATCAAATGAAATAGAATTGCTAACAAGAGTTTTTTGAGAAATTTTTCTCTTGTGAATAAATGATTTTTGAAGCTAATTATTAAACGAACGTAATACATTTTAAATACTGTACAAGTCAGACAGCTTGACAATAACACACGAGTATTAGAGATGCGTGCGCATACCCGCGTACGATAATTTTATAAATACCAGACATATGGTACCAAATTTTGATTTTTTATATTTGTTCAATTATTATTCACTATTGTTAATTCAATATAGTTATTTGTATTACATCTTGTAACTGGTATCATGTTACCTCAAAGAACCTAACGATATATGGTAATTCTCTGAATCAAAATAACATAACCTATGTAGATAAATTATTGTACTAACAACAGGTCTACCAGCCTTGAGGAATTAGACAGAGTCTTATTGAATTTTATTGTAATCAGTAATTTAAAGGTTGTTAATTATTGTTTTTAATTGTTAAAGCTTTTATCACTTATCAAATTGTTAATAAACCTCCAATTTTATTACCACAAAGGGAGTATCATTTCTAGTAAAAGTAAATTCATTTATTTTTAGTCAGTTCTGACACAGGTGGCGGAAGAATTTAAAATAGTTTTAGTATAATTCAGAATATTCATCAGATATTGCTTCATTTACTATTGTGTGTGACGATATATTAACTATTCAATCTGAATATTTTGTTGTTGTATTTGAAGTGCCTGTATTTCAGAAGGAACATCACAGAACAGAATTGAAGCATTCAAGTGTGGTAAGTAAGTGAGATACACAACAAAGTGCGTGGATCATATTAATATAAAAAGGAGTGAACTCATACTGCGTACCCAAAAGAAAACAATACGTTAACACAAGTCATCTCAACGATTACAATTACATACTTAGATAAACCACATTATCGTAGATGCCGGTGCATGTCTACACCCACACGAACACACCAAACATCAATACAACTACAACTATAATTATATCTTGTGTACTTGTAATTTTCTATTACAATATTAGTCATTGACCCCTTTTTACTTGAGGTACTTCTCAAACACATGAACTATTGAACAACCTTAAGTCAGGGTATGGTCCTTGACCATATTTCATTCAATTTTTTATGTAACGTTGGGGAACCTCAACTATGTTACGTTACATAACACCCCCCCCTTCGAAATAAGTTTATTTTGGTATAAACAAAGTTTAGCAAGAAATAAACTCCTAACTTGTATTTGGCCAAACTGGTTTCCTATTTATGGTACTTTTATATTTCATAATTATCCGTTATATTATTATCATTTCTTCGTTCCTTCTTAAAATCAATTATTTCCCAAGTTTAAATCTTATTTCTATAATCATTCTTGTGACATTCTTTATTAATTATACATTTTGGATCTGGTTTTATTTAATTCTCTATATTTATTTGTGAGTTTTCCCTCTAATATTTAATTTTCCTAAACCTCCCTAACATTATAACTGGAATCGAATCGGTGGTGCTCTATCGGCTAACCAATTACCGTAGTCCGTTACATACTTTCTGGGATCAGAGGAACATCATCTCTGCCCAGTCAAATGATTGCTGGAATATTCTACAGTCAATCTTCATTAATAAACCTCGTAAGGTAGTCATCATGTGACCTTCAATAAAATAATATATAATAATCATATTCTAGGGATTATTCACTGTACTTTAACTCAGATCATATTATTTCTTCATATTAATTCTTCCTTCTATGATACACTTTTTCTCTCCAATACTTGGCTATTTTATTGACATTTATTAATTGGTTTTTTTACGGATAATTCTTAAATATTTGTTTTTTTTCTTTTCTTGTGATCCTTTTGAGGGTTCCATTTTGGCTTCTTCATTCTCTTATCTTCATTGGCTCATATTCCTTTGTGATCAATACAGCTGGTTATGAGATTTTGGTCAGTACTATACATTACATTATGTAGTTATATTCTTCTGGCACAATCATTATTATTTCTTTTACATTCTAAATTATATTTCTCACTATTATGTTATATTAGATAAACTCATTTCGTCTTTTGGTTTTGATGATTTTTTATTAGGTTGAATCAGTGTTATTATTATTTTTTTTTTCATATTAGTTTAATGCAATTTCTTCTAAATTGTATAGTAAGGTGTTCTTACTTATTTTTTGACTTTGGTTGTTTTTTTTATCTTCAAAATTCTCTTTCTTATATACCTCATAAATTGTTTTCTTAGATACTTGTTTGTAAGTTGATCTTACTTCATTTTTTGAATTTTGGGGTTTTAGTCTCTTCACTTTAAATTATACTGTTTCTGAATAATTATTGAGTAAGTTGTTCTTACAGTTTCTTTAGAATTTTGGGTTTTTATTTACAATGGGTTGCTTGGTCCTGTATCCATAAAATCCGTCCCTTTTCATTATATTCTGTTTGGAATCTATTTAACCGTGGTCCATTATTTCCTCTATACTGGTTGTTCGGGTCTCTCTAGTGTATAGAGTTATTTCTGTCCTTGTGACATATCTCACTATCAGGTAGTTCCGCCATTTTGTTGTTATAAAACTTTCATTCATGCTGAAGTCTACCATCGTTTTTCGAGCTGATTCTTCTGCACAGTTTCTTAATTGTCCAAATGGTTCATACATAATTTCCAGAAGTCCTCCATGCTCCTTAGTTAGTTTTGGCCTTTTTGGTCCTTCTAGTCCATCTGGGAATTCAAGTATGGTTCGTTTAAAGTTTCTCACTTGCCTTACTTCTCTGTTTTCCGTAATTGGTCTATTATGTAGCTGAACCAACCCCCTTTTAATCATTTCCAATTCTTCGCTTGTATTCATTAATTTCCTTTGACGTGTTTGCCTTATTTTCTTGATATTCTCTTTCCTGGTTTGGATATTCTCTTTGTTCTTTCTATTTTTATTTTTAGATGGCTCTGCATTTTGGTCTTCTTTAATTTCTGTTTCCTTTCTCCCTTCAGAAGTGGTTTCTAGTGTTTCATTCATTTTCTTAAAACGTTCTATCCACTGTCCAAGTTGTTGTCGCTCCTTATCACTCATTTTCCTATCATATTCTTCGATTACCTTACCGAATTTTTTAAAAAACTTGTCCCTCCATTCCTCAAAGCTTTCCTCCTTCTTTTGTTCTGGTATTTGCTTCTGTTGCTTCACTTTGACTATTTTTACTTCTTTTTGTACATTGGGTTGTTCTATCTTTTTATTATTTGGCATCTCTCTAAATCCTTCTATTTGATTATGTTTCTTCCTCCAGTGACACATATCTTCTCGGGATAGTTTAAACATCACCCTGATCCATTCCCTTAATTCTGTGTTTTCTGTTTGTATTGGGTTTTCAGGTGGTCTTATTTCTCGTTTCCATTGTTCATAGTCTTCCTGAGTATATTGTTCTGTCACTTGGGCGTATACTCCTGTTCTTTCGGTTTTCATTTGTTCTTCATTATCGTCCCATCTTTCCCAATCTTCTTCAGTCATCCTTTCCACCTTGTTATCGTCTTTTTCGTTATTCGTCCCAATAGTCTTTTCTTTATTACACCTGGCATCTAACTCCCACATTTCATCATAAATGTCTCTCAAAGTCATTTTGTCGTTTGGTGTTCCCATTGCATTCGCGCGACTCATTTGCGCTCTTTCGTGATCGGTGGCGTTCTTGTTAATATACTCCATATCCTTGCTGAATGTTTTAAATAGCGCCGTCATCCATTCCGCGTAGCTTAGTCGTCTTTCTTGTTCGGGCATTTTCGTTATTCGTAACGTAATTTCGTTATTCGTAATTTCGTTCGTAAGCTCTTTATTGCATTCCTGTGCCTCTAATGGTTGCCTGCTCAAGTTAAGTAACAAATAATATGATTTTTTACTTAACTAAAGCCCACTCGTTGAGCGCCAATTTGTAATAAACTACGTATGGTGAGTCCTTCTTTGATCAGTCCCCCTCGTAGGAGTCGTCAATTTGTTATGGAATCAGTATGTTAGGTACTAGCGGTGAACCGTCCATCTTATTCAAACCCCACTGTTGTAACCAATTTTGTAGAGAACTACTTGTTAATTATGTGAGGACGTATGTTATAGTATATACTGCACGATGGAAACGTCAAATTGTAAAGAAATCTTGTCTATGGGTGTAATTAGTTATAAGAGACTCCTGTGTAACAAATGCCAAGTAATACGTTGTAGGTGGCGATTCGTAACAATTAAAATGCTGTTACCTGGTTTAATTAATATGTTATTAACTAATATACCTTTCGGTTGTGACCGGTGAAACCCTCAGAACATAGATTATTAAGTCAACAAAATTAGAATAATGTTCCTGAATTTATAATGGTATTATTCCATAGACTTAACTTAGTTCTCAGTGGTTGTTTAATATGAGCAATATATATGGAGTATTTACTGAATGTAAGTGGTATTTGTTTCAACCCTAGTCACTCAATGATAAAAATTTCATTCAAATTTAGTATTAAAAAACCAGTTAGTTCAGCAATCTCCCATCCCACCAGCTGCAAATTTTAAGCGGTGTTACTAGAAATAAGTGTACTTATAGGTTAGTTATTCGGAGTGTTTGTATCAATCTGTTTATAAATTATTACACCAACTACATATAGTATTTTCTCTGCAATGACTAAAACGTTATCTCATACAACAAATGTACTTTATTTATTTTTCTCTGATATTTAACAAGTTACGTTGTCTCAGACAAACAATAAGACGATCCAATCGACTATCCCAACATATATCGATTCTTAATTATTCAAACTCTAAATAACATATACTCTTGAAAATAATGACAAATATTTCTTATCCCAGGGTTCGTATAGTTCTTTGAACCATTAGTAAGGCCAGGTAAAATACATAATTAAGGTTGTTCAATTTACAAAATAATATTATTTACTTAAATTACAATGGAATGAAAATAAGTTGTTTTTTACCAAACCGACGAAACGTCGGCTGGCGGTGAACGTTTGTCAACAGTGTATTTGGCCAAAATGCGGGTTATCTCGTCTTCCTCCAGTGGAACTGCTCTGATTTTCAATAAAATTGATGATGGTGTGTACTTGGTAAATCCTCAGGAGATCTTCTGGCTTCTATTCTTCTTTTGCGGTCTTCACAAGTCTTGGTCCCAGTGAATTGGAATTAGAATAGCTTCTGCTGCCAATGAAGGTTATTTCGTCCAACCGAGTCTTCTGTATTTCCAATAATCCCGTTAATTCAGGTTTTAACTCTTTACTGGTCTTCGATTTATAGCATGAAATGGTTTAATACCAAATTCAGCGGAATTATTTAGTGAATGAGGTGAGATGCTTTCAATTCTCTTTTATTGTATTCATTGATAATTTAGAGGGTTATTTAATTTGTATGATTCATTAACATTCAAGTATAATTGTTTTGCAAAAATGCTTTTTCAATTTGGATATATATTTTCTTTATATTTATTCATATATTTTAAACATATCGGTCCATCTCAATCTAATAGCTTGTAACAATCAGAACGAATTAATCCAAAATCAACAACTGCTTATATATCAGTTGCCTTAACAACCACGTTTTCTATATATCCTTGATATAGAATATTACTACTCCTTTCCAATAAAATACTCCATGCTTGGTTAATCTTGAATCACATAAAATTCTCCCCTAACCTTCCTTACTAAACAGTAAATGTTTTACTAGAGTTTCGTTGGACTGGGTTTACTAAAAAGGTATTAATTTCCTTTCACTAATATGGAATTTAGGCCTATAGATTCATTTACAACCATTATAACATTATTTGGTTTTTTTAACTTAATTTTCTTTTTTACCTGACCTACTGTACAATTAATTATTGGTTACATAGTTAATTACATGAATTTTAATTTACTGGTGGTTATTTGTTTTTATATTAATTAATTGGTTCTGGAACCCTTTATTAATTTATGACATAATTGTCAGAACTACTTGTTAGACTTGAAACACTGGTCACACTCCTGATCCAGTTTATAAACATTAATTAGAATAACAGTATTTTTCAATTTTATACAATACTGACAACTTAGTATAGTGCCTAACATTGGTAACTATACTGGGCTGTATAAAAACAAATCTAATATAAATATAAACATAATTATTGAATAAGTATTATTATCAAACAACATCATTTCATTTTTAACATATTCAACATACAATATAAATACTCTGTAGACCTTAACATGTCACAGTACAAAACAAACATTTCATTACATCCAATCATTCATTGGTCTGGCTCTTTTACATTTAATATTAGTCATTGACCCCTTTTTACTTGAGGTACTTCTCAAACACATGAACTATTGAACAACCTTAAGTCAGGGTATGGTCCTTGACCATATTTCATTCAATTTTTTATGTAACGTTGGGGAACCTCAACTATGTTACGTTACAATATTTGAACACCGGACAGTTCACAAGAAACCCATCACGAAACGACATCACAGGAGAAGAGAGGACACTCTACACTATATTCCTGGGCCAACACTACTTCGCAGAGAAGGGAATATTCATTTATTTCTACGGGAGAAGATCGACTCGTTCCAACAGTTCATAGCAGCCAGAAGCGAGGTGACGGCAGCCATACTTGATTCCCGAACCAGCACGAAACACGGCCAGCTTGAAGGGAGTGATGTCATTTCGACGGATGGTTCGATATTAATTTTCATAATTGACAATTTAAATAATAATATTGTTTTATTTCAGCCATAATAATTTAGTTTAAGAATACCTGTAAGAATGTATCTTGTTCCTTGCCCTCTGACCATTTCGACTCGTTAAAAGAACCATAATTACTAACCTTGTAAAAAATATATTTTGTTAATCTTGTTCGCTACCGACTGGAGCACATATCAGCCAGTGCCTTGGCCATGCGCAGTTTGAATGGCGCATAATTTTAAATGCCAATAAATGAACATCATTATTCAGTTACAAGAGTTGTATTTATTTGTATGATGAATGTTAACTATTTTTTTTTCTTCTAAACAAAAATAATTTACAGTGCTAGAATAAATACCTGAGAAAAGTATACACACAATTAATTAATTATTTATTAATTAATTAAATTAACCAATTAAACAAAAAACTAAACCTTAGTAAAAATTTCATAACTTACCAAATTTTATTTTTATTATCAATCAATCACACTTAATTATAAAACATTATTTATATTTAATTTATTCTTTGTAATTGGTGAATCCAAAGTGGAGCTGTATCATCGGCGAGTTCAAAACCGAGATTCAGACAACATAAATCTTACTAGCTTTAAGGAGACTAATCCTGTGATTCACAACAATAATTATATACTATCCATTTTATTTATTTATATTTGTAAAAAATTATATTACAAATTGGCTAGCCCAACAGTGGGGCTTACAGGAGAGCACAATTCTTATTATCATACATCATTATTATTTTATTTATTTTATATTTGTAATAAATTATATTACAAATTGGCGTCCAACTTAAAGGGCTTTAAATAGGAGGTAATAGAGTCATAAAATAAGGACGAGTGTCCAATTTCCTATTTTTAGCTTGGCAGCGGTCAATAGGTCGGAAGAAGGAGCGAGATGCACAGGAGAGCTACATCAAGGAAAAGGGCTGTGGAGGCCGAGCAGGAGGTAGACATGGAGGATAAAGAGGTGACACCAGTGGAAGATGTGGAGTCAATGTTACCGCCAGCAGAACCAAACAAGCCTGCACCACAGGAGGAACAACCGGAGAAATCCGGAACAAAGGAAGATACAAAATTGGATAGAATGATGGAGATGTTACTCAGAGAATTTAAAACGACAAAAGAAGAGTTGGGTAATAAAATCGAAGATACCAACAAGAAAATTGAAGAAAATAGTAAGAAGATGGAGGAGAAGATGGAAGAAAATAGTAAGGAAATGAAAAGTGATAACCAACGATTGAAGGAGGAATTAAGAGAAAACAGTAAGAATATGGAGGAGAAAATGGAAGAAAACGGTAAGAAGATGGAGGAGAAAGTGGACGAAATAAAAAACGAAAATAAATTATTAATGGAGGAAAATATTAAGAAGATCGAGGAGAAGATGGAGGAAAATATTCAGAAGATTGAGGAGAAAATGGAGGAAATAAAAACTGACAATAAACAATCGAAGGAGGAATTGACCCAGATAAGCCAAAAACTGGAAGAAACCAATAAAAAGATGGAGAATAATAGTCAACAATTAAGAGAAGAATTAAGAGAGATGAACCAAGAGAATATGAACCGGTTAGACGGAAGAATGGAAATATTGAAGGAAGAACTGGGGCAAAAGATAGCTGAAAATAATGAAACAATCAGCAAGAAGGTAGAAGAGGAATTAACGGTAATCGAACAAAAGGTTACAAGAGCTGACGAAAGATGGAGTCAAACCGAACGAGAAGTACAGAGTATCAAAACAGAAATAAACACTAAAGTAAACAACATTGAAGAAACGACTAGGAAGACATTGGAGGAAAGACTAAAGGAAACACGTGAAGACTGGGAGCAAGTGCAGGACCGATTCACAGAAAAATGTGACGGCATTGAAGCTACTGTGACCAGTATCAACAGTCAGGTGCGACAGAACCAAACAGATATAGACCTGTTCCATAGTCGACCGACAAGCATTACCAGTTGTCCTAACAGCGAGAATCGCGAAGGGATTAACTTCAGGTTTTATAAAAACAAACCGATGGAGTTCCTAGCCAGAATCGAAGAGTACTTCACCAAACACAGAGGCAATCGCTGGAGGGAGAATAAAGAAGTGCTTGACGAATCGTTCAAGGAGATAGCAGATAATTGGTGGATGGCGATAAGGGACGAAGTGACCGACTACCAACAATTCAAAAGGCTATTCAAAGCCAAATATTGGTCTGAATCGACACAAAATATCGCCAGAGACGGGATCTGTCATGGAAAATACAACCCGTATGGAAACCAGACTCTAACGGCGTACTTCTTGGGAAAGGTGTGCATGGCCAAACATCTAGAGCCCAGAATACCGGAAGAATGCCTGGTCAGCAAGCTCTCATACCATTATGAGGAAGATATAATAAGAGCTAGAAGAAACAGTCAAATAAAGACTGTACAAGCAATGACCGAGCTCTTAGAAATGTATGAGCATGAAGACTATTACTGCCAAAGTCGCAGGAGATATGAAAAGCCGAAACCAAGAAGCAACATTAATAATTCGAATAATAATAATCGGCAGAATGTGGGCAACAACAATAATTATAATTCCGCAAATCGGAATAATGCCGAATACAATTATAACACCCGTAATAACAATAATGTACCTAGATTTAATAACAATAATAATAATAATCATGTTCCTCGCATTAATAATAATGACAGCCACAACAACAATAATAGTAATAATAATAATAATAACCGTCCACAAAACAACAACGGTTATTATAATAATAACCGTAATTATGTTCCAAATGGTCAGAGGAACCCCAACCCCTCTAATAACAATTATCATAGTAATTATAACAGGAATTACCCGAATGGAGGTAATAACAATAATTACAGGACATATCGACCCCATATTAACTACATCAGAGCGGAAGGCAGTGGACAGAGGAGGTACCAGCCTCAACGAAGGAGCCGATATTATGAATACGAGACCTTTCAAGGAAGTCAGGGAAGTAATCGTTACAGAGAGTACGAGCCCAGACGTAGTTCCAGCCTGGACAATCAACGAAGACTACCTGTAACAGAAGCCCAACAGGACGATCGTGCTGAACCAAACGAAGCAGTTTCAGGACTCCAAGCTGATGCTTCCAACGGCCTAATCCGTAATGATGCGGAACATTTAAACGAACGGAGGCAGTAATAAACTCCAATAACCCTTTACTGCTCCAATCTGCTGGGTTTAACCAAGAAGGAAATTTGAAGAAAGACAGAAAAAATTTTACAATAATATACAGTAATTATTTGAAAGATATCCGTAAGGACCTGCTAGAAGAAAGCGAAATTAATATTAATAATAATGACAATGAAATAATATATATAATTGCAGAAATTGAGGGTATTTCTGTTCCTATAATGATAGACACTGGAGCCAATGTCTCTATAATAAATCGTAATGAGTTGGACCGGATACAGCAGGAATGCCACAAAAACTTACCGGTAATATTAATAATAATATTATTAATAATATTGTACTTGTAGGAGCTACCGGCAGACAGAACAAGACCATAAGAAAACAGGTATCCCTAAGTGTCAACAGTCAGGGCATTAGTGTGGATATGATATTTCTTGTTGCAGCCGGATTACCTTTCAACATCATGATAGGATGTGATATATTGCGCAGAAACTCAGCAGTTATCGACTTGTGCCGAGGAAAGGTATCACTCTTTGCTGAAGGTTCGACCTGGGTAGCCAATTTAACTAACAACAAGATGTTAGACTCCAGACAACTTCTCGACCACAAAAATAAGGTGAATTACTTGTCAAACTACTCGACAAACAACAAGCCAGTACATCAGAATTCGGAGGATGACCTATGGCAACAAAAGATTCAGGAGATACGTAACTACCAGTGCCACAATACTACCGAGCAATTAGAGGAAAACCAGCTGAATCAATTAGTCAACATATATGAAAAATATCGAGCTGTATTTTCGGACGAACCTGGAAAGATCCGGAACTACCAATGTTCCATACGATTCAGAGAACCGGTAGAATTTAACCGAAAGTCGTATCCTATAGCACAGCCTTTGAAGGAAGCTGTACGCACAGAGATCCAGAATATGATCAGTAAAGATATTATTGAGAGCAGTCAATCGCCATACACTAGCCCAGTTGTGGCTATACAAAAGAAAAATGGAAAGGTAAGGCTTTGCCTTGACGCACGTGAGATAAATAAAATGATAATTAACGATCGTACCTCACCTGGCGAAATTGATGAGATATTGAAGAGATTTCACGGAACGAAGTTCATTACCACGTGGGATACCGTCTGCGGCTATTGGCAGGTGGAGTTGCACCCAGCAAGCCGGCAATACATGGCGTTCATCTTCGAAGGGCGCAATTATCAGTTTAAGAGGTTGCCCTTCGGGTTGGTGAACTCAGTAGCTGTTTTTGTCGCCTGTATGGATCATATACTCGGACCAGAAGCGCTCCGATTCACGACTGTCTATGTTGATGATCTCCTAATAACATCAACCAATTGGGAAGAACCCTGTTACCGTGTGGAGCATGTCTTGAAGAAGCTTGCTGAAAATAATGTTACCCTTAAACTAGACAAGTCCAAGCTTATAGCTAAAGAAGTACAATTTTTGGGTTTCCAGTTAAACAGTCAAGGGATAACACCATCAACAGAAAAGGTAGACGCCATACAACGATTCCCTATACCAAAAAACAGAAGGCAACTACAATCATTTTTAGGCCTGTGTAACTACTATAGGAAGTTCCAAAATAATTATTCCGAACTGACAGCCCGGTTTCAGTACCAGTTATCGTCCAAGAATAAATGGCGATGGGGTCAAGAACAAGACGAAACCTTCAAATCAATTAAGGAGAAGTTCTTAGAAGCAGTAATGCTCAACCATCCGGATTTTAACCGACCCTTCTTTCTAAACTGTGACGATAGTAACATTAGCTTGGAATCAACACTGTACCAAGAAGATGAAAGCGGAAACCATCTAGTAGTGAGCTTTGCTAGCAGAACTCTTAACCAGTGTGAGAAGAACTATAACGTGACGGAAAAAGAACTGCTAAGTGTAGTCTTTGCCTGTGGGAAGTTTCGGACGTATATCCTCGGATATCCAGTGACCGTTCAAACAGATCACAAATCAATATCATTTCTGAGAAGATGCAAGTTAAGCCATGGTAGATTGACCAGATGGGTACTCGCCCTGCAGGAATACGATATACAGTGGGAGTATGTTCCTGGAAGTAAAAATGTAGTAGCCGACGTATTGTCGAGAGTAAATCTGGAAGAACAAACGTTCGAAGGCGAAAAGGAGAGCATCTTGAAAATCTATAATATTATTAAGGACAGATCCGATTTAGAAAAGATAGTGCAGGACATCAGCAAACACCAGCAGTCCGACCCGAAGTTAAACCACATTAAACTTCATCTCTCCAACCAAGATGACACAATAACCAAATTTTATTGTGTACATAACGGAATATTATTCATCAAAACATCCCTTGATGAAGAGATATGGAAGATCATGATCCCTACTACAATCGAAAAGGATATCATCCTGGACTATCATCTACGATACGGTCACATGGGAGCCATGAAGGTGATCAAGGCGATAGAAGAGAATTGTCATATAAAAAGTATAAATAGAAAGACGAGAAACTACCTCAAAACCTGTCTGATATGTCAATTGGTGAAAACCAACAATGAGAGGAAAGAGGGTATGATGATACCAATTACCTCACAAGCCAAACTGGAAAAGGTCTTTCTGGACATATGTGGTCCATTTCCCTGCAGTGGCGGACGCCATCGATACAAATACATTATTATCATGATGGATCATTTCACAAAATTCACAAAACTCTACCCTGTGAACAGAGCCACCACTTTGAAGACTCTAGGAATAATAACAAACCATTACATTCCAGAGATAGGGAGCCCGGCATCCATAATCACAGACCATGGAACGCAATTTAAGGGTTGGAGGTGGAGAAACACTCTAAATACGTTGGGCATTAAGACATACAAGACATCTGTAAATATTAAGCTCATATCATTACTCATACAAATGATGAGCAATAACTCATAAATATGGAAAAAAGATTTTGTAAGAAAGAGATACAAAATTCTAAAGGAGAAAGGAAACCAGAATATCATATGACTTAATCGAAACAACCTAACCAAACTCACAAAGAAAATAATTTAATAAAAATGGAACAATGAAGAAGGACCAACTCAGTAAAGACCAAATAGTGAGACCAGAAACCAAAAACCCTGATACTATTAATGATAATGTTGTTGCAATAACCACGGTTATAGTGAAAGTGATAAAGAATTAATTCATGTTATACCATGAGCAATAAAAATAACTCATTGGATACCAGATGGTAGAAAGAATAAATATAAATACTAATTACTATGTAAACATGATGAAATGTATATTATACCACATACCTAAACCACATAATATGGAATAAGCTTTAAGAGAGAAGAAGAGTCAAGTGTATAAAAGTATTAATTAATATAAAGTATTATGAAGTGAAGAATCTAAAGATGTTTATTTTAGTCAAAAGAGACTACTTTTACTGTTTATTTATTTTTATGACTGGATGTAGAAAATGCCATCAGTCTTATATTTTGAGCAGAGATGATAATGCCTCTGGACTCAATTAATTGAAGTATTGGACAGCAGGGATTGAAGGCAAAAGTGCCACTCTGAACTGTTCCAATTAATTTGTTAGGGAATGTTAGGGAGTAAACATACTGGTGAGGAAGCACCAAATAAGAAAGAATATAAAATGATAATGTTATACACAAGATCGAAGATCACTTATTAATGAAGAAAGAAACTAATGAAGGAGATACACATCATCTGAGAGGAAGCAACGGTGGAAAAAGAAGGTATATAAAGTGAAAACATGTGATCACGAAGAAAATATAGTGAATACAAAAGAATTAGTAGTAATTATTTCATCCATACTAAGAGTATGATCTGAACTAATCACTTTTACAGGAGAGCATATGTAGCATAACAAAATTATCATGCTAAACATTTAACTTAATGCAACATAAATAAAAAAGAAAATTCTTGGATTTCGTTGTCCATGACGTGTCCGTTACTTAACTAAATATCACTATAATATTGACGACTCGGAACACTAAGTTTTTTATAAGTAGAAACGTAAAGTTTTACCTTACAGCCTAAACCGGCTTTCACCTATAGAAGGCTTCATCAGAGGCTGTCATTAGTAGCGCTGCTCGTCTTGTTGTTGGCGACGAGATAGTGTTTTGAAACAACAAGAGATACGTCGCCAACAACAAGACGAGCAGCGCTAATAACGACAGCCTCTGATGAAGCCTTCTATAGGTGAAAGCCGGTTTAGGCTGTAAGGTAAAACTTTACGTTTCTACCTATAAAAAACTTAGTGTTCCGAGTCGTCAATATTATAGTGATATTTAAAAAAGAAAAGTTCCATAGTGAGTGAGAAGAATGAATTGTTTTAAGGATTACACTAGAAACTGTATATTAAGTCAATAAAATGTTAATAAGAATAAAAAATAACAAAGAAAACCAATGGTCAAAATAACTTACTATGTACAAACCCAATAAACCAGCAGTATACCCAGTAGATTGGGGAAGCAGTATAAAAGGAAAGACAAGAAAAAGGAAATAAAAGGGGTGAAAACCATATTAATAATGGAAATTTATAAGGTCAAGAAGCAGAGAAACCACAAGACCAGAAATTACTAATGTAATAATGAAGAAAGGACAAAATATGTCAAGATTCCCACAAAGAGCCCAAAAAACAAGAAGAGTTATTCCAAAAAATGTTAATAATGGAATACATACCATTGAACAAAATTAAAACCAATATATTTAGACCCAGTAACAAGTTACAAGATACATCCCAAAGAAAACCGAATTGTATAGTTATAAGTATAATATGTGAAAAACTATTAAAAAGACTACCATTAATGTAGACAAAAATAAGTGACACACTATAATAAAGTGTAGTGTAAGAAATAGAAATCTATTAAAAAGACTACCATCAGTGTAGGGAAATACTATATAAAAACTGAAAGACAGTCTACTGACTGAGGTCAATTTTAATAAAAAGTGTTTTAAAAAATTAAGTAGTATAAGGAAATAATAGGTATAAGATGTTTTTATTTTCATTTCATTATATTACCAAAATAATTATAGTGAACACTAGAGACAGTTAATAACTGAAGGTGTCATTAATTATAAGATGTTTTTATTTTTTTTATTGTGTTACCAAAAATAATTATAATGAACACTAGAGACAGTTAATAACTGAAGGTGTCATTAATTATAAGATGTTTTTATTTTCATTTCATTATATTACCAAAATAGTTATAATGAACACAAGAGACAGTTGATAACTGAAAGTGTTATTAGGCATAAGATGTTTTTATTATGTTTGAGTGATACAAAAAAAGAAGTTAGTAGATATAAGATATTCTCTTATATTTTTAAATCATGTTATTTAATTTTCAAGTTTGTAAGGCAGAGAGGCAAGTAGGAAATAGAAATGTAATAATTTTTTTTTTTTTTTTAAACTGTAAACCATATATAATGTACAAAGCAGATTAGCTAAGACACCACTTTTGAAAACACAGACTAGTAATGTAAACCCAAAACTATCTGTCAGAGAATCAAACTACATAATAGGGGATAGAATTCAATACATACAACACAGAAATTGAAAATATAATTAATACAGATACAATTAATAGCGAATGGAATGACAAAGGAAAGAAAATTAACTTCCTTTGGAAACAAATAATACTAGGCCTATAATGGTAATCAAATCAGACTAAACAGTAAATTAATCAATATTGAAGTGTTTTAACAGCAAAATTATTAACAACAAAGATAATCACGGAGTTATTAAGATTATTCCATAGAAATATTATCAGAAAAAACCCTTAAAAACCATTTAAACACTAAATTTGTACAAAATATGAGGCCTACAATAATTATAAAAAATTGTAATTTTTGGGCTTAAATGAACTTGAAACAAACCCAGCTATATATCCAAATATGTAAAATTAATTAATCAATATTACTGAGTAGTTAGATTTATGTAAAATTAAGAAATATTTGAAATACAGTAAAAAATAAGAAAACTTATTATGTATATTTAGATGGTGAACCAAGTCTTAAACAGATATTTTTATAATTGAACAATATAAAGAGGAAAAAGACATCTCACAAATTACCTTAAAACGACGTCGTTCAGAGTTTAGTCTATTGTTAATCGTGAAGACGACTAGTTGAAAATGTACTAACAGAATACAGAAAAAGAATAATTTTGTGTAAAACCGAGTGTGGTTATGCAGAGTGTAATTGAGGTTAACTAAAAAGGAAAATAACATTAACCATTAATATTTAACACCTCACTAATTCCAAACAACAGTAATAACACCAGCACACACAAGTACAAGAAATCAACGGCCATTTTGAGACAATTTTGGACCATATTCGCAGAACACAAATATACATATTTGAACACCGGACAGTTCACAAGAAACCCATCACGAAACGACATCGCAGGAGAAGAGAGGACACTCTACACTATATTCCTGGACCAACACTACTTCGCAGAGAAGGGAATATTCATTTATTTCTGCGGGAGAAGCTTGACTCGTTCCAACAGTTCATAGCAGCCAGAAGCGAGGTGACGGCAGCCATACTTGATTCCCGAACCAGCACGAAACACGGCCAGCTTGAAGGGAGTGACGTCATTTCGACGGATGGTTCGATATTAATTTTCATAATTGACAATTTAAATAATAATATTGTTTTATTTCAGCCATAATAATTTAGTTTAAGAATACCTGTAAGAATGTATCTTGTTCCTTGCCCTCTGACCATTTCGACTCGTTAAAAGAACCATAATTACTAACCTTGTAAAAAATATATTTTGTTAATCTTGTTCGCTACCGACTGGAGCACATATCAGCCAATGCCTTGGCCATGCGCAGTTTGAATGGCGCATAATTTTAAATGCCAATAAATGAACATCATTATTCAGTTACAAGAGTTGTATTGTATTTATTTGTATGATGAATGTTAACTATTTTTTTTTCTTCTAAACAAAAATAATTTACAGTGCTAGAATAAATACCTGAGAAAAGTACACACACAATTAATTAATTATTTATTAATTAATTAAATTAACCAATTAAACAAAAAACCAAACATTAGTAAAAATTTCATAACTTACCAAATTTTATTTTTATTATCAATCAATCACACTTAATTATAAAACATTATTTATATTTAATTTATTTTTTTTAATTTGTGAATCCAAAGTGGAGCTGTATCATCGGCGAGTTCAACACCGAGATTCAGACAACATAAATCTTATTAGCTTTAAGGAGACTAATCCTGTGATTCACAACAATAATTATATACTATCCATTTTATTTATTTATATTTGTAAAAAATGATATTACAAATTGGCTAGCCCAACAGTGGGGCTTACAGGAGAGCACAATTCTTATTATCATACATCATTATTATTTTATTTATTTTATATTTGTAATAAATTATATTACAATATATATATATATATATGTATATTATAACACCTTCTCTTTATATATTATATTTGTCAATTTACATATGCCTTTTAGTTGTGGCGACAAATTATATAAAGACCTTTTCTTTCACTATTACTCTACTCTGTATAAATAATGATAGAAAAATTTTACTTACCCGTGACTTTTTTACTTTACCTGGGCGCCAGAACAAATCCCAGATACAAATGACACGGATTCAGCTTAGCTCAGAGCATAGAGACACACTATCTCAGGATTCGTTCAGTGAGTGTGGAATTGAAGGGGAATCGTTACAAATAACACTTTGAAATTTGTTGAAGTTTGTTTAATTAACGATTAAATGTTATTTTATTAATGTTCTTTCAAAGCTAAGTTGAGGACTTAATGCTAACCTAACTCTTATTATTAATGAGTGTGCGTGAAAAGTGAAGATTAAAACGTCCAAACAACCAATTGTTCTTATCTAGTTTAATTAGAAAAATTTATATCTCCCAAACCAGTGCTAAAGAACAGGTCTGCAATAATTTGCACGTTCAATACTACACCTCACTCTCCATTCAACACTCCTATATTACGTTATTACTAATCTTAATATTTAAATACAAATATGAATTTACTTAGTGTCTTTAAAATTGTTTATTGATTTTATTTTGTTAGTTATTTCATTGATCAATGAATATATTTCTTACTGATTGATGCGTCGACCGCAGATAGGAATCCGTAGAGATCCTCCTTTTGATGGTTGCAATTTAGCTGCTTGCAGTTCTTTGGAGTTGGAAATTCTTGTATGGCTTTTATCTTCTCTGGGTCCGTGGTTATTCCTTCCACTGAGATTCGGTGACCTAAAAACTTAATTTCCTTCTTACCAAACTGAAAAATTTATATCTCCCAAACCAGTGCTAAAGAACAGGTCTGCAATAATTTGCACGTTCAATACTACACCTCACTCTCCATTCAACACTCCTATATTACGTTATTACTAATCTTAATATTTAAATACAAATATGAATTTACTTAGTGTCTTTAAAATTTTTTATTGATTTTATTTTGTTAGTTATTTCATTGATCAATGAATATATTTCTTACTGATTGATGCGTCGACCGCAGATAGGAATCCGTAGAGATCCTCCTTTTGATGGTTCGGCTCAGAATAAATGAAGTTGACCAATGACGTTGACCGATGACCCTTGGGCGCTTACAGATGCTGTAGCTACTCTGGTACATAGGTCACTTCACAATTAATTAATTATTTAATTAATTAATTCGTTGTTACACAGCGAGAGTATTTATTAATGAACTTTACTAGTTCCTCTGCTACTGCGGAACACTTCTCGAACTGTTATTTAAATAAACTTTGCGTGGTTTGCGAAATTTTGCCCGTATCTAACACACGTCTTGCCTATTTAATTTCCTGATTAGAATTTCCTGATTTCCATAGATTCGGCGTCATGTTTGCTGATCTTAAATTTGCAAAAATATTTCGTAAATGTTGTAAGTGCTCCTCGAATGTTTGTGACACACATAGAATATCATCTACGAACACTAGTGTATACTTCTCTACCTCATTACTAAGGCACTGTCTTCCATTCAAGTAACGTATCTACCCCAATAATACAATCATGAACGAGTTTCAGGACTACAAAAGCTACAATTTGGGTTGGGTACCATTTATATTGACAGGTAAATAAATTTGTTCAGTTATCTTTTGCATTTTGGCTCCAGTGGCTCCCTGTACATTACAAATTTTTACGGGTAGTCTGGGACAATTACGCAACTGACTATTATTTTCTACAAACTTTGAGCTGACACAGGTTACCTCACTGCCGGTGTCTATTAGCGCTCGTACTAGTAAATTACTAATTTTACAAATTATTTCCGGACATTCAGGATAATGGCTTCTACCCACTTCTTGCTCTTCTTTTAACAAGAACTCCCTATCGCTCACTTGTTTTATATAATTTGTTACTTTCTTTTTACCTGTTTTCGTGGGTTGTTTCACTGCAGGTAATGGTAGATTTAGTTCTGTTTCTTTTCTACCTGCAGTGGCTTCCCGTTTCCCGTATTCATTTTACTAGTAGACGGTTGTGGCTCGGTAGATGTTATGGCTGTTTTACATACCTTAAACCCTTTATTTGGTCGGTTTTCCACGCTCCTACTTCTACCCTTTTCTTCCAATTCCTGCCGATTTTGGGGTTTGTTACCCGGATATGGGGTAAACTATAATTATCTTGTTGATTCATCCTCTTCGTTCACTTTTTTAAATATTATTATATATATAACTTTCACATATGAACTTACTTTGGTTATCACTTTCCCATACGTTTCAAGGTGATGTGCCTCTTCCTCAGTGGGAGTAAATACTGAATGTCGTTTTACGGAATAACGGTTATGGACTATAGGTGTGTGTGGTGGGGGTTGATGGTGGGAAGGAATTGGCGCTGAGGTTCAAATTGTGTGTTTGGATCAGTGTATCGAATAGTGTATGTGATCTATTCCACAAATTACATACATTCCACATTTGCCACACATTTACAATATGAAAACCACAGTTACACAAACATAGAACACAACATGAAAATATTACACTACTTACCTAAAAGTAGAAAACTGAACACAGCTGAACAATTCGAAATATACAGATATCACGCACTACAACCAAACAACATATTAAATGAACAATTACATTATAGATCACATACACTATTCGATACACTGATCCAAACACACAATTTGAACCTCAGTGCCAATTCCCTCCCACCATCAACCCCCACCTCACACACCTATAGTCCATAACCGTTATTCTGTAAAACGGCATTCAGTATTTACTCCCACTGAGGAAGAGGCACATCACCTTGAAACGTATGGGAAAGTGATAACCAAAGTAAGTTCATATGTGAAAGTTATATATATAATAATGGGGTAAACCTTTTTTCTTTTGGGCGCTCATTGTCTCTTCTTTTCGTTGGGTAGAAAGTAGGTTCCTGATGATCGCCTCTAGAGTGGTTACTCAGCTGATTATTTACACGCTTCAGGTCCCTCTCTAGGTCTTGACATTCATCCATGACAATTATAAACTTTTCTAGAGTATCCACTCCTCTAGTAGTGGTTGCTACTCTAGTGCGTTCCGAGAAATGATGCGCTAACTTATACACTAGGTCTCTCTCCTCTATTGGTGGTGTTAAATGCTTTACTTGTGCCATTACGTTTAGCACATAGTTGGTGGTTGTCATTTTCATGGACGGGTGATAATTACCAAATTCCAGATGATCACGCACCCTTCTTTGAATCTGTACGTTCCAGTATTGAGCAAGGGATTTCTCTCTAAAGTCGGCGTAGGTTTGGACTCTGTCCGAGATGACTTTCCACCACGTACCTGCCCAATTTTTGAGAAATCGGCCTAACATGTCCTTCTTACCCTCGTCGTCCATCATTGGGTTTACGCGAGTTACATAAGCCTCAAACAGCCTTAGAAATTCCACAGGATTCTCATGTGGGTTTCCTGAGAATACAAGGTTTTCCAGTTCTTCCTTATAGCTGCCACACCTCACGACTTTGGTTTGCTGTGACTTCATTGCCTTAGTCAGATCTTCCCGCATTACCTTTAATTGCTGTTCTACGTTTTAATGAACTTCGTCTCTGTCAGCCTTACTCTCTACTTGTTTCTTAAACTCCTTAATATTTTCACCCAGTTGGGTGCACTGTACCCTAGTACTCTGGATTTCTTCATTATTTAGAAGCGTTTGTGTTTTTAACTCAGCAGTTACTTCGCTGAATTGTTGGTTAATAAGGGTTACTTTCTGTTCTAACCGTTCATGGAATTCGTTTCTAAATTTATTTAGTTTTTCGTCTTGGCGGCGAAAATTAGTATTTACTTGTTTCTTAAATTCCTCTATGGTAGCTTTAACCTCTTCGGTATGCTTATCAAACTTAAGATTACTTTCATCTATTTTACTAGCTAAATGAGTTATTTCTTCATCTATTTTAAATGTAGTTTCTTTACTACTTTGTTCTATTTGACTAGTTAAATTCTCATTTATTTGTTTCATTTCACTAGACAAGTATTTATTAGTTTGCTCGAATTTATTATTAACATCATTTATTAATTTTTTATTACTTTCTTCTAAATTTTGATTATTTTCATCTATTTTACTATTTAATTGACTATTTGTTTTTTCAATTTCACTAGATAATTGACTCTTTGTTTCTTTTATTACAGTGGTATGCTGCTTAAACATCTGTTCAATTGCTGCCATATAAACTGCTTGTGATTTAGCCATTTTTTATTGTTATTATTATTTAACAAATTTTATTTTAATATTTAACCCTTCAACAGTTATTTGTAACCTTAAATTCCACTTCGTTTCAAATTAAATATTATTACAATTCAAACTAGTCACTTGGGTTAATCTCGTTTTAATCGAGTTTACTCGGGCTCAATAATTGCACACCAAATTTATTTATAACTTATTTATTTATACATAAATTTGTGAGTTTAATCGTGCCCATTTAGTTGCAGTGCCAAATTTATATAACACCTTCTCTTTATATATTATATTTGTCAATTTACATATGCCTTTTAGTTGCGGCGACAAATTATATAAAGACCTTTTCTTTCACTATTACTCTACTCTGTATAAATAATGATAGAAAAATGTTACTTACCCGTGACTTTTTTACTTTATCTGGGCGCCAGAACAAATCCCAGATACAAATGACACGGATTCAGCTTAGCTCAGTGCATAGAGACACACATCTCAGGATTCGTTCAGTGAGTGTGGAATTCAAGGGGAATCGTTACAAATAACACTTTGAAATTTGTTGAAGTTTGTTTAATTAATGATTAAATGTTATTTTATTAATGTTCTTTCAAAGCTAAGTTAAGGACTTAATGCTAACCTAACTCTTATTATTAATGAGTGTGTGTGAAAAGTGAAGATTAAAACGTCCAAACGACCAATTGTTCTTATCTGGTTTAATTAGAAAAATTTATATCTCCCAAACCAGTGCTAAAGAACAGGTCTGCAATAATTTGCACGTTCAATACTACACCTCACTCTCCATTCAACACTCCTATATTACGTTATTACTAATCTTAATATTTAAATACAAATATGAATTTACTTAGTGTCTTTTAAAATTGTTTATTGATTTTATTATTTATTTTGTTACTTATTTCATTGATCAATGAATATATTTCTTACTGATTGATGTGTCGACCGTAGATAGGAATCTGTAGAGATCCTCCTTTTGATGGTTCGGCTCAGAAGAAATGAAGTTGACCAATGACGTTGACCGATGACCCTGGGCGCTTACAGATGCTGTAGCTACTCTGGTACACAGGTCACTTCACAATTAATTAATTTTTTAATTAATTAATTGGTTGTTACACAGCGAGAGTATTTATTAATGAACTTTACTAGTTCCTCTGCTACTGCGGACCACTTCTCGAACTGTTATTTAAATAAACTTTGCGTGGTTTGCGAAATTTTGCTCGTATCTAACACACGTCTTGCCTATTTAATGTTCGAACGAAGAGTGCTTGATTACCCAAGTCTGAGTTGGCGTCTCTTTGTGTTTGGTTGTTCCAAATAAATCATGCGTTTTCCATTTGAAACAATATCGAACAAGTCGACCAAACGCCCCTTAACAGGTTTGAGATGGTAGAGAATTACTGGCTAATTTCATACTTCCTCTGTTTGCAAATCGTTTGATTATGGGTATTTGCAAACGTGATTTCACAGATCTGACCACAGAATATTATTGCTTAGGTCTTTCTCTGTAAGTGTGTGAAAACACCTAATTCTCTAGTTATTTCTCTTGGCGTCCTTCTTCTGTATAACTTCTGTAAATGTTAATTATATTGGTTGATATTTTGGTTACTTATAGAGATTTAATTGCTGAACACTATGCAGGTTTCAGAATTGCTGTATATTTATTAGTTTTGAAGATATTGCAGTTTTAACTAATAAAAATAATTGAATAAAAATTCATGTCTGTACCGGCAACATTCATAGCAGTGGCGATGTTAGACAGAGATAGCTGTGATTATACCCTCTCTCTCTTGCTTACGCCGCTATACTCGCACAGTATGACACTTTCATATAATGATCTGATGGGTCGGCTTTATGAATCGTTTTATATATATATATATATATATTGCAACAAATTTTGTGTTTTTACAAATAATTTGAATTCGTGGAGCCCCACGATCTTGGAGCGCCAAAATATGCAACACTTTTTTGATAATTCAAATAAAAATCTATTTTGCGTTTGAATAGCCCCACTTTGGACTTAACAAAATGTAACAATGCAATTTTTATTTGAAGGGGCCCCACGTTCTTTGGGACGCCAAAATGTAACACATTAACCCTTCTGTGCAATTTAATTTGTACATATTTAACTCATACACTCTCTATACCATTACTAACAACGTGTATGAATAATTCGGGTGTAGGTGTAATTATAATAAGAGTAACTCTTTTTACGAATTGTAATATGCTTCATTTATTATTTGAAACAAACAAACAAAAATATTATAATACAGTAGAACCTCGTTATAACGGACCCCGTTACTACGGACTTCTTTTACAACGGACAAGTTTTTAAGTCGTACCCCCACCCCCTAGAAACTAAGTCAATGCACCGGAATGACTCACGTCCCCCCAACAGTGCCAAATGACAGTTTTCAGAGACAAACACCCTTGGCAGGTATAAATCGTTGAAAGTTAAAACCCAACCCCAATCCACCATTGAATTAACTGGTTTGAGAATTAACTGTTGAGATAATAACAACAAATACAGGAAACTGTTTGAATGGTAAGGGAAAGGGAGTTGAAAACAAAGAAAGGTTAACGCCTTAGCCAGGTACATTTTCACTCCCACCACTACTGGTCAGTATTGTTCAGTTGTTTGTCGCGCACAGTCACACGTCCTGCCTATAACTTTTTTTAATTTATTCAAATCATGTCGTTAAGTAAGCCAAGTGTAGGACAGAAACGGAAGCGTAAGGCGCTCAGTCTTCAAGATAAACTCTCCATTATAGAAAAATTAGAAAAAGGAGCGTCTGTTTCTAGCATTTGTCGTGAGTATGAAATCGCAAAACAAACCGTATCGGACATTAAACAATCAAAAAATGACATTTGTAACTTTGTTCTCAAGTTCAATGTAGAAAAGGAGAAGAGTGCAGCTAAGCGTATGCGGCTGCCTTCTATGGCAACACTGGATGATGCAGTCTACAAGTGGTTCTCTCAGCTTCGTTCATGTGGAATGGCTGTTAGAGGAATTGAAATTCAATCGGCTGCCGAAAGACTCTCCAAACAGATGGGACTTGAACAGTTTAAAGCGAGCTCTGGCTGGCTATTTAGGTTTCGTCGACGTCACAACATTTCAAACAAGAAGATTAGTGGGGAAATTCTTAGCGCAGACTTTGAAGCTGTTGAGCCTTTTATAAAAGAATTAGACGATTTGATTAAAAAAGAAGGTTTTCAATTGAGCCAAATTTATAACTTTGATGAGACAGGTTTGTTTTGGAGAACTCTACCTGACAATACACAAGCTTCAAAAGCCGAAAAAACTACGCCTGGTAGAAAAGTCAGTTTTGTTGTGTGCAAATGCAGACGGCACTCGTATACTTAAACCTGCTACCGTTGGTAAAAGCAAAAAACCAAGGGCACTTAAAAATGTGATGGACAATTTACCAGTTCACTATTATAGTTCCCGAAATGCGTGGTTTACAACTGAAATAACAAGTGATTGGTTTCATAAGAAAGCTGTACCAGCAATTATAAACCACCAAATGGAAATTTTGAACATTCCAAAAGAAAAAATAAAAGCTTTGGTTCTTTTGGATAACGCACCAACCCACCCTGATATTGACAAACTCTGCAGTCGAGACAAGAAGATAAAGTGTAAGTTCCTGCCTCCAAACACAACATCCGTGTTTCAGCCCATGGACCAAGGAGTAATTTATACTGCCAAGCGGCTTTATAGAAAAAAATTTCTCAATGAAATCTTAGAAGTTGATGAGCCATCCGCTGCTGAAGAAGATAGAAGGGGCCAAAAGACTCTTCAAAACTTGAAGGCCTACAACATTCGATCTATGATTCACAACTTTGCTGATGCTGTAAAAGAAATTAAACCAACTACTTTGGTGAACTCATGGAAAAAACTGTTAAAGAATGAAGAAGCATGTTTAGAAATAGAAAATTGTGAGACAGAAGATTTCCGTGAAACTTTGCAAAGAGGAGGGGAGGAAGAAGTTTTATTGGAAGATGTGGAGACCTGGCTTGAAGAAGATGAAGATGACCCTGGATTCCACTTGTTGACGGAAGAGGAGATTGTTGGCAGTGTCACTGAGAAAGAAGACTCTTCAGAGGATGAGTAGGAAGACTTACAAGAGGAAGACAATACTCAGGCAACAATAAAAGTGAGTGAAGTGAAAGATCATTTAAATTTTGTCATTGAATATGTTGAACAATCAAAAAAATGAAAATGTGTTTGCTTACTATGAACACTTGCGGCATCTTCATCAGTTACTGACCAACGAAATAAATAACAAACAAACACAACAAAAAATCAATACTTTTTTCAAACCAGTTAATGTTAGTAGTAATAACCTAATGAATAATAATGAACCAGGCCCTTCTTGTTCAAGAGAATAAAACAATAGACTGTATATAATGTTTCAATTCTGGTCTATAATGTAAATATGAACAGTATGATCTCATTTGTCATGTATGCTATGTAAAAATGATGTCAAGTAAAAATAAACATGTTTTATACTAATTTACTGAGTTTTATTGATGTAAATACGACCTAACAAGACTTATTTGTTATATAACGGACTTTCATTACAACAGACAACCTTTAGCCCCAATTAGTCCATTATAATGAGGTTCTACTGTATTATGAAAATCATGATTAATACGCCATGTGATCTTCATTATCGATGGTTTCAAAGTGTCTCTACTATTCGTGTCAACATTACAAACATATCTTAAATTCTAATTATTACATTATTTATTGTATATAGACTTCTCGTCAATATGTTAATGTTTCTTGCTTGCTCAGTCTAAATGTGTGCTTATTTAAAAGTTATTACTGCATTCTTATTCTATCTTTCTTAATACCTTTGTATGGCTTTAAAAAAATCATTTAGCACATTTAATTTATTACTATAAATGACGCTATGTTATGTGCTTTTATCAAGAAAAGTTAAATAATTCAATTACTAATTTCAATGACTCTACGTTATGTTCATTACGAAAAATAATTAAATAACCTTTTTGATTACATATTAATTACATTGAATTTTATTTATATCTACATACTTATTAATTATGTTTACAAAAATTGTTTTGACTTTTAGAGTCTCTCAATGTCTTTCTCTTTGAAAATTATGTATTGGTTTTTCGTCACCTTAATTTCTGTAGAGTTGTCCCATGTCCTCCAGTGATTCCTTCGGTGTTCTCCTCCTGGATGTCTTCTTGTCCTCACTGCTCATCCTCTTGTCTCTCGTCCTCCACGGTACATTGACTGCTGTAGACTATGATGACATGTTACTCTGGATCTGTAGCCGTTATTATAGAAACGTCTCCAGTCCTCTGCATCTCCTTCCTCTGCTAGTCGTGCTCTCGTACTCTGTCAGGCGTTGATGTTCTTAGATGTCGACTGCTTGTTGACGTCCGATGATTTCTTCGTCACTGTATTTTTTTATTATTGTTTTTATTACTTCAAATAAAAAAAAAACATTACCGTGATACTTTATAAGTTCAGTTACAACATCGTACTGATGTTAGATTTTAAATCTAACTTCGTCCAAATTAGTTTTAAAAAATTCACGTTACGGACCGGCATAGCGTACCGCCGCGACTATGGTTTGTTAAGAGAGAGCGATTAGCTCTCCTGGGCTTCTATTTATATGCACACAGAAAACTGCACCTGTCGATTCAGGACTCAGCCTGTCGACATCTGAAACATGGTGTGACAGCCCCCACTTTCGTCTCATTTCACATAATTGCACTTTTTTTGCCAATCGCACTGTTTAACGCGGATTTCACGTTGCTAAAATAGTGTTTCATTTAATGACTTATGAGATGTGCAATTATCATGATGCTCACACTACTAGTATAATTATGATGCATTAAAAATCGCACTGTACTCGCATTGATTGTCCGAATTACGTACAATTCGCACTGCACTTGTGTCCGATTTTTACATATTTTTAGAAGTTTTTACCTTCTCACTAACATTTATGGTTTTCTTAAAATTAAATATTTTCTTAATTTGTCATTTACTTGAGGGGTCAGCCAAAGTTATAAATTTGGCTCAATTGAAAACCTTCTTTTTTTATCAAATCGTCTAATTCTTTTATAAAAGGCTCAACAGCTTCAAAGTCTGCGCCAAGAATTTCCCCACTAATCTTCTTGTTTGAAATGTTGTGACGTCGACGAAACCTAAATAGCCAGCCAGAGCTCGCTTTAAACTGTTCAAGTCCCATCTGTTTGGAGAGTCTTTCGGCAGCCGCTTGAATTTCAATTCCTCTAACAGCTATTCCACATGAACGAAGCTGAGAGAACCACTTGTAGACTGCATCATCCAGTGTTGCCATAGAAGGCAGCCGCATACGCTTAGCTGCACTCTTCTCCTTTTCTACATTGAACTTGAGAACAAAGTTACAAATGTCATTTTTTGATTGTTTAATGTCCGATACGGTTTGTTTTGTGATTTCATACTCACGACAAATGCTAGAAACAGACGCTCCTTTTTCTAATTTTTCTATAATGGAGAGTTTATCTTGAAGACTGAGCGCCTTACGCTTCCGTTTCTGTCCTACACTTGGCTTACTTAACGACATGATTTGAATAAATTAAAAAAAGTTATAGGCAGGACGTGTGACTGTGCGCGACAAACAACTGAACAATACTGACCAGTAGTGGTGGGAGTGAAAATGTACCTGGCTAAGGCGTTAACCTTTCTTTGTTTTCAACTCCCTTTCCCTTACCATTCAAACAGTTTCCTGTATTTGTTGTTATTATCTCAACAGTTAATTCTCAAACCAGTTAATTCAATGGTGGATTGGGGTTGGGTTTTAACTTTCAACGATTTATACCTGCCAAGGGTGTTTGTCTCTGAAAACTGTCATTTGGCACTGTTGGGGGGACGTGAGTCATTCCGGTGCATTGACTTAGTTTCTAGGGGGTGGGGGTACGACGTAAAAACTTGTCCGTTGTAAAAGAAGTCCGTAGTAACGGGGTCCGTTATAACGAGGTTCTACTGTATTATAATATTTTTGTTTGTTTGTTTCAAATAATAAATGAAGCATATTACAATTCGTAAAAAGAGTTACTCTTATTATAATTACACCTACACCCGAATTATTCATACACATTGTTAGTAATGGTATAGAGAGTGTATGAGTTAAATATGTACAAATTAAATTGCACAGAAGGGTTAATGTATACTAGGAAATACTAGATGTTAGTATATAAGAATTTATTGTATTTGAACCATGTTAATTAATGTTGTATTTTTGTAAAGTAAGGAAAGGCAAAATAATAATTCAAACGACTCATAAATAATACAGAAAAAAATATAAAACTAATAAGATGAATTCATAATACCATTGCTAGTAAAATTGAAAATTGATGACCAAGACAAATTCAACTTTGACCATATAAACTAAATCAGAGAATATAAATTTATAGAACCTAGATTAAATTGATATAAATTATCACCTTCAGAATACAAATATTTTTATCCTAATGATAACAACGACATATAATAGTGATTAAAGGAATCAGCATGTAAAATTGACTTAATGGTGATTGTACTAGAGAAGGCCTAACAGCAATAAGCCAGCACTAGTAAAATGCAAATAACTTGTTAAAATATTTAAAATAATAGCCAGACATAAAAGGTAATTACCAAGGGTTTAATTTGTAATCAAGTGTGAGTAAAATTGTAACATCAAACATATTGGAAACCATTTAATAGGTATTTATGTGAATCAAAATAACGCCTATAAATAAATTTCAAAGAATGTAATTCTGAAGCTTAATTCAAACCAAACCAGATCAAATTTAGTATTAACTTGTGTAAAATAAAAACAGGAATTTGTTCTATAATTAGAATTACATACAAGTACTAAACAAATAATTTATAGTCAATTAAATGTAAAATATAACAGTTTTTTCAATAAGATTGAATTATTTAATAGGAACAGCTGATTCATAAACAATGAGAAATGATACCAAAATCTTATGAAATTTTATATATGAAGGAACAAATATCAGTTAGTTTATTGTTAAAAGCCAAACGAGACAGACGTGTCAGAATACATCTCAGAGAATTGTGAACGGAAATTTTTGACTAACACAACCAAGATATATGATGAGTTTACAACAGTTATAAAAGAGTATAAAATAAAGTGACTAATAATATAATAACGACCACTGAAACCTTAACTAAATCAAATAATACTAAATTAAACTACCACTACATATAGACACGATTGAAGAACCAAATTGAACTCAAATAACCAGACACTGAGTGAAGGGAATCTTTTTGACATAACACTACTATTACCGAACCAAAATCCAGTGGGTGAATACCACTACACTCTACAACTTATGGACATTCCAAGAACAACATCACTGAAGAGGAATTAACCAACGGAGACATTTATTTGAACGAAATCTTGGAGCTGAATTTACATCGCAGATCAACTCATTAAGGCAGCCATCTTGATTCCATTCGAAGAGAATGCTGGGAGCGTGACGAGTGATGTCAGAGAAACCAGCTGTATCGTAATATTAACATTTTTTATACATTATACTTTATTATTTTGTCTGTTTAATGAATAAGTTTTTTAATACTTTGTAAGTATTGAATTCTCTTGCCTTTCCTGACTATTTCTACAGTTAAAAGAACCCTTATAATATTGAATATTTATTTATATGTACTAATCGAACTGGAACTTGATTTCGAATCAGATTCGAGCCAGTCGCGGCAATTCAAACCATTACTTTGAAACTAATAAACTTAATTATTGTTTAAACGTTGTTTTATTGATGATTATTTGAGTCATAAATTAAATTACATTAATTATAAAATAATAACGTGAACTTCTGAAGGAAAGGAACGAGCAGAAGAAGAAGTACAGATACTGAATCGGCCGCTACATGCAATCGGTATGGCCACGATAATCCATTTAACGTGAAGAAACAAATAATTCTTCATCAGAGCTAACACAGTTATTAAACAGTATTTTTTATTAATTGAACATAAACAATTAAAAACAATAAAACCAATTAAGAAAATTAAATTAATTAAACACATAATTAAATATAATAGAAAAATTAAACTCAATAATAAAATTTTATTTCAATTAATTATTTGTAATTAAATTTGTTTTATTACAATATATATATATTGTAACGAAGAAATTCTTATCGTCTCTGAAAAATGTGTGTATCGTGTGTTCGCCTCACACAGTGTGGTAGTTACTTTATATATACGCTGACGATGTCCGTAGTGATCTCTCGAATTACCAGTACACACAAGTGGGAACCTTACCTGTTCTTTAATATTTGGTTGTATTTCCCGGGTGGCGCCAAATTGTTTAATCTGAAAACAATTAAAAAGAATAGGACGATTGAGCGTTCGTGGCTATGACGGTATGGTGAGTTGAAATTACTCCCGCCACATGGGAATTTCTTAATCTAGCTGTTAGTTCACCGAGTTTCTGACGTGAGCGCTTACCGTCACCTTTATTGTTCACTAAAATACACAAATAATATAATGTACTTTCCTATGGAATAAAGAACAGTGGTTACAACTCTGTACTAGTTTATTAAATTGCGATTAGTATTTATTCAGTATTATACAAAATTATATTTTGTTATTCAAGAAATTTGCACCGGCAATTATTATAAGACAAAAATCTCAAGGTTCGGCGAAGTGACTCTGAACGAATTATTCAGTCAGACATGGCGACTGGAACAGTTTGTTTACTATTAATTTCGTTCAGATTCTGGATTCTTGTGATTACAAAAAATTATATCAATTTGATTACAATAAAGTACACTACCTTACATTAATTGTACTTATATTATATAATGTGTAATTATAATTTGTTCCTGAAGTGTTATAAGGTGTGTTTCCAAAGTTCGTAATTTTTATACAGGTTATTTTTCTTAATTAACATAAGTTTTGTGTTTTATTTTTTATTAATCTTTGAAAGAAATCATATCATCAGTTTATAATGAGAGTTCAAGGTGTTATCGGAAAAATTGAAGAGAATTTATTTCATAAATTCGGGTAACTCAGCAATACTTATCAAATCAGTCGACTTGAAGTGTAATGTCATTCAGTTGAAATAGGTTGTTGTCTTTGATAGTCATCAATCTTCAATCATCTTGGGATCTAAGTACGCCTGGCTTCTTTTTCGTATTAGTTGGTTTAAATTTATTAATTTAGAAATTATTAATCAGGTATTAGGCATCAGTTGAATGTCCTTATCTTCTTACTTCTTCATTTTTTCATATTTGGATTACTTTTAAACACTTTATATTAAAATTTCGATCATTCACGGCTTGGCATCTATTCCTGTTGAGTGTCAATAATGGAATAATAGTTTCTAACGGAAAATTCATAAATAACGTTCAGTTTTCATGGTAACTGATTGACTCTGATTGGCTGAACTTGACTTAAGCCTATTGTTATCATATTTGAATTTTTATTCAAACTGACTGTATACCTTCTGATTGCTATTATTCTTCTGTCTTCTTATTTATGTATGAGATATTATCACAACTGTTCGTATTTTCTTTCAAAGATCATTTTGACATCCCACAAAGCTGGCTTTGCTTATGTATTATTGTTTGAAAAATTATGCTGATATTATCTAATTACATTTCTTTCTAATTTTATGTCCTTAAGTTAACATTTTATCTTTTAATATGATTCATTAATTATCCTTGACTAGTTACTTGCCTTGGATTTGCTAATATTCTTGTTAATTTTTTTACAATTTGTAGTTATTGGTTTTATACAGTTAGGCATTTCATAGGCCTAGTTAGTAATTGGCTATATTTTCTTAATTTATACAAATTACATATTAATTTACACTTATACATGTTTTGTTTTGGTATTACAAATGATTTGTTTACTTGTTGAATTGTTTGGGTTTGTTTTATAATAATTGTATGTTTTTATTAGTTTCCACATTATGGTTTGTCTATTATTTTCTAACTGGCCTTCCAGTACCATTAGATTTATCTTAATTTATCTTTTTACTTATTTCTATTGCCATTGTTTATAAATTGTATATTATTTACTATTCTGTATCAAATATAACATAACATTTAGGCTTATGGACTGTATAACTCCTTCAGCCATATTCCTATTCATAGATTTAATCAAACAATTCTTTACCATTCAGTATGCTACTCTTGTTTACAATTTGTTTTATTCTTACTTATTTTTTGGTGATAAACGTCATCACACCCTTTAACTTTACTTAACTAACTATCCTTTAGAACATAGGATGTTTATTGATTTTGGCTTTCCAATTTTGTACTATATTTTTTCTTATTTCTTTACTCTCTATCCATGGTAACACTAATTTTTGACTTTCCATGGGATTCCTTCCCAGAATACTATTGTATCCCTCATCTACAATTAATCTTAATACTATCAATAACAACATTCTTATTTAATAATACTTTTCACCAATAAACCTTTAGTGTTCATCACTGATTATTAGGTGTTTATACCTATCAATAGTCTTGGATTTCGTTGTCCATGACGTGTCCGTTACTTAACTAAATATCACTATAATATTGACGACTCGGAACACAAAGTTTTTTATAAGTAAAAACGTAAAGTTTTACCTTACAGCCTAAACCGGCTTTCACCTATAGAAGGCTTCATCAGAGGCTGCCGTTAGTAGCGCTGCTCGTCTTGTTGTTGGCGACGAGAAAGTGTTTCGAAAGATTGAAGCTGTGTGTGTGTGGTGAGATGTGTTCGAATAATGCGTGCGATTTGAATTGTGTCTGTTCGTTTAGGATGTCGTTTTTATTTGTTTTTGTGTGTTTAGATTATACAAACACACAATTAGAAATATACAAACACACAAAAACAAATAAAAACGACATCCTAAACGAACAGACACAATTCAAATCGCACGCATTATTCGAACACATCTCACCACACACACACAGCTTCAATCTTTCGAAACACTTTCTCGTCGCCAACAACAAGACGAGCAGCGCTACTAACGACAGCCTCTGATGAAGCCTTCTATAGGTGAAAGCCGGTTTAGGCTGTAAGGTAAAACTTTACGTTTTTACTTATAAAAAACTTTGTGTTCCGAGTCGTCAATATTATAGTGATATTTAGCTATCAATAGTGTTTCTATTTACTTTGGGGTTTTACACTGTCACTTTGCACTTTTTATATTTTATTTAAGTGTTACTAGTGGGTATTCCTTAACATTAAATTCTCTTTGTCTCCTACTCATATTCACTATATTTCTATCTCTCTATCTCTCACTTTACAATGGCTAGTTATACTGTTAACAAGTTCATGTCATTATAGAGTTATTTATTACATTGAATCTCAATGTAACTTTATTTGGTTAGTGTACTTAGTTTGTCATTACTTTATTGGATTTTAACAATTATCCTTTACCTTGATTATTTAGTCGATACTAATAATTATCTTTTACATTTGTTATTTATTGGTTTCTTTTTTATTATTATATTTGAGTGTAACATTTCTCGTTTTTCTGTTCTATATTATTTGTTTGTATCTTTTTCATTTCTTCTCCTTTTATTTCATTTATACTTGGTTTGTTTCATTTTCATTTACCTTCTTCTTCGATTTCATTTTATTTCATTTTATTTTGGTTTTCCCCTTCTTATTTGGTTTCATTTTATTTGGACAATCACTTTCTCATTTGGTTTCATTTTATTTGGTCAATCACTTAGGTTGGGTCATGTAGTCGTTTGTTGCGTCATCGTCATTTTATTTTCTTTAGTTTAAACATTTTCTATAGTTGATTCGTCGATTTTTTCCCTGGTATTGGGATGGCTTATTTGTGTTGTAACAATATATATACATATTGTAACATAACAAGATTACACCTCAGAAGAAAGACAAGTATATCATCAAAATTTACTGTGAATTATGCATAAACACGACCTTTTTAGTAATAAAATACAAAGAAGAATAAAATTAACTTAATAAATAAGGAAATGAAAAACAATATACTATTTAAAGATAAATAATAAGGTCAAGGAATAAAAAGTAATCAAAACAAAAAGGGAAGAATTATGATAAATAAATAATAGGGAAATAGGGAATGCAAATTTAGGAATTAAATAATTCAATTACCATGACAAAACAATAACTGACGATGACCATAATACCCAGAAGAGATGATCAAAGAAAAATACAATGTAAATAGTTATTAGTAAACTAGTATAATGTATAAATGTTAAACTTAGTGTGTAAGAAATAAGACATTGATTATAGCCTTAGATTAGTAACCTAGAGGGAGGTCTGCAAACCTCAAACCGTTATTTTATGTTAAACTAAAAAATGTGAGTGACAGTAAAATTACTAATAGACTAATATTAAACTATAATTATGAAAGTTAAGTGATATAATAATAATATAAAATAATGAAATGAACAATGATAAACAATATAAAACAGTGTATCTTACGTTACAAACTTATAATATATGGTAGTGACGAAGAAAAAAATAAGATTCAACGGAATCATATTAATTATAAAATATGAAACCGAACCTGTGACCCATAAATATTCGATCCAAGAGCTTAACTGAATGAATTAGTGTTTTGTAAAAAGGAATATATTGTTGAAGATTTTCGAAACGAAGGAATAACATGTTAATTTACTGCTGGACTTTTAGACAAAATAATTGAAGATATAAGATGATATGATGAAGAAAAACTGTTGAAATAATGAGGAGACTAATGTTTTAATTGAATACACCAAAAACTTGAAGGCCAGAAGCTAAATATCAAGCAATAATTCGGAAATAAAACTACCAGATTGGTAAGATTGCTCCATAAAGTTAAGGCTGACTATTGAACAAACATTACTTCATTTAAAGAGCGAGTTACAGTGAAACACTATAACACAAACAATATAAACATTATAATAACGAATTTTATTTGTACACTATAATTATTAGTATTAAGAGTTCCTGTTTAAATTGTTCTTTTGTATGATCCAAAGGACCCACTATTCAACATACATCCACAACACCCAATTATTGAACCTTATTTATAAATATGATGTTTTATTTTACATGTATGACTTGTACAGTACATTGACTTTACTTTTACATTAACCCTGAGATAAGATTTTTCATGTTATCCAACCGAGATGAGCTACAAATGTTAGAAAGGGACGTTGAATGTCAATACAATTAAATAAATGTCAAAGAAAAGAGCAAATAGAAATAATTGAATTTGACACAAAACGAGATCAGGAGTTTGATTATTTATTTTAAAATAAGAGATTTTATATATTTATATATAATATTATGAAAAATAGAGAAACCAGATGGACGGTAATCAGAAGTATACTAGATGAACATTTTAAAGACATGACAGATAACTGGTGGACAGCCACCCGACATGACATAAACGATTATTCGGAATTTAAGGCATTGTTTAAAGCCAAGTATTGGTTCGAGTCCACTCAAAACATAGTGCGAGACAATCTGTGTAATGGTAAATACGATCCATAGAGAGGCCCATGACCAACGGCATACTTCTTGGGAAAGGTGTGCCTAGCTAGGAATTTGGAACCCAAGATACTGGAGGAGTCCCTGGTAATGAAACTTTCCTACCACTACGAAGAAGGGATTGCCAGAGCAAGGCTCTGCGGACAGATTAAAACAATACAGTCCATGGCTGCATACTAGAAAATTATGAGCATGAAAATTACTACCGCCGAAGTAGACAGAGAAATGACTATCAGTTGAGAGACAGAAATAATATGGCTAATAATAATAATAATAATAATCAAAACAATAATGGCGACCGGGATAAATGATCAAGAGTGAATTATATACGATCGAACAATCGAGAAGGTAACCGTGGTTATAGAAGGCCAAATTATCAAGGACGTAGGAGCCTAGAACTCAACCACCCACATCCAAATGGTAATAGAGATAACGGCTATAACAACAACAATTACAACCGGAATTATTCAAGGAGGAGCTGAAGCAGTGAAGATAACAGGAGATCAAATAATTATAATCCTATGGGGAATAACAGCAAGGAAAGGCATAAAATAACTAGCAATGAGGTTCACCATAACAATGACGTTAGGGACCCTGACAATGACCAGACTTTAAACGAGAGGCGGCAGTGAGAAATCTTAACGCCCCATCACTGATCCGATCTTCTGGGTACCAACATAGACCACAACAATACATACCTAATAAGACGATTACGGTAATTAATAATAACTATTTAAAAAACATACGTGAGGAATTATTAACTGGAGAATCTGCCCATGGGGAAAGTAATAATAATAATGAAATCATATATATTAGAGCTGATGTAAATGGGATACCAACTGAAGTAATGATAGATAGCGGGGCGAACGTCTCATTAATTGACAGTACAGAGTTAAATAGGACACAAAGAGAGTGCAAGAAGATTATACCAACATTACCCGTTAATAACATAACTCTCATAGGAGTTACTGGATGCCAAAACAAGTCTGTCAGAAAGTAGGTATTATTAGAAGTGAAAAGTAATGGATCTACAATTCCCATGATATTTTTGGTCGCAAAAAACCTACCATTTAATCTGTTAGTCGGATGCGACATGCTAAGGCAGTATTCTGCTATAATTGACCTGAGCAGAGAGAAGGTGTCTCTGATCTCAGATGATGTAGTATGGATGGCTGAGTTAAATGGTAGCCAGAGTGCCCCTCGGATCTGTACCAGCTATTATGTTAGGGAGAATAAAATGGATGGGTTTAGATCATTACCAAATAACATAGATTACCAAGAAAATAATGAAGAAATGTTGCAGAATAAAATAAAAGAGATCCAGAGACTCCAGAAAGAAGAAACGGGGTTCAATCTAAATGCAGAAAAAATAAATAAACTAATATTATAACTTACCAAGTGCGTACCCTTTTGGATTAAATTTTATTTAAATCTGGTTCTTAAATAATTTTATTTATTTGATATTATTTAATCTCGATTTATTTTAATCTTGTTTTTTGTTTTAATTTATTTTTATTGTATAATTGTTTAATTATTGTAATCTGTTTTAATTAATCTGGTTCACTTTGGAACCCTCTTGACATTCCGTCACAATTCCGTTGACCTAAATTGTCGTTGTACAGTAATAATGTTGTTTTGACTAGTTTATAATATAATTACAATTTGCACGTACATTTGGTGTAGAACTGGTAGTTTATGTCTGTCTGAACTAGTTGTTCAAATTGTCTTGGTATGTTATAAAACAACTGATTCGTCAAAACAGTATATTAGCACTGTTTAAAAGTAAGTGAGTTTAATTTTGAGTTATTTTGGCGCCATATGGAATCTAGGTTGTTATTCCATAAAATAATTTATTAGATGAATAAACGAAATAATGTTAATTAATATCGCTAAATTGTTCAATTGACTGTACTATGAAGTTAATATAATTCGATAATTATTTATTGAATTGTTTATATATTTGAATGGTTGGCGCTTCACACGGCCATGCCGCCAACTTAACTGTTTGAGTGGCTTGAATTTACAACTCTCTTAAATAAGAAAAAATTACTTCAATAAGTTCGTACAACGTTTGTTAATTAAGATATTATTGTTTTATTACTCACTGAGTGATTTGTTAATACTATACATACAACTAAACAATGATTTAGTGATTACAATTAACCTGGCTTATTTCTCTGGTAACCCAGAAGGTTGGCAATGTTGACTCTAATTAAATATTTATTTATCTTCAAATTTCTTATATCTCAAGGGTGAATCCTTTCGAGCTACAGAATAAAACTAATATGCTTCGAGTTACGATGCTTCACAAATATTTAGTTTAGTAGGTTAGACACCTTTAGCAATTCAGACTTATTAACAAAATTTTCGTCTGACCCTTACGATTTTTTAGGTTAACTACGGTTAGTATAAATCATTAATTGTGGTATTGGAATTGCATAATTCCTTTTTAAAAAAGTGTTTATAATGACTAATTCTCATTGTGTCAGTGTTTGGTGTTTAGTACATAAGTGTATCTACTCTGAATTATATTTTATAATAATAATATAATAATTGAACACTGTTAATTATATTTTGCACTGTACTCCCTGATTGATAATCTTTCTGGATTATTATTTATTCACTATGCGATCTCAATACACTGATCGTACACTTCACTTTCTGCGAAGAACGATTAATACTTCTTGCTGTTATTTACTTAGGTTAGGAAACACTTCTAACCTCGTTCTGTGGTTTCGCACTACTGGTTAAAGAATACTGTTTGTCATAATTCACTTTACTATGTAGGTAACTTCTTCTCTGCTGTTGGTTAATAATACTTTTAATTAAAATTTTGATGTGGAGCTTCTGTTGTATCTGCCGAGATGGAATTCAAAAATGTCTCTCGTTCGTAGCATGTAGCACTGTAGTAGCGGGGCGTCTTTGCACCCGGTGCATGACTGCAGCATCTGGGTCGAGCCCAATGGCTGCCTGAGGATAAACTTAGAGCTGGTACATTCGACAAGTGCCTAAAAACTGGAATGGACAACCGCCAACCAGTTAACTATGAAGGCGGGGGGGAGATTTCATTTTTATTTAGTTTTTAAAATTTTGTGCAATCGGTGGGCACTGCCGCATGAACGGGTTCAGGTGAAAGATGTCAGCCGTTCCCAGTCCCGCGTGCAGACGCCGTGAGGCGTCGGTCGCTCCCCGCAAGGCGGAGAGCTTCCGTGCCAGTGATAGCGCGTAGCAGCGCCATTCAGCGCGGTCGGCATACTAGGAAGGGAGGAAGGAAACAGTTGTTCAGGTAAATTCTGGGGCATGGTCAGATGGTAAATTTGCAATTTGTATTAAGTAATTTACTTAAAGTTATGGCGGGTCATCGAGAATCGCCCGAGGGCGTTTGACCCGGATAGGGTGAGGTGGTTACGTGGTGCAGATGGTCCTGAGGTAAGGGAAGGAAGAGGTCTCAGCTGCGGCAAAGAGAGTCGCAGCTAACGACCAGACAAAGGCAGAGAGAGTAGGAAATCGAAGACCTCCACGAATTACACTGTTTCTAACGAACCAAGGAGATCCCGACAAGGAACGGAGGGTTCTGGATTGGAAACTTTCCAGCCTACGCCTGTTGGTGGCGGAGATAAGTGACCACCAAACAGGTGCCGCATAGGTCAATACAGACCGGAGAGACAACAGATATAGGGTAACTTTCGTGCGTAGCGCCAGGGGCTGCGGCACGCGAGATATGGGTAAAGTTAGGCTCGGACGCCGCGAGCCTTGGAGAGGGTATCAGTCACGTGGGCGTTGAAGCAAAGACGCCGGTCGAGCCGAACGCCTAGATACTTCACCGACTCTTTGTAGGCGATAGGTCTCCCTTCCAGGGAGAGGGGCTGGCATCGGGAGATGGACTTACGAGTGAAACAGATCGCTTCGGATATCTCCGTATTGATCGTCACCCGCCATTTCCGTAGCCAGTCCGGAAGCTGGTCCAACTGACGCTGCAGCTGTGTACTCGCAAAACGCGGGGACACAGAGCTGTAATGATAAATTGCATCGTCAGCGAACAAAGACAACGTGACACCGGGCAAGACAGGCAGGTCGTTCGTGTACACAAGGTACAAACGGGGCCGAGGACAGATCCCTGAGGTACGCCGGCGGCGACAGGACGAACTGCAGAGCAGGTTCCGTCGACGCTCAACCTGAAGGTTCGGTCGCGGAGATACGACCGGAGGAAAAACACTATGGACGATGGTATGGGGGAGTTAGCGAGTTTGAAGAGAAGACCTTCGTGCCAGACTTTATCGAAGGCCTTGCTCACGTCCAGGAGTGCGGCGGCCGTAGCCGCTCGCCTGTTGGTGGCGTCAGAGAGTTGCGTAACCACGAGGACTAGTTGAAGCGTTGTCGAGTGCTCTCTGCGAAACCCGAACTGTTCGTTGCGGATAAAATTATCCAACAACGGCGAGATGCGGGCCAGCAAGAGACGCTCGAACACCTTCGAGATAACTGGCAAGAGAGATATAGGCCGATAGCTTTCAGGAAGCATGCGCGGCTTGCGGGGTTTGGGAATCATAACGATATTGGCAGTTTTCCAAAGGCGGGGAAAGTACTGTAGCCGCAGACAAGAGTTAAACAGCACGAGCACGAGGTCAACGCCTGAGGCCGGGAGATATTGTAATGCAGCGGCCCCGATCCGGTCAGGACCAGGGGCGCGACGGCGGTTTAGTCGGCAGACAGACGAAACGAGTTCGTCCCTGTCGAACGGGAGGTCTGGGCCAGCGGGAGGGTGAGAAAAATTACCAGATAGGAAGTCCCGGACTTCTGCCGAGTGGGCAGGGTCCGAGACGCCTCGATGAACGGTAAATTGCGACTCCATGCAGTCGGCGAAGACCTCAGCCTTGCCTTCTGATGAAGACACAATCCCGTTCGGGGTTTCCAGCGGGTTGCGAGTTCTCTTCTCGCGGGTCAGTCTACTCACCGCTCTCCAGACGGAGGCGTGGTCGACTTCAAGAGACTCAAAATATGAGTCCCATCGATCAGAGTTTACGTCCCGCAGTAGCTGCTGCACGTAAAGGGACTGTTGTTGAAATCGTCGCTTAACAACTGGGTCACGGGTTCTTTGCCATCTGCGGCGGAGCTTGCGCCGTAGCCAGATGGCGTGGAGTACTTCCGGAGGTAAGGCCGATTTGCGATGATTCATCTCGAGTGCGTAGGTGTGTCGACCATGACACCTTGGACCAATTCCTGAAGATTGGTAGCGCGGAGATCCAAATCGTCACGAGTGACGATAGGGTCCGCCGGGAGAGATGGTAACCGTCGAGAGAGCTCGTCATGATAGGAGCGCCAGTTGACTCTCCTAACAATCTGAGCGGGAAGTCGAGGTGACGCCGACCGCTCTCGAACAGTTATAACAAGGGGATTGTGATCGGACGAAAGATCCGACACAGACGAGACCTCGATGTTACGGGCAACGTTCTTGACAACTACTATGTCAAGAACGTCCGGCCGATGGCCGTGAAAAGGGTAGTAGGTAGAGTCTTCAGGGCCGATGACATTAAGTGCCGGGTCGCCAGAGACGAACCGGAACAGAGAATTTCCATAGGCGTTGGCAACGCGGCTGTTCCATGATAGGTGTTTGGCGTTTAAGTCGCCGTCTACAATGGTTGAGGGGGTGGTCGAGGAGGGCGTCCCACTCCTCGGGCGGTGGCGGAGTTCGCCAGCCAGGTCGGAGGTACGCAGAAACAACGCGCAACTCCGATCCGCCGGCGTCCACCGCCACCGCGCAGCCTTCAATAATAGATGTATCTAGAGGAGGCAAAAGCCTGTGGGATATCCGCCTGTGGACTAAGAGAACTGTACCCCCCCGAGGGGGGAGGGGCCGTAGGGGACGATCCTGACGATAACAGACATAGGCAGGAAGGGAAAACGAGTGGTAATAAGCCAGATGAGTCTCGGAAAGAAGTATGATATCAGCATCATACTCCGTCACGAAAGTCATCAGTTCAGATCGTCTGGGGAGCAACCCAAAGGCGTTCCACGCAACGATCCTCAGGCTATTAGCCATTCAGGGGAAGTAGGGGAAAGAGAGTAGCTAAAGACTGGAAGACCAGGGTAAGCACTGTGGTCGTGTCGCGAGCAGTCCTTATAGATGCAACAAGATTATCTGCCCAGGCAGTCAGGGGATCCGCCGATGCCTGAGAAGATTCCCGGGACACCGGAGGACAAGCCTGACTGGCCTCGACAGGGGTAGCAGATGGCGCTGGGCTGCTGGACTGAGTAGTAGACTGCTCGCTGGGAGGTTGAGGTTGATAACTGGGGGGCGGGTCGAGCGCGTGGAGTTGGTACAGGTGGAACCTGTGATGTAGGTCGGCCGGCGGAGTTCCGGCGACGACGAGAGCGCTTAGACTTGCCCGGACGGGCTGGAGGTTGGACAGATCTAGCGGCCATGGCCGCGTAGGAAGGTGCGGGCGCTCCGGCAGGCGCCGGGGTTGAGGCCGCTGCAGGGGGCGCCGAAGCGACGACTGCAGGCGAGACAGCGGCACCGGAAGCAACCGGAGTTGCTGCCGGGACCTTGGCAGATGAACCAGTGAGAGGTGGGAATGCATTTCGCCGGTTAGGGCCAGGACCAGCTACACGGCCAGCCTGTGCGCCAGGGCGCACAGGAGGTCTCTGCGGTTTCATGGCGGCGATAAAGTTTGGGCAGCCTCGGTAATTAGCCGGGTGGGCTCCTTGACAGTTGCAGCATTTAGCTGTGTACCCCGTCTTTGGCTTATCACAGCCACGATAAGGCTCAGCACAACGCACGCAACGCGGTGGTTGATGGTAAAAGAGACCGCTGTGGCCGAACCTCTGGCAGTTAAAACACTGCGAGGGGCCGGGCCGCGGGTCAAATGTTCGGACTTGCACCCAGGCTCAGTAAAGGAAGGTATTCCCAACAGAACAACATTTATTTCGCGCTCTGACGGGAGGGCAAAAGTGTGAAATGAGATTTTGCGCCCTGTCAGGAATGCCTGAATAGAGCGGAAGTCGGGGATCGTGGCGGTCGCCAGCTTTAGCGAGGCCCCTTGGCACCTCGCCTCGACCTTGACCGAAGGGAGAGCTTGGGATAGGGAACGAAGCAATTGTGTATAATTCCTGTTGTCAGGAATTACAATAGGAGGAATGCGTGGGGTAGACACAGTTTCAGATGTAGAATACTCACGCTGAGTGCCGCTGTTACCATGACTTGAAGGCTGCTGTGCAGCTGAGGCGGGCGGCGGAGTTTGGGCCAGTTTTCGCTTGCGCTTGGCAGATTTACCTTGCACAAGCGAGAACTGTCCGTCCCCGACCCAACACTACACATTGTAACAGCACTATTATCACTTTCGTGGGGAAGAGGCGTTGAAAGAAAGCCGGGTGAGCATGTCTCCATTAAGGAGGCAAGCGGCGCCGGCAGAAGATTCGGGGGCGTATTTGACGCCATTTCGGACAAGCCGAAATGAAACGTCTACGCTACGGTAAGGATTGAGGGAGCACCAGACACTGAACTATTCTCAGGCAGCAATTGAGCACAACACAGACCGCACAGCACACGGAAACAAAAACACTCCCGCACAGGTTAAATAAAAACTGTTTTGTCTCTCGTTGCCAGGTCAGAGCTGTTGGGTTGTGCGTCGTGAGACGACCCAATGGGTTCCTAGTACCGAGCCTCCGGTAGGGGCTCCTGCCTAGTGGTCCTGTCCAGACGGAATATTGATTAATTAATTTTTATTGGTCGCTACAACGACATGCTCGTACTAGGTCGACTAGTACAGTATTTGTCGAGGCCGTTTCCAAGAATCACCTGGACGTGTTCGGTACTTGCCAAGGCCAGCTATGAGTGGGTTTGTCTGGGTCCTCGCAGCTCGGACGTAAAATTTACGTGCAAGTCGCCTTGCGGTGTCATCCAAGGAGCGGACACTGTCTCTCGTTCCTTCGAGCGAGCTGTATATATAGTCGCCTCAGACTCACTAGCGTCTAGGCATGCAGTGCCAGAGAAAGATTAGCAGAGCAGGTCGGCATGGTGGGGATGGGTGGGAGAGAGCGCACTAGTAGTTGGAAGGAAAGACACACCAATACATAATCTAACTTCTTACCTTGTTAAAGCGTCCGTGTGTAAAGTGGCGCGTTAATAAATTAGCTCTTCAAATCCGAAACAAATATAATCTTGGCCATGAATAAGTCGTAAAAAATTACTCACAATTTAGTTAACACAAAAAAGTTATAAGAATGCTGCAGTTTCTAATTTACCACACACACAAATTAAATATCATTAAGACTAATTCACTAAAGTAATTATTAACCATGTATACGTCTTTTTCATGATTTAATTCAGTAGTAGGTCTAGAGCTAACTTATTTCTTTCTTCATTTGATAATTTTTTACTACACTTTTGGGCTTTGCTTTTCTTAGTTTTAGTAAATCTTCGTTGATGAGGAATGTTTGTATTTCCCGGTGAAATAGCACTTGTGACCTGCAAAATACAACAAATTACTATTCACCCTAAATTCAAAGATAAATTTAACCTGTTGTCCATATGAAACATTTTAAAATATTGTGGATAATGAATAATTAAATTTTACTTAATTGACATGACAACCCTTCAGTGTTTTAATTATTTAGATTAACTATTTGAACAGAATCTGACTGTATTTCTGTTTGGAAAAAATATTTTAGTTGAATACTAAATGATAGAATTTTACTAAAAAATGGAAAACTAAATACAACAGATATAAAAACTGTAGGCCTATTATATTTTCTTATCAATTTGATCGTAAGTAGTTAAAATCAAAACAGTCAAAAGCACGTAATCATGAAAAACAGTCCCTACCTTTTGTGGAGCGCATGTAAGTTTGCAATTTTACTCTTCTTAGTTTGTTTTTACTTTTCTGTGTAAATTTTCAAGAAGACAACGCATTGCGTAACCCCGATCAATTCGGTTAAACGCTATACTAATAATTAGAAAAAATCCAAAATAAAATGTAAAATAATGTTCCAGCGACCATGCGGGACAGAACTCTTTAAATATACTGTTTAAAAATATTCTTAAAATTAACATTAGTTAACATTAAACAATAATTCATTATTAATTTGGGCAGGAACGTGCTCGCGGGTGCGATTGCGAATGTGTGAGGGCGCGCCACGTGTGCTTGATGAATATACACTTGTATACTAATGAAATGTTTTTACCTACTTCTTGGATTTCTAAGATTGGATAATTAAAGTATTATAATATAATCTAATTTAAAAGAATAGTTTAATATTATTTATTTGTTACATGCACCTGATACTGATACAATAGTTTCATTTACATACCTTTAATGTTGGCCTAGACGTTGTAGGCAAGTTCATTGCATCTACTGTGGTCGTAATTCTTCTCATTTCACTTCGAACAAAGTCAGCTTGTTCGAGGCTTGTAATGCGTCTCGTTAGAGTTTCAAATTCTTGGATAAGTTTTAACTTTTCTTTTTCTAAGTTTAAATTGAAGTCCACTGGTTTACTGATTTGTTTTAAAATTTCGTCTTGTACTGGTTCTTCGCTCGGTTCGTAATCAATGGTAAGTTGACCTTGGTTTTTGTCTGAGTCTGTCTCTTCGGTGCAAGAATTTAGTTCTGTTTTTGCCACCGCATGTATGTGTTTACACATATTATTTCTGATACAGCTATCCATACATGTACAAACAAATTCATGAAAACATGAATTACAGTGCAAACATCGCAATTGGCACGTATTACAGATTCTAACACGTTTAACAGTATACAATTCCGTTTTTTCTAACGAAAGAACCTGCCACTTGTCTTCGGTTTTTATCACTTGGTCACTCTCAATAATAAAACTTCGCCTATGATTTTTCCTCAATACCTGTAATTTACGCACGAGTTTTCCCCTTTTCATTTTTATTAGTATATCGAACGGTTTGTCTCTGAGGAGGTTCAAAATTGCGCACAGCGTTTTATCTAAACGGCGAACTTTTTTACCTCTTAGGTAACAATATTTGAGCACTTTGTTAAAATTTTCAATTGACATATTTGTGTTCACACCCGCATGGATTCGGTAGCAGTATGCCCAAGTCTTAAATCGCTCATTTTTTATGTAGTATTTTCTAAAGTATTCTGAGAAAGCTGTCAAGTCCTGGTCATCATTTAAAGTATTCATTGTTTCTGAAAGAAGTTTTTTAAAAGTTTCAATATCTAACTCGTATAGAAGTGTTTGCAGGAGTTTATGCACATAGTCGCGTTTCTCTTTTATTTTAATTTTCTGTATTACATTAGTTCTCCATGCTCGAAGGACATGCCATGTACAAAAAATCCTTTGTTCTGGAGCACCCATTATTTGTTTCCACGCTGAGAAAAAGGTCTCCTCCATGTCAGACATAAACACTTTTGGTGTAATGCTTCCTGCAATAGTTTTTATAGATTCGTAGAATTTTGAGACGATACATTCATCACCTCTATTTGTGAACATAAACGCAGTCGGAAAACCTTCCCTTGTGTCATCCAGAGTCAATAATGTATATAATTGAAAATCGTAGCTGTTAAGGCCGTGTGTGCTGTCTATGCAGATAGTGTCATGACCGTATTTTTGTAACATGGTCTTTTGAGCCTCAGTCATAAATATTAATAAAAAATCCTCTTTTCTTAGGTCTGGACACTCTGGGGTTTCTACGCCCTGCGGCTTGTAAATAATCAAAGCAATATGTTCTGAAGTAGTCAAATCCTTCACCCAAGAGGTGATGCTAACTGGGTCAAATGGGTGTTTAATAGCTTCGTCATGTAAATTAAAACTATTTTCTATATTTACAATGTCTTTTTTATTTGTCAGATGTATTCTGTGAAGATCAAAATTAGATACTGAACCTCTAATTGATTTAAGAATTTCTTCATGGGGTTTTTTGCTTGCCAGTTGCAGTGCTATAGACTTTTTTTCTTCACGCGATAATCGTATATGTTTAAGGTCGCTTTTGTGACCGACGTGCGTAGACACATAAAGTACACGTACTTTATTGTGCAAAATCTTGATTGTAATTTTGGCGGGACAGAATCCATTTATTTTACAAGATCCTGACATTTTCATGTGTCGTTTAGTATGGCCTCTTGATTTGTGGTAGCCACACCTGTGACACTGATAATATGCCGTGGTCTCTGTTGAAAATCTTTTAATGTAGGAAGCTGTTGTTGTTTTTTCCATTTCATTCTTCCATGAATAAAATTCTTCAATCGAATCAAAAGTATAGTGTTTTTGCCTTACTGGTATGTCGTGTACCTTTTCGAAATGAGTGTGAATATCGTCTGTACTTTTCTGTACTGATGTATACGGACACACTGGACATTTCCTTTTTGTAGGTAAGGTTACTTCTCCAATTCTGTGAACTTTCCGTTGGTGATATTTAAGGTTTCTTTCCTTTCTGAATTTCGCGGTACATTTTGAACATTTAAAATACAGTGTCAGACAGGTTGCCTCGTTTTTTTCGTGCGTTTTAAAGAAATGCCGTTTTAAATTACTTTGGTAAACAGTTTCAAATTCGCATTTAGAACATTTATATTTTTTTGAGTTATGATGCGATAAATGTACAAAATTCATGTGATGCTCCAAGTTTCTTTTAGCTGCAAAGTTCTTGTCACACAATACACATACGAATTTTTCTCGGGGATTGTCTAGAATAAGGTCGCCGCTCGAGTTTCTTTTGTGCACGGTTTTCATATGCCGTGTGCAATTACTTTTCTTGCTGAACTCTTTATCACAATACTGACACTTAAATGCCGCAGGCGGGTTCATCTGCAAATACAGGAATTAACTTGTATTTTGGAAAATGACATTGAATTTTCCATAGTATTTTTGAAGTTATATGTTAATGATGGATATTTTGAAGTGCAAACTTTATTTCTTTGGACATATGCCATCATAGCAACATTTTATATGACAATATAAAAACAGAAGGAAAGAATTGTTCATTTATGGTTCAAGGAACGAAAATTTGTAAAATTAAAAATCCACGTTTTCAAAAAATAGTACAATATTCAATAAATTTAAAATTCAAAGACTAATTTTATGGACAGTTGAACATTTCTATTTAACAGTTTACACTAGATATCCTTCAATCGAACGAATTGTTGCCGATATTAACAGGGGAGATGGGTGGATACACATGACCTAATGTCCAATGTCACTTTGGCGTGAAATAACACGTAAAAATATGGCATTTTCGAAAATTTATTGTTATTACTTGATGTACAAATAGCTTGATTAGCTTCCAAGTTACACTAGACTAACTAAGGTTCTAAAAGAATAATAAATAAATTTATAAAATGGAGAAAACAGTAACGTTTGTATTATTTAACTACAATCAATTATTCTTTTGATACTGTAGGGCTACTATCTTGTAACTATTAGTACTTGCTGTACCTTAGATTGTATGTTTTTCTTAAGTGTTTAATTTTAACACAATAAGTATAAATCTCTAGTATGAGGTACACCTCGGCCATCATTTTATTGAATAATTGACTTTATTTTGCCATCACATTGTCTTAACTTTTAGTCTACCGTACATCAAAATAAATTTCATTCGTATATATAAAATTCATTATTTATTTATTATTTTTAGAGCCGTAAGTTTATATAAGCTACGTAGCATTTTCTTAGACATTGTGCATTATTTTTATCTAGAATAATTTAAAGTAAAACGGTTTAGGATACTGAGAATTGTATCAATGTACAGCATTTAACAGTCTATAAATGGGTACACTTTATTAAGAGGGCGAGAACGTATTTCATTTATTATCTGTGTATAGTCTATTACGTGAGGAATTTTCAGCCGATTTTGAGTCAGTGTCCGTGGAGCCTTCTGATTTTTTTGCAATGTCTTCATAAAAGGTTATAGAATAAAGTTAAGCAAATTTTTTGGCCCGGTCGTAAATTTAGGGGTTGTTTTCACCCCTTTTCGGGGGTTTAAAAACAAAATTTAATTAACCCCGGGAACCGATAGAGAATCAAATTCAAGTTTTCAACCCTTTCAAGTCCAACCCTCGCGTCGGATGTATCCCTTGATGTCAAAATCGTAATCAGAACCCCCCAAAACCTATAGGCCTAGGTACTTACTTTCGAGGGTCTGTCCTTTATTCTCGCAAACTTTTATACTTACACCGATTATAGCCTGCTTAAACCCTTTAAAAACTACCCTTAGCGTCGAATATAATTGTGGACATCAGAATCGTAATCAGCACACCCCAAAACCTATAAGTACCTAATTTCAGGGCTTCAAATTCATCCTCGCGTCATTTCATATTTTCAACCATTTAGGGATGAGAGCGGGTCAAAAAATTTTCCTTAACTTTGTTTTAGAACCTTTTAGGAAGCGATAGCAATTGGAATCAAAAAATTACATGGACACTGACTCAAAATCGGCAGATAGGCCCTTTATCACGCCTACGTAATAGAGTATTAGTACAAATGCTTATCTATATCTATTGATTTTGTCTTAGCTTTAATAATACACCTGACGATTACATTAATCAAAAGAGAACCTAATCTACAATAATTGTAAAGTAATTGAACAAACTGATAATAAAAGCCACCTTAACTGCATATAGACCTACTATGTTTTTTCTCTTACCTTGAAAACGTAACTGACGTGTAAATGTAGTACAAACAACACTTAATATAAAACTACGAGAAACTAAACTGAGAACAACTAACGTAATGTAAAAACGGTAAATAGAAACCTTTTTAAACTGTGAAAAACCATTAAACGTTTACACTTTACACCAGCAAAAACAGAATGAATCGCGCGCGTTATTCGGAACGACTCGGTTATTATCGACTGCAATCGCCTCTCCCCTACGTTATCCCCACTTTGACGCTCGGCTCTGTGATCCTGTTGTGGCACTGAAAATCTAGACGCTAGTCCTCAGACTCAGCTTGGCGGTGACGACAAATTTTCGTATCTAATTTTCTGATTGGTCCAAAATGACGTCATGATGCGGTCATTCTAAAAATAACTTTTACATAATCGCTCTAAGCGTGGGTATTCGTTATTGTTCGTATTACCTGTACCTTTCCAAAATTCACAAATTTTATCTTATTTATGTCTGTTTCTCATTTATTCTAATTACAAATTTAGATCTATCACTAGCATCGTATTGCTCGTTCCTTGCTGTTTATTTTGAGATTAATAGCGGCCAGTTTGGATACATTTTTAATTAATAATTTACATCTTATTGATAGCCTATCTTAAACATTGCTTTATTTCAAACGTCTTCTGCTACAATTTGCAGATTCTATTGCTGTATCGTTTCATATTTAATAAACAATAAGTTTTTTCTACATTGAACACAATTATACGTATTATTTAAATTAACATATTATTCTATAAATTTTCTGTATCCAGCTGAACATTAATAATGCTTAGAACACAGTTCCTTATTACCATTAAATGGCTTGTTTCTTTTATTATTAATTATTCAAAATCACCCTTACTTCCTATAATTATTTTAATTGAACTTGTCTGGTGATATTACACCTTTTACATAATTGTTATTCATACTAAATATCACTATAATATTGACGACTCGGAACACTAAGTTTTTTATAAGTAAAAACGTAAAGTTTTACCTTACAGCCTAAACCGGCTTTCACCTATAGAAGGCTTCATCAGAGGCTGTCGTTAGTAGCGCTGCTCGTCTTGTTGTTGGCGACGAGATACTGTTTCGAAAGATTGAAGCTGTGTGTGTGTGGTGAGATGTGTTCAAATAATGCGTGCGATTTGAATTGTGTCTGTTCGTTTAGGATGTCGTTTTTATTTGTTTTTGTGTGTTTGTATATTTCTAATTGTTCTAGAGTGTCTAGTTTTCGGCCTTTTGTGTGTACGTGTAGTATGTTCATGTTATTGTCGATGTTTTTATATGTGTGGTTTGCTTCAATGAGGTGGTTTGCGAAGGTAGATTCTGTAGTGGTGTGGAGTGCTTTTGTGTGTTCAATGTATCTCTGTTTGAAGCTACGTCCTGTCTGGCCTATGTAGAATTTACTGCAATTTGAACAATTTAGTTTATATACACCGGGTAGATCGAATTTGTTTTGTGCTTTGGGCATGCGTTTTGATAGTGTGTGTTCTGTTTTGTTAGTAGTTTTGTAAGCGATTCTGTATCCTGCTTTTTTGAATTTGTGGGCAATTTTTTCTGTTTGTTTGTTGATGTATGTTAGTGTTATGAATTTGTTGTTTTCTGTCTTTGTTTGTTGTTTGTTTTGTGTAGGAGTTTACTGATTATTGTTCTGTCATAACCGTTAGATTCTGCTAGATATTTTATCGTGTTTAGTTCATCTTTGTAGTCTATTTCATCTAAGGGGATGTTGTTAAGTCTATGTATCATGGTTCTAAAAGCAGCTAGTTTGTGTTGTATTGGGTGATTGGAGGTGTTGTGTATTAGTGTGTCAGTTGTAGTTGGTTTTCTGTATATACTGAATTTGTGCCTGTGTTCTAGTTTTGTGATGGAGAGGTCTAAGAAGTTTATGGTATTGTTGTGTTCGTATTCGGCAGTGAAGGTTATGTTTTTATGTATTTTGTTTATGTGCGTTAGTAACTGTTCACATTGTCTTTTGTTTCCCCTGTATAGTATTAGAATGTCATCAACGTATCTGTGCCAATATAGTATTTTATGTGAGTGTCTGTCGTTGTTTGTGAGTATTTTTGTTTTTTCTAAGTGTTGGAGGAAGACTTCTGCTAGGATGCTGGATATGGGGGAGCCCATGGGTAGGCCATCGTTCTGTGTGTAGTATTTATTGTTATAAGTAAAGTAGTTTTTTTTGTGATAATGTTAAGAGTTTCTGTTATTTCATTGATAAGTTCGTCTGGTGTGTTGTTCTGTTTGAGTTTGTTTTGTAGGATGGTGATTGTTTCAGAGATGGGTGAAAGCCGGTTTAGGCTGTAAGGTAAAACTTTACGTTTTTACTTATAAAAAACTTAGTGTTCCGAGTCGTCAATATTATAGTGATATTTAGTTAAGTAACGGACACGTCATGGACAACGAAATCCAAGAATTTAACTCAGCAAGACGAGCCAACGTCCAAGCGTACAAGTTCACAACTTTGAAGGTTAGAAAGATTGTAGCTCACATAAATTTCAACAAAACATGCATAAACAATTCACTAACACCTAAATATGCCCAAATCAAAATTAAACATAACAACCAGGCCGCCCGAATAACACAAAACATCGCACAAAGAACATACATAAAAGAATCAATTAAACAACTATATAAGAAAAAAGATGCCCTTAATCGCAAAGCATTAACACTACACCTACATATCGCCAACACATACGGACACAATTACATGACTGAACTAATACATCACACAAATGAATGGACAAAAAAACAAATACATAACATACAGACAAAACACGACAGAAAAATAAAAAACCTGACACCAATCAAAACAAATATAATTCCCTCGCACAAATTCTACCCACGTACAGTAAACCTCACGAACGTCACACTCACAAAAAACGAACAAACACTCCTTGATAAAGGCCTAAAACATAACATACATTACAAACATAACAACCAAACACTAACAAAGCTCATAATTGACACAGAAACAAATATACAAAACACAGCACCAGAACATCAAGACACATTAAGACATAATATAAACAACACAATAGGAGTACATAAGACACCAGACAACAACAACCACAACTCAGAAATACACACAGCCATCAAACTGAGGGAAAAGGCACACAAACACAACATCACATTTGTAAAAGCTGACAAAGGCAACACGACTGTAATTATCCCCACAGACAACCTACACAAAAAAGTACAAGACTTCATAGAACAGAACAACATCACAGAACTAAAACACGACCCCACCGACAGATACCAAAACTCAGTAAAACAAATAGTCAACAAAGCCAAACACATTATGACACATAAACAAAAGCCCTACATGAAACAAATCCGACCATCAGCACCTACACTCCAAGCGCTTCCCAAAATCCATAAAGAAGACATTCCGATCCGCCCCATTATCAACTACCGTAACGCCCCTGCACACAAACTGGCAAAATATCTAGACAAAATTATTAGACAACACACACAAATAGACAACAACATTGCAGTAAAAAACAACACTGACCTAGTAACAAAAATAAAAGACATACACATCCCCCATAACGCCACATTAGCCTCCTTTGACATTAAAAACCTGTACACAAACATCCCCATCTCTGAAACAATCACCATCCTACAAAACAAACTCAAACAGAACAACACACCAGACGAACTTATCAATGAAATAACAGAAACTCTTAACATTATCACAAAACAAAACTACTTTACTTATAACAATAAATACTACACACAGAACGATGGCCTACCCATGGGCTCCCCCATATCCAGCATCCTAGCAGAAGTCTTCCTCCAACACTTAGAAAAAACAAAAATACTCACAAACAACGACAGACACTCACATAAAATACTATATTGGCACAGATACGTTGATGACATTCTAATACTATACAGGGGAAACAAAAGACAATGTGAACAGTTACTAACGCACATAAACAAAATACATAAAAACATAACCTTCACTGCCGAATACGAACACAACAATACCATAAACTTCTTAGACCTCTCCATCACAAAACTAGAACACAGGCACAAATTCAGTATATACAGAAAACCAACTACAACTGACACACTAATACACAACACCTCCAATCACCCAATACAACACAAACTAGCTGCTTTTAGAACCATGATACATAGACTTAACAACATCCCCTTAGATGAAATAGACTACAAAGATGAACTAAACACGATAAAATATCTAGCAGAATCTAACGGTTATGACAGAACAATAATCAGTAAACTCCTACACAAAACAAACAACAAACAAAGACAGAAAACAACAAATTCATAACACTAACATACATCAACAAACAAACAGAAAAAATTGCCCACAAATTCAAAAAAGCAGGATACAGAATCGCTTACAAAACTACTAACAAAACAGAACACACACTATCAAAACGCATGCCCAAAGCACAAAACAAATTCGATCTACCCGGTGTATATAAACTAAATTGTTCAAATTGCAGTAAATTCTACATAGGCCAGACAGGACGTAGCTTCAAACAGAGATACATTGAACACACAAAAGCACTCCACACCACTACAGAATCTACCTTCGCAAACCACCTCATTGAAGCAAACCACACATATAAAAACATCGACAATAACATGAACATACTACACGTACACACAAAAGGCCGAAAACTAGACACTCTAGAACAATTAGAAATATACAAACACACAAAAACAAATAAAAACGACATCCTAAACGAACAGACACAATTCAAATCGCACGCATTATTCGAACACATCTCACCACACACACACAGCTTCAATCTTTCGAAACACTATCTCGTCGCCAACAACAAGACGAGCAGCGCTACTAACGACAGCCTCTGATGAAGCCTTCTATAGGTGAAAGCCGGTTTAGGCTGTAAGGTAAAACTTTACGTTTTTACTTATAAAAAACTTAGTGTTCCGAGTCGTCAATATTATAGTGATATTTAGTTAAGTAATGGACACATCATGGACAACGAAATCCAAGAATGTTATTCATATTTTTCTATACTCTGTATAGTATAGTCTCTTTATTATTCTTATTTTCATAATCTCATTTGTTATTTTGTATTTGCCTAATTATTTCATGTTTCTTTTTACAATTACAATATTTCTTTCAGTATGCACTCTACATAGTTTGTTGTGAGTTACGTTAATTATTATGTCTTTATTTCAGTATTTATAAGACATTTTCCATTTGTTCTGATTTTCTTATAAATCATGTGCTAGTTATTGCACAATATTATTGTTACTTGGCATATTGGCCCTAGTCATTATTTTGATCTTTTATTGCATCATTTATTATTTATTAAGTTACTTTAATTCATCTTAGGTCATTCCCTTTTACTTCACAATTTATAATAAGGTTTTGTTCACCTTACCATATAATACATTTTTTACAAAATTAACAGGCTTATAACATTTTTAAATACATAAAGTTCTTCACATTGTTGATTACATTGACATCATTTACCATTAGAACACATACAATTTGTTCTTTCATTATTTTTTCTTTAATCGTTATCTATTATGCCTTAGCCTACCTTTCTTTCAAGGTTGATCTAACATTGCTGATTATTCTTTGTTAATCTCATTTTAATTGTTCATTTATCATAATTCATCTACAGTTTATTATTATCAAAAAGATATTTCATTTTATTTCTTATGCTAGTTATTTCTTTTTAATTGTTCAGCTAATGTGCTGTTTACTTTACTCTAATACATGTTTTACATATAAGTTATTTCACCTTTCATTTATTTATGGTGTTTGATTTTGTCTAATTGTTTTATGCTCACTTAACTAATCTATTGGGGAACTAGTCTTGTCAATGTCTCAGTCTATTCGTCAGTTTATTTTGTATCGTCATTGAATGCTGTTTGAAGATTTACTACTTGTTATCATCACTTTTTGCTACTCAGCTAGTTTGTTTTTATGGAACAGTTTGTACTGTTACATATGCCTCCTCTCCAAAGTTGATTATTTTGGAAAACAGATTTTATTCAGTTGATAAAATTATCAATTTATTTTTGTGTAGATTCTTCATGATGTTTCTGCTTTCTTATTGCGTTCAATGGGTTCCTTGGGATTTATTTCCTTTTAATGATCCTTAAGCTTCTTGATTGCACCGGAATACTGTGTCGATACTCATTGTATATTTTGTTATTAAAATTCTTTATTTGTACCTTACTTAATGGTATTCCTGTCTTTTCTTCTCTGGAACTTTTTTTTCATTTCTTCTGACTTATTTCGCCTTCATTTCTTATAGTCATATTTATATTTAATTCCCTCGCTTGGTGTATCATCCCAAAAATACTATATTCCCCTAACATTTTTCCCTAACATTATAGTTGGTCCGGTTCGAAGAGGCTTTATTGGCATCCATTAACTCCGCCGTCCATCCTATATCTTCTTCTTCTGAGACCAGAGGAACTTCATCTCTGCTCAGGCAAATGATTGTTGGATTCAGTCACAACATATCACAAATAATTACTCGATTAAAAGGTAGCCCTATCGCTACAAAAAAAATACTCTGGGGATGCTTATTCTATTACTTTTGAGGTTTCATCATTTCTTTCTTAACTTATTTATCTCGGTGTTCTGTAGTTCCATTTATTATCATATTATTCACAGGTAAAGTTGTTCGACATTTATTTTAAATTCTTCTTAGTTCCGTGCTGTCAATTAATTATTCTTTAGCATCGGTATTTTATTATTTTTTTTTTTATTCACTCCCATTTACTTCTGCATTTAAACACTGAATTTCATCCTTATCATAAATTGTATTGGCATATTCTTCCTTCATCTAACTCATTTCTAACCTTTCTTAAATAGTAACTAGTCTTAATTGTTCTTATCATTGTTATTATCATGATTAATATGGTTATTCAAATAATTATTATTGTCATTCCTTTTATCTTCTAGTCTTTGTCTGTACCCCGTAATTAGTTTATTCCATTTCATAGTTGGTTTAATATATTTAATTAGTTTCTCATTTTTCTTCTTCTTTGATTTGCTTTATTCGGTATCCATAAAATCCGTCCCTTTTCTCAATGGTGTTTTTGTGCTTAATTTATCGTTAGTTTAATCTATTCATTCCACCTGTCTGCCGTTGAGTTTTCTGCATTGACCTCCTCTCTCTCTACCTGAGGTGTGTTAGAATTGTTACCATTCCTTCTTGGAAGAATACAGTTTTCTGGTGGGATCCGTTGGTTATAAGTGATTCTAAAATTCTCCGCAGGATTGTCGCTGAATGGTATCCAATCATAATTCTCAGTTATTTGGTCGTTCCTGTTATTGTCCCGGTTACCCGGTGGATTTTTCAGTTGGTTAGACGGCTGTTCCTGTCTCGCTCCAGGATTGTAGTTGACGTGTTTGTCGTTCCTTCTATCTTGATCGTCCTCCCTACTTCTGCTATGTCCTCCTCGGTATGAGTCGCTGTCGAATCTTCTATTCGATTGATAGTATGGCCTTCGATATCCTCGATTGTGACTGGTGATATAGTTGACACGAGGTTGGTAGTTTCTATTTGGATTATTATTACACCGATAGTTCGGCGGATTATTATTATTATTTCCAGTGTTATCCCGGTTTGTATTATTAACTGTATTGCCTTGGTTGGAAATGTTCTGGTTTATATTATTATTATTATTGTTACCAGAGTCATTGTTATTAGGGTTATAGCGATTATATCGTGTGTCAGTATTTCTAACGTAAGGAGTATCCCTTGGTCGATCTTGTTGGTAGTATTTTCGCTGTGCCGCCCTGTCTAGTAATTTTTCCATCTCTGGGATAGTGTGAACCTGACCGCCCCATCTTGCTTGTTCGATGTCCTCTCTATAATGGTGTGTGCCAGTCTTGTTACTAAACACTCCTCGGGAATCCTAGGTTCCAGGTTTCTGGCTAGACATACCTTTCCAAGGAAGTACGCCAATGGTGTGTGTCCGTAATTCAGTTCATATTTTCATGACACAGGTTGTCTCTTACTATGTTCTGCGTTGTTTCCGACCAATATTTGTTCTTGAAGTGTTTCTTAAATTCTTGGAAATTCTGGATGTCATGTCTATTCACCATCCACCAGTTGTCGTTTGTGTCCTTAAACATTTCATCCAACATGCTTTTGATTGTAGTCCAGCGAGTTTCCCTGTTTCTGGCTATGCATTCCTCCACTCTCTCAAGGAACTCTATCGGGTTGCGTTTAAAATTTTTTAAATTAATAATTTCTCGCTGTTCCATAATTGGGATATGTGATGCATGGCATGGTCAACTCTGAGTAGATTCGAATTCTTCCCGGGTTATCAACTCCCGTCGATTGAGTTCTTCTATTTTTTCTTGGTTTTTTATTACCTGACTCTGGACTGTGTTAATGTTGGTACCTACTTCTTCAAATCTCGCTTGTACTATTACGCTTTCTTCTTAAACCTCTTTCTGCAGTGATTCGTATAGAGCTGTACTATTATCTTTTACGTTCTCTATTCTTACCTGGAGGTCTTCCTGGATATGCTGTACCTCCTGATGCGTCGGGTGAGTTTCGGATATACTCGTTCGAATTTCAGCAATCTGTTCTTCAACGTTTTTACTCAATTCCTCTCTCATTGCCTTATTGTTATCCTCCATTATCTGGTTCAAGGCTTCAACGTTTTTATTTAAAGTCTCTTTTCATGATGCCATGTTTTTATTTAAAGTTTCCGTGGATTTATGATTGTTTTCTCTTAATTCTTCTTTTAATGATTTATTATTATCATCCATTTTCTTATTTAATGTTTTGTTATTTTTATTCATCGTTTCTATGGATTTATTATGGTTTTCTTTCAATTCTTTATTATTATCGTCTATTTTTCTGTTTAACGTTTCTATAGATTTATTTTGGTTTTCTGTTAATTCCCTATTATTATCGTCTATTACTTAAAGCTTCCATGTTTTTATTATTATTTTTATCAGTTTCGTCTGTTTTAGTATTTAAAGATTTATTATTATCGTCTATTTTCTTACCCAATTCTTCCTTTAAATCTTCTTTCATTTTCTTACTGTCTTCTCCCATTCTTCCGAATTGCTCCATCATAATCCTCGTCATGTCCTGTAAACTCACGTTTTCTAGGGTATCACCTGCTGTAACCTCCTCTTCAGGAATTGGTTGTTCTTCCATGTCTGGTTCGGTGTCAGTTTCTGGGTTCCTTCCTTTTGTCTTTGATCTAGTATTGTGCAGGGGAAGCATGGTTGTTTTACTGTAGTCGCCGAGCTAAAGTATAATTATTAAAATAACGTACTGGAATCCTGTACTCTCCTATCTACTTTAAGCCACACTAGTTGGTCGCCAATTTATAACTTACCAAGTGCGTACCCTTTTGGATTAAATTTTATTTAAATCTGGTTCTTAAATAATTTTATTTATTTGATATTATTTAATCTCGATTTATTTTAATCTTGTTTTTTGTTTTAATTTATTTTTATTGTATAATTGTTTAATTATTGTAATCTGTTTTAATTAATCTGGTTCACTTTGGAATCCTCTTGACGTTCCGTCACAATTCCGTTGACCTAAATTGTCGTTGTACAGTAACAATGTTGTTTTGACTAGTTTAAAATGTAATTACAACTTGCACGCACCTTTGGTGTAAAACTGGTAATTTATGTCTGTCTGAACTGGTTGTTCAAATTGTCTTGGTATGTTATAAAACAACTGATTCATCAAAACAGTATATTAGCACTGTTTAAAAGTAAGTGAGTTTAATTTTGAGTTATTTGGGCGCCATATGGAATCTAGGTTGTTATTCCATAAAATAATTTATTACATGAATAAACGAAATAATTTTAATTAATATCGTTAAATTATTCAATTGACTGTACTATGAAGTTAATATAATTTGATAATTTTTTCTTGTATTGTTTATATATTTGAATGGTTGGCGCTTCACATGGCCATGCCGCCAACTTAACTGTTTGAGTGGTTTGAATTTACAACTCTCTTAAATAAGAAAAAATTACTTCAATAAGTTCGTACAACGTTTGTTAATTAAGATATTATTGTTTTATTACTCACTGAGTGATTTGTTAATACTATACATACAACTAAACAATGATTTAGTGATTACAATTAACCTGGCTTATTTCTCTGGTAACCCAGAAGGTTGGCAATGTTGACTCTAATTAAACATTTATTTATCTTCAAATTTCTTATATCTCAAGGGTGAATCCTTTCGAGCTACAGAATAAAACTAATATGCTTTGAGTATATTTAACAAATATACTAAACTAAACTAAACAAATATTTAGTTTAGTAGGTTAGACACCTTTAGCAATTCAGACTTATTAACAAAATTTTCGTCTGACCCTTACGATTTTTTAGGCTAACTACGGTTAGTATAAATCATTAATTCTGGTATTGGAATTGCATAATTCCTTTTTAAAAAAGTGTTTATAATGACTAATTCTTATTGTGTCAGTGTTTGGTGTTTAGTACATAAGTGTATCTACTCTGAATTATATTTTATAATAATAATATAATAATTGAACACTGTTAATTATATTTTTCACTGTACTCCCTGATTGATAATCTTTCTGGATTATTATTTATTCGCTATGCGATCTCAATACACTGATCGTACACTTCACTTTCTGCGAAGAACGATTAATACTTCTTGCTGTTATTTACTTAGGTTAGGAAACACTTCTAACCTCGTTCTGTGGTTTCGCACTACTGGTTAAAGAATACTGTTTGTCATAATTCACTTTACTATGTAGGTAACTTCTTCTCTGCTGTTGGTTAATAATACTTTTAATTAAAATTTTGATGTGGAGCTTCTGTTGTATCTGCCAAGATGGAATTCAAAAATGATTCTTCAAGGAACACTGAATTGATTTATTATTTTATTGTGTTCATATGTTATGTATTAAAAAGAATTATTAAATCATTTAACGTTCATTGTCAATTGACAATACAACAAGTTAACCTATAATGCCGGAACCAGGCATGACTATAATGTTTTCTATTAAGCAGTAAGATGTAATTGATTTGTAATCACTCTCTGACTACCCAATAATGGTAGTATAAGTTTCTAGTTGTTTTATTTGTATTCTGCAGGCTAAAAGAACCTACATTTTAACTAAATAGTTAACCAAAAAATAAGTATAATCAGTCTGATAATTGTAAGTCAGAACTATCAACCCTGAGACAAGATTTTTATAAAAGTAAATTCTATTGTAAAGCAAATTAAACCAAGAACAATTTATCATATTTTTAAAACAATTTAAAGAATATTATCAGAGAATAAATCACAATTTTATACCACAAAATAGAGTCAGACGATTTATTTCAGTAGACTAGGTTATTACAGAACAGGTGGATATCTCTCCATGTATGGCAACATAGACAGCGGCAAATTGAATTTATGGTGAATAAATCTAAAATTAGATTGTCACCTCAACACTGCGCGGTCAGCCAGATTCACTTCAAGTAAGTAATTATTTAATAAAAACTAAAATGTACTTTCAGTGAGAGATCGACTTCACAGATTCGCCTAGTCAACAGAAGGAACGTCACACCATAAACAAGTTTCAAAAAAATCTAATCGAACAATTTTAAAACATGTTTTAATCAACAACAAAAAACATTAACCGAATAATTAATTAATAAAATTAATTAAATTCAAAACAAAATTCTTTAACTTAAATAAAAAACAAAATAAGACCTGAACTACGTATACTCACAAATTGGCGCACCAACATAAGAGGCTCGAATTAGGTCAAAACTAATTCTAAATAAATAAATAAAATTCAATTTACCTAATTTCTAGCAGCAGCTGCAGTACAAAAAACTAGAAGATGCATCGGAGAGCGACAATGAAGAAACACGTAGTTGACGCGGAACAGGAAATAAATATGCCCGAACAAGAGAGACGATTAAGCTACAATGGATGGCAATGTTATTTAAAAAATTCAGCAAAGATATGTATTATATTAATGAAAATACCACCAATCACGAACGAGCACAGATGCGTCGTGCGAATATAGCGATGACGCCGAATGACAAAATGACGTTAAGAGATATTTATGATGAAATGTGGAAGCTAGACGCAAAGTGTGATAAAGAAGAGACTATCGGAACAACCCACGAAAATAACTATAAAAATATGGCAAGAATGACTGAGGATGATTGGGATAGATGAGATGATAATCTTAAACAAATAGAAAACGAAAGAACGGGAATATACACATATTTGAAAGAGGAATATACACAGGAGGAGTATGAACAAATGAGACAATTAATAAGACAACCAGAGAAACCAGTACAAACAGAAAATGCAGAATAAAGGAATGGATAAGGGTTATGTTTGAACTATCCAGAGAAGATATTTGTAAATGGAGGAAAGAATATAATAGATTATTAATAGAAGAATTCAAAGAAATAGCGAATAATAAAAACGTAGAACAATCGAGTATTCAAAGAGAAGAAGAAATAGTCAAAGACGTGGAAGTGAAGCAACAGACGAAAATGCTACAACAAGCAACGAAAATGCCAGAACTCACACAAGAAGAGACACCAAAAGATAAAAACATCGAACATTTGAAGCAGAAAATAGAAGATAATGGAATAAAGAACCAAATAATTAAGAAAACGGAAGGGAAGAAAATGAAGATAATAGGAATAATACGTCCTAAGAAAATTAAAAATACACGAGAAGTGTTAGATATGACTAGGAGTGGTCTAGTTAATTTATTTAATCTCCCAATTGTTGATCATAGAGAAGGGGAATTAATGTGAAGAATTATAGAAGGAACTTAATGAAGATGTTCGAAGTGAATCACCATGTGACAATGAGAAAAAATTTAACCAATAATATATTTAACTAAATATCACTATAATATTGACGACTCGGAACACTAAGTTTTTTATAAGTAAAAACGTAAAGTTTTACCTTACAGCCTAAACCGGCTTTCACCTATAGAAGGCTTCATCAGAGGCTGTCGTTAGTAGCGCTGCTCGTCTTGTTGTTGGCGACGAGATAGTGTTTCGAAAGATTGAAGCTGTGTGTGTGTGGTGAGATGTGTTCGAATAATGCGTGCGATTTGAATTGTGTCTGTTCGTTTAGGATGTCGTTTTTATTTGTTTTTGTGTGTTTGTATATTTCTAATTGTTCTAGAGTGTCTAGTTTTCGGCCTTTTGTGTGTACGTGTAGTATGTTCATGTTATTGTCGATGTTTTTATATGTGTGGTTTGCTTCAATGAGGTGGTTTGCGAAGGTAGATTCTGTAGTGTTGTGGAGTGCTTTTGTGTGTTCAATGTATCTCTGTTTGAAGCTACGTCCTGTCTGGCCTATGTAGAATTTACTGCAATTTGAACAATTTAGTTTATATACACCGGGTAGATCGAATTTGTTTTGTGCTTTGGGCATGCGTTTTGATAGTGTGTGTTCTGTTTTGTTAGTAGTTTTGTAAGCGATTCTGTATCCTGCTTTTTTGAATTTGTGGGCAATTTTTTCTGTTTGTTTGTTGATGTATGTTAGTGTTATGAATTTGTTGTTTTCTGTCTTTGTTTGTTGTTTGTTTTGTGTTTTGTGTAGGAGTTTACTGACTATTGTTCTGTCATAACCGTTAGATTCTGCTAGATATTTTATCGTGTTTAGTTCGTCTTTGTAGTCTATTTCATCTAAGCCTCTGATGAAGCCTTCTATAGGTGAAAGCCGGTTTAGGCTGTAAGGTAAAACTTTACGTTTTTACTTATAAAAAACTTAGTGTTCCGAGTCGTCAATATTATAGTGATATTTAGTTAAGTAACGGACACGTCATGGACAACGAAATCCAAGAATATATTTAAATTAAATACACCTGAAAAAGAAATACTTCATAAGAGATCAGAGATGTCATCAATAATTGATATACCAGGAACATACTTGCGTAATAAACCAGATGATAAAATAATTAAAGTAGGCTTAAATATGTGTGACAATTTTGTGTTAGAAAAATTGCAATGCCAGTTATTTGAAAAAGAATTAACAAGGACAGGATTAGTTCGAAACACAACTGTAGACCTTAAAATAAATGAAAATTTTGTAGCAACAAAATGGAAGAACCAGATGATAGTGAGATACATCACAAGAACAGAAATCATTATGGACACAATAGTAATCCGAGGAACAAGGGCGACGGAAATAATCGACCACGGATAAACCAGGTGCAAACCAATCATCGAAAAAAGGGACGGATTTTTACGATACTAACCAACGCAAACCAATTAAGAAGAAAAAGAATATATCTAAATAAATATAATAATATATTAAAACTAATGAAAATGAAACGGACCAATCTTAAGGGTAGAATCACAGAACGAACAACAAAAAGAAAGGAAAGAAGATATAAGCCATTACTATAAAGAAGACTAAGTAGTTAAAAAACTTAAAGTTATAATCAATAAGACAAAACATGGAATATAAGAACAACTAGAATTATTACAACTGATACAGCTACTAATCATAAGGCGTGAGAAGGAAATTGATCAAAGAAAAAATATATATACGAATAACATCTCTCAACAATTGGGAATCACACATCTTTCACACAGAGCTATAGAATATAAACGAAGTCAATAAGAAAGAAGATATTATCAAATCTGAGCAGCAACTGTGTGATTAATCCCTGAATATTTTTTATTAGTCAACATCGACTACTTTAAAGTTTTTTATGATTGTTCGTACAGATGAGCTCCAACAACCATTTAACTGAGCAGACGGTACGCCCCTCTGAACTCAGAAGATGTAGGATGGACAGCAGAGTATGGAAGCCAAGAGTGCCTCTCTGACCTGTACCAACTACCATGATAGGGAAATAGATAGGGAAATTAAATACTACAGGGATAAAACACCAAGCAAGAAGATATTAGATCAGATCAACGATAACAATGTATGAAAATATGTAATAGAAGAAATAAGAATTATAAGAAGGAAGCTCAAGTAAATAAGAAACAAATTCAACGATAATTTCTCAAATCCTGTGAAGGAATTTTTCAAAATTATCTATTTTCGTGGGGGGACAATATGTAACGAGACATATAACCATGATATTTTAACCGTCAAAATATAAGTAACATATCATAATTGAGGGGGACAAGACCCATTAAGTATTTACAATGAGACTGCCAAGCATGAAAACTACAGAAACAAATAATAATAGAAGAGTGAACTCACAACAAGGGAGTTAATACAGTAATGGTAATAATATTAATAACAAGAAAGAAAAGTAGTGAATAGTGATTATACAATAGATACAATAACCCAATAGATCCGGTCAGTGAGAAGCCAAGAAACCAAGAAGGAAAAATATTACAAAGAAGAAATAATAATAATAGTGATATCAATCAGAATGGTGACCTAAGAAGAACCAAGAAACCATAATAACAATGAGATAAGAAGGCCAAATGTGAAATAAATAGCCAACACCAGTGAAGTACTAACTGATAGACAAGGAGATAGACAAAACACTAACTGACTACCTTAGATGACCTGAATATGACCATTAGTCTAGTAAATGAGTAGGGCATCCAATATTAGCCAAGAGAGTGAGAGTAATAATGATATTAATCTAATAAGAAGCTGTAAACAACAGTATTATAACATATTATGACTAAAATTAATGTAAATGAAAAGAGAATCAAAATTGTCAAATAACAGTCATAATTACTAACTAAGTTATGAAAAAATGATAATAGAAAGAAAAAAGAACTAATTAATAAATTACAGGTGATAATTAATAACATAGTACTAGTAAAAACAAGATTAAAAGTGTAATTTAGAATCAGCTCAGTCAACCAATTGTTGCTTTAGAGTGGGAAGACACATAACCTAAATACAGGTACTTTCCACCTAGATTAATAAGAAATAATAACTAAAACATATTTAAACTAAAATCTCTTGGACAGAAAACAAGTAGAGGTTGTAAGGTTTATACCAGTACCAAGATCAGCTATCTAGAGTAGTATTTATATGATAATTAATGTAAACCAAATGAACAAAAACAGACAAAATGGGAATCACCATGTAAAGTTTAGATAAAACCAGTTGTAAAATTCAATAGTAATAGAAATTCTTGGATTTCGTTGTCCATGACGTGTCCGTTACTTAACTAAATATCACTATTGTATTAACGACTCGGAACACTAAGTTTTTTATAAGTAGGCTCTGAAGAAGCCTTTTAAAGGCGAAAACCGGTTCAGGCTGTAAGGTAAAACTTTATGCTTTTACTTATAAAAAACTTAGTGTTCCGAGTCATTAATACAATAGTGATATTTAGAAATAGAAAGGTTGATACCTGTATAATAAGAGAGATGGTATATCACTAATATAATATAGTAAGATGATTATTATCACTACTGTAAGGAATAATAATAATAATAATTAAGCACATCTGTCATGTGACACTAGATGCAAGTGCTGGTATTCAATTCTCAACACAAGAGAACGAACCAATGTATAAAAAACACCAGATTGCAGACCAATGTAATAACTGTAGTAAACAAAATTCTGAACAAGATAGTGACTTGAAAGAACACTACTTAATTAAAAAAGAAATAAAGTAAGGAGACACCTGATAGTACAATACAGAGGTGATTAAATAGACTCAAAACCAGGGAATAACAATGTATTCCCAGTAACTAAGTCAAACAGTAGTTGTAATGACACTGTATGTGTAATTGGGACACCACAGAAATTGCCCAGAACCAAATGTTCAATTGTAATTAATCAATATAGCTAGTAGACTCATAGGCCTAATACAACTTTAGCATAGGAGATATATTTTGTTAATAATCATAAGTAGATGATAAGTACAGAGTGTAAAAGGACTTGAAAAGCATAATCTCGAAGAGATGTGATTGTCATTAGTTAGTAATGATTGTCACTCGTAGACTCTTTGTTACCAGTTTTATTAATTATTATTAAAGTTTTGCTTTTTATTATTAATTTTTGATTTATTCTATCCAATTCAATCTATTATTGAATCCGATATGAATAAATCGGTTCACTTACTCTTTGACGTCGTTTATTAATTTTGTTTAGATTGTTTATAATGTTTTTTGTTCAATATCTTGAGTCCGTATCTGAATAAGTTGCGTTGACCTTTCTGCCTTTAGCTGCGGTGAGTCAATCGGTATTTTCCTGTATAGACATTAACATAAACACAACATGTACATGATACTTACTATCAGTCGTAACATGTTGAAGATCTTAGATAATATTGTTGGTGAGAATCATTAAATTTGAATGTTCGCTCTGGCTCCTGGTACCAACCATCTCTTGTTGCTTACCTAAGCTGTAATTCTATTTTTTCCAATAAAGGTCAACACTTTAATTTGTTCATAAAACAATAGTTGTTTATTTAGCTCAAGTAGAATAATTATTGTTACAATGTTATTATTTATCTTCCTTTTTTAAAATAATCAAAGTTGAACATGGACTCTTAAAATAATTAAATTCTCAGGGTGGTATAACTGTATTTGGCAAGTCGATTATTTTCTGTTTGTAAATAATTAGGTTATGATGCTTTATAACATTAGTAGGTTCTTTGAGTCTGCAAGATACACTTCTACAATAAAATGCACTACTGTGATAATGAGTAGGCGGAGAATAAAAATATTAATTGTTGGTTTAACATAACATAAAATATGAACGATTGTTCATTGTTTACAATTGAGTTAGCAGCGGTTCATGTAACCTTGCTTATTTAAAATTGATTAATTGATGCTTCTTTGAGGCATTACTTATTTAGTATATCATTATAATTTATTAAATTCAGTGTTATGTTCCTGAATAATCTCCAAGATTGGATATAAATAAAACAGGTAATTCAAATTAATTCGCTACGACTAGGTTACACTCATGTGTGACTGAGTTCAAGTACTACAATTAAATACAATAACATCTTAAAATTATTAATTGTCAGGGTTCATTTTCCCCTCATTGATCATTCAATGTCTTTTCTTAAACTAATATAATTGATTCAATCAAAGAATTAAAATTGTCATTATTAAACTCTTTCATTTTGATTAGTGTTTATTTGATTTTTTCTAAGTCCCCTTCCTATTGGAATTTGGGTTATTTATCAATTAATTCAGACAAATTAGATCCGCTATTAGTGTTCTTTAATTAATGAATGATTTGCTATATATAATATAATGGTCATTTGCATTGATACTTGCGTAATCTGTTGATTCGAAGAATTAACACTTTTTTTAACTTTTTATAATTAATTAATATTTTAATTAATTTTCATAAATGCACTTCACACACCGCCTATACGCATGAACTCCATAATAGAACACTTAAAAATAGACTGCACTGTCTTCTCGGGTTGACCTAACCTCAACTCGAAGTTTTGAGGTTAGATTGTGTATTAACAGCTGTCGGCTGTCAACCCACGTTGTGATGGATGTTCCGCTAATGTGGAGTATCTCTCGTTGTTGATGATAGACTGGCTATGGTTACCTGGTCGGGATTCTACACTTCGTATTTTTTAATGAGCTCTGATTGGCTAATTGTCTTTATGTCGTGTACTCTCGGTGAGGTTCGTCAAAATAGACGCTTAACATAGCGTCAGTAGCTGGGTTCAAGATTATGATTTATCGGTCACATACCCAAGCGCAAGGGCTTGTCACTTTTTAATTATTTCTTATAAGTCAAATATCTTATCTATAATTACACTGACAATATTTTTATCATTCCCATCGTTTCTATTTTTTGATTACGAGTAATTTGCATACCCTCATCATATAGTTCTGATTTGGGGTTGATAAAATTGCACTTGGTATAAATTCATAATACTTTTTAAGTTATTTAATAGGCCTACTTTAAATACATTGTTTTTATCCCATGTTTTTGTGGTGATAACATATTCTTACAGTATTATTCACTTTTCTCTTCTAGTCATGTACAAATAATTATAAAATATCTATTTTCATAGGTTCAAATCCTAGGCTTACTGTTACATATTTTGTTTATCAATAATATTATACTAACAGTAATTGTTAATAACATTTCATTATGGCCTATGCATAATGCATTGGTCATTATCACTTCTGATAGTGTCCTTTTTCTTTATCATTTGGTTTTATTACCTTAACTATAGTTTGTCAGGTGAGTTTACTATACTCTAGAAAGTTACATTTTTACATGAGTTGTAATCCTTTCAAATTATTCTCATTATTGTTTGAATATCTCTTATCAGTGTTTTGATAACACTGTTATTATTGTGCAGTAGTTCATTCTGCATTTACACTGATAATTGCTTTGGTTTAATTTTACCAAGATTACTTGCGTCTAGCTGTCAACATGGTTTATTTGTTATTATTGTTATTATTAGTATTTAGGTGGCTATACTCCTTGGATTTACTTATTTGAACGTTATTCTGCCTCATTCAATGTTATTAGTTGAGTTCCTACTCTTTTATGATAAGTTTACAAGATAATTTTGTTGCATCATGCACCCATTCTATGTCAGGCATATAGTTATATTAAATCACATCAATTCAACTTTTATATTTCCTTATTACATTATCTATTGCACAATAAATGTTCCTTATATTATCTATTTATGTCACACTATAATACATTTTAATTCAACATTGCTTTAGCCTTATTTTCTATAGTTTTAGTGAAAACTAGTTGACCAGATTAGGTTATGTTATATTCTAAATATGCAACAATGGATTACTGTCAGTTTTGTATTTCTACATTACATCTGATTTATGTGCCTTTATGTAGCATTGGTAATTTATTGTTTATTATTAGATTACATTTTGTTTATCTTTTACAGTCTTTATTATTGGTAATTAGTGGTTATGTATAATATCAATTCCACTTTACAATCTGTCATTAGTGTTTTGGACATAGTCCTTTTTTCAAGTTTACACATCATTTAGCTATGAATAACTCATACTGTTATTCATTCTCTTTATTACTTTTTGTGTTCAAGAATTAACTCTTATTGAGTACTGTTTGTATTACATTGTCAAGGAAGGTATTCACTTAATAAGTTTAGGTCAGTGTCAATTTTACAGCTTAGGGATTTAAATCATGTTGTTTATTCCATTTATACTTTCTTCTTTTATAATAATTCTTTTATTGGTATATATTAGTTCATTATAATTCATGTTATCTCCCTTTTTGTGTTTGACCTGGATATTTTCTTCTTCTCTGCACTGATTCCTTCCTCACTCTTAATAAGTTTCTTCTTGATGTTGTTATCATTGGTTTCCTTCTCACTGTTTGATAAGTTTCTACATGATTTTGTTTTCATGGGTTTCCTTCTCACTGTTTGATCTATTGGGTAATTTTGTATGTCGTCTCATCATTAGTCTTGCTTTATCTTCTTTAGTTGCACATTTACTGGTAATTCCTTCTTCATTTTATTCGCTTGGTTTAGCTTATGATACTTCCTTTATCCATGATTGTATGCTCGACCTTATAGGTATTCCTAGTTGTAGTGGCTTTCAACTCATTTGTGGTACGTTGTTGTTGGTAGTGTTATATGTACCATTACTATATATATTGTTACAACACAAATAAGCCACCCCAATACCAGGGATAAAAAAGATGAATCAACAATATAAAAAGTAATTCGTATAATATAAAATGTTTAAACTAATGAAAATAAAATGACAATGATGCGACAAACGACGACTTGACCTAACCCAAGTGATTGACCAAATAAAAGGAAACAAAAGGAGAAGGGGAAAACCAAAATAAAATGAAGATAAAACGAAATAAGATGAAGGAGAAGAAGAAGGAAAATGGAAATGAAACAAACCAAGTATAAAGGGAAATAAAATGAAATCAAATGATAAGACACAAACAAATAATATAGAATAAGAGAAGGAGAAATGGTACACTCAAATATAATATTGGAAACGAAACCAATAACTAACCAATGTAAAAAATAAGTATTATTATCGATTAAATGATAGATGTAAATTATAATTGATAAAACCCGATAAATAAAAGTACACTAACCCAAGAATTAGAGTTATATGTAATAAAGAACTCTATAAAGACATGAACTTATTAATAGTATAAATAATATTTGTAAAGAGAGAGATAGTGAGATGGTGACAAAATAAAAATAACTAAGTGACAAAGAGAAAGTAATGGTAGGGTTCCTAACCCACCTAACCCACTAATAAACACTTAAAATAAAAATTTAAGAAGTGCAAAAGTGAAAGTGTAAAACTCCCAAAATAATGAGAAAATATAGTGATAGATAAAAAACGCTTAGTAAACCAGTGATAAACACTAAATGGTTTAAAAGTGAATATTATTAATAAATAAGAATATTGTGAATGATAGGATTAGAAAATCTAGTGATAGATAAAAAACGCTTAATAAATCAGTGATAAACACTAAACGATTTAATGATGAACAAATAAGAATTTTATTAATGATAGTAATTAAAGATAGTATTAAGATTAAATATAAATGAAGGATAAGATGTTATTCAGGGGAGGAAGCCCATAGAATGTCAACAGTTAGTGTTACCATGGATAGAAAGTAAAGATAGTAAAAGAAAAAACTATATAGTAAAGAAATTAAAAACAAAATCAATAAACACCTCATGTTATAAGGGATAATCAATTAAGTAAGTTTAAATGGTGTGATGATGTTTATCACCCAAAAAATAATAAAGAATGAAATGAATTGTAAACAAACATTACCTAATAACTGTTAAAAAATTGTTCAATTAAATTTACGAATATGATATGGCTGAAGGAATTATACAGACCATAGGCCTAGATGTTATTTGTTATGTAATAAAGAATAGTAAGTAATAGCCATATTGTTAACAAGGGCAAAATAGATAAATAAGAGGGTAAATCAATACAGATCTAATAACACTGGAAAATCAGTTAGGAAATAATTAACAAGCCATGATGTAGAAAATAATGGTAACACACAATTAGTATAAAAACAGATCCAAAACACATCAACAAATAAACAAATCAATTATAACCACAAAACAAAACACATTAAAATAAGATTAAATTGGGTAAAATAAGATGTAATTTTTATAAAACCAGTAAACATAATCAATTACTACTTAGGCCTATGAAATGCCTAACTGTCAAAAACAAATAACTACAAATTGTAAAAAATTAACAAGGAAATTAGCAAATCCAAGGCGAGTAACTAGCCAAGGATAATTTGTGAATCATATTAAAAGAAAAATGTTAGAATAAGGACTTAAAATAAAAAATAAATGTAATTAACAAATATTAACATAATTGTACAAACAATAATACATTAGAGAACCCAACCTTATGGGATATCAAAATAATCTTTGAAAGGAAATACAAACAGTAGTGATAATATTTAATACATAGGAAGGAAGACGGAAGAATAAAAGCAATCAGAAGATATACAGTAATTTTGAATAAAAATTCAAATTTGATAACAATGGTTATAAAGTCATGATCAACCAATCAGAATTTATTAGTAACCATGACAACAGACCGTTGGTTACGATTTTTCCGTTAAATCATAGTATTCAATAAGTGACGCTCTTCCAGAATAGACGCCAGGCCGTCAATGACCAAAATTTTAATTAAAAATGTCAAAAAAGTAAACAAAATTCCAAAAGATGAACAAGTAAGAAGCAGACGAAGTATGAGAATATTTAACTGATGCCAAGGACCATTTTGCCTGAACTTTAAATGAATAAATTACTACAACTAACGTGAAAAGGACGCAAGACATACTTAAGCCCCAAGATCATTGAAAATTGATGACTATTGCAGTCCTATTCCATTTCAACTGAACGACAGTTTACATAGAGTCTACTAATTTGATAAGTATTATTAAATTACCCGAATTTCAGAAATAAACTCACTTTAAATATTTCTCACAGTCATCTGAACTCTCACTATAAACTGAATATTATTTCTTTCAAAGATTAAGTAAAAAAATAAATCACTGAAAATTTGTTAACTAATAAAATAACCTGTTGCTAGATTACGAACTTTTGAAACACACTTTACTACACTGCAGGAACAAATTATAGTTACACATTATATTATTTAAGTACAAATAATGTAAGGTAGTGTACTTTTTATTGTAATCATTGTTAATATTTTTCTCATAATCACAAGAACCCAAGGCTTTGAACGAGAATAACTGTAAACAAACAACACAGTCGCCATCTTTGACTGTATAATCCGTTCAAAATCGATTCGCCAAACCCTAGAGAGATTAGACTCATAATAATTGTCGGTGCAAATTTGTTGAATAACCAAGTATAATTTTAATGTCAAACTGAGTAATTACCAATCACAAATTAAAGAAACAAGTACAGAGTGTAACCATTGTTTTTATTTCATAGGGAAGTGTATTGTATAGCAGAGAGAGCGAGAATGACGGCAAGCGCTCACTTCGCAAATCCGGCAACTAACTGCTCGATTCAGAAGGTCGAACGAAGGCGGAAGTAAAAATTTGAAAGCTCCAGGCCGTCATAGCTAAGAACAACTTTTACCACACTATTTATTAATTTAATTGTTTTAAATAAACAATTTGATGCCACCCGGGATTTATCAACCCCTATTGAACAACAGGTAAGGTTTCCACTCGCGTTGTACTGGTAATTGAAGGATCGCTACGGAAATCGTTAGCGCAAAACATAGAAGTAACGACCCCCAGTGTGAGGCGAACACACAACTTATATACTTTAAACATTTTAAGAGTACGTAAGAATTTCCGCGTTACAATATATATATTGCACCGATACAGCCATACGCTGTATTAGGCATTAATTTAAATAAATATAAAATTTGTAGAATTTGTATAAGTTACGGGTAAATGGACAGGTCTGAGATTGTAAAAATAATTCATTGTTAGATTAGGTGAGAAATTAACCTGTTCCGACATGCAGTGAACACCTGCTCAATTGTATGTGTGTTACACGTGTATCTTGTGTGTGTTAGTGATGCATGCAAAGACAGGAATCTCAGCAACCCGCCCCAAGTAATTATTAAAATAATTATTTTAATTCACTGTGCGAAAACTAATTAGTGTATGATCAAACGAAAGGCACCAAAGTGTGTGTAAAATTTATAGTTATCCCCAGTGAAAAGATGACGTTAATAGAACACGCTATGCGAAGACAGTGCAAAATAAACCTGCCAAAAAATACGCAAATTACCCTAAGACGCTCAAATTAATATAGTGAGTGCTTAATCGAATTAGCTATGATTTGTGCTGTCTCGATTCCGTGCAAAACATTGCTATTTGCTAATAATTGCAAATAGATGAAAAGGTTCGGGAGTGGGGGCTGTCACGCGATATGCATGTATCGACAGGACGATTTTGGAGCCAACTGGCGCGGAATCTCGAGAGGGTATAAATTAAGGGTTCGACCAGAAACCCTTCTCTTCATTTCAAGACACAGTTGCAGTCGGACATGCTGTCCGTCGGCAAAACAGTTTTATTTTTATTTCTATTACAAGTCGCAGTAACGAAAGAAATAACGTTCGTTAAATTCACGACAATATTCTGGAAAAAGTAAATACCGAAATAGTAAGTCTACCAAGAGTATATACGGAAAAGCTACCAGAGCGACGAGGGATGCTGGACGTTAGAAGATGGTTAAGATCTACCTTGCAGCAGATAACAACTCTCTGATGAGGACCACACTGCTGGAGAGCGACGCTGGACTCTAGACGTATCCAGGACCACGCCAGGACAGGAGGAATGGAAAACTAACTCTGGACAACGCTGGACCCCGGACAACAAGTCGTAAGATCATCAGAACTCGAGGTGACATGCGTAATGAATTTTAAATGATTTTTAAAAAAGAAAAAGAGCCATAAAGACTATATCAAAAGACAGTAAATTAAAACAAAGAAAAATGTATACTTAGTAATAATATTTTAAAATGTAGATAAATGTTTAGTCGTAAGAATGAGCGATCGCATATAAAATAAATTAATAAATGAAAGAGAATTTAAAGTAGAGAGAGTAGAGTTTATTATCAAAATAAATAGTAAATTGATTTGATATTTGAATTATAGAAAAGATTAATTTAAAGTTGAATATTAAAACAAGTGCCAGTCTACAAGCAATTAATATAAATTTAAATTGAATTTTAAACATTGGTAAAGAGTGAGCGAGTAGAGGTCAGATCTGAGTTAAGAAATTTATTTCAAAAAAAAAATTTTTATTTTTATATTTGATTAATAAACCAATTTATTAACATGTCTAGATATAAGATTATTAACATGTTTAGATTAAGATTATTAACCTGTCTAGATATAAGAGATTTTTAAATATGTGTAACGCTGCATATCATAAGATATAAACATTTAATAATGAGCAATATCGTGACCGACAATTATTAATGATGTTTATGAATATTTATAATATTGAGTAAATAAGAAATATGAATTTTAAATACTGATAAATAAAAACTCTTATTATAGTTACACCTGGTATCATTATACAACCTGCATAAATTACAGTATATCGAATTTATATTAAATATTGTTGTATAGAACGGCTCCAAAAGAACGTGGGGCTATACAAATTAAATTACATATACATTTGTACACATGTATCATTGTATAAGAATGGCGCTCCAAGATCGTGGGGCTCCACAAATTTAAATTATATTAAATTTGCAACAACGTTTATATATGTATCGTTGTATAAGAATGTCGCTTCCAACATGAGGCTCGATATATGTAATTGTACCATTGTAATATATATATATATATTGTAACGATGATGAATAGTGTATCTCCCGTGTTATAATGCCACACGTTGGATTCGTCAATCTGTAACGATGATGTGTTTGAGTCGTCTCTGTAAATACCTGTATACGTTTTTTTATGTATTAGTGTGGTGTGTTCATCTCACACCTTATCGTTACATCAATGTTTGCTGCTAACGACGTCCGTAGCATTGTCACCATTATCAGTACAACCTAGTGGAAACCTTACCTGTAATTTCATAGGGGTTTGCAAATCACGGGTGGCGCCAAATTGTTTGTTGAAAACAATTAAATTTATGAGATAATGTGTTAAAACGGTGTTTTCAGCGATGACGGCTAGAGCATTCGAATCGGTTCCCGCCTTTGTACAGCTTACTGTATCGCACAGGTAGCGAAAGCGCTAGTTGTCTAATCTGTAAGTTCGCTAACACACACACATATATAATACAATTTCCTATGAAATAAAACAATGGTTACACTCTGTACTGTTTCTTTAATGGTTGTTTGGTAATTATGCAACTTGACAATAATATAATTATTTAGTATTTAATAAATTTGCTCCGACATTAAACATGAAACGCTTTATCTCAAGTTGACGAAATCGGTATTGAAACAAGTTACTTGATGCAGTAATGGCTACTGTTTGTATTTTATACGTAACCTCGTTCAAAATCTGGAGTCCTTTTGATTACAAAGAAAACATTAAATATGATTACAATAAAAAAGTACACTACCGTACATTATTCGTACTTAAATAATATAAAGTGTGGCTACAATTTGTTCTGCAGTGTAGTAATAGGTGTTTCAAAAGTTCGCAATCTAGTGCGAGGTTATTTTTTAGTTAACAAGTTTTTCTATGTAAGTTTATTTTATTTAATCCTTGAAAGAAATTATTTTCAATTCATAGTGAGAGTTTGTATAGATTCGAGAAATATTTAAAGTGCTTTTATTCCTGGAATTAGGGTATTTAAATGATACTGATCAGTTCAGAAGGTTTGTGATAGATCGTTGTTCATTTGAAATGGAAAATTCATCAATTTTGAGTGACTTAGGCTGCTGGCGTCCTTTTCATATTAGTCTTGGGAATTTCTGCTTTTAATTTTCGTTTAAATTGTTCCTGGACATCAGTTAAATGTTATTACTCTTCATCTCCTTCTCACTGGTATATGTTTTTGACTTTTGGCTAGTTTTTTATCATTTTAAAGTAAAATTCATGTCATACAAAATCTTGCATCCCTGCTACATAAGCGTCATTATACGAGTACCGAAAATTAACGGAAAATTAGTAACCAACGGCCCGTTTCTATGGTAACCTAAACCCTTTGATTGGCTAAAGCATGGTGTATTACCATTGTTATCATATTTGAATTTTTATTCAAAATTACTGTATATTTTCTGATTGATTTTATTCTTCTGTCTTCCTTCCTGAGTATTAAAGATTATCACTACTGTTTGTCTTTTCTTTCAAAGATTAAATTAATACCTCATAAGGTCATGTTCTATTAGATATTAATTTTTGTACAATTATGTCAACATTTGTTAATTACATATTTCTTTTAATTTGAGTTCTTATTGTAACATTTTTCTTTTAAAATGATTTATACATTATTCTTGGCTAGTTACTCGCCTTAGATTTGTTAATTCCCTGTGGATTTTATACAATTTGTAATTATTGGTTTTGACAGTTAAGCATTTCAGATGCACTAGTCAAAGCATCAGATTTCAGATGCACTAGTTAAGCATTTCAGATGCATTGATCATATTTACTGAATTTATACAAATGATGTCTCATTTTATTCTAATGTGTTTTGTTTTGTTATTATCCCATTTGTATGGTTCTGTTATTTTCTACATTAACTGATTTTCTAGTGTAATTAGATTTGTATTGTCTTAACTTTTTAACTATCTATTTTGCCTTTGTTAACAATATGGCTACCACTCCCTATTCTTCATCAATTAAAACATAACATCTAGGCGTATGATCTGTACAATTTCTTCAGTCATATCCTATTCATAAATATAATTACACAATTATTCAATAATTATTAAGTAAAGTTAATTTACAACTCATTTCATTAATTACTATTTTTTGGGTGTTAAGTAATATCACACCTTTTGAATTTACTTAATTGATTTTCCCTTATAATCTGGGGTGTTTATTTATTACATTATTAACTTCTTATTCCCTAATTAAACTCTACCTTCAGTCCATGTTAACACTAGCTGTTTATCTTTTCATGGGATTCTCCCCTTTAATTACAATCGTTTACAATTAAACTTAATTCTCTTAAAAATCCTTTCTTAATTAACAACGTCATCATCACTTTCCAGTGTTCATTTCATATTACTAATTGTTTACATTTAATATTATCATAAACCATATATTTTTAATTACTAATTTGGTTCACTTTTAATCACATAGTGTTTCCTCATCACTCTTCAGTGTTTATTCCACATTATGAAGTACTTACATCTAATTCTATCATTAAAACCTTATTCTTAATTATTATTTGATTCACCATTAATCAATTATTGTTTATTATTGATTATTAAGCGTTTTATTACCATAAATATGGTTTCTAACCATTTTGGGGTTTCACACTTTCACTATTGCACTTTTTAACTGTTTACATTAAGTGTTTCTTAGTGGGTAATCCCTATAATTATTTCTCTTTGTCACTTTCTCACTATTTCTTTCTTTACAAATATTATACATAGTATTACTAAGGTTATATTTCTATAGAGTTTTATTACATCTAACTCTAATTCTTGGGTTACTGTACTTTTCTTTTTATTATATTACTTTACTGGGTTTTGGTTAAAACAGTTACATTAATTATTTAATTGATAATAATATTTATTTCTGATATTGGATAATCATTGGCTTTAATCCCAATATTATACTTGAGTGTACCGTTTCTCCCTTACATATTTGTGGTGTTTCTTATCCCTTGGTTTCACTTCATTTCCTTTACACTTAATTAGTTTCATTTTCCTTTTTCTTCTTCTTCTCCTTCAATTTCCATTGGCTTCATTTTAGTTTGGTTCTCCCCTTCTCGTTTGGTTTTATTTCATTTGGTTGTATGAATTCGTTCACTTCCTTCAATTGGCTTTATTCTTATTTGGTTTCTGTTTTTTCCCTTCTTCTTTGTTTTCCTGTTTGTTTGGTCAATCACTTGGGTTAGGTCGAGTCGTCGTTTGTCGTGTTATTGTCATTTCATTTTATTTATATTTAATATTTTATTTTATATAAAGTATATTTATATTTAGTATCATCTTTTTCATCCCTGGTATTGGGGTGGCTTATTTGTGTTGTAACATAATATATATATATATATATATATATATATATATATATATATATATTGCAACTATACAGCCACATACAGCTGTATTAGGCATTAATTTAAATAAATGTAAATTTTGTATAATTTGTATAAGTTACGGGTAAATGGACAGGTCTGAGATTGCAGAAATATTTCATTGTTAGATTAGGGTAGCAATTAACCTGTTCCGACACGCAGTGAACATCTGCTCAATTGTATGTGTGTTACACGTGTATCTTGTGTGTGTGAGTGAATCAGGCATAGACAGGAAACTCAGCAACCCGCCCCAAGTAATTAATAAAATAATTGTTTTAATTCACTGTGAGAAAACTAATTAATGTATGATCAAACCAAAGGCACCAAAGTGTGGGTAAAAATTATAGTTATCCCCAGTGAAAAGATGACGTTAATAGAACACGTTATGCGAAGACAGTGCAAAATAAACGTGCTAAAAATACGCAAATTACCCTTAGACGCTCAAATTAATATAGTGAGTGATTAATTGAAGTAGCTACGATTTGTGCTATCTCGATTCTGTGCAAAGCAGTGCTATTTGCTAACAATTGCAAATAGATAAAAAGGTTCGGTAGTGGGGGCTGTCACGAGATACGCAGGTATCGACAGGACGATTTTGGAGCCGACCAGCGCGGAATCTAGAGAGGGTATAAATTAAGGGTTCGACCAAAAACCCTTCTCTTCATTTCAAGACTCAGTTGCAGCCAGACATGCTGTCCATCGGCAAAACAGTTTATATTTATTATCCTATTACAAGTCGCAGTAACAAACGAAATGACGTTTATTAAAGTCACGACAAGATTACGGGAAAAGTAAATACAGCTGTAGTTAGTCTATCAAGAGTACATCCAGGAAATATGCTGTGGATCGACGCTGGACTCTAGACGTGTCCAAGGAAGCTGTAGATCGACGCTGGACTCTAGACGTATCCAGGGAAGCTGCCGTAGATCGACGCTGGACATCTAGACATATCCAGGGAAGCTGCCGTAGATCGACACTGGACCCTAGATGTATCCAGGACCACGCCAGGACAAGAGGAATGGAAAATTCACTCTAGACAACGCTGGACCCCGGACAACAGTCGTAAGATCATCAAAAATCGAGGTGACATGCTTAATGCATTTTAAATGATTTATAAAAACAAAAGAGCTCATAAAGACGATTTCAAAAGACAGTAAATTGAAACAAAGAAAGTTTATATTTAGTAATAATATGTTAAAATGTAAATAAATGTTTAGTCGTAAGAATGAGCGATCGCATATACATAAAAGCAGTAATAAATGGAAGAGAATTTAAAGTAAAGAGCGTAGAGTTTATTATCAAAATAAATAGTAAAGTAATTAGATATTTGAAGTATAGAAAGATTAATTTAAAGTTGAATATTAAAACAAAAGCCAGTCTACAAGAAATTAATATAAAGTTAAATTGAAGTCAAAACATTGGTATAGACTGAGCGAGTAGAGGTCAGATCTGAGATAAGACAATTTATTTCAATATAAGAATGTTTTAATTTTATAATAAATTAATAAAAATTATTTAACATGTTTAGATATAAGAATTTTTTAAATATGTGTAATATTGCATATCGTAAGATATAAACATTAAATAATGAGCAATATCGTGACCGACAAATTAATGATGTTTATGAATAATTTTAACAATGAAAAAATAATAAATATGAGTTTTTAATACTGATAATAAAAATACTCTTATTATATTTACACCTGAACCCCAAATACACGTACATGTTGTTAGTAATGTGTTATATAAAGTGTATGAGTTCAATTAATGTACCAATTAAATTGCACAGAATATATAATTTATTACATTTTTTTTTCGCCCTTGACGTGTGGCACGACACCCTTACATTTAATAACATTGTATCGTTGTATAAAAAATGGCGCTCCAAGATCGTGGGGCTCCACAAATTTAACTTATATAATAAATTTGTTGTATAAAAATGGCTCCCAAAGAACGTGGTGATATTACAAATTAAATTACATATAAATTTGTACACATAAATATTGTTGTAATATATATATATATATATATATATATATATATATATATTAATCTGCTTACCTTTATGTGTGTCCTGTAATTAGACACTACAGTCAGTGAAGTTTAATATATTTGACCTTGGGCACACACATCAAGCACTTAAAAGTTAAATTAAGACCATCTACTTTCTCAATATGTTCATAAAATCTAGAAATTTGTAGCCAATGTGATGATGCCATATTAATATAAAAATAATAAATGATATGGATAATAACATTGTGAAAAAAACAAAAATACCAGTACGTAACAAAAAACTACTCCATTTACAAAACAATCAACACAAAACTGTAGAAACACAACAATAACAATTAACACTACGTTGACTCCACAAATATAAAAATGACAAGCACATGAGAACGGACAGTGAACGATAAATTTTTGGAATTGAAAATCTGTTTCAATTAACAGATTTGTGATGTCTGGGTAGTAGGGGGAGTGAAACTTTGAATTCTTTGAACTAGCCAATCATTGCTAAACGTTTATGATGTGCTTGCCTAGCAGCTGATAAATTTTGCCGGTTCGTCTTATCAAATGATCACTTGCAGTATTCAGCACATGTAAAGCAATTTCGTTTTAGATCTCAGCCTGTTATCAAACGTACGTTAGAAACACTGTATCCCACTATTTCAGATGTCAAAACAGAAGTTATTTGTTGTCTGCTTCTCTGGGGTAGTAGTCATGTGAATAATTCAACAAAAGACAGAAAACCTTCCTTGCCACCCAGATGTTGACAAAAAAGAGACAAAGGAGACCTAACGGTGCCATGGGGGAAACCAGTCCATTGTCTGCCAAACGATTAGGAATGCTTAGAACAAACTTTATCCAACATTGACTGCAATAACTATTTTGGCTACTGTACCACTTAGAAAAAAAAAACTTGTTAATTTTTTAATCATTAACAAAAAATTTAACAATTAATGATTAAAGTTAAACATTTTAAAATTTAATTATTAAGTTAAAAAAATTTTAACAATTAATGTAATCGTTAATTTTGTAAATCGTTAATCCCAAGTCTGCACGGGTGATAACTTCACCCATTGCAGCGATAAGGCTAGATGAAAAGGGCATTTACTTCTGCATTTGTTAATGAAAATGTATACATTAGAAATGCTGAAAAAGAGAGAATGGTGTAGATAATTTAATGAATATCAAAACTAATTTTGAAAATGAAGATGTATATATTATAACATAATTAAAAAGTAAAATTAATGTGGTGGATTTAAAGCATTAGGTATAGAAAGGATGTAATACATATAAAATGTACGAGAAATAAGATTGAAAGTACCAACATGGGTAATGACCCGCCCATGTGCATTAGAAACAAGAAGGAAAGGGCGTTTACCTCCCTCAGTGGCTGTTTATGAAAATATGTACAGCCTCATTGGGCATGTAGTGGTATAAAGGAATTATCTCATTGTTACTGTTGTACATTTGTGGCCTGATAATGAGCTAAGAGGGAATTTTTTATATAGTGGTGTGCAATAGCGTAATTGCTGTTTATATGAGGATAATTCAAAAAGTTCTCCACCTGACATAGAGAGACCTCCAGGAATATCAAATGTCTATGAGTGTTTGCAAGTTCAAGCCATCAGATAGTGTACTACAATGTTTAAAACATCTGTATTTACTAGTTTGATTATTGTGGTGAAGTAAACTAAATACCTTGGTATTTTTGAGAAATGGATAAAATTGAATGCTGTGTAAAAATAAAATACTTCATTACAAAAGGATTAACACCAACAGAAGTAAAAAAAATGAGTTGGATTTCATTTTGGGACTCTTCACTATTGCTTTTAATAGTGAAGAAGTGGACTGCTGAATTCAAATGAATGTGGTTGCTCATCCATTTTTGATGATGAATCTTCAGGTCACCCAGAAATCAGTACAACCCACAAAAACGTTTAAAAACCCCACAATACTCTGGTCCATGATCAATACTTGAAAAATATAAGCTTGATGACATTGTTGACATCTAACTAGATTTGTGTCCACAACATGTTCTACAAACATTTGCACCTGGGAAAGCTTTCAACATAATGAGTGCCATGTTTTCTAATGATCAGTCACAAAAGCATTCAAATGCACATTTCTCAAGAGTACTTGTACATGTCCAAACACAATCCAACCAAGTTTCTGCTACTGGACCTATGTGACCACACCTCTCACACGTCCCAAAAAATACTACTGAGGGAGTACCGCACTCTAAAATGTTATCTCATCTTGAAGCTTCTAAACCATTGTACTGCATTAATTAGATTTTTGTTCTCTCTATAACTGCATTTTATTGTATTTATATGTTACTCAAAACTTTTTAATCAACAAAGTGACAAAATGAGAATGCAATGATGTTTCTTACCTGTAGTAACAGTCTGTGTATGTTGTGTAACCACTTCACTGGGTGGAACTCTTTTAACCCAACAGCTGGGTGAGTAGAAGATTTCTATATTATTCTACAAGTAAGGAAGAATCATTCATAATCATATATTTTTTTTATACACTTAAGTATAAAATTTTACTGATGTTGTTATTAAACATATTTTATTATGATTTGTTCTTAACAAACATTGCATATATTTTAACCACTGACTATATTATATTTTGTTTCGAGAATAAGCCAAGAACAATGTATGTATTTTATAATTCACCGTGTACACATTTTGCTGTCTGTATTATAAGAACCCTCAACACTTTTCTTAACATTTGTTTATGTGCAACTTTGTAATTAATTTAAATTATTTCAGTGAATAATTAATTAATTCAATACAACTATTATATTAACGACTCGGAACACAAAGTTTTTTATAAGTAAAAACGTAAAGTTTTACCGTACAACCTGAACCGGTTTTCACCTTTAAAAGGCTTCTTCAGAGGTGAAAACCGGCTTTTAAAGGTGAAAACCAGTTCAGGTTGTACGGTAAAACTTTACGTTTTTACTTATAAAAAACTTTATGTTCCGAGTCGTTAATATAATAGTTGTATTTAGTTAAGTAACGGACACGTCATGGACAACGAAATCCAAGAAATTAATTCAAATAGTGTTCACCAGTTTCTCTAGGTGGCAAAATTTATAAATTTCATGTAGCCTATTCCTGTATGTATTTGATTAATTTCTTGTCAAATCAAACTATATGATACACTACAAAAAACCTATTTAAAAACATATGTTGTATGATGAATGGCTTAACAGCCTGTCTTGAAATAATTCCAGTTGAAAGGTAAGTGGCCCAAAACATGGTCTGCCTAGTATAGTAGATGAGATATGTCCAGAAAGTATCCATTGATTTTGAATATTATGGGAACCTGACATGCAATTTCACTGTAACTCAATTTCATTGTGTGAACATTCATTAATGTATTGGACTATTCAGCTGGCTGTGAGACTCTGTTGTGTAAACATGTGTTGTTTATGATTGTTGTATTCATAACGTGTGAACAACTACATCAGCAAATTTGTATTAAATTTTGCATAAAACTTAAAATTTAAGTATGCAGAAACTATCAGAATGATTAAGAAGACTTTCAAAAAGGACTCGGTATGTGATGCACAAATAAAATTATGGTACTAATGCTATAAAGGTGAATGAGAATCTGTTAAAGTGATCCATATTCTATGAGGGACGTTCACGTAAATCCGAGACTATAATTTTTAATAAATATAGAACACATTTATGTTAGTAAAAAGTACTTTTATTTCTCGATGTAATCCCCTGCTACATGTATAGATTTATCCCAGCATTTCACTAGTGCCTGGATACCTGCAGTGTAGAAAGATTTGTCGTTACGTCGGAAACAAGATAGGACTGACTGCTTCACCTCATCGTCGCTATTGGAATGCTGGCTTCCCAGGAACAACTTCAAGGGCATGAACAGGTGAAAATCGCTGGGAGCGAGGTCCGGACTTTAAGGGGGGTGTGGCAATAACTCCCAGCAAAGATCTTGTAGCATGCATATCGTGCAGAGGGCGGTATGCGGGCATGCATTGTCTGGCAGAAACAGAACACCTTTAGTGATCGCACCAGGGCGTTTTTTCTTGAGAGCATTGTGCACATCTTGAAGAACTTTGCAGTAGTACTCACTGTTAATATTGACTCCATGGGGTAGAAAATCGACGTAAATGATGCCATTTTTATCCCAAAAAATTGAGGCCATAACTTTACCTCCAGAAGAAATTGTTCGAAATTTTTTGGGAGGTGATGAGTCCACATGCTTCCACTGCTTTGATGCACGTTTTGATTCCGGGGTGAAATGATGGACCCATGTTTCATTGCAGGTAACAATTTGATCAAGAAAAAGCTGGCCTTCTTTGTCAAAATGTTGCTTTAACTCCTTGCAGATTTGCAATCTTCTTTGCCTGTCGAAAGCAGAAAGCTGTTTGGTACCCAGCGTCCACTAACCTTACTGAACTTCAGAAGTTCGTGAATGATTTTGTTTACAGTTCCCACAGACACATTTATTTCTTTTGTAATTTGCTGACAAGATATCCGTCGATTATCAAGGATCAGTTCTTCCACTCGCTGAATGTTCATGGGAATGACTACAGTAGGCTCTGAACCACCTCGACCGGGATCATCACTCACTGATGAACGGCCTTCTTTAAAACATTTCCATCACTCAAATGTTTTACTGTGACTAAGAGTCTCATCACTGTAATGTGCAAGGTGTCGCGAATAAATCTCACCGGGTTTTACGCTTTCATTCACGAGAAATTTCATTACAATACGCTGTTCCATATGTGCATTGGACTCCATGTTCTTTACAACTGACTGTTGTACTGTTGTTATTCTTTAACAATACAGTGGGCCATGCGGTAATAGCTGACACTTGTACTTCATATGTATGACCAACAGAATGCGCAGGAATCTTCATTTACACTCTAGTCTAACAAAAGTCCTGGATTGACGTGAATGTCCCTCGTAGTACACCTTCAACAAGCAGAATTCAAAAATGTCAAAATGCGTGTGGGCTACAGTAAAGAAAAATTGACAGCTGACAGTGCAAGAATTAGAAGATCTGCAGATTTTGTAGACTTGTGTATCAGAGATTGTGACAGAAGATCTTGGACTGAAATGTGTGGCAGCAAAACTGTCAAGAAGAATTCTATGCTGAAGATGCACAAGATTTGCTCGACACTGGTAACAGTGGGCCAGGTTTCCTCAAAAAGATCATAACAGGAGCCACGTCAAGGGTTTATGTCTATTACCCAAAAACAAAAGCCTAATCTTCCTAATGGAAGATGTGTGGGTCACCATATCTCAAGAATGCACAGCAAAATTAGAATAAGGTGGAAGCCTTGTTAATATTGTTTTTGATTGTGAAGGTGTTATCCACCACAGGTTTGATCCTCTATTCTAGACAGTTAATAAGAATTACTATATTGCAGTTCTTCACTTGCTGAGCAATGCAATGTGAAAAAAATGGTTATAGCTATTGGCAGTATCACATCACACAGATGTTACAGCACCCTATAGCTCAGACTTGGCTCCTTTTGACTTTTGGCTTCTTCCAAAGCTCAATAACCCTTGAAAGGAACATCCTAGGATTTTAGGATGTAGTTTAAGGTAAGGAAAATGTGACAAGGAAGTTGATGGCAATCTTGAAAGAGGACTTTGGAGAGTGTTTTGTAAAATTGGAGATACACAGGTGCAAGTTTTGCAGGTACAGGGAGGGGTACTTTGAAGGGGATTGAAACAAAATTGTATAATGTACGTTAGTTATGTTTTAATAATAAACACCTGTATGGTTTTTAACAGATCTCAGAATATTGTCCAAGTGAATCCTTGTGTCAGTCATAACAATAGATGAATTAACCTGTTTTAATAAACCTGATTCTATTGGACATGAACACGGGCGGATTAACCAGTAGGCTGACTAGGCTGTAGCTTAGGGCGCTGCACTTTGGGGGGGGGGCACAAAATGTTAGCTAAAAAATAATACAATTTTACAGCTAAATGTAAAAAATTGGTAATAAATTACAAGGATAAAAATTTGAGTTCATTTTCAACACAGGCACCTGTTTGCAAGGAATTTTTGTAAAACTGTACATAAATAATATAAATGCTTTCCAAACTGTTTTCTCCGGTTATGAATCATCGGTGTAGCCGTCTTGTTCATTGAAAGTGACTTTCTGCAAGGACTTGATGTCAGTGGGGTGATTAAAACGTTTGCGCAATCTACAGCATGAAAAAAGAATTTATCTTGAACTTTACATGAGTCTTAACAAATCCACAAGATGTTTAACTGATTGTCTTCTTTGTGTAAATGATGTTAAATGTACTCTTAATAAAAAAGTTATAATTCTGTAACTACTTAGTTAATTTTTTCCTTATGAAAGCCATGCAAACTACAAATGGTTGAAGTTGTAAATGTAAAACAATCTCTGAAAAATAGCCTCAGTTTTCAATTGTTGAGACTATTTCCAAAAACAGTAAGATATTTGAAATATTCCTAACAATAGGTAGGGTGTTTAAAGCTTCATTCAGCCCATTGGAAATAAACGTAAGAGTAGCCTACGGGAGTTGAGGGGGGAATAAAATATAATTAGCATAGGGCGCCAAGATACCTTAATCCAGCCCTGGACATGAATATAAATAGTACATGATTTAATGTTTTTTAATATTATGCATTTTTACTATGATGATATTATCACTGCTGACTTCCACACTTTGAGGTGGAAAAGTCAAAAATTAAAAAAAATATTTGTGTGGGATTAATATATAGGAGTAATGAGTATATTGTGAGTAGCTACAGTATGGATGCCACCCATTCTTGTTACAAAAACATGTGTAGGTTTTAATTCTATTTATGAACTCATATCCACACAAAAAATTCTTACACCCCCTCCCACAATTTTAAAGTGCTTGAGCCACAACTGTTGACAAGATGGCCATTTGAGAAAACCAAGTAAGTATTATATGAGATTTAATGGTTTTGGGATAAAATATTGCTATGACAATTACAAATGCTCTCGAAAAGTCCATAGTTACAGTTACATAAAAGTTCTACACGTTCCTCGGCTAGCCGAATGTCTATGTCAAGGCCTTAGCTCAAGTTGTCAAGTAGCTTCTAGGCTGTTCAAGCTCTTGTAACTATGCAAATTATGTTGGCATGCAGCCAGGAGTACAGAAACTTATTCTGGAATATCTGTGGGATCTATATAAGCATCTATGGCCAGCTTAGTTAGTTACAGTAGGCGATTTCTTTAGTGTAGACCAAGTGATTGTTGAGGATTAGTGGAAAGCGATTATTGTGTTATAATTAGTGCAGAACTCTTAATAGTTGACAATTATTATTGCATGTGGATAAACTTAACTTGAATTATCATATAGGAGTAGCTTGTTGATTTCACATTGTTAATTGTGACTAATTATTAAAACTGGTAATTAAAGGCTTCATTGGTGTCTGTATTCTGTTTCTGCTGAACAACATGACAATCCATTGTAACAATATTTTAAATTAATGTACAAATTCCCTTATCTAAAGATAAGTTCTGTGGATGTGGATACTTAAATGGGTATTTACTCCTGTACAAAGTACATGTATAGTAAAAGTTCAAAAATCATTTAACCTTTTCAGTTGAAACAAACTTTACTGTTGTATTAGAAAATAATTAGCGCATTAGTATCACAATTTCCCAAACATTAATTTTAAAAAAAGTTGGGATGTTTAAATAAATGACTACTGCAATATTTACATCAGTTTTACTCTTTTCTTGTGTTGATTATTGTAATGTGTGTAAACAGAAAGAAAAGTATTAATACTTAATACTGTATAATATGATATCGGGTGAATCATAGAAAACCTGTTTTGGATTTTAATGTGTTTTTCCATTTTTGCCTTATTCATTATTGTCTTTTGTTGCTTCATTAGCTCTGCAGTACTTTGGACAATTTTAAAAATCAAGGTCTGCTCTATAAGTTACATCTTTCTTTATTATTTACACCAAATTCAATTTTTGTTCTGAGATAAATATTTTCTTGAGTGAAAACAAAATGTTTTAAAAGTTTTTTTGGAATTCAATAACCTTAACAAAATCTCATAATTCTAATGAAATATCTATATCCTCATATAAATTTAAAGTTATGGTTTGTTTAAATAGTTGCATGTTTATTTAAATATGCCTGTTTGCCATAACATGCTGTTATTACTTCAGCCGTGTTGCCAGGAATATTATTTACTAATATTATGTCATTATTTACTAATAATGGCAGTTTCATTTTATAATAAAATAATCCACTATATAAAACAATTCCATAATATCCATTATTCTTGTAGCGATTGCTATAGCACATTACAAACTGTAATAGTATGACAGTAGGCCTACAGTACAATAATCATGAAACTTTTTGACTTACTATTTTCATAAAAATATTCAATTTAAGATTCCCTGAATTCAATATTGCATTACTGTTTTTTTAACATGTGAATTATATGATTTCATATAGTTTCTCAAGTTTTATTACAAAAAAAAAATTAATCTGTAATGGTATTTGTTAACTTAGTCATGGACTCCTATGTTCAATTTTTAGAATTTACTGCAAGTTAAAGTTTACATCAAATTTTCGTCCTCTCAGTAAAAGCTGTTGCAACATAATGTTTTAAAAGAAATATAAACACTGCTTAACTATTTAGTTTTTTTTTCAACCCCTTAGTGTAAATTTTAAGAGAGACATGCTGCTGCTGACAAATGCAAAAAATGCACATAGCCAAGAAAGAAAGATGGCTGCCGTTGGTACAAGGTTTAAAAATCAGTATTGGTATTTTTACATTTCTCCCCAATAGGGTCTTTATAGTAAAAATAAATTTTTTGAAAATGGTCAGCCAACCATTTATTTTTATTTTGGATCATTTGAAATGGATTGAGTCTTCTGGAATTTATCACCTACGTGATCATGTCTCATACATCTGCACTTTCTCAGGCCCTTTTCAGCAACCCTTTCTCCAAGGTTAGAGATTCCCATTGTGACAATACTGTACCTCTTCAGTACTCAGAATCATGGCAAACATTTTGCCAAACAGGGCAACAACCCTCCTCATTTGCTGTCAAGATCGGTCCAGTATCTTTGTCAGCCATCTCTTTTTGTTAGAAATCTTTTGTCATCCAACTGTCTGCCAAGAAATCTATAGTTTCTTGAACTACCTCACTCTCTTCCTGTTCTTTCTTCTGCAGAGTGTTGGCAATATTTTTACTTGAGCATGGTCTTCGAGATGAACCATATCTTTACCATGTGGGTGTCCCCACCAAAATTATATCTTGAAATTGTATTCTTGTAAAGGTTCAAGCCATCTTACCAACTGCCCTTTTGGATTTTTAAGCCTCAAAAGCCATGCAAGCACAGCATGGTCAGTACAAAGTGAAAACTCCCTCCCATATAGACATTTATGGGCATACTACAAAGCTCAGTTGATAGCCAGCAAATCTCTCCTTGTAACACAATAATTTTTCAATGCTTTTGAAAGCCCTTGGTGTAATACATTTTTACTTGTCTCACCACTTGCACTTGAGGGGAAACTGCTCATAGACCACTATTGCTTGTGTCTGTGTCTGTGTCAGAACCTGGGAAAGCAAGAATTGCTACCAAGCATAATGCAATTTTAAAATCATGAAGACTTGTAATCACACTCTCGGGGTCACTAAAATGTTCATTTATTTTCTATTAGTTCATGTAGTGGTTTAGCAATAGTAGCAAAGCCTACTAAAAGACGTCTATAATAGAAGCATAACCCCAGGAAACTCCGAACATCATGTTTAGTCTTTGGAATATACCCAGTTTCTTATGTTGTCTACTATACTGGGATCCATACAACTACAGCTGCTGACACAAAATAGCCCAAATATTGTATTTGTTTTCTGAAGTAGCTTACACTTTGTTGAGCTTAGATTCATTTGGAAATTATGCATTCAGGTTAGAATTCATGTTTCCAGTATCCAAACCACAAATGATTTAATTATTATATTACCTTATTTTAGTTCCACCTTGAGCTACTGGAAGTCACAAGACAGAATTGAAATAAGGTATTACTGTGGTGAGAATGTCCTTAAGGCTTTTTTCAAATAATCTTGAAAAGACTTTCTAATAACTATGACACTGTAAGTAAACAAGGGAAGTTTTTCATGTCAGGCCTCTGTGGATCAGATCCAATAGTCTTTCAAATATTGTTGGTGAACTACAGAGTTCAAGTAACATACCTTTGAACTTGAAGAAGCCACGTCTTTTCCTTTTCTTCTTGATGAAAACCCACTTGCCAATATTTGTTCTCCAGATCCATTATAGGAAATCACTGAGCTTCAGACAATGTGTCCAGCTTATCCTCATGTGTGATAATGGATAGCAATCTTTCTTTGATATGTTTTCCAGCTTCCAATAGTCTATGCAGAAATGCATCCCACCCATGGTACTGGCACTATTGGGGAAGACCAAGGTCTTGACGAAGATTCAATAATTCTCTCTGTCAACATGTCCTGTATTAGCCGATACATTTCCTCCTGCTTACCTAACAGACATTTTCAAGGAGGTTGGTGTATTGACTTGATGTTTTACCCCCTGTATCAATGCGGTGTTGAATAAGAGACGTTCTCCCCAATGACTGGCTCTGAAGTGCAAAAGCATCTTTAAACTCATGTAAAAATGAATTCTTCTAACCTCAGGCCTTGAGAGATCATCAGAAGATCTGTTTAACAGCTCCTCAAGTTCCTCTTGAATATAGAGCACTGGTTCCCTTGGTTTTAACTACGATTATTTTTTTTTGAATTTGGTGTGATAGTTTAACCTGCAATTACCAAGGTCACTTGATCTATCTGATATATCTGTTGCAGAGAACATTACTTTTTTTCTGCCCAATTCTCAGAATATTGTTTTTGAAGTCGATTACTAACCCATGTGCATTTGAAATGTCCACACCAAGAATTGCTACATCCACAGTGTCTGCAAAAAAGTATTTGGTGATCAAACTCAAGTAGACCCAGTCATAACTGTAACTCCATTTTCCAAAACACTTACAGGTATTGCAGTAACTGTTCGCAAGGTGAAAAACACCAAATTGGTTTTACTAGAGATTGGCCTGGTGAGTGTTTCCACCAAATGTTGAGGCTTTGATATGATCTGGCCCAACTATAGGCAAACAGCCACTTTACCTCATTTTCTGTTTTTACCATTGGTACTGTCAGCAGTTTTTTCTTAAACATGGCTGTACTTTCATAAAGTTTTTGACTTCATTTCTAATTTGTTCTCTTATACTTGTAACTGATCCTTCTACATCAGATATTCTAGTAATTTGTTATTCAACTGACATTGTAACAGACCCAGCTCAGTAGCAGTTTGATTTTGCTCTGGCCTTTGATTTTGCTTCTGTAACAAAGCTTAAATGTCCTCTGATTCCTTCTTATGTTCTTCTGTAACCCCTCTTTAACTTTGACTTGTAAAAAAAAAATTTTTTTTTTTTTGAAAAAGATTTTTTAAGTTTTAAAAGAGGGGCCACAAGATAATTAAAACTAGGCCAAAGCCTAGAGAAGCCAAAAATGCGCTGGATCCAGTGAGACGGGACTTGCAATTAAAACTCACAACATTAACAACCAATAAAATCTTTTTATTATAACTAAACTCCGTATATCTCCTTCGAAATGGTTACTTACAAAATCAATAAATATAAAATTTATATTTCCTGCTTTAAAAAAAATACTATTTGAAATTAATAAATATAAAATCTATATTCCCACTTTTAAAAATGTCATTTGAAATTAATAAATATAAAATCTATGTTTTATATTCTCCTTTTAGAAATGGTATTTGAAAATAAATTTATATAAAATCTATGTTTTATGTTTTCCTTTTAAAAATGGTATTTGAAAATAAATTTATATAAAATCTGTTTTATATTTTCCTTTTAACCCTGTATCTAACCCCCAAAAATACACACGAATATACAATACATATGTGACCCCCAAAAATACACACGAATATATAATACATATATAACCCCCAAAAATACACACGAATATACAATACATATACATGTTCCACAACACAGGACAATTATAACATCTATCATTAAATCTTGCCACACCCTTTTCCACGCCATGAGGTACATAATTAACAATCTATAAATATCCATATTAGGTTTCAATACCTAATATGTGTATAACATATTATATGTGTATAACAGATTATGTATGTAACACCAGTGGCCCCAGGACATACTAAATTCAAGAGTTGGCATAGTGCCTGATACTATTATAAAGTGCTGCCACATTGAGCACTTAGACTTGGAGTAATTATAATTAGAATACAGTGAACACCCCAGTGATCATAATTAATTAAAAGAATTTAAATATTGATAAATTTTGTTAAGTATTGAAAACAGTAACTTGTCATAATGCCTTATAACCCTTTTAAAATTAATTTGGCCCAAAGGCCGACATGTTCCTAGGCAAGATAGTGCATAACTCAACCTGTCCCAAGAGCATGTTCAAGTCTGCATGAAAATGCACCTATACAGGATTAAACTGGTGACCCGACTTAACTACCAAAGAAACTTCTATCCCTATATGACCCAAACTGAATTTAAAAATGAGAAATTAAAGCATAAAATGAAAACTAAATTGAACCAGTGAAATTACATGTTGATTGAATGAATTAGTAGCACTAATGTAACCCTTATACTGAAAATAAGGAAATTTACACGCCTGAATAGGAAGCAGCCACAGATACATGCCAACCTCTGAGCTCACAGATTTATACAAACAGAGTAACAAAATGTACAAAAGATTCCCCCCCAAGTCCACGCACTATTCTGTCCCGTTAACCGGGGACCCAATTAAAATGTTTACAGCTTAAAGTCGTTGTTGTAGAGTGACTCTATGTCCACTGGTTCTAGTGGGTTACATCACACTGTTTAAAAAAATAATATGGATTGATGTCACCTTATATATTGCATGGTGTGAAGCGGTGATCTCCTGGTCTACATGATAGGGTGTTTGTGGCTCATCCTCGCTATTCCCCTCCGGCAGATGAGGTTGAGAGAGAGTCTAGATGTTCATGTTCAGGAATGGAGCTGTTCCTCGTCTTGCAACGAGGGACCCTAGTCATACAACATATTATCAGCGATAAGTTCTCAAAACTAATTCCCCCAGAAACCTCACACGCACCAAAATCCATATATAATATTAACACAGCTTTAGGGCTACTTAAAATGATAGTTTTACACACTTTGCAATGGTTATATGGCCACCTGGCCCTATCTTGAAAACATTTAGTTTTGTTAAATTTCATATTATAAACTTTACCCCTGTGGGTTAACATAATTCAATTACGGTTATATAATTATTCAGTTTGTTATACCATTAATAAAATTTACACATAGTCTTATTGGCCACGTGGTGTGAGAGGTTACCTGATTACAATCATTTCTGTACTTATTAAACAAATACCTTTTTGCATTTACATTATTCTCAATTCTGGTGCCTTAGTTAAGACTTCTGAAATTAATATAGTATTACTATAATTACCAATAAAAGTTACATTTAAATTACTCAGAATTACGCATTTCACTTTTCACCACGTGGCGTGAGGTTAACGGATATTACTTAATGTGGGCTTATTAAACAATTTTTTCTTTCGTATTACTTTAAATTAAAGTATATAATCATATTGCCATAACTTACCGCAGATCTGTATTGGTTTAGCCTGCCATAGGTAGAAGATGGTGCAACAAAAGCTCCTTTCTGTCGGAGGAAGAATGCAGGCGAAGCGAACGTTTAGGCGACCAGCGAGAGACAATTTTTAGAACGCAATTCCGACTATAGTTTGCCCGCAATCAGTATCGAACACCAGAGTGCAGCACCAATCAAGCAGCTTGATTACCACAGCTGCAGATTGTATGCGTATAACTACCGCTAAATACAGTACCGCAAAACGCCACCGCCAACTATCGTTCTTATATTTCTTTTAGCGAAAACGTTAAACACCGTATATGCGTTGATCTTTCTTAGATTCGGCACACTTCTTTTTGTCATTCCTCCAACTTGAGCAACAGTGTTTTCTGGCATTCCTGTGTTCCAACAGGACTGCTTTCTCATCACATCATTTTTCTGCTTCTCATCTGCATTCTTCTGTTTGTCATTCCTGTGTTTACAGTACAGCACTTGAGAAGCTTCCACCACCTCTCTGGTATCTATTTTTGTAAATCAGTTACCAAGCACACTGCTCTTCTACAAAGTTTGAGTATTGTTTTCACCAATTCTGTATACCAGTTCTGACACCAACGTCACATGGATTGTCGGAAAACAGAATAATTGATTCCAGATGAAATCACTAATTACAACTTTAATTATAGTTAAAAATAAACAAAGGCATTTATGTACAAACTTCAGGCTAAAGGTTGTACAGCACACAGTAATATAACTAACAATAAATGTCACCTTATTACAGTCTTGCACTAAGTAATAGAGAATAATCACTGTACAGTAAACCGCAAGTCATAATAACAACTCTGATAACGCACTCTAATAAATTGAAATTGAAATGGCTGGCCGCTAGCTGCTTATACCCCGCCAAGGCCTGAGAAGAATCTACCATTTTCTGGATGACATATTGTAATAATTGCATAGTTACAGGCACATTGGAACACACTAGAAATTAAGTCAATGCTTGACCTTGTACACATCACACAAACCAAATGCCACCACAACACGTAAGTAACTTGTCTCATGTGTGTGAGTATAATGTGTCTTCAATGCACTGATTTACACAGTTACAGCAGCAGTATTTTAATCTTCATAGATTATACATTCTCATAAAAATATTACCATATTCTCTCACAGATACTTTGCTTGCTAACACATTCGCTGTGGCATGACACGCCAGTATGGTGCCAGGAGCTGGTGACACACTGCCATGTCATATGTCTCTAACGAAGCTTTCACAAGGCAGTGTGAGTTCAGTCACTGTGGAAGGATATTGTAATCATGTTGCCACTCTCTGGGACAGTTGTGTTGTTTGTTGTATGCCCTTGATTTTTGATTCCCGCGTTTTCAGTAGTTGTGAAAGCATATTGATTTTTTGTGTGTCTTTTCTTATTTTTTCGTTTATATACATTCCTGAATTTTGTTTTCCATAATATGTCCATTGATTAACTAATTATAAATATATCATTACTGACTCGGATCATTAATATTTTATTGGTAAACTTTTATCTTATAGCCTGAACCAGTTTTGCTTATTACAAGCTTCATCAGAGGCTGCTGCTAGGAGTGCAGTCCGTCTTATACTTGTAACTGATCCTTCTACATCAGATATTCTAGTAATTTGTTATTCAACTGACATTGTAACAGACCCAGCTCAGTAGCAGTTTGATTTTGCTCTGGCCTTTGATTTTGCTTCTGTAACAAAGCTTAAATGTCCTCTGATTCCTTCTTATGTTCTTCTGTAACCCCTCTTTAACTTTGACTTGTAAAAAAAAAATTTTTTTTTTTTTGAAAAAGATTTTTTAAGTTTTAAAAGAGGGGCCACAAGATAATTAAAACTAGGCCAAAGCCTAGAGAAGCCAAAAATGCGCTGGATCCAGTGAGACGGGACTTGCAATTAAAACTCACAACATTAACAACCAATAAAATCTTTTTATTATAACTAAACTCCGTATATCTCCTTCGAAATGGTTACTTACAAAATCAATAAATATAAAATTTATATTTCCTGCTTTAAAAAAAATACTATTTGAAATTAATAAATATAAAATCTATATTCCCACTTTTAAAAATGTCATTTGAAATTAATAAATATAAAATCTATGTTTTATATTCTCCTTTTAGAAATGGTATTTGAAAATAAATTTATATAAAATCTATGTTTTATGTTTTCCTTTTAAAAATGGTATTTGAAAATAAATTTATATAAAATCTGTTTTATATTTTCCTTTTAACCCTGTATCTAACCCCCAAAAATACACACGAATATACAATACATATGTGACCCCCAAAAATACACACGAATATATAATACATATATAACCCCCAAAAATACACACGAATATACAATACATATACATGTTCCACAACACAGGACAATTATAACATCTATCATTAAATCTTGCCACACCCTTTTCCACGCCATGAGGTACATAATTAACAATCTATAAATATCCATATTAGGTTTCAATACCTAATATGTGTATAACATATTATATGTGTATAACAGATTATGTATGTAACACCAGTGGCCCCAGGACATACTAAATTCAAGAGTTGGCATAGTGCCTGATACTATTATAAAGTGCTGCCACATTGAGCACTTAGACTTGGAGTAATTATAATTAGAATACAGTGAACACCCCAGTGATCATAATTAATTAAAAGAATTTAAATATTGATAAATTTTGTTAAGTATTGAAAACAGTAACTTGTCATAATGCCTTATAACCCTTTTAAAATTAATTTGGCCCAAAGGCCGACATGTTCCTAGGCAAGATAGTGCATAACTCAACCTGTCCCAAGAGCATGTTCAAGTCTGCATGAAAATGCACCTATACAGGATTAAACTGGTGACCCGACTTAACTACCAAAGAAACTTCTATCCCTATATGACCCAAACTGAATTTAAAAATGAGAAATTAAAGCATAAAATGAAAACTAAATTGAACCAGTGAAATTACATGTTGATTGAATGAATTAGTAGCACTAATGTAACCCTTATACTGAAAATAAGGAAATTTACACGCCTGAATAGGAAGCAGCCACAGATACATGCCAACCTCTGAGCTCACAGATTTATACAAACAGAGTAACAAAATGTACAAAAGATTCCCCCCCAAGTCCACGCACTATTCTGTCCCGTTAACCGGGGACCCAATTAAAATGTTTACAGCTTAAAGTCGTTGTTGTAGAGTGACTCTATGTCCACTGGTTCTAGTGGGTTACATCACACTGTTTAAAAAAATAATATGGATTGATGTCACCTTATATATTGCATGGTGTGAAGCGGTGATCTCCTGGTCTACATGATAGGGTGTTTGTGGCTCATCCTCGCTATTCCCCTCCGGCAGATGAGGTTGAGAGAGAGTCTAGATGTTCATGTTCAGGAATGGAGCTGTTCCTCGTCTTGCAACGAGGGACCCTAGTCATACAACATATTATCAGCGATAAGTTCTCAAAACTAATTCCCCCAGAAACCTCACACGCACCAAAATCCATATATAATATTAACACAGCTTTAGGGCTACTTAAAATGATAGTTTTACACACTTTGCAATGGTTATATGGCCACCTGGCCCTATCTTGAAAACATTTAGTTTTGTTAAATTTCATATTATAAACTTTACCCCTGTGGGTTAACATAATTCAATTACGGTTATATAATTATTCAGTTTGTTATACCATTAATAAAATTTACACATAGTCTTATTGGCCACGTGGTGTGAGAGGTTACCTGATTACAATCATTTCTGTACTTATTAAACAAATACCTTTTTGCATTTACATTATTCTCAATTCTGGTGCCTTAGTTAAGACTTCTGAAATTAATATAGTATTACTATAATTACCAATAAAAGTTACATTTAAATTACTCAGAATTACGCATTTCACTTTTCACCACGTGGCGTGAGGTTAACGGATATTACTTAATGTGGGCTTATTAAACAATTTTTTCTTTCGTATTACTTTAAATTAAAGTATATAATCATATTGCCATAACTTACCGCAGATCTGTATTGGTTTAGCCTGCCATAGGTAGAAGATGGTGCAACAAAAGCTCCTTTCTGTCGGAGGAAGAATGCAGGCGAAGCGAACGTTTAGGCGACCAGCGAGAGACAATTTTTAGAACGCAATTCCGACTATAGTTTGCCCGCAATCAGTATCGAACACCAGAGTGCAGCACCAATCAAGCAGCTTGATTACCACAGCTGCAGATTGTATGCGTATAACTACCGCTAAATACAGTACCGCAAAACGCCACCGCCAACTATCGTTCTTATATTTCTTTTAGCGAAAACGTTAAACACCGTATACGCGTTGATCTTTCTTAGATTCGGCACACTTCTTTTTGTCATTCCTCCAACTTGAGCAACAGTGTTTTCTGGCATTCCTGTGTTCCAACAGGACTGCTTTCTCATCACATCATTTTTCTGCTTCTCATCTGCATTCTTCTGTTTGTCATTCCTGTGTTTACAGTACAGCACTTGAGAAGCTTCCACCACCTCTCTGGTATCTATTTTTGTAAATCAGTTACCAAGCACACTGCTCTTCTACAAAGTTTGAGTATTGTTTTCACCAATTCTGTATACCAGTTCTGACACCAACGTCACATGGATTGTCGGAAAACAGAATAATTGATTCCAGATGAAATCACTAATTACAACTTTAATTATAGTTAAAAATAAACAAAGGCATTTATGTACAAACTTCAGGCTAAAGGTTGTACAGCACACAGTAATATAACTAACAATAAATGTCACCTTATTACAGTCTTGCACTAAGTAATAGAGAATAATCACTGTACAGTAAACCGCAAGTCATAATAACAACTCTGATAACGCACTCTAATAAATTGAAATTGAAATGGCTGGCCGCTAGCTGCTTATACCCCGCCAAGGCCTGAGAAGAATCTACCATTTTCTGGATGACATATTGTAATAATTGCATAGTTACAGGCACATTGGAACACACTAGAAATTAAGTCAATGCTTGACCTTGTACACATCACACAAACCAAATGCCACCACAACACGTAAGTAACTTGTCTCATGTGTGTGAGTATAATGTGTCTTCAATGCACTGATTTACACAGTTACAGCAGCAGTATTTTAATCTTCATAGATTATACATTCTCATAAAAATATTACCATATTCTCTCACAGATACTTTGCTTGCTAACACATTCGCTGTGGCATGACACGCCAGTATGGTGCCAGGAGCTGGTGACACACTGCCATGTCATATGTCTCTAACGAAGCTTTCACAAGGCAGTGTGAGTTCAGTCACTGTGGAAGGATATTGTAATCATGTTACCACTCTCTGGGACAGTTGTGTTGTTTGTTGTATGCCCTTGATTTTTGATTCCCGCGTTTTCAGTAGTTGTGAAAGCATATTGATTTTTTGTGTGTCTTTTCTTATTTTTTCGTTTATATACATTCCTGAATTTTGTTTACCATAATATGTCCATTGATTAACTAATTATAAATATATCATTACTGACTCGGATCATTAATATTTTATTGGTAAACTTTTATCTTATAGCCTGAACCAGTTTTGCTTATTACAAGCTTCATCAGAGGCTGCTGCTAGGAGTGCAGTCCGTCTTATACTTGTAACTGATCCTTCTACATCAGATATTCTAGTAATTTGTTATTCAACTGACATTGTAACAGACCCAGCTCAGTAGCAGTTTGATTTTGCTCTGGCCTTTGATTTTGCTTCTGTAACAAAGCTTAAATGTCCTCTGATTCCTTCTTATGTTCTTCTGTAACCCCTCTTTAACTTTGACTTGTAAAAAAAAAATTTTTTTTTTTTGAAAAAGATTTTTTAAGTTTTAAAAGAGGGGCCACAAGATAATTAAAACTAGGCCAAAGCCTAGAGAAGCCAAAAATGCGCTGGATCCAGTGAGACGGGACTTGCAATTAAAACTCACAACATTAACAACCAATAAAATCTTTTTATTATAACTAAACTCCGTATATCTCCTTCGAAATGGTTACTTACAAAATCAATAAATATAAAATTTATATTTCCTGCTTTAAAAAAAATACTATTTGAAATTAATAAATATAAAATCTATATTCCCACTTTTAAAAATGTCATTTGAAATTAATAAATATAAAATCTATGTTTTATATTCTCCTTTTAGAAATGGTATTTGAAAATAAATTTATATAAAATCTATGTTTTATGTTTTCCTTTTAAAAATGGTATTTGAAAATAAATTTATATAAAATCTGTTTTATATTTTCCTTTTAACCCTGTATCTAACCCCCAAAAATACACACGAATATACAATACATATGTGACCCCCAAAAATACACACGAATATATAATACATATATAACCCCCAAAAATACACACGAATATACAATACATATACATGTTCCACAACACAGGACAATTATAACATCTATCATTAAATCTTGCCACACCCTTTTCCACGCCATGAGGTACATAATTAACAATCTATAAATATCCATATTAGGTTTCAATACCTAATATGTGTATAACATATTATATGTGTATAACAGATTATGTATGTAACACCAGTGGCCCCAGGACATACTAAATTCAAGAGTTGGCATAGTGCCTGATACTATTATAAAGTGCTGCCACATTGAGCACTTAGACTTGGAGTAATTATAATTAGAATACAGTGAACACCCCAGTGATCATAATTAATTAAAAGAATTTAAATATTGATAAATTTTGTTAAGTATTGAAAACAGTAACTTGTCATAATGCCTTATAACCCTTTTAAAATTAATTTGGCCCAAAGGCCGACATGTTCCTAGGCAAGATAGTGCATAACTCAACCTGTCCCAAGAGCATGTTCAAGTCTGCATGAAAATGCACCTATACAGGATTAAACTGGTGACCCGACTTAACTACCAAAGAAACTTCTATCCCTATATGACCCAAACTGAATTTAAAAATGAGAAATTAAAGCATAAAATGAAAACTAAATTGAACCAGTGAAATTACATGTTGATTGAATGAATTAGTAGCACTAATGTAACCCTTATACTGAAAATAAGGAAATTTACACGCCTGAATAGGAAGCAGCCACAGATACATGCCAACCTCTGAGCTCACAGATTTATACAAACAGAGTAACAAAATGTACAAAAGATTCCCCCCCAAGTCCACGCACTATTCTGTCCCGTTAACCGGGGACCCAATTAAAATGTTTACAGCTTAAAGTCGTTGTTGTAGAGTGACTCTATGTCCACTGGTTCTAGTGGGTTACATCACACTGTTTAAAAAAATAATATGGATTGATGTCACCTTATATATTGCATGGTGTGAAGCGGTGATCTCCTGGTCTACATGATAGGGTGTTTGTGGCTCGTCCTCGCTATTCCCCTCCGGCAGATGAGATTGAGAGAGAGTCTAGATGTTCATGTTCAGGAATGGAGCTGTTCCTCGTCTTGCAACGAGGGACCCTAGTCATACAACATATTATCAGCGATAAGTTCTCAAAACTAATTCCCCCAGAAACCTCACACGCACCAAAATCCATATATAATATTAACACAGCTTTAGGGCTACTTAAAATGATAGTTTTACACACTTTGCAATGGTTATATGGCCACCTGGCCCTATCTTGAAAACATTTAGTTTTGTTAAATTTCATATTATAAACTTTACCCCTGTGGGTTAACATAATTCAATTACGGTTATATAATTATTCAGTTTGTTATACCATTAATAAAATTTACACATAGTCTTATTGGCCACGTGGTGTGAGAGGTTACCTGATTACCATCATTTCTGTACTTATTAAACAAATACCTTTTTGCATTTACATTATTCTCAATTCTGGTGCCTTAGTTAAGACTTCTGAAATTAATATAGTATTACTATAATTACCAATAAAAGTTACATTTAAATTACTCAGAATTACGCATTTCACTTTTCACCACGTGGCGTGAGGTTAACGGATATTACTTAATGTGGGCTTATTAAACAATTTTTTCTTTCGTATTACTTTAAATTAAAGTATATAATCATATTGCCATAACTTACCGCAGATCTGTATTGGTTTAGCCTGCCATAGGTAGAAGATGGTGCAACAAAAGCTCCTTTCTGTCGGAGGAAGAATGCAGGCGAAGCGAACGTTTAGGCGACCAGCGAGAGACAATTTTTAGAACGCAATTCCGACTATAGTTTGCCCGCAATCAGTATCGAACACCAGAGTGCAGCACCAATCAAGCAGCTTGATTACCACAGCTGCAGATTGTATGCGTATAACTACCGCTAAATACAGTACCGCAAAACGCCACCGCCAACTATCGTTCTTATATTTCTTTTAGCGAAAACGTTAAACACCGTATACGCGTTGATCTTTCTTAGATTCGGCACACTTCTTTTTGTCATTCCTCCAACTTGAGCAACAGTGTTTTCTGGCATTCCTGTGTTCCAACAGGACTGCTTTCTCATCACATCATTTTTCTGCTTCTCATCTGCATTCTTCTGTTTGTCATTCCTGTGTTTACAGTACAGCACTTGAGAAGCTTCCACCACCTCTCTGGTATCTATTTTTGTAAATCAGTTACCAAGCACACTGCTCTTCTACAAAGTTTGAGTATTGTTTTCACCAATTCTGTATACCAGTTCTGACACCAACGTCACATGGATTGTCGGAAAACAGAATAATTGATTCCAGATGAAATCACTAATTACAACTTTAATTATAGTTAAAAATAAACAAAGGCATTTATGTACAAACTTCAGGCTAAAGGTTGTACAGCACACAGTAATATAACTAACAATAAATGTCACCTTATTACAGTCTTGCACTAAGTAATAGAGAATAATCACTGTACAGTAAACCGCAAGTCATAATAACAACTCTGATAACGCACTCTAATAAATTGAAATTGAAATGGCTGGCCGCTAGCTGCTTATACCCCGCCAAGGCCTGAGAAGAATCTACCATTTTCTGGATGACATATTGTAATAATTGCATAGTTACAGGCACATTGGAACACACTAGAAATTAAGTCAATGCTTGACCTTGTACACATCACACAAACCAAATGCCACCACAACACGTAAGTAACTTGTCTCATGTGTGTGAGTATAATGTGTCTTCAATGCACTGATTTACACAGTTACAGCAGCAGTATTTTAATCTTCATAGATTATACATTCTCATAAAAATATTACCATATTCTCTCACAGATACTTTGCTTGCTAACACATTCGCTGTGGCATGACACGCCAGTATGGTGCCAGGAGCTGGTGACACACTGCCATGTCATATGTCTCTAACGAAGCTTTCACAAGGCAGTGTGAGTTCAGTCACTGTGGAAGGATATTGTAATCATGTTGCCACTCTCTGGGACAGTTGTGTTGTTTGTTGTATGCCCTTGATTTTTGATTCCCGCGTTTTCAGTAGTTGTGAAAGCATATTGATTTTTTTTGTGTCTTTTCTTATTTTTTCGTTTATATACATTCCTGAATTTTGTTTTCCATAATATGTCCATTGATTAACTAATTATAAATATATCATTACTGACTCGGATCATTAATATTTTATTGGTAAACTTTTATCTTATAGCCTGAACCAGTTTTGCTTATTACAAGCTTCATCAGAGGCTGCTGCTAGGAGTGCAGTCCGTCTTATACTTGTAACTGATCCTTCTACATCAGATATTCTAGTAATTTGTTATTCAACTGACATTGTAACAGACCCAGCTCAGTAGCAGTTTGATTTTGCTCTGGCCTTTGATTTTGCTTCTGTAACAAAGCTTAAATGTCCTCTGATTCCTTCTTATGTTCTTCTGTAACCCCTCTTTAACTTTGACTTGTAAAAAAAAAATTTTTTTTTTTTTTGAAAAAGATTTTTTAAGTTTTAAAAGAGGGGCCACAAGATAATTAAAACTAGGCCAAAGCCTAGAGAAGCCAAAAATGCGCTGGATCCAGTGAGACGGGACTTGCAATTAAAACTCACAACATTAACAACCAATAAAATCTTTTTATTATAACTAAACTCCGTATATCTCCTTCGAAATGGTTACTTACAAAATCAATAAATATAAAATTTATATTTCCTGCTTTAAAAAAAATACTATTTGAAATTAATAAATATAAAATCTATATTCCCACTTTTAAAAATGTCATTTGAAATTAATAAATATAAAATCTATGTTTTATATTCTCCTTTTAGAAATGGTATTTGAAAATAAATTTATATAAAATCTATGTTTTATGTTTTCCTTTTAAAAATGGTATTTGAAAATAAATTTATATAAAATCTGTTTTATATTTTCCTTTTAACCCTGTATCTAACCCCCAAAAATACACACGAATATACAATACATATGTGACCCCCAAAAATACACACGAATATATAATACATATATAACCCCCAAAAATACACACGAATATACAATACATATACATGTTCCACAACACAGGACAATTATAACATCTATCATTAAATCTTGCCACACCCTTTTCCACGCCATGAGGTACATAATTAACAATCTATAAATATCCATATTAGGTTTCAATACCTAATATGTGTATAACATATTATATGTGTATAACAGATTATGTATGTAACACCAGTGGCCCCAGGACATACTAAATTCAAGAGTTGGCATAGTGCCTGATACTATTATAAAGTGCTGCCACATTGAGCACTTAGACTTGGAGTAATTATAATTAGAATACAGTGAACACCCCAGTGATCATAATTAATTAAAAGAATTTAAATATTGATAAATTTTGTTAAGTATTGAAAACAGTAACTTGTCATAATGCCTTATAACCCTTTTAAAATTAATTTGGCCCAAAGGCCGACATGTTCCTAGGCAAGATAGTGCATAACTCAACCTGTCCCAAGAGCATGTTCAAGTCTGCATGAAAATGCACCTATACAGGATTAAACTGGTGACCCGACTTAACTACCAAAGAAACTTCTATCCCTATATGACCCAAACTGAATTTAAAAATGAGAAATTAAAGCATAAAATGAAAACTAAATTGAACCAGTGAAATTACATGTTGATTGAATGAATTAGTAGCACTAATGTAACCCTTATACTGAAAATAAGGAAATTTACACGCCTGAATAGGAAGCAGCCACAGATACATGCCAACCTCTGAGCTCACAGATTTATACAAACAGAGTAACAAAATGTACAAAAGATTCCCCCCCAAGTCCACGCACTATTCTGTCCCGTTAACCGGGGACCCAATTAAAATGTTTACAGCTTAAAGTCGTTGTTGTAGAGTGACTCTATGTCCACTGGTTCTAGTGGGTTACATCACACTGTTTAAAAAAATAATATGGATTGATGTCACCTTATATATTGCATGGTGTGAAGCGGTGATCTCCTGGTCTACATGATAGGGTGTTTGTGGCTCATCCTCGCTATTCCCCTCCGGCAGATGAGGTTGAGAGAGAGTCTAGATGTTCATGTTCAGGAATGGAGCTGTTCCTCGTCTTGCAACGAGGGACCCTAGTCATACAACATATTATCAGCGATAAGTTCTCAAAACTAATTCCCCCAGAAACCTCACACGCACCAAAATCCATATATAATATTAACACAGCTTTAGGGCTACTTAAAATGATAGTTTTACACACTTTGCAATGGTTATATGGCCACCTGGCCCTATCTTGAAAACATTTAGTTTTGTTAAATTTCATATTATAAACTTTACCCCTGTGGGTTAACATAATTCAATTACGGTTATATAATTATTCAGTTTGTTATACCATTAATAAAATTTACACATAGTCTTATTGGCCACGTGGTGTGAGAGGTTACCTGATTACAATCATTTCTGTACTTATTAAACAAATACCTTTTTGCATTTACATTATTCTCAATTCTGGTGCCTTAGTTAAGACTTCTGAAATTAATATAGTATTACTATAATTACCAATAAAAGTTACATTTAAATTACTCAGAATTACGCATTTCACTTTTCACCACGTGGCGTGAGGTTAACGGATATTACTTAATGTGGGCTTATTAAACAATTTTTTCTTTCGTATTACTTTAAATTAAAGTATATAATCATATTGCCATAACTTACCGCAGATCTGTATTGGTTTAGCCTGCCATAGGTAGAAGATGGTGCAACAAAAGCTCCTTTCTGTCGGAGGAAGAATGCAGGCGAAGCGAACGTTTAGGCGACCAGCGAGAGACAATTTTTAGAACGCAATTCCGACTATAGTTTGCCCGCAATCAGTATCGAACACCAGAGTGCAGCACCAATCAAGCAGCTTGATTACCACAGCTGCAGATTGTATGCGTATAACTACCGCTAAATACAGTACCGCAAAACGCCACCGCCAACTATCGTTCTTATATTTCTTTTAGCGAAAACGTTAAACACCGTATACGCGTTGATCTTTCTTAGATTCGGCACACTTCTTTTTGTCATTCCTCCAACTTGAGCAACAGTGTTTTCTGGCATTCCTGTGTTCCAACAGGACTGCTTTCTCATCACATCATTTTTCTGCTTCTCATCTGCATTCTTCTGTTTGTCATTCCTGTGTTTACAGTACAGCACTTGAGAAGCTTCCACCACCTCTCTGGTATCTATTTTTGTAAATCAGTTACCAAGCACACTGCTCTTCTACAAAGTTTGAGTATTGTTTTCACCA